>OX382367.1:7507500-10007500 GCA_947508005.1 Amphipoea lucens | reverse complement strand
CACCTGCTAATTGCGCTTTGTGCTCATGTGACCATCCTGCTAATTATAAAGGCTGTCAGGTCTACCTGGAGATATCGCCCAGAAAGGCAAACCAGAACAAAAAACATCCTCTTCGATCTCTACCTCTCTTTTTCGAAACTAAACCAACTGAACCACAAGATCACCCCAAAAAAACCTTACTACCACCGAATACCACCCAACTCCGTGACAAGCGAAGCTACTCTGATATTGCAGCAAATAGACGCAGCACTGACATTCGACTTTAAAAACTGAAAACAGCTCTCAACAAAGTCGCATCACATTGTACAAATTTTAATAAAACAATCTGAAAGGATAGAACAACTCATTCAACAGATAGGTACCCTCCTGAACTTAATGACAACGGTTGTCTCTAAATAACATTCATAGTACCCTTATGTATTGCAACGTGGAACATCAATGGGTTATCGTCGAACATACTTGAACTTGAAGTGACCAATACTAATAAATGACATAGTCCTAGTCTCTTGTCTCACGCCTCAAAAAATAGTCGTTACCGAATTAAAGGTTTTAACATTTACTTCACGCCCCATCCTAGCGATATCCTCTGGAGAACCGACGAGCTGGCCAACTGATCATAACAAGACTCCGGAGTTCCTGGACTTCTTTGTAACCAAAGGGATCCAGTCATCTTTACTCCTCTGTAGAATCGAGCCTTGATAGATCATCTAATCATACGCCGTTAATCCTTACCTTGAGCACATCACACTCATATTATAAAGGCGAAAGTTTGTGAGTGTGTGAGTGTGTGTGTGTGTGTGTGTGTGTGTGTGTGTGTGTGTGTGTGTGTTTATATGTTTGTTACTTCTTCACGCCTAAACTACTGAACCGATTTAGATGAAATTTGGTATAGAGATAGTTTGAGTCCCGGAAAAGGACATAGGAGAGTTTTTATCCTGATATCCCATGGGATCGACATTTACGCGGGTAGAACCGCGGGGCGCAGCTAGTCAGTCATATATGCTGATCCATCTGACTCCTTATCAAACCGGAAAACTGATTGGGGTTTCGTAGTTTCTTAGACGAAAAAATTCAGTTAAACATTCCCATGAAGACTCCAGAAGATATTGACAATGCTTGCGAGTACCTCACATACCTGATGTATCAAGCTGGAATTTATATCAAATACTCAGGTCTACTGTCCCTTGGAGCTGTGAAAAAATCAAACTTCTAAGCCAACGCAATCAAAAGATATTATGCCGCAAATTTTCCGCAAATTTTCGACTCGCAAGGGAATCAAAACCTTTTGCATAGGAATAAGTATAGGTATGTCGCCTATACATACATACCTATATTTATTCCAATAGAAAACGTGCGCCCGCGCCTCGTCGCCGCCTCGACTCTAGCTCGTGTGGGCGACACGCCTAAGGAACCCTCGGTGCGCGAGTCCGACTCGCACTTGGCCGGTTTTTTTTTTTTAGATTTTGTTTTTCGGTTTTTAGCACTTAGTATTTTATCTCTCCAGTAAAATGCTTACTACATACTTGTTTGCTAAGCAATAACAGATGGAAATAATAGGTGAATAACCTGAGAATGAACAACTGTTATACTTTCAGATAGCCTTTTAACCAACACTCATTGCAAGTATGTTAATAATGGTTGAGATATTACTAGTTTATATCCTATATTATCCTAATATTGTATCAGATATTTGATGAAAACTTCATAAGTACACTATTTCGCAAAAACGACCACAAAAATTTCTAATGACTTCTATTATTTTGGGAAATTACTACAACTTTTTAAATATAAACAAGTGCAAATACACACATCAAAAGTGTCTAGGGATCAAGCATTTTGATGCGGATTTCTTGAGATTGAGATGTGGCTTTGTAATAAATTTATGATTTTATAAATTTATATGGATCCTTTTTGGTGCATTTCATAATTTGAATCAGGAACTGTGAATCAAATTCGAGTAAAAGATGAAAATCAGCTGTCAATATTTTCCCTATAAAAACATACAACGCATTGAAGACATTATTAGTGCTACTGTTTCCCTACTACTGATTAAAACCAACGTTATTATGGAGCGGCGACGTCATTTAAGCAGGGAAGAAATGCTCAGAGCCGTGGGAATGATAGAAGCTGGTTCCCGGTAACGTACTGTGGCTTTAGCTCTGAATACAAGTCAGAGTGTTATCAGTCGACTTTGGACACGTTACCGAAGCACTGGTACCGTGGCTGAGCGCCATGGAGGACGGTATCGCTGCACCACACGGAGACAAGACCGATACATTCAAATCTTAACTCGAAGAGCTCCAACAATAACCGCCATGATGTTAGCCGTGAGGCTTCATCACTCTTCAGGGAACTTAATTAGCGACCAAACAGTCAGAAACCGCTTGCATGAAGTGAACCTTCATTCCCGAAGACCGCTACGGGTACCACCTATAGCAATGCACAATCGTAGGATTCGATATCAATGGGCTCTTGAACACAGAAATTGGGCAGAAGAACAATGGCGTTTCGTGTGCTTTTCTGATGAGTCTCGTTTTGGTATGAGACCGGATACAAGACATATACGACACTGGAGAACCCCTGGACGCCAACAGCGATTAAAATCCTGCCAGGAAGTCCATCCTTATAGTGGTGGAACCATCATGGTATGGGCGGGTATTTGGATCGGCGGAAGAACTGAGTTGATTTGGATCAGAGGCAACCTCAACGCTCAAATTTATGCTGAGACGATTGTATCAGACGTCATCGTTCCTCTACAAGTGCAAATCGGTCCCTTATTTCAGTTAATGCATGATAATGCACGACCGCACACCGCAAGAGTTGTAAGACAGACTCTCGCCGCAGCTAACATCAATGTCCTGCCCTGGCCTGCTCAGTCGCCAGACTTGAACCCGATTGAGCATGCATGGGATATGCTACAGAGAAGAGCTCTGCCGAATATGGAGGGTATCCAGTCGCAAGAAGACCTTTTTTTGTTGTTGCAACGAACATGGGCGGCCATTCCACAGCGTGATTTGGATGAACTCATTTTGAGTATGCCAAACCGATGTTCTTGTGTTGTTAGTGTTCGCGGTAGAAACACGGATTATTAATTGTTTAAGTTACCCAATAAAATTTTAAAGAAAACTGTTATTTCAGTCTTTTTTTCGAACTTTTGTGTTAGTGGTTCAAATGTCAAAAATCCCTTTATTAGGAAAATGGCAAATTTCTTTATTAATGCAAAGGTGACTTGGTTTATCGTTACTGTGACAAACGAAAACACTTTATTTGATGAATCCTTAAAGAAAATTTTAATTAATATCAATCAGGAGAAAAGTTATTGCAAAAATATATGTTGATCCCTAGACACTTTTGATGTGTGTATCATCCTTTATTTACAAATGTACACCTCTGCCTAACCCTTCGGGGAAATAGGTGTGATGTTATGTTTAAAATACAATATCTGTCAGTCCATTAACCTTTTAACCACCCAACTTCATATCAGATGACGAACCCAGAGCGCCCAAAAAAAAAAAAACTAAAAATAAATACCTGATAGAATACAGCGTAATTAAATAAAAAAGCAGATTAGACGAGCTGTGGTATTTGGTCGTAAATATGTATACGACAATGGCGAAATAGACACAGTAAGCAGTTAAGAGGTTAATGTGCTTATTACTCAAGAACTACTTATCCAAATTCTGTAAGCTCAGATGAGCCACATAAATAGCACAGCTTGAAAATTATATAAATCTAATCTGATCGGCTTTTAACAAACATATCAATATTGCACAAGCATCATGCAAATTAATTTATTTATAAACTTGTTACAACCACTTGTAGTGTAAAGCATGCTAATATGTTTACAGATTCAATCATTGTATAAGTAGGTATCAACATAATATCACATAATAAAGCAGTATCAAGAGAAAGGAGTATGTCAGCTTAATGCTTGTTCATTCATCATGTATTTATGTAACTACAGAAAAGACAAAAATACTGGAGAATAACACTAACGCTAAATAAAATCAAAAGTAAATTATTAATAAGTAAGTAAGTATTCATAGACTGAGTTATCTCAGCATATGACCTGTGTCTTTTGTACTGACTATGATGACCTCCTCTTATCTTTGCACGCTAAACCCAATGGAAACATACTGTTTCCTTATTTTTAGAGAACATTTGATGCTTCACTGATGTTTGATATTATTATAAATATCTAATTATCTCAATAAACTTATGATATGAAGTTATAGTTAAAAAATAAAAACTCCAATTTGCCAAATTGAAGCAGAGATTACAAATTGAAACTAAAATGTTATATCTTCTGAAGTAATTATTGTTAAGGTGAATGTGCCATGGTAGACCGCGAAATTTAAATTTTCTTACGTTTTTTGCAATTTGCAGATCAGTGTCAGGTTGTATCTTGATCCAAATATGATTCGCGACTATAATAGACATGTATTTACAGAATCATAGTCATTAGAATCATTAATATATCTCTTTAAGTTAGATTTCTACCATAAACACTTTTCCATACGAGATTTGTTCTTAACGGTAGAAATCTAACTTAGAAAGATGTATTAATGATTCTAATTATTATAATTCTGTAAATACGTACCGGTTATAGTCGCGAATCATATTTTGATCAAGATACAACCTGACACTGACCTGAAAATTGCAAAAAACGTAAGAAAAATTGAATTTCGCGGGCTACAACTGCGCATTCACCTTAACTTATCTTGTAATAAAAGTTTAGGTATTTCCAAGTACAATAGAAAAACATGTTTATGATTTAGATAACCATGCAACAACAGCAACTAGAATCGTAAGTTAGGCATGTTAAACTAACTAAACATGTACCAGGAAAACATCAATGCCAATTAACAGCTACAGTATGTCTATTCTATAGTCACCTATGTAAATATAAATTTGTGAGGACTTACCTATAGGCCAAAGTCATACATTTGAATAACTTAGTTAGAGATATCTCTATAGAAAGTTGTTGATGCTGAATACTTTCCTCAGTATCAGGCGTGTATGGTATCATCGCCCCGGGCATCGTATAGGTGGCCACAGCTGTGACTTTTTGAACATTTTGTTTCTCATCTTCTTCGGGAACCGTTACCAAGTCGTCAAAGTCGTCTTGGGCTTCAGCTTCAAAATGTGACACCATGAAGTGTCCCGAGTGTATTGTCTCCTTTTCAGGTCGGGACTGCCGTTTCTCAACATCGTTCATTTTGGTGATCAGAATGTTGGTGTGTGTCAAAGTAATAAGTTATAACTTGAGGCTTTATTGAATTACGTTTGATAAAAGGTCTATCAACTTTTGGACTTGTCCATATTTTTACTTATCACTCACACTCACAGACACATTGTTTTTTTCATCTGACAGCTAATGTTGCTAGTTGCTATTTACATAGAGTAGAAACACATGTAGAGAGAGGTGTAATTACTAATAAGAATTGGTGTTTGTTTTTCTGGATGGCAATATGACCAGCTCTAAGTCGACTTATCCATACTTAGGCCGCTTTTCGAATTAGCTGTAATCGCTCACAGCGCTCACATCATCTCATATGCGTTCCGATTTAGATAATACGATTATGACAGCTGAGGGCTGTCAACAATTCGGAATGCTCGTGAACAATGTACTCTGTGCTCGTGAAGGCGCTCACAGTTTACAGCTGTATTTCTTTGTATAAACACCACATTTCTCCTTTTTCTTTGTTTAGGTGGCAACTGTCAGCCAGAAGCACAATTTCGAAAATGCCACGTTGGTTTAAAAATATGATGCATCTCAAAACAAAACACACACTAACACAAACACACACTCGCATTTTTGACAGCGCTCACGGTGATATTATTAGGAGGCATGGTCGGCGTTATAGAGATATTTTGAGTCCCAGGAAAGGACATAGGATAGTTTTAGTCCAGATATTCCCACGGGAAACTTATGCGAGTGAAACCGTGGGGCGCTGCTAGTATATATATACTATAAGTATATGTCGTCGACACGATAGTAATTTAATCACACACTGCATTTTTTTATGAATATAAATTAGACTAAAATCATCAAAACGCATTAATAAGCGAAGTGATTAATGCTCATGCTTCTTTTCTCTCCTTGTTTGTATGACTTCACCGCTGCACCGGGAGATAGTATTTTAATAAATACTTTTGAAAAAATGTAATTCTATTTAATCACATCACATTATTAATAATTATTATAAGGGCGAAACTTTGTGACTGTGTTTGTATGTTTGTTACTTTTCCAAGCACAAATGTCTGGACCAATTTTGGATACCATAGGATACCTTTTATCCCGATATTCCCACGGGATCGAAACTTCTGCGGGTGAAACCGCGGGGTGCTGCTAGTGCATTCATAAAAGGGTGTGCGGTAGTCTTACACATATCCGTTCCGCTTTTATTGTATTTATTTTATTTTAATAGTCTAAGAAGTTTTAATTAAGAAATTTTATTGTAATTTTGTAGAATTAGCATAGATATAAGCGATTTGGTGTAAACTGTTAGCTTATATCTGATGAATAAATAAATTGAATTGAATTGAATATATCATCATACTATAGGACTCTCGCACAGCCCAAACCGCTAAATATAGTAACTTAAATTTTGGGCTTTTAGCAGTCGTAGTTGGATTTTGCAAAAATCAGCCTTTGTTATGGTGATATGGTGAAAAGGGGGAATTCGTTTTATTTTCGTGTTTTAAAACTAGCCATTTTTGCAAAAATCAGCCCTTGTTGTGGATATATGGTGAAAAGGGGAAATCCGTTTTATTTTCGTGTTTTAAAACTAGCCATGGGGGTTTAGAGAATATTAGAGTTTGTATGGAAGAATCTTGACACTTGGTCTGATGAATTTAAAACTTGGCATTAACAATTTTGATAAAAAAAAAGAATTATGTTTCCGGATTTTTCAAAAATCAACTCCTAACTGGGTATAAGGAGGTAATCAAGTTTTTAGAGGAGTATTTTACTGCTTGCTTCGATTAACTCTAAAATTGGTATTTTAATAATCTAAAAGTTAAATAATAGAAAATCGTCCAACAATTTCTGAGAGATCAACCCCTGTTGAAGAGAAAAGAGGAATACAGTTTGAAAAATCTCATTCATACGATTTAGAAACCTGAAACTTGGCACAAATAGTTACATATGTAAATAATAAAATCTGCGTTTCGCCCACGAGTCACGACATGTTCTCTTTTCATCCTCAGTGACTGAACTTGAACAGAATGCTCCAAGTACTTAGCAATGCAAGCCTTGAGGGTGGGCTGAAGATGAATATGTCGAAGACCAAAGTCATTTGTGCAACGAAACACCAAGAAGCATAAAAGTAGACGGAGAGATAATACAACATGTCCAGGAATACCTTTACTTGGGTCAAGTAGTCTCTTTCCAGGCGAGGCATGATAAAGAAATCACAAGACGAACGGAAAACGCCTGGAAGAGCTACTGGTCCTTGAAGTGAAGGAACTATACATATAAGTGTGAGTTGCCTATGGCACTGAAACGCAGGCTCATGGACATGTGGTTTCTTCGCGTCTTAACCTATGGTGCTCAAACTCGGTCTTCGACTAACATCTAGCTGAAGTCCAAACACAAGGTCTGCCAACGAGCAATGGAGCGCAGCAGTATACTAGGCGTTAAATTGACGGATCGTGTCTGAAACACAATACTGCGCTCCAAAACAAAGATAGCTGACGTGGCTCAAAAGTCAAAAGACTGCCCAACTTAAATGGGACTGGGCAGAACATGATGTCTGCCTCATGCCGGACAGGTTGTGGGCCCAAATAGCACAGAATTGGTGCTTGAGACAGTGAGGCGGGGTCGCGGCAGACCACGTATGAGATGGCGGGACAAGCTGGATACGTTCAATAAAAACTGGAAGGAAGACGCACGGACTCACGAAAGACGGAAGTAGTGGAGGGAGGCCTTTGCCCAGGAGTGGGACAGCGCAGATTAGTAAAAAAAAGTAAACTTAAAAAAAAAACAGTATTTTGTATAGACAGCGTTGCCAGATGTACGAGAAATCTCGTACCTTTACGAGATTTGGTAGTCTCTGTACGAGAAACGAGAAAAAAAAAAACTCGTACACTTTTTTACGAGATTTTAACAATGTTAGAAACATTATAACATACAAACCAAAAACATTTAAAGAAAAGAATACATGTCCATGTCACAAACTCGACTAAGCAGATCACTAGATTCATTAGGTACCTCATCACTAAATGTATCTTTAGTCGCTGACCGGGGAATCACCGCAGGATGTATTACACTAAAGTTTACATTTTAAAGTTAAGGTGAATGCGCAGTGGTAGACCGCGAAATTTAAATTTTCTTACGTTTTTTGCAATTTGTAGGTCAGTGTCAGGTTGTATCTTGATCAAAATATGATTTGCGACTATAATAGACATGTATTTACAGAATTATAGTCATTAGAATCATTAATATATCTCTTTAAGTTAGATTTCTACCATAAACACTTTTCCATACGAGATTTGTTCTTAACGGTAGAAATCTAACTTAGAAAGATGTATTAATGATTCTAATTATTATAATTCTGTAAATACGTACCTCTTATAGTCGCGAATCATATTTTAATCAAGATACAACCTGACACTGATCTGCAAATTGCAAAAAACGTAAGAAAATTTAAATTTCGCGGTCTACCATGGCACATTCACCTTAACGAAATTGTATAAATTTCGAACCATCTCAGGAAATGTATTCCAGAATGACAGCTGAAAAACTATACAATAAAAACGAAGATGATTTTACCGATACCCCTACCGATATTAATAACAAATAAAACCATTATTAAAATCATGTTTTAGTAGCAAGTGCCTACAAAATTTATTACTAATTTGTTTTATTTCTTGAAGATTTTAGTATTATTATTAAAAAAAAAATGATTCATTTAGATGTTTTTTCATTTGGTGGTCCCAAACTTAAGGAATATTCCTACCCCAGGCTAGCTAGTTATAGTGTACCTAAATTAAGGTCTGAGATTTTAAAAATTTATACTTTTACGAGATTTTGTATTGAAATTACGAGATATTTGACAGCCCGAGCCCTAGTACGAGATAAAAAATTCGGCATCTGGCAACCCTGTGTATAGAGAGGATTGAGGTTAGAAGGGGAAAGTACGAAATGTACGCGGATGAAGTGCTAGTTAATAATTATTGTAACTTGAATTTTGTAAATATTGCGAAAAAAAAAAACAACAAAATTAGCCACAGTGTAGACTAATTATGTACATTATCAGACGTTCCTCTATTATCCTCTTCACAGTTCACTACTCTTCAGCATCAGCGAGCTGTCAAATGTCAATGTCTACATGACGAAATCCCTCATTTTGATATTTTTTTTGACATTGACATTTAAATAATAGCGCCAACAACTACTGTTTTTATAGCGAGTAAAATTTTGTACAGTTCTTTTTATCTGATTTTTACAAATATTTAACCCGTTACTGTAGTTTCTTGAATATGACTTCATCCCCAAAATTCAAAAATGTAGGGTTCAGTCCTAAACAATCTCCAAAAGAGTTGAAAGAAAAAATGAGAAAGGTAAGTTGGTACCTACTTCTAATAGTGTTTAGATGCATGGTACTCCAATGTAGTTACTATTGTTCTTGTATTAATTCTAGTAGGCGAAACCAATATTATGTATCCATAGTAAAAAAATCTGAACCAAATAAACATTTGCTTTATATCAGCTGTTTTAAAAACATTAAGCCTATTATACCAAAACTTAACATTTATAGCTGCAATTTAAGATTTTATCATTTTATTAATGTTTCCATGCTTCATTGAACCAGTCCGAGTATAATATGGACATAATGTTTCAGAATTACAAACTCAAAATTCAAAACTGCCGTGGTATGTTGATGGATAAACTACGGGGGTCATTATTAGAAAAAGATTTATGCAACACTTTAACTGATATTTACAAAGATATGTTCAATTATTCTGAAGAACCTATCAATGATGAAGAATATGAACTCATGGAGGAACTAAAAAAAGAGCTTGTACAAGAAGAGTTGGAATGGTATGTCCTCATCGTCATACCCAATTATTACATAAATACCAGCTTCTGCCCACGACTTCGTCTGCATGAAATTTGTTGTTCCCCTAGCCCATCTCGTCACATATCATCACCTGTCTGCCCTATCATGTGCTTACCATTCTTGCTTTGCTCCTAAGGGTCATAGCATGATCTTAAATAGCCTATAGGGTTCCTCAAAAATTGGACCATCTAATGCAAAAATAATTATTTTTTCAACTCCGCATGTTAGTCCCCTGCATACAAACAAACAAATTTTACCTCTTCTAATATTAGTTTAGATAAAAATTTCTTGAGACAGAATTAGTAGATACTTACACGCTTTTTGCTGTCAAATAAGTTTACCCAAATTATAAATTATACACAAACTAAAATATAGCATTGAAAAATTCACCAGCATCACTGTCAACTGGTAATGTACCCAAGAGACTTGACAGCATTACCATGTTGTATGGCAATGCTTAGCTCTTGGCCAAGGTAAAAGCCAGCCCTTGGGTCACAGGAAGTGTCAACCAGGCATTTTGAAATTTTCTTAAAATGAACATCATCATCAGCCTATAGCAGTCCACTGCTGGACATAGGCCTCTCCTATTGCACGCATGAAGTAAAAGAACACGATTATCCCAAATTATTAGTATACATGTAGCTACAGGTGTAGACTTGTTACTGCAAACTGTGAAAGATATCAGAGCCCTGATTCACAACCATACGACAGGCTATCGTATCGAAAACCTGACATTTCGATAACCTGGTTTACTTGCCCTCAACAGCAAATAGCTGTTGGAAGAATAGCGGGCGTCTATTTGACAAAATTTTCGGGTTTTGGACTTGTGAACAGCGTTTAGAAGACTCCTACAATAACAATGATTAATGTTCGATACGATACAGAAGCGTATCGAGTGTTTGTGAATAGCTATGCAGAACTGTATGACCTAGGCCTCTGTTGTATGTGTAGCAGGTAGCTTTTTACTTACATGGTTGCTGTTACAAATGTTATGTTCTAAAACAATACCTTTCAGGTGCATCAAGGAGTATGAAAAAAGCCAACTGGAAAATGTTGATTGGTCCTCAGTTGAAGAAGATGATAATGTTATATGCCCAGTGTGCCAGAAGACTAACGTTCAGCTTAAAAATGGTTATCTGAATTGTTCTCAATGCAAGAGTACTATTCGAACACAGAAATCACTAGCAGAAATAAAAAAATCCCTTTTGAATGTTGTGGATGGACATAATGTTATGTGCAGTAGTGATGCACAATTTTGTATGGTTTCAGAAGAAAATGAAAGCCATGTTTATCTTATCTGTGAAAATTGTACGGAAATGAAATTAATTGTATAATATTTTAAAATAAAAACCTTCAGGCATCTTCTTTAAAGCATTGACTGTCACTGCGGTCAACGTTGACTGCGAACAATAGATTTTCTATTGTGTTTGTTGTCTGGCAGTCAACATGTTAAAATATGTTGATGAGTACCAAATAGAATAAGGGTCGGGACACATTGATCGACGGCGTTCGACGGTTTGTCATACAAAAACAGCAAAGTATGGAACGTACGCATACTTTCGCATCAACGGCGGCGAACGCGTTCCGGCGGCAATCGACGGCGTTCGACGGTTTGTCCATACAAAAAGAGAGCATGTGTGCTCCTTTTCAATCGGCAAAGTGCGAAAGGCCGTCGATCAATGTGTACCGACCCTAAGTTGTTAAGGTTTTCTTTTCTTGTTTTTCTTTCCATTGTGATATATTATTAAGTTTAAAATACTAGTGTCTTGGCTTGCTTAACATATTCTGAATTCAGCTGTGCTGAAAAATCAAATCTTATACAGGTTGGCAGGGACAAAGACGTGTAAATTAAAACCATAAATTCAGCCCATGATTCGGAACCGTTGAAATTTTTTATTTGTTTTTTTTTTTAAATTGCTGTTCTATACATTTTGACCATGTAGTATTTACACTTTTCTATGAAACAGGTGATTATTATTGAAAACCGACGAAAAATTTCCATGCAAAGGGTTAGAGAGGGAAAGGGGTAGAGTGAGAGTCATGTGCTGAATATATGGTTTCAGTTTGCGCGTCGATGCTGCTGCCCTGTATAAACAGTTATGTGAGAACTCCCCTCCTGAACTATTGAAGATAGAAAAATTACGATTTTATGAACACTAATCCAGACCGTGGGTTTATTCCCAGGCTTGGCCAAAGTGCTTTTTGTTGGTTTAAGTGGTTCATATTTGATTTTATAGGTTAAAGTGGTTCATATTTGATTGATAATTTCAGGAATTGTTCTTTTTTTCGTCTTTTTCAAGTATTTTTAGGGTAAGGCGCTCCACACTGCACCGCGCTCCGTCGAGGTGAGCAGATTTTTACATACAAATTCAACTCCCGCGCTCACGCGCGCGGAGTTGAATTTGTTTGTGTTGTGTGGAGCGCCTAAGAATCGAATGATACGACATTAGCACAATAGGGGTTGTGCAAATATCGAGGCTATGCAATGCCGTTCAAAATGCTTTATTTTTTTTTATTTAACAGTACAGAGGAGTATCTCTTGTCTATGCTACAATTTAATGTTCCCACCTTGCATTATAAAGCCCAAATGATTATATCGTTATAAATTTATAGCTTTTAGTGAGTAGATGTAAGCATAGCATGTGATATAATTTTATTATATTGATCAATTTTAGTTAAGGCTCCCACATACAGGCGCGACGCGAATTTTTATGAAAACTTAATGGAAATTGTTCTACCGGAATTGCGTCGCATCGTCGCGTCGCGCCTGTCAGCGGGAGCTTTTAATACTACTTATTCCATAGCTTCTGAATACTAATTTGATGTTAGTTTATTACGAAGTATCCTCCTAGCAGTGGTTACATAGCACAATCCGGCTGTGTATTGATAACAACATAAAAGCTTTTATTCTGACAAATTGATATTTATAAAGAATTTATTTTGTTAAGAAACCTGATTGTTATTTGATTATTAATAAATAAGGAAAAAAAACTACTGATTACAAAATAAAAAATGACATTTTAATCAATTCATGAAGCATGGTAACAAGGTATATTGTAAATTATTATTTTGTCATATCGGGGTTAGAACATTTTATTACATGTGATTAATTCCTACCAAAAGATTAGACTAAACGGTAACTTGTATAAAATGTACATTAATTATAATATGTAGTATAAAACAGTACCATCATTTTTCCGATATTATTACATGGGCATCTTTTGTAGTTGAATTCATCCTTAGCATAAAATGGTCAACTATATGGATTTACTCTAGGCCTGAAAATAAAAACTTTTCAGTCAATTCTATAATTGTAATAGTCAACAACTCTGTGTAATGTATTTAAGGCATATAGTATAATCTGTACAATCAGTAAATATCACTAATACGACGCAGCACTTGATCATGTTTAAGACTTGCTCTGCTCTGTATTACCCTTTAATATTTCACTTTCAAATAACAATCATTCTTATAACTTAAACACATCTTTATTACGATATAATATAGTTATACATTATTATTGCATTCCAATTCTCATAAGCTTTTTGTAGGAAGTTCGTTTGATATTATAAATTACAATAAAAACGAAACAATATTGTACAGATTATAAAAGTAAACAATGACACACTTTTTCATCCAAACAGAAGCTTGGTGACAAATTATTATAAGGAGTGACACAAAAAATCAGACATTAAATTAAATAAAAGAAATTATAGTGATAACACTAAAATCATATCCTCTATAATAACCTATGTATTAATTCATTTCCTATGTTTATTACCTAACGTTAGTTTTGGCGGGTCTCGTGGGGGTTTTTACAATTGAACTAGGGCACATCATATCAGAAACAATTCCTTTATTAAATTTAACAATAATAGGCAATGCAGTATAAAAAATAAAATCGGAATTAAAATAAATCAGTGAATGAATGTTAACAAAATATATCAATGCTGCAAATTTTTAAATGTACTTACTTAATTATTTGTTCATATTATTTCTGAATGAAAATAAAACACAAAAGTCTTGTTTTGTATTCTTATACAACTCTCTCTAATCGTAGCAATGTTACCTCTCTACACTTCAATCAAACAATTGTGATAATTTTTTCGTAATTCAGGATATCTATGTAACAAAGTTTACAGGAAGGATAAACCCGCTTTATCTCATTAATACAGACCAGTAGTTAAATTAACACAACACTTATCTATTTTCAATTATTTCTAAGGGTAGGTACTTACTATATAGGTAAACCTTGAACGTCCATAAGGTCTTCATGTTGAGCGTGAGAGTGTGGGTGCGCTGTGGAAGCTGGTGGCACTGCGAAGTGGTGGTGTTGAGGTCTCGGGCGTCGTGGGGAACGTGCAGTTATAACACGCGGTTTATGGATTTCATCCATTACAGATGGCGCCACGTAGGTAAAGCCCTGACAAATTATTTAATTTGAGATGAAAGTTATTCAATTGTAGCAGGAAATAGACTGCGAACGTTTAAGGTACACTTCCGAAGTCCACCGAAGGCAGCAGGCGGCAGCGGCTTTGCGGTTGACAATAAGAGCGAGTAACATTAGGCGCTCGACGTTGCGTTCGGCGCGCGTTGGTACAGACGCCAGCACATCAAGCTACCCGAAACTGTCAAATTTTCCCAATCAACTTTGAACCTTATGCTTTAGTGATAAAGTTGAAAATCTATTAAAGAAATTTGACAGATTGTAGTAGGTTGATGTGCATACAGCGCGCTTAGTACGGCGTTTAACGAGCGTTACCAAGGTGTCCATACTCGGCGCAGTTCGGAAATGGACGTGGAAGTGATTGCTTGTGTGTGGCTCCTATACCGTCGCTATAGAAGACGACGGCAGAGACAAAGAGAATTTTGGGTGCACCCAATACTACGAGATAGACTGACGCATGGAATGATTGTAACATTGTATCCCAAATTAAGACAGTATGAACCTAAGTTTTTTAATTGTTTTAGAATGTCCATAAAATCATTTGATGACTTACTCCATGTTATAAAAGCGGATCGGTAACGAAACAATAGAAAATCAATTGTGTCTCATTAGCGGAGCTTGACAGATCAAGAGAATCAATTTCCCCAGAAGAAAAACTATTGAAAAAACTGTATCAAAGTGCTCGATCTCCATTTTGGTGAATATGCGTGATATGCGTCCACTCTACACGAAAGCGCGCAGCTGACGCCCGCACAACGCGCCTTCGAACGAAAATCTGACAACGCGCGTCTGACGCGCGCTTGCATGTGTACACCTTCGACAGACCTCTTTATTCTTATAACGCGCGTTACCAAAGCGCGCGCTTTAAAACGCCTAATGTGCACTCGCCTTAAGTGTTCGTAAGTGATCATGCTGATCGACTTACTGACGATGACTGCTGTCGTTTTAATTCTAAACACGGCGTCATAAGCTCAAAACTTCGACGGCAGCGGCATGTTTCTTCTAGAGTTTCACGATAGTCTTTTGTCAAACAAAAAAATACGTCTTGTCACTCCGAGTGGCATCCAGTGACGGCACTATTGGTTTGCGGCCGCCGTTTGACCGCAGCGTCATGCGGTAATGTCGCTATCTATAGGAGTGTTTTCATAGAGTTACATAAACCGCTGCGGTTTGTGGTTGCCGTCGATTTCGGAACAGCGCCTTGTAACATGCGTGTTATCATACTCAGCAAATAACAATTATATTATTATTGACTTGTAGTTGCCGTATTCATTTTGGCAGCCTGGTTTACTTATCTGCCATACCTCCTGAATAGGTAATACGGGCTGTTGTGTCCGCAACTCCACGTCAATGCGCGTATTTTGCCGTCCCACTATTGTAAGTCGGTTAAAAATATGAAATGAACAATGAATTTACCTGGAACATTAGGTTGGCACTTTCGCTAAGAGTAGACTCATCAGGTGAATCAATTGGTGTCTGCAGAGTAAATCTTGTATCAAACTGCGAAACGTCATCATCACTTGTCTGAAAATAGTAATCACAAAGATACTTATTTATTAATACATTTGCACGAAAATACCTACATCAATAAGTAACCATAGGTACATATTATAATTTAAAGTTATTTTCATGTCATTCTGTGTACCGCGCAGTTCTTCTAACTACGCAACGGATCTTGATGCGGTTTTCACAATCATTTAGATAATTTATTCTGGAAGGTTAGTGTATACATACATTAATATTTATCTTACACTAGCTGCGCCCCGCGGTTTCACCCGCGTAAATGTCGATCCCGTGGGAATATCGGGATAAAAACTATCCTATGTCCTTTCCCGGGACTCAAACTATCTCTATACCAAATTTCATCGAAATCGGTCCAGCCGTTTTCATGTTATGTCGTGACAACGGAAAACGGGTTTCATTTTTATATATATAGATTATATATAATCGTGCAAAGCAGGGGCGGGTCGCTAGTAAAATGATAAAGTGCTATTCTATTACTTACGAGTACAGTCACGTCTAGAAGTATGTATATACACTTGGCTTTATTCAAAGGCGATTTTCTCCTTTATTTTTGAATGAAATTTTATGTTATTACGAAAATAGTATTTTCGAACCCATAGGTTTATGTTAAGTGTCGTATTTCAACGTTGCATTCGTTATTTCACGAAAAAATCGCAATTGAAAATTGCCAAGTGTATACATACTTTTAGACGTGACTGTACACTTCTTGCAAAAATACTAGTTAACAGTGTAGTAAGGGGAAGGAGACAGATTTGTTATTATTTTAGTATTAATAACAAATACAAGGTGTAATAAGACCCATCACCTTAGTAACATTGAGCAAAAATAATTCGTGTATTCCCGTTCGTCCCACCGACTTCGTCCGCGTCGTGGGACGAACGGGAATTTACAAAAATAATATTAAATTTGTTCCCGATCGTCCCATTCAGGATTTTAGAGGGACGAATGGGAATATGTTCTTAGATTAGTGCCATTCGTCCCACTAAATAATTTTGTGCGTAAAATGTTTAATCGTTGTTTCGTAGTTTACTTTCAAAGGAGAATGGGCAAATATGTATAAATATGTATGAAGCCTGGTACTCGGCCCAATAGCTATAATATACTATGTATAATTGGAAAGGTCTTTTTACAAGGATTACTGATAACTGAGTCGCTTGTCTCCATTTGCTGTCGGAACGGAGTTATTTTGTGTTAAGTATTTACTTTTTTTTGTTTTTGTTTGATTATGTTAAGATAATGGTGATATTATATAGTTGTCTTGTATAGAATCATGTGTGTTTTGCTTAATAGGTACTAAAATTAATAAACACTCAGGAATAAAAATAACAAAAGTAAGAAACGTTATTTTTTTTAATTATTATCAATAATGATATTGCTGAGGAACGCTGCAGGAGCAGTGAAGCCTTCATGTCTGGCATATCCTAGATACCACACGATTGAAACTATATGAGCACAAGTGCCGACTGTTCGTCGTACGGTCAAACACGTGCAGTAATAATTGCATGAAATGTTATGGATATTGGTTTCGTTTTCATTAACATTGATTTTTATCAATAAATAACAATTATAAGTTCTTGACCGTACGTGACGCGACTGTATGCGTCCGCGTAAAAGCCAAGCATCTTCTTTTATGTCATATTCATTTAAATCCTGGAGTGCGCTTTCTCTATACATTTCTAAAATGTATAGTCCATTTGATTACTGCTCGTTGCAGTAGGATCGGGCTAGCTTCAGTTGATAGGTGCCCAAAGAAAGTAAAATAATCTGTTCCGTCGTGTAATATAATGTGTGCCGTCAGTAGTGGGAAGTCCTGTATTCCGTGACTTTCTATTCTTTGAAAATCCGCTCTTCGGCTATTCAAACGTTTTCTTTCTACATAATCATAAAGTAGATTCGGGGAACCTATTTTCTCTCTGATTATGTTTAGAAAGGCCTCTGAGTGAATTTTGTCATCGATGGGTATGTGGAAGTTATTTAACATAGCTACGACGATTTTAAAATCAATGAACATTTTTGGTAACCTTTAACCCTAATAGTATACAAATAAAGTCAACTTTTCAGTACTGAGTACCATTCTTGATGTTCGGTATTTAATATGTTAAAACATGCTGTTAGTATCTAGCACGATGTAGGCCTCGCCGACACATCAAACAGTTGCGATGTTCTTCCATAACGATGATCCAAATCGATAAGCACAACAATAGTTCTCAACACTAGCCAAGATAAACGTTTATAGCGGGTAACAATGTCCAAAAGAGGTGCCGGGGTCAGTGATGAAAATGGTAGTAACACAATACATTTCTCGTTTTAAATAATGTTGTTTAACATTTTTATTTTTCGTATCTTCAATCATGATAGGTATGTAATATTATCGTATTTGCAATTATGATATCAACTAAAACTGAAACTTTGGGGGCTTCCCGTGGTTTTCGGACAAGGATTTGGGACAAGTCGCCATAGAAAATATTTTTCCTGGTGAAAAGACCTATGCAATGACACCACAATGATTGCTATTGGAGCGAGTACCAAAATGCCCATTATCCTTTAATATTATTTTTGTAAATTCCCGTTCGTCTCACGACGGGAACCTCTCGCCATCAAACGTAAATGTTTGGCGAGTTTAGAATTAAGTAACACCTCTGTATTACAATATCATTAAATAAAAACAAAAAACAAGAAGTCGGTGGGACGAACGGGAATACATGAAAATAATTAATAAATTATTCCCGTTCGTCCCATCAATAAAATTAGTGGGACGATCGGGAAAAAAAATAACGAATTCCCGTACGACCCACGATGGGGACGAAGTCGGTGGGACGAACGGGAATACACCAAATAATTGATGGAAAAAACTTGCTGGACTCCTTCAACAAGAACTGGTCCTTCTCAGCTATGAACAGAGAGAGGTGGAAAGAGAGTAGGGAGGCCTTTGCCGTGGGACATAATAGTGTAATAATAATAATGACGATAGGAAGACTGTGACTCTAGCTTGGCTTTGTGATGTGCTTTTTACACCCATTATCATGTGAACTGTACAGCGTGTATCAGAAATGTGAGGTCATATTTTAGGGTGTAGTACAGACCATCAAACTGAACTACTTTCTCTATGGAACCAACATCGTAATCACGAAAAAATTATCAATTGTCCCCTAAAAAACTTCAATACCTTTATTACCTACTCAATCCGTAGGAATGGGACAGCTGATTATTTTTTCGAACTACTGAAACAAAATAATCTTACCAGTCTGGGTTTTATAGGTGGTTCCAATCTCCTAGCAAACACTTCGTCCCAATGAACATGTTTGAAAAATGCATGACCTCGGACGGCAGCCGCGCCCTGAGCTCCTAAACGTTGCGTTTCCGAGCGTTTCATTAAGCGCCTTATCAAGTCACGTGCGTCTTGTGTGAGGTAGGCAGGAAGCATTAGTTTACCCTTTAAAATTTTCTCTATTGTTTTTGTACGATTATCTCCGGTAAATGGTGGCTGAAATTAATTGAAATATTATAAAACTTTGTAGATACCTTGTTACATAAAATATTGCACACTACACTTATAACCCAAAAAGTTTCCCATCCCATTTCTGACTGCTAATCATTACTTAACTTTAAGCAACATTTATAAACAAAGGGGATTGTGTTCTGGCAGTTCACAACAACTCTGAAACACCTGACTAAATATTGTGGTGTTGAGTTCAATCTCAGAACCCCTTGCTTGCCTGATCACATCTTACTGTTGGGCTATTGCTGCTTGAAATATTGTAATATTAATTTGGCTCTTGTGATACATGAACTCTTTGTAGAATAGAGCTACACTGATGTTTCTGTCTTGAAGTGAAAATAAATAAATTAATTAATTAAGTGTTGGTTGACTTAATTGGAGTGTAAGAGGAAAGAGCCATCTTACAGTGCGCGCAATGTGTTTGTAAACATTTTTTGTTGATTCAGTGTCGCCTCGAAATCGATAGGCGATGATCCAGAGGGTTTTATGCTAATTATACATATAAAGGTTATTTTGAAATCTTAACACGAATACTGCGTACGCGCAGTCCAGTCCACGCATGTACGGTCGACCACACGTCATTGGTAACACATTGACCTTGAGCTGACGTAGAACAGTTTCATTAAGAGGCTAGCTTATATTGGTGTTTTGCCACTCACCTGTGGCCTACTGTTCCTCGACCTCCGGCTCTTCTTATGTGTGACATTCATTTCGTTTAACCAAACAGCGCCATGTTCGGTGGCTGCACATTCGCCGTGTGAAGACGCGGTTGCATGCCACGGCGCGTACGCGATTTGTAAGCATAGTCATAATGGAACCCTAAGGATGCCTGAGGAGCCCTAGCTTGATGAAATAGCTAACAGAAGATACTAGAGCTCTACCTGTACTGAAGGTCACCAGCAAGAGGACAACAAGAAGTTATTGTATGTAATTAATCAACACCAACCTGTCCAATGAGCATGTCATACATTAATGCTCCAAGACTCCACCAATCTACAGCTTTCCCATGGCCACTTCGTGTTAAGATCTCTGGTGCCCTGGGAAAGTTAAAACATTCTTGCATATTTTGAGGTTGGTATTACAAGATAAATATGTTTTAGGAAATTAATTCTATTGCAGCCAAGAAACAAATAGGCCCAAAGTTCAACATTATTACTTACATGTACTCAATTGTGCCACAGAAAGTATGAGTTACTATTCCTTCTTGAATATGTTCCTTACATAATCCAAAATCCGTAAGTTTCACATGACCTTGAGCATCCAATAGTACATTTTCTGGTTTTAGATCACGATAAATTATACCAAGGCTGTGTAAGTGCTCTAAGGCCATGATTATTTCTGACAAATAAAAACTAAAACAGAATAAATAGTTAATATTTGAAACATGTGTACATAAGTGTTAATATTATGTACATAAGTTTATTTCAAGGATATGAAACAAACTTATGTTTACAAAAAAAAAAACTCACCATGCTGTATCTTCTAAAAATATACCTTCACGTTCAAGATGCATAAAAAGTTCTCCACCACTTAAATATTCTAATATTAAGTATAACTTGCCTCCAGTTTGGAAAGCATATACTAATTCCACTATAAAAGGATGCTGCAATATTTATTCAATTATTATTATTTTATAATGTGTACCAAGAGCAATTCCTTGTACTAAATATAGATCAATAATATATGTAGTACTTATAAACATATTACTTCTATCTTTAATTACCTTCACAGCCTCCAAAATATTTCTTTCAGCTTTTGTATGGGCAGTATCTTTTTGATTGCGTACTATAGAAGCTTTTTTCAGAACTTTCATAGCAAAGTGTGCATTTGCATCAGGACCAGTAATTTTTCGAACTTGAAACACTTTGCCATATCCTCCCTTCCCCAAAACTTTGCGTAATTCAAAGTCTTGAGGACCAAGACGTTTGCATTGGCCTGGATTTACATTATCTTCACATAATTGAATAGTTTCAGATCCTTCAGTCCTGAAGAAAAAGTTTCAGATATATTTTAGTATGAAATGCAGTTTATAAGGAAACTATTATGTTAATGTTTTACTTACTCTACAATAGCATTTACATGTAGCTCAGGCTCATAGTCCACCTATGAAAACAAAACTTATATCAAGTAAAAACCTATATAATTTTATCATGCTGTAAAATAAATAAAGACTAATAACTTTTTGACAGACATTTTATAACACAAACAATTAGCATTTAGTAAAAGGGACAGTAGACAAAATAATTACAGGTGTTTTATACTTCAAAAAGTTATAACCCTATGGCATTTTTAAGTTCTTTCTATGCAAATAAATATAATCAACTGCGACGAATTTTATCCTTGACAATCATGAGAATATGGAACAAGGTTTTAGGTTAAGTAATAATGAGGTGTCTCTAATTTTACATCATATTATTGTTATGAATACCTCGTCGACTTCAATTATATCGTCTTCATCTGAATCTCCAACAGTAACTGTATCCACATCTAAATCTAAATCAAAAACACCAGCCATATACGATGACATTTCAAGAATATCACATCAGCAGTCACTGTTCTTATTGTAAATGCATAAAAAACCTAATGTTTGTTTTGGGAAAAGATAAAACTGTTCGCTTTAATGAAAACGTTTTTAATTGTTATAAATATTTTTTCGTTCGTATTTCTCAAGCATAAATAGTTTTTATCAACAGTAGTGAATTTGAGAATGTGATGAACATAATCACGACGTATGATACAACACTATTCGATGTCGATTACAAGATATCGATATAAGAATACTAAGGCAAAAATTGAATAGTCGATAAAACAATAAACTAGAAAGAAAATCGACAAAATCGTATGTACTGACACTTCAACACTTTGCTAAGTTATAGGTAATCTAATAAGTCCATGCAACTAAGTAATTGCATGGACTTATTAGATTACCTATAACTTAGTTGTTTTCAGTTTTATTAATAAGAGGGTTGTTTAGACTTGAATGGATTTACCACTTGAAGACGTAGCTGCAGTAGAATGCAGTCTAAGCTCTGTCCGCAGTATATTGAATGCGAAATATATCTTTACAGATATATTGCTGTATGATAAAGAAAATCTTATTGTAGGCTTATGGAATAAATTGTTGGCTTCGATCTTGCAGTTAAATAGTCTAGGGCTGAGCCCTGATTCACTACCATACGACAGGCTATCGTATCGAAAACTTGACATTTCAATAACCTGATTTGACTTACCCTCACCAGCAAATAGCTGTTGGAATAATAGCGGGCGTCTATTTGATTTAAACTGACAAAATTTTCGGGTCTTGGACTTGTGAACGGCGTTGAGAAGACTCCTACGATAACAATGATTAATGTTCGATACGATACGGAAGTATATCGAGTGATTGTGAATAAGGGGGCTGAAACAATAATTACTGACCCTTTCCATTCTTTGTCGCTCGCAGGGCGCACCGTAACCCACTTGGCCACAGGGACGTAGACGATCAAAGTCAAAGCATTTATTTCAAATAGGCACATAAAAGGCCTTTTTGAACGTCAAAAACTACCTTGAAATAGAATTGATTCTAGTCGCCCGATCAATCTGGCATTTATTATACAGAATGGTCCAAATAGTGACGTCAATAAAAAAATAGATTCCTCATACCTAGGGGTATCCAAAAATACCCCATGCATGTTTCGCGATTTTTGATAGTGTAGGAGACAGAAATATTTTTATTTTATTTCTGGAGTGTCTTTTTTTTTGACAAGTATTTTTATGATTTTTTTTTTGCGATGGGACTATCATGAAATACCGTTTCATGTATAAAAAATATCTTCCTTATATTAGTGCAAGATACAATTTTTTTTTTTATCGAAAGTGAGAAATAATACATTCATACTATTAAGTTGATTTTAATTAAAAGATGTGGATCACTAAAAGTTTGAGTTGATTAGTAGAACCTGAAACATTTTTAAAGTTGAAAAGAAAATCAAGTTTTAATCGTAAAAATATAAATTTCTCACTTTCGATAAACAAAAATGTCAAACACAAAAAACAATCAAAACAAAAAAAAAGACAAAAGACAATTTTTTTTTATACATGAAAGTGTATTTCATGATAGTCCCATCGCAAAAAAAAATTATAAAAAGACCTTGTAAAAAAAGTTATAATGTCCACGAAGAATTTCCCCAAAAATAAAAAATAAATATTCATATCTCCTAAACTATCAAAAATAGCGGAACATACATGGGGTATTTTCGGAAACCCCCAGGTATGAGGAATCTATTTTTTTTATAGACGTCACTATTTGGACTACCTGTATTTTGTTCAGTTAGAAGGAAGCAGGAACACAGGCAGGAAGCAGTTTGCTTTTCTCATCTGTCTGTTTAGTTTCTAAACCGATGAAGGCTATGAACTGCATTTGTAATGCACACCACCTTCAAAATTGGAGTTTGGATGCAACAGATGCCGTTCTAATGCAATCTGCATGATTTGCATCGAAACGGCCAACAACATTCATACATTCTACCCTATGCATTATTGTGGATATGGTTTTTTTTTTAATTTGAACGCATCTTTTGTTGTTATGGTTAGTTTCTGACTTTCTGTCATCTGTCTGAAACAGAGGGTGTAAACATGATTTACCTCTGAAAGAGTGCTTTTTTACTTTTATAGTCGTTTTTACATACTAGTGAAAATATAAAACATGTTTAAAATGGACAATAGATGGTGATACTTTTTATCTGTTACATTTACCACTTTAATCCTTTCAATGGCTAGTGACAACGATAAAAGTTCGAATAATCATAACTTGGATGGTTCTCTAAAGAGCAACAAGAAACTAGCGAACAGTGGGAGTATAGGTAAGCGGCTTATTGTATTATTATATTATATTTAATATTAATTCTTTGGAAAGTCGGATCGCGAAGTTTTTGATTACGAATAACCTCGTTAGACAGGAGAGTGCTGCCATTATTGTTAGCCCTAGTACTAAAAACTTTACAATCTCGTCAATTACCGTACTGTCACTGCTACTGTTGATTTTTAAAGTTAAACAATGTTTATTTATACTACCTCCTACAATTATTGCATATGATTTCAGTAAGAAGTTTAAAAAACATGTTTCAAAGTTTTGAACTTACAACAGCTTGTGAAAACCATTTGGATTTTAAATTTATTTACATTGTATGCTAGAATATGTCAATGCCATCATTAAATTAGTACTTAATTAAAAAAATAACAAATTGTAAATATCTACCTCTGGCATGTGATAAAAACTGCTGCATCAAACATGTAATGTTAACATTTATCAAAATTATATTCTAAAGTAGACTGTACATTTACTGGTCATTTTTATTTATGATATAAAATATAATAGTACAAAAAAAAAAACAATTATATTAAATTGCATAATCAAATAAAAAAAAAAAATCCAATGATAAGAAAAGAAGATCATTTATTGTAATGTTTAACGTGTTTACAGTGAAAACATGAATAAACTTTTAAATCACATACTTATATTATAACAAAAATAGTTGCTACTTTATGGACCACTAGGTCCCAACTATTTTTGTTATACAAAACTAGTAAGTTTTGTTTCTTGTAGGACTCTTCTTTCATAAAAATTAATTAATTATTGCAGTATATTTTTATTGAAGTTTTTTTCATAACTCTCACCATTATTTTCAACTTCTTCTGGCTATACTGAAATCTACTCATTAGCTTTTGTGGCCCAGGTAAACTCAACCAGCAAGAAATGCATGTGGCATTCTACTAGTGTTAAACTCGATTTCATTGTTAGTGGCGAAAATAAATACTTGCAGTATAACAAGCCTTCCTGAAGAACCACAAATCTAAAGTTATTTTGTTCTAATCATAACAGATTTAGTTTCTTTCATTCAACAATGATTAAAATGCTATAAAAAGAATGCACATGTTTGAAATGACAGTTAAAACAGGTTTTAATCACAGAAAGCTGAGCATTGTATAAAACTTGCAAAATGAAAACAGGCAAAATTAAATAGTAATAGTGGAGTCATATCATAAAAGTATGATTACTTCTTTTTATTTTAATAGCTTAGAATGGGCTCCTTTCTGGAACCAGAAACAAGTTGTTCTGTAAATATTTATCACAGTGGGCTTGTAAGGGATCATTTTTATTATTTTTATTTTAATAATCTAAGGATAGGTTTTGCTCCTTTATTTCTTAGTTATGTTTAATTACCGCTCCTCATTCACATTTTTCATAAACCAAAAACTGGCTTGCTTAGCTGTAGCATTTACGAAGTGCGCTTTTTTGTTTTATTAGAATAGTTTTTTGATTTATTAAAACAACAGAGGAATACAATAATACAGAGTTTTTATTTTCAGATTGTTTTGTGTATATTACAAAACATGCATATTTAATATAATATTTTATAAGATAACATAATTATTTCGAAAACGTCGTAATATTAAGATTAGTTTCAAATAATTATGCACAATTTTGAAACTAGAATAACACTATACAATAAAATTCATTCATTACACATTTTATTTCTATACTATAAATAAAATATTCCTGCTAAAATCACACAATTTTTATCATTATAAGAGTTTATAAAAACACCACAGCCTTCGTAAACGCAACGCGTTATGTCATTATCGGCTGCGAAATTTGACGTTTGGGGCTGTGCCTCATGTTCCTGTTCGATTTCGATTCGACAATGACATTTCATTTTAGGTAAACAATCGTAGATTCGTTGTTCAGCCAAATTAATTTGCCCGAAAATTCTTGTTAGTTCTGAATAATTCCCTTCAAGATAAATTAAAGTAAAATTGACGTGATGAATCATGGAAATCACATTAGAGGAAAGTACTACAGAGAAGATATCACCACTGTTGCATGAAATTGTAAAACGAATTTTATCTGAGAGCAAAAGTTATGATTCCATCCAAAAAGATTTTTTATTTGTTTTGATCATAGTATTAATGATAGAGAATGGATTTTTACTTGTTAATAGTGACATGGAGGTGATGGATCCCCTGAAATCTTTTGATATTGTGCAATTATCTAAATGGAAGTTACCCTCTGGAATATACGAAACTACATTCATAATGTCTGGATTTAAAAGTATCACACTAAAATTAATCATGAGCCCACTGGGAGCGACTGTGTTAGTGAATTTAGTGATCAATGAATTAAACTTTGATACTTATTCTATTTGTGTACCCATCAGTCGATATGTGGTTTCACCTCAAGCTACATCAATTCCAATGATATTTCGGGACCTAAAACATTTCTCAACAACTTTTAAAAATAAAACTGTATCTACTATCAAAAGCACAATACTAAGTCACCATGGTTATGCTAGTGCAAGTTTAATTGGGCTACCAGAGGAAGTGCTCTTGAAAATTATGCTCAACCTGTCTGTGGTCGACATCCTCAATTGCTGTAAAACAAGTACAAGACTGAAAGTTTTACTTGAAAATGATAGATTGTGGTATTCTTTATGTAAAAGAGATTTTGATTGTAATTTTCAATCAGATGTCAGTAATTGGAAGGAATTGTACAAGAAACTCTATGCTGCGGACCAGGAGAATAAAAATAGAACTCGGAATCAAGGAGCTGGAAGCATGCATGACTATATGGACTATTCAGATTATGTTTCTTACATTGATAATCCATTGTGGAATGTTATAATTTGAATTGAAGTTGTGATATAAATTAATGTTTTAGCTTGTATGTAAATCAATTTAATTACAATAAAAGTATCAAATAAAGTTTATTTTTTTCTACCTATTAAAACTACATGTTCATTATAGCTTTGCATTTAGATCCTTTTGCTTCCTTTTGACATGTACATAAAAGCTTTATATATTTTGCATAGGTGACAACGAGGACAAATCAAATCTGGGTGTGCATCCTGTGGGAAAAGGTGGTCGTCATTTATCTATTCCATTTGATTCGGCAACAGCTAATGGTGACATAAGTGAGTACAAGATTTTTGTCAAACTATATCAAATTCATAATGGGTTCTACACACAGATATGGCTTGTCCAGGTTATGCTGTCCAGTATGGAATTATGTCTACTTGGTGATGATCCATGATGTCTATAAAATCTGCTTATTATCAGGCCTACCAGTCACAATTAAACACTTTGATTTGTAGCAGCACTCCAAATATGTTCTAATAAATATTTATGAACATGTAATTACAATATTATAGATTTGTTTGTGGCAAGAATGTTTCCAATATTTGTAATCTTTATGAAACAATGAGTACTTCATTTAGGAAGAAATACAAAACATCTAACACAAATAATCTTGTTTTCTGACCTGCCTGAAAATATAAATAATAGAATAAACTGGATTTTACTAATTAATAACTTGTAAAAACGAATTATAAATCGCAAAAAAGGGATCAAAAAAGTATGCGGTCTTATATTCATGAAACATGAATTGAAGGGGTGGCTGAAATGTGTTAGGAAATAATGCAGAAAAAACATAACTGAGAAAGTAGTATGGACAAAAAAGTCAGGATTGTAAGTGTTAGAAGTAGGTACTTTAAATTTTCTCAATGTCTAAGTTTTTTAAACTAAACATGTGTAATATACTGTACTTATGACGACATTAGAAATGTCCATGTTTTAATGAATGAGAGTTTTAAAGTATTAGAGATCACGACATTAGTATACATAAGTATCAGCATACATATCATAATATTGGGCGTTTACTACATATAAAGGATCACGTTAACACAGTACACGTGTTTGCATGGGGGACGGAGGGCCTGGGTGGCGGCGGGAGACGGGCGCCGCTTAGAGAAACTGAAAGGGTGAGGGATGCGCGCGTGAGATGCGCCGCGCAGCCTCCGTCCGCTCTCGCCGTCTATGTGGCGCCGCCATCGGTGAGTTGACGTGAGTTCTGTGAGCTGGACGCCACGCTGAGAGTGCTACGTAGATGTAGGCCCGAGTGCCGTGTTTATTGTGCTGATGGGCTGGCGTAGGTGAACGGCCGTGGAGGGCCCACGGGCGCTGCGCGACCGACCGCCGTGGCGGTGCTACGGACCCATGCTTACTCACAGTCGATCCGACGGCGATTTCCCAGTGTACACTAGAGCAGGTGAGAGTGCCATCTCTTTCTGATCATATTATTGCCTCAGGGGATTTGTTATTTAATACTATTTGTAGTAAATATTCTTCTTTGAAATGCTTTTTCTAGAAGTTAGGGTTAACCAACAGATCCAATGTAGCTTTGTGCAGTTTAATCCAATGGGCACTAGTATCCATTAATGGTTTATGAAATAACGTCGCCGATGAATAAACGGCGTCTGACTGTCCTAGAGTTATGTTCTAGGTAGGTAATCGATATCTTAAATCGCCGCTTTTCCCACTATTCCACATCTTTTTTTAAAGTTTCATCTATGTAACGAATGCCTTATAAGAATAAGGCAATCGTTACATAGAAATGTTACGATTCGTAATATTAATTAAGAGAGTATGTAGTACATATAGGATATTTTGTATTTTATGTTTGTATTAAGCTTCACTGCTTGCATTTAACGCTACGTAGGTTTCTAGCATGAAAATATGGTTCGCTTATTTTCTAGGGCAATATACATCTATTTATAAAAAAGGGACTGCACGCTTAATCTAACCGAGCCCATCATCAAAAGCGATCACTGTGATCATTCAAGCTCGTTTTTTTTAACATTTTTATACCCCGTCAATTCTGATAATTTTTGTGGTAAATACCTAGTTTAAACTTATTATTTTATGCCAATATGCTTCACGAAAGCCAAACAGGAAGAAAACAAGAATCACACTGGTTTTTATTGTGAAACTGAATTTCAGGAAAGTAAGACGGGAAAACCGCGAACTGTGTTGTTAGTTTATTATATTATTGTAGCGTCTGCCCGTCTACCGTCTGGTTCATATGGCGCTGGATGTTAATTAAAAGCAGATAAGAAAGAAGTTTTAACCATTTTGTGACCATCTTTTCTATGTTAATTTCTCATTATATTGCACATTTTGCTTTCTTATATGTGTACTTATATTACATAACATAACAGTAGGTACATTATGTTTTAATGAGGTAAATAAGTACCTACCTATAATTTTTTGTTGACCTTGTAAATAAGTTGATTGCTCTTTGTTGTGACGAAATCAAGACGATCAAGCACCAATAGAAAAACATTTTGATAAGTTGATGCTATCAATTGCTATCTAATCTCAGAATTCAATGCGTAATGTCTTAGTGTTATTTTAAATTTTGTACAACTAGGATGTCAAAGTGTTAATAAAGATGTTAATATTTGGTGTGTGTATTGGCAGTGGGCAGCTGAGTGTACTGTGATCGACAGCATGACAATATGGATGTTAGAAATCAAAAGGTTAAAACGAGGCACAGGCCAGTAGACGATGAAACGAGCAGTGATTCTGAAATGATAGACGAAGTTTACTGTAAGTCACATTCCCTCCTTAGTAATCTTGAGTATGTACGCCTAAATATTATTGTTTGTAAGTACTTACCTAAATAAGAAAGTTTTTCATACTTTTTGCTACCGTAAACATTTCTAAAATCAACTTTGCATTTTCCATCCCCGTTTTAGAGGCGAATGAAAATTTTTCAATTATTGCATCCCATCGACATTTTCAGTGCTAGTTTTGAGTTATGTTGAGTGTTGAGTATAGCATCTGGTGATTACCCTTTTGTAAGTACTTACAGTCCACCTTACGTAGTTATGAATTAAATTCTCAATAAATGTACCTAATCTTAGGATTGAAACCAGTCGTCACTGTCTGTCGCATCAACGTGTTTATTTGTCATTCATGGGTGGCGTTAAATGCCACTCTAGCGTTGACGTTGGAAGCACTTGATTTCTGTTCACATGTTATTGTTGTCTTATCTGTTATACTAATCTAAGTTCCTGAAACATTATCATAATTAAAATATTAAAGTAGAGCTAGTCTAAATCCTTGTAGATCTCATAAAGAGTTGGATTCGCACACGAAGGGTTCCGTTCCACCGACATTTTTTTTAAATACTTTAGTAAAAACCCTTTTAATTTTTAACTTTATTTTATTTTTATAATTTTATGTTATAGCGGTCATAGTAGTACATACTTTTAAAAAATTTCAATTGACTAACTACTAATTACGGTTCAAAAGATACACCTGTGACAGAGAGACAGATGGATTTTGGCTTATTTATTCATAAAACGGTAAAACGACTTCTAGACTTTTAGATTTGACGAAATTGGTTTAACTTTCTTCCTACCCTGAAAGTTTAAAAGATTGAATACACAACATAACATCACGCCTCTATTCTACGGAGGGTTAGGCAGAGGCGTTGTTCCTACTCCCACATTTCGCCAGTTATGTTTAAGATCCATGTCGGTAATAGATTGATGTTTGTATTAAAAGAGTGCATTCTGAAAGTTGGCAACGTCGCAAGTAGCTGTGAAATATAAATTTCGCTGTTTTGATTAGTTTATCAATATTACTAAATGAAAATTATGAAATGCCAGTCCGTACTTAGTGCGCTAAAATATAGATTATGTACTATCTTGCAAATCGTGTTTAACAGAATGATGTCAGAACATCTGTTAACCTTCCTATACCCACGCCAAATTTCGTGACACCTATACCCCGCGCACGGTTTCACAGACCGAAAGTTCGGTACCCAATTTCAGTACATTTTTGGAAAAAAAAAAATATATGTTGAAATTATGTTTACAGAAACTTGGGATTATCATGAACAAGATAAACCCAATTAGTAAATATTTAATTTCCTCGATTGTAATTAATGTAAATCATATTTTGACTTTACTTTATACTCGAATAAAAATTTTATTTAATTTACTGAGGAAGTCTTTCATTTCAGTCTCTGGAATAGTAAGATTTTCGTAAGAGTTTACAAAATATTAGCAAAAATACATTTTTTCCTGTTCATGAGCATAAACAAACAACTCATTTATGGCAGAAGTGTCATCAATTCAGCTCAGTACAAAATCACCGAATATAAACCCTGGATCCTATACCCGCGTCGGTCTCATAGACCAATTGTCGTGCACGTGCTATTCGCACGAACGTACTTTGCGCCCTAGAATAAACTAACCTAACCTAACAGGAAATACAAATATAGTAAAATTTACGAAAAAAGAAAAAAATCACGGAATAGTATTTTGTCGGTCTTACAGACAATTGCACGGGTGCCTATAGGAACGTTAAGCATAATATTTAAGATAGTAGGTTGAGTGCAGAGTTACCGGATTTTTTTTTAAATATTCATTTTGCCCCAAATCTGAAGACCCAACTCATAAATGCACGTTTTTCATGTTCCACGCACCGGTCTTGCCACTGCCCATAACTTATACATGGAGAAGAACCATTCTAACAAGCATAATACCATTGTTTTGCTAAATATCATTATTTACAACTTGCCTAAACCTTCGTCAAAAAAGAATAATCCTATGCGAAGCCTCAAAGGATTAGTAGAAAATAAAGGCACGCTAAAAAAAATGTATAATTATAACTGAAGTAATCATTTCAAAACTTGAAATAAGTACACTTGGGAGCAAATAAATCGAGCCACTTCCTTTTTTCACGTATAATGGTTATTATTTTTGGTATTATGGAAGGTATCAATTCAAAACATATATCGCCTGAAAGCTTATTTAATAACCTTTACAATGAGGGTAAATTATTGAATGAAAAATTTATTTAATGATAAATTATTGGCTCTGAAAGAAAAACGATAATTTTGATAGAAAATTGTCAGTCCAGAAAAAAACAATTAAAAACAAAATTATGGTATAAACTTATTCTTAATATCTTGTATTACCCCCCCTTGCCCTGATTTCGATAGATTTTCTGGACTGTTTTAACCCTACAATTTTCTATCAAAATTACCGTTTTTCTTTCAGAGCCAATAATTTATCACTAAATAAGGTTATCATTCAATAATTTACCCTCATTGTAAAGATTATTAAATAAGCTCTTAGGCGATATATGTTTCGATTTGATACGTTCCATAATACCAAAAATAATAACCATTATACGTGCAAAAAAAAGCAAGTGGCTCGATTTATTTGCTCCCAAGTGTATATATGAAGTTTTCCAACCATAGATATAAGGAAGAAGTTGTTTCTGTTTTTAATATTTCTATGGCTGCAACTTTGTATTTACCGCAGATTCACGAAACAATCGGTGATGAATAACTGCAAATTTGTAACAGTAGATAGAATATTTAAAAGAATTTACATCATTTCTTTGAGTAATAAACTAAAGTAACTGAAGTTGAGATCGCTCTCTTAGCACCTACCCTGTCCCCAGGTACTGTAGGTACTCTTTGAATAAAGTTCCGAGTCAAATGTTAATAACAAATTAGGCTTGAAGTTTTTGATGAGACTGTCTTACTTGAGTGCGCTTTAACCTAAGAGTGTATTAATGTTCTATCAGCTAGCGAACAGAGTAAATCTGACAACAAAACATTTTTGGGCCAACAATAATGAATATTGTAAACTATTGTATTCAATGAGCAGTGGTTGCCCAGTGGAATCAGCCCCGACTTAACCCAGACAGGCACTTTGCTTTATGTATTTAATTTCATCACCACTGCTCTCAAAACGGTGAAGGAATAAGTACGTCATGATCAAACCGGCAGGTCTTAGAACCAAAAATTCGAAGACATGTGACATCCACCAACCCACACTGGGCCCGAGTGGTGGAATATGGCCCACTCCCTCTCATAGAGAAGAGGCCTGTCTTCCAGCAATGGGCATATGCTGATTATGCATTGTATTCAAAGAAGAAAGTAACAAAATAAGTCCAATAAATTATTGTGCCAATTTTTTAGTTTAAAGTTAGTGTAATGGAAAATAGACAACCAGTTATTAGAGTTGGATGGTCACGGGTCGACACTTCGCAGCGAAAGTGGCAAACGAAATGTTGTACCACGAAGTGTTATGTAAATTCTGAACAAGTATACGACCATTGTGTAGGCTTTGTTCATATTTGACGACAAAAATATTGCCTATTTCATAATACTTACGTTGACACAGCTATTTCACAAATTATGCTTAGGTACTGAAATAATGTGAAGGGTAAAAGGTATATTGTGATACTAAAATTAATTAAACTTAAAATGTTATTTTACTCAAGTCAAACAAGAGTATCTAATAGAATTATGCGTGTGTATCACGATATATTGCACTGCGACATGACATATTTATGGCCCGTGACTTGCGCCTATCCAATATGTGGGTTTTCGTATCATGTACGAGTTGCACGACACAGCCAAAGGCACTCTTGTTAACCCCTTTTTATTTGTCTACGTCAACTATGTCAATAGGCTGAGGCTGCTGGTCCACTGCTGGCCAAACTTTTCCCAAGTTGTGCCACAGCATTTACTTTCACAGCTTTCTGCATCATGCATCGATTATAATGATGTAAACACGCCATTATAATCGCCAGTCAGAAAAGCCCTAATTGCGTAACCCACTATCAATCACAATTTGTATCATTTTGAAGGATATTGCTAATCCATTGCCTCATATGTTCGAAAAATTTGTCTGCTCAACAACGTAAATAACGCAATGAATATTGTTGAACTGTCAAAATGAAAACCATTCTACTGTTAGTGTGTTACGCAATAACCTTGCTGCCGCTGACCATATAGTATATACATATTAATATTCTCCATCAATTTTCACGCCTAAAAGAGTAAATCAAGTTTCAAAACATCCTTCCACAATATACTAAAGTTTCGGGCTTCAGCAGTATATATGTCAGTCGGTTTTGGCTGTAAGAAAACAACCTCAAAAGTACCTTGCAATGTAGACTGGATATGAAATAGTTGGGGTGCATTAAAATAGCCCGGCGCTACTTAAATGTACGTTTGGCGCACCTTAGGCAGACAACCTCGCGCTTCCACCATGCTGTCTAGCTCATATTTTTACCACGGCAATAGTCATAAGTACCTATTAGTAATTTTGTACAAGAGAAGAAAATTTTTGAGTCTCACCTCAAGCGGCAAAAATACCAACTTGAAAAACTTTATTTTTTTTAAGAAATACAATTTTTGGTTACGCGGCTTATTCAGTACGTCAATTAAAAATGTCTGCTGATTAAAACTTTTCCTGCCTCCCAGGTTCATTCTTTTTTTTTTTTAAATGTAATGATAGTTTTGGTCTTTATCTAAGCGCCGAAACTCCTTTACGTATTTTTCGCTATTTCTTATAGTTTTGGATTTGGCCATTCACCATCACACTTGGAATATTTGTCGTCTTACTATCCTCGGTTGACTTAAACGCCGTTTTAGGTCAACGGCTTTTTGTGTCTGTGTAGTGTGTAGTCAGCTTTACCACATCTCGACTCAGTGCCAGACCGTCTTGTGTTCATCATTTGAGACCTCGCCTTCTCGCAGTTTCGCTACCGTATTGAGGGTGTACTTTTGTCCGTAAGTTTCCATAAATTTCTTCCAGCTTGCTTTAACCACATCTTTTCACGCTGAACACAATAAAGGCCCGATTACGGGTACGGGTATGTGTCTAATTCTACAAACTGCTGCCATAGTGCCTAGGCTGTAGCTGAATTGGAGTTCGCCCAGATTTAACACTCGACCGTCAGCTCCCCATTTCCATGTCCAGTTAATAGATCCTTTTGGCACTAACAACCATAATATCCTAGTGTGACTCTAAATCTCATTCTACCATATATAAGACACAGGTACCTACCAAAATTGTATCCACACACACGCACCTTTTTCATCACCACCTAAAAGGAAACCCAACGTCATTGACTCTCCACAGTATGAAACTCATCAATTTACCTGCAAATAATCAAGTCAACCTTGAACTTATAACGACTCTACCATTTAATGCTCGACGCTTGATTGTTCACATAATTATCTCCATGTAAAACTATAATATGAATACGTTTGTAAAACACGAGTGCTAAACAAAGGTATCATATAAATCGAAGTTGTTAGTATCTGCGTACAAATGTTACAATACAAATAGAGCAAAACGTTCATAATTCCGGCGGGCCTGACGCCGCCACCACGACGCGACGTACCGTAGTTCGCTGTAGGCCGGTTGTGTCTCTTTGTTGACGTGACGGCGCGCGGTGCGGCAGATACTCGCTCGTCGTCTCACCAACTACAGCCCGAGAGGCGAGCTGAGTGCATTGCAACATGCAGGAGGGACAGAGGCAGGCAGCCGGGCCCATAGACTATACACTTATAAACTGAGGCCGGGCCCCCACTCTGCCCCGCGATACCGGCCGCCCGCACGCCAGTTTGCCGTTGAGCGTCTCTAGCGGCGCAGGCATTTCGCAATGAAAACGTCGTGATCGGCGTTGTTCGCGTCGGTTTCACATCCAGTGTGCCTTTGTTTAGTGTTCATTGACAGTGTAATTGGTGTTATTACAATAGTGAAGATGCCGTCTGTACGACATGGCGACGCGTAGTTGACATGTCGCTGAGCGCGCCCGTCCAGGCGGTGCGCGGGACAAGGACCAACAGCCTCGACCAACTCGATTTTCAGGAGCGCAGGCAACTGATTGCGAGTTCTTTATCTCTTACTGATTTCTTACATGTCGGGGCAAAGGAGGTGGCAGCAGTCGCCGGTCAGTTCCCCTTCCCTTTTGTCTCTTTACGCCCAGGCACATTCCTAACAATAGCTTTGCGAAATTAAAACTAACGTGCATAACACAGCATTGTACACACGTTTATTGTAACATATAGTTTCAACAAAAAATGATCTCTCTTTCTATGTTCAATGTTGTGTTGACAATATGATTTAGATTTTACATTTAAGTTGTAAGCCTCTGATGGAATGTGCACTGAAATTTCTGATAAACTACCGGGCTTATCCCACAACTTTCCATGCAGTTTGAGAAGTGACAAGTGGTCAATGTTTCCCTTCACCCCAAAGACAAACTTAGGATGATGGGCATCAACAATCCTACATTGTATCACAAATTGTATATAATATACAATAAACATGTATGTAAAGTCTTTTGATCACTGACCCTACAGTTATCTTTTTAGGAAGTCCAAAACTAAATGATCCCCTGTTAACACAACGATACCCTAGAATTCGAAATAAAACAATAATATAGTTAACCTTAGAAGTTGACTAAAATCAGGATAATGTTATACCATGGTGTTTTAACTCGGAACATTGAATGATGTTATTATTGGCATCACGCTACCTGCAGGAGTGGTTTTGGTTAGTCACGACAACTCATAATGGCTGGCTATTTTTCATTAGCATTTGCGTGTCATTCAATATATTTTTTAATGTCATTAACAGGCACACATTTTTATAAAATGGAATATGAAGAACAAAATAGTAGATGTGTCCCTCCCAACCAAAGGTCATATAATGTACATTCAGTTGGCCAAATCGTCCAGAAAAGTAAAAAAAGTTCTTACGTGAAGGAATACCATTAACTGTTATGCAAGTCCAAAATTATCCGAAATTCTCTCAGAGATATTGGCAACAGCCAACAGCATGAGCTTCATATCGTCATGTATTTCGGGTTGCTATAGCTATAGCGGCGCCTTTTTTTGCCCAGGCAGAATTACAATTTCTCTGGTGCAGTTGGTATTATGCTTTAATTATGACAGAAGGCAAAGATCTCGGAATTAACCTTAAGTAAGTTTAAACTTGGAAATCATGCCGCAAAGCAAGTACTAAGGCCAGTCTTAAGGTCAAATTGCATTGATCTTATTTGTTTCTTATAAATAAATCATAATAAGAGACTTTCCGTTTCAATTCAGTTTAAAACTGACTTTAAAAAACAAGGAGGTTCTGCAATAGATGAGCATTTATTTTCTTTGCACCGATTTCTCCAACATTTCTGGTCCGATTTACGTGATTCTTTTTTAATTGGCAGAAAAAGCCTGTGATTTGGTCCCACAAAAATTTCATTAACGTTTCAGTCATTCCTTTTTTTTAACCAGCTTCAAAAAAGGACGTTGTCGACTTTGCCTATGTCGACGATATTCTTTTTGCAACTTACCAAGTAGGTACACGAACTTGTGAAGGCAATCGATCTTCTCAGTAAGTATAAAGTAGTGAAACGCGAGAAAAAAGAGAAACAAAAACCAAACCAAAACCTCCAACCAACGATGACGACGACGACTTCAATAAAAACCTGAAAATAGCATCTCAGAAAACGGTCTAGTAAAACCACCTATAGCAGATAGATAAGTGACCATTCGATTCATGCAATACGAACCGATGTAACATTGTTATCAACTAATATGAAAAATAAATTCAATTGTCTGCTGTGGAGTAGCAGGCTGTAGAGTCGTAGGTATAAACTACGCAATTATTATACGATTACTATGTGAAAATGTTAATTTATGCCATTTTGAACAACTTGTTTCTTCGTATATACTTGGTTTTATACATCTCGAACACAAAAGAGGCTCAACTTGATGGGAGACTGATTTTACTCACGTTTTCTCGTAGCTTATATCTACATGGTGTGTCTATTGAAAGTGAAATGTTAACTCATACATTTCTTAGAACTATATGTATGTACTGGTTCGCCACCAATAGCGTGGACAGCTTGATTGATATTGATACCAATCTATCTAAGCTAGATGATAGTTTATTGGTAGGGTTATATATTGTAAGCTTATTGCGCCATAACGCATAATGAAATGGACAGGATAAGAAACTCGTTTTCTTTTTTCTTTCCTTGTGTCATGTTGTCTTTAATCTGTTGTTGATATACCTCATATTCATCATCATCCACAGCCCGACTTCACCTACAGCTCAGCATAGGCCTGTCTTTTAATGTGCCAATCCCCACGCCCCTGACCCAGCCTCATCCAGGTTCTACCCGCGATGGCAACAGTGTCGTCCGCAGGACGACCGACACTTCGTCTAGTTCATCTTCAAGTCCTTGAACGCTACCCGGTCACTGGCTTACTCCACCTGTCATTGCTGCGCTTTACCAGGTGTCCTGCCCAACTCCTTTTGAGTTCCATAACTCGTTATCCGATATCGAAAACTTTCGTACGCCTGCTGATTTCGACGTTTGGGACTCGGCCGATCGTGGACGCTCACGCAGGAGGCTGTGTACGGGGTGAGAGTGGCACAGAGAGCCATGGAGCGTTCCATGCTCGGCATAAGGCTTCTAGACATCACATTAGATAGGTTAAATTATTTTATTCAATCAATAAAGATATCAGCATTACCAGAAGGCCTACGCAAATAAGGCAGTCCGGAATATCGATATTTTTAAAATAGAATCTAGTAAATTCTGGATTGCTTGGTAAATTCCCATAATTTAGAATCTGCTAATGAACAATCTTATTATAGAAGTAAAATTGCTAATGTATATTTGGATAGAAATAAAATTTTGTATAGTTCTCCATGAAGGTTTCAAAGTTTGCTATTGCTGTAGTAAAATCTTATAAAATTACTTGCTATCAAAAACAATAATTTACCGCAAGCATCTCATCCCATGGCCACCGTAGTTAGCAGGTAGACACCCCCGAAATCTCACAATAACCTTACGAGACCCTACTTCGATTTTATTTATGTTACCCAGTTTTTTGTGTACTACCTGTTCACCTTTTCCATAAAAGTTTTGTGATTGTTACCGCTATACGGTATTGTGTATAGCCATGTATGTAACAAGTATACAATACATTGTGGATATTAGCGATTATCTCTTGTATTATTTACAGCTCGATGAGGTCACATCACATTGTAGCTCTCGCTGTATCCATTCGCCATATCAATATAGGCTCAGCCGCTCAGTATTGCCAAACCCTTGAAACTAACTTATTTTCGAAATACAATAATAATACTTGTTGCTTATGTTACTTATTCAATTTGTGTCTAAGGAAAAATTGCATTACACAACATTTCTTAATTTTATACTAAGAAGGATTAGTAACAGATTGAATGAGATATAAAATATGTAGGTTAATTTCCATCGTCATTATAAAGATAACTAAACATGACTAATTATTACAATTTAATGATCGTATTTTATATAATTAAAGTCCTCATACCTATTTGATAAAAGTCATAGAATTTCTAAACACGATTCAGTAAAGAAATACCATTGATTCTGAACACAGCACGTCCTACGTGACCGCTGATTGGCCAGCGCTAATTGAAGTCAACGTTGACATTCATTTACTGATGAACAAACAGTAGCAATATTTTAAACCCAATTATCATAACGTAGCGGGTACTACTTCATATTGAGTTATTTGCATTCCTGGGAGGATATTGTTTTATTTTGTCAGTGACATTTCTAATCAAAAGGTCAGCGAGTATCGCTGCACACTGCACAGACACTTTCACACATACATTTTACTCACAGTACCTATATAAAGTGGAATTGATATAAATAATAGTACAAGAACCTATCAAAATGTTGATAAGTTCGCGTGCAGTCTGCAGGTACCTATTTAGTAATGTCCCTTTGTTACCGCAGGTGATACTCGAGAAGCATATTAACTATGGTACCTAGTACTTATTCGTTACGCAAAGGTGCTGTTGAATCATTGCAAGTATAATTGAATGATGTTTGAACACTCCCTTATTGTCCCACGAGCACGACCATAACTTTAATATAAACTTACAGTATAATTAAGTACTTGGCCACTTAGCTAGTTAATTCATTTGTGTTAACGATACTTGGAAGGGTTTTCATATGTTTCGTGAAGACATTATGAAATAAATAATTCACAATGGGTCATAAGGAGTCGCTAATGGATGTTTACGTATTTGACTACAAGTTTATTTTGGAACATCTTTAATACTTAATGCTAATAATAATGATTAAACCCCTAAACATTTAAAATTCATAACATGAGCTGGCTTAGGATCGAAGGACCAACATTTTAACTCAAAGAAACTCAAGTATTTATTAGAATTAAACCATTTACAGGCACTTTTGAATCGTCAAAGAGTCGGTCAGTTAATCAGAAAGTTGAAGCTAGTTGCCCATTCCAAAACTTAGATCTCAATGGAGAAGAACGGGCGAGAAACTCCAAGGACATTCTTTTAAATCAAGATATACAAAATCCTGGGTAACGCAGCATGTATTAATTTTAATTAATAGTGTGAGTACCAAATGACAATTAAAGTTGCCCTCTCATGGTCTAGAGAGCGCAGAGAAAGTGTTTCTATTTTTTATTTCGACAGTTTTAGTTATTGTTCCACGTTGTCCCTTCGTTGGCTATAATATTGCAAGTGGAAAATTATGGAGTCGCAATAAAAGCTACTTTATAATGGAATTTTTCTGTATTTATTTTGCAATCATCATCTAAACCATTCTTCAAATATCAAACACGTTTTAGTACTGACTTCCGTTAGCACTAGATTATAATGTACCTACGTTTATACAGCTTGATTGTACCTACGTTTTACAGTCATCAAACATTACTGGTTTTCATTCCCCTTTCTATGAACGACTCTATTTTCAATATTGCCTCACATTTTATAAAACTTTTCTTTTTATACTTTACTTCAAGTGCTGCCTGTTCACGTTCAGAATTAAAGCATTGACTGCGTGATGTATTCATTAGATTGCTGGTAGTAATTTTTTCGATATGATTGTCAAAACCTGTCACAGTATCTATAATCTATCATGCATAAAGTCGAGGTCTTAGAAGGTAAGAACCTCAAATCTTGTAACAAGGTGAGAGAAGTGAGGACGCAAGGTGCGTTGGTGGGCTCTGACAATTGTTGTGGGCGAGTCACTTCGTCACGAACCGGTGACTCATGTTTGGCGAATTAAACGTTACTTCCATCACACCCATAACCCCTTCATTTGCCTTTTCGATTGGTCACGTACGTTGTGTTAGTGTTGATGAGATTTTTTTTATTAATTAGTACCCACACACTTGTCTTGTAAATATACTGTATCAAATAACCCTATATCCAATCATGTTATGTAAATTCCTAATACATTGGCGCGAAATAAGCAAGCAATGACTAAAATTTTACTAATCCATGACACAGATGTAGCCTAATGCTTTCTTGATAATGTCTTCTCTTTCACTGAGCAATACTTTAGGTGACGAGCTAAAGGGATAGTAATTGATAGACATATTTTCATTGAATACAATAAAAAAAGACATTTCTAATACATGAGTCAACGTGCTATCATTTGACACTCCAATCGGTGTAATTTTCTGAATGTGTTTCTTATTTCCTTTTACCCCTGTAATTATGAACCTCTAGACTAAATAATATTTATTGCTGTTTATTTGATTGGGCTACCAGTTTGCCACGCTCTATCACTTCGCGATTTTTTTAATTTTTATTTCAAACAGAGATAGTCAATTGCATGCATGGTGACAGAGATACTATTTTCGTTACCGTTTTGCCAATTTCAGCATAAAACACATTTTAAACGACTCTCGAGACAATCATTATTTAAATGTAATAGGTACCTAAATTGGCGTGAAATTAAGTATTATGTTTTAAATATTATAAAGTAATAATATTATTTTTATTACTTGGGTATATTATTTTTATGCAACATAAAAATACCTCGAGCAAACAGAGTATTTCTATTATAATATGCGTTCTTGTGCGAGTTTATTATAAACTCTTCTAATAAAGTTTCGCGCGTTATTTATAACCAACCAGACACATATAGATGATTCAATTCATGTGTAAATTATTCCAATAATGATCATATTATCAAAATAAACTATTTCTGTAATATCCATAGTAAACAATACCTTTAACTAACTAACTTTGTAACTTTGTATAACTTTTAGAGTTAAACTTTTATAAATGGATGTATTATTTTTTGGCCCCACGAGTTTAATTAAAATTTGAACTGATTGAGATGAGAACATCTCAATAAATTTAGAGCTCGCCGGCAGACGGTTTTTTAATTTACTAACAAATAACTACACTACATTTTCTTTTGTAATTCATTTTATAATGAATTCTAAGTTGGATAATATTATTGTGCGGAACCCTGAAAATGCATTAGAAAACAGTTCTAAGTAGGAATGAGTAAAAAAAATTAAAACTTATTTTATTGTTTTCTGGAAGGCATTTCAGCTCAGGATCTTTAAAAATTACATAATTTATAACACTTTGCCTACATAAAAATATTGAGTAAAATTTAAGTACGCAGGTAATTTGTTTTCTTTGTTGATAAGGTAATGGCAGTGTCGAAAAATGAATTATGTGTTATCTGGGGCCGAATTCTTCGACAAATATTTTTAGATTGTCGAGTCATACAAGCGTCCTTTTTAGATATTTTTTATCTTAAACATACAAGCAGCTTTATTTGAAAATATCTAATGGTGGAAATATTACCATATTTGTTTTGTCAGTAAACAATCACGCTAAAAATAATTTATGTACAATTGTACATCTTGAATTTAAAACGCCATCAGTTCAATTAGGTACGTTGTCTTTGTCCTAAAGTTAATATGTTCCGTTACGGGATTACTAGTAGCGGTTACACAATGTAAGGTGCATGTTGCATAATATCTCGAAGCCACATAAATGATAAACGCACTGCGGCTGAAAGAATGGTCAACTGTACCTATAAGTTGAAGAAAAGCCACAGGCTACATTTCCTCTATTTCACTCTCTCTTTTAAAAAATATTTTAGTTATATGGATTAAATAACGTTGAGAATGTTGTGTTCTGGATAGTCTTGAATTGGAAATTGATAAGGTGGTTTGTATGTGTGTAGGAACATAACATACAATGTTTCGTTTAAATTGTTGCAAGATTATACTTCCCCAAGTGATCATCTTATTCTGTACAAGTTTTTGTACTGTATTTCTTGGAAAATTGAAGTTGAAGTTATTTCGACTCGGCACTACAGACGCCAGCAGCATATCAATGACTTGTTCCTATAGTTTGTTATGCATACCTTGTAAGTCCTGCCTTTCTCGTGATCATCCTATCCTGTTTCTTGATTATTCTCAGATGGAATTAATTGTATAACCTCACGAAACCGCCAATACACCAATTATATTTTATCTTCTTCATTTTAAGTTGTAATATATCAATTCCACATGATTTGATAAATGCAAATGGAATACAATGGTACTAAATGTATAGATTTGTGGTCTTGGCAGGCGACGGGAAAATTTCTCTTTTGTAGGTATACTTAGTTCTCCTTGGTATTGTGTTGTGATAGGCGCGGACAGTTCATAACAATAGACTCTCGACATAATGGGGCCATTGATTGTGTGGATGTATCATGAATGTGTGAGTACTATTACCCATCTTGCTGGTACCTATTTTGTATCAACGTTGTATTTCAAAGTACCTATTTGTTTCACTTAGCTCTTGGTTTTTAGACCTCCGTGCAGATATGATCTTTAAATTTTGCTTGATGCGTACATCATTAGGATTCGCTGTGCACAAAGTGGTATCCAATATCTGCCAACTCGTTCAATCATTGTATGAAAAGATTTAGGTTTTTGCCGGGCAGTGAGACAATAACAGGCCGATATATCGTTTGTTATTTAGGTACTTATAAGAAACTGACAGAAAAAATACTAAAATGTTTATAACAGTTACCTAATGAATACTACACTTAAAATTCGATGACACTACCGTTAGTCATTTATTTTTAACCCACTACGTGAAAGCGGCATCCTTTTTGAGAATGGTCCTTTTGTCCGTGTGGAGAAAATTATACACAAACTCAAATAAGGCTTGAAAGATGAGACAATAATGACAGTTTCCAGTTTGATTGACATTTAAAATGTTTTGTTGCAGCAAAGAAACAAAATGGTTCTGCGGTACGCACGAACAGCCTGGGGTCGGGCGCGCGCACGCCTCCGGCTGAGCGAACCAAGTCCAAATTCTCAGCTTTTGGTAGACTTTTCAAGCCATGGAAGTGGAAACGGAAAAAGAAATCAGAAAAGTTCGAAGCTGCTTCTAGAAGTGAGTACATCTTAATTATCTGTTATCTTAACACACAAGGTGATAAACCGGAACCGGACATGATTCACACATGCGAAGTGAAATCTAAACAATTTTTTGTTTTATCGATAAACACAATAGTCTCCTTTGCGGTCTTTTATGATGATTTCTCAGATAACATCTGGACTTGAACCTTGGAAAAACATTCATGACATACTTTACTTATCAATAAATAATGGTGAAAACTGGGCACTCGTCATTAAATAAAAATGCCCGGTTTAAGAAAGCCTGATAATTGATAAAGCTATGTATCATTAGTAAATTAAATTTAATGAATCTTCGTACCAGATGAGTTTCTCTTTGTACTCAGTGTATACTCATCTGGATCAACAATTCGTTAAAAAATATGACAGTTCACAACACTTGAATGAAAACGGTTTCAGGAGTTTTATAAACCTGCACCCTAGTTGTGTGCCACATTTTCAACCACAGGAAATAGCTAATCCATTGCTTCTTGATTGAAAAAATTGTCTGCTCAACAACGTAAATATCGCAGTGAATGTTGTTAAATGTCAAAATGAAAGGCATTACCGTTGTAAATGTTTTACGTAATTACCCAGCTGATTAAGGAAATACTGTCGTTTAATCAATTATCTGCTAATAATGTTTTATTTTTTATTTTGGTCTTATTTATTTTTTTATTTATGCACCCGTATGTCGGGCGTGGGGCAGGTAAAAATGTAAAATACCCCATATCATAGCTTTTTATTTATTATGTTTGCAATTCATATCATTTTTATTTTTAATCTTTTGGCAATTTTATTAATATTTTTACTGTTTGACAATTTTATATTTGTTTTTTTTATTTTTATACGATGCTGTCATTTTTATAATTTTTGAGTTGTTGAATATTTAAATTTAATTAATCACAATTGTATTTTGGATTTTTAGCTGTTTGGAATTTAATATATTTTATAAGTAATTTTAATTGCATGAGTTGAAACTATGGACTAGAATTATGTCTGAAATAAAATTTACATATTATTATTATTTATTTAGATTCCAATTCTTAGTCGTGAACTCAATCACCTTCACGTCGCGTCGTAATTAAGTGTACTTACCTATTTATTATGAAATGTGCAATACAATTTTATTTTACTGTTTGCAGCCTTAGAGAGGAAGATATCCGTCCGAGCGAATAGAGATGAGTTGGTGCAGAAAGGTATCCTCTTACCAGAAAGCCCGGTCACGCCTGTGCCCGAAGTCGGTGAGTTGTGAACATTGACCTTAACATGTAAAATCTAGCTGTTGCCCGCGATTTTACGCGCATAGATAGGAAACTATTACGTGAACCCGGATAAAAAGAATAAAATATCCGCACACACGCATACAGATAGGCATAAATATAAAATATTTTAATCCAGGTCATAATCTACCTGTGTGCCGGATTTCGTCTAGATAAGTTCAGTCGTTAAAGTGTGATTGAGTAATAAACTTCCAAACTGAGAAAGTCACTACCATTCAAACTTTTTAGGATACCTATAATGTGAATTATTCTGCTGTGTCAGACTCAGAACGTAGAAATTCTGCCGGTAGATATTAGTTAAAAGAAGTGCACCCCATGGTCACAAGTACTGCGACATAGGTAAAGAGGCAAGGACGATGAGGTTATTTTAATAGAATCAGGCAGAACTTAGAGCTTAGAGAAGTGGTGGCCCAGTAGTAACGACTCCGACTTACGAGTTGTAGGTCGTGGGCTCGAACTGAGGCCGTCGCTTTACTTTGTAAATAATTTTAATAATTAATACTAATTAATTAATACTTAATACTTTGTAATAATTTTTTGTGTGTAAATAATTTCATCACCACTGCTCTCAAAACGGCGAATGAAAACATCTTGAGGAAACCGGCATAGTCCCAGAACCAAACATTCGAAGACATGTGGCTTTCACTAACCCGCACTGGGCCCGCGTGGTAGATTACAGCGCACTCCCTGTCGAAGAGAGGAGGCCTGTATCCTAGCAGTGGGAACATTATAGGCTGATTATGCTAGACAAAACTTGACACTGAAGTCCGAAATCGCTGTAAAACATGTTACATGTTTATTTAATTTTCTCCTAACACTAGTTTTAGGATAGTTCAAGTGTGCAAGTACTGAGATAACTAGATAAATACTTAATATCTTTATCAATACCTACAGTATTAATAAAACTAACAATGTTTATCAAAATCAATATTACTTACAACAACGGTAACACAGGATAATGTTTCTCTCATAAATTACTTTGAAGTCGGTTTTCCTTAATGTAATTACTATTGTTCTAAGAAAACCCAGAGGCTTGCGGAAAACAAAAGATTTATTAATAATGATAATTTACAATGAATCATAGACTTTTTACTGTCGGAGTACTGATATAAAACTGATTACCAAATATTACGTAAGTTTTAGTGTATTGGGTATTTATAGCTGGAAAAGTTTCAAACAATGTAGTAAATACATCCGAATTTGTTTGTTTGTTACTTAACGTCTCAGTTACTTAACAGCCGATCTGTTCTGGAAAAATCTCATCGTGAAAACCTAGGTGTAGTGAGCGTGAAGTGAGCTGTCAAGGCTGCAAGGGTGTCAATCCATAGTATCAGGTGGAATGACAACTCACTTTAAGCGCACTTCACCTAGGTTCTCACGTTGAGAATTTCATGATAACAGAATAACACTGCTGATTTCAATGGAAAATGGCTCAGAGCTTAACCACGAGGCCATATGATACTTTATATCTGGATACATGAAGTATTAGTCCTAGGCCAAGAGTGAAACCACGGGCAACAACTAGTTAATAATATTATTGTTATCAAAAGACATTTGATTCGTGTTATTCATAACAATTAGTTAACGCAGCTGTTGCATAAAGTAACAGTAGATAATAATTATGTTTAATTAGTGTAACACCCGAGACTTACCGTTCAAACAACAACAAAAAACGGACTTCTTAAAAATTAAGAGGAAATGCGGTCGGAGGGACTTTTGAAAAAGCCTAAGTAAAAAGTCATAATTCGATGTTTGGCCTATTTCCTCCTCCAATATTGGACCAATTTAAAAGATATTTCATAAACTGAATAAGAAGGATATATACTGTGTCCCTATGTTTTTCTTAGGCTACACTAGGCCTCTGTTAACAGCGGTTTAAATCGGCATTTTTTTGGGGTTCTAGTGCCTATAAAAATAATGTATCATCAAAAAGGAAAACATAGGGACATACAAGTAGTTAATATTTATTATTCTGTAAAAAATCATTGCTTTATGGTCATTAACCAGAAAGAAAACAGGCGAGAGCGTTTCCATGGAGAAAAGACCACCCGCTTTCCTCTTAACTTGTAGTTTTTACCGACTTATTGTTGAAGTAACGAGATACCTAATTATTACCTCGCAACTAATTGTAATGCACGGCATCACATTTACTTGTCTTTCCGAAAAATAAATTTAATTTTGTTGTACTTAACTTCCGTACCGAATTGAAAGATAACGTAATATTCAATTACTACGCGCTTATCGTTATCGCTTATCGATCGATTTCCTATGTTGGGAATGTTGTGCTGTAGCAAAAAGTTCTGTTGAACAGCAAACCTACTGGGTTGACAGCAAGCATCTAATTTAACGTGGTACGGTCAGCATCAAAAGTTGATTAACACTTCAGTTTTTTTAATCTTAGTTATTGAGCAAAATATTTGTTCAAAATTGCAGCATAAGAATTTTTTTTAGAATATATACTCTTGTCTATTATGTGAAAAGCTAAAAATCAGTTTATTGAAAAAAGTTGTTGTCAATTTAATAACATGTAAAAATGATAGTGTTAATCGACTTTTGATGCTGACTGTACCTACCGGTACGTTGACACTCCATCTCTAAGAAGACCCCAATTTTAGTATCATTCACGCTCTCAAGTAGACAACAATACCAATTCAATTACCACAGATGTGGTTCAATGGGTCTGAAAGAACTACAGTCAATCATTTTTAACTTCTCTGTTCAAGGTCAGAAGTAACTGCTTTGGAAGAAAAATTTCCACAAAATTTTACAACATGGACCCTTTATCACCTAACCGTAACTTAAAAGGCCATTTCAAATGTGTTCCTAAGCTGCAGCATGCAATTAGGCGAAGATACATTATTGTCGAACTAACATTTTCTTTCTTCTAGATGAACCAGTGTCTCCACCCAGCGGCGAGGAGGCACGGAGCGAAGTCAGCGCTGCGCAGGCGGCGCAAGACCGGCTCGTGGGTATGCACGCGGCGCTACAGGCGCAGCTAGCGTCGCAGCTGCAGCACCAACATCAACACCAACAAGCAGCAATGGCGGCCGCCGTCGCCGCCGCTGCTGCCGCGCACCATCATCAAAACAATAATGTCATAGGTCAGTGCTTGCTTCTATTTAGTATTAATTTAATTCTTCTTTTCTGCGGGAGATGATGGGCTTCTATCAACTTTGATGTATTTAGAGTTCTGGAGCCTTATGTAGTACCAAGAATAACAGAACAGACTTCGTCAAAGTATTTGCTGCTATCCAGACTAAAAATACTACGTACAGAACAATTTCCTAGAAGATATCTGCTTGTAAAAGAAAGCTCAATGAAGTGAAAATCTGTAGACGCAAGAACATCCTCTTCAGTTTCGTCTTGCAAAACCTCTTGAAGTTTCGCCAATAGTGCTGAACGGGTTAATGGTCCTTCGAGACGTGTTGCCTTGTGCTGTGCAATGTGGGTTTTCTGAAGGTGTGAAGTATATGATTCGATGAGGAACTATATCGCCGTTTTTAGGGTTCCGTAGCCAAATGGCAAAAAACGGAACCCTTATGGATTCGTCATGTCTGTCTGTCTGTCCGTCCGTCCGTATGTCACAGCCACTTTTTTCCGAAACTATAAGAACTATACTGTTGAAACTTGGTAAGTAGATGTATTCTGTGAACCGCAGTAAGATTTTCACACAAAAATAGAAAAAAAACAATAAATTTTGGGGTTCCCCATACTTACAACTGAAACTCCAAAATTATTTTTTCATCAAACCTGTACGTGTGGGGTATCTATGGATAGGTCTTCAAAAATGATATTGAGGTTTCAAATATCATTTTTTTCTGAACTGAATAGTTTGCGCGAGAGACACTTCCAAAGTGGTAAAATGTGTGTCCCCCCCCTCTAACTTCTAAAATAACAGAATGATAAAATTAAAAAAATATATATAATGTACATTACCATGTAAACTTCCACCGAAAATTGATTTGAACGAGATCTAGTAAGTAGTTTTTTTTTAATACGTCATAAATCCAAAACCGCAATTTACCTTTCACAAAGTTACAACGAACTACAAGAACTTTTATATTATGTTACTTGCTGCTACGGAACCCTTCATGGGCGAGTCCGACTCGCACTTGGCCGGTTTTTGAAAGACGGATCGTCTCTAAATTTTTAGTGCACATTTTAATGGATGAAAATTTTATATTGAGTGCCTTTTATTTCGTAATTGTATGAGCGGTTTTCGTAGTGCAAGTGTTACAACTGATGTGCGGTTGAGTGTACCACAAAAAAAATATTAGCTTCTGGCCGCGACTTTGTCCGCGTGAAATATCTTGTTTTAACATAAACTATATCCTGTGACACTCGGCAATACTGTAAGCTTCCCATAAGTGTAAATTTTTGGATTCAGATGGGTAGTTTGTATTGTTAGATTAACCCCTACATACAAATTCTTACCTCTCTATTTATTACTTACTAGCTTCTGCCCGCGACTTCGTCCGCGTGAAATTCGTACTTTCCTCTAAAAGTTTCGAAAATGTATGTTGGTATGATCTTTATAATTAACTTAAATAAATAAGTATTCGGGCCAATTTTTAAGTTTATAGAACAAAGGAATCAGATTTTTCAATGAAACTATCCCCGCTTTTCACCCCCACAGGGGTAGAATTTTGAAAAATCGTTTAAGATGTGTTCATAACTTGACTCAAAGTTTATTTATACCAATTTTCGAGCTAATCAAGCCACGCAGTAAAATCCTCCCCTTTAAAATTAACTACCTCTTTTCATACAGTTAGGGGTAGATTTTCGAAAAACCCTGATACACGTTATTAATTATTTTTAGTCCTTAGTATAAATACTGAGTTTCAAGTTAATCGGACAGGGCGTTAAAATTCTTCCATACAAATTTTAACACCCCCCATTACCTCTTTAGGGGGTATTTTAGAAAAACGAAAAATTCCAAACTTCATAATTTACTTAGATAAGTATTCGTGTCAAGTTTCAAGGTTATTAACTCGATAAATAAGATTTTTCATACAAACAAAATCCCCCCTTTTCACCCCCTTAAAGGTTTAATTTCCAAAAACCCCTTCTTATTCGATACCTACTCTGCACAAAGAACACAACCTCCAAAACTCATGTCCCTAGGACCAGCGGTTTAGACTGTGCGTTGATATTTCAGTCAGTTCCTTCATCCCCCTTTGGGGGAGAAATTATCAAAAACGCTGAGACACGTATAAATTAATTTTCAATCGTTAGCCAAAATACAAAATTTGAAGACCCTAACTTTTAAACTGACGGACTTTCATACACAACTTCATACCCCTTTTTAACCCTTTGGGGTTAGAATTATCAAAAACGCTGAGACACATGTAAATTAATTTTTAGTCGTCAGCCAAAACACAAAATTTGAAGATCCTAACTTTAAAATGACGGACTTTCATACAAACTTTCATCCCCTATTTAACTCCCTTAGGGGTTGAATTTAAAAAAATCCTTCCTAATTCCTTGTCTACATTAGAAAGGGAATCATTGTGTAAAATTTCAAAATAAATACCTATAACTACTTTAATTAATAAAAGTACCTACGCTTAATAATTTGTAATTTGAACGAATATTTAAACACTACCAAAACAACTAATACGTGGTCCTAACTTTAGCTACCTTACACTTAAAATCTAAGTGACTATTTAAACTAAAATATTCTTATAGAATTATAACCAGAAATATATACAACTCACAACAAAAAAGAAATGAAAATAAAGCTGAAACGCCTGTGCAATACTATCTACCTATACCTACTTCACTTAAAAATAAATACTTATAACTACTTTAATTAATAAAAGTACCTACGCTTAATAATTTTTAATTTGAACGAATATTTAAACACTACCAAAACAACTCATACCTATTTTACAAAATAACAACAAAAGAAATTCAAATAAACTATTTAAAGACTAAAAGTCGCGCTGATAAGCACGGTTTCTCAATATCAATTATTGTCTGTCAATAAGGTCGAACGCTCTGACAACCGTTACACAAAAATAATCCTTATAGCATGATTCAGACGTGCGACGGCGCGATGGCTTATTTCATGTATAAGTTTGGTGTTTCTATACCGATTTCTATGATTCTTTTTTTATTGAATAGGTAATAATGTTAAATTTTTTAAATTAGGGATGAGTGAGAGTATTATAAACGTAAGAGTAAACAAATATAATCAGAATGCTCCGAACTGCTAAGCTATCAGGAGTTACACGTGTTATTGTGAGTCAACCATAAAAGATAGACATATGCTGTTGAAGGATATTTTTTAGACAATTTTATGTAGAATATTTCCGTCATACATGATTTCTATGTAACTTTAACCATTAAGGCTGCACACGCGACGGAAGCTTAAAAAATGGAGTAACTTCTCCCGTTTTCCCAACATTTCCCTTCACTACTCTGCTCCTATTGATTGTAGCGTGATGAAAAGTATACTATAACCTGCCCAGAAGTATGAAGAATAATTGTACCAAGTTTCGTTAAAATCCGTCCAGTAGTTTTTGTTTCTATAAGGAACATACAGACAGACAGACAGACAGACAGACAAAAATTTTACTGATTGCATTTTTGGCATCAGTATCGATCACTAATCACCCCCTGATAGTTATTTTGAAAATATATTTCATGTACAGAATTGACCTCTCTACAGATTTATTATAAGTATAGATTATATTGGTGATTGCTTGTAAATAACTTCAAAATGCGTGGAATTTCAAGTGCTCAGTTTTCAATTTCTTATGCTACTATACGGTGTACAAAAGACAGCCCCCAAAAACTCCCACCCTGCAAGGGTTCCACCAAGAATTGGAAAAGGTATAATTATTTTTCAATTAGACTGGTTGGGTTCATGAGTAATGGGATTTTCCCAAACACTGTTTGGGGCAACATGTATTTCCTCAGTAGAGTGAAGAGTCAGGGCTTTTAAATTACTTAAGTTTATTTCTTGAATTGGAAAACAATTAATTATTATTTTAGCGGTATAGGTACATGATTTTTCCCTGATCATAAAATTATGATGGTTTTTAAATGCGATTTCCACAACCCTATCTTTATATTCTATCTCTCTTAAAAGAATATAATTATGAATGCGAAGTAAGGGAAAATACCATGGAATGTTATGCAATATTTTATTTGCATATTCAGATGACAAATAAATTAGCATTAAATTTACCGTCTATTTGTTAGTTACACCTGCGTAAAACTGATTATACACGTACAGGGCTGCGTTAAGCATATTAAATATTGTGCTACTTGAGATACGAGGCAAGATAAGTATACACAAACGTTTACAAGAGCGCCTCATTGAAAAGTTTGCTCGTCAGATCACCATGATTTTAGAATATTCACAAAATGGAGGAACTGATCCTTGTGGCTTCGTGACGATTGATAAATGTTATATTCCTCTCAGAGAGAGAGAGCATTGGTGGCCCAGTGGTACCGGCTCCGACTCACGAGTTGTAGGTCGTGGGTTCGAACCCAGACCGGCGCTTTACTTTGTTTAAATGATTTCATCACCACTGCTCTCAAAACGGCAAAGGAAAACATCGTGAGGAAACCGGCATGTCCTAGAAACAAAAATTCGACATGTGACATAGCTACCAACCCACACTGGGCCCGCGTGGTGGATTACAGCCCACTCCCTCTCGAAGACAGGAGATTTTTCAAGCCAGTGCATCGATTCTGGTTAAACCCAGTGTCCCAAAGCCTGATCTAGGTATTTCCAGCCATTGTGCGTAAAATACAATTTAGCGAGATCTTACAAACTGTCTCTATTATCTTTTGCTTAGCACCGGTCAGTATTCATTCGTACAGCATTGTCTGTATTTTCGTCTATTACACATCTGGCTAATTCGTGACTGTTGTGATTATTATTAGCTGCTCCAGATTTGTATCAATCAAATTATTTTTTCGTACACGAACTTTTGCTGAAACTTGCTCCATGATGCATTTCGTACTCGTAGCGTGTAGAAATTGGTCATAGATCTCTTTTCATTTTGACATTTAGATTTGCAAGTTATGAGTCAGGCATTTGCAAGTAATAAATGTCGTTTACTGGGTAAGTTACAAGATATACCACTTGAAGTACCGTATATGAGGAATAATAATGATTTAAAAGTCGCAGTGGTTCTTAAAGTAGCGGTGTAACTACTTAGCAATCGACAAGGACCAGTTCTTATTGAGCGATTGAATGTAATTGAAAAACAATTGAACAGATATCGTTGGACACTACCAGCAGTACAAGCCCATTAAATAATTTTGAATAGACCGGTATACCTACTAAGTAAAATCATTCAAAAGTACGAATCTCATATTTCATATTTAATAATTTTATTTTATTGTACTTGAAATTATTGAATCGGATTAAATGTAATTGGAGAATAGGTAGTGACGCGTGGCGGGAATTAACGACATCCTGACAGGACGGGCGTCGAACGTTGACCCACCACAAGCTGTCTAGCTGTCACAGAGCCACTGCAATAACGTGACGTCATTGTACATGTCATTATACTTATTATAAGCAGTATTGGCGTGAAGTATTCGTTTTTGAACCCGTAATTTAATTATCTTTCTGTTTACTACCTACTTTAATTGGAGCCTTGGTTAACTCGTTACCTATCTGTTACCGTTATTCTAACCCAATGTGAAACACGCGAGAAAAAAAAAATCGGCACTTTTATTGATCCGAATTTAAATCAGTTGGGAAAAATTCGTACTACTTGTTTATATTTTAGTTGTGTAACAATTTACTTTGTCTAAAAGATATTCAGTTTATTTTGGTAAATGACTTATTCTCACATATCATTGGTGGATACAGTATCTAAGTCAACAAGACATTGAGATTTCAAAACTAGACAAATGGGTGCTCTACTTTACAGATGGAGAGGTTACATAACTCATTATAATTTATTTATGAAATCTGCTGTTCTGTCAGCACTAAATGGGTCGGTGGGCTAAAATTGAAATACGCTTGTTTAGAATATTTGGAGCACATCTAGGTGGGATAGTGTGGCAGAGATTCTGTGAGGCAGTCGTCGAAGTCTAGATTGAGAAGCCGGCAATTGGGGGTTGGGTAACTTGGTACCGGCTGTGCGCGGGGTGCGGTGCGGTCGTGCGGCGCGCGCCTCAGTGTCGGTCCGCCCGCGCCCGCGCCCGCCCGCGCCGCCGGCCGCGACCTGCCGCAAACCGACCCTCGCGTCTGCTGCCCTAACCTCACTCGATTACCTGCCCACATACATATACCTCCTGTCAAATCATACGGTGAAAAGCGGCATTCTATGTTTCTTTGCTGTCTTACGTACCCCTCGTTGAGTTCATTGCAACAAGCGCATGACTGTATCACTTAACCGAAATGACTTGAAAGCTTTTGGAGGTGCAGTGTACCGTTTGTTTTTAATTGATGAATCTGAAACTGTAAAACGCTCTTAGTTAAAGATAGACGCGAAAATATCCAGCTCAAAGAATTAAGACAAAACAATTTGTAATCAAATGTAGAGACGGCGCGAAATAACGATTAGGCTGACTAATAGCAACTATTACTAAATAACAGTTCTGATTGATGTGTCTTATGTTAATGCTTATCAATAAAATAATAATAAAAACTACGTATGCTATTTGAGCAAATAATGTTATTTTTTATTTATAACGTAACGAATGACATGATGGCACATTGAGCTGATTCCATAAATAGTTTAAAAGATAACATGTATTAGTTATATTGCTGCTGCTAAATAGATATCATTTTAGTGACAACCAAATGTAAAATAACTGTTTATCACTGCTGGACACGACGTAAATAAACCATGGACTTTCAAGGTTTATGATATAAACTGTTTTGACGTAAACCCCGCTAGATTTTGACCGTTTCGTTCTACGTTGGTGCAATAGTATTGATTGCCTTTTTTCTGTATTCTTGACAAATGTTTTAGTTATGGTCGTTGGTTAGACCTGAGGCGCGAACTTTGCGTGCGGTATCGATCGGGTCGGCGCCAGCACGCGATACAACCGCTGCACCAGCGTCGTTGCCCCGCGACGCTTGCACGACATGTTCCACTAAACACTAACAATATCAAATATTCATTTCAATTATTTCAAATTGCTATTGAGCCATAAAGTATCATGATGGACTCAATACCTTTTATATACCTTTACCTTTCCGCATTGCGCACACTTTCTTTCTTAACATCAAAGTATTTTCAGTGATGCAGTGGTAATGTCCGAAAAGTGCTTGTAGGTAGATTGTTGTTTTCAGGCAATTTGCAGTGTAAACTGAAAGCCAGACTACAATAAATTAAATGTCAAATTCTTTGTTATTAAAACAATGCTCAAGAATTTTGGGAGTATTCTTTGCTCACATTTCTTTGATCGTTAAAATGCCTTGATGGGGTACGATGTAGTGAGAATGTGCGGGCCGGGGACGGTTAAGAGTGGTGGGTAATAGCTGGCGCGGTGTCACGAGCGCCCCCGCGCGGCAGGCGCGTGCCGCCGCCTCCGCCGCCGCTGCCGCCGCCGCCACCACCGCCGCCTGCGCAGCGCCTCTCCATGATGGGCTTCATCATGGGATGTGCCTGCCTGCGAGGTTCGTACTTTTGATTCGTACACACCAATTTCAAGAGAGCAGTGTGTAGGCACTAAAGGAAGTCCACTTGCTCCTTTATTTTCAGAACAATTTGTGGCTGGGTAATGCATTTATCTTAGAATTTTTGTCAACAACTTTGCAAGTGATTTGGAGTGGAATTAACCTAAGTGACCCTTTTGAAACGTTCAGGCTGCCACTGCTGCCAGCTAGCCGGCGCCAGGTTCTTGGCAGCGAATAAGTTTGCGGGTATTGGGTAAGGGAGTGACCTCACTAACCGCCGCGGACTCGGCTTGTGCCGGTCAGAAAGAGCTTTATTGCATGGATTGTAATTAAAGTGAATTGTCCGACGCGGTGTCAAGTATCGTCGTCCGAACCGAGACGAATGACGTCTTTATCGCTATTATGGCATGGACATAAAGCTTCCTGACCGACACAAGACGATTCCGCGCCGACAAGTGTGGTCACTCCCTAAACCGGATGAATCATGCGGGACCGTGTGTAAACTTTCGTGCTTCATACGCTCCTATACAACGTCAACTAAACAGCTGTCTGAGCGTTAGAAAAGAAGCGCATTAGCACGATCACTTCAATCAGTACGTATTTCCTGGCACTTTTAGAATAAGTCTGAAGCTGAGATGTGGCCAGGCCTACTTACTATCAAAAGGTTGAAAGCTATGTCTTACTCTATTTGGTTAAATCCGATATTTGTATTTAGAATAAGGAATAGCTTTCAACCTTCGCGGGTAGTGTTCTGTCGAATCATCTCTTTTCGGATTCCGATTAGAGATGACAACAGAGAACTGCCGCATTGGACCAACCTTATAAGCCGCAGAACTCTAGTGAACTGATACCCGTTGGCAAAGATGTGTTGGGGTTCTGGCTGAGCGAAGAGATGATCTTCGCAAGGTGACTGGTAGTAGCTGATGGATGAGAGTGCCTTAGATCAAGCTCAGTGGCGGGCGATTAGAGAAAATAATAATTATAATACCGGTAATGGACCAAGGTTCTATTAGTAGAGTATTTTCGCACAGGGCTTTTGATGTAGGCGTTGATATTATAGCGTCGCTCGCGAAAACTCTTATAGATTGGATACAATCATTTACGAAATAGATTCCGACGAACTAACACTACTCTTGGCTCGTTGTTAAAAAGAAAATTACTACGTAAACGAGAGACGATAAAAAAAATTTACATGGAAGAACAAAAAAAAAAAAACTGGTCAACTGACTGAAATTACTAGCAAGATCGTCAGAGTATGGATAACCAAAGCTGAAGCTACCAATTGTTTACATACGTTAATTTTCAAATTTAATGTTTCTTGAAAAACCAATTTAAAATTACCGTATCGTCAACAAACTAAATATAGGTACCGGTACCGGTAACGCATATAAATACTATCAAATTGGATCTTTCTGAACTCGATATGAGAGCAAAAAGATAATGCTGGTCACTCAAATGGGTCCATATTGGCTCAACTAAAATTCTTTACCCGAAATTTTTCTTCCTAACGATTTGTAATCCGAATGATCACTCTTCCTAAAATTTTTCATCCTAAAGTTTTCATTCATACTATTTGTAGTGCTACCGGCGATGTTCATAACACTCATGTTTCCGAAAATTGTAATCAATAATATAATTAATGTAAATATTTTAAACTCCTACTGTTTTTTATCATAACGCTTTTATCCCTAATCATAACTACCATAATATTTTCATGGCCTGGGAGTTTATACGGGTAAGTAATATATGATATAATTACAAAACCTCTAATATTTACAAGATATAACAACTGAACCTATAATTTTATTTGATATAATGGAAACGATTAATATAATTTTAATGTAACTAATTTCTATAAGAATAACAGACAATAATATAAAATCGTTTGATATACCACTCAATAGACATAAAACCTATTTAGTCTAATATGATAAACACTTTTTTTTTCATCCTATGTCATCCTATGTCGACGGAGCCCCGCTTCGCGGGGCCCCTATTTCTGTGTAAAGGGTTTAAAGTAACCAAACCGAACCTCGGGGTGCCCTTCGCTCGTTTTTGCATCCTATGTCGACGATCTAAACAAAAAAGATATGACTTTGAATAATAGTGTAAAAGATGGTTATGTTGAGAAAATATAGGAAAACAAATAAAAGTATAATAGATGTTTATTGCTACTGACATTATGAAGTTGAATGATTCGGAATTATGAACATTAGAGACAGAGTAGTTAGGAATTGTGATTGTTAGGATGAAAAATGTTAAGAAGAACATTTTCGGATTTCGAATTATCGGAGTTGAAAATTTAGGTGAACTTTGGCGCACCCCACTCAAATAAATACCAAATACCCAATTGCTGCACCGTGAAAGATCCTCTTCTTTGTCGTTTTAAAACTTTAAATGTCGTTCGTTGGCTGATTCTGATGTTCCATTTAAAAGTAAAACAACGCTTTTTAATTTCAGAAAGATAGTGGTTAACCAAAACCAATGCATTTTAAATGTTCCTTAGCTTATGTTCAGGACCTCTGTTGCCAAGGGACGGTATGTGAAGCCTCTTGTAATTGCAGTGGTGTAAAAGAAGATACAAACGCGTAAGAGGAAAATGGTATCGTGTAATCTTCTTCTGTCATTTCAGGGATTTATTAAGTTTGTGGAAATTATCAAAAGTCCCAATGTAGTTTTAGATATTTGAATATTCGCATTTAATGTTATTCTAACGCTGCCGCTCTTGATAGACAGCGAAATTTTTGTCTTATTGAATATTAAATTACTGTTAAAATAAAGCCCGGAATACACATGCCTGTCATTCACAAAAGCATGCAAGTAGCTTGCATGCCACTATGGTATTCACCAATCAGAAGTTGTTATGGCACACATCATGCAAATTACTTGCATACTTTTGTGCAAGTTACAGGAATGTGTATTCCCGGCTTAAAGCAAGTTCACTTTAAGCTGTATCAGTGTTTGCTTCAGAAACCCTCGTTTAAAGAGGAATAGGCTAAGATTTTTTTAAAGTGAACATAAATTTAAACTTCACTAAGGTTGAAATTATCTGATTATCACATAGACAAATAGATTTTGTCGTTTTATAACGTGCATGTGATTTTGAACCTTAGGTAGACTATACATACATACCCATTTATTTATAAACGTTGCTTAAAGTTAAGTAATGATTAGTGACTTTTTGCCATACATTTTTGACGTTTAAACGTCTCTTAACTTTAAACAACGTTTTCTAAATAAACCCCTTCATTACTACTCGGCATAACATCGTTAACATGTATTGTATTTAACCGCTACCATCTTCAATATTTCATGCAACTCAACTGTAAACTACTTGCACTTTAATTCAGAACTGTGTTATCTCTACGGAGCAACTACTAACTACACAGTTAATAATTTAGGAGGCGTTTAACCGTTCACGATGCAGTTCTAGTTGTTACCAACAGTCTGACGTCATGCCATGCGGCCGCAGATAACACATGAGGTAAATAGAATGCTACTTTTGCTTGAGATGACATTTGCTTTGGGATGTGACGAATTGACGATACCCGCGAACAACGGACAAAGTTTATCGAACTAATTATAGACACCGCTAATATTTTCTTGTTATTTTGGCTGTGGGTATTTCTATAACAGTGACATCTATGGGTGTTTTAACTTAGGTAAGTAGTTGTCGATTGGTATGTGTATAATGTTTAGTGTTCCTACCTTAAAAGGAAAACGGAACCTTTAAGTATAAGCTCATTTATTACTTTTGTTTGTTCTTCATTGGTTTTTCCAATTACTCAACCACTCTTTTGAGAGCAATCTAGTCAAGATAGCTCTTAAATCCCCCCAAGAAGATTTTGCAGTGGCCCAACTGCGGTACCAACCCTACAAGTGTATAGTACTTCTCATCCGAGTCATCGGCGTGTATTACACAGTATTTTACCAAACAAGGTTGTAGCTTAAGCCTTCTTGTCCCTTATTGCTGATAATACGAGTACCTACTTCAGTTCCTCTACCCTGGTTATATCTACTAGTATCTCCAGTGTGTTAAGCCGAGCACAGCTCCGGCGACATTTTCTAGTGAAACGGGAGTCTGCATCTATGAACAAGTCTTTTCAACTGCAACACTCTCGTTGCCGTCTTTTTTCCAGTTCTCGTTTTGTAGTTTCACAATTCGTTGTAGCTTTCTTTCCTAAGTTTTTGAACTTTAACCTTCTCAGCATTTATTTTCGTGCTACTTTATTTTAATGACTTAATACCATCATCTCATTAGTTGTTGACTATGTATACACAAGGCACAGCTTTGTATTCTACTCTCTTATCATTTAATTAGTAAATCGACTTGCCTATTGCCATTTACAGATCATAAGATAGAGTTGATGCTGAGATTGCTTATCTTAATCACCCGATGACATTATTCGACCTCACCAGCCATGCTTCCTTCTACTCCATGACGTGATAAGCAGGAGAAGAAGAGCAGTATTTTCCGCAATGCTATATGTCATCTCAGAACAAAGTATAATTTTGGTAAAAGATAAACCCAACGGATCATTTACCCGCCTTGGGATTTTAGCCCAGGATTAAGGGGTATTAGCAGTTTGAAACCATGCCAGTTATCATTAACGTCATGTCAGTGACACGTGAGAAAATGTACACAGAACATTTAACACAACGCGACGCCATGTTTTATCAAAAGGTTATGGGTCTTTATGCTCCCATCATCGTAAAGACAGCGAAACATAAATAAAAGAAACAGGGGTTAAATGGAGCATAAAACTAGAAATAAAACTGCTAATAACAAAATTCATGAATGAGAGCCAACACCTAGGTAGGTGTTGCCTCTCAAAGCTGAAAATACGTAGATACGTATTTTCAGCTTTGTTTGTGTTTCTAGGTAAGCTCACGGTAACGTATGCATAAATACATAATAATATGTAGTGTTTGTAGTTTGCTGTCATTCAGAGCAAACTCTGATACCTGTGTTACGAAAACTTATGAATATTAATAAACCACCCGTAGCTTTGTGTACTTTTAGTAACTGTTATTATTTGCAGTAACATCGTTTTAGCGAGGTTTTCTACTATCTTAAACGGGATTGATCCGTCATACAGTCGGATTACATGACTTTAGGTACAGGAGCATAGAGGTAGCATTGGAGCGTCCTAAGCTATAGCACTGCAGCTCGAGACATGATGTCCTTCGTACCTGTGTGTGCTAATTTTGTAATAAATTATTTATTTATTTTATTAATTTATTAAAACTTTATGCACAAGTAAAAAAAAATACTGTACAAAGGCGGACTTAATGCCTGAGGCATTTTCTACCAGTCAACCTTAGGGTGATGCAGGACAAAACATGGCAGGTGCAACATACAGAATAACTAGCTTGGAAATTACTATAAAATACAAAAATATATACATAGATACATACATAAATACATATAAACGAAATGAACTCTCAGGGGAAAAATGATCGGTAGAGGAGAAAACGAATCCAGCAAATCAGCGCTGGGAATCTGGGATGTTACGGCCAACTTCTGCCGAATATGTTCACGTGCCTTCACTTTAAAAGATAACTGACTGGTTGCCTAAATTATAATGTATAACATTTAAAACCTTTTTTAATTTTATATTTGAACCGTGTTTAAAGGTCAAAGGCGCTGGACCACTGCGTTGTGTAGGTAGATACGCTTGGGCTGCTACAATTTACTCAAAGTTTCGCCCACATAGAATTAAAAATATATACATAGTAAATATTTAACTAAGGACTTTATTATTTTAAAAGTAGGAATAAGCTTAGGGCTTAGGAAGTATTGAAGTTTAAATACGGTTTAAGTTTAAGAATGAATAATGCAACATAATTCCATAGAAAAAGAATTAAGTTTTTATGTTGAAAAATTGTTAAGAATTTTCGGCAACTTAAATTACGTAACAACTTGTATTTGGACTAAGGTCTCGGCTGAAAGAAGCGATCGAAAAAAAAACTTACATAACTTATTCTGACGTTTTAATTGCCCACATTGCAATCATTTTAGTGTTTAGGTATCGTAACAACGACACTATCGTCTCATGTAAATGCGCTGTCACGTAATAATAAAAGAGGGTTACCGGCACACCGTGGCGCATTACATGCTTGATAGATCAGGACGTAGCGGGGGGCTTTGTAGCCCTTACACCTAGGTCATTGCACTCTTTAAACCCTAGGGTTGCTCATATTCTTGTTAAACTCTCAACGAGTGCTAGATGAATGGCGATAAATTAAAAATTCAAAACAAAGCGAAGCAGCGCGTGGGCGGGCGGACGGCAAACGCGGAGGGCGGGCGGCGATCGAAGAGCGCGCGCGGTGCCGGGGGCTGGGGGGAGCAGTAACGATCGTGCGGCCGGCCGCAGTCTTCCAGCCGCGAGCGCGCCGCGAGCATGAGCGACGTCGGCACGCTCGCCGCCATGGACGCGTTCGCGGGCGGCGCGAGGCGCAGGCCCGCGCGCCTGCCACCACCGCCGCCCTTCGTGCCGCCGCCGCCGCCCCAGCGCCACGACCACTACTACGTGCGGCGCAAGTCTCCTATCCCAAGACACACCGCAAACCTTACGCTGTTCGCGCGTAACAATGGTACCCCAGCACCAGACATCTGCATGCACTTGCACACGCTCGCACGCATCTACCTGTTCAGTTCTTCAGATCCTGCCCCCGCCCGCCGGCACGTGAATTGCCAATGTCAATGTCACGCTCCCCTCGTTGCATGTACCCTTTGGCATTTAGGATCTTGTTATTACTATTGGTTCCTTTTCAACCTTTGTCCTATACCATTCAGTAGATTTTTTGTATCAATTCTCTTTTCCTAAACCGTTCTTAATGTGATCTTTAAATGGCGTTATTTAGATAAATCGAAGTAAACCCATCAAAGCCTTACCAAAAGTTACTATTCCGAAAACAGCTTTATCTGAATATAATTCATGAAAATATACAAGTTCAAAGTGCCCGTACATAGTGAAACATGCTAGACTTAGATTACTTATTTATTCAGTGAGGAGTGAAAGTCATGAAGCAACAGACAAGGTTATAGTTGATTTCAGTGTCCCAACCAACAGTTTAAAGTCACCTTTTGCAAACAGTTTCGTAGCTGTTGAGTGAACAGCTTACTTACTTGGAATCAATGAATTATCTCAATTCTTTCAGTAGCTATTTAAATGTTTAACCGTGTCACAATACTTGATCTTTTTCGTATTTTTTATAATCATCTTTTCTTTATGCACTGTCAAGTAAAAGAAAGAATAGAAGAAAGAATCTTATATCGTACAACCTTCAATTACCAGCAGTGCTATATTCTTCACGGTATATATAAATAACATACCTAATCGCACTTTGATATCTTGTAATACCTATTATTTGTCTTCGCATTGCATTTTCATTGCTCAAGATTATTTCTGTCGTGGTATTCATGCTTTATGGCAATCGATCATGTTGAGGAATTTAGATTTAGGTACTTATCCATGTTTATCGTTTCACGAAATTATGGCCAAAATTTGTATTATTTCGAATACGTCATTCGTTTTACAATCATGTTTTCAAAGTATTTATTTATGTGAGACGGCAAAGAGGCAATTGTAATGAAATCGATGCAAATTATGAAGTCAATGGATCGGGCAACGGACGGAAAATTCAGCTCTGAAAATATTGATTTGAAACGCGAGTAGAGCCACTCGGTTTTTACTGACAAGGCGTATGGAAGTTGTGGGAACCGGCGATTGTATTAAATAAAGTGTCGGTGTCGAAGGATAGCGGATGTTTGTAAGAATGTAACGTGGTTAGTTAGGCGCCGCCGACGTCGATGTCGATAAATAACGGAGAAGGCGTCTTGTGGCCTTGCGTAACTATTTGCGGCAGCGGTGTGCTTGTAAGCGGAGCCGTCGGCGATGCAAGCTACATACATACGCCATTTTAATTGCCCTACCGTCGAATGTCAATCACCACATTCCTCCAATAATGACGTCCGTTTAATATAGATAACCTCGTCAGTCACGCTAAACTTATATTTAGAGAGCAATGTCACACTTACTTCCTATTTCACCAAGAAAATAACCTCTCGCTATCGTATCAAAACCTGTTAGCCTCTCGTTGGAAATACGGAAAAGCTTATTTTTTTATTTAATTAATGACTTGTGTAGTATTTCCTATTTAGTCATAAAAAGACGCCATGAAACATGTAGAGAAATTGCGTCAAAGAGAGAGAAATAATTCACAGAATTCGGCAAAAGCAGCTTCCTGAAACGCGAGCGTCCGCTGCCGCGGTTTGCCCTTGACCTACCGTTGCCGCTGATTCTGACTGAACATTTATCGCTGCACTGCGTCTCCAATCCGATGTCGAAATGTTAAAATGTTTGTTTGTTTTCCATTAAATACAGATGTTTTTCTCTTTATGAAACTTTGCCCTTTTCATTTTCCTGAGGTCGTTCTTAAATCAATATTATGTTTTGGAATAAGCATTCCCACGTTACCATTTTATTCGAAATGCTCACTCATTTTATTCGAGTTTCTGAGAGAGTAGGTTATTTTCTGTTCCAACTGAACATAAGCTTACGATTTCCGCTTCTTCGGCGGATAAACTCAATTACATGTGCGCGCGCTTAAAATATAAACCCAGTTGATTGGATCGACTAGGTGTTGCACCATTATTTGCTCTTACATTTTATATTCAAATTGAGCACAGCATAATGTTTCATTTCATACTTGGCATTTTTGTAGGGCACTGGTGGGTGACGAATGAGAGCATTTGAGATATCTTTAGTGGGTACCTACTATGCACGCGATTCTATTCGTCCAAAATGACTCAGATGAGATTAATAAAATTGTGCCAGCAAGTGTGACTAGCAATCGAAGCCCGAGTAGCGCAGAAAGTTACTACTACGTAACCAAGCTTAAATGCTCAAAGTGGCTTTGATTACACCCATGATTACTATGTTTAATAATTTTACGATTCTTCGCTCAATAAAAACGTACTCGTGTAAACAACTACGTGGAGTAAGAGTAATTTTAGGCACAAATAGACTTGGGCTGATTTTTCCATCGCCAGATAACTTTTATTCGAGGAATACTTAAAACTGACGTTTGACAGTTTTTGTTTGAAAAAACTTTCAAAATTTGAAAATTATTCCTCGAATAAAGTTATCAGGTGATTGAAAAGTCAGCCCTTATTAACCTTTTGAACGCCAGAGTATAAACGTATCGCCGTACCCCTGACGCCAGGCCACTTTAACAAAACAACACACACACACACTTAAAACAACAAATTTCTCGATATTGGTGGTTTATTTATATTAGTTTCATGCTATACAATATAGACGGAAGCTTAAACTTTAAAATTATATAAATAAAAACACACAAAAGTAATGATTAAATTGTTTATTTCATAATATGGTGCGAGCCGTGCGACGTGTATTTTGTCATATATTTGTGACGTTGGCGTTCAGGGTAAGATTTCATTTGTCACATATATGTGACAATGGCGTTCAAAAGGTTACCTAATATAAATATCTACAATCTCAGCGTATCTCATTATTACCAAACTTTGTTTTTAAGACTGAGAACGCTACAGAGACTAAACTCAAGGGAATTCTATTGAAGTCTTCGCTGTCTTAACTTTTTTTTTTATTTTGCAATTAACTGTTGAAGAATCGCTGAAAGAGATGTTATTTCACCCGTCACCGCCCGCCCACGTACGTCAATGTCGCAAATGCTTTCTTATGTTCGTCGCACAAATTCCTCTTGCGCGTACCTATCGCGTGCGACCCAGTTTGTTGCTCTTGCTTAACATAATTTGTCCATATATCTCGATTTCTGTGCACTTGTCTTAGATAATGATACGCCTAACAATAGCATGTTTTCCTCGAAAACACAACTACTTATGCTTTTCTTTAGTGGACAGTGGTCTTTCTTTTCGGTTAGACAGTTTTCTTTTGGCTACTTTACATTTTCATCAGAATCATTGCAGAGTGTATTGTTTCATGGAAGATTTAATGAAGTTTTCAAATAGTTAATTTAATGGAAGATTGCATTAATGGCCTGTGGAATTTTTATACATGTGGGCGCTTGAAGCGTTTGAAAACGCTGTAACGTGTAATAAAGTATTCGTTTAACATTATGTGTAGCGTAAACAGGCCAAATACCTACCTGACGTGTCGATGAGTGTTTTCTGTTTTTATCGTCTTAAATGTATTTTTAACGAGTGTGGTATCTCGTCGTTTTACGCGACATGACAAGCAAGTCGAGCATGTGGCCAGCTCGCGAGTAGCTATCTTGCGTACTCTTGACATTGTCTACTGTTATGATACAAGTTGGTGTCTGTCGATCCTTTTGGCTGCGTTGATTGACAACCCGCTCTATATATTTTACACATATTATTATAACATGCACAGAGTGTGTAAATAGAGATTAATTTTGATGATTATTTACATTATGTTAAAGCGAGCCGAGTAACAAAACATTGAAAGTAGAGCAATTAAACAGATTTTGTTTTTCTATGTAGAAACTGTGGCAGCTGATAACGAGCAAGTCTTGTGACATTACTAGGTTGTGCACATAATTTACTTTGTGCACATAATTTACTTTGGCTTTGACGAGGCTCTAGATTTTAGCGGATTTATTCCGAAAGATTTAAAAGTGTCGAATAAATGAATAACTTTATTTGTCCTAAATCGAAATTGGGAAAATTCCAATCACGTCTGTGAGTGTTTGCAGCGATGTCATCGCTCTATCCCGTTCGTTTGATGTTGCACGTCGCCAGCATTAAGAATGTACTTAATGGCCTCCATTTGGCAGGAAAATTGTGAGCAAGACGATACATGGCATCTTTAATGTGCAGGCAAAGTGTTTGTTTACAAACCTTGTATGTGCTCGGTAGTTATTTATTATGTTGTTTGTTGATGTCACCAGTTACTAGAATGACCCACCCCAACATCCCGCTATGATTCTAAAAACAATGCAAACGGGAGTAAATCAAAATGATGGATTTCTCTAAAATAGTTTGATTGAAAAGACGTTGTCCTACGTTTTTCCTAAGTACTGAATCATTCTTTATCAATCAAAAGTTACCTGCAATACACGTGCCTCAGATAGCGGTTAACCTTCAGAGCTTTGGGTACGTGGGAGTGAAGGACGATGTAGGTTACATAACGCTGCAGCGAACGACGTCCTCGGAGTGTCGGTGCGAAGGCGGGCGGCCAAGGGCGGGCGGCATCGATCTGCCCAGTCCCGGACCAACCGCGTCCCGCGCCTCTCAGCGCTAGCGCAACCTCTCGCTCCTTTAAAGCCTGTTGATTTAACTAAGCATTTATTGTTTTAGATATCTTAATTTATGCTTTTAATATTGGTAGTATTGGAACCGTAAACATTATTTTATACTTAGAACGCGCTTCCGATCAGCAATGAAATCAAATATAAATCAGCGAATATTTTGACAACAACGATGAAACATAGTACCTGATGTTTAAGCTTAAAAACTTGGTTTTCATGGTCATGTCCAATCGGGAGATTAAATAAACGAAAGAAGGTTGCGACTACTTGCGACAATCGATCAGTTTAACCTTGGCCTTGACAATGTAGCACTTATATCGAGGATAAGAAGTTTTCTTAGGGTGTCATCTCTAGGTTTTGTGGTTGTAGGATGAAAACTTGATAAACAATGAACTCTTAAAGGCGGCACCTGTTGATAAAATTAACTACTTTGTTTTGTTTTGATACAGAACGGAACTTAGTTAATTAAAGGTACAATGAACTAATTAACTCAAGTTTTCGTAAGGCCGGAATCACTATGTATAGTGTACAGTCATTCAAATTGAGCTGTATACTTTCGTCATTGAAAATATAAATAGTGTACCTAGCACAACAACTTTTGGCGTGAGAAATTCATTAATCAATCAGAAACGGTAGTAAACGTTTGTTTATTAACTGTTTGTAGTAACTTCTATGTCCACGGTGCGGGACGGTGACTCATCATTTATACGGTACATAGGATAATATTTTTAGAATAGAATACTCTTTATTATGTACACCATAATTATAAATTACAGACATAAATATAGAATATAGATAAATAAATAATAAGAATGAAAATAATATTTATATAATTATGATAATTAATATAGATTTTAGGATTTTGTTTATTTAGTAATTTCGTTATTTACTCATATCCTAAAATAGCACCCAAAAGTACTATCCATATAGGTACTAAATGCTAATATTTCTACACATTCATAGATGTCATGGTCATCTTTCTGATTTTCTGGCGACCTGAACACGAAGATATTTTAGTTCATCTTTACACAAAGCGTTATAAAATAACATTAGCGCAACATTATTTTCAGATTTCGGGGCTCATTCAACAATAAGACCTTTAAAAGATTTATACAAAGCATAGAATCCGTCGAAACGAGTTTTTGCATAGTTGATCTATGTCGCAATAGCTAACTAAGCCGCATTCGGTCACGAAAATTGCGAGGCTGGCGGTGCCTGGTGCGCTATGTTAAATGTTGCCTCACATGGGCGAGGGCCTAATAGCTCTGCTCATTGTGTATGTATAGTGTAGGTAATACTTACAATGTACACATGCACATACAGACAGGGCAAGCTAATGTGCAAAAATTGTATGATCGGTAAGGGCCCGCTCAATATGCAAAAATTGTATGGTCGGTAAGGGCCCGCTCAATATGCAAAAATTGTATGGTCGGTAAGGGCCCGCTCAATATGCAAAAATTGTATGGTCGGTAAGGGCCCGCTCAATATGCAAAAACTGTATGGTAGGTAAGGGCCCGCTCAATAATTATGCAAAAATTGTATGATCGGTAAGGGCCCGCTCAATATGCAAAAATTGTATGGTCGGTAAGGGCCCGCTAAATATGCAAAAATCGTATGGTCGGTAAAGTAAATTTTTCAAGTGTTTTTATCTGAAATTCGGTTAACTTATGAGCTAAACTCTGGCTGGTTCAGCATTTAAAACTTCTCTTTTACCATCATCTTCCTGCTCTTGTTTAGTACTCTATCCCAGGCTACTAGAATTGGAGTCGGTGTGACACGTTTTGTCTCTTCCCTATCAACCGTCACGCTTTATTAAGTGATATTTCTTTGACCACCTCATACTTGTTACTGGTATGGTTAACCTGTATCATCCCACTGCTGGGCAAAGGTCTCTCCCCATGGCTACCAGTCCTTGCGATCCAGGCCTAATGTGGACCACTGGTCGTTTGTTATGTCCAGCTCGTCCCGCCATCTTGTACTTGTTATAAGATAATAAAGTAAGATGGCAAATTGTGATAATTTATTCAGATATACAATTAGATATGGGTGTTTCCCTGCAACCGCGTTTTTGTGCGTGATTTAACAACATAAGTTATGCATACTTTTATCTAGGGAATGATAGCGGCGGAGATGCGTCAATAAGACAGTTCCATGGCGAGGCCAAGGCCGACGCCGACGCCGTCGCGCGGTGAATGGAGGCGCGTGCCACGCCGTCACTCGTTTATCGACTATTATTAGACCATAGCCATAGTGTACCTAGAAATTCTATATTGCTCATCACCACTCACGCTCGTACTCGCAAGTTCGCAACGGAATTGTTCATTTGTGCTATGCAAACAATACTACCTATACATTGGCGTGCACTACATATAAGTAGACAAAATATTACACACGTTCTGAAATGTTTATGCCTTACTTCGAGCATTTGAGCTCTTGGCTTACTGTCAAATTCTTGTTGCCACATTTGAATATGCTTTCATTTGTAAAATGCTAAGATCGATGATTGTTATTGAAAGCGCAGTAATTGATGTACGGACATATACAAAACACTCGCTTAAATCTGGAATATTTATTTTTGGATATTTTTTTTTCGGAAATAGGGATATACATAATTAGATTCGAGCGGTATTTCGCAGCTGGCGCCTCACAATTTCACGCTTCTTGAAGCTTGAAGGTGTTTTGTTCTATCTGCTCTGTTCATGAACTACTTAAATACTGTGACTTACAATTTTGCCAACTTACACTAACAAGCTTGGATAAAGCAATAAAAACCTTAGGGAGAAAAATCTAGTTCAGACTAAATTAATTAAAATATTTTTTCTCTTATTTATAAAATATTTCTCTTTCATTCCAGAACCAAAGAAAGACAAATTGGAAAATGGTGGTGAGCTAATGAGGCCCGAGCGACCCAACTCCTTGACCGGCAAGATCCCACGACGAATATGCTACCAAGGAGATGTCGGTATGTATTGTCATAAACAATTAATCATACCATATGTATAAATAAAGGTCATGGTCAAAATCATGACAACAGACATCATCTATATGGCACTTAGAGCCCTAAACATAATTCCAAATGGCCAGATACGGCTGATGCAGTATTTACTTCGACCCTTCGGGCAAGCGTGTAAATGGATTGGCTCATAAAAGTCCACAGGCTTGGCCTTTACACATTGTTAATTAATAACGCCTAAATGTGAGCCGTTTGGGGATTACAGGCGGGTTAGCTAATTAGTAAATGAGAACCAAATGAATTGAAATTGTAGTATGTGTAGACATGCCTGTAAATAGATAGATAGAATACTATTGTTGTTCAATCTTATAGCGAATCAATATTTGACAAAAAGCGAAGCATCAGGTGATTTTGAATCATGTGCGGTGCTACTGTTAACTGTCGTTGACTTGCCCTGCACTAAATCTGAGAGGTCCAGGTTTAATAAAAAAATGTGATGCAATGGGTGGTCTTATAGCAACCAGCGATTTATGCCATTAATTCTGAGGATGGACAGAATACCAAACAAATCTACTTAACGGAACGGCCACAGACTATTGCTGTAATGTCTCTCCTTTTCCCTTTATCCCTTTAAATCCCTGCAAAGGTTGTTTTTAAAAGATCGCTTCTAGCGACCGCCCATTTTATCACCCTATGTAATAATAAAGAGTATTCTATTCTTAATAAAAACCTTAAATTCATTAATTTACAGTCAGACAAGACAACGCACAGCCTGGCTGGGTTTAGTAACATTAAATTTTGTGCATAAGATTTCTTTTATACCGAAAGTGAGCACAACGGAAGGATTTTTGAAAATTCATCCCTGAAGTGGGTTAAATGGGGAATGGAATTTTGTCGTTTTTACCAATGAGCTTGTCCAAATATAAAACTGCAAATATAAAATACGTAAAATACTGTATTCACATAAATGTTCCAGTGGGTGGTTACGGGTCGACGGCGGACGGCGGCGGCCACGGCCATGGCCACGGCGACGCGGAAGAGCAGCTCATGCTGTCCGAACTGCCCGAGCCGCCCATCGCGCTGTCGGAGATCGGGCCCATCCCGCCGCCGCCTATGTTCAGCTCGCCCAGCCCCACGCGCCACCACCACCAACACCAGCACCAGCACCAACATGCGCACGCGCACAACCAACACCCCCTCGCGCAACATCCTCTCTCTGACTGTAAGTATAGATGATTTTCAGATTCTATTTACAGACTTGTTATCTGCAAAGATTTATAATAATTACGGGTTTTGCGCAATGATCACATTCTTAACTTTAGTACCATACTCGCGTGAGAGGTTCTGCGGTTACCTAATTACGGCTTTATCTTCAATATCGCCCTTCGAACAGGCCCATGTTAGACGCAGCGCGATTACTAATTATGTTTAATAGCACATTCTTGGACAAGCCAAAGTCAGGTACTGCACCACAAGAGGCCGTTGATGATAACATTATTTAAGCAGTCAAATACTTTCAGTTTTAATTATGACACGATTTATCGATAGTAAATGCATTGTTATCCTTTTAACTCACCAGCCGAAGAGGAGGACGAACAGGAGGACGACGACATAGAGCCACTGAACCACGGCGCGGACACGACCCGTGTGGAGGAGATCCCGCCGAAAGAGCCCATCTTCAACGCGGTCCCGCTCAAGTCAGCGCTCAAGAAGAGACCCGCGCCGTCAGCCTCACCCGCCGCTACCCCGCTGGCAACGCCGCTGGCGCCGAGACAGGACCATCACCACACCAGCTTCAAGTCAGTATAACACTGCTACTAAGGAATCAAAGTACTTGTACACTTCCATATCGACACTTCACTTCACCTTGAACCACAAATCACTAAATGCGTTTAACGCTAAACAAATTAAAAAATATCGTTCTGTTTCTGTCAATCGTTTGAAGGCTACAGAGACAGAATTATGTTTTAAATAAGTTTAGCGTTATATGCATTTAGTAATTTGTGGTGCAAATGGACGTTAGTCATTGTTGCCGATTCTGTTGTGGAAACTGAACTTAATTTAGAATATTGCTATCTTTTTCCCTGTAATAAAACAAGAAGGACATAAAATAAGAACTGTCAATTTGAGATGAACTCAAATTAACATAATTATATATAAAGAAACGTCAAAAAGTGTCGATTAAAAACACGGCGAACTTCAAGGTGTGAATCTATCACCATCCTTTTCTCATGCTGTGTGTACATTGTAAGAGATAGCAATTCTCTAATTTTAGTTTAGTTAATCAACAAGAAAATGGGCACCAATATTAAAGAATTCCTTGCTTAACTTTAATCATCCATAATTATGCAGTTATAAAACACATATAATAATTCGTACGTAATTCCACGTATTATTTACTCTTTAATCACGATATTGTCAAAATGATTATTATAGTTATTCAGCTTTAACACCCGCTGTGATCCCAAATCGCTGGCCCCGCAATTCCACGACGTTTAGTTTGAAGTTTTTGACCTTTTGATTTTACTTCGACTTATCATTTTGACGTGATTGTGAGCGAGGAGATAGTACAGCTGCAGTTCATTGATGTTCATATAAAATGTTGGGCGTGATAGTGAAAGTTACCGTTTATTTCCACCATGCGTCGGCGAGCAGGCGGCCGCCGCCTAAACCGAGGATCCGCATATGGTAACAGTCCCATACGTTATGCCAGTGTTGTTGACCACGCATCGCCACCGACCTCCCGACGGTCCGCTTCGCCTTTAGTCCATGCATCGTGCTGTGCACGCTTCCGAATCTCATCTCTCTCTTATTTTAACTGTCGATATCTCTAACTGTCTACACACTAACGCCATTATAGATGCATATGATAATGACATACGATTGTGATGCTTTGAACTCAAAAGAAAAATAGTATAAATAGAGCCGAAATTTTAAAACAGACATCCTGAATGAAATCTTTGTAGCCACGACCTACATGTAACGTGTGTGTTGTTAAAGTTATGGCTGTTTTCTCTTATACTCTTGCTCTAAGCGTCGTTATTCTATGTTGCATGTACGTGTACTGTCATTATAGACGATCATAGATTTTTGATTATTTTGAAAAATATTTTGTGGTTTCTTAGTTTACATATTATGAAGGACATTATATTAATCCAATTAGTATTAGTTCATTGTTTTAAAATTGAGTTTAATTTGATTTATTTTAGTAGTTATAAATGTGTCAGTTACATATTTTTCTTCGTATTGTTGTGTAATGAATGATAGGAGGCTTACAGCCTTCCTTGAAAGTAAATACTAGGTCTGTGACTTGTCGAATAATTAAGACTCATCAACGTTAGGTACTAATTTTAATTAATTTTATGGAGCACATGCATGGTAACGGTGCTGGTTCGATCGTCAATTACAAAAATGTGCTAATATATTCATATTTTATCTACATACTAGTGACACTCACCACTATTCCACACTGAAACCAACTCTAAGAAAAAAAAACCTTGATGATCCAGAATAACTTCAAAACTGAGAGAAATATGAATAAAAACAAAAGACCTCAATTGTAAGAAAACTTAAATGCCTGTCATAGACCCCTTATTACTTATATTTTATGCATTATTAGCTTACACATGCAAAAGCACATGGTAGCATAAGTATTATCAGCTAAAACCCTTCGTTCTCTAACGTGTTTGTAACGTTTAGCACGCGGCCGGTGCGCGTGGGCAACGGGATGGAGAACAAGGAGAACGCGCGGCCGTGGGAAGAGTACGAGACCTCCAACGAGTCGGATCGTGTGGCGGCTAAACTGGCGCGCAAGGAGAGCCTCAATATCAAGCTCGCGCTGCGCCCTGACCGCCAGGAGCTTATCAACAGGTATGTTGCACGAAGTACTGGAGTACGCGGCTGTCGATTTGCCTTACATGGAGTTATTGACGCAGACTGTAACACATGCATCAAACTTTTACTCTACAAAGCCAACATTTTTCCAAATGTGTGTGTGCGCCTTAGAGCCATATCAACAGCCGGGTATTGTACAATACTCCCACGGATCTTTGTGTCTGCGAAGATAGCTGCTTATTTTTGTGAGTGTAACTGATGTCCTCGAGATTTGGAGATTTCTTTCAACTTCCGGAAAAAAAAAACACAATATCCGTTTTGTATACGCCCACGTTAGTAGCAGCCGCAGTCATAACACGCGGTCCAGAGTTTTGAAAAGTACCTTAATTTATTCACCGAAACACTACTTACACCGATAATTGTGTGCACATGAAGTTTTAAATTCATATTTGTATAATGGTGATGGATGAGCCTCTGAATGTATTATTAACCGTCCGACAAAAAAAGACTACGTTGGGGCACAAGAGCTACAGTATGGCTGAAAACTAGAGATAGATTATCAGATATATCAGCGATGGATATCAGCGATGCCATTGAGTGATAAAACAGCGTCATTAACTACATCATTTTATCTAAATCCATAATTAACTTAATCACGTTTGCAATCGTGATAGTCTATTTTTAACAGCTATCACCTAACTTAGCCTTGGCCGAACTAAGCTGGCTTCCAGTCTGACCGATTGCTAGCTATCTAGTATTTGACCTTCGTAAAACAAGCTGCGTTTCTATTGTATTGGAAATTACTTCCTACTGATGGCGTAACGTGTGTGTTTTGGCACTATACTGACAATGTAAGACTAATGTGAATGACAGATGTTAGTTTGGCTAATATGTTCCCGGAACCATCATTATGGTGCTCATTAGAAGAGGCTGGTTGGAAAATCAACTGATTAATTATGTTTTCTATAAAGTCAGCAAGTTTAAGCTAAAGAAAAAATTGAATTATAAAAGTTTTTGGTTGATTTCGGCATGTCAAGTTGCTGTGAATGTGTCCATAGTGAAAGTTGGTTGCGGAAGTCAACCTGCATAAGTAACAGAATCATTCAAAACTTCAGGTGCGTTTGCCAAATAGTAGCACTCATAACTGTTTGTAAGGAATTGCGTAAAAATTGCACAAATTCCTTTGTATGATATCATAGTCACAACATTGTCAATGTCACTAGCTACGTTGTAGCTAATGAGGGTTGGCAGTATTACGTGTTCATTTAATATTTACTACGAAGTTTACTTATGACTATACAAGGTGGAGACGTCAATACGACAGTAAATTAAACTGCGTGTATGTAATGACGTTCCCAGTCTACGGAAATTCAATCAAATATATCCAATAGTTTAGTCACTATACCTAGTCTAAGATCAGCAAAACTCATACCCCCTTATTCATAATCCTATTTGATCTCTATTTTAGCTAAAATAGGTTTATAGAACGTTTGTCTTTATCTGTCACGTTGTCATTTCTGTGTGTAAGAAAGAGACAAACCCCATTTTAACTAAAATAGGTTTGATAAGTTTTATGAATAAGGGGGTTAGTCTAAAGTAAAAGGGCGTAGTGCTGCACACCCCTATCCTATTTCAAGTTAAACAAATATTAACTTTATTTCAATGAAAATTAAGTTGATTTCAGAGTGACTAGCACTATTGAAAAAGTTATAAAAATGTTTGAAGTTGTTGTGTAAACTGAACTTATTGTGTAGGATTTAAATATATTTTTCCATAAGCTCGTTTACACTTTTGGCAAATAAATCGCGAATGCAGATTATTTAGTTTATTTGAAAAAAAAAATCATTTTTAAAATTCGATGTTCAGATTTATTTAATAGTTTCAAAATACTCCTAGGCACTAGTTGTGCCAGTATTTTCATTTATTGTTATCTCTATATATTGTATAGCGTACCTAAATCATTTTACATTATTTCCTTTATTTCAATATATACATATAAATTATATTTTTAAATATTAGTATAAAAAATATATAAAAACATTTAAAAATATAAAAAATAGTAGCCCACCGGTATCGGGAACAGGGTCCAAGCTACCGGCGGTCAGGGCTCCAGAGAGAGGAACCTCCTAACAATACGGGCCGTGTCCAGAAGTACAGCTTTCTGAATCAAGCCCTTGATCCAGCTGCCCAACGAGAGCCTCCTTAGGTGTTGGTCGAGGCTCTTGGCTATTAATCCATTGGCTGTAACGACTATCGGCACAATGATCGCTGAGTCCACATCCCACATGTCGACAACCTCGTGAGCCAAGTCAAGATACTTAATTTGTTTATCTTTCTCAGCTTTCACGAGGTGCTCATCATGCGGGATAGTTATGTCAACAATCATTGCGCGCCGCTCTGATCGATCCACCACCACTATATCAGGCTTATTGGCAACAATAGTCCTGTCAGTGATGATGGATCGATCCCAGTACAATGTGATATTACCATTTTCGAGAACTGGGTCGGGCACATACCTATAGTACGGCACCTCCGATTCTACAAGGTTGTATTTCAAAGCAAGCTGCTGATGGATTATCCTGGCTACAAGGTTGTGTCTATGCAAGTATTCTCCGTTAGCTAGACGAGAACACCCGGAGATAATATGCCTGATTGATTCTCCCGGCCGGTGGCATGCCCGACAGATGTCAACCGTGCCGTCTTTCACAATATATCTCCGGTAGTTGTTTGTCATCATAACTTCGTCCGTAATTGCACAAACAAAACCTTCGGTTTCTCCAAAGAGATCACCGCAACGTAGCCAGGCTACGGACGCTAGTAGGTCTACATCGGGTCCATGAAGGGCCCGAAGAAAGCGTCCGTGAAGCTCCTTACTCTGCCATACCTCCATGCGATCATTAGTGTCAAGCACTACTGGTTTGCGCCAGTTCTCTTTAGCCAAGGAGAGCGGGGTGAGGCCCTAGTCCACTATGACATCTCGATGCATCCCCACGTCGGTTTCTTGGAAGTATTCCCTGAGATTGCATATCTCGCGATTGTGGAGGGTCTTAGCGTTTAAAAACCCTCGACCTCCACACTTTCGCGGGATATACAACCTCATTACCGATGACCGTGGGTGATGCATTCGATTTGCAGTCAGCAGCGTACGGACCCTCCTATCCAGGGCGTCGAGTTCGGTTTGAGTCCATTTGAGTATGTCAAAAGAGTACATCAAAACCGGCATGACCCAACCGTTGAAGGCACGCACCTTGTTTCCGCCTGATAGAAGACTATTAAGTACTTTTTTCAGGCGGCCAAAGAAGCGCTCCTTCAACGATTGCTTCATGTCAGTAACATTGATGCCTAACGCTTCCGACATACCCAAATACATATATAGGTTTCGGATGCGGAGAGGGCTCTAAGGTTTGTGGAATCCGAGAGTTGAGTTCCCACGGATTCCACAATCTCCCCTCGTTTTACATGCATGACCGCACATTTGTCCACACCAAATTCTATCCTAATAGCGTTACTGAAAGTTTGAGTTACTTTCAGTAGCTCCATCAGTTGCAAATTGTTGGGGGCAAAGAGTTTTAGGTCATCCATGTAGAGGAGGTGCGATATAACCTAACCACCTCTCCTCAACCGATAGCCTAGACCTGAATCCTCCAGCAGTGTGCTAAGAGGATTCAAGGCTAAGCAGAACCAAAGCGGACTCAAACTATCACCCTGAAATAGATATCATCGTTAAATAAATAATCACAAGGAAAACAAAGCCCTCGCTGCTGCTAAGCCGCAAATTATATTTGTGATTTGGTAAATAATAAGGAAAAACTACTGAACCATATAACATTATTGATGACACTTGTTCATTTGCACACTTAGATAGCAATAACAGTGCATATAACTTTTCAATTTTTAAAGTATAATATAAAAGAGTTTGTGACGCGAGAATATGGTTCAGTGAGTATAAATACATAGGGTATAAAGAAAATCTGTGTATTGATTATTAATTCCAAAATATTTTATTAATACTGGCTATACCTGACTAGAGATGCGCTATTTTGTGTATTAACATTCGCACGGGCCCAACATCAACACATGCACGTGTAGTGTTACGCAATGCACAGTTCGGCACAGTAATAGTCCACTCCACACCGTCTGGCAACAATGCACGCCTGGGAGCGTTATTTTAGTCAGCACCGTCAAAGTCATTGTTATCACTTGTTTTATTTCTTCCTGTTTCTAAGAGCTCGCTCTTGGCATTGGCATTGTTGTAATTTTGACTAATAGCTATTGAATTACCATTTACTACGTTTATTTTAGCTCATTTATCGTAGAAACTGATTTCACTATAGAAAATCTACATCGTAATATTAGTCAGCTGCTAATTTCTAGAACATCCCTAATTTATTAATTGACCCTGCGAGCTAAATTACGGGTCTTGGGAATTAGCCAAGTGTGTATGTAAATCGGATATTATGAAAACATTTTCACGTAAGCTTTTATGTTGTCGGTCGTTTGGTACACGGGAGTAGGTGCAGAGAATAAATGTTGTTAGTGTTCGGAGAAAGTTATATCAGTGCGGGCACGTGATAGTGAATAGACTCGTGGTGTATGTATGTGTGATGTGTGCGCAGGAACATCCTGGTGGTGCAGAGTGAGCACGAGCGGCAGGAGTCGTGGGAGGCCATCGGCGCGCGCCTCATCCGCCGCCTGTCCATGCGGCCCACCGCCGAGGAGCTCGTCGAGAGGAACATACTCAAAAGTAAGCACACACTACATACTAATACTTCTTCTTTTCATGTTAGGAGATCAACTATATCTAGCGAACTGGACGGCCCTGTTGTTTACTTCATTTAAACTCTGTTACTGTTAGCCTGCATCGTCCCACTGCTGGGCAACGCCCTCTCTCCATGACTTCCAGATTTTTTGATCCAGGGCTAATTTGTACTACTGATCTCTGAGCTCTGAAGGGTGCACAATTGACAACATTTCAAACCTGACACGACCTTAAAACAAAAATACTATTTCTTTATTTTCGTATCCTGAGTTCAAATATATTTTTATTTTATTTTTTTATTTCTAAATTTCTGAGAAAAAAAATAAAAATCAAAAAACATGTGATGACGTCACATAAACGGCGGAATGAGGTAGTTACCTTTGCGCATTCCAATGTCTTTGATTGAAAACATTATATCAAACAAGACATGTCAATGTCACCTAAGAAGTGTAACTAGAAAACAACTAAAAAACTGAATTGAATTCTACAATATTTTTTCCTATCAACTCGACACGCTGCTTACTGTTAATATTATCAATTTTTGATTGATATTTCGCCAATAAAATGGATCCCAATGAAAAATATACGCCAATGACGGAACCAAAACAACGACTGAGACAAGTGACATCTAACAGTTTTTTTGACGGGTCACAATAAAGCAAAGGTAATATCGCCATTCTACCGTCATCTGGCACTTACGTCTTTTTAGAATACACCGAATTTCAAAGTTAAAATTATGAATGAAAAGTACATAATTTCGAAAAACGAAAAAATATGGGTGCCCTAGATTTGAATTTACTTTTATATAACATAATAATACATACAGGTTAAAAATATGAAATGTTGTCAATTATGCATTGCAGACACGCTGTTACATAAAACACTGCGTGTGTAACTTTACTATCCAAACTAATATTATAAATGCGAAAGTAACTCTGTCTGTCTGTCTTTTCTTCACGCCTAAACTACTGAACCGATTTGTGTGAAATTTGGTACAGACATAGTTTGGAACTTGAGAAAGGACATAGGATAGTTTTTATCCCGATATTCCCACGGCTCGGCACGGCAGATCGACACTTATGCGGGTGAAACCGCGGGGCGCAGCTAGTGTACTCATAATTAAGAGTCAATAATATGATTGGATACGAAATCTCTTATAAAAAAGTTGCTTTCTTGTATCGTTCAGTATTGTTAAAACACTTTTGTTGTACACAACACTTATGAGTTTTTCAGTTTAGATTTGTTGTTGTACTTTACATTGTCGAATTGAAGCTTTTACATCTCAAAACCCTCTTGTTTTTGGCACTTCTTTCTTAATCAAATGAAAGTTGTAGGTACCCGACTACTTTGTGGTAGGTTCTTTATAATACCAGATACAAACTCCCTCACACATTTTATTAAATAATATTACGTTACAGGCCAGTCACCCGCCGAGGAGAAGAAACAGAAGGAGGAGAAGAAGCGCTATCTGTTGCGCAAGCTCAGCTTCCGACCCACTGTCGACGAGCTCAAGGAGAAGAAGATCATCCGCTTCAGTGATTACATCGAAGTCACACAGGTAATAATTATGGTCATAGGGAGTAATCTAATTAATAAAAATCTTAAACTCGACAACGGACAGCCCAAACTCCTGGGTCTAAAAGCATGAACAAGAGTTTATTACTTATATACCTATCGAAAGTGAGCCATAAGGAAGGATTTTAGAAAATTTATCCGCTAATGAGGTTCAGTTGACAGTTTGTATGGAAGTTTATCATATTAGCCGATCGGAAATATAATTGGGTACACACACGGCTTGTAACATAGAATTGTTCTGTGACCGTTTTCCTGGGTCTGGCTGACGCTTGCTGTATTCGAAAACAGTCAGTTCGATATCGATATCGACATTCAATAAATAATATCTAATAATGACTAACCAATTATTTTAGAACCAATATTTATCTATTAGTTACTTTATTAAAGAAATGGGTATGCATACCTATAAAAGGGACAGTAACATCTGGGAAAGATATCAATCGAGTCGACCTTCAACATAATATTCGCGGTAGTTGTTCGTTATCATAACTTTATTTCTTGGCAACATAGAAATATCTTGTAAAAAACTTCATAACCCGAGGGTACTACTTTCCCCTATTTTTTGCCTACGGACATGTAGACCATGAGACATGTAGACCTCTTATCTGACTTGTCTACCAGTAGGGGCAATAGTTAATTGTTTCTAAATATTGATGAGTATAACGTTTGTTCAGGCGCATGACTACGACCGTCGCGCGGACAAGCCGTGGACTCGCCTAACTCCGCGGGACAAGGCCGCCATCAGACGCGAGCTCAACGAATTTAAGAGTTCGGAGATGGCCGTACACGAGGAAAGCAAGCACCTTACCAGGTATGCCCTTTTATTTTGTATCAATATTCTTACTTAGAACCGAATAATTCAGTCCCCATTCAACTTTTTCTTTTAAATATAACATTGAAATCAGACTTAAATCATAAGAAGCATTTAAAACCAAAACACGTCCAAATTAGATTGCCGGCTCTATGGTTGTTTTGTCTAGAAACACGTTAGTGCTATGTGAACATTGACCCGTGCCGTCGGTTTCCGCAGATTCCACAGACCATGACGGCTGTGCCTTAGAGCCGGAGCGGAGCGATGCGGCTGAGCGCTGGGCCACCCGGCTACAGTGGCGCCACCTGCGGCCCGGCACGCCGCGAGCTACTCACACGGGCGACTCTTCCCGACCACCGGCCGCGGCCGCACCTGTGATTTTTAATGTTATTTATATTGACTTCTTCCGTTTTCTGGAAGATTTGTATGCAATAACTTACCAGAACGCATCGGTAAAGTGTTGAATATTCTAAAGTTGCGTTGTACCGCCGTCTGACGTTACGTTTTGTACATGCGTACCGAGAGTGCAATTTCGTTTTTTAATTTACCTACTATGTATCGTAGTTATTGCCGAGTACAATTATTGTCATTATGGTATCGTTTATTATAATTAAGTTGACGTATTCTAAGCATAACTATACATTCTTTGAATTGACCTTCGAGAAAGGTTAGTGATACTGTTTATTGTGGTGAAGATTATGCGCTTTCAAACTATGTGAATTGTATGTAACTTTTACAAGTGAATTATTTTGATATGTGAGACGTATCCAACATGCTGTATTTTTTGTAAACTTGTGATTTTTCTTATATTGCTAGCTCTTAGCTCGGTAGTCGTTAAGCTAGATTTCAACTTTAAACTATTTATTTGGCGTAAAATTTATACTGTATTATGTTACGGTCACAAATTGTATTTTTTCTTTGTGTGTTGTATTTTATAAGGTAGACTCAATCACAACACAATTTATCGCCGAAAGCGGCGCTAAATGCAACGTTTTATAATAAGTACAGATCTTTTATACTTCCCGAATAAAATGTTAATCGTTTTTAATCAATTATGCAAGTTGCGGCATTTCTTTGAAAATAGAGTTTGGGCTTTGGAGATACTACCACAGTTTTTCAATCATTTGTTTTTACATTTTTTTGTGAACTTGAAAACGTATAGTTTGTATTCTCATCACACTGACTGGGTTTTCTATTAGATTTTGTAATATTTTGTTAAGATGTGATTATAGGTGTTATATTGGTTAGAAACGTTTTGGTAAAAGCGCATGTGTGCGATGTAGGTACAACTTTGGAATGTTCATTTGATGTTCTTAAAGTGCTTCCAAATATGTGAATAAATACTTTTCGATTGCGAAGAATGTCGCACCGATATTAGTGCAATTCGTTATGGTTGTCCGTTCCACGTGCCGTGTTTGTTTGCTCAATCGTAGCCAACCGCAAAATTGTACTACTGCCACTAATATACCACCTATTATCTCCCGAAGTTACATTTTAATATTAATTCCTGTAAAGTTTACTTGGTATCATTAAAATAATCAAGACCTAGTTTGCCACAAATATGTATGAATTGTAGTAAATATAATTTACTGAATCGGTAAATAATTCCATAATTACTTATAAATGAAACAATAGGAAAATAAACGTTAACCATCTGAATAGAGGCAATTAATTTGTGATTATTCGATAAGACTACTGGTCCAGTTATGAGATTCCTAAGTACAGGGAAGAACTCAGTGATTATAACGAACTAATAGAACACTGTTGTTATTAAAGTAACACTGAATATTGAGCTCAATGTAAAGCGTGTTAAATAGTTAGGCTTTATGATGACCATCGTGTGCGTGACGCGCGACGCAACCTCGGCGGGAACAACTTGTTAGCATCGCGTTGCTCTAGCCTAGCTCTAGCGTAAGTTATTCAAACGTTGAACGAACTAAATCACTAATTAATGATTCAATAAGCTATTATAAAGCTGTAGCTGTTAAATACATAATTATACGCCTTCTGAGATTAAACTGATTATTTGATAACGTCTCGATACGTTTTGTTTTACGTCGAGACTATTTCCCGGTCAGCTCGACGCCACATAGAGAGCAATAATACTGCTAATCGGCTTGTTTGGCAAACGAGTGACATTATTTTGACTAGCGTTGAAAACTTTTTATATTACTGTATAGATTAAATTCTTCTTAGTGTAACTAATAGATAGGAATCAGTTATAAATATTTTTTAAAGCGGTGTATTGTTCAGTAGCGGTGCCATTTCGTGTGAAGTGTTTTCATGAGTAAGTCATCCGGGTCTGATTGCGAGGGACGCGAGGCCGTGTAAGTGAGTACTGGTGACGACGATGTCAGTGTTGGCAGTACTGAAGTCAATTTGGTGACACGAACTCTGCATCAGTCTGAAGAATGTTTTCATTACACGTGTTTTTATATAGCGATTATTCTGTTATGTTAAGTCAATGCGTAATTACAGTACATTATACAAAATTATTATAGCAAACTACAAAAATGTTGATATAATGGTTATTCTTGAGACCATTCCATTATAGAATAAAGTGGAAGCCAAAATGACGACTTATTTTTCTAAACGATTTTGTTAGATTTGCAATTAAAACTAATAAGGTAAAATGTAGATGTTTATCGATATATAGTATTACTTAATAAGACATTCAGATTTTCCAAAGATCTAAGGCTCAACTAAATTCTTTTAACTAGCTTACATATTGTGACATCCACTGTGTATGTATGTGAAAATCAAGTTATCGACGAAGATAAGCCTTCCTCAGGCGATACACCCCACAAGTGTATAATTGCGATATTATTTTTTATAAAATCAAATGTGATATAATTATTTTTATTTCTAGTGTTAAATATTATTACACATTTTTTACATACACTATGTTATTCAATAATTTCCTACCAGAAAATATTAGCTAGACTTGCAAGCGCAAACACTTCTGTTGATTCACCATAAATCAATATCTAATTATCTTTTTTCACAATGCAAATAGCATCACAGACACTGCAATGTTTCGTATAGGAGGCGTCGAAACGTAGGCTCTTCGTGTAATTCATTCATTATTTAATATAATAATTATGTCATAAAGTATTTTGATAACAAGCGCAGGCAAACTGTTGAAATGTTGACTTAAAATATTTTTTCATGTTTACACTTACGGTGTATGTATAATGTACTAGTGTTTAATATACCCTATTATATTTATGTGGCGCTGGATAAACATAAAGGCTGGTTGAAAAATGTTAAAGTTTGCTAACATATTTGGTCTGTTCTGACCGATCGATCAACAATCTGTCAATCTCTGGAAAAAAGCCAAGGTCACGATATAGTAACTGCTTGTATCTATCGACAGAAGTAGAGCAAATGTGTAAGCTCCGTAAAATGATGAAGATCTAATCAAGTACGACATAATCCATGTATTGCGGTAGTGATTTTAAAGCAATTATATCGATAAACATTCTTTTAAAATTATGTCTGTATATAATTTTATTATAATGTAAATTATGGAATCTCTCATTTCCAATAATATCGTTCATAAATTTTTGTGCTATTACGATTTTATAATTGCTAATCTTCAGTAATCTGTATACTGTTGCTTTTATTTTAAACATCATGTAAATTATTAATGACTTGTTGTAATGAGTATATATTGATAGCTATAAAATTACTTGTTTTATATAAAGTAAGTCTGTAAATATCATAATTATACATTAAGTTTTATACAATATTGTTTTTGTTTCTACCCCAACCCTGGATTAAATTCCAATATTATTTTTGTACTTGAAACTATACACAAAACAATAAACTCTTTTCATACTAATTATAACTAAAACATGGAAACACAAAAGTCGTGTGTACCCAAGCAAAGCGAACTATTGTTTTGGGGAGGTTTAATGAAATATTAATGAAGGCTTTGACCCGTGAGGCTGTGCCGGTGTCGACTTTCGATGGCGCTAAGTTATGGTCGTGCGACTGGGTTGAGAGAAAGTTAACTGTAGTGCGTGCCCGTTACCGCGAGACGCCGCGCTCAGTCCGCGCCGGCCCGCCTCGCGACCGCACCTCAGTACCGCAGCGCTGCGCACGCGCCGAGCCATGTTTACCTTGCAACCGACGAGCCCGCAAAAACATAACAGAAAGTGACAGTGTTCAATAACAAAGCTTATCCAGAAAACCGTGAATACAGTGTGTGTTGTGACAGCCCATAAGTCCAGTGCGAGGGGTCACAGTGTGAAAGTGCAACGGCCGGAACAAAGGATCACTGCCATGACGTTCTCTGGAAACATGAAGGAGAGTAAACCGCGACCCGTGAAAGATGCTTGGGAGTCAGAGGTGAGTGTAACCCACCATGATTTCTAATTTCTCATGCATGTGTCGCAGCGGTTAATTTTATTGACACGCGTGGGATCAATGGTATTGTTATGGTATCATAGATTTCATCTCACTTAATTATTCGTGTGACAGTTATCTGTATTTAATCACCACTTTCTCTTTATTAATATATATCACAGATATCTTCAGGAGCTTATTGTGCGAAGCTTTTAAGTCCATTGTCTTTTGCAACGGAAAAGTTCAATTAAAATATAAATAGTCTCACTTTTAAAATAGAATGCATTCAATGATGCATTTATCGAAATTTAAATACTTGTAAAAATAAACACTGAACTGTATAAGACAAGAAAAGAAAGACTTAAAAGAATTCTTTGAATTCAGCTCTATTCAGTTCCTAAAATTAGAAAACTAACTACACTCGAAGCTCGGAATTTCAAAAGTTTTTAGAAACTTTTCTTGATTAGGTACCTCCAATACAAAATTTGAAAACGAATGTTATCTGCTAGATTGCTTAGATCGTGCACTTACAATTTAGGTAATAAAGTTGCCGGAAAGATTAAAGTAAAAAGCTACTGTTTTACATAATTAACGCATTACTCAATTTGATATAAGTAGGTAAATTAAAAAAATATTTACCTATCTATAATTCTATACATACCTATTATAAGTAAAATAGGTATGTATATGTAGATATCTATAATTAAATTATAGATATTAATGAAAGTCGCTGTTTACCATGTCTTGTTTGTATGACAGCGTTGTTCTAATCTTCGCAACGGATTTTCACCATCATATAGAGATTTCGTAATGTGTATTGTATTAATACATTCATATTTAAATAACATTTATTAAAGACATCTTTTTTTTTCGAGTCGTGAAAACCGTGCGAAGCAGAGCGGGTCGCCAGTAATAAAAATAAAAAAAAAGCTTATTTCAGACACGATCCTTATTATAAGTTGTTCGTGATGAATTAGGAACAGATTGTGAATATATGCTTATTGTTGTTATATTAGTACTTAATTTAGCGAACAATTTCTTTATTGAAAACGTGTAGGTAGCTAAGTATAGGTACAGTCTACACCCATTGAATCTGCTTGTGAAAATGAGCAAATTTTTGCATGTGTTTGTTCTGACCTGAAACTACTGCCCTACAAACGAATCTTTTAAATTCGCTGAATAGCCGGAAGCGACCGTAATAACACTAATAAAATTAATACCATGGCTTAATAATACGTATTCAACAAACTGTTCCCAAGAAACATTTCAATACAGTATTGTATGTTAATTAATAACTAAATAAAAGCGCTTCGGTTTAATCATCTATGAGTAATCGAGTTACATGTGTGTGATACGTTCATCAATAGGTACCCACATATTGCAAGAACAACGTTAACTTTCAACAAATATAGCTTAAAAATAATATTAACATAACACATATTCCCCGAAGGAGTAGGCAAACGAGTACCTAAGTAACTTAGATAGGGGGCGAGCCTTTTGCCCGCCTAATAACAGTTTCCCGGACTAGGGAAACGAATACAGGACCTCACGTTCAGAAATTGCGCTTGCCACCACTAGTTGACAAGACCAATAATGCAGTCGATTAATATTATTCACATTGGGATCTTCTTCTTTTTCGCAATTCCCCCAACGTAGAGGATTGCGACCACGTACGACGCGTCTTCAAGTAATGCGTTGTTTTGCAGCGTGGACCGCTCAGTAAAATAAATGCTGCCTCCAACAGCCTTCTTGATCGCGTCTGACCATCTTGCCGGTGCTCTGCCTTGAGAGCGTTTTCTTTCCACCCAGCCCGAATCATGGCATAGCCTTTCCAGACTATGCTTAGGTAAACGCCTAATATGTTCGAAAATGCTAAAGGCACGCTCCTGGCACATTGTAGATAAGTAGCCGCTGGGTGATGTTGACTTGTTGAGTTCCTCTAGTATGGATTCATTCGTTCCCATGGCAGTCCAAGGAATGCGAAATGGAATAAACACTCGTAAACATTGTTATAATCACGCTTTCATTCAGGCAGCAACATCTAATAAGCAATGCTTTAGGGACAACTTTTGCTCTTAGAACTGTCCGCGGCATTTGAAATCGGCGTTGCATGTCGTTATTTTCTATGCATAGATCAGCTGTCGACCTGTCGTCTCAGTATTTTCACTTCCTCCCAAGCATTATATTTATCGTCTTTCACTAAATGACTACTTAGATCTTGTAAAACAGGACAGCTTTTGCTATATTTACCTACGACAATATCAAGTTCTGTTTTACAAGATCTAAGTAGTAATTTAGTGAAAGACGATAAATATGGTGCTAGGGAGGAAGTGAAAATTACAACAATCAGATTAATCTAGAAAAGAACATCTAAGTAAGTATATAGGTATTTATGCGGCGATCAGGAAAATTTATCTTATAGTTTTTACACAAGGAAGCTGCTCTATGAGAGCAGGTTTTTGTTTATTAATTGTAGATCCAGCTGTAGTAGAGTCTATACTAAATTTATTTGGATCTCTAGCATATTCGAGTAGGTTTCGTATTTGTAGTAGACTTGCTTGTGAAGGACCTCATCCGGAGAACTACAACCATCGCCTAGAAGAGCGGTGGCCGCACTTGACGGCCATTGTGACGGCTGTCATGGAAATGATGACAGCGACAAAGATTTAAATCGTTAGAGTTTTGACACAATGACGAAGTGATTTGACTTGATTGTCATGGAAACGCTATTTAAATAATATTGTGTTAGCTCACTCACCTGAGTATGGGAACTTTTTCGCGTGACTAAAACCCCCTGGCGCGATAGTTAAGGGATGTGTTTCTTTAATAGGGACTCTTCCCTCTTCCTCCCTTTCCTTTATTACACCATCCCGATGTAGGGAAAGGGTCCCTAAATATCGTGTAGTGTAATAAGGCTTTAAGTGCGGTGAGAGCAAATCTAGCGAGTTAAATCTTTAGGTAGCGGGTTTGACTTAATGTCAAATACTGGTGTAAATCACAGAATGTTATGACGGCCGTGACGGAAGCTTTCCGAGGAAGCCAAAGCATTACTGTGTTCAAAAAAACGTCTATGGTCTATCTATCTAGTCTATAGTGAAAAGGCTTATCTTTCATAGTAAATGGGTAATTTTTCTCTCGAAACGTGCAAATACTTATAAACATCTTTAATGGCTTGGTAAAACGAGTTTTAGAGACGAGACGGTAAGGTAACAAGCTCGACCATTCCTTAGTAGCCTTGGTAGGAAAAGTGATCGAGCGTCGACTGTAGAGATGTACCTATGTGCTATAGCTACTAGCTATTGCAGTAATATAATTAGGTATAAAATGTTCTATGTTATGTACCTATCGTAACATAAACTTAGTGGCTAGAAAAAATAATGCTATGAATGATCTACTAAGATTACAAATTGCCTCGAAAAACCTCAAACTACTTAGGTATCCCTCTCCATTCATGATTAATTCATATTATGCAGTTCTATGTACATACATGTATAATTGGATAATCAGATAAATAACATGATGAATGTTTTTTCAAGATAACATCTGTTTCTTAAATTATATTACGCTACTGTTATAACTCCTACTGGGGAAAGGGGTTTACCTTTTTCCTTCGTGGGATACGATTTTCCAACGATGAAGAGCTCAAGGCGGCAATAAATGCGCATTTTTCAGAGGAAGAGGAGAGTTATTTTTTACAGGGTTTTAATTTCGAGATGTAATAAATGCATTGGGGTAATGGGGGATTACATTGAAAAATAAAAATTGTTTTAATTGAATTTACGTCTTTTTTCATGCCAATACCGAGAACATTCGTAACTATGCATAAGCATAGTGCTTTAATAACGATTAGTTAACCAGCTATAATGTAAAAAGCCTAAAAAGTTAATCTTATCCACTGTTTCAAATTTTCTCTAACTAGCGCGAGTGTAGAGTGGTGTTATCTTGTCGAATGCTGCTAAACTCTTTAGAATAAACAAAATTAAAAAGGTATTAGAAAATAGTACACAATAAAAGTTACATTTAAAGTAGATTTAGAAATCGAGAAACATTGCGAAAGTGAATCGGATAAAGAATTTGTCTCTATACTTAAAGCTTTTTCTGACTTTTTGGCGAATAATGTGAATTGAGTGAGAGGGAAGTGTGTCAGTGTTGATATTAACGGCGCGGGCGCAGCGATGTCATCCGTGATCCGGGTCGCCGCCGGCCAGTGATGGCTGACCGCACACGGCAGCACAGCGGCCAGTCTACATTACAAATTAGAATTAGTCAACCAGTATCCAGTGACATTCGGAAGTATAGATGCCAATTTAAAAAGTATTTTTTTAATAATATAGAATTCTAAATTGATGAGCCAATAATGAACTTTCAAAAGTTACAAAACTCTTCGATCGTTCTCGCCCTTACAGAGTAGTGATTTGTATGTTAGGTAATTATTTAATGAAAACACATATATATTTACAAACTATAGCTACATATGTACTTATAATAGCGTAAAGAACTCTACCTTAAAGGTACGAGGAATTATTATTCTCTTGGCATTAGATCACCATTTCTGAAATGCATCATTTAAATTACACATCTACCAAAAATAAATAAGTTTACGACATTCAAATACCTACAATAAAAACTAGTAATAAGCAAGGTGAACAAATTTTAAAAGTTCACGACCTTCTGCAGTTTCGTTTGTCACGAAGTTCATCTCAACATCTAGTAAATAATAGCTCTTTCAAGTATATAAACGCAACGATAATTCTGTCACTTTTACGAAATGCTAAATGTACATAGACACTATTTACTGAGTATTACTTACTGAGAACTAGGTGAGCTTTGAATAGACATAGATATGCGTACCACTTGGTTTAAAACAGATCCATATACAGGTTGCTCGCAGGTAGTATTTCAAAACGGTCGGTCAGCGGTCCGGTTACATACATAGGTACATACAACTCACCACGCAAACATAGACGTAGATAGAAGACACTTAGATGAGTGAGGCGCGGATGCCTACTTACATCATTATTTTACATTTGTATAACCTCAGTGGCGTGCATTGGTTTTCAGAATAGGTAGGCACTAGGCCCGGTCTAGTCTAGGCAGACGCGGTCACAAATCAGAAAAACAAAACGTGTGGTCGGGGGAACTAAGTTCAAAATGAATAGATATAATTTAGTGAGTTTCTTAATTGTGGGGGGGACACACTAAAATGTAATTGACAGGTTTATGTTGATTTATCGAGGTAGGCACTGATGCCTCTATGCAATGCACGCCACTGTATAACATATATGCCCTAGATAGAGTATGATTTTTTGAGTTGGTATTTATGAAAATTCTTGAAAAGGTCTACAAAATCATCAGCCTATAATGGTTCTGAGAGAGAGTGGGCCGTAATCCACCACGCAGGCACTGTGCGGGTTGGTAGATGTTACATGTTTTCGAATTTTTGGTTCTAGGACATGCCGGCTTCCTGACGTTATTTTTTTGCTTCCCCGTTTTGAGAGCAGTGATGAAATAAATTACACAAAGTAACGCGCCTGACTGTGTTTGAACGCACGACGTACAACTCGTAAGTCGGGGTCGTCTACTGGGCCACCATTGCTCTCAAAAAAGTCTACGAGTGAGCCAAAATATGTATAAATACTTGGACTGGTTTGAACAGGGTTATACTTAACAAAAGGTTCGCTTACCTACCTAGTTCCAAAGGCCATGAAGATATTTTATGGTCCGGCTACAGCGACGTGCAGACTTGTAGAGTCATAATATTTCAATATCAAAGTTCACGGACGTAAACGCACCTGTTACTCACTGTTCTGAAATCTTCTCTTTAGCCATTTTATATTTGGAGTACTATTACTCTCCTTACATAGGTATTTTAGGGTATCATTTCTGGGCACGGGTAGCGTAGGTAGGTACTCTACGCACTTTATGCTACGCGTGCGCATACCCTACGCCGCCGTAGAGGATGTGTTGACACTGAAAATCGCGTAGACGCAGCGTAGAGGCTGGACGTCGCTTAAAAACACTGCCAATACTTATCATTACATATACATTATAGGTACTTACACCTCTGCATAACAGGTGTGATGTTATGTGTATGTTATAAAAATAGGAAAATGAAAAGTTATGGGAGGACCTTCAAGTTAAACATGTTGATGGGAGAAGTAGGTTTTTTCGTAAATAGAGAGAAAGAGAGAATCTTTAAATTTTAATTAGGTATAAACCTGTCCAGAGGAATGACTCTAATTAAATAAGCTTGAAATATCTGTAAAATTGATTAAACTAACTTCCCTTGTAATGCAAATTGATGATTAATTAATTAATCTCTAGCGTAAACAGTCACGTAACATTCAACGATCGGTATTTGTTGACAAAAATGTAAACACTTATTCAACTTTCACAGAGACACCTTTCTGTTTTAATTAGGTACTGCTTTCTTTGCCGGTAGTGTAAATTTTTTTCGACGTATTACTTTGTATTCACAATTTACGAACGAAGCGATAACACCAGCTGTCCGTCTAGTAAGTCTTGTCCCAGATTTATAATTATAAAACAACCGATTAGGTGGGTTAGGTTTCCGTTAATCTTCCAACATTTGCCGTTTTCTGTCAACAAGGTCTCCACCTGTCGCCGTGGGCGATATTGATTCATGTTCAAATTAGCGTTCGGTCGTCACAAGCGCCATTATCTGCAAATGAGCACGTACCGAACGAAAGTGAGGGCGTCCGCATTGTTAAAGTTAGAGATCTTAATAGAAACCAGCGAAAAGGCTGCGGCGTGCGCGGAGCTCAGCTCGACGCGGCTTTGTTGTTGCAGCGCCGAGCAAAAACGTGAGGCTGAGGCGGGATGTAGGTCGCGACAAGTGCACGCTGCTCGCTGCACGCGCATTGTACGCAGTATTCAGGCAGGCAGGTATGCTGTAGCTAGACAGTCTCCTCCGGCTGCGAGGAATAAAACACGACATAATAGAGTGGCACTTCTATCCGCTGGGTTCTTTCCTTTTCAATCCCAGACAGGTTTACAAATAGTAGTTTTAATTATGACTAATTCAGTGGACATCATGTCATGGTATGTTGTACAGTGTGTACGACGAGAGTGTGTTCGGCAAAACATTTCATGTAAAGTACTTTTCGTACGCCTTCACTGTTAAAAAGTTATCAGATCCAATGTAGAGCCAAGCCCCTAACTCCCCAAGGCGTAACTCTACAAACCTTACATCTTAGTCAAAATGTACGGCTTGGCCGTTTCGCAGCCGTCGCACAAACATTCCTATGGGCTTATCGTGCAATAGTTGGACTTGGAACGGTCAAGCCATACATTTTGACCAAGATGTAAGGTTTGATGCAATAGGTTTTTGGTAGGCCTTGTAGTGTTAGTGCCCCTGCTTTTTGGCTTTGGTTCGTCTTGGCAGATTTTCGACTAAAATATCAAAAAATTAATATGCATCGTGACAAGGGTCCATTGGTGCACAGTGGGTTTAAAAAAAACATTTCTCCCGCCATGAGAGTCACACACGCGCCACGAGCAGTCTTTCATCTGAACATTTAAGAGGACCTAAAATAACCAACTCAGACCGCGATAAATTGAGTGGGATGTGTTCCGCTGCAAAATCTAAGCAACATACAACTTTAAAAAAGAAAGCATAGCTATCTATCCGCTATGGCCAGGAACTATTGATGAAAAAAGGGTCCTAATATGTCTCAAGATACAAAATATCAGCAGACGCTTAGTGAAAGCCGATCTCAAATATAGAAGCATCATCAAGAAACCGTTCCTTACTGAGAAACTATAAAAAACATTCAAAAAGATGATGACCGTGAAATCATCGATGTGTTAAACTGGCCCTCTCAGCCGCACGATGCTAGTACCTGATTAAAAGTGATTAGGCGTTGATAAAGCTTAAAAAATACACATACAGCTACTTGCCGAACTTAAACGTAGGTAACATAAAATTGATATGTACGTCCGTCATTTAACCGCACCATCGCCAAAGAGTAGTGGGAAAATATCTGAATAATACATATATAATTAATATATAATACAATGGAGAAGTCCGGAAAGCGGATTTATAATAACGCATTGAAGTATGAATCCTGAACCACTATGATCATCATTTTAAATTTAATGAACACGCTCTTGTCATTCAGTCTTGATATTTATGTTCTCAGACTTTTCTAAATGCAAAATTACTAAAAATATTATTCAAAAGTAATATCCGTATCGTAATTCTCTGCCTTATCGTCGGGCAAAACAGTCGTGATGTTATTTTTTATAGATAGTTACCTCCGCAGTCCAGAGTACCTAAACCCTAATAGAAGCATTTTCTTTCTAAGATATTGGAGTGCTCCTTACATTCTGTTCTGTAATACCAAATCACCAAGTACCCACTTATTTCTCGACTGTAGGTACAATAGCTTGTGCCAAGTATAATATTTTACAGAAAAAGTAGGTAAGGTATGAACATTGGTTTCGTCAGCGTTTAAATATAAACCCCTAGGTGTGCGAATATTACTTGCAGCTTTTAATGAAGGCCGCACGAGCGGAACAACGTGCAAAAATGTTCAAAGTGTTTCATGAAAAAATATGTAAGTATAGGTATTTTTAGCCAGCTTTCAGTCAGTTGAACCTGCGAAGCAACTCTGTCTATGTATTGGGGTAAATTATATTTAACTTAACATCGTTCTAATAAAAATTGAAAATAAAGATTAATGATATGTTGAAAGGGTTAATTGGGTTTTAGTACTTAAATAAAATAAACGAGACATGTTAGTAAATAATAAAGTAAAATAGACCTTCAGACCGTATTTCGGCCATGGCGGCCAATCGCAACGGAGACTAACCTTCGGCGCTGGAGATATTATACTTAGTGCACAGGTGCACTCTCTCTTCACTAACCCTAATAGTCCGATAGGACGCCGGAGAGAGATCAGGCGCAGGACCAACCAACGGCTTAACGTGCTTTTCGAGGGACGGGAGTAACTTACCGCCAGCTTTCAAACTTCAGGCTGTTCTAAGAAATTCCTAATTTAAAAACCCAATAACACTGTCCGACATGGAAATCGAACCCAGGACGATCAGCAGTCACGCTTGCGATCACGAGACCAACGGGGCAGTCATGTTAGTATATAATTACAATACAAAATAATATTTACCTAATTAAACTAAGTAATTGTTTTTATATTCTTGTCTTCCATGGAAAAACATGCATCAAACCGACTTCAATTAGTGACAACAATGTACGGTCAGCATCAAAAGTTGATTACCACTTCAGTTTTTTTAATCTTAGTTATTGAGCAAAATATTCGTTCAAAATTGCAGCAGAAGAATTTTTTTTAGAATATTTATACTCTTGTCTACTATGTAAAAAGCTAAAAATCAGTTTATTGAAAAAAGTTGTTGTCAATTTAATAACATGTAAAAATGATAGTGTTAATCGACTTTTGATGCTGACTGTACACAAAGAAGGCAATAAAGAGTTTATTTTGTATCATAAAACTGCTAATTAGTAATAAACTTTAGTTGATACATCAATAACTGCCAATATCGGTTATTTTAAAGTTTCGTCATCATGTAAAGCTTTCCTCATCCGCACACAGCTAGCCTGACCTTGCTTGTAGGTACCTACTGCCTGAGAGAAGGAACTGTTCGCTCGAAATGCTTCCAAATATTCTCTTTGTTCTGCACGTTTGTGTCCAAATGCCATTTGTATGTCAGGCTTGTCACGCTTTTGTGGTCGCTAAACGGCAAGCTCGCATAACTAAGCCTTACTTACCCTAAAATCTTGTGATAATTTTCATAGAAACATAGTTTGGAAATGTCTTGCAACATCAACGTTAAACTTTCCCTCAAGTATTGTAGACTCAATCGTCATTCAATTGAAATTTTCAATATTTGGAGTTTTCAGGTGTAAAATATTGTTATTTTGCTACGTTTAATTGAATACGACAGTTTCCATGTTTTTTGCTATACGCTTATAATAGAGTCAGTCACAGACTCACAGTATTACTTTAAGGTCATATCAAATTGTGAGGGCGATCAGGCAAGACGATGAAATTAATAGGTATAGATAGATGCAATAACTTGTAAGCAAGTTTACCTTTTCAAGTAAGTTACTAAATACCTAAGTTTCTAAATGACCTACAGTCAAGTTAAAACCACGCCTCTGATAACTTGAACTAATAACTTGAACGTTAATTGTAAACAGACGTTGTCTAAACTAACCTTTACAACTAACATAAACACAATGGGGTAAGTAATTGAATCTGAAATGGCATTTTAAAGTTCGATGTTGACGCAACCGAACTATTTTCTCGCTGTTTGTAATCTAGAGCTCCAGTCTACGGAGAAATAGTAATCACCTTACGACATTACACGAAACAACACTGCCGGTAATCTACATTATTATTAAGGTGAATAGGTAGTTGTAGCCCGCGAAATTCAATTTTTCTTACGTTTTTTGCAATTTGCAGATCAGTATCAGGTTGTATCTTGATCCAAATATGATTCGCGACTATAATAGACATGTATTTACAGAATTATAGTCATTAGAATCATTAATATATCTCTTTAAGTTAGATTTCTACCACTAACACTTTTCCATACGAGATTTGTTCTTAACGGTAGAAATCTAACTTAGAAAGATGTATCAATGATTCTAATTATTATAATTCTGTAAATACATACCGGTTATAGTCGCGAATCATATTTTGATCAAGATACAACCTGACACTGACCTGAACATTGCAAAAAACGTAAGAAAAATTGAATTTCGCGGGCTACAACTACCCATTCACCTTAACGCGTTACAGCAGTTTCTTAATGTAACAATTAATTATAAAGTAAGTAGATACAATAAACATTTCTATTTCATAAATCTAGTAATTTACCGTTGGTACTCTCTGCTAATGTTTTAAGTTTTGTATGAATAGTGAACGTATCATGCGTAGGAACCAAGGTTTTTCTCGTGTGAGTCTCATCGCATCCTTGTAAGGATTCGCTACAAATATAATTGTTATAAAGCTGCTGTTTTTTTTTTATTTATTTATTTTAATGGCCTGGTTGCTGGGACCTTTTAGCCAAGTCTTATAAAACTGTTGTTATAGACTATAGAGCACAGATTATCTACAAAAAGTTGACGATCACGATTTGGAAATCATTATTGTCATTATCTATTCCAGCAGGCTTACTCTCGACACTCGATCTCAATCGGAATTGGAAATTGGGATCGAAATCTTGTCATTTGGCACTCTTGAACGCTACACTAGCGCACGATTGGAATCGTTTCAGGTGGATTTTTTTGGTACTAAATGAAATCGACTTTACTCGAACGAATGCACTTTTTCCGGTACTCTTGACGAGATTTTGACGTCGACATGCGACATATCGAGTTTGAAGTCGTGTTTATGTCAAAGTTGAACGATTACAAAAAGTCTACTTTTTCGGGATCGATTTTGTTATTGTGGTTGATTTGTGAAGTTTTTATTGTGAATAATGGCACGTTTGGAACTTATTTGTGATATCTTGGACAATGCTCATAAGTTAGATATGAGACAAAGGCGGAATTTGAGACGAATGGCGCGTTATGCAGACAACGCGTTTGCCATGACCGACGATGAATTTAGAAAAAATTACCGAGTGAATAGGGAGCTTTTCGAAGTTATTTATACGGATTTGGAACCTTTGATGCCCCAGCCTACTCGTCGTAGCGACATACCAAGAAAATACAAGGTTTGTAAACTAGCAATTTCACTTTCACATGGTAGGTATTTTTCATATTTATGTAAGTAATTAACTATACCTACTATTTTTTATTTTTTAGGTATTAGTTGCTCTTTCATTCTACGCCACAGGCAGCTACCAAAGATTAGTAGGTGGGACACAAGGTACAATGATGTCCCAACAGTCAGTTTCGAGAGCAATAAGAGAAGTTTCAAATGCTCTTAATTCAAATGATATTTTAAATAAATGGCTTAAGTTTCCATCGACTCGCCGACAACGAGACTTAATTAAACAAAGGTTATTAACAACTTACTTATTTTTACCTTAATTAAATATGCAGTATCAATCAATACTTTAGACATTATGTTGTTTTGATATTTAATATGTTTTTATTAAACTTACTTGTTAAGAATATGCTAATAATAAATTAATTGCAGATTTTATGAAAAATTTAAAATACCTGCAGTCACAGGGTGTATTGATGGTACTCATGTGGCTATTGTAAGACCATCAGAAAATGAAGAGCGGTTTTACAACAGAAAAGGTTACCATTCGAGAAATGTTTTGATTGTGAGTTAGGTTGGCTATTTATCTAGTTATTAATTATTAGAGTAACTAACATTCTATAAAAAGTACTTCTTTTACAGATTTGTGATGCAGATCTCAATATACTGAGTGTAGATTCTTCATTTGGTGGAGCCTCACATGATACATTTGTTTGGAACCAACATCCTGTTAAGAATCACTTACAAAATTTAATAAATGCAGGAGAAAGAGTTTTTTTACTTGGTAAGCATTTCATACAGTTGTTCAAATTGGAAATAAATTTACATTAGGTCTACAATATATTTTTTACTTATATATAATAACTACTAAGTTATTTTAATATAATTATAGGTGATTCCGGTTATCCTCAAAGGGAATATATGATGACCCCAATAGTGGATGCACTGCCAGGCTCAGCTGAAGAGTACTACACAAATCTGCATTGTGTGGCTCGCAATACTGTTGAGCGCACAATTGGGGTTTTAAAAAATAGATGGAGATGTCTTCTGGGCCATAGAGTTCTTCATTATCATCCAGACACAGCTGCTAAAATTATAAATGCATGCTGTGTATTACATAACATTTGTAATCGAGCACGATTGGGTTTGGATGATATTGAGGATGCTATACCACCCATGGGAGAAATGCAATTAGCACAGAGTGGGTTAGAGGTGGATCGAGGTTCTGCCTCCATGGAGCTGCGCAGGGGTCGCGAGGCTCGTGCACAGCTTGTACAAGAACTGTGGACAGCTCGGCATCTTCATTAATATTATTATTTTCTGATGTAAGAACAATTTTTTGACTAAGACATGCTATTTAATTTAAAACCTATTTCAATTGAACTTATTTTGTAAATTAATCTTTTGTTTTTCACTACACATACTTTATATAGATAGCTAAATATTTATGTGACCAAGACTTGTACTCTCTTTTATTATAATTGTAACACTATTGTTCTGTCGTGTCGTTTGATTTATATTGTGTATTAAATAAGTAATGGGTGGTGCTGAGGGTTAATAATAATCAAAATAATAGTGAGCTTACCTAATAAGTTTAATAAAAATTATAATAGAGGTTTTGGTACAATTATTGAAGAGCTTAAGTTTAAAAGGTAATATCTAATTATTATTAACAAGTATTTGAATAAATAAAATTATAGCCTTTTTATTAAGTAATATTCATTAATATTCACATATAGGTATTTTCACCACACACATAACTAATTTTTATTTTGTTAACATCATAAGTTAGGTCTAAACACCTTATTTATTATACAAGTACTTTATAAGACATGTCACACATCGTTGGATTCCTTATTAAGTTATCTATCCACTGAGGTATCTATATTATACAATGTGAGGATGACAATGCAACAATAAATTAAACTACGTACTTATACCTAATGACGTTCCCAGTCTGCATACAAAAAATCAATCAAATATATCCAATAGTTTAATTACTAGACATTATTTTTCATTTTTAACATTTTCTGCATTATTTATCTGTTAACAAGCCAGCACCGGTAGGTTCAAGACATCTGCAGTTAAACAACATGTTGTCAGCTCGCTAGTTCAATAACCTCCGCCAAAGTTCTTAAATATTATTTCCCGATGCGAACTAATGCATATTATACCTTTTGCTTGAGACATAAGAGTCATGCATGCGGAAATTATTACTTACTACAAAAATGTTACATTTTTTACAAAACTGCAAAAAAAAGGGTGCCCGGCACACTGACCTATACAATTTTTTCAGGTTTTGGCCATGTTTGTTGGGTCAATAACACCGCGCTGTTGTCGCATTATTTAAACTTTTTTGTTTACACTTTTATGCTATTTATTATGTTAGCAAAAAATCACTTTTTTAATGCCAATGTTAGGATTTATTTGATGGTTCCTAAATACTTCTATGCATTAGTATTATTAGTGTAATGTTTTAATTCATTGTAATGTCATCTCCAGATTGTCTATATTTGTTTCCAATGGAAAGATACTTATACGTAAATAGGAAAAAAAAAAATTAATTAAAAACTGTTTTATAAAAATTACTCGAAAAGTACTTAACCGATTTACGAGTTACCCATAGATACCTCAGGCCATAGAACAATACAATATTTAAAATAACACAACTATGTTTTTGAGGGCGTGACGCACCCTCGAATGGTGGTTGCAAAAACTATATTTACAAAAAATAACAAACTAAAGTTTTACAACATAATATATAAACTCAATTAAGTAGGGTTTTCAGAAGGACTAGACATCAATTTGGCTAGGTATAGGGTATCTGGACATACAAAAAAAAAAACTATAAATTATGGCTTTGTAGCCCACTTAATTGAGGTTTATAAGGGTTGTACTTACGATTTTTCGTAGAATCACTATTTTACCACAAAGTTTTACCTAATTTTGCAATATTATCACATTTATCACTATGAATTTAAGTTAGGTAATGAAAAGAAAAACACTGGGTATAAAACTGTTTTGTGACGCATCGTCGCTAACAACTTCCATATTTTGAACTATAAACTAGTAAAAAATATAATTACTGCCTATTTTGTCTCAGGGCATCAGCAATATTATTGAGAGCATTTGCCACAGTTTGAGAGCCTTCTCTTATGGCTTCTGAAAGTCCTTCCATTTGTTCTACAGCTCGAGATAAGGCCCTCGCTGTGACAGTTTCTGCTTCAACCCTCTTCCTCTCTATCTCTGTGAATCTCTCCCGGTCTTGATCTAACATAGTCCTTGATCGGACACGCTGTCCTGAGGGCAGGCTGGTCCTTCCAGGACTATGTTCTCTTGGTGTTATAACTGAAAAATAAAATATATAACATTTATGTAAGTAATTATATCATCATGAAAGATGGCATACATAGTTTGAAAGATTATTACCTCTCACAGTCTCTTCATTTTGGACGGGAGAAGCATGAGACTCCAATTCATTTGCATTCATATTATCATCTTCGGTTGGAATGATAATTTCCACTTGGATGTCACTCTGGCTTTGGCTCTGTAATGATAGAATAAGTACTTCATTATGAAGGTGTTAACTTTTATCAAGTTTACAATTATGTCTTAAAATTTACAACTAAACTGACTTACTGTGGATGGGAATGGATTGGCAGCAACATGGCTGTCTCCTGCAGCAAATTGTAGGCCCCCCATCACTGCTACCAGGCGTTGGTCGATGGGTGTTAATACAGGTAAATTATCTGCAGACCCACCACCTGTACGCCTCATCGACTGTGCATGCTCGCCACATGTCTTCTTAAGGGTATGCTTTTTGTCAGCCCAATACTGAAAAGGAAATAAATGTACTAATTATTGTAACTGTCATCATTAAATAAGTGAAAAAAAAAGTTTATTAATGTGTATACAGCACCTTAGCCCAGCCTTTACCATCTTTCTGTGCACCGCCTAGTGCATTTAAGGATACTGCTATGTCGTCCCACTTTCTCTTTGTTTCCTGCTTAGCATGAGCAGTGCGCAATAAGCCCTTGGCAATTCCTGGGTTCTGTACCAGGAAATCTACCAGTCTCCAGCTGTTGGTGTGTTGGCCTAGTCATCCTGTAAGAACAATAAATGTTTGTATTGAGCAAAAGGGTTTAATATTAAAATTTAAAGAAATTAGGTACAATATATTTAATAGAATTGTGGCCTTACCTTGATATTTTCGTCTTCCTCGGTTGAATACTTGTCTTAAAGTAAAACTAACTTGAACTTGTGCATATAAACATCTTTTAATACATTCCAAACTAAACACTTGAAAACTTTTAGATAACATCGCTTTGAAACTTTTGTTTATCGCAATAGTAATAATTCACGCTTTTTATTCAAGTAGGAACCTAAGTGGATGGCAGATGACAAACGCGCGAGAAGTTTTTTTTTTAATGTAACGTAACGTAGGCAATGACATGCACAATGAACCATTGCTGCCTAAATATTTAGTTCAAAATACGTATAAATGCAAGCAAAGAACACTTAAATGATTATTTATGTTAAAATAAATATCAGAACAGATTTATTAATAGATTTAACGAGTTATTCAATATTTATAAATTTGGTAATTAACGTTTTGATGTGTATGGCCACCCCATGAGAGTCAGTGTAGTCGAACATGCAGTCGATTCCAATCTCAATCTCGATTTCGTTCAAGAGTGCCAACTTTCTGAAGATTGGAATTGAAATTGGTTCGGATTAGAATACGATCGAGATTGGGATTGGTTTCAAGAGTAAGCCTGCAGTTTTGAAAATTGATTTTAATTTGAAGTCTATGCCGGAAGTGTTTGCTAACCAAATTATTCCATGCCGACAATATCGTGCTATTTGAATTAAGTTACCTATGCGGTTACCTACTTATTAAGGCAGTATATGGTGGAATAACTTGGATAGGTTGGTAAGTTCCTTTCCTATCTACATACCTACCTATTTCGTCATGGCGATAAGTACAAGTATGTTCAATAAACACTAATGTGCGTGTAACAAACTATTTGGCCACACCATAATCACATAAAAATAGTTACATGCCTTTTAGATACGAATAAATGCCATAACTGTTATTTATTGCCTACCTACTTAATGTACCTACTCGTATGGTGTGACTGCGTGTCTTTATTAAAAACGGTTTTTATTAGTACGCCTTGTGTGAGAGAGCCAATTAGTTTTAAAATAGATTTGACAAACATTTGGGTAGGTTTATGACACGTAACTTCGATAGTATCGCTAAACTGTCTAGACTAGTCGCGAAAACGGAACGTCTAGGGTGCTACGGTCTAATTAACATAGAAATAAACAGCTGGACATACGCCTCCCCCAAGTTGCGCTACAATTTAAAAGTAATAAGTAGTTTTAGCAGAATCAATTTATAAATTAATCGGAAAAATATTTTGGGAAGTCTATTGAAAAGTTTTAACGTAGCGAAACGTTGTTCGTCATCCATCGCTACGCGGGTCGTAGCACTCGTAGCAAAAATTGGTCGGCTACGCCCGAATTATAATAATATTATGTAGGTCAGAAAAAAACTTTTTAACAAAAAAATTGAACCTCCGAAAAAACTGAAAAGCAAAAAATAAAAACCTTTTTTATTTTACCTTAATAAATAAGTTCTTAAACTAATGCAAGTATACCTAAGAAATTTTGAGTCGGTGCCAAACAGTTGCGAGTGGTCGTGCGGAGAGCGCACTTTTTGTTTGGAATGTTAATATTTAGCGCTGGAGATTTCACGTTGCATTATTAATTTGATTTGGCTATTTCTATAAGGTAATTTAGTGATCTTTGTTCATTGATTGTTTGGCGCCGACTCAAAATTTTTTAGGTATACTTGCATTAGTTTAAGAACTTATTTATTAAGGTAAAATAAAAAAGGTTTTTATTTTTTGCTTTTCAGTTTTTTCGGAGGTTCAATTTTTTTGTTAAAAAGTTTTTATTTTATAATTTTTTGAGGCTATAATTTACTTATTACTGCATGCTTAATTTTTGATTACTTTTCAAATGGCTACCTACCTTACTTTAGATATTAACTGTTATATACTTAATCCTACTTTAACTATTATTTTTTGTATAGTAAAATACTTAAAAAAACAGGCTTTATATACCAACATAGATAGGCCTTTAATTTTAATTGTTTTTAATTGTAATACACAGCTCAGCATTAAAATCTGTGAATGAACAACAAATCACCCCTATTTTCCCACCCTTAGGGTAAGAATTTTTTTTCCAAATTTACATTGGACCAACTTCGAGGTATGTTCTATCCATTAAAAAAAGAATTATCAAAATCGGACTAATCTGTAAAAAGTTATGCGTGGTCATACATTACAATCAGTGAGTGAACTATCAATCATCCCCTGTTTTCCTACCCTTAGGGTTGGAATTTTTTTTCCAAATTTATATGGGACCACCTTCGGGGTATATCCTTTCTAATCAAAAAAGAATTATCAAAATCGGACTGCTCTGTAAAAAGTTATGCGTGATCATACATAAAAAAAAAAAAAAAAAAAAAAAAAAAAAAAAAATATACGCGTCGAATTGATAACCTCCTCCGTTTTTTCGTCGGTTAAAAATAACTTGCAATGTCTTGATAACAACTAATCAATGTTTAACCCTGTTTTCATTTTTGTTGTAAACAATGTATTATTTTAAAAGCTCTACCCCACGTAATATATTTTTTTTAATTGTGCGAGTTAGTATGTATTTTTTTACTAGCAGGGGTTAAAGATCTAGGAAGTCCCGTAAAGAACCGACTCATACACACTATTGTGTTACAACAGACACTTCAGCACTTATATCACATCACGTAACGCAGTAATTATGAGATAAGTGCGACAAATCAATATGGCTGCCGCAAACTCTGCAAAATAATGAGTCTTGTAATGTAATTATCAGGAAATGGGCTTGAGCAGTCATCTGTGTGTCAGTCTGTCACTGTATGACGTTATGAACTTTCTCGCTGAAAAACTGCATCAGCAATAAATCTTTTACACTGTTGGATTTTTTATTATATAACTTAGTATAAAGATCTCAACACGCCTGTAATCCCCAAAAGTAAGGCAGAGTTGTACTTACATATAGTAACACCCACGTTTCGGCAGTTCTATTTAAGAGCGTTTACGACATACGGCATTTCATATAAACTTTCAAGCCCTGGTTTTTCGAAATGAATGAACCGATTTTAATGAAACTTCGTACGCATAAGCAGAATACAAAGGTCTAAAAAGTTAGTAAAGCACATTTTCGAAATGTCCTATTTAAAAAAAAGATAACTGGAAATCTCTGTTTCTATGGAAAATTTAAAATCGGTATAATTTGGCTGTAACACTATTTTTCGAAAATGTTCTTAACCAACTTTTTAGACCTTTGTATCCTGCTTATGCGTACGAAGTTTCATTAAAATCGGTTCATTCATTTCGAAAAACAAGGCCTTGAACGTTTGCATGAATTGCCGTACGTCGTAAACGCTCTTAAGTCCCACGTAATATGGGGCGAGACTATTGTCATCAACCGCGGGCACTAATCCAAAATTCCAAACTACGGGCTGCACCGAGAAATTCTTGATGGAAAAACCCGAAAACACTTTTCCTGATCTGGGAGTCGAACCCAGGAGCTCAAGAGCTCAGCAGTAGCGCTTGCCACCACCATGCCAACGAGGCAGTCTTTATTATTTAATTAACCATTTTTATGTACACACACATAAACGGACTAGAAGAGAGGAACAGAAAAATACGTACAAAGGTGATGCTTATTTCTAAAGAAATCTCTTTCAGCATACCTACCTTCCTTTATTTTATGTTTCGTGTTTTTCCAGCAGTGTTGTAAGGTTGTACAAGATTGTTTACGTAATTTGTTTAACAAAGAATTACCTACTTCAGTACTTACGTGCTTCGACATTATGTAGATCACAAAAGGTGATGGAGCGTATCATTCAATCTTCAACTTGAAATGTATTGTTCCGAATGAATGCCAAGCGCTGAATTTACTTAACGATATTGCTTGAAATCTCCGGTAAAGAATTGGTTCAAATCTTGCTAATTTGGAATGGTCATTGTAATGGAATAAGGAATTTATACAGGGTGGCATCGACGCATAAACTGAAACCATGAATTTATTCAGCACATGATTCTAGAACCCCTATCGCAGGAAATTTTATTCGGTTATAAAAAATATCTGCTGTTTCATAGAAAAGTGCAATACCTAAGCGGTCAAAATGTACGGTACCGCAATTTTTTTTAATAACTGACGAAAAATAATCATGTGCTGAATCCATTGTAACAGTGGTTGCGCGTTGATGTCCTTGCCACCCTGTATGTACAGTCAACAAAAGAGATAAGTATGCAGGATCGTCGGATATAGTTGAAGTTTAGTAAGAAACCGATGGATGTTGTCGACTGAAATTTAATTTGATAAAGGAGCTGTTTATTTTCTATTAATAAAATAAAATTTTATTCGAGAACATCTATCGGTTTCTTATTAAACTTCAACTATATCCGACGATCCTGCATACTTATCTATTTTGTTGTCTGTACCTATTCGCTATAGAAATGTCCATATACTTTCGTGTGATAAGTAGATCGTATCCCAAGTGACAAATTACCTAACGCTTTAAACTGTTCTTTTGTGTTTCGACGCGGTATGCACATAGGTAGTGAGACATTACGCCGATAGGGTTAATTATACACATTATGTGTTACTATAGTGGTCGTTGTAGTTATCTTGATGTGTCGTTATATCACGCTTTCACATGAAGCAGTATTTCCTGGAATTTACCGTCCCTCTGTAGACTTGTAGGCAGAATAGATGAAAAGAACCAACACATTTGTTTACTTTAACCCTTTTGTTTGAAATTGATTAATGGTTTTGTTTGTTCATCAGCTGGAATACGGGTGGACACGGAACGGCAATCAGCGATGTGTGCGGCACCGTGCGCCGGAGTCGACGATGTCTGTGAGCAGCGATATCAGGTTCACGAGGCGCAAGCTGAGCCGGCCCTGCCGCGGCTGCTGCGCTGCGCTCGCGTCGTTGCTGGTATTGCTGCTGCTTGCGGCAGTGGCAGTGTACCTCGGTCGTACGTATAATTATAGAGTTCACAATGATCGAGAGCAGTGGTGGCCCAGTGGTAACGGTCCTGACTTATTACGAGTTGTAGGTTGTGGTTTCGAACCCAAGCAGGCGCTTTACTTTGAGTATATAATTCATCACCACTGCTCTCAAAACGGTGACGGAAAACATCGTGAGGAAACCTAGAACCAAAAATTTTAAGACATGTGACATCTACCAACCCACAGGGCTCGCGTGGTAGATTATAGCCCATTCCCTCTCGCAGAGAGGAGGCCTGTGTCCCAGCAGTGGGAACATTATAGGCTGATTATGTAAGCAGTACATAGCTAGAAGGTTCACATGGGTGCAAGTTGAGCTGGTCATGCACTTAAACCTAGTTCGAGGTTTCATATATGATAATTTAAGATCCTAAGTGACACTTAGAAACAGCTTTCTACTGTTCCGCTTATGACATAAGTACTTAAATTATCTACTAGACTAAAGATAAAATTACTCTATCGATCAAGACATTCTCTGCGGCAAGTGCTCGCTGTTGCAATCTAGGTAAATATTTGTGTTTGTAAGCTCAAGTTTTTGCCAACATGATTTCTAAAGGTGCGTTTGTAATGCACACTTTGCATACCAATTGAGTATAAAAACGTGGGCGATAAGATGGGGTTCCTACACATGTTAATATTCACCACGCAACACAAAACACCTGCTGCATTTGTGCAGTTATAAAATTTAAAATAACTGAAATTAGCCAAGCGAATGTTGCAGCAATACTGACAGACATTCCGAGTAATTTTAGGTCTACACGTTACAACCATAAATGGTAACATTACTCAATGTCTGACCTAAAGGACCGTGTTGCAAAACATCTTAGATGAAGTGTAGCCTACAGCCAATGGTGTATAGACGCCAGCAAATCAAGCTACCCGAAACTGCCAAATTTTCCCAATCAACTTTGAACCTTACGCTTTAGCGATAAAGTTAAAAATCTATTAAAGAAATTTGACAGATTGTAGTAGCTTGATGTGCTGGCGTCTGTACCTATCTACCATTAATGCTAGCAGATAACTTTAGTATAATAAAACATGCGGTAACGAGAACGTTTCATAATATTTGAAAATGGAGCGAAAATATTCATTGAGTGCAGTTATCGATTTTATTGTATCCAATCGATATCAATCAGTAATCGATTCGCTGCAAGTAACTAGCAGTGTCGTAATTCTATTTCGATTTCAACTAGTATAACTATCATCTGATTTAGATTCTTTAGTAAACAGTGGGTATTCATAGTTCCATAGGAGGCGTAGAGGCGTAAACTGAGCGACATTTGCCCGTCACCGCCCGAGCAAAGGCCAGTAAGCTGTGTGGCCTTGCGCATGCGCAGCCCGCCGCGGAGACAAGTGCACTCCTTATAACAGGCTTTTATGTTATTAACTATGCTGGCATATTAAATGATCATTATCTTGAAGGCGAATATCTAATTTGCTTCTAATTAGGTACGTGCAGTTTGCATAACAAAGAATTTATTGATCAAGCGATTTGAAAGTTTATAGGAAAACTTTTATATACTGCGGCCACATCAACAAAAGCCTATAATATTGCCTTATATTGACTAAAGTCACGAAAATAATACTTGATCACCTCAATTAAAATCCGAGAGTGATCGATATAAAGAAAAGAGATTGTACTTCCGCGAGTGCCGTGACTTGTGAATGTTACTCCAAAACTTTGTTATTTCGTATCAAGAGGTGTTATTGAATTTACTTATGTAATCATGTGTCTGTATCACGTTATCGTTAATCTTTCATGGTTGTGTGCCTCTCGGAACTAATAGGCAACCTACTTCCTTAACCTCCGTCATGCCATGACAGTGGTTTCGTGAGTCTCATTATAGCTGTTGTTCTGAATGATATGGGTTATAGATAACTAGCAGCGCCCCGCGGTTTCACCCGCATAAGTTTCAATCCCGTGGGAATGTCGGAATAACAATCTATCCTTTGTCCTTTCCTGGAACTCAAACTATCTCTATACCAAGTTTCATCTAAATCGGTTCAGCGGTTTAAGCGTGAAGAGGTAACAGACAGACACACTTTCGCATTTATAATATTAGTATGGATATCAGATGGAGTAATTGTCACACTGGTCAGATGCTTATTAGATACTTAAATACTAGTTTCTGTCTGCGACTTCGTTCGCGTGAAATTTTGACCTCCGACCCACCGCATCCCGTCACCCGCCTGCGCTATTATGTAGGCACTTCGTTTTCGCCTCGCGTTCTTTCTATTTTTATTTTTGCTCGGCTCGTAAGGATCATAGCATGATGTTAAATAGCCTATAACCTTCCACAAGAATTGGGCTATTAACAACCAGACAAAACAAACTCTTCAGCTCTATTATTAGTACCTACTAGCTTTTACCCGCAACATCATCCGCATAAAATTTCTTGTTCCTCCAACCCACCCCGTCGCATCGCATCGCCCACCCGCGCTTTTATTTCGTTTTCGCTTAGCATTCTTTCTGACTAATTTTGCTCGGCTCCTAAGGGTCATAGCGTTGTTGTTGAATAGCATATAGCCTTCCTCAAGAATTGAACTATCAAGGGTAAAAATAATGTTTTAAATCCGACTGGTATCTAGTTATAGAGATTAGCGCGATCAAACATACAAAAAATGCAAACAAACTTTTCAGTTTTATTATTAGTATAGATATACTCGTTGATAGATATTTGTTTTTCAACGGCGTTAAAACCTTCTGAGAGCACAATTCTATGGAAAATCCAATCCTCTGAATATTCTTCACCAGTCGTGGAGAGTATCTTCCATTAGCCTGTGGGCTCCAATCTGTTTTTGCTGAAGGTGCAGTCTTGACCTTCATTTTTTTGGTCCACTGGGTTTATTCTCGTTTTTTTTGCCCATGGATTTCCGTTTGTGTGTTTGTTGGAGCGCTTAACTTTCCAAGTAATTTTCAATCTAGCACACTCGGCTAAAAATACGCAAAAGATTTGACACAGCCTATCTACGTGTCCCAAGCAATTTTAGGTTACTTCCAACCACTTGTTTTCTTTTTATTTATTGTTAAGCTTTTATTGCTGATACTAAACATTAGATATAATTAATCTAGCACATCGGATTTCCCGGTTCCGGTGGTCAGCGTGTCCTGTGACACATGTAGGCCTCTTCCGGCAGTTTCCATTCTTCTCTATTTTAGCTTTTCTTGACCTGAGATTACCCCTCCAATAATCTTGATACCTATCATCTGTCCATCTTGTAGCTTGTCTGCCTCTTTTCCTTTTGCTATCATGAGGTTACCATTCTGTTATGATTTTCGTCCATTTTATCCTGCTGTCCCTTGTCACGTGTCCTGTACATCACCGTTTCAGCTGTCTTATTTTCTTTAGTATGTCTTCCACCTTCTGTTAGCTCCCCTTTGATACGTTCATAGTTTTAGAAAATGTTTACCAACCAATTGTTCTTCCTTGTAAAGAACAGAAGTTCTTGACTGCCCATCTCTCACTTTATTAAGTTCGTAGGTATATACTGCCAAATGCTCGAATGAATCACTACAGTCAACAGAAAACACAAATTGGAGAAAACCCGAGTATTTGGCACGAAAAAACGAAAACACACATGACTGCTACTCAAACACTTGCCTATAGGTACATGTGTAGGTACCGTAAATTGATCCAACGAAATACTGCCAAACAGTACCTACCCACACCATTGAACGACTCCTTTTTAAAGCCTATGCATGCGGCGTTTTTTATGGGTAATATATAGACAAGCGTGTCACCTGCGTTTTCTTCCGTGAAAAAGCAGTACTAATTGCGTATGGCGCGTCAATGGCGCGTAAAAAATACGCCCCGTGTGCTTAGGCCCTTAAATCGGATCTCAGTAATATAATGTTGTATTTACAGACATGTACCTGTTCGGAGATCCCCTTAACCGGCAAACGTTCCGGGGCTCGTTCGTCGTTACCTCGTGGGGAGCCGGCGACCGAGAGGGCGAGAAGGACAACGACCTAGAGTCCAGAGCCAACCAGACACGTGAAAATGAACTGCAGCAGGCGCTATTCAATTTATATTTAAACTCAGAATTGAAATCCTGTTTTGTTTCTGCAGACATACTAGCTTTCGACAGGTAAGATTACTATTGTGTGAAGTTTATAAGTCACGCACGTTTTATTGCTTGGTTCCGGCATCAAATGACCAATGGCTGAAATTATTAAGAAAAAAATTATAAACGATTTAAGTAAGCATTTATAAAAGCAATTTATTAGGCTTATGTAACTAAAATGTTGAATTTATGTATTGAGGAAATTAATACAGCGGAAAGGAAAGGGCCCATTACTCCATACCTACCTACAGTACCTACTTACGTGGGTAGGTAAATATGTAGGTATGTACCTCATAGAATATAGGTATGTATAGATTTACTTACTGTTGGTCCGGAAGCCAGAAGTCTAGCAAAACATAACATAATCATAAAAGAGTCGTAACAAAAAGAAAAGGTTATAAAAACGAAATGGTCAGAAATAACAATGCAATTTAATGATTTAAGAAACGATACACGCGTCACAATTAGTTAGCTTTTAATTGCAGCCTCGCTTCGTTGGAACTCAACATTGATTAATAAGTTTTATCTTGGATCCGAGTCTTCTCGTAGAACGAGCAAAACTTGCTGAAACATTAATGAGTTCAAACCACGATGCCGACGAATAATTAATTGTGGTTATAAACACTGGCGGTGACGAACTACATGACGAGTGACCTCTTTTAAGTCTTTACCTACTTTACAAAAACACTCCATTTAAAACCTGTTTAGTGCCAACTTGAATCACGGCCAAACACAAAATCCTAGCAGGCTTAAAACTACCTACCTAGATCGTTATCCAGGCTAAAATCATTTCAAAGATTTTATTAACATGTAAATTAATATTATGTTAATGGGTGCTGACTAGTAATGTCTTTACCGATGGATGGAGAAAGTACACTTTCTCGAAATCTCCGAGGTCTGTAATCGAGCGTGCGCCTGCGCATGCCATGTTTTAGTAAAACGCTACAATTTCAAGTTGTGCCTTATGATGGTTATGGTTACACAATCAGTTAATTTGACGAACAGACGGCTACTTTAAGACTTTAAATAGGTACCTAACCATTCTACCTACCTGAAGTCTCTGAAAATTCTTGGTTATAGTTAGTAGAGTGTAGTGTTTAATTAGGTATTTGGTCTGACCTTATTGGTTTTTGTGCCCATTTCATATTTTGCCGGTAGCATTGGCGTAGAGACACATAGGAATTTAGTTTTTATACATTAGTCATACAACGTAGGTATCGCTATATACATAGGTATTAGCTGTCGTAGAAATCGAGACTGTTTTTTATATAAAACAACTTTTACTTTTTATGTACTATAAAACGTCGTCGATCCTTATAAATAAAGTGTCATACGATATCATATCGCTACATTGCTATGTATTTGACACAAGAAAGTTCTATAGTTAGGTACCTACGTGCTTTGTTTCAGAGCTTCGTTAGTACTTTCTATGCGCCGCACGTTGTCTGTTCTATGTAGGTAATCCACATTAAAGGTTGTTCCCGGTGTTTTATGTTCCGGCCCTTTCTTTTTGCGAGCTGAATTCAAATCGGAAATTGTAATGCTACAATGGTCGCCGTGAATCTTTTCACTGCTGGAAATCCTGGCCACTTACCTACCTACCCGGATCAGATTGACGGTGATAACCTAGTTAGTTTGATTTCCTTTTACAATAGGCACGGTATACATGGCTCCAGTCATAAAAATGAATCATAAGATGTGAAGTAGGTAATGACTTGATTAAGTTTTTAATTGTAATTACGATTGCACAAACTTACACGCAGCTTCGATAGGCACATCCCTGAGAACTTGAAGCTGTTGAAATGTTATTCAAACATAGGTTACATAGGTATAATAAATTCTCATTCTCACTATGATTTAGCTGGCGGAAGAACTAAAACAGTTTTGCTGTGCCAATAGTTGTCCCAGATTTTTAATTTTTATTATAATATCTTACGTGACTTCCACTTCTATTGCTCTTGTTAGTGCTTTTCTAGCATACAATTGTTGTTTACTGACCGTAACTGTTACGCAATGAATATTTAAGCGTTAGCATTAACATAACAACCGTAAACAAAAACCTTGTGAAGCCACAAATAGGGAAAAATACCTACCCACTGTATCTTATTAAAATACATATACTTAACTATTTTAATGAGGTAATTAACCTAATGATATAGACAAAACCTAGAATATCTAGATCTCTGAAGCAAACTCGAAAACAGAGATCCTTGAAGTGCTTGGAAACTTTGACACAAACCTACCTAATTCAGAAGTTCGGCAAACATGACACGACGTGAATAGTTTCTCACAACTCTCTAAAGACATTAGGTATATCTCATCAACTCTTGAGACAATCAAAACAGAAAAGCAAAACTGAAGCTAATGATGGCGACATTAGGTAGATATGAAACGCTTTGTCTAAGTAAGTATGTTTAGTAAAGCCATGTTCATGAGCACGGCAGTCTTTTTTACTGGACATAGTAATCCAGATAGGATTACTCAGTGTCAATCTGACGGAAAAACGCGGGTCGCCGACCGCTGTGCTCCGCACCGGTAACTCTTCTGTCTACCCATTAGATAACTAGGCTAAATAATAAATCAAAATATTAATTCCAGTTCTACGGAAGGTATTCGCGTCCACTTCGAGGTGTCGTTCGAGCCGATCTTCACCGCGGTGAGCACCGCAGAGGTGACAGCTGTGCTGGCGCGCGAGCTGGCCGTGCCCACAGCTCTCCTGAGCAATATAACCACGTTGCCGGAGACACTACATATTGAGGTAAGCGGCAGGCGCGGTCGCAGCCCAAGATTTTGGGGGGGGTCATCATGGGTGCCAAGGAATATTTTAAGGAAGGTTCATCTCCTCGTTGCTCTAGTGGTCGCAAGCGTTACTGCTGAGCATGAGGTTCTAGCTGGGTTCGATTTCTAGGTCGGGTAAAGTATAAATGGGTTTTTCCATCAGAAATTTCTCAGAAGCAGCTTGGAGTCTGGATTTGTGCCCGGTTGGCGGCAGTAGGCTCGCCCTCTATGAAATGACATTTAAAGGCGTGATGATATGTTAACCTTTCATGTACATCTCCAGCTCCACATTACTTATGCTATTCAGGGACGCAGCTCTTACATAGGGGGAGGGGGGAGGTGTTACTTAAATGCTGCCAAATTCGTTGTATGTATTAGAATGGTAGATTGTGCAGGGTGGGGAGAGCGAGCGAAGCGAGCTCGAAAATTTTTTCAACCCGCCTCTATTTGATTAGGTTTTATTTTATATTTTCAAGTAGAAATAGGGGTCACATTGTCGACTTCTGCAGGAAGGGTTAAGCAGCTAGCAGAAACTAAAATGCAAGAGCGAGCGAAGCGAGCTCGAAAATTTTACACACTCTTGGTTCGATTTTCTTTCGAGTTCCGATCATTCCATAAAAGACTAGGAATTACTTGCTTTGTCGACTTTTGAGGAAAAGCTCAAGAACCAATTTAAATTGCAAGAATGAGCGTAGCGAGCCTGAAAATTTTAGCACCCCACCTTGAATAGTCTCTGTTTTCTTTTACACATCATACAAAAAGAGAACTTACTTTATCGAATTATGACGAAAAGCTTAAACTCGTTTTACAGCAGTTTAGGTTTTGGAATCTGGCCTTACCTAAGCCTTTCAACCTTACGTACGAGCGGGGTGCCCAATACTTATCCCGAGTTTGCTTCGCTCGCTTTTAAAGGAAAATATTTTTTAGGCGCGTTAAAAAACCCACTGTCATTTCATAGTTTTAAGTTTTTACTTCAGTCGGCAGTCCCGATATCTGCCGATGTTCTTAATGTTTTTGAATATGCCAATGGGGGTTTTCGTGGCTCAAGTACAGTTTTAAGTTAGTAAGGCAAGTAAATCCTTAAGACTCTCGACCGCTTGAATGATTTTGGGGGGGGTCATGACCCCCACGACCCCCCCCCCCCTCGGACCGCGCATGGTAAGCGGTTCAATTAGCGCCTTATTATAACTTCAGTTTATCTTTACGCTCTTTTTGCTCTGGTTCCAAACGGTTTAACGTTTGTTACGTAGGTACCGTATGAAATCAAATATTGACTGTCCGGTAAAATTGACACCAATTCATCTTCTGTTTGTTTTACTTTTACACGTGTTCGTCGTTCCACCCTGTCAGTTAAATCCCTCTCAACACGTAACCGTCAACTCCAACAAACCCCTATCCAAGGTCTTATAATGAAACAACACAGGCGATGTAAATACTTACCTTGCTTTTCGTTAGTTTAGCATTTCATTAATCATTATTAATGAGATAATAATGTGAGCATCTCAAATTCCTCATGGCGAGCTACTCGTAGATTTCAGCGCTAAATAGCAAGGCAAGCAACTCATTGTGAAACATAATCTTTACGGTTAGATGATCTTTATTTGCACAAATTCATATTCTCCTTTTTCTTTATATTGTTACCAAATCATTTTGGAATATTAAACAAAGTGCAATTAAATTGTACCTACATTTTTATTCGGACACGATGCTAATGCGGTTACACAGTTTTACTAGATTTAAGTTTCATTTTAGGTAGATTTGCCTTTGAATTCGTTTTTTTCTGCTCTTGAAATGCATTGCAGTGGGGCAGTCACCCCGTCGAATTAACATAACTATCTGATTCGTTTGTAAGTATATTGTTTGCGAAGAACAATGAACTTTAATATATTTTCGTAAGATTGAAAGTCTTGATTTAGGTATGCGGTAGCTGGAATTTGTATGTCGACGACACATCATAGGTACCTACTGTGTTAACTACCGTGACACAAAGCACACCTACAGTTAAAAATATATTATTGTTGTAGGTACCTCTACTAAGTAGGTACGGAGCTGATTCGATGTATATTGCAGAAATGTCACCTAGCCGCGGACTGACCTCGATAAGCGCAGTGTAACCTCGCAGATCGATCAATCGAGCGGCAATTAAATTATTAAAGACAGATACATTTCATACAATTTCATTTCATCTTAACGCCTCAGCTTCTCAATCCCAATCTAATAGCTAGTTAAAGGTATAATATCGTTAATATATCATGATGAGTAGCGGTTTACGATGACCGATGTGCATGAAAGCCATACCTAGGTATACACAGGACAAGACATTTAATAAAATTACTCGCCTCACATTTATATTTAAAAATTAAATATCACAAATATAGTAAATATTTATTAGCGTACCTAATAAATATGGTAAATGAATAGAATGGAAAAAAAAAAACATAGCTATTATTGTTTTTCAACCGTCAAGGTTTTGAGAGCACAGACCTGCAATCTGAAAGGATTGTTACGTAACGAGTTCATTTTATTTAACAACTAGGCTTTTTCTCTTTGTCGAAATCCATCAATCTAGTAGAGAATATACAGGAAGGCAAGGAGGTACCGAGAAGCTAGAGCGGATGACTCACAAGGATGTCCATAGATATATGTAAACAACAGGAATTGACGACTGAATGATTTTGACAAAGTAACATAGGTTGCTGTATTCTGAGGGTTGGAAGTGGTCTGTCATGGTTATTGATCCAAGACTTCCTGAAGCTAATAGAGCGATATACAGATATCAGTGTAAATTACTTATTACGAGCTAGGAAATAATAATTAAAGCACACACATACGTCTAAAGGTAACTACTAGCTTTAACTGCTGTGTTAATTTGTTACAGGAGAACTCAGTAATATCGTCGTTACAGCTGAAGGAGACAGATACAACACCCATAGAGACTCCAACCACCGAAGCAGTGACCCCTGACGAGGTGGAAGAGGTCAGGGAGTGCTCCCCAGTGACATTATCGTTATGCTCCAGCTTGCCGTACAACAGCACTTCTTACCCTAACCTAGTGGGACACACGTCGAAGGACGCGCTGATGAGAGACCTTGTGGCTTTCAGAGAACTCCTAGATGCTGAATGTTCTCATCTTGCACAGGTAACTAAGGAAATTAGGCATACCTCTATCCTAGATTTTTGCTGATTTCATAAAAACAATATTGTTGGGAACACATGAATTCCAAACCGACGCATTAAGATACTTATTTCGTCGCTATGGCTACAAAACTCAGATTTTTATCGCAACAGTGCATGAAATAAGACGAATAGCTGGAACTGAAACCTATTGATTACAATTGCATTAAAAAATCTTATTAAATTTTGCTGTCAGAAATTATGATGCCTACTTAGAAAGATTTTTGAAACCTCATAGTTAATATACCAAACCGCGACCTTGATGTCTGGCTTCGAAAAAATAGGTTTTTATAGTCTCATATCACGTGTAAGGTTAATATGGCGCTCCTAAATCTCATGGATAATTTATTGCCTACAGCGATTTCGGAGAGGTGTGTATACACTGGCAACATCATTAGGGATCACAGCCATGACGTAATTTTGAGGTTTGGTAGTAAAGTAGTTTACTATCTTCCTATATTCCAGGATTTCGTGTGCCAAATGCTCCAGCCGCGATGTTTGGAGGACCGTCTGGTCCGTCCATGTCGGGCTTACTGCCGAGCCTTCCACGCGGGCTGCGGGGCGCGTCTGCCCGACCGACTGCGCCCACACTTCGATTGCGCACGATTCCCGGACTACTTCGGCTCGGGGTCATGTGCTCCTGAACCAGGTATGCTTTAGAGTATTTATAATTTCATGAATTTCATAGATGAGGAAAGAAAGCACTAGAGAAGTTGAGTGAGATCGTACCAAAATAGCTTAGCAAATGAAAGTCTATCTATAGTATCGGTCCCATCCCTACTACTTTACGCTAGGTACTGCATTCACCATTCATTACTTTCCTTTTTGTTTCTACCTACAGGATGTTCTAACGGCTTGCAAAAACTTGCGCTATCTCGTCGAGAGTGCGATGGAATCCCCGACTGCGCGGGAGCAGAAGACGAGCGCAGTTGCGCGCACTGCTCTGCAGCGGGCGCGGGAGGTTTACGCTGCGCATTGCACACACGCTGTTTGCCCGCTCATCTGCGATGTGACGGCACACCCGACTGTCCTGATGGTAGCGATGAAGCTGGATGCCGTAAGTTGTTCTAAAATTATTACCAAGTCTTTTGTTCATGTGTCCCTACCACGTGTTTTCGAACAAAACAGCATCCAAATAGGTAATACAGGCTGGTGTCCGCAACTCTACGTCAATGCGCGTATTTTGCGTACAATGGTTCCAAAATATCAAATTATTAACGGAACAAATACTTGTTATGAATCTGCAGGAGTGCTACTAGGCACTGTCGTTGGCCCCATATTGATACATAATATGTAGGTAATGCGAAAACTATGATAGGAATTGAATAATGTTTGCAATCAAATTGGAGGACTTCCACAAGGCAATGTCGTTGGGCCTATATTGTAACACATTTATTACGAAAACCATGTTAAGAAAAAAAGGAATTAATGTTTGTCCTGAAATTAAAGGAGTAGGTACCACAAGGCACTATCGTTAGGCATATATTGATACAGGCGTTGTTTATTTTTTTGATACCTAAGGCACACCTAAGGTCTTTCGCCACGACTAATCTTAGTATTGGTTTGGAACTAAAAGTATGATGAGAGGATAATGAAACGCATTTGTTCTCAATCACAGTTTGGATTGCTCGCTCCCTGTCATCCTGGCGAAGAGAGAACAGTGAGTCAACCCTGGGAGCCATTCGTAGCCGCAGCGGATACGCGGTATGGGCGGAGGGAGGTCGTGACGGCAAGATCTGTGCGGCACCCTATGAGCACGACAAACGTGCGCTCACCAGTGTCGCCGCCTCGCTCTGTAAAGCGCTCACCTTCAAGTGAGTACTCACCTCTATTTTGTATGCAGTCAATTATGACACCTTGCATGTTGGTTTACTTACCTATTACATAAGCAAAATTCGAGAGACTTATATAGTTTTAAATAATTACCTACCTACCTACTGTCCCAAGTTCCAATCCATTCATGCGTTTCAGCCTCTCGCATAAAAAATCTAACAAACGAAACGTTACCAGGAGGTACCTGCCTAATTAGTATTTGTCTATATTCATACCTACAAAGCATTGTGGATAGAAGTAGTAATAACACAATCACTGTATTGTTATTTCTTTACAGAGTCGTAAAGATCTATGCGTAGGTGTACATATACCTACTAGCTCAGAACACCTTGATATTAAGATAAAAACAAGTTTAAATACATTTAATTACTTTAGTATAACTAGCTAGACTATACTTAGGTATGTAAAATAAATGTGTGTAGCAAGTAGCATACTATAATAATAATAGACAAATTACCTTTTTTACAGGGCTTCATTTAGCGCAGAAGTAGTTCCCGATGCAGAAGACGTGGACCTGGACGAAAACCCTGATCAAAAGAATGAAAAAGAAAAACCACAATATGTCGAAATAGTGGACCCATTTGCCGCAGAAATATCATTCCTTAAAAGTGAATGTCCTGAACGAAAAGTGATACGAGTCATTTGTGACCATTTAGGTGAGTTTTCAGTTATTGTAAGGTCAGCCGCATGGTTTCCCACCACTATAATATGCTTACGAATGTCGAACACTTAGGTAATGTGTAAAGCACATGATTTAGTTATATTTGTACTGATCCAGAATGTGGAGTGACATCGGCTCGCGGCGGCAGTGCTTTGGCGGGCGTGGAGGGCTTGCCGCGCTCTGCACGCCCAGGCGACTGGCCGTGGCACGCCGCGCTGCTGCGAACGCACGTGCACGCCTGCGACGCCGCGCTCATTCACCCCTCCTGGCTCATCACTACTGCCTCTTGCTTCCAAGTAAGTTTTGATCCCTAATTATACGAATAAAGAACTATATTTTTACCAAAGTTCTTGGGTAACCGGAAAGGTCAAATCTAAACTAACTCTTGCTATTACCACGGTTACAGGGACAACCAAAAGCTGAATGGACTGCTAGATTTGGTACAGTGCGTATACAAAGCACGACACCTTGGCAACAGGAAAGGCGAATAGTTGGAATGGTCCGTTCTCCGGTAGAGGGCAGTATGCTCGCACTAGTACGACTGGAGGAACCAGTAGAGATGACTGACTTCGTGAGACCTATATGTCTACCTGAAAACGGTGCAGAACAAGCAACTCGAAACGTTTGCAACACCCTCGGATGGACCAGAAATAAAGACCAACTGCAAAGAGTTCACGTGGTGTCCAGTCCCATGAATACGTGCGAGAATGTGAGCATTGCCACTGTGAATGGAATATGCGCCGAACCTATGTATGACCAGGATGACTGTGACGTAAGTATCTAGAAAATAAAATAGACTACTCATGTAAGCAATAAAGGCTACTATATGATGACTTCTTTATTTTTCGCAGGAGGAGGAATATGCAGGTAGTTCAATGATGTGCTTCAACGATAAAACAAAGCAATGGTCTTTGGAAGGAGTCAGTGGTTGGCGCATTGCTTGTACAAAAATAGGACTGGGGAGACCTCGCATATACGACTCCATTAGCTCGCATGTTGATTGGATTCGACGAACTATATCAAATTCTGCAAGATGACCTAATGTTGTACAATATTTTACGTTTTAAAAGACTGCATTTGATGCTTTGGGTGTATAGTTTCTTTATACGCCATACAAAACTAACTGTAAAAAGAGATTAACAGAAATGTGTTTTATCTAATTTTAAGATTCAGAGTTAAAAATTTAATATTGTTGGGTATGGGATGAAATCAAGAATACTGTAGTCAACCTACATGATGTACTACTACATCAACTAATTTGTTATGTGATAAAAATAGTGCATCATATTATTAACAATACTCAATAAACTGAGACCAAGATGATTTCATTATTATTATTAGTTGTAAAATATTTGTGTAATATTTTGTTTGTAACTAAGTGTAAGTTGTTAGTAACTATGTATAATATTTTGTTTGTAAGAAAACTAAGTTGTTAATCTAATTTCTATAAAAAATGACTTTTGTAAGTGCCTATTTTATTGTAGTTATAAAATTTTAAGATAATTTATTGAATATAAAGTTTATTGTTAAAATTAATGTACCTACCTATTGTAAATATTATTATAAGAGTGGAGCCAAAATTTATAGCTAGCTATAATACATTTTACAAATAATTATAATTGTTTTATTTGCGTGTTAAGCCAGACTGCAGAAGTCAATTTTAATAATATGTCTACATATTATTAAAGTTTAAAACAGTAGTATGAGATGGGGCAACCAATTTCCAGTAACATAATACCTACACATCTGAGACATGGAGACTTGTTGCAAGGACCTGAGAAAGAAATATGTAACTCTTCTCTGAACTCAGTTAAAGCACAAACTTTATTTCTAAATAAGGATTGTAGTATTAAATTGGAACTAGCAGAGTTAACAGCAAAAGCATAACTTTCCATGTTAATTTGAAATAGATTATTATGTTAGGGAAATGTGGGCTATGGTAAACAAAGACATATTTCTTTTTATATAACAACTTTATATACACACATCATATCCATGCATTTTGATATATCATTTATCAACACACTACAATAAAATTATTGATTCTAACTTTTGTTTAACACACCTTCATCTTGCAATTCTTGCCTAATTTTAACTTGTACATTATCTGGTAGACTCTTGAGTTCTCTGTTAATGTAGTCATTTAAATCTCGTAAAGGTTTGTAGTACTCATGCACAATTTGCGATCCTGCAAACATAGACAGCATAGCTGCCGATGAAAATGCAATATATTGACCCCAAGTCACTCCGGCTGGCATCTTAAGTTGCTGCGTATTTCTTAATCTTTTCTTCAACTATATCGTGAGCTTGCCTCCTCTTAAAACTGCTGTAAAAGTTTACTTCTCCGACTTTCCAGTTGATCATAGAAAACTCTAAAGCGGCTCCAAGTACAAAAAACAAGGGAAGAAACCTATACATCCCAAGGGTGTTTTTCCCGGGCCATTTGTTTACTAATTTATGAATCCAGCCTATTCTCATTGAAACCGATAGAGTGAAATCTCGTAAAATCTAATGATACTGAGCGTATAAGATTATATAAGCTAGAAAATATGAGCACAATACGATCACAATACGTCCAAAATAACCTCCAAATGTCAAAACAGAAATGTCACTTAGGGTGCGTTCCGAGTTGGGATATAATCGATTTGAGCCGTTGAGCGTGCTTAGGGTCGGTTCACATCTGACGGAAAATGCGTCAGGCGTAACTTCGATTGCGTCTATTTATTCGCTCAACGCACTAACGCATCATCGGTTGAGTGTGAAAGGTTGAATTTTTTATCATAAAATTGTCTGTTCTGGCGTTACGTGACCGATAATACGCGACGCATCTTCCGTCAGATGTGCACCGACCCTTAAACCCTCCCGATGTCCCGTGAATCGTCATAGATGACGTCATGATATGCACCATATTGCGATAACGCCGACCATGCCTTCTAATAATATGTTAAATGTTACCCGTGAGTGCTGTCAAAAATGAGTGTGTATGTGTCAGTGTGTTTTTTTTAGTCTATTGTGCTTGCCGCCACCTAAACAAAGAAAAAGATCAATATCGACGGTGAAGTGTCAATATCTAATAACTAACATTTTAGCGATTTTCACTTTATTGCATGTTCGTAGGTAAAACATGAAATAGCTCATATTTGCAAAGACGAAAGGTCTTGAATCGACGACGACGTTTCCTACTACTTGTGTGATATAAGTAACTTTTTTATTAAAATATTAAGATTTTGCATCACCTAAAAATTTTTCTAGGGCCGCCGCTGTATGTGACAATGGGGAAGGTTCACATCTGACGGAAGATGCGTCGGGCGTAACTTCGATTGCGTCTATTTATTCGCTTGACGCACTAACGCATCATCGGTTCAGCGTGAACGGTCAAGTGTTTTTCTATACATTTGTCTGTTCTGGCGTTACGCGACCGATAATACGCGACGCATCTTCCGTCAGATGTGAACCTTCCCTAAGGCGCAAATGCTGAAAGATTTCACTGGCAGCACTGAATCAATCGGACGTCAATGACATGCATGACATAATGACAGTGACAAGACACCGACCGCATAATGTCACAACATGTTAGACTCGTTCGAATTTGAAAGTTTTGAAATCAAAGACATTAAATTATTTATCATTTTGAATTCAAGACACTTATGGTTGAGATGTGTTGTTCAAACAACTAGTTTAACATTATAAGTAGCTAAAGTGGCAGCACAAAGTATTGCAGCAAGTGAATTCAGTAAGTCCCTACCTATTATTGGCTACTCACTTGTTTCAATAAATAAACAGCAAGATTCCCATGAATCAGAAAGGAGTCGACAATAATTTTTATCACTCTGTTGTTTCTTTGAAACTTACTGAGACACGAGGCCTTAAACTTAACACAAAGGGATGGGGATTGCTGACAGAATACTACCTGGAGTCGGTCAAGATCAGTAACTACAAAGGAAGAGTAACATCATGTGCTACTATAAGAATAAGCGATAGATCGGGACAAGTAGCATGTGCAGTCAAAGGTCCTCAAATAGGTCTGCTGTTTGGATTGTCAACCACACAATGGACAGAAGTTGAAAACATGTGCAACTATGAAGAACAACTTTTCTATAGATATTTCAAAAATGGTATCAACAAAAGTTATAGTATGGAGCAAAAAATTTTTTATAACTTTTGTATGACAAGCCAAAAGCATGATGTTCTGGTTGCCAAGTACCGAAGATGTGTGAACATGAGAAACAAGTTCAAAAGTGATGCCTTTCTAGAAATTTTAGAGTTAAGAAAATGTGATAATAATTTATTGGATTTGTATGTTAGTCAACTTAGAAGTAATTCTGGAATAAAACTCCCTGGAAGTTAAAACTAATCATGAAAGAAACTATGTTTTTTTGTTATAATATTCTTGTAATGAATTTTAAATAATCTTAAAACCTAAATGGTACAATGTATGTGGTCTATTAGTAATTCCCTTTTCTTTAATATCATACAATCCATCAATCTTATCTTTTAAGTCTTTCTCTCCTCCATCCATCATGTTTATATTAAATTTATCACTCTTTTAGTTACATCCCTTCTCTCATCAATTCTTTCAGTTGAATTTAATACATCAAGACTTTGTTCCCATGGTATTTTAATGAAATATATAAGTAACAGCTGTTTGTTGCAAGTTTTGTAAAATATAATATTTTTGTTTGTACAGACGCCAGCACATCAACCTACTACAATCTGTCAAACTTTAATAGATTTTCAACTTTATTACTAAAGCATAAGGTTCAAAGTTGATTGGGAAAATGTGACAGTTTCGGGTAGGTTGATGTGCTGGCGTCTGTACATACAGAAAAATATGTAATTTATTATTGAACACTAGCAGCGCCCTGCAGTTTCACCCGCATAAGTTTTGATCCTGTGGGTTATCTCTATACCAAATTTCATCTAAATTGGTTCAGCGGTTTAAGTGTGAAGAGCTAACAGACAGACAGACACACTTTCGCATTTATAGTATTAGTATGGATAAGAAAATTAATGTACAGATGCCAGCACATCAAGCTACCCGAAACATTAAAATTTTCACAATCAACTTTGAACCTTATGCTTTAGCGATAAAGTTGAAAATCTACTAAAGAAATTTGAAATTGAATATTTTATTTTTTTAGCTTTGATTTTGTAGCTTGATATGCTGGCGTCTATACATTAGTATTATTTATTATACAAGTAACTTTTTCCACCTAGACTAAGTCCTAAAAAATTCATAGGTACCTAATTACTTAGTTATATTAGTTCTAAACAAAAAGGAGGTACTTAACTAAGCAACCGACAAACAGCAATCTACCATTTCACAAAATATAATAAAATGTGTGTATTATGTAATATGAATTCTTTGTATTTATGTTTAATAAAAAACTTATAAAATAAAGGTTAAATGGCTATTATTAATTAATTAACAAGATAATATTAAGTATCAGATATACCCCCCATGTCCTGGATTCCCATTTTGTTGAAGTCTAACTACATTTATACCAAAACTAGTAAAAACACTTCAAATTCATTAATTTGTTAGTGAAAAACTGCTACCATAGAATGATACAAGAAAAGATATTTTGGAAAATAGATAACATAAATTATTATAGAGCTCCTTTCGAGTCGGAAATTAGAAGTGTGAACACGAAACAAACACCTAACTAAAAACATAACCTTCCTTCTGGCGCAGTCGGGTAAAAAAATATGAAATGAATGACGAATATCCTAGATAACGTTATCCATGGCCGTACCGTATTTTTTCATCCTCGGCAAGCTTGGAGGGTTCCACCGATGTGCGACTCATCCGTGGATTAGTTAGTCGGCACTTATCAGTACCTAAATAAAAAGTGACTTCTTCTTTTGTAGGCACTCTCTCTATTCCTTAGATTCATTCGTCAATTCGTTTTCTCACTCTAATCCGCTCTGTTTTTTGCTTCGCCTAAAAGCGCGGTCAAAAGCCCCTGTTCCATGTATCCCTACTGATGTATCTCCACTGGTAGGGATACTTGGAGAATTTCTCCAATTATCGCTACCGGTAGGGATATATGGAATCTTGTGCTCCATATATCCCTACTGATCCGCACTGGTTGGGATAGTTGGATTTTTTTTTCCGTTTATCGCTACCAGTAGGGATAAAAAGTTTTCAAGGGTTTCTTTATGATTAATAAGGTGTTCCTGAGTTACCTACTTGTGATTACAAATATATAAAAAAAAACAAAAGAAAACAATAATGAAAACAATTTTAATTCACACAATTACCTACTATTAAAAACATAACTTCGTTTGAGACTACGTAAAATATAAAATTATAATAATTAATAAGGTAAGGTAATAACGTAAAAACATTGTACAGTAGGTATGTAACGTGGGACACTCAGAAAGTTTTGCGAAAATAAAATAAAAAATCTATTTGTAAATATTTATTTTATTAAATCTTTTAAAAATACTCTCCACTAACCCCTATACAAAGTTTCATGCGTCTGAATCAGTTTTTAAAACACTTTTCCCAGTCCGCCATAGACACCTCGTTTACAGCCTGCTCAAACGCTGACAGCGCATCTTCCGGTGACGAAAATTGTATCCCCTTGATCAGATTTTTTATTTTCGGGAATAAAAAGAAGTCACACGTTGCTAGGTCAGGACTGTAAGGAGGGTGACCCAGGAGTTTGACCGGCGTGCTGTTAAAAGAAGTTCCTCGTTTTGAGCGCGGTGTGCGAAGGCGCGTTGTCGTGGTGGAGCTGTAGCCCGCGGAGCCCTGTGTTTGGTCGCTTGTTGCTCACAATAGAGAAAACTTCTGCCAAACATTTGATAGTATACCATTCAGCGTTGATGCTTCTTTGGTTCCGTAAAGAAATTGACACCAAGTAGCCAGTCAAATTGCAAAAGCTCGCGGTCAAAGATTTAATAAAATAAATATTTACAAATAGATTTTTTATTTTATTTTCGCAAAACTTTCTGAGTGTCCCACGTTACATACTGTACAATGTTTTTACGTTATCTTACCTTATTAATTATTATAATTTTATATTTTACGTAGTCTCAAACGAAGTTATGTTTTTAATAGTAGGTAATTGTGTGAATTAAAATTGTTTTCATTATTGTTTTCTTTTTTATATTTGTAATCACAAGTAATTCAGGAACACCTTATTAATCATAAAGAAACCCTTGAAAACTTTTTATCCCTACTGGTAGCGATAAACGGAAAAAAAAAATCCAACTATCCCAACCAGTGCGGATCAGTAGGGATATATGGAGCACAAGATTCCATATATCCCTACCGGTAGCGATAATTGGAAAAAATCTCCACGTATCCCTACCAGTGGAGATACGTCAGTAGGGATATATGGAACAGGGGGTCAAAAGTTGGTGCAATGACTTCCACATGACAGTAACAGCCAAAGCCATTGGTAACAGCACACACCACCCAAACCAAAGGCTGTTGGGTACTTATAAAAATTATTGACTCTGGTAAATTAATTGCAGAATAATTATGCCTTTGACTCTTACCGCACAGTTATCACACTCGTGAAGATATGGATTTAATTAAGACTGATCCCACTTTCGACACTTTTGATGGAAAGTGTCGAAAGTTATTTAGATAGGGCACAATCATCTGCAGTCTCTGAAAGGGTCCAAAGTCCAGACGAAGTTCGAAGGAAGACTGAAATGTGGGTGGTTAGTGCTTATCGGTAGACCGTTGGTTGAATTTAGGGGTATTCTTGTAAACTCTGAAGAATTATCAAGCGTTTGTGACTTTAAAAACCGGTCGGTACCTGATAAATATGGGTAGTCGAGGCTGGTCCGACTAAGGATAAAGTTAGATAGATATCCGTCCACGTCCGTCGTAACCATTAAGTATTCTGTGGTTGAACGAAATAGGTATCGTCTTCTGAAGACGAACATTTAAATGGTATAGGTATTAATCTCATTTTAGACTTTTTATGAGATAAGCCTGTATGTGCCGTCAGCGGCGATATGATTGATTTATGATCACTAAAAAGCTTTCTGACTTCTCTACATAAGTATATTTTATGCGGTACCTATATTCTAAAGTTAACTAAAGTTCATACATTTGTTTCCATAATGCAGTATCTATTTCTCGTAAAAGCGTGGCGTGGGTCGCTTCCTACGTGGAGGTACCTTATACTATATTATACTGTGCTTATACTGACGGTGGGCGTTGACATTAAGTAGGTACGGTTTTTGTCAACGGAAGGCAATGACGAATTGGCGATATTTAAATTTATTTTGTGGGCTGAGGTTGTACCGCGTCTCGCGCGCCGAAGGCAGTGGAGGTGACTGGCAGTAGGCTTCGTGCCGGCGCGCAGCAACAACGTGCGTGTGCGCTTCTATCGAGCGAGCGAGCCCGAGCTCCCGAGTGTAGCTGCATTATCGAAAAACGACACACCAACTCATTGACATGGAAGTGGCAGATCAATGGCGGCGAGAGTGGGCTGGAACCGCCGAATATGGAAAGGTGAGGTCGAACAACCCCTAAGCAGTGTGCTTGAGCTTTGCCAATGTACAATATTTTAATTTCAGACTAAGTTTGTCAACAACTCATAAATATTTTAATTTCAAGAAAAGATCAAACAAAGCAGCATAAATTAGACAGTAGATATCGCGTGATGCAAGCTTTCTAATTTGCATATTTGTAACTTATATAAAAGAAAGATGTGAAGTTAACATACAAAGTAATCCTAGCTATCGAATAATGTAAGTAAATAAGTTAAGATTGTGGCATTTCGATTAACAGGAGGTCATTGCCAAAAGGCTAAAGTGGTCATTTCCTTTTACGGTGTTAAAACTCAGGACGACGAGACGTTCGAGCTATATTATGGATATTTATTCAATTTTAAAGAATGAGACTTGTGTATCACTGCATAAGGTTTAATGTTGAGAGGAAATGTTCATACAAACCAGTCTGAGAGCTAGTTCAGTAAGTTTTTTTGTTATGTTCCTTTAATTCGTGTGGAAGATATAAACTAAAATGCAAGTCTTGCAGAATCGTATGTAACAGTTATGTCACTGTCGTAAATTGTTCCCTGTGCGTTTCCGTAACAACTTTTCATCATTCTGTGCGAGTTCTTTGACGACGTGTGCAACAAACAAATCAACCGAAAGTTTCATCTTACGAGCTTTTATTTCATATCTAGCTGCACATAGCATAGAAAAATCATTTAAAAAGCACCGTCTTAGAATCCATCTCATACAATGGGAAACTACGGAGTTTAGGATAGATAGAGATATCTACCTACCTATTAGAAAAGTGTATGGGTTATGCCATTTACCTGGGCAAGCCGGCAAGGCACTGTTTTTGTATACCTATCCAAAAGCTTGAATATCTGGACAGTCGAACCAAAAGCGCAGATAAAGGAACGCCGTGCATCTATTACGAAAAACCGGTACCTATCATTGGGCAGACCGAATTCCAACTTGGATTCCGTGCACACCAAGTGTCTTTCTTATTATTATTATGTAAACAATGACATGCATAAAAACATTGAAATTATGAATCTGTTCTGGGATTGAGAAGAAAAGCAACTGATTGAATAAGAGAGTCTGCAACACCTACCTAGAAGATAATAATTGCAACTTATAACGCAATCACAAAAGCTATTACAACAGGAAGGTGATGTGAACACAATAGTAATCTCGATCCCAACGCTTGATTGTCGAACAGTGAAAGTGAAGAAATAGACGTGAGGAAGCTACTGATCGTTTTGCTTAACGCATTTCCTATATCATCAAGCAGGAAACTATAAAACGACAATCTGGCTCTACATGTGAACTTTAATAAAGCCTATGAGTCATTGAATAGTGGCGATTATAAACATGGAAATGAAAACGAATATGCTTATAACCAGTACCTAAGTTACCAGAGTTCTTTGGTACAAAACAGCGCTCTCACTTTACTACATTAAACCGTAAGTAAGTTAACGAAGCGTTGTTAGCTCAACATGGTTATTCGGGTTCGTGTGCAGACTGCCGGAAATCCTGCGCAAAGGCCGTGGCCCGCGAGGCTGTGCTGCACCGCGCTATCCGTTGTTTGTCTCGTATTATTTGTGTACGCCAACTTATAATCATTTGCGTGAATGTCACATAATGATGAGCTTCGCTACGCAACTATTACCTATGTTATTCACGTAAAGGGCAGAGAAGGGCAGAGTCAGTATATTCGCAAAAACGCTTTATTGTTGTCATTACGTTCTAATTTAGGTAGGTATAGCAAGTCATACTATTTCGGCCCTTTAGCCCCCCATCTAAACTATCAGATCTTATGAGATTCTACCAATTTTAATTTTTCAGAAAAACCTTGACTACCTACACCTAATAGGAAAAAAAGACATCAAGAACAAAAAAAGACCAAACTTGTTAACCTTTCTAGAGCCTTCATCATCGCCTTCGGAATTTGTAGGAAAATCCATGACGCGATTATTTAGAAAATCGCGGTTTACCTACCTTACATACGTGATCGATACAAGTATATGACGTGCCCCTGTCCTCTAATTGGTTTTTTTTTTATAATCCACATTAATGAGAAGATAGATGAATCATTGGAAACTAAGATGTTCAGATTTGCAGATTTTCCTGCATCATTTCTCGTAAAACATCGATATTGCGCGATGCCCGCACGCCCGCGCAGGAGTCGACGACCGCTAACGTCACGGACCCCTCCCCCCACGCCCTCCTCTTGCCAAATTAAGCCTTCCGTCTTCCATTTGGAAATATTCTCACAATTCAAAACATGCATTTGTTACAAATTCGCGCGTTCTGATTAAGGTGAATGCGTAGTGGTAGCCCGCGAAATTCAAATTTTCTTACGTTTTTTGCAATTTTCAGGTCAGTGTCAGGTTTTATCTTGATCAAAATTTGATTCGCGACTATAACAGGTACGTATTCACAGAATTATAATCATCAGAATCATTAATACATCTTTCTAAGTTAGATTTCTACCATAAACACTTTTCCATACGAGATTTGTTCTTAACGGTAGAAATCTAACTTAAAGAGATATATTAAAGATTCTAATGACTATAATTCTGTAAATGCATATCTATTATAGTCGCGAATCAAATTTTGATCCAGATACAACCTGACACTGACCTGCAAATTGCAAAAAACGTAAGAAAATTTGAATTTCGCGGTCTACCACTGCGCATTCACCTTAATACTAATAAGTCTCTGAAGTTTACCGTTAACTGTGCAAAAACCACGTGCGGTCGCGGTCTTCTGGGTGTCTATAGATCGTGAAGTTATCGTTATTCTGTGTACAGAACTATTATATTTGAATTTTTCCTACTAGGAAGAGCTAGTAACACACTAACACTAAATAAATTATCAATTTTCAGGTTCTAAGCCATAACGAACAACCTCTACTCTACTGCGCTATTACCTTCATGAATTAATTAAACTAGGCCGTGGCGGCAACGGAACCGGTTGTAAAATAATTAACAGACACTGATTCTCTTTTGGTAACTTGTAATTACAGTTATTTCATTAATCAAAAAACTAGGTATGATTTTATTTGCCCACTTTGTATCGATTTGAATAAACAAGTATACTTACAGATATATCTGTAAGTAGTACGTACCAATAATAGAGTAGAGCGCTCATAGTGGGTCGCATGCGACCTTCTGGTTTTAGTTGGCGTTCGATTATACAAATGACGTCATTTTATCTTCTGAAATAAATCGCCTTGATCGGACTCATAGTAAAAGGCTGTGTGGTTCCAAACTGACAGTGCTCCTTGTCAATAAAGCTTTATCTTTTGCTCGAAATGGAACGAAATAATAGAGCAAAAAACATCAGATAATTTGTCTACATAAAATAAACTTTACATATGTAAATTCGTTTTTTTTTTTTTACTTTGTTTGTCTTAGTTAAGAATGCTTGTACATTATCATAGGTTAGTAAACACATATTTATTTGACTGGTACTTAATGCAGCATCTGTTTGCAAATATGATTGATAACTAGGTAAGTACGTACATACTTAGTTATAGGCTGACCTACACTTGACGATTTTATGCTATTAGGTAAATATACCTAGCCAGAATTAAGTTACAGAGGTTCAAAACTAAAGGCAGATCTCTCGACCTCGGATCACCCAAAACTCGATTTCAAAAGAATCCAGCCTGAGATCCTTTTTTGTCCTGTTTTTCAAAGTCAAGGGCATGCACGCAATATTTCCGACAGTATGCATAGCTATCCTTAGTAAATGCCCGTGTTAGCGTTAAAGTATTTTAACTTAAGTGTATTAAGTCGTTCTGTGGCTACAATGCAAATATTGAAATGTCTTTGATACCCACTTAAGTATTCAAAAGTGAGTTGATCATTGAAAAGATCGCAATCACAACACCGCAATTTCATTTCGCCCCCGCAAGAAGGATCACGTCACTAGTAACAATAAATACATACTTTAATGCCTGTGAAGGCCACAACAACTGTGCGTAACACACTAACTTGTAAATGGCTTCGTATTTATATAATAAATGCTTACCAATAAACGTAACATTAATTTTTAAAATTGTCGGTAAAAAACCGCTACCTCATTCCTTCTTTGTCTTGGGTGCGTTCATAAACAAAAATCTGACATGCAGACAACGAGACCCGGAACAAAATTAAATATTAGCCATGGTATCTTTGTACTGCGACAATATTATCTGTAGGCGGCGCACAGTAGGCCAGACAAATATTTTCGTGCATAGATCGAACCCATGCCCGCGGCCCGTTGCTCAGTAAGCCCCTATCACAATCGTGCTTTGTTCTGAAAGGTTTTTAAGTTGGGTTTAAGACATTACATTAAAAAACATTGCTACTAATTATAGTTAAGTATATCTACTTATCGTACAAGTACCCGAGCAGTTCCACAGGACACGAAAGTAGTCGGACAACATTCGTCACGACGACTAAGCAAGAAGTTCTCGGGCACGCACACATTGCATTTTGACAATGATTTACACCGCCTACAGTCAAACAAAGTCGACGAAGCACTAGCCACTGGCCGAACAGTTATAATAACAGTTGAGGTCATCACATGCTTGGTCATGAATATTTCATACACTACTTTGAAAGTTCAATTGCTAAGCGACGGTAAGATTAGTTCAACAAGTTGCTATTAAATATTTGAAGTATATTTCCATTTTGTAGAACATTCACAAACACGGTTACTTTAGGAACTCGTAGATTAGTCATCAATACAAGTACAAGTGGCTACCCAGGTGTCCACGCCTTATAAACGAACTGATCTTAAATCACGACAGTTTTTTTTTTGTTTTTATGATTAAGTAGATTTTTAATCAGCCTTCGTCAAATTGTTACCACTGGTACGCGGTTGACCACAATGATGTGATAAACCCCGCGAATCAGTGGTAACCCTGACTGTAGCAGATTCTAATCCTGCCAGCTTATTATTTTCTCTAATGTCGGAACATTAGCTATGTATGACTGTTAATTTAAATTTTACAACAAGGTTATATTATTACACTATGGTGAGAGCAGTGGTGGCCCAGTGATAACAGCCGCGACTTACCGAGTTGTTGGTCGTTGGTTCGAACCCAGTCGGGCGCTTTACTTTGTGTAAATTATTTTATCACCACAGCTCTCAAAACGGTGAAGGAAAACATCGTGAGGAAACCGGCATGTCCTAGCACCAAAAAATCGAAGACATGTGACATCTACCAACCCGCACTGGGCCCGCGTGGTGGATTACGGCCTACTCCCTCTCACTGAGAGAAGGCCTGTGTCCCAGCAGTGGGAACATTATAGGCTGATTATCGATTATGGTTATAGCAGTAAGCTCGATTAAAGGATGTTGTCGTTCATTTCAGGTGACAGAAGGAGGCGTGACACGTCGCATTGCGCGTGCGATGGAGGTGCTGCACGCGAGCGGGCCGGGCGCGCGCGTGCGTGTCATGCGTGCCGCCTACCACTCGTCCGCAGCCCCAGGGGCACCCGCTGCCTCCTTCATGCTGCACTCTTCACGAAGGGTAAGACTTGGTTCTTTCTTTGTAACTTTGCAAGGCAATTTAAAGCCACCCAACTGATGTAAAATGGTTACTGCCGTCTATAGACAAACCATAGGCATCGTTTATGCGGTGTCATTCTAGAGACAAAACCACAATAACTCATGCGCCTATAATTACGCCGCACCGGCACCGTTATCCTTCAAACCAGTGGAAATGGGAAGGTGGCAGTACTTACCTACTTCCTAATACAATCTAAGATAAAGCTAATCTTATGACTAAGTCAGGAGTGCTTAGGGAGTTGCAATTGTTTCTAGATTATTGAGTCAATGTCACTAACTGCCAACATTTGCACAGTAATCGTAAAAAGTAAAACAAACAGTAATAATATCGCCTTATCGATGCATAAAAGGCATTAAAAACGACTGAGCGGCAAGGACTATTTTGTTTTTGTCATATTTAGTTACCTTCACTGTTTAATCCAATCTTTGTTTTGCAGGTAATATCGTCCGGTTTTAACATGTTGGAGTCACCAACATCCCCTATGAAACCGTTGGAGATATCATCCATCCCGTTTGAATCATCGGCTGAACCTATCGCAGAATCAGAAAATTATAAAGTAACCGAACCAGATGATTTCGAGATCTCGGAACCTTCGAAATGGAGAGGTTCTACCAAGGGAAGCTCGATTCGGATGCCGAGTGAAGAGTCATCTTCCACTGACAATGCCAGTATTATTGATCTCGATTCAAGACTTGGTAGAAACCTTCACAGAAAATATTCCTACGATTCAGAAAACAGTGATATTCAATTTGGTAGTAGAAATAATAGCCGAAACTCACCACTATTGGACACCCCTGTAACCTTAAGCACTCTTAAATACAAATCACTTTTAAACAGCAGTAATGAATGGAACACAAGAAGAAAAAGTTATAGTTTTGAAGACACATCCCCACTAGACGAAACTATTACACATAGTAATGACACATTAGCGATGGAATCTTCCACTGATAGCGGAATTTGTAAATCAACAGAAATTGTAAATGATCAACTGGATGACAACTCTCATAATAAATATTTAACTAGAGACGAAAGAAAGACAAATAATAATGAAGAATCATTTAGAGATTGGCTTTCCAAAAACCGACCGAATTCACACTACAGAGGAACTAAGTTCAAGACTTATCGAGAACATGATATTGTAATGGAGGATCCATTAGAAAACAATATAACACTGCAATCATCTGGAAAAGTGTCAATAACCTTGCCTGTTACTATTGAAGCAAATGGAGACGAATATCACAGAAAGCACCAAACGATTGAAGAAGGTGACAGAAGAGTAAAAAGGGTGGAATTCTGCAAAACCGAAGTCCATTTCACCCCAGATTCGGGTAAAGTTAATATAATTGCAACAGATGAGAAACCTCCACCCTCAAATGATTTTAGAAAACGGCGAAGTGCTTTTGTGCCCATGCAAGAAATGATTGACAAACCTATAACATTGTTTGGTGAAAAGAACGATTTCCCAGCGACCAAAGGAGTTGGAACTCCTATAAATATTAGTCTTAGTGAGTTTGGTGAATCCGATGAGAATACAGCAGCTACAAAGAGTATTCTCAAAAACAAAATTCCGAAACCCAAACCATATCTTTTAGGAGAGAACATGGCATTTGGGATGTCAGAAGATATTTTAAACAAAGATCCTTCTAATGATGCTGTACTGTCGGCAGTTTCTTTAGTAAATAAGCAATTGAAATCAGAGAAACACTACAACGCTGAAGTAAAATCTGTATTCCCGAGAGAAACAGTTGAATCTGTAATTAAACCCAACGTTTTAAGGACAACTAAAGCAGGTATGTATGCACATTATGTAATATCGAATGCTGGTTTAACGTAGACTTAAAATAATAACTTGAAAATTAACTTTTCATTAATCAAAAGCTTTTCAAATAAACATGCTAAAATATTAATTATTAATATGTTGTAGGTCCTACTAAACAAGACAGTTTAAAACGTGAGAAGCAAGTGGTTACACATATCAAAATCAATAAGGCCACTGAAGATCCTATCGACGATGTTAAAACTAAGTTCAATGGTCTACAAGTGTCGCCAGCGCAAAGGAAGCCCAAAACTAGACAACTACGTGACAGTGAACTAACATACTTCGGTGTTGATCACGGTACAACAGATTCATACAAAAGCCGAAACCATGTGAAAAGTACATTGGGACGCAATGATAATGTCGTCGAGAATATATTTCAGTCCGTCAAGTTAATACAGCAAGTCTCAAACAGCGTATGTAATAGTGAACATGATTCAGATGAGACACCTGAGTATCAAAACATACCTTTAAATATCAACTATGCTCCGGTCCCGACACCGAGACTACGTTCAAAGTATGAAGACAAACCTAATGAAATACACGAAATTCAGGTCTTCAAACCGATTATTGAAAAAGAAAGCCAAGAAACAAACGATGTTGTATCTAGTACGCGACGAACTAAGTCTCGTAGACATGATGAGGTTACAACAAGTAGGAGTATTTCCGCACCACCGAAGGCTTATAGACGTGAACGTGAAATAATGGAAAAGTCTCATCAACGCGAAGATCAATCGACACGGTATGTATTTCAAAGCATTTTCTGAGAAAGTAACAATACTACCTAACAAATATGTACTAATTATGACATGCTTAGTCATCATTATTAAATACAAATTATTTTGATTACTTTTAGTTCGAGTCGATCAATAAAAGGAAACCCCAGAAACGACGTGGAAAAGATGAGTTATATCACCGAAAAACATTTATCCGAAGACGAAAATCCAATATATGTCAATCTAAACGATAACAAGGAAAAGTACAACACGTTGGAGAACCGAGACACCCATAAAATAAAAACAAACTCACTTAACTCACGTCAAAGAAAATCGCATAAAACAGAAACAAGTAAACACAAAACCGAACGTACAGCAGATATGCATGCTTCTGATTTAAGTAACAGTGATCGCACAAAGGAACGTCGATCAGATTCCGGGACCGATAGCAGTCTCCGAAAAAAACACTCGGTAAATAAAGACACCATCTCACGCTCTGCTTACAAAGATACTCTTTCAAGACGAGCTGAGAAGAGTGATAAACAGCGTCTCGCTAGTGACACCCGAGAAAAGGTAACTGAGGAGCTGAACACATCCAGTCAAACCCGCAAACCTCGAGAAGGTAAATCTTCAAACGAGAAAAAATCGACCATTGAAAAGAAAGATCATAGAAGTAGGTCATTGCAAAGATCTACAGCAAAAGATGTACCCGAAGAAACATCCAAGGATTTAAGTCGCATGATTGTTAAGAAAGCAGGCCATCAAGTTAAAGACAGTCTCGATGACAACCACGGTGTAAACAGTAATCGTAAGAGAAACTCATCTAGAGATAAGTCTACAAAAGAAACTATTAAACCATCACAAAAACAAGATTCAAGTTACACAGTGCTAATACCTCCAATAAACTCGAAGAGCAATGGAAAAGATTATGCCACAAAGCCGAACGGTTATAAAACAAATATGCGTAAAGAATACGTTATTAATTATGATGATAAAAACGGAACAGTTTCTTCTGTATGCTCTAAAATAAAAATAGCCCCAAACCTTGGAACACCAAAACGGAAGAAATCGTCGAAAGAAACATTTAAAGATAGTCAAAACGATAAAGCGTTTAAAAATAAAGCGGTAGACAAACTCGCCCCGCGTAAGTAAGTCGTGTGCATGCTCTAACGAAAATTCTAACAAATATAAACTGATTACATCTTTAAACAATGGAAATCTTTCAGTGCAGCTAGAAGATCATCGAGAGGATCGAAACGGACTGAGTTATGCAGATAGGAAATGGAAGACGAAAGTACATTTACAAAGGTCTTGCCAAGTATTGTAGATACTACTTTTACTAGTCGTAAGAACCATAGAAATTAACGAAATATTTTGAATCCTATTTGCGCTATGTAATTTCGTGTTCAGAGATAGTTAGAATAAGATAACGATGATCTCACATGTAACAGTAATTTAAAATAAATAACCTAAATGTATTTCCGTTGATCTAACATTTGAAATAACAGTTTGCAGATAATAATAAAACGTACAATTAATGAACCTATTCGGTTGTTTTATTTTATAAACAAATGCAATTTATATTAAACTTAAGCCACTTACACTGTAACAAGAGGATCTCTGTCGACTTTACTAACAAGCACTTGTACCTCATTGTCTAATAAATTCTGAAGATTTGTAGAAAACCCTCTTAAGAATCCTCTTTCAGAATCCGAGTGATTAGTTAAGATGACACTAATTCCTTTTTGTGCAGCATCGAGTACGTCGTGATGTAGCATTTCTCCTGAAAAGTTTTTTATTGTTAGATATCAAAAAATAGTGTCATGGGTAAGTATTATTTTTGACTAAAATGAAATCGAGTTACGTTTTTTGTATTAATTATTAGGTCGGGGGCATTTGACCTCGATTCCGCCTGATGGAAAGCGATGGATAAAGTCACAAGGTATTCCTTCAGTCTCACGTCCGTATAGAAGTATATCCCATCAGGAGTACCCCAAGGTTATATTTTGAGACCGTTATTGTTTGGGAATCTTATAATTAGCAAGTCTCTATCTACGTATGCTATTCAAAATATGTTGTTCTTATGATTTTTTTTTCATAATCCTCATTCGTTCTATTTTCAACGCGGTAAAAAGTTCGATGCGCTGTACACACGGGTTTTCATGCTTATGCCTATATAAAAATGTGTACTTGTTTACCTGTCAGGTATAAACCAGCAGCAGCTCCCTTCAGCACTGAGGTGCCGGAGCCAGCGCACAGCGCCACAGAGTTTATTTCACTCGACATTTCTTTCCCCTTTCCTATAGCGAAGCGCACATGCGGTAATCCAGTCAATTCCTTTACTTTTGAAACCGCATCCGACAAAGTTATACTCGATTTCAGTTGCAGCAACCTTGAACAATTTGTAAAACACATTTTGTAATCCATTGTTGCGGAATATCTCATCATTTATTCGAACTAGACTGGGTCAAATAGGTAAGTTGACAGTCATTGTACTGACGCAATTTGAAGTCGATTATTCATACACACATATTCATGTAGATATTGCGAGTACCTACATGGTCTCTTGTAAGCAACTGTTCGACGTAAAGAGATGCACAGAAGAATTACGTTAGTAAAGCATAATGTGTACCTACTAGCGAGTTTTATTGCGCATGTTAATGTCCTATGGTGTAATGTGATGGAAAAACTCGCAATAATTAGACATTTTTCCATCAAAAACAGTCAAAACTTGCGCAAAATAACTCGCAAGCACTCATCAGTCGCCTGACGTACGCACACACACTTAAGCAACTATTCAACTCTAATAAACTTTGCAAAGCATGATACCTAGATTGAATTGAATTGAATACAGGATTGTATTGGGAAAAATCCATACTAATATTATAAATTTGAAAGAAACTCTGTCTGTCTGTCTGTATGTTACCTTTTCACGCCTAAACCGCTGAACCGATTTAGATGAAATTTGGTATAGAGATAGCTTGAGTCTCGGGAAAGGACATATGATACTTTTATCCCGATATTCCTACGGGATCGAGACTTATGCGGGTGTAACCGCGGGGCGCAGCTAGTAACAATATAATTAGATAAATTATATTATATTTTAAACTAGCTGCGCCCTGCGGTTTCACCCGCATAAGTTTCGATCCCCTGGGAATATCGGGATAAAAAAAGAATCATATTTCCTAATCCAGCACCCTAATTACGTAACACACTATCAATCGGAATCGGAATCTTTTTGAAGCAAATTGCTAATCCATTGCTTCATAAGTTCGAAAAATGTGTCTGCTCAACACGTAAATAACGCAATGAATGTTGTTTAACTGTCAAAATAAAACCGATTCCGATTGATAAAGTGTTACGCAATTGCCCCACAGGTCAAGGTCTAATACCCTTATGCCAAATTTCATCCAAATCCGTTCAGCCGTTTTAGCGTGAAAGCGTAACAAACAAACATACAAAATATCAAATCTTTTCTCTTTATAATATTAGTTTAGTTAGATGAACTTACCTTCCAGCACCAACTTGCGGGTTAAGCGCACCAGGGATCACCGGCTTCGACTCTTCGACACTAAACGCACTAGCCAACCAGTCGTTGACGCCACCGCGGACGCAGTCCCAACTAGTGTGTGGCGAGTACAAACTTATCTGTTTCTCCAAAAGGAATGAGACAATACGCTCTTTCCAAGCACTGAAAACAATTCAATATTTTATTTAATTTAGTCAAAAATAAATAATACTATATTATATTTCCGTATAGTTTTACGTGGGGTTTGCATTTGGCAAAGTTGTACAAATATTGGTAATATTTCGCTACTAACTACTATGGAAATAACGTTATTATTTCCATACACATAGAGTCTATTTTGTACTGGAAAAATAATACGAATTTGTGAAGTGCCAGTACTAACAATATTTTACTCGAACAGTGCGCTGGTACTATCGCTCGAACAAATTTGCAGTAGGACATACCTTTGAACCACCGATTTCATTGGAGCAAATATAGGAGGGTGATAGGAGATAATCATTTCACATCCATGATCATTAGCCTCAAGTGCTACATCTTCTGTGAGGTCATTTGTTAGCAGAACTTTTGTTATATTCCTGAAAAGAAAATAAAACATTCCTATGGGTTCTGATGATGAGTTTGAACTGGACAGCAATGATAAATGCTATTTGAAGGAACTCATACTATCCTATTTATCAAATTATTTAAAAAAAAGATAATTTACCTAGAAGTATAAGGCTCCACCAATAAACCAGTATTGTCCCAACTTTCAGATAATTGTTTTGAAGCAAAGTTTTCTAAAACTGTTGTTACTTTCTTCAGAGGGACTCCAATTTTCTCTCCCGTAGACATTTTGATGGTGGCTGACGTTGAATAAAGACTTCTGAGACTTTTCTGTGAGAAGATGTGTTTTCCTACTGTTAAAATCATCAGATGTGAACTGAAATGGAAATCCATGCATGGAAAAGAATTGTAAAAGCCCATTACCAGATAGTATCAAAGTAAATATGGAAACAGGCCCCTTTTGCCATTTATAAACCCTAACTTTAACCCCAAGTTCCCAATCTAAGGTAAAGAAAACCACTTGAGAAAATATAATATTAATTTATTATGAAACCCCAATATTTTTATAGCCTACATAACTAAATAATATATCAATATTTTGATGCAATAACTTGATCAACAAAAATAACAGTTGTTCTTATAAACTAATGTGATCTAGTCAGAAGAAAAACTCCATATTTTGATTTCACCGTCATCACTACAAGAGAGCAGTTCTTTGTTTCCTGTTGGATTCCATCTCACACTGTTCACGTCTTGGGAATGTGCATTTAACTTAGTGCAAACAAGGTCAAATGTTGGTGAATTAGGATCAGAGTCTTCACTCTCTTTGAATATTCTTATGATGTCATCGCCAGATGCTGTTGCTAGGAGGCCAGTGTGGTGACACCAAGCAATATCATAAATGCATCTAGTGTGGAATCCAGATAGTGTGCAGACACATTTCCAAACAGACTCTCTATCAGTTACTACGACACCCTCCTGGTTGTCGGGCTTGTATTCCTTCCATATTTTGACTGTTCTGTCATCACTGCACGTGGCAAGTCTCTCCCCAGTCTTGTCAAAGGTTAAGCTCCATACAGTGGACTCATGGGACTGCAGGGTTGCAATGCAACTCCAGTCATTGTCAGCTGGATCCTCTTTATACAACTTGACAGAGTTGTCATATGATGCAGAGGCCAAGATGTCTAGTGAAGGATGCCAAGCTACCTATAAAAAGAATAATTTATGAATAAACATGTGGCATTTATTAATAAATTAAAATATTGAATATAGGTATCTTTACAAACTTTCTTGACATCTTGGTTGTGAGCATTGAGTACAGATTCACATTCATATTCATCATCTCCAGCGACCTCCCACACCCAGACAGACTTATCTCGGCCGCAAGTTGCCAGCAGTTGACCAGACGGAGACCATGCTACACTCTTTACTTCATTCTCATGGCCCTCCAAAGTTGCATTGCATTCAAACTGACCTATGAACATAGTATTTGGTAATTTAGAATATTGTTTAACAATATTTCATGCTATCAACATAGGGAAAAGAACTACACACCACTTTTCTTGTCCCAAATAGCTGTTGTTGCATCAAAGCTAGCTGAAGCCAGGTAGTTGCCACACGGGGACCATGCCACCTCTCTGATGGTCCGCTGGTGTCCATCCACAAGTACAGTCTTTATTGTCCACTGCTGGCCTTCTTTGCTCCATAGCTTGATAGTTTTATCTTCTCCACAAGATGCAAATATTTTCCCTTGAGGATGCCAAGACACATTCCAGACAATGCCTTTATGGCCAGTCAGTGTTTGTATCAATTCCAAATTGGGCATTTCTTCAAATAAAAATGATTTATCTCTTTACAATGGAATTGCTTAAGTGGTATAAGTCAACCATTTATTTAAACTTTATTGTAACTATCATTTTACAGTTGTACAGAACCGATATGGAAGTTAATAGATTAAAATAAACCTAAAACCATAAAACAGTTTCGGCAACTGTTTGGCACTTAGATTTGAGGGTTATTAACTTATTACAGGCTTCTACGAGATAAAAAAATACATTTTACTAAAGCCACACATTCACTTACCTTAATTATTTTAGAATAACAATTAAAACGTGCTGATGTTGATTATACGTAATATGATTATACGTAATATAATAATAATGAAATGTAATTTAAATTAGTTTTCAAACCAATAATAACCAGCAATTATCAGTGACAGTGACGTTTTAGATCAGAAATCAAAATCACATGTGTTTGACACTTTTAGTTTTCTAGGCTACATTCCGAATTATGCCATAATCGCTCACTCATGAAGATTATGAAATGCAATAAAGTATTGAGCATAGAATCCGATTTAGATATCACGATTATAACAGCTGAGAACGTGTACACGAGCGTTCCGGATTGTTGACAGATCAACAATTCGAAATGCTCATGAACGCGCTCACAGTGCTCGCTGCTCGCTCAACGTCAAAACTATATTCACTTGAATACTCATGGTTAGATTACAGTATTTCTTTGTGTCAGCATCTACCTAGCCTTTTCCCAACTATGTTGGGGTCGCCTTCCAGTCTAACCGGAGCAGCTGAATACCAGTATTTTAAATGGAGCGACTGTCTGGCTGACCTCCACAATCCAGTTATTGAGTAATCCGATACCCCTTGGTAAAACTGGTCGTCAGATTTTTGGGTCGACCCTTGCCAAGTCTGCCACCAACTCATTACAACCTCCAACCCATTACAGTATTTCTTTGTGTATACACCACAAATTTCTTCTTCTTCTTCGGTTAGGTGGCGACTGTAGCCAGAAGCACAATTTCTCGTTCGTTCTACATTAATTTAAAGATATGATGCGATTCAAAACAAAACAGCACAACTGTCATATTTGACAGAGCACACGGTGATATTATTTTAGGGCATGGCCGGCGTTATCGCAAGATGGTGCATGTCATGACGTCATCTTTGACGATTCACGAGACATCGTTATTGCGCTCACGCTAACCCGGAACGGGTATATTTGCCCGCTCAATTCGATTACAGTGCAACTCAGGCGGTCAATATACGCTTTTTTCGTCTCGCAGAAGGAAGCTGCGGAAAAGGAGAAGGAGATCTCGTCCACTCACCCGGCCCGCAGTGGGCGCACCGGGCACCGGCGGAGGGCGGCCAGCCCCCCCTCTAAATGGGTCCAGAACTCCAGCCACGGACTCGGAGACGTCCGTCGCGGCGACGCGACGGTCGGGCGTCCACACTTGGTTGTTATCCCGAGTCGACGAGTCGTACTCAGCGCTTCTCCTCCACATTTATTATGCGCACAGCTAAAGTGTGGAACTCTCTGCCGGCATTTGTGTTCCTTCCCATATTTAACCCGTCTGCCTTCAAAGCAAGAGTCAACAGGTATCTTCTGAGCACGCTCGTCGGCTCGTTCCATCATAGACCTCATCTGTCCATCACTTTCCATCAGGCGTGTTCGAGATCAAGAGCAAAGCCATTTACAAATAAATTAAAAAAGATCCGCAGGCTTCTTTTTTTATTATTTGAGATAGTCAAATAAAAAAACAAATCAAATCGATTACTCAAAGAAAAAAAACTACTAACTTAAAACTTTGACCTTAAAAATTTATATTGGCAGCACCGCTTAACTGCCAAACAAAAGTTCTATGTTTTTTTGTAGGTTAGGAAAATAAAATAGGTAGCAAAAACAATGTGTATTTGATTTGTTTATACATGTTTTCTATTTTGTGATTGCTGCTTTACATCTTAATTATAATAGGAGTTAAATTAATTACCAAAACATAATTTTAAGCCATGGATAATAGTAATAAAATCGTCCCACCTCATCTCAACGCTGAAATTTACAGAACTGATACCACCGGCACCAGTACTCTTTCGTATTTAGACTATATCCACATTCATTCCGGTACGTATTTCTTGTATAGTAGTAGAAAAACCAGAGTTTTCTAAATTAACATAGGAAAAATCGTTTTTGCTACTGGGATTCTTTTTCCATATCCTTTAGAAAACCTGTTATGAGTTCTCAAATGTCTGTTACAGATGGAAGCGTGTTACTGGGGTCTTCCGAGCTCACTGGACGATACTGGAACGGTGGAGTGAGTGTGTACAAATGTATAGCCAACGCTCATTGTATCCGAAATGAGGAGAAGAGGAGCATTCCCCTGTGCAGTGGAACTGCTGATGGGTGTTTTATTGGAACTTCTACTAAGGTATGCTGCAATAAGTCTTGCCTATTAATTAGAGTTGATAAATATATTTTATCAAATACCTTTACACAGGTTAAAGGTTACATGTGAGTGTTTTATAAACATCTGCCTACCTGGTTCAGAAATAAAGGCAGATATAATTAATACTAGCAGCGCCCTACAGTTTCATCCGCATAAGTATAGATCCCGTGGGGATATTGGGATAAAAGTATTCTATGTGTTAAACCTAGTCATAAACTAGTTTCAGTGTGCCAAATCTCAATATGTTCAGTAGTTTGTGCGTGAAGAAGTAACAAACATACAAACACACAAATTTTCGCCTTTATAATATTAGTGACGTGAGTGATTTGACTTCAGTGAAGTTGTGCACATTACAATAGTGCAACAAAATTGTAGAATAGTTTCTTTAAACCATATTAAATGGGATAATTAAACAAAACCATGTACCTGTAGGGTAATCACAAAACAGTAAATGGATGAAAAACAGAATGTATGCACGGCTACACATCAAGCTATTCATAACCAGTATAAGCTGACTTCTGATAGCTCGAAAAACCTATACAATGCAGGGTCAGCTCAAACTGGAAATGTATAGCTTGATGTGTAGCTGTGTGTGTACCACATCCACACCACAACAACAACATGTGGATGGGCACTAAAAAGATTTAATTAATACAGGTACTAACATGTGAAGACAGTGGAGCAGTAAGTGTGTGGTCCAACAACAATGATGCATGGAACCAGTGGAAAGAAGTGGTTTCTGTGGCAGAACATGATAATGCAGCCCTGGCAGTCGACTGCCTTGAACCTGAAAAGCAGTATGTCACTGCTGGTGCTGATGGCAATGTTAAGGTTTGTCCCTGAAATAGTTTTTGATCTTAAACCTCAGACAGACCCACTAACAGTAGTGCGTGAAGAAACCTTACCCTGCAGTGGGACAATACAGAATAAAAATGATAATAATATTTTTTCTACTATTTTTTTGCCATATTTTTAATGTTTTTTTTTTTAAACATTGTAAAATATTATGACGATACCTTAATCCGCAAACCAGCCAACTCCATATTTGTCAAAAAAAATATTATGATGTCGTTTTTTAGTCAAAATAAAAACTAGAAAGTTTTAAGTGTCTCCTGTAAACTATAGCAAAATGGAGTTGGCTGGTTTGCGGATTAAGGTATCGATGAGTAAAATAGAATCTAGGAAATAAAACATCAGCAAAAGAATTATTATGGTCTTAGAAAGAGTGAGTGAGGCCCTTTGTACAAGGCACAGATTCATTATGGAACAGTGTATAAACCGCTCCATAGAACAAATGTAACTGTGTACAAGTTTGCATAGTGATCCATACAATACAAAACTGACGACCGTGCCTACACACAGCGATCAAACCATAGTTTTTCATGGCAAGCAAAATGTTAGTGAGATTTTTATTATACAATCTTGCTTTTTTTCTGAGAAGTTTTAAATGATGAAATACCCACTGAATATTTGTACTCATGAAAGCTGGAAATGAGATGAGTGACAGTAATAACTTATTCTGACCCTGACTGAAGGTTTTTTGCTTTGTAATTTTTTTGAACATTATACATAAGTAAATAATACTTACAACTTGAGCAGTGGTGGCCTAGTGATAACAGCCCCAACTTACGAGTTCTAGGTTGTGGGTGTAAATAGTAAATAATTTCATCACCACTGCTCTCAAAACATTTGATATGTTCTGTTTAATAATGATGCAATATTTCCAGGTGTGGGATATAACTGACATGATCTGTATCAGAAACTACCGTGCAGCACATAGTATGATGATAAATACATTGTCAGTGAGACCAAAGTCTACCACCAGCTTTGCAACAGGCTCCATGGACCAGTATGTCACATTATGGGATGACAATACAGATAAGCCAGTTCTTGGTAAGAAATGCAGCACTTTTTTATTAACCATTCAGTAAAAAATTACTATGAATTACCAGATGTGTACAAAATCTTAGGAAAAGAAACAAACTGTGTTCAAATAGGAAAATAGATTATTACTGGCAAGTTCAAATAGGAGGTAGGTTTGTAGGCACACTGGCTAGTGCATCGTGCGTGGTCCACAGTGTTTGGACAGCCACCTTCTACTAGATAAAACAATATATACATATAGGGCGAGCGTTTTTGAGAGACTGTCCTATGTAATTTTGAAGTTCGAAAAGTGCTGATTCTCGGCCTTGTTTGAATAAATACCTTTTGATTATGAATAAATCTGCCAAATAAGCGAAACAGGACTTATCTGGAGGTGACGAAAGAAACAGAAAAGGTGATGAAAAAAAAGGCTGTTTCAATAAAAATGTATTGTTTGTTACAGATTTATTGAAAAATGATTGCTGTATTCGTTGTTTGTCATGGATGGACGAGAACCGCCTAGTAGTTGGAGATGAAGCAGGAGTGTTGCATTTGTTAGATATAAGAAATTCAGAAACTGATATAAAAATAACAGAGTTTCCTGCTGCTGTACATAAGTTGGCTGTGCATCCAGAGTAAGTACTTGTTTCTTATAATAGTTTAGACTAGTAATCCCAGTTAGAGAATCATACTTCAAGAATTGGTTAGATGGTCGATTTGGCAATTGGTTCTTCTGTTTTTATACATTTAACCTAACTGTAATGCTATTAATAAGGTTGTAAATTTGTGTCTGGGGCTCTTTTCCATTATTTACATAAACTTGCACTATAATTAATACCCTCTGCCTAACGCGGAGAGGCCGCGTGACTAAATCATCGCGAGTCACACCCACTTTTTCCTATTTCTCTCATTGCTGCTTCTTAAGCACAGCAATCAATTTCATAATTATATGATCCCTTATTCATGTTTGTTGTTTGTTCATTTTTGCAGTGGTGACAAAGTGGCAGTATGCTGTGACAATAAGATTGTCACAGTTTGTGAAGTAGTGGAGAACTCTGAACCGAAAGTTATTTACCATGATAGACATATGCACAGCAACTATGTCAGAGGAGCGGCTTGGGACATAGAAGATAAGACATTGCTCCACACTGTCGGATGGAATGGTGAACTTAAATCACACACGGTATCATCGGGTTAAAAGCATTTGAGAATAAAATTTTATTTCTAAATATCTGAATAGTTTTTCTTGGAATCCATTTTACCTCGGCCATTTTGCTGATGCTTGAGATGGTTATTCATCTAAACAAATCATAAAACAAGCCCCAAAGTTATACATCAACGCACACCATGGATTCTGTACAGATATAGTTTGCGCGTGTGTCCCTGCCACCCTGTATAACAATCAATCAAGGCAAGCATACAGGTAGGAGTAGGTATATACCAAGTAGTCAGAGGAAACACCCAGACATTCCCTTCTTTGCAGACGGGTAAAAATAAGGCCTACTGCATTCCCTAACCATTAAGCATCTTTAGGAGATGTGTTTGGATTCGAAAAGTGATTCTGATAAGACCATGTCCCCCTTGCTGGTGTGGTCCTACCTTAGTGCCCATTCACTTGCACCTGTATGACCTGAAGAATGCCTATGATGCTGCAATCAACATGGCCACCCCACTGAGCCCAAACTAAAAGTCAACTAGTTGAACTGTCTACATAAAAGAAGACTGCGGGCGATGTAAGTATATTACATAGCTTGCAACAACGGCCTACATCACATCATCACAAGATCCACTGAACGCAATTTAGTAACGTTTCGTGCCAATATGACCCTTATTCTTATTGCGTTAATGTTTATATTCGTATAAGCGAACATGAGCAAGTATTTGAACATCAATAATATGCAAATAATGTTCATATTCGAATGCAACTCTTGCTTAGCAAACTGAAGTCAAAATGCGGTCTGCGAATCTTACATTCATAGACATTTACAACGATCTACTTTAACTTTGTTGATTTTTGAGTGATAATTGGTAATGAAAAGGTCCATAAAAACAATTGCTTGCATTGGAATTTGGACTTTGCCATGTGTGACATTGAGTATGTGTTGCCAAAACATGATAATTTATCTAAGATTCTGCATTCAAGTAGACCCTTGAAAGCCCCTACTGGAGAGGTAGCTTAAAGTTCCTTTAGAATCTGATGCATGCACTTAATAAATTTCAAGGCCTACTAATTCTACTATAACTTTCTAAGAAAACCATAGGAAAATAAAGTTACACAATTTTCAATGCTCACATAATAATTTATTTCTGCGATAAGTGATTGTGATGTGGGTGAGGGTTACATGGGGTCGGTCAATGGTAGGGGGAGGGCGCGCGATGTTCAGGCGAGGCGCACGGGGAGGAGCCACGCCGGCTGGTCGTGCCAGGACTCTTGAGACGCACCATCGTGTCCAAGTGACGGAACCTGAGAAGCAGAACATTTAGACAAGATCAATGAACAGACCCCAGCACATCAAGCTACTACAATCTGTCAAATTTCTTTAATAGATTTTAAACTTTATCACTAAAGCATAAGGTTCAAAGTTGATTGGGAAAATTTGACAGTTTCGGGTAGCTTGATGTGCTGGCGTCTGTACCTTATGTAGAACAGCCAGTCTAACCTGTGTTGCTGTAGCATAATATAGGCCTACAACGCTACAAGTTTATTTAGGTGCACGGCTAAAATCGAAACTAAGGCTGCAATCTTATTTAGTCAATACAATTTCTGTGTTTAAAGTCCGTCTCACGAAAGTAGTTTCGCAAACGTGTCGCTACAGATATGCAGCGAAATCATAAATCTACTTATTTAGTTAGGTATCTCAACATCATATTATTGGTAAAATTCACAATCTTATATAGAAAGGTGTCTGAAGTAACAGGGTTGTTCTAGGAATGTGGCTTGCTAGCTATATAATAATAATAATTAATTAGGTACACTTATTGCAGCGGGAATTCTTTCGTGGGACTCTACCAACTGCCGCCCTGTTAATGTCATTCAGGCGCCAAAATATCCTTGTAGCACTCTACGCGGATACAAAAAAGAAATTATTGCTAGGCCAGTGCGGGCAACGCGAGTAACGATAACTTTAGAGCGGTACGGGTGTTCCATTAAGAAAACAAATAATTATACTACCTATTTGTGGGCAACAAATCAGCCACGTGGCTTTTTTGGTCTCGGGTAGTCGTGCCCGAGTAATTTGGATAAAGCCTACTGGTAAATTTTTACATTACTGAACGTTGGCGCTTACCTCAATGGCAGATCATTAGCATCATTATCCACACTCTGGAAGAAGAAACCAAGTGGCCAGCTGATCCACGACGATTGCTTCCTGCAAGAAACAATAGGCAATGATTAATATTTGAAAGAAAATATTAAACTAGTTTTGTCTATAGACTATTAGATGAAGATCTATCTACCCAATTTCTACGCAGTCGACTACTGGTCATAGGTAGCACTCACCAGTCACCACGCTTTGCACGCAGTTTTTCGACCACAGAACCACGCCTGCTGGCAGTCGCCGTGCCGGGCTGTTGGGGCTGGCTGGCTAACCAAACATATCTCGTCACTAGCAATCCATTAAAAGCAAAAGCTACGGTAGTCACTGTTCACACTAGGTGCCTCCTAAATGCAAATAAGACTACCACCTAATCTCTCATTTCTGGTCGAATAAAAATATCATGATAAAGATAGATGACTCACGGAGTAGATGGCTGAAGCTTCTCCAGATCAATGGGCGTATCAGGCGTGGCGGGCGCAGCAGCGGAGGGTGGCGGGGAGCAGGGGGTGGTGGGCGCCGGCGGAGGCGTCTTGTTGATCGCCGGGTTGTAAATCTTAGGGTCACTGACCATGCGCACGAAGAATGAACGCTTGTGGGCCAGCGCAGCCTTGTGGCGTCGAGCGCGCTCCTCGTTCAAATCCTGATAATACATACATAAGCTCACGTTTGTGTCCATGGAGGTAGGCAGAAAATATGTATAATTTTAATAACTTTATTCCAGACCATATCCATTACAGACACCTCCATATTTGTGTTAGTAAGTACTTAAAAACTACGTTAATAAACAAAAAAAAAAACAAAAATCAAACAACATCAAATTGACACGTGGAGTCTCTCCAGAAGGAGGAGGAGAATCCAGTGCCTGAGAAATGATCCATCAAATTAGGTACTTTCAGAATGCTGTTGGAGCTTGCTCGGATACGGTGCGATAAGGAGGCTGCTCTCATTCTCATGAAGGCATGAAAGCTATCAATCCGACCTTCCATGAACATGCCAGCCGCACTACAGTATCTCGGCAGCTCCAAAAACATACAAAAAGCTTTATTATATTGTACGTGTAGGGCATTGAGTACAGCTGACCCACAGGGTGCACGAATGAAACGATTGACAGTATAATGCCTTGAACATAGTGCACTTCACCACATTCGGGCACCGTTTCAACCTGCGACTGCGAGCCAGCATGTTCCCACGTACAGCTAACGTCCTTCGTTCCCTCTGAACGTCCACGTCATCATCGAGGTCCTCCGTAACCCAGAGACCCAAGTACCTACTTAACCTGCGTCGCGTCGCTCTTTCGAGCGGTACACTATTTAGTGTAACAGGATGATGTCGATTTTTAAATTCCGCGGTTGAAATACCAACAACACACTTGTTTTCGGATTGTACCTGAGCCCATGGGCCACGGCGTACTCCTCACATCTCCCAACAGGCTTCCGTAAACCATAATTGCCAAATTGAAGGACTCAGCAACACCATATCAAAGCATCAGCATAGCATAAACTGTTAATAGTGGTCCCATCAATATTACAGCCGACTGCAGTGCTATTGACCCCCAGAAATGTATAGCCCAGAATGAAGTTTTATTTTCACAGCCTCTAGCTACAAAGCTGGCAAGAACTGGGGGGGCCCGATGGATCTGGCCCTGGGCTCTTGTCGATGCAGAAGACAGCCCTGGCTTTAAGCGAGTACTACAATATATGCCTGACCTTTCTAAAAACATCACCAACAAAGTCAGTAGATGGGCCTTCAATACGACTTACCTTGTCGTTAGCCGTGTTTGGTAAAAGTAGTACTTACCCTGGTAAGTTCTTATGGTGGCTCTTATGTACCTGCCTAACTAGGTTGTAATTGTAAGGTGGTAGGTATATAAGAACTATCGCCACCTGCTTATAGTGGCTTACATTGACGTGGATATTTATATACAAATAAATATTATCATTGATTATTTGCAGCATTTGTCACCAATGAAAAGCATATTATTCGATATTTTTGTGATAATCATAAACCCAGGTTGATTTAAAAAGTTTATTTGACAATACTACCGTAATGCAGAGCAGAGAGTTTGAATGTACCAGTGTCTCAGTGACTCGATAGATGTTAACGCAAACGACGCTATTTTTTGAACGCGGTATTAAGTATTTCCGCACAAGAGTGACAGCATCTGCTCCATACGTCGTTCATCTCGGTCGTATATTGATTGGGTTCTAGATATGAAAGTTCCTACTTCCCTCCTAGGCACTTGTGCGTAGCCGCGGTCACAGAGTCCCAGTCTCAGCTAGTAAGTAAATAAAATAATAAATAACTGAATAAGTAGCGCGCTGCGAGTGGTGGCGTTGTTGACAGATTGGAGGACGCAGATCGTACCACGAGACACTAGCCACGCAAGTGGAGCACCGGCTACTTTTGGTCTAGTAGGTAAGGGGGTTATCGCAGTTTGTAGCGGTGCTTATTTCTTCCATTTGCGGCGATTAGGTAGGTATTCGTTGAATTTCCTATTTATAATACCTCTTTTTTAGTAAAGCCAGACATAGCTCTGATCCGGAACTCATAGGGCGCGAGTGCTATAACTCGCCCTTGTCCGGATGCTGATGACTGTATTGTTGTACATCTTCTTTTAAACCGCAACGATGTCTTATTACATCATTCCTCAATTTTACCTATATCATTAATAGTTGAATCACACATACATTGCAAGAAACGCATTTCCACAGCATTTATCCTACTTTTATGTGCCTCTTTTTCCACATCCAACATACACTTCCAAACATAAGCGTAGGCACCAACACACCATTGTGAACAGCCAGTCGAGCCTTTTTGGACATCGACCGGATGCTCACAATCGCATTTACAGCACCATTCACTTTTTTTCCCGCATTCAGTATCCTCAAAGTCCTAGAACTAGGTTCACGACTTTACTTAGTCAATAGAGAATAATCTATCACTTACCCGTTCCTTGTCAGGTCCTTCCAGAAGCTCCGTAGCGAAGTCGTTTATAATATCCCATGCTATTTCTGAAATAATTAAAATGTCTTTCAGAAACAGGACGTATCCTTATATCCTGCCTATAATTATTCCGCAATAATAAATTGCACTTCCTCATTGGTTAGTGGTCTCAATCGTTGATGTTGACCATTGACGGATGGTACTCCATTGAAGCATGAAATTAGAGGCATGGGAAAAATGTAGGTACGCAGCTGCTAATCCTTTCCATGTAGGTGGATAAGTCGCAAATAAAATATTTACAAATCTATAAGTAGACACGCTTACCGATATCTTCACGCGTGGCGTGTTGCTGCACAACACAGAAGCGGATAACGAATCGATCGCCGACCGAAGCCGGCACCATGTGCAGCTTGCCGGACGCGTTTATGTTGGTCAACAACTTCTTGTTGAGCTCGTCTATTTGTTCTCCCGGGTCCTCGAGGCTCCCCACAAGACGGAAGCAAACCAGTCCCAACTGAAAATCAGAAATGTTTAATTAAGATCGACTTATGTTACACAAGAATTACGAAGACAAAGGATCGGTTTAAAATGAACTGTGCTATGTGTGCTTTACAAGATATTATTGTAGAGATATCTAATAGGACCTATCTACTAAGTTAGAAGGTGCACAATCGTGCATCACTCTGCTTGAACTCACCTTGTCCTATCTTTGCTATGTCCGCGCGCGCGGCATTCATTTATAATAATATCAAGCCCTAAAGATCGATAAACGTCTTACCTTAACTTGATTGCAGACTTGGAATCTATCGTCTTTTTTCACAAGTTTTTCAAAATATTTAGCAAGTTCGCAATGACGGCGTACGTATTTCTGCAGGCCGCTGATTCCGTAGCTTCGTAACATAAACCACAGCTTGAGTGAACGGAAGCGGCGGCTCAATGGCACACCCCAGTGCCTATAATCGATGGCCGTGTGGTCATAGCAATGTTGTAAGTAAAGTGGGTCGACGACGAGGGCCGACGTCAATAGATATCGGTTAGTAACCCACAGCAAGGAACAGTCGAAGCTGGTGAGCATAAGTTTGTTGGGATTAGTGTTGAAAGAGTCGGCGTACTCTATCCCAGCGAGATGGTATTTGTGTTCCGGGCACAGGAAAGAGCTGCCAGCATAAGCAGCGTCCACGTGAATCCAGACGCTTGGAAATTTCCGGGCTACGGGCCCGATCTCCGGGAGATTGTCAAAGGAGCAGCACGATGTGGTACCCAAAGTTATCGAAACGAAGAATGGAACACGGCCGGCTTCTTCATCCTCCTCCATAGCCTATAAGAATAAAATCATTGTTAATTTACTGCATAGAAATCAAATCAATAAATTTATAAAATAGATATCCTGTAAATCGAATCAAAATTGAAGAGCATTCTTCAAAATCTTAAACGTATTCTGAAGCTCGCAATTAAAGAGACCTCTCATAAGAGGGTAGTATCGTGAAATTTCAATATTTGCGGCATAGAAAGTGGCACACAATGCGGCTCCATTACCGCTCGGCTCGCTACGTATTTCCGGCATCCACGGGCGAGTCATTAAACGTGGGACACCGTCGTCGTCGCCTCGCCGCCGTGCGCACGGTGCCGTCTTGTTTCTTCAATTACCGCTCGGCTATCTGCGCCCTCCTGCATAGCCTGCACTCCATAGCATGGCCCAATTCCATTTAAAAACAATAATAGAAGCCAAATAAAAGGATGTACTGCTCATTGGAATGTAACTTGTTTCATTTTTTATTTTTATTTCTCCTATTCAAATATTCGTTCGTGATTAGGATATACTTATTTAGAAATGTTTTTACATTTTTCGAGTCATGTTACGGGAGCATAGCATAACGAAATAGTTAAAAACGAAAACTTAATCAAAAAAAATAAAGATATTCGTTTACGATATGAAGACATCAAGGTCATCTCAATAATCTACATAACTTACTTCTTTTAAAGTGTCTCCTCGAAGAGACCCGCTATCATCCGGTTGTAAGATGCGCAGCTTTACAAAGCAGATCATCGCAGCTTTTTCGACGCAGGAATGCGCCTCCTTGGAGCAGTAGGCGATTAGTTTGGAGAGTAATAGCCCCTCGTCTACGTTGGGAAACTGATGCTTGAGTCGTTTGATGCCATTGGCTCGAGCAGCTAGCATTGACACTAGCACACACTCGCTAGCAGATCCCTACAGAAGATATTGATGATTAGACATTAGATCTTTGCAAATTAAGCAGAGGCTATAAAATGCTGTTTTACCAGAATTTACCTCTATAACGCCGCCACCCTTGCTTCCTTCTTCGAGCGCTAAGAAGTTTGGTGGTAAACCAATTGCTTTACCTGAAATTTCATAATGCGAATGTTAACGGACCTTTTTAGCTAGGAGTAAAAATAAAAAGCAAAAAGTGGATAAGTACAAATAGCTGATTATTTTCTTCAAATTACAGATGTGTGTAATATTAGATGTTTGAAACATTCCCTTTTACTAGTTACAAATAAAGTGCTACGGGCACAGAGGCTACGAGTGCTACGGAGCTACGCGGGTTCTATGTTCCATGTTATGGGTTTGGTTTCCGCACTTAGTTCTTCAAATGGACCATTGTGCGTGACCAAGAGCTACGCGGGTACGCACGCATTGCTACGGGATAAACGAAACTAAGAGACAAGGTCTAGTCCTTCGCTAAGGTATTCTCGTTATATTATTTTTATCCATCTACTTTCTATGTTTTAATGATACTAACGGCGATTTTTTCTTACCGTCGTTGTTAAAAATTAAAATTCAAAATATTATTTTTTCTTCAAATCAGTGTACGTACCCATCCAATCCAGCATAATGATCTCTAGTTCTGTACAAGCTGGACTTGCTGCCTGCAAAATTAACATCAAGTTTATTAACTTTTAGGCATTTTCATATATATTAGATAAAAATACGTCTAAAAGATAAACTCTTCATTCTTGCTTCTATGTCTCTTCTTTACTAGTTCCTATGTCGTTACTTCCCCTGCATCGAGCGATTGAAAAATCTGCACCATCGAAAGAAAGGCACGGTCTACGGTGCCTGAACGTTAGGCTTGCGGGAATCGAACCCGCTACGCCGTAGCACAGGAACGTTTGCTACGAGACAGCTACGAGAATGTTGGGTGTACCGGTGTATGCGTTTACTGCTTGTGAGATTCTGACTGTGAACGAAAATGCTAACTCCTAAATACATTTTTTTTTCGCAATTCATGATTGTTGTACTATAGTACAAAAATGCATTGTTTCTCTAAGAAACAGAACTGCTGAATTAGAAACGATTTTTTTTTGTGAGATACCTAGTATTATATGCAATCAAGTATTGTCTAACTGAACAGACAGACAGCTGTGCTGCTGTTGACCACTTCACCACTGCCCACTGTTGCGCCACTTCTTCTTTCCAGCGAAAGCACTAGGAAGTGGTAAAGGGCGGGCGTTTTGGGGTTCTGTCTTTTGTAATTTTGACAATTGAAAAGTGCTAATTCTCAGCCTAATTTGAATAAATTACTTTTGATTTTCATGGCTGAGTTAGGCATAGGACTTGTACTTTAATAGCCTTAACAGACACGATAAGGTACAGTTAATTAACAAGAAAAGCTATCAATAGTAGGACAGTTACATAGTAGTGTTAGAAAAAAATTGGTTGCATCAGAAACTCGCGTGGAGGTTTTGTTTAGTGTTTAAGCCATTATAGGTAGTATGTTAACGCATAATTACAAGTTGTAATTATCATCGTTCAATGTTTAGTTTCAGCGGCCTTCTATGTATAAGCTATCGATATTACTAAATTACTAGTCCGATGTCTGTTGTCACGGCTAACCTTGGCACCATGAATTATTATATCTACCCCACCGCAAATATATTGTATTTGCTTTAACTCTTCGTCAATACGTGAAAACTATAAAATATAATATAGGTAATGTTGCAGAGTGCCTATAATGCAGATTACAATGGGTAATCCATATCCGTGATGGGTAATAACCACGTAATAACTAATAATATCTCGATGAACCACAATTATGATCATTTTCACCACATTTGGATAAGATCTGGATAACTTATCTTGCAGATTACTTCATACAAATTCTACTACTCTTTTTTATATTAATTTATCTAGTAGATCCTAACAACTAAAACAGGGCCTTTATTTTTTTTTATTCTATTTAGCTTAGAACATTGGTTAACATTTGGTCCTTATAATTTTGGTTGAACCTTATATATAATTTTTAACGAAAATATATATCTTTTTAAGTATAAGTATAACTAATTGCCCGTTACTCTCTACTACAATGGATAAAAGACGGAAAATGACGTAAATACCTACATTTGCGTCGTTTTCCGTCTTATAAATAAATTTATCTTAATAAACAATACTCAATTAATTTGAAACCATGAACAAAAATATTACCGTGGTTTCCATAGTTTTTACAAAATTGAAATCTAGTCGACGTGGGTAATAGAAAATTACATGTTACTACGCGTTCAAAACGAAGGTTTAAAAGTGCAGCACTACCATAAGTTATTTAAAACACCAATTACAAGATAATCAATACGGTGCAATCGGTGTCTTTGACTCAGCCCGTTCTATGTCAGTTATATGTGCATAAGTGCTAGCAAAATAATAATAATTTACTATTTCTTATATTATCGTGTTGTAGGTACATTTAACTTTTACTCAACTAATCTAGCTGAAAATAGGTTCGAAACAAATCTAATTAAATACATTTTCTTTAGTAAAACGCTGTAACTACAGTGAGTGATAGCTTGACAACCTATCCACTAAACATTTAAAATGTCAAGGCATCGGTGTTCTAAATCTTTACCTACCACATTTAACTGGTCACGGCAATAGATTCGAAGAAAATGGACTTAATCTACTAAATATAGGTACTTATTGTGTTTTCCATTGAAACATATATTCTATGGTGTTTTCAATTACATATTTGTCATACATGGGAGAGCACGTATTTTCGGAGTTACTGACATCGGTCAAGGAAAACATCGTCAGAAATCCTGGTGGAATACTTAATATTTATTAGACTTGAACAAGCGTAGTGGATCATTGCTCGTGCCTTTTCTATATGAGACGAGCCCTTTGCCCATCAGTGAGTAATAATAGGGTCTAGCTGGTCTGGTACTACTAGGTAATAAGAGGCTGATATTATTCATTTGGGAGCAAATTTTTTTCATCTTCGCCCTGCAAGAATTTTTTGCTGGACCCCTTAAGTACATAAATAATCAGCTGATTAGAATACGAGTAATGAAGTAAATTAGACGGACGTAATGATAGATGCTAGTTAATAGCCTTCTCTTGTTTAATAGTCGATCCATCATTCTCACTACACGCCAATCAAATCTGTCGATTGCTTTAATGTGTTCTAGTACTAAGATCGTTTTGGCCTTGGTACAGTTACTTTTAAGCAATTTTCGTGTAATTTTGAAAAGATTAAGTAACTAATAGGTAGTTAACATGAGATTTTATGTGAACAATGGCAAACTTGAAATTAGTGTCAAAGAACAAAAATGCAAAATTTCTTATAACTTTTCAAAAAAAATTGAAGCATTTCAATACTTGAAAAATTGTGGTCACAATTTTCATTTTTCCTTTCTAATATATGTAGATTCGAGTTAGATCTATGTTATTTCACTAATGATATCAAACATGTCGAGTTATTACCTAAGTAGCGTAGCTCTTTGCTGTTTGTTTTTGGTCGTCAATCAGCTTCGAAAGATTACTTCAACAACAAGTTGGTACCGGGTCTTATAATTGTTACATATATGATAATAAGATGATTTAATTAAAACTAATTTGGTTATTCGGGTTTTTAGGGTCTAAATCTAGGAATTAAGACATAATATAAAAGTTTACCCAAGAGAATCCGATGCAACCGATGCCTGCGGACAGCATGTCACCCAGGATGGAAGGGTAGCCGTTGCCGGACGGGAAGTACGCGTGGAAGCGAGGGTGCTGCCAGTGCGTGACCCCTGGCATGATCTTGTTCTCCACGTCGCTCATCACGTCGTCCCATGCCTCCGGGAGGTGCGGAGCCTCAGCCGGTAACGCAGCCCTCAGGTAGCCTGGCTCCACGGACGGTATCACACGGCGGGTCTGCAGTGTGTTCATATACGTGCAGATGTAGTCCACCATCTCCTTGCCGCGAATACGGAACTCCTCCACGTCCATGGTTGCAGCTTGTAGTCACTTAGCAGAACTTCGGTTTTGAGAGCAACGAGTGGTGTTGCATGGGACGGTGCGATGTCAGCGGCGCGGCGGCCTCCGGCTGACTCGACGCCCGCAGCCAGCACTCTTGCGGTTGAGAGGACGGCGAGGGCGGGGGGCGCGCGGGGGGTGCGGATGCGAGCGTGAAGGCTTTTGCTCGAAGTCATGCCGAACGTGTCTCTGATATACGCGATTAGCGATTTGGTTATTACATGTTCGGGATTTGATTACTTATGGACTTTGTATAAAGACAATTTAGTGCAATGAAATATACACAAGTAGGTAAGTATTTGCCTATTACCGGAAATGTAAAAATGTAGGTAAATGTGAAGTCCCAACGGGGGTAAGCAGAGATGAATGCACCCACTTTTTACCAGTTATGATTAACTTAGCCCTTTCATATAGAGGCCTGATGCCATTAAACGGTCACAAATCCTGCATCAGGGAATTTCCTGATTAAAAAAGTCTACAATTTTATTACTTACTTTACTTATTTATTATTTTTATGACATTCATTTTACATTCTGTGATTACTTTATCTCACATACTTATTTATTACTTGTCAAAATTTTATGAAAATCGTCTACTTTTACAATGTTTATAAAAATGCGGGCACCATCTATCTATAACATACTTAACTCTTAATTATTTTTATCTCAATAGGTATAGGTAAATTACTATATGTAGTTACTTCAATTATTAGTACTCATAGTAATTTAATTCTACATAGGTACTATCGCGGACACTACCGCCTGACCACCACTAAGTTCATTTTTGCTTGCACTCAAAAAATAGAAGCGCTCTCTAGTAAGCGTTCGTCCGTAAATAGTTCGTCCGTAAAATTCACAAAACGAGTACACGTGATGCGTCACTAAGATGTGCAGTGCAGGTTGCAACCAAAGGCTACAATAGTATACTTACTGGTTGCAACTAATTGCGTTATCGCTTTCCTAATAGGCGAAAACTTTAAGGGCGTGTCCTGGCGCCGCCGCACGATTTAGGCGAAAAAATTTTTAAGTGATCAGGCGGAAAAGTCTGCGATGGTACGTCGTCGTCGTAAGTATATAATTTATAAAATACTAGCTGTGCCCGCGACTTCGTTCGCGTGCATGACGGAAAACGTTTTAATTTTTTTTTTGGAACCCTATTAAAAAAAAAAAAAAAAGTAGCCTAAGTTACTCCTTATTACATCAACTATCTGCCAGTGAAAGTCCCGTCAAAATCGGTCCAGCCGTTTCAGAGGTTAGCCGGAACAAACAGACAGAGACAAAAACTGTAAAAAAAATATTTTGGTTATGTACCGTGTATACATTTAGTAAAAAAACTTTTTAACAAAAAAATTAAACCTCCAACCTTCAAACAAGCAACTTAATATCGTTGCGAGTGGTCGTGCGGAGAGCGCATTTTTTTGTTTTTATCGCTGGAGATTTCACGTTGCATTATTAATTTGATTTCCATGGTTATTTCTTTAAATTTAAGATAATTTAGTGATGTTCATTGATTGTTTGGCGCCGACTCAAAATTTCTTAGGTATACTTGCATTAGTTTAAGAACTTATTTATTAAGGTAAAATAAAAAAGGTTTTTATTTTTTGCTTTTCAGTTTTTTTCGGAGGTTTAATTTTTTTGTTAAAAAGTTTTTATTTTATAATTTTTTGAGGCTATAATTTACGAATTACTACATGCTTTTATTTTTGATTACTTTTAAAATAGCTACCTACCTTACTTTAGATAATAACTGTTATATAATCCTACTTTAACTATTATTTTTTGTATAATAAAATACTTCAAAAAACAGGCTTTATATACCAACATAGATAGGCCTTTTATTTTAATTGTAATACACAGCTCAGCATTAAAATCAGTGAATGAACAATAAATCACCCCTATTTTCCCACCCTTAGGGTCGGATTTTTTTCCCAAATTTATATGGGACCAATTTCGGGGTATATATCCTTTCCAATAAAAAAAGAATTATCAAAATCGGACTGCTCTGTAAAAAGTTATGCGTGATCACACATAAAAAAAAAAAAAAAATTATATACGCGTCGAATTGATAACCTCCTCCGTTTTTTCGTCTGTTAAAAAGCCGTTATTTTCATATTACAAACAGACACTCCTATTTTATTTATTTGTGTAGATTATTTTTATTTTTTATTTAGTGAAAACTAAGACTTAAAAAAAAAACAACCGACTTCCAAAAAAACACTACAAAGTGAAAGATAACTTTAATTTTGGAAGGCGGTGGCGAAAAACTAAAATACAAATCCAAAAAAACCGACTTTCGAAATTAAAGTTTTTTCACTTTGTAGTCTTCTCAATACTAAACTAGAATATGGACGAGACAACTAGAAACAATTAGTTTTTCTTGTAAATTTTGATATCCATTAGTGCCTTTTATGTGGCTAAAGGCGAATTTCAGCAAATTTTTTCACCTCGAATAAGTCTTATCCCCAGAATTAATTAGGTATTAGGTACATTTTTGACAGTTTTTCCATACTAGAACTGTCAGACGTTAATTTTATTTCAAGGATAGAAGATATTCTGACTCTGGTAAAATCAGCCCTAATTGAAATAAATGATTGACTTTAGAAAGCAATGAGTGAGCTGTGATACTTATGCACTTTTCGATATCGCCATCCGCCGTACGTTTAAACCGCGTCCTACGTCCGCGGCGACCAATGATACGTCGCGAGTCGCGCCGTTCCACCCTTCAGGCCACTTCATTGTGTCAGCTGAACGATCACGCTCCTTCCAAGTCTAAGTAGCGACCGACTTCAACTATCCCATGGAATATACATACTTAACATAGTTCTTCATTAAGTTCAGTTACCAGGTGCAGACTTTTAAAGTTAGGAAATAGTTAACAAACTTAAGTTTGTTCGTCGAAACTTTCTTTTGTTAAGTTGTAGGTACCTATGTGGGTGATATGATTTGACCACGACTAAATCTGTTAAAATGAGATTGGACAAGAAGCTTCCCACTTTTTGGTACCGCTCGTTATTACTTATTATAAGTTTAACTAATGACACCACTATTCGCGTTCGGCCATCTAAATATTATAATAAACTAGCTTCTGCCCGCGACTTCGTCCGCGTGAAATTTCTTGTTCCCCCGACCAACCCCGTCGCATCGCATCGCCTACCCGTGCTATCACTTTATCTTTACCGCTTAGCGTTCTTTCTGCCTTCTTTTCTTTTTTCTCGGTTCCTAAGGGTGATAGCGTGATGTTAAATAGCCTATAGCCTTCCTTTTAAGAATTGATGGGCTATCAAATGCAAAACAAACGGAAAAAAAATGAAATAAATAAATAAGAACTTTTCAAATCCGACCGGTAGTTCCAGAGATTGAGGGGCTTTAAGCTACGCTTGCCACGGTTGGTCCGGTTGGACCATCTTTACATCATATCAAGACCCTTCCGTGTCTCGGAAAGCACGTTAAGCCGTTGGTCCCGGCTAGCATTCGTGGATATTTGCCAGTCGTTACGGGTCGCCAGAAGCCCGAAAGTCTGATAACCAGTCTTACCAAGGGGTATCGTATTACCCAATAACTGGGTTGCGGAGGTCAGATAGGCAGTCACTCCATGTAAAATACTGGTATTCAGCTGCATCCGGTTAGACTGGAAGCCGACCCCAACGTAGTTGGGAAAAGGCTAGGAAGATGATTAGCGCGTTCAAACAAACGAACTCTTCAGGTTTATTATTACAACTTTTAAAAGACGTTAGAGAGGTGAGAAAGTTAGTCACATTATTGTATTTAAGCGCAGGTTGTAGTTTTATGATCCAAATAAATAAAGTTATAAATGTAATGTGTACTAGGTTAAGGTTTCTATGGGTCTATGCCACCCGAAATAAAGTTATTATTATATATAGTTACTACTGTACTTATTGTCAGTTTGCAATGATCAATTTAATTTTGTAAATTGATCATGTGTGGCAAGGATAATGGAATCGAACCTGCACCGGCGATGCACTAGCCTGTGCAGCCGATCGATGACGCGAACAAAGGCGCTTTAAGTACTATAAGGTTTCTTGTTAAACTAAGTACCACTTAAACACCTTCCTTTGACGTCATAATGGGTTATCGATGTCATTACACAAGTTAAACTAAGGCTGAAATAAAATTAGATGTGATATGTTTTCTTCAGCTAGCATTCCTATGCAGTGTAGGGACCTACTTATACCTACGGATATTTTATTACTAGCCATTAATTCCCCACTTCTGGGCAAAGGCCTCCCTACTCTCTGTCCACCTCTCTCTGTCCAAAGCTGCCAAGGACCAAGGACTTATAAGATAATGAATAGAAATTCCTATTCATATATGAAATTGGCTCTATGAGTTAATTCGATTATGTAATTGGAACTAGTAATCTTTCGATATAGGTGACGCCTGAAGCACCATTAGATATGGCATTGTTGGCCAAGTATCATTGAAGCTTATTGTTTATTGTACAGACGGCAGCACATCAAGCTACTACAATCTGTCAAATTTCTTTAATAGATTTTTTACTTTAACGCTAAAGCATAAGAGGTTCAAAGTTGATTGGGAAAAGTTGACAGTTTCGGGTACCTTGATCTACTGGCGTCTATATCTGTACCTAATTTGAATGCAAGTTTAAGCTCATGCAAGTTAGGTAATTTTCTCCGGCATACCCCTCAAGAATTCTAAGCATTTATTATTTTTTAAGTTACCCATAGCATATTCAGCCTAGTTATAATGTTTTCACTGGGACACAGACATCCTCTCAGTGAGAGGGAGTAGGCTGTAATCCAACACGCGGGGTCAGTGCGGGTTGGTATATTATGTCACATGTCTTCGAATTTTTCTTCACGATGCTTTCCATCACCATTTTGAAAGCAATGGTGATGAAATAATTTACACAGTCTGTCTGGGTTCAAACCTACGACCTACAACTCGTAAGTCGCGGTCGTTACCACTGGGCCACCACTGCTCTCACTAAGTTACCTCTAGGAGCTTATAATTATAACTGTTGAAATGTGGTATACCAATATGCCATAGACAGAGGTGTTGAGAGGCTGTTTATATTTCCTGTGCGTATGCCAAGTAAGATATTTTTCTTTCTAGGTACTCTCCACGGAAACTACCTATCGATAGGTGTGATGTTATGATAAATGTTTTCAAGAAAACTTGATAATAATATCCTTATGAAAAGGTAAATGAAAGGAACGAGTACGTATAGATAACAAAAGTTTGCAATTTACTGTCACTGCTCGCTGTACGGACCAAGTGTTTCAAGCACCAAACACTAAAATCTCAGATAAGAGGACGTCGCTTTGTGACTCATCTTTGTCACACATTAAGTATTAAAATTCTAGAAAATCTTCAAGCTCAAGTAGTTCTTAAATATGTCTGCTATCTATGTTTCTTTATAGAGAAGGTTAGTTGAAAAAAACATTAGACCGTACAGTCACGTCTAAAAGTATGTATACACTTGGCAATTTTCAATTGCGATATTTTCGTAAAATAACGAATGCAACGTTGAAATACGACACTTAACATAAACCTATGGGTTCGAAAATACTATTTTCGTAATAACATAAAATTTCATTAAAAAATAAAAGAGAAAATCGCCTTTGAATAAAGCCAAGTGTATACATACTTTTAGACGTGACTGTACATGTAGGTATTCTGTTTAGCTTATCTTAACAAAAGGTGTAAATTATGAATTCAAAAACAAAATCCAAAAGAGGCAGAAGCTGCTTTATCGTTCCCTTTATTAAAACAAAATTATTCATCATGTATTAATAGAATGTTCAGCAGTATAAACGATATTTCCCTACGTGCCTCGCATGTTGGCTGCTTCGTATAAACGCTTACCAAATTACAGGGGAAAAGCCGCGCGGCCGGGCTGCACACGGTTTCTTATAAATAATTAAAATCGTGCCAAATAGGTGAAAGAGAACTCGTTGTCGCTCAAGAGTCCACGAGTGCGGCCACATGAATATTCAAGGTTCATCCCTCCGTTCTAAATATTCCTCAGGATTGTGCCTCCGAGATTGACACTTGTTTCTACTTCTGGCTTCTGAGGTGACACTTTTAATGTGATTATGAGCGGGAACGCGCAAAGATGACTCAGGAAAGCAGCTTCAATTGTTTCTTTAGATTTTCATAAAAGGAGTGAAGTTGCCTCTCCGTTTTTAAGTGACTCACCAGGTGAATAGGTTTTCTGAGAGCAATTATTCTGCATAATAATGATAAGTTAATATGTCGGTTCCCATAAAATTCACGCTTATAACATGTTGAATGCACTCTATTGTGATAAATTATTCATCAACTAATATAAGGGTCATTCTTTGGGACAGGCTTTTCAAGCGGCATCACTTAAAAATAATAGAAATCGAATAGTCAGCAAGCCATTTTTTTTTTCGCGGAAACCTTAAATCCTCTTTTAACTGGGACACTGATTATTATTTAATTATCTTTATAATTCAATATCATTAAAAAATAAAATACCCCCATTCTTTGATTTTCGTGGAGTGTCCCAAACCCCGATCTGGTCACTTAGTAAATTATATATTTTAAACTAAACACTACTTGCTTACAAAAAAAAAACACAAAGTCCTAAGAAGTTTACAATGCTATGAAAAATTAGACCATAGTTCTAAAAGAACTACATTTCCTAAAAAAAAAATTAAATGTAACTGTCCTGAGGTAAGTGCTGATTTGCGCGGATTATTATAATTTCACTAGCACATCTCTAAATTCGCGGCCCGATGATGCGTCATTCTAATTCAAGTTACATCCTGGTCGCGCTCCGACGGCCGGGCAGTGCTTGTGTGATGGTGCGTCGCGTTTTCAAAAAATAGATGGTACGAACTTCGTTGCGTGGGTTTGGTTTCTCAAAACTTTGATTTGCGTGGTACGAGTACAATTATCTCCGGTGTCTGAGAATTTATTTATTTAATAAAATATTGTAGCGAACAAATATAAGGTAACGTAGCTTATAATCAAAACACAGTTTATTTGCTTAAAAGGTTTTTGTATATTTTTAGCATAAATGATTTATTTTGATTTCCGTGGTCGTGATTTGCGTGGTTTACGTGGTAGTTTTGACCAACGCAGATCAATTTCTGACCATCCAAATGAAATAACTTTGAGCTTTGTACTAGTTATGAATGAAAATATTTTTTATTACTTTAATATACTTGCGTGGCTCCGCATCGCTGCCATTGCGGTGAAGGTGTCGACTGCCTCGGACACCATGACTTATCCTGCAGAAAAAGCGCAGGCCGGATAGCACGGAATGCCAGCATCAATGACATCATCCGTCGTGCTCTTGTCACCGCTGGGGTGCCAGCTGTTTTAGAACCCAATGGTTTGGCACGCGACGATGGTAAGAGACCAGACGGGATGACCATAATGCCTTGGAAGGTAGGTAGGCCTTTGGTGTGGGATGCAGCATGTGTCGACACCCTTGCGCCATCCCATCTTCCAAGCACGGTAAGCTGTGCTGGGGCGGCTGCTGCAGGTGCGGAAAACCTCAAACGGCGCAAATACTCCAATCTCTTTGGAACTTACATATTTGAGCCGTTTGGGGTTGAAACACTAGGGCCATGGTGCCCGAGTGCCCACTTAGTATTCCGAGACATCGCCAAGCGGTTGGTCGACTCATCACGTGACCAGAGGGCTGGCCTATTTTTTGGCCAAAGAATCAGCATTGCCATACAACGTGGCAATGCTGCCAGCCTTTTGGGCACGTTTCCCGTTGACAGTGATGCGGACGAATTTTTTGATGCCCTTTGATTATTTTCCCTCCCTTTTTATATACTTGTACATATTATTATTTTAAGATTGTTAGATTTTTAAATTATTTAAATATACAAAGAATAATTAATAAAAATCTGATTACTTTAATTAAATGTAAATTCGTTTAAATCAAACTTAAAATTTCACATTCGATAATAAATAATGTTGGACTGATTCTACTAAAAAAACGTTTTCTGCCTTAGTAACCTACCTATTTTTTTTACCTTATAATAGAATAACTTCTTTTCAATATGAATTAACAATAAGTAACTCATTTGAGAACGTTAAATTAAAATTTTGGGGTGTTTTGTGATTTGCGTGGCCACTATTTTTTTTAACCACGATTATCTCTGTACGCATATCGCTCTCTGAGGTTCCTCTTTTATATAAAATACTAGCTGCCCGGCGCGACTTCGTTCGCGTGGTGTCCTAACTTACTCCTACCCTAATCCTACCCCTACCCATCTCCTACCTTACTTGTACACTACCCCTTCCCGACTCCTACCCTACTCCTACCGTACCCCTTCCCTACTCCTACCCTACCCCGACCTTACTCCTACCCTACTCCTACCCTACCCCTACCCTACACGAACAATAAATAAAATAAAAAATAGTTTACGTCCTGTTCTTGGACCTACTGAATTTACACACTAAATTTCACAAGAATCGGTCAAGCCGTTTTAGAGGAGTTTTGTTACAAACACTGTCGACACGAGAATTTTATCACTGCGCTACGTCGTATTCTGTGGCTGCGTGGAGCAACACGCACCGGCGCGGCGCGTCGTCGGCGTGTATTTTTTTTTTCTACTGACATTTTTAATTTCGTAATATCTTTTGAATGAAATGTCCGATTTCAATAATTCAAAATGTAATCAACAGGTATTGAAACAGTCTTGAATACAAAATAATTTATTTGGATAAGAATTAATACAAAGGTATGGATAACATGGTCTGATTTTGATCGGCATTTCTATCAACTTTTAAAATGTAAAAAAGTAGTTATAGTGACATAACTACAATAGTTGGACATATGGTATCGCAAAGTTTTTTGTAGATATTGATATGTTCCATAATATTGTAGAACATTTTTTTGTTCTATCATCAATACTTTCCGCAGCGCATGCGATGAAAGACATTTTATGGCTATTATTTTACACCTTGGGTTGGTTTTAGTAGGAATTTCTAAGGATCCCTAATTTTTTCTAGTAATAAATATAGCCTATGTTACTCAGTGATAATGTAGCTTTCTAACGCCAAAAGAATTTTTGAAATCGGTCCAGTAGTTTTTACGTTTATTCGTGACATACAAAAATACAAATCTTTCCTCTTTATAATATTATTATTATTAGTGTAGATATAGATAGTGTAGATTACTTTTTATGTATATTTTAAGATTCTGATATCAATTTAAAAAAAAAAAAATTTGAAAATTGCCACGAAAATCACCAAAGAATGCCTTACCGAAGAAGCACCCATAAAAATAAACTATCGTTTTTCAATTTCGTGGCTTTGCCTTTTCCATTATCTTTTAGGCGGCATCAATTTGCATTTCAAATGAACACGTTACCGACCCAATCATGTGTCAAAGTCAACGTATTTTTACATTACATCGAGACACAACGCTGAATGAAAAAATAAAGCATTTATTTTATGCTGGTTCTAATTTCTATTATTTCCTTACAAATATGTGTAATAATAAATTAATATCAATGGCACCCAGTTCATAAGCTTCGTGGGAAATAATTAGGAAGTGAAGAGTGAAGGGTGCGGGATGCGGGGTCGCGGGCCGCGGCCGTCGCTGACGCCGGGGCACGCGGCACGCCGAGAAGTCGCCGCCTCGCCGGCGGAACGCGCATTCTTCCCCACTCCAGAATACCAATGCCATATTATTATGTGTGATCTCGGCTCCTATTGTGCAATATATATCCACCGCCCGCCTTCATTGACATCTTATTCCGTGCTCGAAAGTCCGATCACGTTTCCGCGCGAATTATTCAATAGTAAAATTCGTTTTCAGATATTTAACCTATTCAGTCTGTTAGATGTCTAACTTAAGAATTTTATTTGCTCTAGTGATCATGGATGCGTTCCAGGAATTCAGAAAATTCTAGTTATTCCTGAAGTAATGGACTACCCTGCTACGACATGCTACGAGCTACGCCGTAGACCCGTAGTACATTTTAGTTTTCGTAAGTTACTTTCTAACTTTATCTTTGAAGCAATGCAGGTTTTTAGACCAACAAAACTACAAAAAATATTTTAGGATATACATATATGTTTATTTATGCTTATACTTAGAATTCTGAAGTAGGCACGTTGCTACGACATCCGTAGACATTTAAGATTGTTTGGTATTGGTCGATTTGTAATTAGGTTAAGATATAACTTGAGATGAGCATTGATTTGCTTTTTATTAATATGTTTAAAATCTATTAGGTGATTAAAGTTATTACTGACTTTTTTTTTTTGCTGAGCTCCAAGGGGTTCTAGTGTGATCTTAAATAGCCTTCCTCAAGGATTAGGTTTTCAAATGCAAAAATATTTTTTCAAACCCGACTGGTAGTTCCAGAGATTAGCGCGTTCAAACAAACAAACTCTTCAGCTTTATTGTATAGATTACCTTTACCAAGCTCTACGCCGTAGACAACAGTTTTCATTTCATATAGATAGAAGTTACGACTTTAGGGCCGGTTGTGTCAAACGGTTGGTTAACGTACCTACATACGTACGTCCATAATTTTATAAAATAACGCTTTTAAGGGGTCCGTACTTCAAAAGGAAAAACGGAACCCTTATAAGATCACTTTGTTGTCCGTCTGTCCGTCAGTCTAGACCCTTTTTCTCAGGAACGCGTAGTTGAAATGAATATCAAATATTCAGAGCTGCAATCCCTTGAAGCAGTGAAAAAACCAAATTTCTAAGTCAACGCAATCAGACCGAAATCAAAACCTATAGGGTACTTCCCGTTGATCTAGAATCATGAAATTTGGCAAGAAGGAATGTCATGTAGCACAAGTAAAGGAAAAAATCGGAAAACCGTAAATTTGTAGATACATTACGAAAAAAAAAAAATTAAAACTGTTTACATAGGTACCGTACGGAGCCCTCAGTGCGTGAGTCCGACTCGCACTTGACTGGTTTTTTTTATGACGATGGTTAGCGCCATTTTTAACATATACGCGTGTGTCATGTGGACGTGAAACAACCCGCCCTGTTGAAAAATAAAATTTTGATTTATAACAATAGAAATTCAATTGTGTCCCATTAGACCCATAGTTGAGCTAATAACGATGGGTTCGAATATGATTTGCGTGACAAACCTCAACCCTTAAAAATGAGTTTTTAGAAAATATTTCCTACTTGAAGATCCATAATGCCCTGTTGTGACATGCTACGTCGAAGATCTTGTAGCCTGAACCATTTTCTTTTTATATTAATTTTTTTGTTGTGTAGCCTATAACATAACGATTTCATTAATAAAAAATCAAAAAGTTATTTGATGTTTTCGACCGAATTTAATGGCAGTACAATTCAAAATGTTTCCAGTTTGAATTATGAATTCGTCTACTTCGTTTTCTTCGTTTATTCGTCGATATCATGCAATATAGAGAATATTGCATGATATCACTTATTGAATTCAGTAACGCGTGCATATTTTAATTTCAAATGATTTCATGATTTCAATTTACGGGGTACGTGGTGCCGACTACCGACCTACCGTCTTGTATATGATGCTGATCGACACTAAAACAATTTAAGCGCTCCTTCCATAATCGAATCTCCTCCGAGCTCCTCGAGGGCCGCATTCCGCCACAATTATTGAACACAAATTCGGTTACGGTGGTGACAGTTTTATTTTATTATGGATGTATTTAAGGTATTGAGTATATTTTGCCGTTTACCCAAAAAGTTTTCATTAAAAGAAAATTTGACTTTCCCTTAAAAGATTGTCAATTCGTTTAATAAATAAATGCTTCCCTTGTCGGAAGGGAAATTTGCCAGTATCGCCGTCAGTAAGGCTATGACCACGAAACTAACATTCAGGAACGCCCGTTTTGTTCGCAAAGTTACAAGTTTATCCGGAAACCAAAGTGTACGATTTCCGACAACTTATTGAACTTGTGCCATCCGTCTAGACTGTGGTCAGTCACAACTGCAAGTCGAGAAGAAAAAACTATTATTGTGCCGCTGTGCAGCGAATGACCTAAATTGTACCAGATGAAAGATACAGATTAGATCGGAATCAGACGGGATCGCTCTATCAGTAGGAACTATCCGTGGTGGGAACCCAGTGTTTCGAATATTTGTGTCGGTATACCTACTAAAGGTGCAGCGTAAATTCATGCTCATTGCCTCTAACTATATATAGTCTAAATCAACCAAATTATCTACCTATATGTATTACCTAAACTCCAAGATGAAAGCGACTAAGTATATTTATTTATTTATTTATTTGGAAACTCAACAATTACATGAGTTATGAATGTTCACCCCACTATCAATGAACCACTCAATGCAGTTGTGTCAAAGTTAAAGCATCTTACAGTCTACCGACTGACTGACTGACTATGTCTATGGCTAAAGTAGGTACATAAGTCAGTATTTACCTACTATGTGTATTCGCTGAAAGATGGAGATGTCCAGGAGTAGAACTAACAAAATCAACTTAGGAAACTATATAGCAACTAGTACCTATCAGTGTAACGAACACGGCTATTACCATTGATTAGGTAGGTACATGTTTATTTTACAAAATCTATTGTTTGCAATCAGTACGTACCTACCCAATTAAACCCACCTATTAGTTATTGCCACGTTTCAATTAAAAACCCTGTGCCTATACAAACTACCGCGGGGGACTCTCCTAGTCCGCCATCTGAGGCAGGCGTTCAATAAATATCGAGGAAATAAAAGGTGAACTCGTTGTGGGCGAGAAAATAGACTCGTTGAAATCTAATTTCGCGTAACCATAACGGGCAGTACTTGAGAACGATGAGCCATCCGCGACAGACGCCCGGCTCATATCAATTTCTTAATTGAGCCGCGGCTTCTTCGCTCCAGCGCTTCTCCTGAAAACCTCATTGCCTCCGCGCGGTTCATAGCCATCCACCCGAGCATTCTTCATAACATAACTAAGCATAGCTGGCTATAAAGAAATTCAGAGAACTTTTCACTTCACACAGAAATCTCGACCTACCTACTTAGGTAGTTGAGATAGATTCTTTTCTTTTACAATTGGGGATGGTTTAGGATAGTATCTACTCGCGCGGTTTATACGTTATTTACAGCTTTGTTTGTAATCTCATAATTTGTTATCTACACTATATACATACGCAGTCCTTTCGCAATCGATACTTAGTGACTGAATAACAAACACCATTATGATTACGAAATAATTTATCCACGGACGCAATAAACAGAACATATACCTACTTCTTTAATCTAACAGATCTAATTAAGTCCTTATATTATATAAAATATATTTTATGTTAAATCAGTTTAAAACTAAATTAATGACTTTCGTTCTATGGTTATGGCGCTGCTGGACTGTCAACATCGTCGTCGGTAGGTTTAGAGGGGCTCTCCACGACAATTGGGTTGCTTAGAGAATATGGTCCTTCGTTGCATTTCGGACCGTCACAGGAGAAGTTATCATACTCGCAGTATTCGCCCATCACCATCTGGAAGAAAATAGGTAGGTACTTAGATTTGGTAAGACTCAGGTTAAAGGCTTTTATTTTCTACTAGATATATTAGAAAACGGAACAGACTAAGTATTTGCCAGATAAGTTATTTGGCTGAAGTCTTGAGATCATGAATACCTAGTTTTGGGAAAAAGGGAGAAATAGGCCTAAGTGTACGAGCAAATAATAACTTTTTTTTAAATTACAACAATAACATTCGTGCTTGGATCGAGGAATAGTCTACCCAGTCATTACCTTGGTCGGGAATTTAGGATCAGGGTTCGGGTTGCAGACGCATTGGCCACACACGCAGGTGCCTCGGCCGGAACACTCCAAGCCCTCGGTGACACCTGGCGGGTAGCAGCTCCGTCCTACATCGCCCTTGCCGCACGAACACTCTGCATTCTCTTCGAAACTCACTGAAATGATAGGAAGACAATAATGTAGAGTTTCATGCAAATATTGTTTCATGGAACCCCTGCTACTCTTGTGAAAGCACGATCTGTACTTAGATACGAAACTTAAACACATATTATATCTAGTTAAGAACATAGGTTGAAAACAGGAGAAAAAAAAATTGGGTAAATTGGATCTGACACCTGCGGCACTTTAATATTGTTCTTGTAAAAGCGGTTTTGATGCTTTATTATTTAAGTAGTAAATTTTATCAAGTACCTACCTACCTACCTATCGTACAAAAATTGATGCCTTCAATTTATTTAACAAGAACATTAATGATCAAATGATTGTATCTTTCCAAACTTACAACCGTAATCTACGTGAACAATGGTGTCATTGGAGCAGAACTCCCCAAACTTCGGCAGGTTCTTTGAGAAACATTTGTTTTCCGTCGGGCACCATGAACATTGAGATAACTTCAAACACTCGAAGCACGACTTTTTGACAGTGCACACAAAGCGATCGTCCATAATAAACGCATTTCGAGCGCTTACTACTACGAAAGAAAAACAAAGCAAATAAATTATCGAGATGTAAGACATTGTTATTAGTAATACTGACTACCGTGTGATAAATATAACGGTACAGTCTCTACTGGCTAGTTGTGTTTGCCTACCTACTGGGTATTCATATGCCGAGCTAAAGATATCTGCTTAGCCATGACTTGTAATACGCATTTATATCGCAAGAGATAACCTTTCGTTGTGAATTAATAATGCTCCCGTTTATCGAAACATACATTTCTAAGTTTGATGTTACGGTTCTATGATGTTTGAAGGTGAAACATGAAACTAAGAAGTCGGTTTATTAAGATCATTAAACGTTAGGTACTTACTTAAACAAACGTAAATTGGCATGCTTTATGCATACGTCCACTTCTTTAGGTACATTTATGTGCTTGAAGTATTAAAAAAAAAAACCGGCCAAGTGCGAGTCGGACTCGCCCATGAAGGGTTCCGTAGCAGCAAGTAACATAATATAAAAGTTCTTGTAGTTCGTTGTAACTTTGTGAAAGGTAAATTGCGGTTTTAGATTTATGACGTATTAAAAAAAAACTACTTACTAGATCTCGTTCAAACCAATTTTCGGTGGAAGTTTACATGGTAATGTACATTATATATATTTTTTTAATTTTATCATTCTCTTATTTTAGAAGTTAGAGGGGGGGGACACACATTTTACCACTTTGGAAGTGTCTCTCGCGCAAACTATTCAGTTCAGAAAAAAATGATATTAGAAACCTCAATATCATTTTTGAAGACCTATCCATAGATACCCCACACGTACAGGTTTGATGAAAAAAAATTTTTGGAGTTTCAGTTGTAAGTATGGGGAACCCCAAAATGTATTGTTTTTTTTTTCTATTTTTGTGTGAAAATCTTACTGCGGTTCACAGAATACATCTACTTACCAAGTTTCAACAGTATAGTTCTTATAGTTTCGGAAAAAAGTGGCTGTGACATACGGACGGATGGACAGACAGACAGACAGACATGACGAATCCATAAGGGTTCTGTTTTTTGCCATTTGGCTACGGAACCCTAAAAACGGTCAAGTGCGAGTCGGACTCGCGCACCGAGGGTTCCGTACGTATGTAACTACAAATTTACGGTTTTCGGTTTTTTTCCTTTACTTGTGCTACATGACATAGCTTCTTGTCAAATTTCGTGATTCTAGGTCAACGGGAAGTACCCTATAGATTTTGATTCTCTTGCGAGTGTCAAAATATGCGGCATAAACGGAACATTATAAACGCCCGTATTTTTTGATTGCGTTGACTTAGAAGTTTGATTTTTTCACTGCTTCACAAGGGATTGCAGCCCTGAGTATTTATCATTGATAACTCCACGCGTTCCTGCGAAAAAGGGTCTTGACAGACGGACAACGAAGTGATCTTATAAGGGATCCGATTTTCCTTTTGAGGTACGGAACCCTAATAAATTGAGAACGTGTTTCAAACACCTACAGGTTCTAAAGTAGGACCTACTTACCTACACTAATCTATAATTAGGTAGGTGTTTTATATAGCATGTGGGAACTACAGAAATTGAATAATTCAGAAATGTTTTAATACCTGCCTAATTGAAAAATGTATTTGTCCCTTGTTAGTTTCCCAAACTCAATTAGGTATAAGTAGGTACGAATATACCATTGAACCTTTTATACAACGAAAACTTTAGATATAAGAACAACACTGATGTATTGAAATAGAAATAGCGAGTAGGTTGGTCGGCTGCTCGGGGACTCGCGCAAAAATAGAATTTTTAAAACTCCATAGAATACAGATTCATTCATAAAGGAGATACCCGAGGCACGGACTTCACAAAGCGGGGCCTGAAACAAAATCATTGAAATGGTCAAAAGTTTTCTTTTTTCAAGCTAATTCAGTGATGAAATTTTTTCAGGCATTGACTAAGTACGGTGTTAATTAAAGAAATTAATGAATATCCTCTATCAAAAATAAATGTACCTAATGTAAAAGGTACCTAGGAGTTGTGGTTTTAATAACAGGATGGCGTATTTTTGTTTCTTTTTTTATACCTACAACAAACACCTCTCAATTGTAAAGAATACACAAAAGTTAAATGACATCATAACGTAAGTCCATCTACCAGACCAAGCTACAAGCTTTCCCCAAGTACATAGGTGTGTCATGTCAACGGTGAGTAGGTGAGTGTACAGTCAACATTGCAGGATAGTCGGATATAGTTGAAGTTTAGTAAGAAACTGATAGATATTCTCGAAAAAAAATTAATTTTATAAAACAAACAGCTCATTTATCAAATTAAATTTCAGGCGACAACATCCATCGGTTTCTTACCAAACTTCAACTATATCCGACGATCCTGCATACTTATCTCTTTTGTTGACTGTACCTACTCAGTAAACTACAATACAATATAGTAGGTTACTGAAATGGTAAACTAAAACTGTAGTAGTAGGTAGAAGGCACCTTCACACAGTTGTATGAAGCCTATAGGTAAAGGTTCACCGCTGCTCAGTTTTCGAGAATTTTGCTTTAAAAGCAATTTTGTTTTATTTCTGAAAGTCTAAAGATGAAAGTCTTGTGCTGAACAAGAAACTTTAAAGATAATATTGTAATAATTATATTAATCCTTAAACCCTCTCTTATCATGCGGAAACTCAAGCGGAAGCTTCAACTTCCGAGTGTACTGGTCCATTCCAGTTCATTTCAAGCCCCTTTTAACACGCCCAGACTGCCGGGTACCCGGGTCGGTGCCGCGGCACCGACCCGGGTACCCGGCAGTGCCGGCTGCGCGAGGGTCTACGGATTAGGTAGTTAGTGTGATAGCTTTCACAAATGGTAACAATTTGACATTGTTAGCACCTTTACGTCGTAGCATTACAAGGGTGATTTTTGTAGCGCAAGTAATACCGCTGATGAGTGGTTGATTGTACATACAGTCACAAGCATAAAAAATATAAATATATTACCTACTATGACCTCGGCAATAATATCCGATTTCATTATTTATCCATTATCTAATAGGTACTTATAGTAAGACGGCAAATATCATGTGATAATTTGCCAAAGCGTTGTCAGATATTTTCGATCACAACGAAGTATATGAATGAATTTAACTCAGTAGGCAATATGACGCAGTAGTATTTATGACGCAAGACATGTCCGTTAATACTTATTCCATTGACAAATATTTTTGAAGCCATAGGTACAGCATCCTAAGTCTGTCCCTTGTCTCACCAGATACTTCTGGTGTTCCTTCAATGTCCCATATTTGTGCTGCCACTTGTATTATGCCTTCCACAAAATAATCACATATATTTGACGTCATATAATAATGGACGAATCATGAAATCAGATGCCTATTATTGCCGAGCTGTCCAAAGTAATATAATTATAATATGTACGATCATGATCGTGACTGTACCTACCGGCAGATTTCACCAGGTTTAGGTACCGATTTTTCATTGTTTAATTTTTTAACCCGGTGGCGTAACGAACGTTTGTAGACGGGCTTAGGTTATTGTCTGTTAATCCAGTTGAAAATCTAAGCTGTAAAAGTTAACCTAATGGACTGGCAATCTGCTAGCGACTAGCATTGGAATATTATACATTTATAGCATTACCTCTCAATTCGTTTATTCAATGAATGACACCTGTCATGGTGATGGTGGCAGGCGCGGTCGCAGCCCAAGATTTGGGAGGGGGAGGGGGTAACCTCCTCGTTGGTTTAGTGGTCGTAAGCGTTACTGCTGAGCATGAGGTCCTGGGTTCAATTCTTAGGTTGGGTAAAGTGTTATTATAGGTTTAGCCTGGAGCCTGAATTTGTGCCTGGCTCACCCCCTATGACACGGGACTTGAACATAACTGGCGAAATGGGGGTGTAAGTAGTATATGGCGGTACACCCCTGCCTAACCTTTCGGGGATTATAGTTTAGGTAGGGTGGAAAGAGCGAGCGAAACGAGCTCGAAAATTTTAACAACCGGCCTCGGTTTGGTTAAGTTTTGTTTTATATTTTCAAGCAGAAATAAGAGTTACATTGTCGACTTATGCAGGCAAGCCCAAGCAACGACGAGAATTTAAAATGCAAGAGCGAGCTAAGCGAGCTCGAAAATTTTATAAAAAAAATAGGTTTGATTTTCTTTTGATCATTCCAAAATGACTAGGAATTACTTACTTTGTCGACTTATGAAGAAAAGCTCAAGAATCAGCAGAATGTGAGCGAGCGAAGCAAGCCTGAAAATTTTAGCACCCCACTTTGAAATAGGTTCTGTTTTCTTTTGACCATCATACAGAAAGAGAACTTAATTTATCGAATTATGACGAAAGCGTTTTACTGCAGTTTAGGTTTTGGAACTTAGGTAAGCCTTTCGAACCTTACGTAGGTACGAGTGGGGTGCCCAATATCGGGAGTTTGCTTCGCTCGCTCTTGCATCCTACATTCTATATTTTATGACAAGCTTTTTAAAGTAAAAACTTTATTAAACGCGTTGAAAAACCCACAGTCGTTTCGTAGTTTTAAGTTTTGTATATATCGGGGTCAGTTTTAAGTTAGTTACAAAAAAAACTACCTACCTATTATATTAGTACAAAATAAAAAAAAAAACCTTCGAAATATAAAAATAGGTATCTATTGGAATGAGGGTCAGGGACTCAGGGTCCAAGTTCCATGGGGTTATGATTCCAAAGATGGGAATCTGCTTCCTAAGAGCTGCTTGTACGCACGGCTACACATTAAGGTGAATGCGTAGTTCTAGCCCGCGAAATTCAATTTTTCTTACGTTTTTTGCAATTTTCAGTTCAGTGTCAGGTTGTATCTTGATCAAAATATGATTCGCGACTATAACAGGTACGTATTTACAGAATTATAATAATTAGAATCATTAATACATCTTTCTAAGTTAGATTTCTACCGTTAAGAACAAATCTCGTATGGAAAAGTGTTTGTGGTAGAAATCTAACTTAAAGAGATATATTAATGATTCTAATGACTATAATTCTGTAAATACATGTCTATTATAGTCGCAAATCATATTTTGATCAAGATACAACCTGACACTGACCTACAAATTGCAAAAAACCTAAGAAAATTTAAATTTCGCGGTCTACCACTGCACATTCACTAACCAGTATCAACTGACTTCTGATTGTACGAAAAACACAAACAATGCGAGGTCAGCTAAAACTGGCAATGTATAGCTTCATGTGTAGGCGTGTGACCTCATGAGATGTTGGTCTCTTAAAGTGAATGCGCCGTAGTAGAATGCGAAATTCAATTTTTCGGTCAGTGGGTCGCCTTAGGGCTTATGTTTTTTGCTATTTGCAGGCTAACCTGCAAATTGCAAAAAACGTGACAAAATTTGAAGTTAGATTTGTAAAGCACTATTCCATAAGAGATTTGTTCTTATGCAAATCTAACTTAGAAAGATGTATTAAAGATCCTAATGATTATAATTCTGTAAATACCTACCTGTTATAGTCGCGAATCAAATTTTGATCAAGATAAAAGCTGACACTGACCTGAAAATTACAAAAAAAAACGTAAGAAAAATTGAATTTCGCGGGCTACAACTGCGCATTCACCTTAAGCTAGATACACACGCAGCAACTTTAATCGCCGGCGGCTCGCTGGCGATTTCAAAATATAACATCCACAAGCAAGCATAATAATAAATTGTCGGTAGCGATATCAAAACATGTGTGTGGACGTGAGATTTTAGAATCGCTTACGAGTCGTTAGCTGTTCTACTCTGCAATAAAATTACATCCATGTTGAACACAGGAAGTAGGAACCTTGTGGTTGAACCAATGATATTTTTTATTAGAATAGATATCATTGGGTTGAACATACTTGGATATCGGGAGCACGTCTAAGGGCCAAAGCACACACGCTACTTTTTGCATCGGCGATCGGCGATTCAGCTGTTTCTTAGAAGCTAAATGCAGCGAGCAAGCATTCCACACCGCACACTTAAAAACGCCAAACGCGGCGATTCAGTCGCTTTTCAGAAGCTCGATACAGCGGCTGAACGCTACACTCCGCACATATTTGCATGCCGGTCGCAGCGATTTGTCATTTGCGCCAGCATCGGAGCAGTCGCTAAAACGCTTGTGTCCGATACCGCGTCCGAACGCAGAGTCGCCAAAACGCGATGCAGCATCGATACAGCCGCAAAATCGCCGATCGCTGATGCAAAAAGTAGCGTGTGTGCTTTGGCCCTAATTGTCTATTTATTTTTGAGGTTCTGGGCTCCATCGATAACGCACATCTATCTAATATGTCAAATCATATGAAAACAAAAACGTCAACTGTCAACAGCAAGCGCAGCGAAGGTTAGGAAGTTGTATCCTTTATTTTTCCAGATTGCTATTAAAATACGTGCCTTTGAATGTAATGTTGTATATAAAATGGAGAATTATAGCAAAGGCAAAAATGTAGAAGAGGAACTAGAACGTGACAAAATACCTATCAAGGACCTGCCAGAGAATTTCCTTTGGATGCAAGTGAGTTCCTGAATAAGCAATATTAATATCCCCTGAGCCTAAGTGTTGCTTTATTTTATTTAACCTATTAAATAAACGGTGTAAATGTTGGAACAGCATAACAGTAAGATTGTATTCACTAGTATTGCGCAATTTTAGTAATGTTTATGTAGGTACAGAAATACCTTTAAATAGAATGTTTACTTTTAAGGTGAAAGGTGGGAGCAAGATGGCAAACTTACTGTCCCATGCATCAGGTATCTTTGAAGACAAAGCAGCCACTGCAGTTGTGTGGAGTGGGGCAGGTGCTGCTATCTCTAAAGCTATATCATGTGCTGAAATACTGAAAAGGCAGTTTTCTATTGAACATCAAGTAACTAAACTATCCTATAAAATGTAAGTATCAAATTGATATTTGACCCCTTACAAATAAATGTCATATCAGGTTGAAAATGAACATTTTACTCCTTTCAGGGTGGAGGAATTTTGGGAGCCGAAATTGGATGGTCTTGAGACATTAGTAGTAAAAAGACAAATACCTATCATACACATATTATTATCAGTGGATGTTATTCCAGATATCAACCAAATTGGGTAAGTGTTTTATTACTGACTAAACCAGTCCAACTTAAAAGCAAATCTTTGGTAAAAAAAAACCTGTAATTTAGGGAAACCTGTTGGGGTCATAACATTTGTAATCTTGATACTTATCTGTTTTTCTAATTCACAGGTATCAAACTCTGAAAGGAAAGAAGTTTTGGCAAAAGGAACAGAGCAGCAACTCTAAACAACACCAATCATATAAATCTAAGAAACCTTTTAAACAAAAGAAAACATAAACAAATACCTTTTTAATTAACTCGTTTTATTGTGCATAGTAAATAAGATAGTTGGAGATTACAAATTAACTCACAATTTTTCTTAAGACTATTATATAAATAAACACATAGTTAAATACTTGACACATGAAATATTATACATCCTAATATTTGAGAGCATATTTGCATGTTTATATTAATAATAAACATGATTTAGTCACATACATAATTTAAATACTAGCTACTATGCATTTTAAATAGGGATTTATCCTTTTTTAGACATCTATAGTAAATCTACACTTTAAGCAATAAATGCAATGATTACATACATCTCATTATCTCCATACTATATTAAGTAACAATATACTTAGATATCCTAGATTTTAAAAAATTAGCTTGGTTATTTGGGATTGTAATTTTTTACCTACAACCCGCAAGAGTTAACTGGAGACCAGAGCGGCCCCACCCAAACCCCGCGCTGTTACCACTTGCATAACATCCGAGCGAAGTCTAAAGTTAACTCTTACGGGTTGTAGATAATATTATTCATGACATACAACTAAAACAGAAACTTCAAAGTAAGGAATTTTTAAAGATGCTACCTTATTACTGGGTACGCCAAAAGTAAACATTATTACTACTTCAGTTATCATCACAAATCGCTGTGAACACAACAGTCAGTAATGTCTTATAATTTGGTTCAGAATGTAGAACCAAATTATTTCTTTAACCCTCATGCTTCTGATTCACCCACTGGTGTTTCATCATCTAGTTTAGGCAGGATCAGAATTTCCTTTGAAATAATTGAGTATTTTGTAACAAAATAAGTAAATCTTTTGCACAGATGTGTTTCCTTCTCAAAAGCATCAAATATTGCCCTGTGGTGGAAGTATGCATGAGAAAATATTCGGTAAACTCGTCTGCAAACTGAACCCAGTTTAGCTACTGAGGATTCCTTGATGCTGACCCTGTAACAAGTGCTATTATGAATATACAGTTAACAGATTCTATACAGGGTGGCAGGTTTCAGGAATTCATGGCTACAGTTTGCGCATCAATGTCCCAGCCACCCTATATAAACAAATTAATGTGATGTTGTCGAAAACAACCATACCTGCTAGGAAAGTATTTGTTGCTGTTGAGCAAGCAAGCAGCCCCATCAAGTGTGTGTCTTGTGTAGTCAATAGCAGGGCATTCCTTAGGAGTTTTATGAGCTGCACATAAGAAAATCCACTGTTCAGTAGCAGTCATTTGTGTACATGTTTCTGGCTTACATTCAGCTTGTAATTTGACTGCCAGGCCATTTAGCTCCATGCAAAACTGTCTGAAAGTAAACAAGTGTTACTTAGCGTTTCATAAAAATATTGCCTACTAATTTCATAAGTTTTTCAACATACCTCAAATGTTCATATTTCCAAACACCCTCATCTTGAGCTTCAGGCATTTTTAAAATAGCTTCAAGATTGGAGGGGTCTCGTCGTATGGTTTGTTGTATGAATTGTTGGACAGCGAGGGTGCTGTCCATTTCCTCAAAGGGTTCGTCTGGCCAGCGACAAAAATCCTACAACAAAGTATTATATTTGCACGATAATAAATAGGCGTTAGATATTATTGGAAAACTAAAGGCTTTCAGTAAAACACTCATACCTTTGCTTTCGAACCGGGTCGATTTCGTCTCAATATTTGAACAGCTTCGACGGCCATTTCGAATGGGACGTTGGTTGGGTGATTACAAATTAAAAAAATATGCCAGCAGGTTAAATGCGGCTTTAGGATTACGATTAGAATACTAACGTAGAAAGAAACTTTATTTTATAAAATTGTCATTTGACGCCTATTCGATATCGCCATTACGTTTTTTAGTTGTCAAATTTTTTGACACACTAGGCCAGGCATGGATCCATAGTGTTGAGCTCATTTACTCTCATAGTGCTTTTTATAGTTTTCCGGTTTTTAAGCGAATAAATTCAAAATGTGGCGGACAGTTCACACACCGCTTCTGTTTGAACAACGCATGGAAGGTGGTCAAAGAGTAAAGTAACTATTGAAGGTGGTTGACTGGGTTGTCAGTCAACCACCTTCCATCACGGCCTTAAGCTACGTACACACGCAGCAACTTGTTGACGATTTCAATAACACATCCGTACACCTTAGAGTAAATGCTCTAAGCCGTACACACGTTTTGACGTCGCTAGTAACAAATCGGCTGTCAAAATCTGTATGTGGACATGAGATTTTCAAATCGCCCGGGGAGTCTTTGGTAACTAAAGTCGCTGCGTGTGTACCTTGTATTAGGTATTCATTTAGGGATCAATCTGGCTTGGCATTAGTCCATCCCAAAGTTCCAATCCATAATCGTGTTTTAGATTGATTATTTAATGCTAGATTGACGCCAAATATTTAAATTTTTGATTCGGATCAATTACATTTGTCAACGTATAGGTAATCTGATTGAACCGGAATTCTATATCTATGGATTGAACTAATGCCAGATTTTCAAAGTCAAAGTTTTTAAAACAAGCTTCTGATTTTAGCCAGCCAAAACAATCTCGTAGCGTTGTATATCAACTGATTACAACTAAACGCGGCATTAGTATTTGTCTTCTATATTTTCCACGAGTCAAGCGATTCTAGCGACACCCGTGGCAAAATTTGACAGTTTTCTTCCCTGTTGTGAGGGTTTTTTTCTTGTAAGATCGACTAAATGGATCGCCTATCGGCATAGACAAGCCGTCAAACTAATAATGACAATTGATTGAATTGTCAATAAAGCGTTGCCAGACCTACGGATTTGTCCGTAGATCTACGGATTTTTGGTCTTGTCTACGGACATACGGATTTTAGTCGCAAATCTACGGACTTTTGTTCGATTCCAAAACTGCAAAATTGCTTTTATTTTGGTGGTCATTTGATTCAACTAACGTCAAACGCATCGCTGTTTTGAACCTTATTTGTTACCGCGATGCGGTATTATACACATAATCTATAAAAGTGCAATAACAACTACCTTCTGTGGGGTAGACCGTAGAAGCAAAGAGGGAGCATTTTGAATTATTTAACACTCTCACCGCCATGTGGTCCGCCTGCCGCCCACATAAATTTCAGTGCTGCAAGCCACTATAGACTTTTTCATTTTTACTGGCAGGCCATGTGGACTGCCTGCGTACCACAACTAGCGCGCCAAATTCTATGACAATAGTACTTGTTGTAACTTGTAAATATTTGTAAGGGCAGGCCATACGTGTAATTAGGTCAGTTGCTCGCGCGCCGCCCACATGGCCTGCTGTAAAAGTTTTTCGCGCCAATTTCGCACAGACTTCGCAGCGCGTGTTTAGATAATGTCCAATTCTTCCTACAGATGTTAGAAATCACGTCTAATTCTAATTCAGCAGCTCATGTACAAAGTCAAAGAGATCATAAATTCAGCAAATCAGTGATGGCTGATCACAGAGGATGGCTTATTCAGAGAAAGGTACATACATTGTTATGAGAGGAACCGAACTGCTGGACTATCTGCAAAGGATGCCGGAGACCGAACAAAAAAAGTGAATACCGTGTGTTTAAAATGCCCGACTCAACCTAGTATTTGTGGTCAATTTTACGGAGAAATTCACATTTTCGTAAATGGAAATTAAAGCTTAATTTCCTATGATAATATTTTCATATAATTTCTCTTGTTTTATTTTGTGTCAAAACAATTTCTTTTGTTTGATTTCATTTTTCTATGTGACAAGATACTCAATAAAAATTACTAGTTTTACTTACTCGACTTTGAACCTTATGAATCTATAAATATAGTCTGATTTTCATCGTTTTTTTTTTCATTATTAGCTCTTTCACTCAACAATTTAAAGCAGACGACTTCGAATCCCTATCTAGCAAGCCAAGCTCTATAAAAATAAGTGAATTTGGGGGATCACAGCGGACCACACGGCCTGCTGGTAAACTTAACGACGTGTCCCGCCGACCGCCTACATGGCGTGCTGCAAAAGATACACAAAATCTAGCGTGGCGTGGTGTAAAAGACATTGCATGGCCCACGCGCCGCCCACACGGCCTGTTGTTCTAGAAAAACCTTAAATGTGTATGGCGGTGAGAGTGTTAATTCAAAAATATAAAATGATAAAAAAAAGTTACACGTTACCTACTGTTGTGTTGTGTTATACCGACAGTAATTAATTATAATTTTTTTTAAATACAATTTTTATTGCATTTCCTTTGTCTTGGAGATTTTCCCGCTTGTTTTTTTTAGTTAACAACTCCTTTACCGGCAAGAAATTAAGTTTAAGGTCAGTCCATCTCTAAATAGTCAGGTTTATTTAGCTTTAAAAAATGTCCGTAGATCTACGGATTTTTGTAGAGGCAATCTACGGACTTCTACGGATTTTTTTGCGTAGCCCTACGGATTTTTGAAAATTGGACCTGGCAACACTAATGTCATGTCAATTGACGTCATAGTGTCAGATCATCTTGTTGAGAAAATGTTTTGTTTCTAAAATAAATAAAGATAACGAAGCAATATGTCCCTCAAACTAGTAACGAATATATTTTTAAGTGTTTTATTGACCACTAGTAGTTATGCATTAAGTGATATGACCGAGAGTTCATTCGGAAAACATAAAGAGGGTGTTATTGCTGCATTTGGAGATTTCAATTCAGATGAATTAACTGACGCGTTTGTCATTAAAAATTATTCAAGTGTGGAAGTTTATCTTGCTTACGACAAAGAACCTTTCATGAGGCCATCGATATATGCTTGTAATTTCAGTAACATTTTAATAACGAGTGTTGTACCAGGTGATTTCGATGGAGACGCATACATGGACATAATGCTGACCACCCAAAGTTTAAATGATACTTCTAATTTGCACACTGTTAGAATATTATGGGGTGGCGAGTCCGCTTTGAACTGTTCTGATGCTTTGTTTATAAAGGCCATCTCAGTAGGTCAACCATTAGTAATGGACTATAATCGAGATATGATTCTTGACCTTTTTGGCATGAATACACAAAATCAAAGGGTGTTCTGGGTATTTGACAAGTCCAGAACAACTCCTGTTGAAAAACAGATGGGTGATGATATGACTAAGATGATAAAGCTGCCACATTCACACTCATTTTTAGATGTTAATGACGATGATGCTGCAGATCTTCTAGTTACAACTACTTCTAATGTTGAAGTGTGGTTGAATGATGAAATAGAAGGATTTAAATATAACAACAGTATTGAACTACTAGTGGGCCATCCAACTATCTATGGCCAAGCTCTCTTTCTTGATGTAGCTCTCTCTGGACAATTCTTTTTAGTAATACCTGTGTGCTATGATACACAGTGTTTTAATAGCACTATATTGATATATGACAACCAAAAGTGGCATGACCTTCAAGTGGATTTCAATGATGGCAAGGGAACATTGTGGCGATTTGTGCCACCAAGAAATGAAATTTATTTAGATACCATCACTATGAGAAGTGGAGATTATAACATGGATGGTTACCCAGACATCTTGATGATTTTAAGTCCTACCAATAGTAATGAAACCAGGGCTTTTCTGCTTCACAATAGGCCATGCAGCTTGCCAGGGTGCAAGTTCTACAGAACATTTGAAGTACAGTGGGATAGGTTTGACTCCTTTGGTAATGATGTTATAATGGCCACTTTCTATGATTTCTACATGGATGGTGTCCTTGATATAATATATGTCAAGAAAAATGTAACAACACTACAACACACAATGAATGCATTCAAAAATGAATTGGAATATGACACAAACTTCATTAAAGTCATTGTTGTTACTGGTTTGACCAATGAAAGAATGCCAGTCAATAATAGAACTTTGTATAACAGAAAAGTTACATTTGGTAAGCAGTTAATTATATTTGAATTTGTTTCTTTGGATTGCTTAGTTCCACAAGTATTTATATGTTTTGTTTTTGCAGGAACCAATCTCCCTGGACCTAAAATAGGTTACAACACATGGTCTCAAGAAGGTACTTACAGGACAGGAGTTTGTGCTCAACTGCCGCAGTCTGCATACTTTGCTCTACAGTTACCTTACTCCATATTTGGCTTGGATCGCACACCAAATTTTGTTGATACTTTAAATGTTGGCCTTTCAGGATATTCTAAAAGTTGGACTCAAATAATACCAAATTCTCAAATCGTAGTTGTTCCAGCTCCACCCAACGACCCTTCTCAATGGAAGGCTCAGTTGTTTGTGACACCAAGCAAAGTTATTCTTAAGAGCGTGTTTGTATTGACTGCTATCATAGTTATTATTACTGGGTGCGTCTTGTACTTGCATTGGAAGGAGAGAAACGACAGACAGGATATTATAGAAATTGATGAGAAGACTTATGTTAAGATATAATTTTGTAATTTAGTTAGTTTTGCAATGTGTATAATCACTAGGTACCTAATTAAAAAATAATTACTTTTAAGAAATAATGTGATCTTCTATTAATTAGTTAGATTATAAATAATACTTTTATTTGTAGGGTTTAAAAACTTTTTTTTTCTTTTGATAGTATCTCCAGCCTACTGTTGAAAGATACATGAATAATCAGACAATTGGAATTTATGTATAGACCCCAGCACATCAAGCTACCCAAAATTGTAAAATTAACCTAATGCTTTAGCGATAAAGTTGAAAATCTATTAAAGCAATTTGACACATTGTAGTAGCTTGATGTGCTGGCGTCTGTCTGAACCTTATCAATAAGAAACTATTGTTATTTAGTTATTGATCAAGTTACTGTGATAAAATTATGAAGATGACTTGAATGCTAACTATCACAAGGAAGTATAATATGTAAAAATAAAATAATTATGTTACTTTCATTTATGTATGTTTATTTTTCAATAAAAAAACTGTAGGTCAAGGAGAATGTCTCACAACCATTCTCAATTTAAATAAAATACTTAGTAAAGACAAAAACATGCTTGAAGATCAAAGGTAATTAAAGTTTATATTATGTACTTGTTAGTTACTTACACAGAAGAAAACAACCTTATGATACATTATTAGGTACAATTCTCTAGAGCAAAACTAATAAATGTGCGCTACTTTAAACCTGCTAAAGATTTATAAATGGTGAACATTGCTCAGATTAAAAAAAAAAACATTGACACGAGGAAAACTTGGTTTACATGAAAAAAATTTAAAGTGCATCACCCTAATCTAAATTTGAGTAAAATCATCAAAACACATTGTACAGAAAGTTTGATTTAAGTATCAAACAATCAATTCAGAGACTAATATTATACCAAGTACCAACACCTCTTGGTCATTGTCTATACTCTATTATTATTGACATAACATTGTAGCATGCGCGCATTAGATCACCCAAGCTGCTGGGATCCGAGTACTCTGAATAGGCTTTGACCAGTAGCAATACCTGGCTGCAGGAAGTTATAGCCATACCAGTGTGGCTCAATTGCTGACCGTCACAAACTGTTTGTCTAATACGCACGAGAGTTCTTAATGCTTTGATTTCTTATGTTTCTTCTCCTTCTTCTTTTCCATTTTCTCCAACTTCCTGTAAACAGAAAAAAATTGGTATAATTTTTGTACATGTATACTCGTTTCTTAGGTATGTTATGATGTTATTTATATACTGACTTAGGTGGTTTTAGGCTGCCTAATTTGTAACTATATTAGAGCTAGTAATTTGAGATAATTTTCAAGTTATGAAACAACAAATTGACAAAGTTCAAATTCCATTGCAACCAAAAATTTAGACCTTTTTGCTACAAAATGGTCACTCAAAAATCAACTTAGAATACATTGCATTATTGTACAAAACTGATTAAGAGGCGATGGAATGTAATGTATCTGAGATTACGAACACTGCTTTACTTACTTCAACAACTTCTTTTTCTGTTTTTTAGTTAATTGACTGATTAGATCCATTTCAGTGAGATTAGATGAGTCAGTTTCTTCAATCTTAGTGGCGGACAGAGGCAGAGCTCCAGCTTTCATCACAAGACCAGTATCTCTCATTTGTTGCATCAGTGTTGGAACATCTGGTTTCTCCTCTTCTTCTTCAGGAGCCGATGTGGAAGCTTGTAGGGCACGAGCCTCACTCATAGATAAAGAGTACATTGAACATTCTTTGTCTGTAAAAAGGATGCAACCAGTTTAATAATATTTTAGGCTGAGTATATGTAGATAGTGCCATCCACGAAGACGCGCCCCACTCTTCTTTCTAATTGCTACTGGTTATTGCTAATTAATTCTGCTAGTGTTTTAGTTTTTTTATACACACTATTTATAATGTACCATTTTATAAGTAATTACTGTGTATCGACAAAACTAAAAGATGACTGGAATGTTGCATACTTGTACTGTAAGCGATTAGGAAGAAGAGTGGGGTGCGTCTTCATCAATGGCGCTATCTGTACTAGGCTAATATCAATAATAGTTAAATTAAGAATCAGTTACAAAAATACATCACTTTTCTTGACACAGAAAAAGGTTTTAATTATATACCAATTAGGAACTTCCATTTATTACAAACTATTCCTTTTGAACTTGAGAGTTTCATTACATTTCTAAACCTTGCCAGAAGCAATAAACCTGTATGTATTTAGAACTAATGAACTCACCTGTATTTATGTGACCCCATTTGTGGCACTTGATACATCTGACATTTCGGACAAGTATTCCAAAAGGCTGATCTCTGATTTCATTGTCCCCCTTGCAGTAGCTCTCTCTGGGCGCGTTGTACTTGCGTTGCCACTCGAATTTATATTCAGGTTCGTTATCTTCACGTTCTCTTTCTTTTTTAACACCAGGGGGTGGCTCGTACATAAAGTTCAAACTTAATTTGTCCTTACTGTCTTTGCTCAGCAATGCCCTTGAAATAAAAGTTTTTAATTATTTCAAGAATAAAATTCTTAGATTAAGGATAATAACCCGACTGTTACTTACTTGTTTTCATGAAGTTCTTGTTCCTTTTCATATTGTACTCGTAATTCCTCTTGTTTCTTTTTGTATGCCTCTGTTTTCTGTTCTGCCATCCATACCTGCCGATTAACATAAATGATGATTTATTAGCACTAAGCTAAATAAAATACAGCTGATCACAGGCTGTTGTAAACACAATGAAAAAATTAAATGTCACAGCTGCATTACTTACCCTTTTCAAATTATCTCTTGAAGCAGGATGGAAGAACTTCTTACACATGTAATTATTGAATCCTTTACCCATTTTGTTTATTTAAATTGTAAAGACTGAAGTAAATTAATATATTTCACAAGAATACGCCAGCCTCGTACGTACCACTGATAAAGTTGGATAAAGTACAGTACATAAACTAGAAGCTAGTAGCTACATATTAGTAATCTGTGACTAGAAGGTATTGCCACTATAAAAATATTATTCATGATCTCCTGACTCTGATAGTAGTTAAAACTTGTTCCCACAAAAAACAACTGAATTATCTCCAAAAACAGGGGTTCCTCTCTCCTACCCTTTTTGCTGGGCCCTACAGGGTCCATAATGGTCTAAATTACTTATACAACAATAAAGATATTGAGTATAATTTTTGAAATTCCACTATTATACAAAAAGAGAGCATGACGTGTGCTCTCTTTTCAATCGGCAAAGCGCGAAAGGCCGTCGATCAATGTGTCCCGACCCTTATCCCCTACCTATCCTTTCGGGGAATACAGGCGTGATGTCATGTTTTTTGTGATTTTTCGTAGCAATCACCACTTTTTTTATAAATAAAGTACTACGTAGTCGATTCTTCAGTAATATCGTATACGACCCCTAATAAATTGGGATAAGAGCAAGAGAACAATGATGATATTATCGGTACATAATAACGGTATTTTTCTAAATCGACTAATCGGTCCAACTAAGTTACGGTTATTGGCTGTGTAGTGTTGTCTCGTTATTTACCGATACTTTTGTGTATGGTCACAGAGTACTTTTATATATTGTGTATGGTGCTGTGCTTTGCTTGTCAAGTAGTGGTGGTTATGTGATGGTGGATGGGAAGATATTTTATTTGTATACTTTGCTAAGCTACAAGTTTTTGGGTTTCTCGTTGCAATACAGTGATTTTATCGATTAAAAGGTTTTGGATTCTTATGTACATCGTTAGAGTATTTTCATAACTTATTAACTGAGTATACAGGTCAATTCATGAGTACCTACGACTTTCTAAAGTCCAGTGTTAAATTATACTCGATTATAACATCAGTGTTATTATTTTGTTTAATTCGTTTGTACCTTAGATCACCTGTGAATACAGAGCTAATAATGATTAGTATTTGACGTAATGAAATATAACTAACAAATTTTGATTTGAAATTCTATTTTTTTTCCATTGTGCTTATGTATCTATTTTGGTATTATCATTAGCTCCAGCCTATCACTATTACTACCCTATCACGCACGTGAAGCGGTTAATCCGGATTCACAATCCATTTTACATATTGTCATCATTGTGTTGCTTTATGTTAACACATTCATACTGTTTTATCATGTTGATGTATTTTTAGAATCCAACCTACTATGCTATTCAAGCTTGATTCCTTTGTAAACATTTTTGAAGTTTATATTCAGTTTGTGTACATGTGAAATGAAATATAGATATACAGTGGTTTTATATATTGAATGACTATAAGACTGTGATTAACTATGATCCTATGAAGGATACATCAGGACAATTCAAACAGGAGAATTTGACATTCATGGTGAGTAATTCCTTCATTTTTGCCCTTATGTTTTCTTAAAACGCTTTTAATTTTGGGACAAAATGGATGCGTTTAATCAAGTAAACAATAATAATTTACTTTGAAAATATGGCATAGCGTTGCTAATTCTCTAGATTTTTTTTAAAGCAATAATTTGTAATCTAGTAATGTCTGGTAACTTAGTAGTTGTTCTTCACTGTGATTCATTACTTGGACTTTGGTTTAATACATTCACGTTGATGATTCCTTCTGTACTAAAAAATTTTTTTGATCATAACTGGCATTTCTTCTATGTTACAACTCATGGAAGAAGTCAGCAACATAAATATCATAAGTAACAATTTTGTTTTTGTACTTTATTCAATTTATTAAGCTAATTTGTATGGCAAGTGAAAGACTTGGACAGACAGTTTGCCATAGAAACTTATCATCACTTTTTTTTTCTTACTCCTCTTGTTGCTATTTTCTGCTTATTATTGTTGGGAGTTCTAGAATAAGAAAAAAATAAAAATTATATATTCTGCACAAATAACATGCATATTATAAAATAGACATAACATACATGGGTCAATCAACTTTTATTTGTCCTGTAAGTACTATGTTTTGTCCCTGACCAATAATCGCAGTTCTAAAGAAAATTAAGTGTTTTTTTGGCATATATCGCATTTATCTTATTATTAAGCAAACATACGAGTAAATTATTTTAAATAAATCACTAATAAACTGGAATTTTAATGGTTGTCCAGGTGACAAAACATCTGATGTAGTGTTTTTTTCTTTGTCCCCCAGTAGCTTAGTACAATGAAACATTACTTTATACAAAAAAATTCTTAATGGCAATTAATTACGCTTGTACTGTATAATTATATATTAATATCTACTATGATGCTAGCATATAGATTTTTGTTTGCTTTATCATTTTAACGAGTTTTTTGCATGTTCATTTTGGTCCCTATTATATTTTACTATCCCGACGTCCATCGGACAACGGTAAAAAAGTTCCGAAAACAAAACATAGATGGCGTGATCAGTGCCTTGAGAACAAGTCGATCGATTTGGTGACAACACTCATCCAGCCGCCATTTTGATTTCATCTTTCCCGCGGCGTCAGTCGGCCGAGTGCGTTTTGAGAAAGTGGGTGGCTTTTTTGTGTGTCTACCGGACAACCAGCACAAAAACGTAAGTATTTGATATATCGTAGTAAATTAAAGTGAAATATATTCTATTCAATCTATATTTTTCACTGCGCGTAAGACCTAATTCAAAATATCATTAGTTATTACCAGGAAGCGCAAAGACTGATAAATGTCACTCGGACAACCAGTCACTTGGACAACCAAAACAGTTGTCCGTGAGACATTTTGGTTGTCCATAGGACAATAATGATAGAATCAGCATAAAGCAATACTTTTTCTTTCAATAATTAGTCATTGAAGAGCCTCTTACAAGGGCTAGAGCATTTATTATTGTTTAATATAAATTAGATTGATATTTTGACCAATTTCAACTTTCTACTTCTTGACGTGTGGAACACCGAGTCGAGGAACGATCCGATGATCTCTGGTGATCTAATAGTTCTCTATTCTAAATTATTTTTGTTATTATTTTTAGATAATGGGTTTGACGGAAAAAGAAAAATCAAGACGCTATAGAGAAAGACTTAAAGCAGACCCGGAGAAATTAGCTGAGCGAAAGAGAAAAAAAAGGGAAAGCTACCATAAGAATAAAAAACTAATTTCAAGTATGCCGTCAGAAGATAAAGAAAACTGCAGAATTATCTGGAAGCTACGAAAACAGTCACAGAGAAATCGCCAAAAAGCTGTTAGGAATATAATTGAGAATACGCCTCCAAGCTCTCCGTCTATTCTGCAAGAAATAAATCCCGAAGATCAACTTCAACCGATGACACCACCTCCTAGTCCAGCCGTGTCTTCGAATAATGAAAAGATTAGAGGCAGAAAAAAAGTTCGACGAGACAGATCTAAATTATATAGAGAAAATGTAAAATTGCAATCTGAAAGCAAGAAGTGGAAGAAAAAGTTTGAAAAATATAAAAAGAGAGCTCATCGGAGAGAAAAGGAATTAATTAAATTAAAAGAAAAACAGGGAGAAAAAATTGAAGAAAAACAAAAGTACGGCATATTAACAAACGCTATCAAAGATAATTACAGGAAAATTAAAGCCAGAACAGGTAAAAAAATGCTGAAAAACATTTTCGCGAAACTTGGTGCGCAAAATCATGAAATAGTAAAAGACTGTTTGGGCTTACAAGGAAGACTCAGAACAAGTATTAACGCGCGTAATTCAGATACAGAGCTGACAAAAAAAATTAATAGCTTTTTCTTAAGAGATGATGTATCTAGAAATACTGCCGGAAAAAAAGAAACCATCACTAAAGGCAAAGAAAAGATGCAAAAACGGTTTCTATTGGACTCAATGAAAAACTTGTTCAAAGCCTTCAAATCAGAGAATCCCAATGCTCATATTTCTATTTCACTAAAAATCGCCCTTTCTACGTAGTTACACCAACAGTTGATGGAAGGGATATGTGCCTTTGTAAAGTACATACTAATGCAGCAGCTAAGATAAAGGCTCTCAAACAAAAAAGAGTTATTAGTGCTTTTGATCTAAGCACACTGATATCGGAGACAGTCTGTGACAGCACTAAAAAAGAGTGCATGTTTGGTACTTGTAACCAGTGCCGGAATAAGGAATTCAAGATAAATAGTGACAGTGTTCGAGGCAAAATACAGTGGTTTGAATGGGTGAGGGAACAAGAAAGCTATTTGAAAAACGACAAGCAATTTAAAGCCGTAAAGAACGTGAAAAGACCTAAAGAAGATACTATAGAAAACATGGTGAAGAACTTTCAAGAAGAACTGAAGACTATAAAGAAACATATTTTTAATATGAAGACTCAGTTTAAAAATTTCCGCCAATGTGTTGATGAGATCAGAGCAAACGAAGCTGTGATATTAGTTGATTTCAGCGAAAATTATAATTGTAAATGTACCGAAGAAATTCAGGCGCATCAATTTGGTGGTTCTCGTAATCAAGTCACTCTTCACACAGTTGTGGTTTACGTATATGATAAAGATAAAAAATATAAAGCTTTATCGTTTTGTACTATTTCTCCATGCAATATTCATCAACCAGCTGCAATATGGGCCCATTTGCATCCCATTTTGATAAAGATTATTGATAATTACCCTGGCATTGACACTATTCATTATTTCTCCGATGGCCCATTTTCACAATATCGTCAAAAAGCAAATTTTTATTTGGCCTGCACGAAAACATTTAGCTACGGCTTCCAAGCTTTTAGCTGGTCATTCTTTGAAGCCGGGCATGGCAAAGGCCCTGCAGACGGTATTGGGGGATACTTAAAAAGAGCAGCTGATAACAAAGTGGCAACAGGAACGGACGTTACTGATGCTCTTCAATTTTATCAAGTTCTCAAAGAGTCGAGTAAAATTCAGTTATTTTATGTAACAAAAGAAGAGATCGACGCGATTCAGAGGGACATACCAAAGAATCTTTTACCTTTGCCCGGTACAAAAGAGGTGCACCAAATATTTTCAAGGACCCACGGCCAACTAATGTCCAGAAATTTGAGTTGCTTCTGTTCTAGAGGATTATGCGAATGCTTGCGTCCCAAGTTATACTCACCGATACCAGCTACAAGGAACATTCCAACCGCTGTCGACCCTGACGAGGACATACCTCAAGATATGCCATTAAGTCCCATTCCAGCACCACTGGCAAATATTTGGAACGACGACACATTCAGCGATGTTGACGACGTACCTTTGAGTAATTTGCTGTCCTCGAATAAAAACGACAATGTTACATTCCCTGAACTACACGAAGGTTTACGTAAGAGCATATACAAGAGTGTATACGGATCGTCTGATAGCTCTGACAATGAAAATGAGATTACAGAGGAACCACAGCCGTCTACGTCAGGACAAAACAATTTATTGCCTGGTGTAGGTGACTTTTTGCTAGTCAAAGTTTACAGCACCAAAGGTAAATCATACGATAAATATGCGTGCATTGCCGAAACCGATATCGATGAAGACGGTGAAATCAGAGTTACTTTTCTAAAATATGTGAAAAATGGAAAACTATTTGTATTGAATGAGAAAGATAAATCCTATGTAGCATTCGAAGATATAATTAAAAAACTTCCAACCCCGGACATTGAACACAAAAGAGGCACTGATTATTATAAGTTTTCATGTGATATTAATGTTTTTATAAAATAGTTCATGTAGTTTAGTGTAACACCTATGGATCTCTGCTATGATTAAGAAATTTTGTTTTGAAGATTAATTTTTAAGTTTTGTATTTTACTGAACCCTTATGTGATACAAAGAGGTATTAGTCATTTATTAAGACAGAAAAGTACAAGTTAGAGTCAAAAAAGTATTTAAGCTGATTAAAGAGGCTGTTAATGTTTCTAAGTTAATTAGTAAGAGTTTTCATGTTTATAGGTCTGTTCAAACATTTATTGTAATGTTGATTATTTCGTAAAAAAAATATAATAAAACTGATAATTATTGTCCTATAGTTGTTTTTTTTTACATAAAAGGAACAAATACAGGCGATTTTAATCCTAGTATCTCCTTTGGACTCCCGAGTATCCAGAGATATGTCCAGTGGACATCCACTGGACAACCATTTTGTCCCTGTCTTCTAAAGACACATTATCGTCATTTTTACTTTAAAAAAACAGTAAGGTTTACAAAATATTGAAATATGAATATGTAACAATTAAAAGTGAATTCATAAAGACTGTTATATCACGTATTCATTATTATTTTACAAGTTAAATGAAAACTTCGTTACATGTAAAGTTTTTCGTTGTCCAGGAGACAATATTATTGGGAATAACTTATAAATTAAAAGTCGCGTCATTTATTTATGGAAGATAAATTGAAATTCATCCTATATTAAGTGAGAATAAAGTGACGGTTTACAATTTGACTGAATTTCAAATAGTTCAGAAGTCTATTTAGTTAGTTGTCCAAGGGACTATCTTAACTAGAGTCATGTGGATTTCGGCGCCAAATTTACTATTTTATTTAAATAAATCGTTCTGCTATATGTGAATTCTTAAAATATAAATAATTATCTACAGGAAAAATGTTAAAATATAAAAAACTTCAAATAAAATTAAAAAAATAAAATTTATTATTGATGTACACTTAAAAGTTGATTGACCCACATACACTTTTACAAATTATCCAAAAGCCTCATATTCAATAAAAATAAAAAGAGCAATTAAAAAGTTAAAAGTTTTACAACAATATTCTCAACAATTTCATTTTCTTGTGACTTGTTGATCTTCATTGTCTCAAAGCTTTTCTGGTGTTGCAACTGTTGAGTCTGACTATACTACAATCCTTTACTTACCTTTAATTATAATATTGTTATTACTCTAGTAGAGCTATGATAAATTAAATTAATATTTTCCTTCTAAGTTGCGTATGTTTTTGTTTTTTTTTTATTAAACAAGGAATACTTTCTCACAACAAAATCAATTGCATAAAATAACAACAGCCGTACGGGTTGATCGCTGGTTAAGCTACACTTGCCGAGGTTGGTCCGTGAAAGGGTGACCACTTATAACATATTGAGAGTCCTCTGTGCCTCAGAAAGCACATTAAGCCATTGGACCCGGCTGTAATTTGCAGATCTTTGACAGTTGTTACAAGTAGCCCGAATGTCTGTCCTACCAGGTCTAACAACCAGTCCAGTCCTCCATGTAAAATACTGGTATTCAGCTGCATTTGTTTAGAATGGCGCTGACCCCAACATAGTAGGCAAAAGACTAGGCAGATTGATTGAGTTTAAGAAGAACTAAGCGGTCATGCAGACTGACAAAAACAACTTTGTTTTATAAATGTATAATATCATGCCTATAATCCCTGAAGGGTTAGCATAAGCAAAATTAGCATATAGTTCCCTCTTGTCTTCGAATTGATGGTTCTAGGTGATGGTTTTGAGAGCAATGGTGTTGAAATTACTTACACAAAGTAAAGCGCCTGTCTGGGCTCAAACCCAGGCAGGCGCTTTACTTTGTGTAGCAACTTTTTTTTAATTTACTTTGTGTAGGTATAATAATTAGTAGTAATCATTCGTACCACTGCTGGGCCTCTATTGCTCCGCAAGGGTTGGGAATAGGTGAACATACATAGATTAGATATCAATATTTTTGTGTTAAGGTATGATGGCCAAAATACACTAGCAGAAGTCATTGGAGAAATCACATTGATAGAAGTCTCTTGCACTCCTTGATTAAGTTCAGTGGCGGATTTACCAATAGGCTGAGTAGGCTGGAGCTTAGGGCGGCAGATTTTAGGGGTGGCAAATTTGGGGCTAACATTTTTTTTAAATGCCTTACTGAAATTAAAAAGATTAATATTTATATACCTACCATGTTTTTTTGGAAAGAATAAACAAAGTGAATGCTCAAATTCAGGGTTCTACCGTAGACTTTATTAAAATCTATGGTATGGTGGCCGATCTTTACAAATCTCTGCAAGTTTTTCGTAGCTGATAAACAAGATCTTTTTAAGTATTTTGAAGAAAAGGGGAAGCAGTATACAAAAGAGATGGGACATTATTGTAGAGGTCGGTAGGGGTGGCAAAATTTGAATAGCCTACTGGCGGCAAATGTGTAAATCCGCCACTGATTAAGTTTTGAATTTTTTAAATTGAAAGTTAATTCTATGTTTTGTATTGCCACTATGATGCAATGCAGCCAATTACTACAAGTTAATGGTCAAGGTTTAAGAATATGTATGAAATTACTTATTTGTTAAATCAGGTTAATGGTATTTAAAATCATTTTGTACTGTGATTATATTAAATTCTGCAATAATCTGGTTATTGAAAGATTGCAAAGGTCAGGAGGCAGCTCATTAAATAGAATAAGTGATGACTTGTACATAGTCGTATTTTTACTAATAATGGTTGCAAATAAGCTGACATAACAAGCTTGATAAAACCAATCTATATATATAAAAATGAAACCCGTTTTCCGTTGTCACGACATAACATGAAAACGGCTGGACCGATTTCGATGAAATTTGGTATAGAGATAGTCTGAGTCCCGGGAAAGGACATAGGATAGTTTTTATCCCGATATTCCCACGGGATCGACATTTACGCGGGTGAAACCGCGGGGCGCAGCTAGTTAATTATAAATATACAATATTTCAATGTTGGTTAAAAAAAAAGTGACTACAAAGTATAAAAAAAAATATTTTACTGCGGATGTCAATGGCAATTGGCAATACACAAAAAACAAACAAAATCAAAGCCAGCTTATATTTTACACTTCTTAGTTGTAGTAACTCGCACAAATTAATGTTCCACTACTTACTAGTGAAGATAACAACATCATCAAAATAGACAAACTGGATTAAAAACCCATTATTGATACTAGTCAAAAAGTACTCGAGTAAAGTTAATAAAATGTATATGGGGCTAACGACCGGGCATCCTTTACCAAATGAAAAAAAAAAAAAAACAAAGACAACCCAAAATAAAAAAAAAACTCGCCGAATACATAACCTCCTCCTTTTTTAAGGCGGTTAAAAAAGGTCAATACTTTGTCGTACTAGTTAATTTCTTAAATCGGTAAAAAAAATATTACAGATGAAACAGATGGTGGTTATACCCAGCCAACCGATGAGCCGGATGGATAGCCGATATTCGGCCGAACGTAGCTATAGACCACATCTTAACCTTTTAACCGCCTACGTCGGATTAATCCGACAAATATTTTCGTGCCCATTCCGCCAGAGTCGTATATACAGGGTGAATTTTTCAAGTGGGCGTGGATGGCCAAATCCGAAACTATGAGGACTAGCGAAAAGTACTCAAAGGAGTCGCGGGCTCGATTTTGATGAAAACTAAAACTGCATCATTGGATTTTTGAAAAATCAATATTTCTAGCCAGGAATCGAACCTGTTGATTTTGGAAAAAAAAACACACACTGTATTATTACATCATTCGATAGTGTCGCTAATAAGGATCGAATTCTGGGAAGTAATGACATACGGCAAACTAAAGGAAAGAGCTCATTTTTAACAAAATACTTTTTTTTTCTTATGTTACCTACCTCATCATCATCTGCCTAGCCTTTTCCCAACTATGTTGGGGTCGGCTTCCATTCTAACCGGATGCAGCTGAATACCTCGGTATGTAAAGATGGTCACCCATCCACAGACCAACCGCGGTAAGCGTAGTTTAACCTGATGGATTGACCTGTGTGGCTGTTATTATTTAGCCGGGCCCGGGTTATGTTACCTACCTACTAAACCTTAACTGATTAATTGTTCAAAATGATGACCATTGTTTTCAATACATAGCTTGATTCGACGTCTCAAGGATTGTACTGCATTCAGCATTACAATATTATTGATTCCATTAGAATATTTTCCAAAGATCGTAATAGAAATTTGTGTGACTGCGCTGCGGTTGTGTTAATAAAAATATTGAGCATCATTTCGAACAAGGTACCTACGTAATGTATGTATGAATACTCTAAAATAAGAAGCAGTTTATTAAAATTCAACAATTTCCTTAAGTTTGCCGTATGTCATTACTTCCCAGAATTTGATCCTTATTAGGGATACTATCGAATGGTGTAATAATACAGTATGTGTTTTTTTTTTTCAAAATCAACAGGTTCGATTCCTGGCTAGAAATATTGATTTTTCAAAAATCCAATGGTACAGTTTTAGTTTTCATCAAAATCGAGCCCGCGACTCCTTTTAGTACTTTTCGCTATTCCTCATAGTTTAGAATTTGGCCATCCACGCCCACTTGGAAAATACACCCTGTATATACGACCAAATAACAGATCTCGTTTAATCTGTATTATTATTATATCATCACATGATCACAGCTCGTTTCATCGGTATTTATTTTTCGTTTTTTTTTTTTCTCGGGCGCTGGGGGCACGACAACTGATATAAAGTCGGGCGGTTAAAAGGTTAATATGTAGATCTGAGCGCGCCTTTAGAGGTGGATTGATTCGTGGATATCGTCGAGGATCAGGTGGATTCGGGAAGATTGCAGTATTTTTATTTCTTTTACTATAATGTGATCAATAATTCTATAATTATGCATTGCATGACTTAAATGTCGAATATATTCGGCAGAATGGTTTCGCTGGATATTGACCTACTATCAGGTATACGGCCGGATAGTGAAGTAATGCGGGATACAGAATCGTAAAAATAGTTCTTTTTCATTTTTAGTTATTTTAAAACAAGTTTTGCCCATTGTCATCAATTACTGGACACGGGCACACGGCGGTCTTAACCATTATATGTAAGGTATGGTAACCCTAATAAATATACCTTTCTCTGTCTGAACCAAGTTTTATTGCCATTTAATCCTAAAATAATTTTGTTCATTTGCACAAAGTACTTAAGACAAAGCATATTTTAAAGACAGTTTGACCATAACTTAGCAATTTGTCATAAATTATTACTTTCTTAATGAGTTATTGTTGTATTGTTCTATTTTAATCATCTATTTATAAACACATCAAGGAAAATTATGACACGGATTTGTAACAAACTAATGGAATGATACACCTAATAATCCTAATAATATACAATTTAATTACCTATGGTTTGATTTTATGAAGTGAAGCTATTTATATTACTTATAAACTAATATTTTACTATGCTACTTAATGAGTTAAATTTATAAATAAACACGTGTTCAAGGAAAACTGAAATGAATATGTACACAAATACAACCAACATAAATAGATATATTATATTGGTAACTTAGGTAAGGAAAAGTCGTTTAATCACTGCTGTATCTTTATCTAGCAAAATGTAGTCTTCCGTCAGGTGAATAAAAAATTAACTTGGCCTCCAACATTAAACCTTGTCAATCATCTTTGTCTCGAATGAGTCCCGAAAAAGGCCGGGGATTTAAAGGACGCCTAGATGGGCTTGTTACTCCTTCAGGATTGTTTGTCCGTCGTCGTGCGTGTTTAACAAACGTTCGTCACGTGATCACGTCACAGCTAGCGTCAAGCTCTATTTGCACCACTCACTTGATGGTATCCTCTAAAATCGCATCAACGTGGTAAAGACACCAATGTCTGGATACGTCGCAAAATCGATCTTGGACAGATTTTTAATTTTATTATCACTTTTCCTGTAGTTCTGTTTATGGACGACGGGTTTGTCGAAAGATTTGTCAGAAATCATCATATCATTGTAAGGAAAAACGGAACCTTTATCAGATCACTTTTTATTTTTTTATTTTAACACTTTCCAAGATATATAATAAAAAACAACAGTCCCTGATATTTTTTTTGGGCAAAGTTATGAAGAGACCCACTATATTTTTTCTAAAAAAATCTAGCGTTCTGAATTTCTGATCAAAGAACTGATGATGTATCATTTGATGGTGTGGTCAATGGAGGGAGGAATCGGACAAAATAAGTATTAAGCTGACTTGAACTTTTTTATTCAAATAAGACTTTTTCCTCATTCTGGGGCTGTAGATCCTCCAATGTTGTTTCTTCTTCTGTTTTGTTAAGCGTAATGGTATGGCCGACTATATTTAATTCGAAAGTTCTATTCTCTTCAATGGTGTACGAAGTCGCAGCTTCTTACTTAGGCATTGGGCTCTAAGATTTTGCGATTTCTATTTGATACTTTCATTGCTAGTGGTAGGACAAGTTTTGTAGCCCTGAATCTGGGTTTTAAGAATAGAATAGTTAAGATTCGATAAAATATAAAAAATACCGGTTTATCTAACGAATTTAGTAAGTTTGCCAAAAAAAATGAAACCGATCAAATAATTTAATTTTAAGGAAAATGTCGGGGTTTTTTCTGTTAAAAGTTCAGAAAGTTGAGCAATGGTCGTTCCTGTGACTCCGTTTCTTTTTTCTAACTTTAATATTCCGTCATGCACTATGAAGGAAAAACTGTTTTCCAATTTGTGGGAGTGTAAGATAGTGTTATAGGTGTAGATGTCGGCAATATGAACTATGGAGAAGCAGATCGCAACCTTATAAGTAAAACAATATAGTGTCAGTGTGTCGTCGGAGACGAGGGGTGGTCGATTTTTTTATTAACTTAGGGTGGGTGCGGTCGGGAGTGGCAGACCAAACATCGCCTTGTTCAGATCGATATCGTTACGGACTATTCCGCTTGCGACACATTCCGAATCGCACCATGTTTTTATTGTAGTCAAGCGCATTTTTTGCTAATATTTTGTTATTCTTCGAGTTTACAACTATGGTCAAAAAACTCTTGGCTGGAAGTTTTATTCGTCATCATGTGCATGATGAAATTGTCCAAAAAATATCCTGCTGTTGTGATAGATCATACTAAAATATTTGCACTATTACCTACTATGTATTCCAAATCTGCATTTCTTGTAAAACTTGCTGCTCTGTCTAATCTAAATCGTCAGAATCGACACTATCAGCAGATAGATAAGCAGCTGTTTGCGTATTGTGTGTCAACATATTGGGCGTGCATATATTTTTTCTTTGAAATATAGGTGATATGTGTAGGTATGTCTATATTTAGCTACTTCTAAATAATGGGAATTGCAGATTTTAATAGGTACCGTCAACTGCCCTGACTTTGCCCGGATTTTGATATTTTTGGCTTTTAACGTGAAATAAAAATTAAAATATACCCCATTTTCATGTTGTGTACACATTTGATCATATAAAAACTCAAGAATTCTGTAATTTTAATTTGTTTTAGTCAGTTTTCGTATGTAATAAAAGTTTTTGAGGTATTTTAAAAAATTAGGCAAAGTAATGTCTCATGTCTCTGACATTGCCTAATGCATTTACTCCAAAATAAACAATTCGATTTTTATGCTAGCATGGTGTAAAATGTAGTTTAATGCATAGAGAATACAATCCAGTTTTGAATGACAGATTTTGGGAGCATTTTAGTAGGTAAAATTACTTAGGCAATGTCTGGACACCATTTTATACAATCTTCATACATTGACAAAGAATGGGTAGGGTTGTGTCATAAGAAAATGAAACAAAATATGTTTTTGTTTTTATTTTTAAAGTATTATTAGGAACAACCAGAGAGAGACGCCTCCTGAGGCGATCGTGACCTATTTACGAAACTAACATCATTTGGTAGGTAGATAGGTAGCTAACAATGAATTAAATAATTTATATAACATAAGATTAACTTTTCATTATCCCTATATTAAGCTTCCATTTAGCAATAAATTCAACATCACAACTTAATAAAAAACTATCGTGCAGCAACTAATGAATGATTAATTATTATCGCTTATTGCACATTGTGACAGTTTAGTGGGACCTCCAATATTTTTCGTATGTTTTTGTTTAACTTTATTTAAAATCGTGCGGCGAGGTATACCAAATTGTTTTTCGGCATCGTATGATGAAATGTTTTTGTTTTGAACGAGACCTACGGCGATGTTCAGAATGCTCTCATCATAGTCTTTATATCGTCTTCGTAGAGTCTTGTTCATTTTGATCGTCCTTCAAACAAAAAGAACTAGAATAAGTACCTAGCTAGATACTTAGTAAAAAATTTCAAGTCTTCTAAAAATTTTTTTTTTTCATCGTCATAACAGCAAATACAAGAAATTAATTGAGTTGATATTCATTAATAAAATCAAAACAGTACACCTTCAAACAACATATAATTGATATGAAAACCTGTTGCTTGAGTTATAGCGTAAAATCTTCCTTTTTTGATGTCGGTAAATAACAAAGGTGTCAACCCTAGCCTAGGCAAAATCACGACCACTTGTTCAAAAAAATTGCCTAACTTTGCCTATTTCAACATTTCTCGCTAAATACCATGTTTTTTTCATCAATTACAATGACAAACGATAAAGCTATCAACGTTTTATAGAATAAGTACAGAACAAGATAGAAATGTACATATTTTAATGACTTACTTAAAAAGTTTTTCCGAAACTAAAAATAACAGTCTTGCCGCTCTCTAGTTTGACACACATCTGTCAAAAATTATGCATGTTACCAACATAACGTCACCAATTTAGTGTTGCCAAATAATAATTCTAAAAACTGACAAATGTTTCGATAGCTAAGGTAGTAAATTGAAAAAGATATTACCATTTGTTCATTTTAGGCAAACACAGGACGCGAGGCAAAATCAGGGCAGTTGACGGTATCAAAATATTTAACTCATAAATTTGAAGTATTCCTTAGAACTGCTACGTTTGGGTGCTCAAAATTTACATTCAACGGAAGCAGTGAAATGTTATGACTACTACGAAAGTGCTTAGCGAGCAATAAAATAGCTTCTAGAATTATAGCTCCTTCGTCAAGATATTACTAGATATAACATTCTATTTGAGGCATTAGAGTTATATTTCATAAAAAAATATGTCTGGTGTTGCGAATTACCGTGTCGTTCCATTATTTGTCCTCTCCTCTTCAGTGTTAATAAAAACTTCAACAGTTTTAATAAAAGCTTCAGGCCATTTAACTGATTGTTGTCGGTTTTAGTTCAATTTTTGATTAGTTTGCGGGAAGATGATGATAATTCATAGAAGGTTAATATGAGATAGGTGGCAATGTGCGAGTAATGATTACGAGATCAAGAGAAATCTCCCAAAATGTGAAAAATAAGGTTTAGTAATGAAAGTGGATAGCACCATGATAACTACCTTATCATGGTGCTATATTCGGGGAAATAGCTGGCCTAGCCTGACTACCTATTGAGATTACAGCGTCTTTTAGTGTTGCTAGTTTGCTAATCTCCAGTATGTACTGTAATTTATTTAATGGCAAACGGATGCCAACCATGTTACGCCCAGAGATATACACCGCGGAATACAAGGAACTTCCCATTCGTTTAGCTAACTACAAACCTACGGTTATTATTATTACTTTAGTAAATAATAATGTAAGTATATTCGTTTCCATAAATAAATCTTGCACGAGTCCGTTTTTACATCCTATACAGTTTAGGATTAATTGTAGGTAGTTAGTTTGGTATAATTTTTATTCTTGATTCCAATGTTCTATTTGGTGTTTTCAAGTAGTTAGGGATTCTCAATCAATAGTTGAAAAATCCGTCGAACATGACTACCTGACTTTTTATTCTGTGACTTTATCGCGTTAAAAAAACAACCGACTTCAAAAAAAAACACTACAAAGTGAAAAATAACTTTAATTTCGGAAGTCGGTGTCGTTGGTTCCGCATTTTCGTTTTTTGACACCGACTTCCGAAATTAAAGTTATTTTTCACTTTGTAGTGTTTTTTTTTTGAAGTCGGTTGTTTTTTTTGTAAAAAAGTTTTTATTTTTGACTTTTTAGTTGTACCTACCCCACACCAATTCAATTAACACTAGTGCATTGAAGAATTGAAGACACGACTCGAAGAATCATCAAAATTCCCATAGAAATGCCGGAGATGCAGTACATTTATGCATATAACTTCGTACATAAGAATAGTTACCTAATGTATTATATACTAAAACCTTCCTGAAAGTATTTAGATCACAGTAATGAAAGAATTATCAAAATCGGTTCAGGAGTTTTTGAGATAATCGCGGACATACAAACATACATACATACACATACATACATACATACATACATACATACATACATACATACATACATACTTACATAGGGTCGAATACAGAACCTCCTTTTTTAAAGTCGGTTAATAAAATGATAACTGATAGTTATTTTGCTTCTAGTAGTACCTACTAGAAATACTCTTATTTACTTGCATTGATCTTCTTAATGAATAAACACATAGTACATACTTAGGCTGAGATCTATAAATGTTGATTTCTTACACTGTCGCAGAACTGTCAAATTAAACGTGTTGGATAAAGACGGATAGGTACTTATTAAAAAAATTATGTCTAACTCGGCCTTAGTGTCAAATGTCTATTTGCCAAGTTTATACTGGTAGTAAATACTGGACCAGAGTTATCCGTCGGCTGATTCAGCCTCCAGCTTATGTATTTGGCGTACTATTAATAACTTCGTAAATATGTAACCAAAGTCGAGGTTACAAATATTAACTTGAATAAATGTGTGACGTAATTACGTAATGGACCATAAGGCGTACTTACCAGGAATAATATAACGATTTATGTCGTGTACTCGTGTCTTCTCATTAGTCAGTAAGAAATGGTTATTATTCATTATGTTTCACTTTCTAGTTAGGACCTGGTGTTTTAGTATAATCCATGTGTGTTCTGTCATCATCTGCCTAGCCTTTTCCCAACTATGATGGGGTCGGCGTCCGCTGAATACTAGTATTTTACATGGAGCGACTGCCTATCTGACCTCCACAACCCAGTTACTGGGTAATACGATACCCCCTGGTAAGACTGGTTGTCAGACTTTTGGGCTTGTGTCTACCCGTAACGACTGTCAAAGATCCACGAATGACAGCCGGGACCAACGGCTTAACGTGCTTTCCGAGGCACGGAGTATGTACTCTGTATGTAAAGATGGTCACCCATCCACAGACCAACCGCGGGAAGCGTAGCTTAACCTGATCGATCGACCTGTGCGGCTGTTATTATTTAGCCACGGGCCCCGTGTGTGTCCTATGTAGGTACTGTTTTTACCCGACTGCGCGACGCAAAGGAGTGGTAATGTGTTTATCAGCCTATGTATGTATGTAAGTATGTATGTATGTTTGTATGTTCCTTTGAAGCACTATACAGACCAAACGCCTGGGCCGATTTTTAAGATTCACACGTCAATCGATTCCTCTTAGTCCGGCAAGTGTCACTAAAGACATGACGTTAATGAAAATTCAATATGGCGACTACTAGACGCCATATTGTGAAAATGAAAAAAATGAAAGTCAAGAAACTATGTCAAGTGGGCTATCGTTGGATAGGTCTTTCAAAAATATCAGTAGTTTGGGAAGACTGTTTTTTGATTAAGTAAACCGTTTGTGACTTATCATGCTTTAAAGTACCAATTGTCGTTAGAATCAAGTGTCCCCCCCTCTACCAACTAAACGCGGCAGTAGTACCTATATATTACGAAGTTTAAAGGGAAACTATCACACTTAAGTGGGATTTACAACTCATAACTAAAAAAAATAAAATAAAAAAATAAAATTTAAAAAATCAAAAATCCCGACTGCGGTAAAAAACTTAAGTTAAAAAAAACTGAAAAGCTAAAAACAAGCCCATTTTAAATTAAATAAAAGTTGGAAGCAGGCGGGACCCATACCATTTTTCTATTTTCAAACTCAAATGGGTCCCGCCTGCTTCCAACTTTTATTTAATTTAAAATGGGCTTGTTTTTAGCTTTTCAGTTTTTTTTAACTTAAGTTTTTTACCGCAGTCGGGATTTTTTTAATAATATTTGGACAGTTGCTTGTTACCCGCAGTTTTTTAACCGACTTCAAAAAAGGAGGAGGTTCTCAATTCGGATGTTTTTTTTTTTAATAATTAGGTGCCTGCTAATCTGCCATAATGTGCGCGGTTTAAATAATTATGTTAGTAATACGTTACGTGATTGGTCAAAGGTTTCTCTGTAAAGCGACATAAATGTGAAAATCTACTTAATAAATATCTTTTTTCATGTCAATTCATTGACAAACAACGCATAGCCGAAACCGCCTGGTCTAGAAGCTTGAAAATTTGCACAAGATTAGGATTTTTGAAAATTCATCTTAAATATTGATAAGTGATTGATCAGACAGTATTTATGTCGATATTTACTACCAAGAATTGATAAACGTTTAACTTATATTGATAAAATAGAGATGAGAGCGGCCCCAAGAATTGTATTTAGAATATGAAAAGGCATTTGACCGCGTTCTTATCCGTTCTTAGCGGCGGCGGCATCTTATTGAAAATTCTTGAGCATGTTAAAGAGATGTACTTTATCATAGATCTTTGACTTTCGGTCTCAAATTCCTGTTTGTGTGCGTAAACTAAAGATTCCCTGTCGATATCTCAAACCATACTCAGTGGGGTCCCACAGGATTCAGTTTTCGGCCCATAAAACTTTATATTATCATTATCCACCACTCAATGACCTCAACCATACAACAAGAATAGATAATGTCATGAAGCGTCAGTAAGCTACAATTTTTACAAGTGTCACGTAGAAAATCCCAAGTCATGTACAGCAGTTCTAGTTACTTCCTAGTTATTTAGTGATTCAACTAGTTTTGGTTAATGATAACCAACACTTTAAAACTTTAGGGTTACAAAAATCGGAAGCACTTAATTCCAGTACAGTCAAGAAAATTAACTCGATGCTATGATGTGTCATTCGCAGCATTCGTGTATCTTGCTTCCGGTAAATATTTTTTTTGTTCCTACACTGAACTGCTTCAGGAAGTAGACCATTAAAATATTTTTTTCGCACAAAACTGGGTAGAAAAAAGTATTCTTCAGAACTATTGCAGACAAAATAATATATACAAGGTACCTAAAGGTAGATAGTTTTGCTGTCAACAACATAGAATTTCTCGGAAAAAACGTGACAGGCACAGCTGGAAGGGCTCATTATGATCTTGACACAATATTGTCGTGACATTTAAGTGCACGAGTGACCCACATAAATAAGGTATCGTTGTGGAGCCGTGCGAGATCAACTTACTGCATCAGACATATGTTTGGAAGTGCTGGTCACATTACGTGTTCATTGAATAAACTAAATGTTATCCGTCCACTTGCCACATTTTGCCTTGGTGTTTGTACAATAGCAAAGTTTTTTTACATCCTCTGCAGCAAATTTTCTTTTACTCATTCGGGTTAGAGTTTAGAACTGTATTGTACGATTAGCGATTTTAATTTAATGTAATTGATACCTGTGGTGTTGCGACTATAGTTGCAAAACTTCTGAAAAATTCTGAATAATTCCGGAATACTTCTGGGAAAGTTTCTTTAAATCAGAATTATTCAAAATGAATAATATTGAAATTTTTTTTTGCTGAAATATCGTATTTTGCATCGATACTAGCATACAGATGCCTCATCCCATACAAAGAAATGTCCCGACGTAAAGAGCAGATTTCATCTGGCAATTCTAGCTATTTTTGTACATCAATCGCGTTCGTTCCCAATAGATGGTGTTAGTAGCGACTTTGCAAGAAGGGTTACATTATACTTTTATTCCGAATAGATGACGTTAAAAGCACACTGTACTTTTGTACTGCTGCTACGTACTCCTATTATCAGTGATATTATTAAACAAAACAAAATTTTAAAAATCGAGATGTTAACCTTTGAAATTTAATACAGCGTCATCTACTGGTATAAATATTAATTGTGCATTCCAATCATCTTTGAAATTTGAAATAAGAGCTTATTGTTACATAATTTGGTGTGTATAAGAGTTGATTATGTATGAATAAACCTTATAAAAGTCAATAAAAACTTGAAAATTACACTTCAACCATTAATCAATAAATGTCGTGCCATCTAGTGACATTTATTTGAAACTCTTTGTTAGCGGTGATGCAGGCGACGGCGGTGCGGGGTGCGGTAAGAGGGGAGATGCTCCCCGGAGAAGTTTTCGCCCGCGGAGAAAGATTCATACCCCGCAATCGAATGTTTCCGCGGAATATTTCGCCCGAATTATTCAGGAATAAACGTGTTTATTTGTTGAGTGGTGGGTGAATTTATTTTTCAGTGGCACCTGTTGTTTATTAAAACGATCTTTGTTTATTGCAGATCTGTGTTTATTCGTAATAAGTATTTAACAAATAATTTTGTAATCACTCTTAGTTTTGTTATTAAAGTTACAATCACTAATTTGTGTTTTCATTAATCAGTTCAATTAAAGGCAGAATCTTACAACTATATCTTAAATTAAAACATAACATATGCACATATATACTCAAACACTACTGTGCCGATTTCAAAAATTCTTTCACCATTGAAAAGCTACATTCACACTGAGTAACATAGGCTACATTAATTGTAATCTTATATCCACCCGTGCGAAGCCGGGACGGGCCGCTGGTCAAGAATATTCAGAGGTAACTGTACTCAATTGAGTACAGCCTTATCCCGAAGTGTAAATTACAGATCTTGTAAATTTTAAGTGATACACCTTATTATTTTACTTTGTTACGCTGTACTCAATCGAGTACAGTGACTTTTAATAGGTTAATACAATTTTCCCGGTTTTTTTTTTGACAATTGAAATATTCCCAAAGTTTCAGAATATTTCGGAATACTTCCGAAGTATTCGACGGGAATGATTCGGAATTTTTCCCGCCAGCATCTATAGTTGCGACCTCAATGGGTAGTGTGGGTCCTACAGCTACACTTTTCATTCGTTAACTGCTCTTTTGGTTTGTCTTATTGCTCCGCTGCTCTGCTCTGTTAATCCACGCAGCCCTTCGTGTTAGTGATATTTCTCGAACGAAAAGGCCCAAAATATTTAGCATCTTGAATATTTTTATGCACGTGTTAACTACTATCCAAGGAATGTTTGACGATGCACGATACGAGAGAGTCTATGTATAGATGGGTCACATGCAAATGAAGACTACTTGACCGGCATTTAAGAGAAAACTGTCGTGTCGGTTGTATTAAAACCATACAAGTAAGAAACGTGTTAATAACTTCATATATATAAATAGATTCTAGTTATGTTGCTAAAAAAAAGAACGACAGATGGCACGGCAGACTTAAGCATAAAAAGGATAACAGCTCCAGGAAACAAAGCAAGTAGTTAGCTAATGAAACTCAACTGACTACAGTTGGCAGGGCTTATTCAGCCATAACAACGTTTTGGTCGTATATTTAAATGTAAAATGCCATCGTTTGACTTCCAGCTTAACGTTATGCGTATGCCATTGCGTGAAATGTAATCATAATCACATTACCTTTTTATTAAGTTCTAAAAATAGCTGTGGAGAACGTTATCGCGGGCGTTATCTCATGGCGAGATCGTGGTTCATAGGCGCTGGCGGTTGTGCGTGTGGTGCGGGCAGTGAGTACGCCTCCAATGAGCTACGGCTAGCCAGTAGCCTGACATTGCGCGGTGTGCGCGCGGGCACGGGCAGCCTAGCCTGCTAGGTGCCAACCAACATGCTGACTCCGCGGCATTTCGCAACGCGGGCTACGTGCGGTTATTGACTCTGGGGGTAGATAGCGTTTATATATACGACACGTGATGTTTATACTGCTACATACTACCTGGAATACTTATCTGGCATAAGACATCACTAGTTCACTACCTATATGAAATGAAATAATAAATAAAATGTTATTGGCAAGCAAATTCTCAAAATGTTGATTTACCTACATGGCATGTCTTAAAGACAAGTTTTTAGAAGACGAGGTGCATGTTGTCAAAACAGCGGCACGTCAATTGGTCTAATCGGTCGCCGGCTGCGAGCCAATTACTTACTTGACAGCATGGAAGCAATTCCTACATTTGAGGGCGGAAAACGCGCTGCAGGAAGACTTCCCTTTATTGAGTTACAGAAATAGACACGCTCATTGTCGCCATCATGTAATCTTTCGATAAGTTGTAATGTTATTCCATACTTGCTATTGCCCGCGACTTTGGTGTGCGATCCAGATTGAAAAGCGGTCTATGATCTTCAGGTCCCAGGTTACACATCTGTCTTCATAACGATTGGTTTAGTGGTTTAGGCGTGAAAAAGTGACTTATGATCAATGGCTTAATTGCGTAGCACACTTTCCATCACAATCTGAATCATTTAGAAGGAATAATCCATAGAAATGTAAAAAACAGGAGAAGTGGCAAGGGGGCGTGTCTGTGTCCACGCGTCATGAGCAACATGCGCTTGTACTAGGCGAATGGCCGTCTCCGCGAACTAGTGCGCTTTTGACTGTGATCGTGATAAAATATAAAAATGCCGAGTTGTTCAGTGGTTTCCTGTAAAAAACCAAGTCAAAATAAAAACCTCGTATCTCGTGGAATGACTTACCATATATAAGTAAAAGTATTTTACTGTATTTATCTTTAAAATCATGAAAAACAACAAAGCGTAAAATATTTCTTGCTTTTACTACGTTATTTTTGTTTTCAAATATCGCAGCGGCTATACTATTTTTGCAGCAAATACATTGCTTCTTAACCATTAGCCACTCAGTATGTCGTAAGTGAAAAGCAAGCAATGTAAAAATTACAAAACGATACTTTATTTTCGCCGAGCGTCGCATAGTACAGCCGCTGTGTCTTGCGGCGAGATAGTGATGTGGTTATGAATGTCCACTAACGTAGGCTATCGACAACAACGTTGAATGCTCAACAAATATATTGCTATTATAGTTAATTTTTAAATTTGTCAACCGTTTTAACCCGGTTTATAGAAGACCTGAAAATATGACGTTTAAATGGTTGGAAGGCCCTTGAGAAAATGTAAAATAATGTTAATTTTTTTTATTAACTGCAATTACTTTTTTAAACACATTTTATTGATTTATAATATAATAATATGTTCTGAACATATCGTTTTTTATTTATTTTATTTTCATGACCCTTTATTTTTCTTAGTACAATAATGAATTAAAGAATCGATAACTTTCCGATTTAGTCAATCACTAGCGTATATGTAAAATAAATGGCTTTTGCACAGCACAACGATAGCGATAGATGTTTTTGTGTGAGTGAGTTGTACGGTGCATGGTAAAATGCACGCTGTGTTTGATGATTTAAGGTTTATAATTGATTGTGTAGTACGTTCTGATTTATGAATTGCAAGAGTGTGCGCGACTTTGTATCTATTGCTTTTACTAAACTACATCTGTAGTAGTGGCGCGGCGGTGGGGCAAACCTAGCGACATCGGGTTCTGATACATTTTCAACTACGGCCGCATATCTCCTTCTTTCATATATCTATGGAATAATCCATAGGCTCCATTGCTTCTTATGTTCGAAAAATGTGTATGCTCAACAATGTAAATAACGCAATGAATGTTGTTGAACTGTCAAAATAAAAGCTATTGCTAGGTACTCGCATTTACTCCGCAGGTCCCAGGCTACCTATCTGTCAAATTTCATAACGATCGGTTAAATGGTTTAGGCGTGAAAAGTAACATACAGATATTGTTATAGTAATATACTGTAGAGTTTATAATACACTTGGGAGCAAATAAATCGAGCCACTTCCTTTTTTCACGTATAATGGTTATTATTTTTGGTATTATGGAACGTATCAAATCGAAACATATATCGCCTAAGAGCTTATTTAATAATCTTTACAATGAGGGTAAATTATTGAATGATAACCTTATTTAATGATAAATTATTGGCTCTGAAAGAAAAACGGTAATTTTGATAGAAAATTGTCAGTCCAGAAAAAAACAATTAAAAACAAAATTATGGTATAAACTTATTCTTAATATCTTGTATTACCCCCCCTTGCCCTGATTTCGATAGATTTTCTGGACTGTTTTAACCCTACAATTTTTTATCAAAATTACCGTTTTTCTTTCAGAGCCAATAATTTATCACTAAATAAGGTTATCATTCAAAAATTTACCCTCATTGTAAAGATTATTAAATAAGCTCTTAGGCGATATATGTTTCGATTTGATACGTTCCATAATACCAAAAATAATAACCATTATACGTGCAAAAAAAAGCAAGTGGCTCGATTTATTTGCTCCCAAGTGTATTAATAATGATTAGTATGGATTAGTGGGCGTGAAAAATACAGTTAGTTTAATGCGATGCTCTTTTTGTCAGATCCAGAGGTAAAATTAAAGGTGCAAGTGACTGTGTTTCGTTTCTCTGCTTTGTTTGGGACAGCTATGCTTTGGGGTAACTGTGTGTGTTTTAGTCTGTCTGTAGATGTATTACTGTTATTCTTTGCCTGTATAAAAGGCAGTAAAATTCAAATCCGTGAAATCTCAAAGGTTTTAAAAGTTGTTTAGAAGATAACATTGTGATTTTATTGCTACACTAATCTCATACTCCTTGTACATTATAATATACATATGTTTACTATGATGCAATCATGCAATGTAGAGAATATAATCTACATAACGCAAAAACGATGTATATGTACATGTACGTCGTTTTCGCGTTCGCAGTAGATTAAGCATATAAATTTTCGCGGCAAACGAACAATTCAAAAGTGTTTATTATTAGATTGTAATTATTAATTTCTTTAAGTTCACGATAAATACATAACTATGTTTATCATGATAAGTTTTAATTGCCATCACAATAATTACGTTTGCTGTGCGAGATCAAAGCGCACACTGTTTCAGAACGTCTGTTATCAACCAATCATCCTCTTATCGTAATAGGACAATGACTCTGAAGTTTTATAAAACCCCTGGGTTTATCTTGATACGATGTCGCCATAGGGAAAATGCTTTCTGCAACCAAGTACACCGTATAAAATACCCTTAGTTATTCTAATTAGATGACATCTAATTAATCAGTTCTCCTTGGTAATTTTTGGGTTAATCCCCTTCGCTTGTTTTCGTTGAATATACACATCAGACGATTACATTGGATTTGTAGTTTTATTATCATATTTCCCTACAATGGCTAGTCACATTTCTAGCCTTTTTTATCCTCTAGGTTGTGGTCTAGGTAAACACATCGTATATCCCATGATTCCCATCTCACATCTCACAGAACTAACCCTTACTGAATCCTAGGATCTATTGTTTAATTTATTTGTTTGTTTGTGTACCCTAGGTGAGCGTGTCGTGGTGAAGGCGACGGCATGTGGCGCGGCGCGCGGGTGCTGGTACTCGCGGCGCTGAGCCTATTGGCCGAGCCTTCGCTGGCCGAGCCTTCGCTGGCCGCCAACAAGAAGTTCAACCTTACCATCGGCTACCTGCCCTGCATCACCGGCGAACTGCGCGACCGACAGGGCCTCACTATCTCCGGGGCACTCTCCATTGCCCTTGAGGAGGTCTGCTCGCATAACTACCCATTACCATAATTCAGATAATACTCGATAGGATAATATTAAAATAAATCTAACCAAGGACGCTGTGAGTCTTTCCATTAGCCTCATCTCGCATACCGTGTAATATTTTTAGTATCACATTAAATCACATGTACCGGCCTGTAATGCTAAACTGATTCCAATGCGGTTTCGAATGATTCATTTTTGTTTAAATTCCAAGCGATGTAATTACATTCACTACTTTTAGAAGTATAAATGTCACTATAAATTCGGTTGGACTCGTACAATGATAAAACTTTGTTTGATCAGCGCAAAATCATATCTACACTTCCGTAGCTATTTTTAGCTCGAGGGCAAACAAGTTGAGTTAACTTTTAGAATTCCTCATACATAAATAAATGTCCTATGAATATCGATGTGTTGCTATGTGGTTACAGTTATCCCACAGGCAAGTAGCCCATATCCCTGTTTTCGCAAGCGTTGGTTATGAATGTCCCAGCAGAAGTTTAAACCGGAAGGTTTACTTATCTTGCTTATCGGGAGGGGAACCAGGCCATTAATCCCAGTTATTTTTGTAATACTAATAATAATCAATTTAACGTTCGATAATATTTGAGTACGTTTAAATAAGCCTCATTTTTCTTCCAGCTGAACAACAATACAGAGTTGCTGCCCGACGTGGAGTTGTTCCTAGAATGGCATGACACCAAGTTCGACACAGTGACGGCGACACGCCTGCTCACTGACATGAGCTGCTCGGGCGTCGTCGCCTTCTTCGGGCCCGAGGGCCGCTGCCACACTGAGGCGATCATCGCACAGTCCAGGAACTTGCCCATGATCTCTTATGTAAGCATAATGAGTCTTTTTAAATATATAATGGCGTTTTTAGAATTTTGCATATTTCATCACACACGTGCATTAGACCCGCCCCCCACCTAGATTGTATGCGATGTTCATTTTGTTTATTATAAATAATATGTCATATATGCGAACCAACCTCACGTGCCGAAGCAAATCTGGATTTCCATTTGGCCGGATACCGTGTATCCGGGCATCCTAGAAGTTGGTCGAAAATAGCCTATTTTCAGTGTGCTCGCGGAGGAGAGGCACGATAATGTGAAATAAATGAAGACCATATTAAGAAAACGTTATAATTAATTAAAAATACAGTATCCGTCCGGATAATGAGCTACCATCCTGTATCCGGCCGGATAGCAAAATTGGCTGGATAGCCGTCGTATGATTGTATCTCTACTAAATACGTTAGTGATGCAGGATAATCTATGGTATTTTTGAGCGAACAAAGTGGTCATTGGCTTTCTAATGTCAAAGCGATCACTAGTGGGGCACCAAATGGTAATTCTTAGGGCCTAAAGTGATTATTCGCCAATTTAAAAAAAAGTTTCAGTAGATGCATGTAACCTAGATGATAATAATATGGTCGCTCATGTGGTAATGATAAGAGATTAAATTATAACTCCTTTATCAATCCTTTATCTTTTTTTTCAATGTTATTTTTTAAATACGAACATACTGCACAAATAGTCACATAATCTACAAGTCTAAAAAATAAACAATAATAAAATGATGTTTTTTTGTTTGCAATATGTGCATGCGATTCCTTCAACTTGTTCAATCTTCGATGTCTCAAATATCTTTTATAGATAACAGTGTTAGTGCTACTGAAACTCGTGGTATGGTACTGGAAGCTGTCAATATATTGATGTTATTGTTTGTTTGTTTCAGAGATGTTCCGATTACCAAACTTCGACATTGTCGAACTTTGCGAGGTTGGAGCCGCCTGGCGCTCAGGTAAGCAATAACTTATTTTAATCTACACGAGATCTATTTATAGTTAAATAATATCCATCGATAAAATCTACTTAATAAAAATCTTAAATTCACTGACTGACTACTCACAGCCTGAATCACTGGAGCACTGGTGCACTGGATGCATGAGTTTTATTGTATGTTTATAACGTACAACGCGCCTCGGTGCGCGAGTCCGACTCGCACTTGGCCGGTTTTTGTATGGAGCCTGGCCTGATGACCAATAGAGTTCTAATGCATGTCAACTTATTGCTTATAACGGGCAATTACTGTAACAAAACATTTTATCTCCGAGGCACGGAGGGGTCTTGGTATGTAAAAATGGTCACCCATCCAGGGACCAACCGCGGCAAGTGCAGCTTAACCTGATCGATCGACCCGTGCGGCTGTTATTACTTAGCCACAAGCCCCTCAACTAAAACACTTTTATACTCCACAAAGATCATAGGTTCCATTACCATATACCACAAGGTGGGCCTTGTGAAAGCCGGAAACAGCTGGATGCGAGAAGGACAAGCCTGGTTGATTTAGCGACGCTTGGTAAAGCTGTATGCCTAGCAGTGGAAGTCTTTCGGCTGAAATAATGATGATGATGATTCCTTACCAGCATGAAGAGCATAACCTAATCTAATGACCTGTTATTTAATTACAGGCAACAAAATCCGTAATATCGCTCCTACGGTACTACAGATGGAACAAGTTCTCCATTCTGTACGAGGAGTCGTGGGTGACGGTGGCGTTGACGCTGGAGAACCACGCGAAGAAGAACAATATGACGGTGAACCATCAGCGGCCGGTGATAGACTCCTTCAAGTGCTGCGAGGAGAAGATGACCTGCTGCGCGCCTGGCTTCTGGTACCAGTTCATACAGGATACCAAGAATAAGACCAGAAGTGAGTGGATTAGATGTTTTTCTTTTATTGGTTTTCTGTTGCTATAGTAACGAGTTCATACTTCTAAAGCACTAGGTGGGATCAGCAGAGTTCTAATTTTGTTCTCGTTATTTTCCTTTCCTTGGCACTCTCTGAAAAAAGGGCAGGGTAAAAAACAGAGCATAATCTATGGACTTTACTCTTTTCCATATTATGTTGATTGCTGTTTTTATCTTATGGCGATTGACAATTAATATAGGTGTCCATAAACTACATGTCATATAAGTAACAAAACCCCTTTTATTTTCAGTATACGTGTTCTTGGGCTCTACGTCTGGTCTCATAGAAATGATGACGGCTATGGAATCACTCCAGCTGTTCTCCAAGGGCGAATACATGGTCATTTTTGTGGATATGATGACATATTCGCCTAAAGAAGCTTTGAAATATCTTATAAGTGAGTATTAACCCTTTTACCGATGACGGCAATATACGTGCCACCATCTAATAGGCATATTAATTAAAGCTTAGTTTTGGTAAACCATACCCCATATTTTATTTTGCTGCTACACTTGGATCCGACCTCATCTAGCTTTAAAAAAATATGATTGACGTGTAAAGTGTTTGTACAAACCTACTTACAGAAATAAAATCATTTATCATTTATCCTTCTGCTGGTAAAAGGGTTAAAATGCTTGTAATAGGACATTTACGCTTAACAGAAAAAAAGGGTAACGTAACATTAACTACTATAATTTCTGCGTATTTGTCAGAAGTGTTAAATAGTTCCGTTTTCCTTATTGTTTTAGCTAAACCGTCGTCACATTGTTCGCCAGGCGTAAACATTACAATTGCAAATCTAATTGAAATAGAAATTATGTATATGGCTGTTTTTGTTGTGATTTATGTGTTTTGGACACGAGGGTGTTACATGTAATGTTCATTCACTTTTGTTGCATTCTTGCGTCAGTTGTGTGTGTCGTATTCATAGCTTGTAATGTGCTTATTCGAAAGACATAATCATAGTCGATACGATCTTCTCCTTTTACGATGATAGAGAAATAAGCTATCAATTTTAGATTTTGAGATATCTTAAACGTCGCGCGCCTTGTCCGTTTAATATCCGTACGGAACAATAAAGAATTAAAACTATCTATAAATGTGTATAAATTAAATATGATTCGATTTGCGGTTTCGTACTGTCGTAAAGCCCAGGGTCTGTCATCAAGGAGAGTCATTGTTCCAGTGAGAAAAAAGATATAGCTATATAGCTAGTGCTAACGCCATTCTCTTTTCGCACCAGCACACTATGACTTTGACACTTCTCTATACGGCCATAGAACACAGAAAACCTGTGATTATATTTAAATTGAAACATTTTTTACAGAAACGGAGGACCGAACGAAGCTAACATGTCCGAACACGCTAGAGTTCAAGAAGCGAGCGCAGTCGCTACTGGTGGTGGTCTCGTCCGAGCCGTCCAGCAGTTACGAGGAGTTCACCAACAAAGTGCGCAAGTACAACACGATGAAGCCCTTCAAGTTCAAAGACTCCATATTCGGGAATAAGTTTAATAAGGTACTTAGTTGTTTTAATTTTGGGAGCTCAGAACCCAATTTGCATGAAATATGTATTGTGTGAGTGTGCTTAAAGAATAAGCAAAGTGGGAGAACAAAAAGGATAAGCAATTTCTCTGCATATTGGGGACATGGTATGTTTTCAAAGGGGATTAAAGATTTTTATATGAAGCCTGGCATGCCTACCTGTTCGCCATTTTGTTTTTTTTTTTTCAAAATGGCGGCTACGCATGATACCTATATAAATCGATAGCTGACATCAATGCAAACAGAAAACATAATAAGACCAAACTCCGTAAAGTGCCACATTTCCGAGATATTAACGTTCAGAGTTGATCACGTTAAAATCCATATTTTTTTAACTTGCTTACATCTTGTTGCAACTTTGAATATTAATATCTCGGAAACGTGATGCTTTACGGGGTTTGAAATCAAGCGTGGCCGCCATTGTGAAAAAAAAAATGGCGGATAGGTCGGTATGCCATGGACCGTCAAAGCCCTTTCCGTTGCACACATAAGAATGGTCCCAATTGTTCTTAACTTTTTCATTTCTCTGTTCCTGTGTGTATCTGTATGCCTAAAAATAATTGCCATTATTCGAGCATTAACAATAAATTTTTAGCTAAATATAACTAATACTAATAAGTCAATAAAGTGTTTCTCAACATAATGTTCTGTTTACAGTTTGTTTCCATTTACGCTGCTTACTTATACGATTCGGTGAAACTTTACGCGAAAGCTTTGGATGAGATCATTAAGGAAGAGACTCGCAGTGAAATGTTGACGATGTTTAAACTGAATGCTATCGCCACGAACGGAACGCGTATCGTCGCCAAGATGATTCAAAGTTCACCATATAAAAGTAAGTGTGTTGCTGACCACAATTTCTTAATAAAAATAAGCAGGACTTTGATCCTGGAGTGCAGATTCCCATTTTTAGTATGTAACTTTTTGTGTTTGTTTTAGGGTTCCGTACCTCAAAAGGAAAAAAACGGAACCTTTAGAGGATCACTTTGTTCTGGTCTGCCTGTCTGTCTCTCAAGACACTTTATCTCGGGAACGCGTGCAGGTGTCGAGTTGAAATTAAAACCATATACTCAGGTCTACAGTCCCTTGAAGTTGTGAAAACAATCAAACTTCTAAGTTAACGTAAAAAAAAGGTACGGCCGTTTATGCCGCAAAAAACGTGTATTTCGACACTCTCAAGGGAATCAAAATTTATAGGGTACTTCCCGTTGACCTAGAATCATGAAATTTGGCAAGAAGCAAGGTCATGTAGCACAAGTAAAGGAAAAAATCCGAAAACCGTAAACTTGTAGTTACATTAAAAAAAAAATACCGTGATAAACTATTTTCATACCTTTAAATTTCTACGGAACCCTCAGTGCGCGAGTCCGACTCGCACTTCACCGGTTTTTTTTTTCTCAGAACAGCTTTTAACCTTTTTGAATATTCTAAAGATACGAGAACTCTTTTTGAAACCGGCCTAAATCATCTAAATATTAATTAATGTCACCAATTATTACGTTGTTAGAATATGGCATTTCCTGCAGGTATATCGGGCATGTCCATTCGTCTGGACGAGCGAGCGGACTCCGAGGGCAATTTCTCCGTGTTAGCGTTCAAGCCGACCAAGTACCGCGACGGCGACGTCAACTGTTCATACAGCATGATACCCGTTGGGCACTTCCAGCATCAGAATAAACGAGAGTTTCCTGTGAGTACACCTTCCATTCTTTGACGAGATAGTACAGATAATGCAATTCACGAACGACGTCATGTGACTCCTATGCCGTTGTAATAAGGTATAAATTGGAATGATTAACGCACGTTCTTGTAATGCAACACTTGTAAAAAATTAAATCTTTTTTGACACTGTTAAAACAACATGAAATATTTTTCAGGAATATAAACTAAACCCTCGTCTACCAATCGACTGGCCCGACAGTGTGAAACCAGAAGACGAACCGTCTTGTGGGTTTCTCAACGAGAAGTGTCCCAAAGACGATTCTCAAATAACGTCGCTGGTGGTCGCAGGCACGTTGGCAGTGACTCTGTTCTGCGCGCTGGTCGTCACCATCAGCATATACCGCAAGTGGAAGATCGAGCAAGAGATCGAGGGTCTACTCTGGAAGATAGACCCACAAGAAATAGCTGGATATTTGGGCAGTGGGCTCGTGTGGTCGCCTAGTAAGGTAACCCCTTACCAGAAATAGACGCGCAGGCAAGCGCTAGCTTTTGTGTAAACAGTGCAGACTTTATGTGCTATTCTGTGGTTGTTAGATGGTCGAAAATCGGCGTTCCTCGAATAAATTGTTTATGTTGCAGCTGAGTTTAGCGAGCGGGATATCGTGCGAGAGCAAATGCTGCACGCAGATATTCACGACAACAGCGCAGTTTAAGGGGAATGTTGTCAGGATCAAAGAGCTCAAGTTCTCCAAAAAGAAAGTAAGTGCATCGATAATTTTCTGTTTTAGTATTTTTATCTCACGAAGTATGTAATCGCAGGAAGTCTCCGTACCGTCCGACACGATGGCGAAGTTGGAAGTGTGAGTGCATATGAGTGTTATGTGCTTACGCTATTCGTCTTCACGCACACATTCACAGCGTATTTGTACACTTGGTTACCACAAGTAAAGCGTGCATCGATTCATGAGATAAACATACTGTACTGGAACATCTCATGTATGCCTATCAACCAAAGTTGATAATTTCTCTTGAACCATTTAAAATTGCCGTTACTTTATCATTAGTTTATTACCCCCATATTTTCTAACCCTTTTACTATTAAACGTATTTTATCAGATGAACACACCGATTTCTCTCTTTCAGTCGTCAGTAATTTTACTTTCGAAAGAAGAAGACAAAAGTGTCGTGTAACTATACAGACGCTATACAACGTTTATTCGTAAGGGGGTTAGTATTATGTGCAATATATTGAAATAGCATATGTTTGCTAGGACATTCCACGTGAGATAATGAAGGAGATGCGCCTACTGCGAGAGTTGCGTCACGACAACCTGAACTCATTCATTGGTGCTGTGGTGGAGCCACTGCGCGTTCTTTTACTCACTGACTACTGTGCCAAAGGGAGCTTGTATGTAAGTATTGCACAGGATTACTAACGATTAGAGAACACGTTGTGCTTGTTCATAATGGGCCTTATTAGAAGGCTAAAAGTCGCCCAAAGGGCAATGCAAAAAGGGCAAACGCAAGGAAACTCCAAGCATAGCTCTTTGGCTATGCTAGGAGTTTCCCTGCTTGATCGAATCAGAAATGAAGAGATCTGCAGGAGAACCAATGTAATCGACATAGCCCGTAGAATTGCCAAACTTAAGCGGCAGTGGGCAGGGCAGAACAGATGGCCAATGGGGCCGAAAGGTTCTGGAGTGGCGACCGCGTACCGGAAGACGTAGCGTTGGAAGGCCTTAACAAGGTGGACCGACGACCTTGTGAAAGCCGCAGGAACCCGTTGGATGCCAGAAGCACAAAACCAGTCGAAGTGGAGGTGCTTTGGGGGAGGCCTATGTCCAACAGTGGTCGTCTTTCGGCTGAAATGATGTTGATGGTGATGAGAATACATGTTCGAATTACTAGATTCACTGTGCAGCGGTAAAACGTGAAATCATCATCATACATAATTTCAGTCTGGAATCACCCACTGCTGGCTGGGAATAGGCCTCCCCCTTTTTTCTGCCATAGTTCCCGGTTCCGTGCGTCTCTCAACCGGGTGTTTCCCGCGACTTTGACGATATCATCAAAGTGAAGTGATAATATTAAATCTAATCAATGTGATGTTGTTTCCAGGATATAATCGAAAATGAAGATATAAAGTTGGACAAAATGTTCATATCTTCGCTAATTCATGATCTCATAAAGGTACGTTTAATTTGATATTTTAACACATTTTCTTTTGTTTGCAATATCGTATGCTGACACGGTGTTATTTTGTTACAGGGTATGATGTTCATTCATACTTCGCCATTAATTTTTCACGGAAATCTCAAATCCTCGAATTGTGTTGTTACGTCTAGGTGGATGCTTCAGGTCAGTTTATTTATTTTACGTTTTAATTTATACTTGAGGAATTATACTACTTTCGATGCCTAAGCGTTGCAACAGCATACAAATAAACATTCATTTCTATTGTAGGTTGGTGATTTTGGACTCCACGAGCTTAGAGCTTGTGCTGAAAACGAATTTATAGGGGAGCACCAATATTATAGAGGTATAATGAACATGATTATTTTGTAAAATCTGAATATTTTTGCTTCTGAATCACTTAATATATGCTTCTGAATCATTTTACATATAATTCTGAAGAATCTTACGTAATACTTCTGAATATTAACGTTTTTTGTTGTTTCAGGCTTATTATGGAAGGCTCCGGAGTTGCTAAGGGAGATGGACAACCCCAACGGCACGGTTGGTGGTACGCAGAAGGGCGATGTCTATGCATTTGGGATCATTCTCTATGAAATAATAGCTAGAAGAGGGCCTTTTGGTTTGACGGGGACAGAACCTAAGGGTAAGTGAATATTGTCTGCTCCTTCCAGGCTGCCTTGTATCTGATGATGGATGTAGAAGTGATTAATCAAATCAAAAGTAATTTATTCAAATTAGGCTGAGAATCAGCACTTTTGAAGGTCAAAATATAAAAGAAAGTCTCCCAAAACGCCCGCCCTTCACCAACCCCTAGTGCTTTCGCTGGGAAGAAGAAGTGGCGCATCAAACTCTCCAGGATTGTATTGAAACTAACGTCGTCTTGATGTGGTTTTGACCTTACGATAGCGCAGCGTATACGGTCGACGATCACCTACGCTAGCTAGGTGTTTAGAGGGCTTATTTGCTATTCTGCTTTTATGATCACAGTTTCCCCCATTTTATAAGTCTTATTTTTGTAGAAGTTCTGAGGGGCTTGTGGTAAATATTATCAGCGGCACGGGTCGATCGATTAGGTTAAGCTATGCTTGCCGTGGTTGGTCCGTGGGTGGGTGACCATCTATACATATCAAGACCCACCCCTCCGTGCCTCGCAAAGCACGTTAAGCCGTTGGTCCCGGCTGTCATTCGTGGATTTTTGGCAGTCGTTATGGGTCGTCAGAAGCCCGAAAATCTGACAACCAGTGTTACCGAAGGGTTTCGTATTATCAAGTAACTGGGTTGTGGAGGTCAGATAAGCAGTAAAATACTGGTATTCAGCCGCATCCGGTGAGACTGGAAGCCAACTCCAACATAGTTGGGAAAAGGCTAAGCAGATGATGATATCTGTAAAAGATCTATGAGTTGCCGATGTTGATGTTTTGGTTATTTTTTCAGATATAGTCGAGCGTCTGAAGAGACCTAAGTTGGACGGCGAGGAGGTGTTTCGACCTGACACAGACTGTTTGGACCCCGCTCCTGAGGACTACGTGGTCGCGTGCATGAAAGACTGCTGGGCTGAAGACCCCAACTTGAGACCTGACTTCCCCATCATTAGAAGCCGCCTCAAGAAAATGAAGTCTGGAAAGTGAGTGAACCTTCCTTATAAATTTTTCCCATCATGTAGACGATTTTGAACCTTATAGATATGTTGCTGTGTATGCTAAGTTAACGTTTTGGTTGAATGTTCTAGATCAAGAAACATAATGGACCAAATGATGGACATGATGGAGAAATATGCCAATAATTTAGAAGAACTAGTCAACGAGAGAACGAGGCTATTGATCGAAGAGAAACAGAAAACCGAAGACTTATTACATAGGATGCTACCAAAGTAAGTTACCTTTTATAGACTATACTGTTGTACTAAATACAATTTATATCCAAGTTATAAGTTTTGTATATAAAAACTGATGCCGCATCAGTTAATGTCAATAACTATTCGCGCATCTTTGAACGTTACTATAAAGTTTTGTGTCTCAGAATGCATTAAAAGAAACAAGCTTTACTATGCTTATTCACGGCCCAGTCGCGACTGGTGACCATCGTGAAATGTGCATGTACATGTCCTTAATATTCTGTGTACATTGGTGTTCTATGTTAGCGTCATCTAATCGTTATATTATTACTAATTTAAAGGTTTGTTATGTAATCGGTGTAATTAATAATAGTATACATGTGAGCACAGTTGAGGAAGACGCAAATACAACAAGCTGTATCACATACCTGGATGTCGCAGTAGTGTGCGTACTGGTTTACATTTAGTCCAAGTCTCATCGCTACTATGTGATAACTAACTTAGACGTTTTGTGAATCTCCATACAAGTAGGTACTCGAATTGGTTAACAGTCGAGTCGACCAGTAATAATGTGCTATTTTTATTGCAGGAATAATGGTTCGCTTTACGTCATTATATTTTATTCTTATGTAAAAAGTGTGTTGTAAAATAAAATGGGAGTGTATTATCTTACAAACATTGGCGTGATTTATGTATAGAAGTAACCACACTGTAGGTTAATTAGTGTATATTGAATCATGAGCAATATTGACGCTTTAAATAGTATTAGCTCAGATTGATAATGGTACTATAAATAAACTAATACACATAATATAGTTCATTCATCAAAAACATGAAACATCGACATGGACTTGATGTAAAACAGTGGTACGTCGTCTAAAAATTTAATGTATTCACTTTGTTGTACTTGTGTTCTTTTCCAGATGTGGAGGTTGAATCCATTATAGAAATGTCGTGAAAATGTCTTGAGGTAATTAACTCCCTATTGGTGATTGTAGTTTAATATGGTTTGCCTCACACAGGTGGCAGGCTCACGTCACAATCTTCACTGAAATGTTCCGACATTGTGATACACGTGGCTCACCTTTCATTAACAGAGTTTGAGTAGTTATAGAGCTTGCTTGGGGTTCTGTGGCGGTTTAGCGTGACGTCGTTGTCGGTGATGGCAGTTTTCTTCAAGTAGTTAACTGGTTTTATAGCTTTTTGCAAGTGATTTTGTAGCGATTCTATGGTGAACTTCAGTATTGGGGCACGAGTGGACTCTTTTTCAAGTTACACTGCACTTTTGATAATTTTTATTTATAGATCAGCATGCTTAACATTAATAGTAACTACTTCTAGTATTTTAAGTATTTCTCACTTTTTAAACATGTATAATTTCATTACTTTTTATGTCTAAGTACAAACTGTTTTAGTGTAGTATTTTTTCTAATATTATTTTTAAATTAAGATTTTATTACTTTAGTGCTTGTGATTGAAATGTACATATCTGTAAGGTTTTTAGTGTTATGTTTTATCCGTAGCTTACAGTATAAAGTAGCAGCATGATTTGAAATAGTTGGTAAGTTGGAGTGATATTGTGTTTCGTCAGAATGTCGTATAAGTATGGATGATTAGGCCTTTGTGTTAAGGGCGGTGTACATGTGGGTGATTGTTGCAGGTCGGTGGCGCGGCGCCTGACGACGGGCGAGGGCGTCGAGCCGGAGTCCTTCGACTCGGTCACCATCTACTTCAGTGACATCGTCGGGTTCACCGCCATGTCAGCCGAGAGTACTCCGCTCCAGGTCGTGAACTTCCTCAACGATCTGTACACTGTGTTTGATAGAATAATTAGAGGCTACGATGTTTATAAAGTGGAGACTATTGGGGACGCGTACATGGTGGTAAGTTATATTTTTGGAGCATGACGCGCATTTTTTTGTTCTTTTTGTGTTAATTTTTATAGCTTCAACACAACGAAATAGGTATTAAAATGATCATATCTTCCAGGTATCTGGTCTCCCTATAAGGAACAGCGACAGACACGTGGGTGAGATCGCATCCATGGCGCTGGAATTGTTGAATGCAGTCAAAAGTCACAAAATATCTCATAGACCAAATGAAACACTCAAGCTTAGGATAGGAATTCATACTGGTAAGTTTTATGCATCGACGCGCAAACTGTAACCAAGAATTTAGCACATAATTCTAGACCCTCTAGCATAGAAATTTTTGCTCATCGATGTCCCTTCTGCCTCCAGATGAGCTCCAGTGCTGTTGGTGTGCTTATTCTAAATAAATAATTAAGTTATTAGGTTAAGCTATCTTACAGGTAATTTCATAGAAATTCTGATCCGTTTTAATATTTTTAATTTATTAGTGCCCAAGTTTTGAAATCATGTTTTTAAGTGTTAGGAAGCTACAAAAAAAAAACTGATTTTAGAAAGGAGGTTCCGTTTTATCTTTTAGAAATGAAGTGAAATGAACGCGCGATCAAAACCTTAAATAAATCTTTTAGATACGACTGCAGCATACTTCTCATCGCATCTTTTGTGTAAAGTCTTTTGAAAAATCGTCTAATGCGAAAATATTCGTATTCCAGGCGCAGTAGTAGCAGGTGTGGTCGGTCTCACAATGCCACGCTACTGCCTGTTCGGCGACACAGTAAACACGGCCTCCCGCATGGAATCCAACGGCGAGCCGCTAAAGATTCACATATCGCCGAGCTGCAAGCAAGCACTCGACAAGATTGGCGGATACATCGTCGAGCCAAGAGGCACTATTCCTATCAAGGGGAAAGGGCAGGTTTGTGAAATGACGGATTTAATTAGCTAGGGAAGACCGCGATAACTAAATGTTGTATGTTTATCAAAATATTTATAAATACGTATTTACAGAATTATAAACATCAATACAACTCTTTATCATAGAATTGGCCAAAATGTCATGATTTCATGAAATAGTCGTTCAGTTGGGTAATGTGAGTTATAAATATTATAGTAAGTATAGTAAGACGAAAGCGCCTTAATATGCTTACTAGCTGCGCCCCGCGGTTTCACCCGCATAAGTGTCGATCCCGTGGGAATATCGGGATAAACACTATCCTATGTCCTTCCCCGGGACTCAAACTATCTCTACACCAAATTTCATCTAAATCGGTTCAGCGGTTTAGGCGTGAAGAAAAGACAGACAGACAGACAGAGTTACTTTCGCATTTATAATATTAGAAACCATTTTTTTCCACCTAAAACCAGCAAAGCTATGAGTATTGCTGGGTAACCCTGATTATGATATTATTTTTCACGATTGATAGCCGCCTAGATTTTTTGGTAGAGTAGTACTAAGTTAGTAACTCTTGTTTCTGTGTTACAGCTCCAGACGTACTGGTTGGTCAGTGCCACAGAGAAGGCTATACAAAAGAGGGCCGTCGAAGGCGAGGAGCGTCCACTGTTCCGTCGACCCAGACGAAGCCCCAGATTGGCTGATTCCAGACATCCTTCACTTTCAGGTATTTTCTCAGTGGTGATGTGTCGTGTGTCAAATCCACATTTTTGTGGTGTGGTTACCTCAACTAATACGTTTAAATATTGTTATTTGTTATTGTTATTTGTGGCAGAATCACACACTTTTCATCAACCACACTGCAAAAATGTGAAGTTTTATTTATTTTCTGAACTAATTTCATTTTCAATAACTTAGATTCCGTATATGCAGGCGGAGGCGGCGGTAGTACTATCCGGCAACGCATGTCGAGCGGCGCACGCGACGCTGACGTCATGCGCGGCTCGCGCTGCTCGCTGCCCGCGCCGCTGTGCTCGTCGCCGGCCGCGCAGCGTCGTCCGCGCGAGCCGGCCGCGCCTCGCCCCAGGTACGCGCCCTACCCGTGTAACCCGCGCTACGCGCTACTGGCCAGCGCAGACCTGCGGCGCAGTAGTCAGTAATATGCGATCTTGTGGGCAGGAACGCGCTCAGCTCGATCGCGTCGTCCACGGCGTGCTCGGGCTCGCCCGACGAGCCGGCGGCGCGCTGGGGCCTGCGCGCGCAGTCGCTGGACCTGCTGCCCGCGCGCGACGTGCGCATGCGCCGCCAGCACACGGCGCGCTCGCTCGAGCACGAGGTGGGCGTGGCCACGGTGTGCGGCGACCCCGTGTTCAACGGCACCATCATCGGCATCGTGACGGACGAGGCGCCGCGCGACGAGGACAGCCCGCTGCTGCGCAAGACCAGCCTGTCGTCCAAGCAGGAGCGCGCGCGGCGGAAGGCGCCCGAGGCCAGCTACATCGAGTTCTACAAGCGCTGGCGCTCGCTGGAGAACGTGGCCGAGGGCAAGGCGGGCACGCGCAAGACGCCGCGCTTCGCGATCCCGTCGTGGCTGCTCGGCTTCTTCAGCGCGCGCGAGCCCGACCTGCGCGCGCCGCCGCTACTAGACACCGAGTCCGCCGTCTGAGCAGCTGTGCGCCTGCACTATGTTACATTATATGTATATTATATGAGATGTTGTAAATAATATGTGTAAGTAAAACGATGTTACCGTCAATTGTGAAATAAGTTTAATGTTATTAAATAATTTCTATTGAACAAGGTCTCTTAATAATACTGACGTAGATCACAATTACATTAAGTGACATAAAAGCGAGAAATGTGGTTCTGGTATTGTGAGGTCCTGGCGGATTCAATACGAGTGTTCACCTCCAACCTTAGGTAGAACTCCGCTGTCGCTCACCAGACCACCATTCTCGCACGTATAGTAACTACCGCGACTCGGATCGAGCTATGCTTGATGTCGCAGTAGCTAGAGATGCATGTCGCTGCCATTGACTAGTATTACATCGTAAGTACAAATGCACGTATTACGCGTCCGCGAGCAGTGGAATGCCGGCGCCGTCGCGCTCGTTGTACGAGCAGCCGTTGATCACCAGTTTGATGTCGCACTGTTTGGTATCACACGGCGAGGTGTCCTGCACTAGGAGTGGCGTGTCTTGGGTGGGGGCTGGTGAGGTTTGGATACATTCCGTGTGCTCTATGATAGGACACGACACGCTCGTGTACTCTTGCCGGAGGCTGGGTGCTTCTAATAAGTCACAGCGTTGCGTTGGAGCTAGTCGTCCTTCGCCAACCACCTGAAAACATTAAAATACAGATTTCTTATTTCTGCTTCATAACCGATCATCAAGACTTGCAAGGCTACTTACTTCCATGAGATACTCATCGCTGCGGTGATGTAGAACACCGTCTGTGTGAGATTCCAAATGATTTCCGGAAGCGAAACGCAACTTTTTGGGAGATTCTAAACTGCAACATCTGTACAAAAATTAAGGGGATGAATGACTGGCTAAAAGTTTAGTCACATTAGGGAGGACTGATGAACTCAATCACTAAACTTCTTTGAATTTTGTGGAGCGATTGTAGGCTCTTGCGTCAAAAATAAAGTCAAACATTACCTATGTAGTCCACCGACTTGGTTCTTCCAGCTCCTAGTCTTAAGCGAGCTGCGTTGTCCACGCTTGTCCGTGCTGCCGGGCGGCTGCACATTGTCTCTCGCAGCGCGTCGCCGAGCTCTGGCTGCGGCAGCAGTTGGTTCCTCTCCCCGCAACCAATATGTCACCTGGTCACGCTTGCCCTTCATCGAGACTATGCCCCGCTCTTCAAGAATGTAACCCCCTAGTTGGTCCAGTAGCGTCTTGCACGCTTGACTACAGTGGATTTTTAGAGCTGAAATTATAAAACGAAAATTAAAAAGGTACCGTTCGGTCCGGTAGGCAGTATGGAGCTAGATGAAGGCAGAGAAAAAAAAACCATTAATTTTGAGTAACATTTGAACCAAATGAAAACTAATACTTACGCGCCCCAGTCGATTCGAAGCGGCTGGCTGTGTTGACCGTGTCTCCGAACAGGCAATACCTAGGCATCTTTAGTCCTACTACTCCTGCACAAACTGGACCTGGAAATGTAAAGATGACGATGAGTTACCAAGTTTCTTGCCTCAACATGGCGGCTATCAGAGTATCAGGCACATCATCATTTCACAACTAATTTCCAGATATCGATGAAAAACAGTTTATTATGTACCTGAATGTAGACCGACACGTAGCATAAGTCGATGGTCAGGCCGGTGTCGCAAGCGGAAGGCCCGTGTAGCAGTCAATAGCGCCAGAGCCATTGATGCCACTTCGCCTGCGTGAAGTATACCGTTGCGAATCGGCAAGCCCGATACCTGAGAATAGCATTTATTATATATAATATTAGTTTTAGAATCCAAAAATGAAGAAAGTTGTGTTAAATAATACTTACCACCATGTAGGCATCTCCTATAGTTTCCACTTTATATACGTCGAAATTTTCTAATATTGAATCGAAGCATGTGTAAAGATCGTTCAAAAAATCTACCACCTGTAAAAAAGAACATATTTATCGTCTGATATTGTTTAACTTATAAGAAGCGCTTGAACGCACTGAAGTTGTTCTGAGTAAAATGAAACAGTATGGAACTGTGGACTGAGGGCCTCATACCTGTAATGGCGTGCTCTCTGCTGACATGGCTGTGAAGCCAACAATATCACTAAAGTAAATAGTCACGGAATCATAGCTCTCTGGCATAACCCGTCGACCTCGCTTCAATTGCTCGGCTACGGGTGCTGGTAGCATTTCTTCTAATAAAGCCTCTGAAAAAATAAATGAGATATCAGAATAATCCTTATGTAGGTAATCCTAGTGTTTGTGTTTAAAAAATATTGTCATGTATTTAAAGATCTTACCAGTCTTTTTTTTCTCCTCCTGTAATTGATCTGTCCTCTCATCCACCAATGCCTCGAGATTGTTCGCGTATTTCTCCATCATTGCTATCATGTTGTCGAAAATGTTTGGTTTCCTGAAATGAAACATACGGGAAGGTAGCAGTTGATTGCCAGTCCATTACATCTGTAACAATTTGGTAAAGATACTCACATGCCCTTCCGCAGAGGTCGTAACCGAGTGCGGATAGCTTTGAAGTCTGGTCGAGCTGTTGGTTCTTCTGTCCAACACTCAGTGCAACATTCTCGTACACAGTCAAAACTACTAGTCAGTGCGTCTAATGGAGGCCTAGAAATAATACATTTTTGATCAATGTTTTTAACCTTTTGAACGCCATTGTCACATACAGGGTGAAATTGAAAACATGCGACAAATCGAAATGGGAGATTGTACTCATCATTATGAACAACTTTTACTATGACACCAAACCTGAAATCGCGAAAAAAAAATCAGCTGTTCCCTACATTTATGTTCGCATAACTCGTCAAAATGTAGGGAACAGCATATTTTTTGTCGCATTTTCCGGTTTGGTCCCTTAGTAAAAGTTGTTCATAATGATGAATACAATCTCCCATTTCGATTTGTCGCATGTTTTCAATTTCAACCTGTATAGATATGTGACAAACGAAATCTTACCCTGAACGCCAACGTCACAAATATATGACAAATTACACGTCGCACGGGTCGCACCATATTATGAAATAAACAATTTAATCATTACTTTTGTGTGTTTTTATTTATATAATTTAAAAGTTTAAGCTTCCGTCTATATTGTATTGCATGAAACTAATATAAATAAACCACACATATCGGGAAATTTTGTTGTTTTAAGTGTGTGTTGTTTTGTTAAAGTGGCCTGGCGTCAGGGGTACGGCGATACGTTTATACTCTGGCGTTCAAAAGGTTAATATTAGACTAATCTAGACTCAGTGGCAAAAACAATTGGTTAAATAAGTAGGTACTTAGGCTATAAAAAAATAACGAATGTTTAGGTACTTTTTGTTAAGTGGTGTCTAATTTGGCGTCTAGCGAGCAATTAGGGTCCACTTGAGCAGGCCTTATTTGCCTTGGTTAGTAAAGTGACATTGCCTGCTCAGACACATACCTACCTGTATGTCGCAGGGTCTGGAGATGCTATCCTGTGCAGCAAAGAGGGTACTGGGAGAGCATCACCTCCAAAGGGCCCTCGTCTTGTATGTAACTCATACAGCACCAGTGCGAAGGCGTATACGTCAGACTGTGGAGACCCGTCGTGTAACTCCACTGTCATGTTGGTGGTCTCCTTACCCCATCCCGCTGAGCGAAGTAACTCCGGTGATAAATACGCTAGATCTTTGAAAGAAAAACAAACATGAGACCTAATAATGGCAATGTGGAAGGCTAAACCAAGAACCCCAAGTTTTTTTTTGGAAAAACCCGGATTACCCATAATTTGTAATATCCACTGCTATTTAATTTATATTTTGAAGACGTAGAAATAAAATATCCTTGCTTACTTTCAATATGAGATCTCAATGCGTTTGACTCTGATGGAGGCATTTCACCCTTCCGGAACTCCTTCAGTCCGAAGTCTGCCAGCTTGACCACCCAGCGAGCATCCACCAAGCAGTTTGACGGTCGCAGTGCGCCGTGGTACTGCAGTGGTGACTCGTGGATGAAGATCATGCCCTAAGGAAATACAAAGACATCATAATAAAGAGAGTAGAGTGGAGGACAATGTGGAAATAGTCTAGTGTTTAGGTAAGTAATAGGCACTTCATAACAGCCTCTTGTGGCCTCTAGGCTAGGCACTCCGTTGATCTGTCAGTTAACCAAAGACCACCTGAGGATAGGATTTCTTTAGGGTCGGCTAAATCTAACGCACATAAGCCTATAATTGAAAGCGCGCACTTGTATTTGTCTCTGTTTACGTTAACGTGCATGTAATTGTGTAGCCTTTATTGGCGATCCAAGAAATAAATAAATAAGCTCAATAATGGTTACAGTTGTGAACTGTCTTGGATTTCGATCGTGCCTGTTTGGAGCGCAAAATAAGCGTGAAGGTAAAATAGATGTGTAACTCACTCTAATTATATCTCCAACTAGAGACGCGATGAACATGTTATCCAGTTTGATGTCTTCATTTTCGAGAATATCCTGTGGAACGCAAAGTATTCAATAGTAAGACCAGTTTGTTGACAAAGATTTCAATCTTTGCTGATATTGCAGTATTTTACCTTGAGGCTGCCTCTAGTGCAGTATTCGGATAGGGCGCAAACGTTCGGCGGCTCGATACACGCGCCAACGAACCCGTTCACGTTATCGTGTTGCAAATCCCGCATCTGCCGATACACACATTTTATTACACGCTGCAGAAACAATAGTTCGTAGATACCGCTGCATGTTACGAGTATTGCGAAGATACAGAATATAAATGAAGCGGAGACTCCTGCTGTTTTATTTATTTGGAGGGATGGGTGCCGGATACCTACTACTCTAGGCTACTACGAACTGTTTTATTGGCTTTAGCTAGGATACCTACTTTATAGGCGGGCTTTGTGTAAAACAAAAGAAAGACTCAATTATTGAGATTGGAAGCCAATGCAACATATTTTAGGTAGGCATAAGTAGGTAGGTATTATAAATCAACTGTAACTGAGTGTGTAGGTTATCTAGTAAACTGATTTTGAAAGCTTTCGTAATGTAGTAGACTTAGGTAATTTATTTAACCACAAATCAGATAATCAACATTAATGTAATAAGCGGGCACGATTCCAAAATAGAGTTAAATCTGTCCAGCTCACGTAGGGTTGTCAACTTTATGCAAGGCTACCAGAAGTGACTAGTAGGTAGGTTTTTAGATCTAAAGGAGTGATATTGCCTTGCCTTACCTACCAGTAGCCTCAGGTTTACACCTCAACACGCATTGTTCTTACCTACCCACCAATAAAAATCTGTAAAATTTACGTGAGTTTGGAGCGTGGTCCAAGTAGGTAACAAATTAACGATCAGCACCCTAATTGCGTAACACACTATTGATCTCATTCTGATTTTGATGGATATGGCTAATCCATCATTGCTCCATATCGTCGACCGTAGGTTTAATTGAGGTAAGGGACAAAATACGATTTTTCAGGAGAGGCCGACAAAGTTTTCTTTCGGACGTTATTATGGGGCTGATTCGAAATTTGGATCCAAAAATCATTAGGGTAAGGGACATTTTCTTAAGCTAGAATTTTTTCATATGCATATATAAAGCTTTATTTTAAGTTATTCTGAGGTGTTAGAAAAGTATTTTCCTCAAGTAATTTTTACAATTATTTACTTTCATAATTTGATCAACGAATATAGTAAGAATCGATATATTTGTGCAATGTACCGGTTAAAATCAACAGTACCTAAACAAAATGCTAATAATAAATAAGAGCAATGTTACTAACCCGAATGCTCTATGATGAAAGGTGTTCATAAACATGATTATTACGAAACATACATCGCGGGATATACCCACCTATTTATTTCTATTCTACTAGGTATGATGTAGGTACCTGCCTGCGTCAGTTCAGTAAATCCGAATGTATTAAAGCGATTTGTCTCAGTCGGTGCCTCCATCATACAAGGCTTGGAAGAGAAATGTGTTGTTTGTTTTGCGGCCCGAGGGAAGGCTTTGAGCTATCCTCACGTAATGCCGTAAGGATATATCAAAGTAAATTACAAAGACTCTATTATAACTTGGGTAAATCTTTTTCTTTGAGTTCTACCGAGTTGATAGTCTACGAAAGCCAAACTAAGCGGTTAAGTTCCGTTTTTACCTTCAAGGATAATTTATTGCAGTTTTACGATTGATTTGGCACTGGCTGTTAATTTTGTAATTATTCAATTTAAATGGACTTACAATCTTAAGCTCCTTCTTGATTTCCCTGCTGATATCGATGTGGTGTCTCCGCACACGTTTGACGGAGAGCAGGCGTCCGCGGTAGAGCGCTACCTCGGTAAAGATGGCGGAGTAGCGAAAGTCCAGGTCCGGATTGGAGCTGAGAGACACTTGACTGGACCGGACCCCGCCCGTGCTGCCTCCGCCATTTTTCTCGGCCCCCACAGCATTGGTAGATGAGGTGACGTTCCCGCCCGCATTGCTATCTTGCTGGAAAAATTCAGCTCTGATCAACTCGTAATGATTTTTTTTTTTCCGACTAAAAGCAGTGGTGGTGAAACAGACGAAGGAAGAGAAAAAAAAATGAAGACAACAGTCTTCATTAAAAAAAAAAGTCAAACGTCTTTTTTTTCTCGTACTGAAGGAAAATGGTATTTATGAAACAAGAACGAACCCAAAAATCAACATGACAGCGGTCTTCCGATAAAATTTTCCGCCTCATGCTCCATTATACTTTTGTCAAGTTTTCGATCTCCGCCCTATATTTTTCTTTCCCCCAACATATTTTATTTCCAGTCAGTAGATCAGTTAGTAATGATACCGTCCGGAAACATTGGTGATATAAAAAATAGGGACAGTATGCCTCTATGCTTCTAAGATATCAACTGGCCAAAATATTTTTATCGAAACGGGCGTCAATTCAACGCGATACAAAGTTCTGGTTTCTTTTATTAATTTCCAGATGTGATTTATTCTCGAAGGAAATTGCAGTAACACACATTTTTCTATTTTGAACTCTATTTCTTAGGCCAGTAGTTCTGAACTCCTAAATGGAAAAGTTAAAAATCTGTTCATAAAATCTATTTCTATTGGCCTCTGTATCAAACCGTTCGCTGAAGCATTGGTTTGAAATATTTTATATCAACAATTGAACACAGCGTGAGACCCGGAGACGTGAGCTATTTCGCTTTATTCAGACTGTACAAGTGTACAGTGGGCAAAATTGATAAGTATGTAGGTTGTCAACTACACCTGCTTGATATCACACTAATATAATATTATAATCGCAAAAGTTTGTGAGTGTGTGTGTTCATATGTTTGTTATTTCTTCACGCTCAAACGGCTGGACCAATTTTGTCAAAATTTTGTATGGAGGTAGTTGACACCCCGGATTAACATATAGGCTACTTTTTATCCCAATATTCCCATGGGATCGACATTTACGCGGGTGAAACCGCGGAGCGCAGCTAGTAATAAATAAACCCGAAAAAGAAAAAACTGGAAATCTGGAATTACTCAGTATTAGCCTGGAGCTTGGATTTGTGCCAGGTCGATGGCAACAGGTTCGCTCCCTCTTTAGGTTTTCGTACCTCAAAAGGAAAAACGGAATCCTTATAAGATCACTTCGTTAACCGTCTGTCTGTCCGTCTGTCAAGACCCTTTTTCTCAGGAACGCGTGGAGTTATCAAGTTGAAATTAATAATTATGAAAAACTCAGGGCTGCAATAAATGTTTAAAAACCCATAGGGTACTTCCCATTGACATAGAATCATGAAATTTGGCAAGAAGCAATGTCATGTAGCACAAGTACCTAAAGGAAAAAATCCGAAAAACATTGTAGCTACATTAAAAAAAAAATCCCGTGATAACCTATTTACACACCTACTTTGTAAGGAGCCCTCCTCGGTGCGCGAGTACGACTCGCACCTGACCTGTTTTTTTTACATGGGACTCAAACATAACTGGCGAAACGTGGGTGTACGTGTAATATAGGATATAGGTAGGTACACCTCTGCCCTACCTTTCGGGGAAACAAGGCGTTAAATACAACAGTGGACAGCTTACTTACAATATGAAACATGCAACAGTAAGAACTCATCCGCAGTGAGACTGCAATATTGTCCATGCATCAGCATATGCAGTAGTATTTTTCGAGAGTACCGCAAAACGGGGCTACTTTGACTTCCAGGGTTACTTTGACAGGTGTTGGAACTACTTTAACAGAGCGCCAAAATCGGTTTTCACGTGCGCTCAGCAAGTGTGCGTGACCTCGAGTAATATTGCGCGAGGCGCGGGGTGTGGGGAACGCGTCATAGCGTTGTGATCGGCCTTGTCAAAGTAACCCTGGAAGTCAAAGTAGCCCCGTTTTACTGTACCTATTCTAAACAAAATGTTAGCGTAAGCGCATGCAAACAACATATAGAAGTTCGGTTTACCTACTCAGTTTGTTCGCTTGCTGTTCTTCGTCAGGCAGGTGGAGCTCGCGGAAGTCAATTTTCCAAAGCAGTGAGTCCAACTCTTGTTCGTAGCGCCAGCCTCGGTACAGGGCCAGGGCAGCCAGGGCCAGGAGGGCTAGGGTACCACCTGATGCTCCTAGTGCCCATGCTCCGAAGTGACCTAAGTGGGAAAAAGTAAGTTTATGGTTATGTCGTGGATTTTCAATATGGTAACATTATTGTGTCTGTGGTCTGATTTAGGACACTCTATCCGAAGATGGACGAGATGTTGTAACAAAAAGTGTACCTATGTATATATAGTAATCAATATTCCTACGATTTTGTCAAGTCAGCATCGTTGCCACACTACCCACGTACCTACATAACATAAAAGGGACTAACTCTGGACTGAAGTGACCTATGTGTCTACCATACCTACTCGGCGCGAAAATCGAGATAAGTTCTACTTATTTCGATTTTCGCGCCGCTGATCAGTTTTTCGATACAATGTAGGTACCTACTATTGTTTCTATAAAAACTAAAAATCCCAGTTCAATGATTTAGAAATCAATAATCCCATATTAATTAGATGACCATAGAAGAATAAAATTGGGATATTAATAATTGTTCTTGCTATGTTAACTCTTGCTCCTAGATATTTTGATCACATTATGAGACAAGTTAGTGTACTTGACGGCAGGAGAGGTTCACTTTATGATGTCGTTAAAGCCAGTCAGGTCCGGCCAAACTACTCGTAGGTAAGTATTCCGTAGATTACCAGATTGACTGAAAGATACAGTACACTTCAAAACAACGCCGAGGTGAATGACACGACTTTAATCTTTGCTACAAACATTAATCCTAACTCGTGTTCATTATTTGTTTAGTGAATTAGCGAAACGAAAACGAAATTTAACGTCATAATGAAGTTCAGAATTCAATTTAACGATGGAAATAGTTTGCTTTGTAGAATTTTAATTGCTTTCTATAAACGTTTTATTCAATTTATCGCTAGTTTCGAGGAACGGAGGTGGATTCCTTGCAGCGCGTGATATTACATAAGTATTACGTTTGAAAGACTGCGAGTAAAGGAAGTATTTCTCCTTTGCTTCAAACGCTCTTGAAAAAGTAGTACTAGGTAGCGACGTAGCAATTACTACTACCTAAGTACCTATCTAGAAATACCTATTTTCATTTGTACCTACCTACTATCCTGTGCTACTACCCAAACCATGGCAATAATAAATTAAATTCCAAAGATATAATGAAATTGTTTGGATTTTAATTAAATGAAAGCATCCACTTATTTCCCTTATATCGTTTGAACGCCTTCGGTTTGCATTCTCAAGGGACATAATGGCACAAAGAAATTAAGGCACTGCGGCCACTATTACCCACGCCCCAGGCCCCAGGGCCCCAGGCCTGGCCACTATCGCTTAATAGAATGAAGGCTCGTTTCCTTCGTGCAATTTTCTTTTCAAGAAAAGGCTTTGTGTCAATAAAGCTCTGCAAATTGAAATGGACACAAAGTTCTTTGCAGAAAAACAGAATTTATTATTCTCGATTTATGGATGGAAATTCTATTATCAATCGAATGACCACACAGGAATATGATGAGTACCTACATTGAATAGTTGGTTGGCTGGTAGAGAATGCCTAAGGCTTTAAGCCTGCCTTTCTACCTTTGTTGTGCACAAAGATTATTAAATAAATACCAAAATGAAAAGTTTGGTAGAGTGGTTTAAATCGCCACTAAACTATCCAAATAGAGAGCTTTCACAAAGTTCCTGAATTACGTGAAGTATTTGTACAGCGTAACAAAATTAAATTAGACTGTAAGTCAGTTATTAAATTAATAAACATAGTGTCATTCACGATTTACCTACTTAGAATTTAGAAAGCAAATGGAATATTTTTGTTACTTACTAAAATGTCGAACATAACCTTTAAATTACCTATCCTAACTAATGTTATAAATGCGAAAGTAGATTTTGTATGAGGTACGATGGGACTTGGCATATCCAGTTGTGTAAAAGTCCCTAATTAAAAATAAAGAGAAAAAAAAATGCGAAAGTGGGTTGGTTTATTACTCTTTCAAGCTAAAACGGGTGAACGGATTTGGATGAAAGGCACACAGATAGACCATGACCCGGGCAAGGACATAAGCTACTTTTCATACTGTATCGCAGACTAAGTTGCTGACAACAGCTAGTTTTTTACCAAAACGGTGATTTTCATCACAAATGATCCAATGAACACAAATACGATTTGTAAAATTACAAAATACGGTGTACCATGTTGACAAATAAATTAAATTGGTTGACCCAAATTTAAAGAACCTGAAAGCCTTGTTTAAGACCTACTTGGAAGAGTATTTTCGTGTAGCAACTACGTAGGTCCACAGCAAAATGTAATAGTGTAAAGCTATGTACTTCTGTAGTAAGCATTAGGCGGCGATGTCGGCGCAGCGGGCGTCGCATGCGCCCGATGGCCGCTGCTCCGCATTGCTTGTCACTACGACTCATAACGACGCTTTTACGACCCACCCCACTTACTCTCGCTTACAAACCTTGCGCTTAATGCCGACCCGAGCTCTAACAGTACATATATAAGTTTTTTAGATCGCCAGTAAACAAAATGGTGCGTCCGTTCCGCCGGCCGTTGGTAATAGAGTGCTTCAGCCCACTTGCTGATTCTATTAGCTTCCAACATACGTGGCGCATTAAGGAGAAAGTGTATTCAACTCTTCACGACAACGGGTGTCCTGTAAAGGACTTCTTTGTTCAAAAAGCTTGACTAAAGTTACTTACTGACGCATTTTTCTCCTCTGAACCCACAAGGCGGCTCGGAGAGGGGCACCTGGCCGCCTGGCCACTCCATCTCCCGTAGAAATCGCACTTCCTGTGCGAAATAAATATTTGTAAGATTTCCTCGAACGAACATTTTTCTCTGTGGTAAACAAATTGCCGAGAAATTCTCGTAGATCAAACGGCTTGCTGTAGAAATAGGTTGCGAGTATAAATTATGTAAATATAAATTACGTAAATGTGTGTAAATATTTCAAACGCTTATAGGATTACAGATTGTTCCAGTTTAAAGGACCTTAGCGTCTTCAGATTTGAATCCATACGTCGGTTGGCACCAAAGTGCATCTCCCAAGCCAAAATGTGACGTAAACGGTTAAAAGATGCCGTTTATTCGGGGCACGTCGAGTATCGTTGTGCGTAGGTACGTGTTTCGGATATTTGATAACGAATCTATTTACATGTAGATGTAAGTGTTTTTATGCGAATATTTATAAAATTGGCCTTATTGCACAGCAGTTTGTTACAAACTGGCGTTAACGGAAATAACCACCAGATGTATTCGATTGCCTATATCTTTAAAATTTAAACTGAGGATTTCAGAAACGCCAATCGACATGGAGGAATATCTCTAGTATTTCTATCATTGGCGAGCTTAAATTAGTTCGTACTGTGATGAATAGTTGCAACTTATCACCTGTCTGTTAGTGTTATGGCCGTAATAAATCATCATTCCATAGGTACGCATACAAAATAAGTCTACAGTGTCATAAAAAGTTTCGGTGAATAAATACTTGTAGAATTACCGATTCTTGTGTCACTGGTAACCTTTCCTATTTTTAACAGACTTCAAAAAGGAGGATGTTCTCAATTCGACTGTATGTTTGTTACGCGATATTTCCAGCAATTGTAAATCGATTCCAATAATTATTTTTTTTATGGATAGGGTACATATGTCTCGGGGGTGGTCCCATATAAATTTTATTAACTTTGCTTGGGTAGTTTTTGAGTAGCTTCAATAATACAAATTTTTGCCACTTAGTTTATAATGATGATGTTATAATGACTTCCTGTCACTCATATTTACATAGCAAGTAGTGATACGAATTTTTGTGCGGCAAGTACAACTTAAAACTGAAAAATAAAAAAGTTTTTTAACAACATTAAATTTACTTCTTCTGAAAAATAAAAAATGGTAGATCACAGGAGAGATAGAGCTTAGGTAAACGACATGAAACTCGTCAAACTTTTAGATTTCATGTTCGGTGACAAGGAGGAGGTAGATAAGGTTGTGTAAGTATACTATACATTACCGGTGCGGACTTGTGTAGGACCGCAAGCGGATAAAGACCTGGTGGTCTTGCAGGGTCGATGGATAGCAGCGTGTAGTTACCCTCAGCGTCGCCATGCTCGTCCATGTGCACCCAGTACCTGAACATATTATGGGAAAATCATCACTTTGATCACTTCCATATAGGTATTTGAAAGATGTCTGAACAATGTTGTGTCATTTATTCTCCAACCATTCACGTAGGCCATGAACTCATGACAGGTCTTTCTACATTAGTATAAGCGAGTTCGCACACGGCATTATTTCTATAGGGCCTACAATCAGTCCTATTATCTCTCCCTATGTTATGTAGATCTACCTTCCTACGTTTTGTAGGACGTGTGGATCTTTACTGTTTCGTTTAGCTTCTACTAAAACTCGCCCACCGATTGTATACCGCCTGCGAACGCTCTAAAGCTAATAGTTATCACACTAATATTATAAAGGCGAAAGTTTGTGAGTGTGTGTGTGTGTGCGTGTGTTTATATGTTTGTTACTTCTTCACGCTCAAACGGCTGGACCAATTTTGATAAAATTTTGTATAGAGGTAGCTGACACCTTGGATTAAGATATAGGCCACTTTTTATCCCGATATTCCCTCGGGATACGCGGGTGAAACCGCGGGGCGCAGCTAGTTGGTTTATATTTCACGATAGATGGACAAACGATGCAAAGAGAAAAATATAGAAAAATGGTCGACCAAAAAAACAACTGAAAAACATTTCCTAACTTTTATTGCGGCAACTACGAGTATAAACGTGACTTTTAGCGAACAGGTCAGCTAATTAAAACAAAGATTACAAACAAAATATAGGCCGAGCTTTGACCGTTTAATGTCAACGTATTGTAAGAGGAAATGGTGTGAAACTCTTTTATCGCTGCACGAAAACACGCAGCAGGTGAGGTGAAATGTAGTGTGGCATGAAGTTTTGAAGTGCCGCAGTGAAATAGGGCACAAGAAGCACGAATAAGGCTGCGTTTCCACCAGAGATGTGCGAGGATGCGTAGCGAGGGATGTGTGTGAAACAAACCGTTATTGGTTCGCTTCATTTTCATAGCTTGAACTAAGTTAGCGTTGTTATTGGTTAGTTTTACACACGTTCCTCGCTACGCATCCTCACTCATCTCTGGTGGAAACGCAGCCTTACATGCAACAATTTTTGGCCTTTTCAATTACTTATATCTATCAATATAAATGTCTGCCTCGTTGGTGGCAAGTGCTGCTGAGCATGAGATCCTGGCTTCGATTGCAGGGTCGGACAAAGTGTTATTGGGTGTTTCCATCTGGAATTTTTCCCAGATTTGTTCCCGGTTGATGGCAATAGGCTCGCCACCTATTACGTGGGACCTTTACATCACCGGCGAAATGTGGGTGTAGGTACTAGGTACACCTCTACCTAACTCTTCAGGGAATACAAGCGTGATGATGTTATGTTTATCAATATAAATGAGCCCCTAAAGTAAATTAGTTCTTAATTCTCTACCGTTAGGAACAGAATCGCTTTTCCGATCCTTCGGCAATCTAAGCAATCGGCAATAGCGCTCGTTGCTCCTAATTCTGTTACCTAAGCCACAAACGGCAAGATGTGTCTCACCAAAGAAGCACGTCGCAGTTACCAGAGGGTAAGCCAGTTTGCTATCCGACTTCGTGAAAGAAGAAATTGGACGGATTTTCAGGCGACCGCTTTTATCTTTGATTGAAGCTGAAAATTACGTTAATTTTCAACAGTTATGCGCGAAAATATTAGCGTTTTGATCTTGGTATGATTACATATTATTGTCACTGAAAAGTAAATGAATACTTGAAAAAAGTTTTCCTGAAAATTAAATTACAAACACGTTGTGTTTCTTATTTGATAATAGTTTATGCTATCCAAGCAAAATCAGATAGCTTTTATAAGGAATATCAATGTAGAAATTCATTATCTGCTTACCCCATAACGCTATGGTAGGTGGTGTTCCTCATCCTTGCTGCTATGGCCCTGCCGTCCCGCGGTCCTTCACCGCTGGTGAGTGCTTCTGCAAGCGCACGGGCATATACCCACACCGAGTCATGTAGCCATGCTGCGTCCACTGGGATCTATTGTTATGAAAGGATAATTATTATGTATCTGACCGCTTGCAACAGTAACATTAAATATAGCCTGTTTAATATTTTTTCTTTCAAGTTTCAGGTATTAAAATTAAGCCTTGTAATTAGGTTTAAACTTCTTCATTTTAAATGAAAATTAATGAACCGAAAGCGACCTTTTTTCACATGCGGTAAGCCCGGGAAGCTATTAAGCTTCGTGTCAACTTTAGGAGAATTCATTTAGGAGTCGAATAGCCGGTCAAAAAGGCAGTGAAATAACGAAAACTCATTTAGAGGGTCAGATAACCGGGCGGGGTCCGGTGTTCAGGTAAAGTGCCTACCTTCTATTTTATGTGTAGGATTGTTAAAATTCTGGGTCGCTTTATCCAAACATGCATTAAGCTAGGTGTTAATCTACCAATTTACTTCCTTATTTACAAACTTCATCGTTTATCTAACTCATATTTATATCTGCCTATCTTTTATTATAAGGTAATCCTAGCCCCTAGCCCAGGGATGGTGAACCTCTATACATCTACGTGCCATTTTTTCCGAATAAATATTTCATGCGGCCATGACGTGCCAACAAACAATCTTGGCTTGACGATTACTGAAAAAAAAAACTATAGATTTTCGCATTGTTATTGATACTTTAATTATCTCTTGACATTTCCTGAAGGCACAAGGGGCCGAAACCAACTCGCAGAGGCCTGTTAGACACTTTTAATGAAATGAGACAATAACCGACTATTATCGATGTTCGCATTATGCAAGTGCACCTAAGGATAATCCCCGGTTGGTGTAGGACTAATGTTAGTATTAACAGTTACATATTTAATATTTATTTAAATGAAATGACAAATTAGTGCGAATTCTGCTGTTGCAAACTATTTAGATAAATAGGATACCTGCATTTTTGAAATGTTGTCGTGCTCAAATTATTTTGTTACGTGCCACCCATGGCACGCGTGCCATTGGTTTCCTGCCCTAGCCCATAATTTTCCTGAACATAGAGAAGGCCAATTAGACTTCAGATGGGTTTTTGATGCGGAGGAAGATTTATATCTTCCATCACTTGTGGTAAAAGGACTGCTGTTCGTCATTGTTATTTGTCCTTAACTTACAAAACAAATGAAAGTACGTTGCGGAAATGTAAATGAAAGAAGTTCACACAACAGTGCGTAAGTCGAACTTTACGTGGATTCATTAGATTAAAACGTCCTGCGGGGACGAGCTCATTCTTTGCCTTTGAATTAATTACTTTGAGGATGCCGATTTAATTACGAAAGGGCAAAATGGACGCGATGCATAATTTACTCTAAATGTAGTCGTTTCCATGTTCGTGTGACAACATAGCACCCTGTATTTACGTACTGTGCCAATGTGTCAGATGCAGGTTTAATTAACGCATCCTGTATAATTAGTTGGACAATGTATGTTAATGCTATAGTCGTGTTAACGACGCCAGGAACAGCAGTGCGTTTCCCTTGCCAAGAAACAGTTAATTAAATCTTTAAATTAAACAATGACGAATGCCATAACGACTTTTCTTCTTCATATCTTTTGTTAATTATGTTTTTATTAGCCGGATTCTGGATACGGTTAAAGAAATAAACACTGGCATGATTTTTACTCCTGTAAAAACCAAGCAAACATATTACAGACGTGGAAAACCGGTTCAATTAGCGAAAACAAGTCGATTGTTCAATTTTCTTTTACACTAGATTCTGGCCGCGATACGGCGACAACGTCCGCTTGAAACTTGTTCCCCCTAGCTACGTCGCATCGCGTTGCCAGCCCGCGTACTTCGTTTTGCTTCAGACATTTTTCTTGTTGCTCGGCTTTCTAAGGGTTCTTAGCGTGATGTTAATATAGCCTATATATAGATTTGCATTTGATAGATAGCCTTCAAGAATAAGGCTATCAACTGCAACAAGAATTTTTTAAATCCGACTTGTAGTTCCAGAGATAAGCGCGTTCAAACAAACAAACTCTTCAGCTTTATTATTAATTTAAATTATAGGAACTCTGAAATTTTTCTTATAAAGACGCGTTAAACTTACAGTACAAGCAAGGTACTCACCACTTTGCCTCCACCAAAAGCAAGTAATGGATTGGTGAAATTGAACGGCGGCATCTGTAGCCTTCTGTTGACTTCTCGGGCGAAGACTGGGTACGATGGAGAAGGTGACGGTGCTACTGCCATATAAGATCGAAAGGCTTGTGGAGTTCTGTGACCTGGCTCCTTTCGTAGAGGACCGGAAAGGTACCGGATTGCCTCCTCTGATTCGTACTTGTCCACGTCGACGCCGATGGCTGCGTATTCACCTATGAAAGGTTAGAATTACCTATATAATTTTTATAGAAGAGGATAAAAGAAATTGTCTTTGGTAGAGTGGATTTTTCCCAGGTAGGTATAGTAAACATAATTTAAAAGGTAATAAATATATGTCCTTCTGTTTATCTCTTCGGCTAGTACAGGCGCAATGTGAGACAAGTCATTCATATTTAGAGAAAAAAGGGGGCCTAAATAGCGGAACAATATGAAACAAAAGTAAGCCCCAATTTCAGTTTCTATAACCAAATGCCACGTATTAAAGTCGAAAATCATATTCTTTTGTTTAGCATCAACGTCGGGATTTAACAGTCCCAGACACGTGTAATATCTAATTTAATCATCCATCTCGTGCTGCTATTGTTGTTGTAACTTCATTTGGATTTACGTAAAAGTTAAAGACAAAAGACGTACCTATTCCTTTATTTCGTGTTTAAACCGAGGTTTCATAAAATCCGACACGCTTCTATTTAAAATTTAATAATCCATTTAGCATTCATTCTTGTAATGGCCGCTATGCGCGCGAAAACTGTTTTGTGCAAATATAATTTGGCAGAGTTTTTGCTTCCACATGAAAATGCGCCATATTTGGGTACTAATGTCTGTGGTGCAAACTGCGCGCGAAACAAAATATGACACTATAAAACTTTTACACTTCCGTGAAAATGGGCCTTTCCTTAGCCGAGATTGTTAACCTTTTGAACGCCACGGTCGTGTATAGCCGACAAATGAAAACGTGCCCAACACGCCACCGTCGTCTATAGACGACAAGAAAACGACATTTTTTTAAAACAAAATAAATATACTAAATTAAGTTTTCTGTGTTTCTATTTCCTATTATTTAAAACTACATTAAAGTTGCCTGGCGTCAGGGGTACGGCGGGCGATACGTTTATACTCTGGCGTTCAAAAGGTTAAATATCCTGTTGTCAGTAGTTCGTTTCATGGATTAAATACTTATCTGCCGGTCGATGATAAGAGCTGTAACCATTGTTTATCTTCCCAAGGCTTATTAAACGTGTCACTGAATAATGATTAGGACGCCATGATCTATAAAACAGTGTAACAAGATGAGTTTTAAAAATATAGCGTTATTAGATTTGTTACTGTTGTTGATACATCCATGATATATTATCCTCACATAATAGTGAAAAGCGGGTGTAAATTGAATAGTACCGCTTCTGTGGAGCTACAGTATTTGCTCGTCACTTGATGGATGTGCTTTCGCGAGGCAAATAGTGCTCGCTTCGGCGACCCGCAATGCTTCCTCGAATAATCTATTCAAAAGTTCACTATGATCTTATTACATTCCTATAATCTGATATAATCCTTTTATAATCTAAAAAGAAAATCTCTTTTCCATCGTCGTTCATCATTGTCTCTATTTTTCGCACAATCGTCTATCATTCAGACGCATAGTAAAACATGTCATTAAATGTGTTCTAATGAATAAATAGGTTTATTAGTTACCTGTCACAAACATAACTGCTCCTCTTTTTATTTTCGTGTTATGTGTTTGAGGAAAACCTTAAAATAGCTCTGATACGGTGTCGGGAATATGTTTTAGGCATGTGTTGATATTTTCGTTTGAGTGAACATTATTACATTTGTTCCGGTGCTGTTCATTTGTAACAGAATTCCAGGATGACTAGTGGTGGAAAACATTTTGCTTCAGTTGAGATTTTCATCCTAAAGGATCGGTTCCAGGTAGCACATTAAGTTTTCTATACGAGCTTTAATTTAAATTTTCGAAGAAACCAGAAGAAACAGATCGATAGACGAGATTGCGAGCTTTGTTTCAAAAACGCAAATCTACATAAAAGCTATGGGTTGGTTATCAAAACATGTATTCATATTAATGTACCATGAAAACTGAGGATGAATAACGCGGGTAAAGGCTTTTCTCGTCGAAAAATGGAGCGTTGGTGTCAGGCTAACAAAGAGAAGATCTAGACAAATATATCTCACGCGAGCTTATGGAAATCACGCACGTATAGTTAAGCTTTTCACTTCCAGACTCACTCTTTGATATATCGCTGTACAACGCTAATAGGGTGCTTTGTATAATGTAGACATAGATTTACACAACTACAGGTCTTTAGGGAGAAACATATGCTATTCTTTTTTCATTTTCTGACTTTAGCTTGTGTTTAAAAAGCAGCTGATGCATATGGGTTCAAGGTTCAAATTAGTATTGGGTCTTATGAACGTCACAGCGAGATTTCAGATCTAGCGAAGATGATCCGAGTTGAATGGTATAGATTGGATTCTTCAAAATTTTATTAATAAATATATGCATAAGTAAAAAAATACCGCACAATGGCGGACTTAATGCCTGAGGCATTTTCTACCAGTCAACCTGCTAGGGTGATGCAGAGAGAGAACATGGCAGGTGCAACATAAGGGATAGATAAAACGAAAATAATCATAAAAATAAATACATAGACACATAATATAAGTTATTGAAGTTTTCTATAGGACAGTTGATAAATTTTTCGCGATTACGAAGTTGGTCCCATGGAGAAAGTTGTCCAGTTTGATGGTCTGTGGCTGGTCTTTGAAAATAAGCGCTGTATATATTTAATAAACAGAATACACATTTTCGAGAGAAATAACGATCGGTAGAGGAGAAATAACGACCAGTAGAAGAGAAAACGAATCCAGCAAATCAGCCCTGGGATGTTTCTAACAACTTCTTACGGAAATGTTCACGTGCTTTCTGAAAATTTACTTCTTCTACAAAATTTTTCTTGCCCCAAAAAGGCACATAAAACCTAATATTGAAAGTTTCCTTCAGTTTCCGTTCAGAATAAGGTTATACCATATGGGTATTGCCCTAGGTTCGGTAAATATTTTCATATTATTTTAGTAATCAGGAAAGTTTCTTTTTGATGCCGTTGCCGATAAATAATAGAATGATATGAATCCCGTGTTCTTTGTGATGAAAATGTTTTATTCACGTCGGGAAAGGGAGAGCAAGATTAATGCTAATAGAAAAAATATATGTAGGATGAGAGACAGGAAAACATGGTAACTAGATGCTTTAGACATACCTATTTATATTCCTAACCCAGGTTAAAAAAGTTATGATAGCATTAACATGTATATTCATTATAGAACCGCTTGGCATCAGGCGTTTTATTTAATGTGGCAATAATAACTATGTTTCATACCCTAAGTTTAGTTTGCTCTTTTCTTAAGTTAATAATTACCTATTAATCCCTGAAAATATCCAGCTATCTGAAACAGCACCGTGTATAAATTTCACTTACCCGAATCCAGAAGCTGCATAGCGTCCAAAGCCAACATTAATCCGATGTGATCGTGATAATATCCAACGGAGACGTATACTGCAACAAAACACAATATTTTAGTTGGAAAATGTTTCAGCGAGCTCATTTTCAATGTAAATAATTACAAGTCGACCCGTACTTCTGGTATCTTTGTACGTTTCGCGAACGATGTCCAGGAACGGGTTACGAGTGAAGTTCTCCCGTCTGTTTTCGTAGTAATAAGGCTGTCTGTACACTTGCACAGTGCGGACTGATATTTGTTTTTCCCTCGCCGCCGCTATTATTGCAAGCGCTAAACGTGAAAAGTCGTGGTTTGGAGCCTTTAGGTACACGAAAGCTACCTGCGAAATGAAAGATAGATTAGTTTGAGTTTGCAGAGTATTCTTAGATTTATCCTGCCATTTTGTATTAACACTTCGTAAAGACGCGCTAATGTCAAATGACATAAAGGAACGATGCAAATTTTACGCTTACTCAAATCTCCTAATAGAGACTTGACTAAGCGTAAAATTGAATCGTTCATCGAATTGGATAAACGATCCATCAGGATCGTTTAAATGTAAATGAGCTAAATGAAATGTATTGTTATAATGTTTACATGCATGAAATTGAAATGCGTGAGCACGGCGACCACGGAGCGGGAGATGTCGATGTCCGAGGGCCTGGTGCGCGCGAATGTAGAGTACACGCGCTTGTTGGAACTGGCAACATCGCGGCAGTACTGTAGAATAAACAACAGAGAAACACTAATTATATTAAGGACCTTTTTCCTGTCATATGGATTTGTGTCCGCGTGCGTGTCGGCCCGTGTGCGGCGCACCATCCGCATACTATTGTTTCGTACATATAATTTTCCGATACAATTATGCATGCCAAACGCACGCGTGAGGTGGGGAGTTTGTAGGTACACGCAGCACGCTTACTTACGCATGCGGGTGAGGCACGCACGCGGGCGTAAACCCGCGTGACGGGAAAAAGGTCAAAAAGGATTAACTACAATCTACAATTCATCAGGATTATAAAAGACAACTCCAAAAAAGGGTTGTCCGACATAGGTTTTTGTCGAAAGGATTAAAAGCGGCGCAAAAAACCCTTCAGCAAACTTGTCAGACTTATGATAAATGACTCTTGTAAGCAAGTATGACAGCAATTCCAATTATACACAGTAAGTTAGATTACACCGATTAAAACCAGCGCTAATGTTCATGTGACAACCTGGCTTTATAGCTCCCGCCAAATACCAAATGCAGTCTACCGTACACAACCTTTCTACTTCGTGAAGTTTGTAAGTCCCTCGATTGTTAATGTGATTACATTAACATAAGACATTGACTGTATCTGCAGATTCGTTGCCTTCAACTCGACATCAATAACGTATATTGTTCTTTTTCCAATTAACTCGCAAACTCTTGGCAGTCTGCCTATTGAAGATGTCAAGTTTCATTGTTAACCGCAGTTGAATATCGTTCCTGTATAGCGTCTCCTTAATATTTATGTTATTTGAGTTGGATTTTTCACCGTTGAGTTTTGTATTATGTGATTCATTGCACTATCTGTTTTAAGACATTTCAGCTGTTTCGCTTATCAGCTGTTTGTTTGTTGAAGTAGGTATTGGGAGCATTAATTCATGCCTATAGAACCACTTAATGTCAAAACCTTTTAAACACGATAACCTTGTCGTGATTCAGGTAAAGTGTGTGAATATATGAATCGATAAAAGCTAAATTGCATTTTGACAGTTGATCGATCAAGTTGGGCAAACACTGATGGAGCATGAGACATCGTAATGGATGTTTAACAATATTAGCGTTTGAAAATAGAACTCCTTTCATGTCATGTCAATGTCTGCCGCAGAAATCTAGAATGTTAGAGTTAGGATCAGCTTACACGATGTTTTTGCTAAATTCACACATTATACAGCCTATCGTGTGAACGCAGATTTAGTTAATGGAAGCGAAGGGTACTTACGTAGCTAACCATGGGCAGATTGAAAGCTGCGGCCATGCGCCCTTCGTGGACACACGTCTCTTGCGGTCCGATGAACGCCGAAACGTTGGCTGCCCACAAAGCTGCCACCTGTAGGACGCAATCACTTGGTTACACCACAGAATGCGTAATAGGGTTTAGACATTAAGAGAAACAAGAATACTACCGTTTATTTAAAAATAGTGACCCGCCCCAGCTTCGCCCCAGCAGTGGGAGCATTCTATAGGCTGATTATGGAAGCGGTCACACACAACTTCATCATAAATAGACACGAATAGCGACTTTGTTTTATACTGTGTAGGTAGGTATTAGATGTAGGTATAACCTATTCATTTTTGGTCTGTTTTACGAGCCGCAAGTAGTCCCGTCCGAAACTTTTTGTGAGTCATAAAAAGAAATATTCTCATAAGCCGTCTGTTGCAGTTGTAAAAACTTAACGATGCAACTTTAAAATGACCGACATCGTCGCCACAATTTCATTTTAAAAGCTGTGTTAATTAACCGACTTTACAACAAGGAGGTTATTCCCTCTTCAACTTATTCCGGTCAGTACCTATTTGCTAAAGTGTCTTATGTTGTGTGTGACTAAAAGCCGAATGTGGTTTTAACCCTGTCCTGACTTGCTGAGAGCTAAACAATGAAGATAGATTGTGCATTTTAGGTGCGCTTGCAAACACCTTGTAGTGCTTTAGCAAGTAAACAAGTAGGTATTGTGCCAGATTGGAACAGCGCACCATTGTTTATTTGTTCTCCTGGAGATCAGAAAACATGACTACAATTACCATTTGACATAGGCTTTACTTCGATAGGTAAAATGTTTGTTTCAGTACAAATTAATTTCAAACACTCGCTTAGGTACTGTCGACATCCATTTGCTTGCATTATCTATCTGCATGCAGTTAAAAAGCTAAGCATTACTTTCGTAATCAGTGTACAGCATTTTAAAAAGTGGGGTGGTTTTACCCTCTCTCCAAACTTGCACTGGTGCGAGCAGAATTTCAAACAAATTTCAGGAAAAAGCTGTCGTGAGTTCGGTATAACAGATGGCCGAAGAGCCTTGTTCATTCATGTTTATTTTATCCATCAAGCGTTTTATGGCCACATTTGCCTAATGCCTGTATTCTGTTCTCCGTTTACTGGCAGTTATCCTTTATCAATAAATATCTCACAATGAACATCAGAGGGCTCAAGTTTCTTAATTTATTACGCATTTATGAACGCCAAGCTGTTCGAAGGAAACGAAACATTATTAACCGTTAAAAGTTTGTAACAAACGAAACAGAATATTTATTGTAGAGGGAAGCAACCCGCTAACAGCTAATAGGTAGTAGCCATTAGTCAAGAAATGAGTTGACGGTTAGAGGAACAGAATATTTGATTACCTAAGTATTTAAAATTGAGGGCACACAGACACCGATAATGACTTGCAGCAATTAGTCGTCTAACTGTCCTACTTGTACCTAGGCGTAAACAGCTATTATAGTATTATCTGTAACGTAATGACATTGAGTGGGTAGAGGTACTCTAATTCCTGCGTGGTGTATTGAAGTACGAACAAAGCCACTTTCCAATCTAGTGTTATGACTTATGGTGTGGCATAGGCACGCACGCCGATAACATGTCGTTACAGCGTGTATGGTCATGGTTACTGCGACTTTCTCTGTCGGCATCCTAAAAGGATTTCTGGGTACAGTAATGACATGGCAAAGTATGCGAGAGACAGCGACTGATGCTCTCGTTTTTTACGGAACCCTTCACGAGCCCGCGAGTCCCGCGACTGTCAACTTTACGCGACAACATCAATTTCGCAGACAAATACCCCTAATAGATAAAAGTTTGTAAAGATAGTGTTTCCTGTAACGGCGAAATTTATGTTCGATGTTTCCTGTTCTACATGCAGCTACTTATACAGAGTTGGAACGAAATACATTTGTATAAACACATCGAGATCAAAAGAAAGATTGAGCAATTTCTCTTTCATCTCTATCTCTACAAGAACGTATTTTTTGCTATTACAGATTATTTAAATATCTTGTCAGTTGATTTATATTACACAGATACTTTTATAACAGTCTTTTCCCAGAACTTTTCGTTAACGGCTTGGAAAAAAGTATTGGTAAACATCTAGCACTTATAAAAGTTTTCCGAAGAAAATTCGTTTACTTACAAGAATCTGTGAGTCGGAAAGGAATCCGCGATTACCATTTTATGCGTTAGCTGGGCTAATATATCAGGCTTCGAACTGAGGGTGGCATTAATGGTGACCCAATCTTCTTTACTTGCTCTCTTTTACAATACACAGTAAAAATATATTGTGGCCGTATTTTATTTTTGCTCCATATTGGACTAGGATCCAGATTGCTTTTTAGCGGATATCAAGGTCCTGCCGTTGCGATTGCGTGTTCAAAAGAGCAAATTACTTGTCAATACTACTTAGACGTTTAAACTGAACCAGAAAAATCATCTATTCCCTAAATATCTCTTTTTATCCTCATTCCTGAAGTCACAGTAAATTATGTGGTGCGAAATCGATGATTCTATTACTTAACCTAACCTACCGAAAAATTTCTAATTAATTTGACTCATAAAATGACGTCGGTTTAACTATCTATCTCGCTTGGTCGTATGTAACATTTGTTACCTACATACAAATACGTAAGTACTTGTCCTTTATTGTTATTTCTTACTGGTAATGTCTATTTCAGGTAAGTGGGTAATATACGCACACACGAGCGCCAAAGTGGTTTGATACAAAAACTGGCTTGAATTAAACTAATAAGATGCTTCAATGACGTGCACGTGTTTTGCATTTCGATGGCCACCATTACTGGGTCATTGCTTTTCTGCACAAATAACCATGGAATTATTTCTGGTTGATGCATCCGTTATATGTATTATATCATGTGCTTGAAGCTTCACAGATAGATAAACCGCGTTTATCTGTGGCCTTTGCAACAAAGGACAGATTTAAATCAAGGTTTACTGTATGCTGCTGCTTAGTTTAATGAGATCGAGTGCTTGAGTGGATTAGAGAATAAACATGCAATAACGGCTAAGTAGCCCTTTTACTAGATAAGAAAATACGACAGATGAACAACTACCTCATTCGTGAGGATCATGAGGCAGTAGAAACGAGAAACTAAAGCTGAACTAAAGTAATTCAATTCAATGGGATTTGTTTCTTCGAGGAACTGCAGATTTAATTTTAATGACATCGGATCAAGCGAACATTCAGTTCCATGAAGTTATGGCGATTGCTAAACTTCGGTCTATTGCCCATAAAACTCATGCTTATTGCGCGTTCCGTGTCTGTCTTAGGTATCTGGCTCTACTCACTGGTTAGTTGCAATAAATCGCTTCAATGTTCCTATTTTTTTGTTTTGTTTGTTCAATAAGTAGGTGCTTATTACGAATTGTCATAAAATCACGCACGATGATCTATCTGTAGTTACAAGTTTTAGCACTAACCATTTAGTTTTTATGCTTACAACCTATCTAGCTTGCATGCCATATCGTAAATGTTATCGTATATCGATTGTATCCTCTTGTCGTATCGAATTACCCATAAGTCAATGTAATAAAGTTTGGTGTGAATTATAGTGACAGGCTTTTGTTCACGACGCGAAGTTTTTACGAAGAATAAAATACGAGCTCTGAATATTCGGGAAAAAAATTTAACAGCTATGTACAAATAAATATGATTTAGATTAGTTTTTGCTAGCTATCGAAAATTGTTGGGAATTTCGTAGCTTTCCGTGATAAAAAATAATATCGCGTCTAGAGAGCATAGGAGAATAAAGTAGCTCCCTAAGATATCACCAATAATATAACATTTCCCGAGAGTAATCTGTGTTCACAACCTGTGAAAGAATAATGGTTGTCGAGTGAGTGGGCACTCCCAATGAACTCCCAAGTAATTTTACAACCGATTGGAAAAAGTATCTACGGACTAAATTGGAATACTTTCACAAGATTTTCTTCTCCAGATTTCAAGTTACCGTCCATGAGGGCAATAAAAAGTAATTTATTGGAAGGGAACCCACCTGCCGAATGGAGACCTCTTCTTGTCCGAATGTTTCTGCAATTACGAAGTCTAGAGAGTGACCCATTGGACCAAGGAGCTTTTCGTTCACCTCATCAACCGCCATCGAAATAGCACCTGTTTTAAACCAAACCAATTAAAATTATAACAGAATATGTTTAGCTTTGCGAAATTGTAACGTCAATATTTGCGTTACATAATTGTTTATTTGCAATAGCAAATTATTTCATAAAGTGGATTCGCGCCAAGTGTTGCCGCCATTAATCTTGTTGAGGCAATTCGATTTGTCAGTCAGAATATACAAATGCAATGCACGTTTGATGGTTTTATATAATATACATAAATACGATCTCGTTGCTGTAACTAGCATAATGGTATTTACTATGTTCTTATCACCCTCTGAAGTAATATTTTACTAAAAACTTGAGTGACTAAAGATAGTGTTGACGTTAATGGAAAATTTATCGACATGGTAAAGCTCTTAAAGTTGATCAGAACGGGCGAGACGTTTTGGTGGGATAGTTTACATTATTATAGAACTTGGGGGAATTAAGTACTCAGTTGGCATGCAAACTTACGTGTACAGTTTTAAGTGCGTACTTGTTATAAAGTCCCATTGCCAGTCATTTGTCTCGTCTTTATGCCTTTATATAATTAGCTTGTGGTAATACCTGAAATGACTCTCCCGGGTCTCTGGTAGCTGTAGTCCCCCGGCCGTCGTTCGGAGCCGGTCAGATAGCCAAGTGTGAATTTCTCTCCGTATGAATATTTTAATGATATCACCAGTAAACCCCAACACCAATGCCACTGTGAACAAAATGAAATGTTTCGATGAACATCAAAGTTTCTTATTTTTTGGTAATAAATCAATTTCTAAATAAAGCTTGCAAGGTGCTAATCTGCGGTTCTAGGGTCGACAACAGTATAGGACCTACACTACCTACATGCATAATCAGCCTATCATTTTCCCACTGCTGGGACATAGGCCTTCTCTTTTCTAGAGGGAGTGGGACCTAATCCACCACGCGGACCCTGTGCGGGTTGGTAGATGTAACAAGTCTTCCAGTTTTTGGTTCTAGGACATGCCGTTTTCCTCACGACGATGTTTTCCTAATCTGCACTACCTACCTACACCTAATCAGTCACCTAAACTGTAGGTGATTGATTAGGTAGGTTTTAAAGTTCAAAATGTTGTGCATGATAATTGGTTTTTACATGATGACTTGTTAGGTACATTTTATTATCCTTCCCATTGCGTATTGCCTCATTGAGTCATGGTACTTTACAGAAATTTTCAGTGCCCTTTTAAATGGATAGTTTAACCATTACTTATCTTCTTGAAAGAAAAACCTGTACCTATGAAGTAAAATATGAAACCTAAAGCTTCCCCATTACGGAAAGAATAATATTTCATCCTTGAAAAATGGGACGCGGAAGTGAAGTGGAGCCAAACAACAATTAAAAAAAAACCTCATGCCAGCAAATCGTTTGGAGTGCACGTGCCGCCAACGTTTTTCCAATATTGCCAGCTCGTAAAATGGCGGGGCTGGTGGATGACACGGACTTTAAACACACGCTGCAGCCTTTGAACCTCAGTAATGTTAACTGTTCCAAATTATACACATTTGCGACATAGCAGCGCCAGATTCAATAACGACGTTCTATTACTGAGCTTAACGGCGCTGTCAACGTCATATCCTTGAAATGCAAAGTGCCGAATTTCCATATAATAGGGGAATTAGGGAAAGTTTATTGTAAGTACTGACGAATTCTGAACAATAGCTAGAGACACTGTTGCGTATCGTTGTCTTATGGAAATTGTGTCTGAAACTTTGATTAACCTTCAAAACGGTTCTGCACATAAACCAGTTTATTTGTAATCTCACTTTAGAATTTCAGATACATAGATAGATTTTGGTTCTGATTATGCCGATAGGTTATACTTCGGCGAAGTATACTTATTCTAAAACCTATGTTGGAACAAGTACCTACCTATTATCTCCCACCTACTTAGTTTTCGAAATTCGCTTTGTAGGCCAATGCGAACTTTGAGCAAACCAACCGTAAATTCAAAAGAATTAACTTAGTTTTTTCGTATGCTTCACAGGGCCAGTTTCGTTCATCTCTCAGTTTAGTCTCCCTTGCCTAATTAGAATACAAAAACTTTTAAGTTATAATTTTCTTTTTTGTTAAATTAAGTTCATGAGGCATAACGTTCAAAGTCATTGGCTCGTGAATTTACTGGGTACTCCATAAGTGACAGTTTAGCAAGACGTTCCCTATTTAATATTCGACGTAGGTTTGCCTCTCTTATTGTTAGAATGACCATTCGTCCGCATAATAATTAAGTATTCCTTCAAGTGTTTATGTAACGACTCGAATGAGTGTGGTACACAAAACTTGTCTGGCCAGGCGACAGGTCCATCCGAAAGGCAACACGATCGTATGTGAAACATACAATTTGCCTCACTTTGTGAAAGTTACCATCCGCAAATTGCCTTTAGGCAGGAACTAACATGTGGCATCAGATTTGTAAGTAAAATGTTTTTGTAAGGTAACGTGGTAATAGTTGTTTTCGGTTTAAATATGAATTCCTTTATGCAGAGAAACGGGGGCTGGATTCTGGAATGAAATATAATCTAATTATAGACCCTCCCGTTCATATATTATAAACAAATGTCAAAATAAACTATCAAGGCCTTAAAGTCGAGTTGTAACGAATTTATGTTATGAGTGTAAAAATTTCGCAGAACTTGTTTTGAATTCTTTTGACGAAACATCTCTATTAGCTGATAGCGTTCAGAAAGTAGACTAATAGCTGTTGGAAGTATTAAAAATTTATGTAGACGAGCAGCATGACAGCGTTGTCGGCAGTTGAACACACATTCGGCCGACACTAGACGGCTCTCGTTTTGTGTACAATGTCGTTAAAAATAGCTCCCGTGGGAGATATTTATGTAACTATGACCGGGTTAAGTGAGCGAGTGTCATAAAACAGTCCCTTGCCTGCTCCATTGCACTTGCAGTAGACAGAATCTCCTTTCGTATTGTCTCAAAACTATATCTTTGATTAAAATCGTCTCGATCGCCAATGATCTTGTCCTGAATGTGTCAATTATCGTTTTTTTATGCGCAATATACCACTTAATAGTTTTATGTTCAATTATTTTCCTGCTCTCTTTATTGCCTAATATTTCTGCGAAGAGACACCTTCGAACTCGGATAGTCCTTCATTTATTCAGGGTACTTAAACTACTGTTATTTTCTGTAAGTCCCACCCAACACATATCATTAGAAAAACGCCAGATAGACCACAGTCATATACCGTAAAATGAGGCTACTTTGCCCCGTTTTTTGCTCCAAATTTTGAAAAGTGTGACTCGACTTAAAATGCTTCTTTGTTATGGCTTTTGACAATATTTCCACAACTTATATACATTCTGGCTCTAATTTTCAATGACAAAAATAGTTGTTTACTTTGATTTTCATTAATTTTTTAAATTTTAATAATGGAGCAATGTTACCCACCCTTTCGGAAACATTGCTCCTACATTTAACTTGTACCAAAACGGCACATTTTTGAGACAGTGGCAAAGTTAACAGCCTCGCTGTTACTAATCTCCAAAAATAATAATAAGGAAGCATTTTTTTTGTTTCTCGTCTTATTGATATGTTTTGAACAAATTAAAGGAACTTTTCTATTTATATTTTATTATTTATCGGATGCGTTCAAAAATATTTCAATTTCCTTGGAGTTTTAGAGATTTGATCGAAATTAGAGATTTGGTGCATATTTAACTTCACGGAGCAAAGTAGCCTCATTTTACCGGTATCTACATACTTAATGGATAGGTACGGTATGTTGCGACATTTTATGGGATAGTTCAAAAGCTATTTATCGGTTCAGAACAAAATAACAAGTTGGTAAAAGGCGGCGAAACTAATAAGTAATTGCTCATGGAGGTGTTATCGTACTTCGGATACATCTTCAAACATTTATTTTACGGCTGCTCAAAGAACGAAGAAGGATGATTGAAAATTTCGCATAAGCCTGGAGTTGATTCCACTTTATGTTTGTTTTATATAGGCTTAAACCCATAGAAGTAAACTTTTTACACACCGATTTCGGCGAAATATTGGAGAGGATACCGACATTGTTTGCTCAGGACTTTCGTAAGAAAATAAGTTTGACCCACAAGTATTGATACTACCATAAAAGAATATTTGACCAAAAAAGTTAAACTACAAAATAATTGCGTACAGCAATAAAGTGGGTAAGCGTTGTTCATTATCATTCGCGATCAGACCACCATAAAGTAGGGCCAGCATCAGTTATCCGCCAAACGGTATTAAACTTATCGATTTTATCTCTTTAAAAGTATTGTAAAGGCTGTTTGTTAATAAGTGGCCACAAGGACTTGAGCAGCTTTCTTTTCACAATACTGAAAGTGCTGATACTAAAACATTATGTAGGTTGCTCCTTGTTAATTTAGTGTCCAAAGCTGGTTTACACTTTTTAGTTATTTTGTAGGTACGTGCTTAATATCACAAATTAACAAAAATCCTAAAGACTTCCTCAAGAATTGGGATATCAAATCCAAAAGTAACTTTTCATATCCGACCGGTAGTTCCTGAGATTAGAGCGTTCAAACAAACAAACTTTTTAGCTTTATTATTTGTAGTAAGTATAGATAGAGCTTAAAAAGGACAAGTTTATACTCACTAAAGTATCAGCATGTGCACTGAAACCACACTTATTATGTAAATTGCGGTATCCATATTAGTTCAATATCGAAATCCTGTCAACGTATATTGTTTAAATTAAGTGACCATGTTTACCTACACGTCTAAATTAATGTTGTCTTGGAAACAGGTTCATTACGTGTTGTTGTCTCTAGTCTCTACGTATCGCGTACACTCTATACCCACAATTAATCAGTGTATTTTGAAACTTGTTTCAAAGCCCCGTAGATTAATCGGTTACTTATTCATGTGTAAAATGTTAAATAAAAGCCTTATGGGCACAATCACTGTTGTAATAAGCTCTAGTGTACGTTCGCATGTTTTGGCCATTATCTTTGCTTATAGGTAAAAGGACTCATTAGAATAGAGGTGACCCATGACAATTTGCTTTGAATGGTTATTATATCTGTAGTAAATAGTACTTATCTTTTGTGTACAAGTTCTTTGCGAGGATCTATTGAAAGAAACTCGTTTCTTTTTTCAAGCATGAACTAGTTCCTATTTTTGCAGACGTAGATTACGTTACGAGACGTACGTTAGACAAAGGAACACATTAGACAAATTGCGGTGAGACACATTGAGTAGGTAGATGCAGACAAGGATCCAACTCTTTTCCATCAGAATAAAAGGAAAATGCAATAAATATCAGAGATTTATTGGTGGAGTCCTCCCTCGCTTTAGTATGGTCAGGATATGGAAGAATGGACGGTTACGTTCAATTAACGCCATCTCCGAGTTTCCACTTTAGCCAAATGGCCTTAATATGAGCCTTTCAGAATGTTTGTATGTAAGCATAGAATAGCCATTTCTTTTAGTGCAGTTAGAAAGAATGTACATACCTAGCCTTTTTATTACAAGACATAAAATCGATAGCTGTTAATTGTTATGACTGCTAAAATAGGCGCGAACTCGTTTCTTGTGAAATTAATTATTTTGTGTTTGTTGGTTTAATTTTTTGGTGTAATTCTTCCTTATTGTTTTGATATCCTCAACGTTTTGTTCCTCAGTTTTTTAGCACATTGAACCTAAATTTGAATAATGAGAAACGACGAGCGGATCTGTGTCTAGTAGCAATGTTGTTTTCCAATGTATCGAAGAGGTCGATTATAAGTATTATGCGATAGTGCAGCCGACACGCGGGCGCGGCATTGACATAGTTGCCGCGTCACCACGTCATCGCGTCATGGCGTCAACGGCCCGCGGAACGCGACTCAGGCGCACGCTAACTTGCCAATGTTTTTCAAAATAGGTATCTCGCTTTAATTTTCCTTTGGTAATCCGTTAGGCCGCCGGCACCCGAATCTGGGGGTCTACCCTCTAAGACCGAAATCCGTAGTTTCGGACGTTTCCAACTCTGTATCACCTTTGGACATAACTTGCGTTCGATGCTCGAACTATGAATAAATGATAACGCGATTTGACAGCTGCCCTTACTCCCGACGACGTGTTTTTGCCCGTCCGAAATAGTTAATAAATCGGGAGAAAGGCTCGAACTACATTCGGAGGGGCCCATATCTTCGTCGTCGGACTAAGAGAGTAGGCTCCCAGAACACAACAACGCTGCTTGGCGGCAGAGAAATATGTAGGTATGGTAGGTTCAACCACCATACCTACATTCAACAGACGAGCTCTTTTGCAAAGCTTTTACTCTTCTCCTACTGTGATATTAAAGGGAAATCTTACCCATCTGATAGCTATTTAATTACACCGGACACCGAACTCCGTGAACGGCTAAGGGAAAGCTCCTAGTTAGTTTAATTAAATTCCAGTGTAACGAGAACGCCAATAACTTACGTAGATAGGTTCCTTTTAAAATTCTTAACAAATACGAGTAACAATTTATTATGTAGTTTATTTCTTGCTGTCAACATGCTGGTGTAAAACGCGGTAAACTTTTTGTAAGATACGCGAACAATTTTAAAATAACTTCATTCAAATACCTAGTGATCGACGACCACCAAAACTTTTTATTTTTTATTAGTTATCGTCTAATTAAATGATTTTTGGCTCAGTATTATTTGAAGGCCCACTATCAATAAGTTTGGTGTAAGTGAAAAGTAAACATTTGTATGCATGTCGGGGTGGGCCCGTACATTGCGGAACCATCGATTGTGCCCGCATCATCAAAAAACAATGTCTGATCCCGGGCGCCGCAGCCTTAAATTCTCGTCACTTCACCTGATACATATTAATGTCATGTTTTACATTGTTGTATCATGTCATGCTATTCATGTGGTTATTATCCTGTATACCAACCTGTTTGTAATACTTATAGGAATTTCTTAGTTTGGTCATGCTATTAAGTATTCTGTGGTTTTGTTCTACAAATTGGGCGAGGTCACGCATGATTCCGCACGAACGTTAAACTTATTAAATATTATGAAGCGTGAACGTTATGATAACCGTTAATTATTACAAATTTATGCCGTCTTCGATTTACGATAATGCCGGTTTCGAAAATAGGACAATGTTATACGTATGTATAACGTAGATAGGTATATTTCTTAGCCCGCATGCTTAGACAAATTAGATTAATGTGACCATTAACCTACATTGGCACACAACAACGGAAAATTACACCCAATTTGAAAGTTTTTTGATAAACTTGATATCCATGAGAACAAAGAGTCAGTCATTCTCTTACATCACGTCATTAAAGTATTTGTAGATAAACGTTTTGCGAAATGAAGGAGGAAAATTCACTTAAATAGTTGGAATAAAATTCGCATGTTTCCCGGTATTCATGTTACCTTTGAAGTTCTGAACGAAAACCAAAGCGCGCATGTAGAGAGTAGAGACGAGTGCTAAGCTTATGCTTTGCAATTTCCATGTGTCCCTAGTGCCTGCAACGGGAACTATTCCGTAATCCGTGTCTTTTCTTATTTTTCCTCATTAGTGGTGTCGTCGTTACTTCATTTCCCGGTAAAATAACGAGTTAACTGTGCTCGGGTGCTCCTTTAGGAAAATCACGTCGGGTAGGGACGGGGTTGTGCTCAAATAGAGTGTTAAAACAATCTATTAAATATATGTGTTTATTGGTCCTTTATTAACGAATAGTTTGTAATTTTTCGTGTGTTCGTCTAAGCAGATTATGAGATACTTATGACACGAGGAATTATTTCCCATATTTGGCGGGACAAAACTATTCTACCTAACTGCAGATAGACGTTGGGACCTACCTAATAGAAGAAATCTAATTATTTGTCGAATAATCGGTGTATATGTAATAATAGGCCTTCTGATTAGGTTATGACATGTATTTTTTACGCGCAATTTTTTAACAAACAAAAATAAAAGAACAAGATTTTTATTACGATTGCCATTTTGGGTTTTACGACCTATAATAACGTTAAAGTTGAACGTGAAAGTAATTTTGTAATCTTGTATCCCTGAAAATTGTTGTAGGTACCTACCTACACTACCTACTTTATTTGGCTATACGTATTTTATTATTATAACATCTTTAACTGTAAGAAGTAAGTAGGTTAACCACATACCTAAGGAATCCCTTTATGAATTAAACTTGTGACTGAAAAATCTTAAATATTTCAGGCAGGGTATTAGTTTCAGGTGACGTTTATTCATGTTATTACTTATTTATTTAATACTTTAAGCACACAAATGTACAGAGGCGGACTTAATGCCATAGGCATTTTCTACCAGTCAGCCTTTGGGTGATGCAGGGACAAACAGTTGTAGGTGCTATTGTGTTTGTGAAAAATTTAGGAGTAATATCTTTAAATATTAAGGGACGCAAAAACGTATTCAAACTATATATAATATATATATACCTAATTATATACAAATATAAGCACAAACAAGCCTATTATACTATTACCTTCTAATAAAAACCAGTGTTTTTGTTTGATACGGGTTGGTTTTAATTCTTGATTTGTCATAAAGTAGTCGTAGACCGTCCAATTCTAAACTATGCAAACCCATCTCAATTGTGTTAATGTCTTAGCTCAGAACATAAGAGACAGGCGTTTAGGTAAATTCTTGTTTAGTTTTTAGTAAGAAACTATAGGTATAATTATAATAAAAAACAAAAATAATTTACGAAGTATCTTAAAAATCGTTATGCGAGCGCTATTAAAAAGGGTTTTACTGTTTTCAGCTGAAACGCTTGATGGGTTTTCCTTTAGAACTGATCGTCCATATTTCCAGGAACAATAATATTTTAAGTTAAGTGCGATTGTTATCACAGGAAATGGAGGATTCTATTTAGACAGTAGTAATAACATTCATTCCAATGGTTTCCGGAGAATAGTTAATTGAATTCTGTATCCATTTGCAGAGGTTGATTTTCAGTGAGTAGGGGTAGTAAGTTGTTTATTTAACGTATTTAGTCGACCAAGCTGTGAATGGTTTCAGTAAAAGAAATAAATATTTAATTGGGGGTTGCTTTTGATTCATTTTGACGGCTATAAAAATGTTTTATAGTTATTTTAAGTTACTCAGTTATAATAATGTAAATGTTGATGGATGGAGAGCGAGAGGAAGGCCAAAGAAAATATGGATGGATCGTGTGAGGAATGATATGAAAGAAAAGGGAGTAGATGATAGCGTAACGGTTGACAGGGAAAATGGATAAGAACAACACGTGTTGCGCCACCCAAAGTAACACGGGACAAGAGTAGGAAGATGACGATGACTCCAATAATGTCATAATCAGATTTGCGAGCACGTGTAAGGCCCCTATTTAGAAAATATCATCTTTTGATCTATTTTGAAGGCAAGAAAATTAATATTTCTAAGAAAATTTCTCGCCGGCTGGTCGACACTTCACGTGATCCTGGGTCGTTCTTTGGCGAAAGATATAGCATTGCCATTCAACGTGGCAATGCTGCCAGTCTTCTGGGCACGTTTCCGGATGACAGCGATGCGGACGAGTACTTCGACGCCTAAGTTTCCTTTGTTTTTGTATTTATTTGTAGTAGTATAGTATCTAAGTTAGTCTTTTGAAGGCTATAAGAATGTTTTACAGTTATTTTAAGTTACTCCAATATTTATCCTAATCTGGTTGCCGAAAATGTGTTAGATGGTTAGCTAGTAAATATCAATATTAACGACCATGTACGACCGGTAGAAAATGATATTAAGTCAGGTGAGTGAGCAGCACCCTTCCCTAGGGCAGCTCACTGGTTTATCGATCTTTGAAGTGTTGCTGCTGACTTATAATTTAGACTTTAGAGCTTTAGATTAACACAGAAATAAATAAGTATATCTAAAGCTTTCTTCGCGGTGTTAAAAACTGAATTAAAAAAAAACTTCTTAAAGAAGAAAATTGATGGAAATGTGTTAGCGCCAGCATGATATTCGAAAACACTTAATAAGCACTCTAGCTTTCAATAGCTTGCTTCTTCTTTGTTTTCTTCTCAGTTTTCTCCCAGTCTCTGGGAAATAAACAATTATTTTTCAAGAAGTCATTCATCTGTCATGAGTCTGACACGAATAATGAGGTTTTAGGAGTTTAGAAGTTATGGAAGGTGCGTAGGTCGGCGTCTGTAGAGGCTTTAACTGACATGGTTTTCGTAACCGACCGCCGCGTACGTTATAAGTTAATGGCATAATATCTTAGAGCCTTAAACCAATGCTCTAAGCATAATATTAAGAAATAAACAATTCATATTAAGAAGATAGAAAAAAGAGCTGAGAGTCAGTTTGGAGAGCTGAGAGCTGACGTCATGATGTAAAATAAGTAGATCAAGGGCTGATTTTTTCCATCTCCAGATAACTTTTATTCGAGGAATAAAATTGACGTTTGACAGTTTTTGTATGAAATAACTGTCAAAATTTCAAAATGATTCCTAGAATAAAGTTACCATATGATTGGAAAATCAGCCCTAATAAAAATAAGCCTTATATTGATGGTCATGGTTAGTACTGTAAGAGCGCGGAGCTCTTCTTTTTGGAGATTCGTGGAGGTTGCATGGGAAAGCCATGTACGCTAAAACCTCTAGAGTAGATATTACGTATCGAATATCCTAGATCTCTCTTTAGTTAATTTTGTCCAAATTAAACAAGTAGCAAGTAGGTTTTATTTAAAGTCTACTAATTTTATTTACCTGCTATCATAATACAAATACTTTCATCAATGATGCTTGCATCGTTGTTGCATGTAGTTCGATAAGTACCTAAGTGAAAGAGCGCATAAATTATGGTTTTATTTTTTTGTGTCTAATTTACCTAGTTACCAAACTAAGTGACGTGTTGGTTTTACTCTCACTAACTGAGCTCAGTTCTTTTAAAGTTTTAGTAGGAGACTGTGTAGTTTCAAAAAATATCTTTAAACACTGAAATTAAATTACTGAATTGTATAATGGTGGGTGTCTTTATTATTTATAATACGTTAAAAAGTCCTAGAACTAAAACAAAAAAATAAATATATCAACGCTTGCTTACCACGATCCATGTTAAAAACTTCATAATGTCCAAGTTCGTAACTTTTTCACTATATAGTTTAGAATTTACTTAACCATTACTCACAAGGTAAAATCACATTTATTCATATTTCAGAGTATATAATTATTTTCCCGCCATTACGTAAAGTTTGACACGCGATTCGCGAGTCGGAGAAATGGGCGCGCGTCTGTCGTCCGTGGATGACAGTAATAGACTGGCGGGCTTCAGAATACCTACAAACTCGGTGTAGTCACTGAGTTTTCGAGTTGACTGACTGGTAAGGTGAAATTGTGATGACGTTGATCTGTGATCGTCAACTGTTCAGCTCGTGACTCATTTCTCAAATCACTGATCCTTTTTGGTACAATCCACCCTCTGCAAGTACTTACTTAGAGGCACAATTATGAGCTTTTGTTCCAAAGTTTTCTCAAATTGCTAAATCAAATTAAGTAGATAGATAAACTTACATGGCTTTTAAATTAAAACATTATTAAAACTAATAGATTTTTAGAACGTAGGTAGTTACTTTTAAAACTACATATTTTATTTTGAATACACGCAATTGCTTTACAAAATTAACTACGCTGAAGGTACAATCAAAACCAAAATTCTTTACTGACTTTGAATGAAGAAATTCCAAATTTATTTACATACTCATAAAAATTCATTGGACTTCCGTTTTCACAGTGAATTTGTGAAATCGTCTAAAGATTACGAATACTTTATCATCAGCATGGCATTATGAATGGAACACATTATACATAACCGGAGTGCGGTCAAGGCGAGCATGCTTGTTGCACTAAATGTATAAGTACATTAAGTACCTACCTGTAACACATGCTACGTATGTATACTTACATAGATAGGTATAGATTGGAACGCGTCATTAACTGTAATTTAAGGTACCTTATTGTAGGTAGATGCTATGTAGTGTAGGTACCTACTTACATTATCTACAAGGAATGTAATTTTTTTGCTGTCCCGTCCTGGTTAATATGTAAATATCTAAGTATTAATTAAGTTACTTTGTAGGTTGATGTTATGTAGAATGTAGGTAAGTACCTAAATTATCTACAAGCACTAACATTTTTTGCTGTCCCTCCCTGGTTAATCTGCCAATATCTAAGTAGGTACGTATGAGTCTGACAACAGGGCTCACCTTCGGATAGTTACCGGAATTTAAACAGCCAATAGTTGTGTAATTACGGAGGTCACACAAGGCATTAATCAGTAGCCTGTCAAAGCCGCAGGTCATTCTTGGATATTTGTATACTGCCGAAACCTATAGGTACTATTTAGGGCCGATTTTGTAAACATCAGATACTTAGCTTATATCTGACATATTTTGTAAAACCGCCATATTTATTCCTCAGATAAAATACTTATGTATGTTAAGCTTGAAAATCGGCTGAAATAGGTAATATTTAAAAAGAAATCGACATCGTAGAAGATGGTGGATGATATCGGTCCATTAAAACTAGCCTAAACGTGGCTATTAGAGACATTATTGGAGTATTCTCCATACGTTCGCTTGTTCTCCTCCACGCGTCATGAACTTTGTTGCTTTAGTCCAGCGGCATTTTAGCAGCTTAAAAATTAGGAAAGCACGCAAATGTACTTCGATCTGGCGAATACTCACTGCTACTCGCGCTGCCCGTCCTTTGACTTCCGCACAAAAACCGGTAATTTGGGGAGCGCCGTGGCAACGCAAGTGGCAGGGCAGCGGCAGGAGCATGAGAAGTGAAGAGTTTACATAGGTACTCGTACTACTCACTTCCCTGCCTTCTGCCGCGTAAGTGGGCTGAGTGTAAATGAGGCAATAAGTATAATTATACAGCATAAATTATAGTCGTATTATGCGTGTCGTTCGCGTATGTGTTTGCCATCATAGAAAATTCATATTTATTTATTAAATTTATCAAGGAGATTAGATAAATTATCAGTGGTCGACCTAGACCCCACCCAGACAGGGGTCATGACCCCAATGACCCCATGGATCCACCCTTGGTCTAACCAGCTGTCTACGAGACTAGTCACTGCTGTTACTGCAAGTCTCTCAACTGAAGTACTTAGTTAAGATGCTTTGCTTTTCCTCTTTGTCAGAACATGTAAGTACCTACCTACCTGGGCATCTAACAACTTGTGTTAATTCCCCCATGTTTTATGGATCCCCTATAGTATTTGGGAATAACTGTAATTCATACACATCCTCACGGTCGTGCAGGTTGTACAATCCAAGTGTAAAGCTATAGGTACCAAATTGCCCATTTCACATATATTAGGCTACTTACTAGTAGGTACCTCTATGGTTGTGATGCTAGACACGTTCCACTCTTCATGTTTTAAGAATTCGACATACGTCTAACGAAGACAATGTCTGCATACAATATACCAAAGATATAAACCATTTCTTCACACTCGTTGCCTATCAGGTAGCAGGAAATTGAGCACTCTAACCGATAACGGAATGATTCAGAGTCGATTTTGTTCGGTTGCCAAAGTGCCAAATGACACATTCACTTTTGGGCGGATACGGGGCGACGGGTTAATGAAAAAATCGTTATCAGCTGGGTTCATTCCAAAAACTTAAGACAAAGAGGAAGCTCTTATAGCTATTAATCATGTCTTTATCTCGATTGCTTTCAGATGGTGTCCTAAATCCATTTATAAGCCGCAACGAGACTGTCAAGTTTTTATTTTGACCATTAACTTAGCTCTAACGAGAGAGGGTTTATTAAAAAATGATTGAGCGAGTTCATAGATTTTAAAAGTCAGGCTTTGACCTAATAATAAGTATCCCTCCCTCTGCAATCAACGTGCCTATGAGTCTATAACTCTATGATAACCCCATTCAGGCAGGAAACAGTGTTGTGGCCTTGTGGCGCAACTTGGCCTTATCAGGCCCTTATCCAGCAAAACAGCGTTAAACCGTGCATGGGAGTAGGAACAGAAACACGAATTAAAAACTTCCTAACATAGTTCACGATATCAGTGTAACTCTTGCCAGCTAGGTCACAAGCACTGTGTCCAACTCCTAACAACAGATGTGCTGAGAGGAGGAAGTTTTAATCCATTCGATCTAAGTCATTAAACCACGGGGGAGTTTGTGTGCTTTGTGGAGCCGCGTGTCACCGCAGCGTGACTCAATGGTGATAGCGCTAGCTTTCAACTGGCGAAGTGGGTTTCCGTGTACTTTGCAACTAACATTTTTATTCACCGTTGAAAAAAAAAACACAATTTTGCGATTGGCGCACTTGAGATTTTTAATGTAGGTACCTACTTGTCTTGTGTATATGTTAAATACTGTTGTAGGAGTCTCCTAATACAGGCATTGTTTGCCTAAAAGGAGGCTCCAAACACGTCTCAATGTATTACAGGCTAATTGTGACAATAAACGATTTTGTATTTTTGTTGTATCACAGTGTTGTTATATTTTTCGTTTAGTTTGTGTCTAGCCGTGACTGTACCTATGTTTGTGGTTTACTGACATGTGATAAATGGAACTCTAGCAGCTGTCTTGCATCTGTACAACACACTCCCACATGGTTCTGTCTAGAATGCTTTCAAAGTAGGTGTAAGTAGCCTGTCTCGTTCAGGCGATACTCTTGTGGATTATATTCACCTTTGAAGAAGAAACGCCTACTTAGGTACGATTTATTTCAATGTTTTGATATTGGAAGTTTAAGAGTATCTATAGGTACCAATAATAAAGGTGACGAGTTTGTTTGTTAGAACGCGCTAATCTTTGGAACTACGAGTCGGATTCTTTTTGCATTTGATAGCCCAATTCTTGAGGATGGCTATAGGCTATTACATCGCGCTAGGACTCTTAGGAGCCGAGCGAAAAGTAAAAATGAACGCTAAGCGAAAACAAATAGCGCGGTCAGGCAATGCGATGCGACGGGGTGTGTCGGAGAACAACAAATTTCACGCGGGCGAAGTTGCGGACAGGAGCTAGTTAGTATAAATATTGATATAAATAAATATAAATTAGTGGAGACTGTATGGAAGTCTTGAAAAACGAGAAAAATCGATTAAAATTTTATGAATCCAAGTACCACTCAGTACTCAATGCTATGAAAAAGGCAAAGATTTCAGTTTGCAAACACAAAACATGCTAGTATTTTGTCTACAAAGACGACAGACGATCTCATTATAATGGTATCAATGTCTCTGATCTTACTCACGACTCTAGTTAGGTTTTAAACCACGGCTAGAAAAAGGGCAATGAGACATTTGTGTCTATTTAAAACTGCTGTCCTTTATGGCATTTTATGAGCCACTCAGGGTTGGATTTTGGTTATCAATAAGTAGATAAGTACGTCTCTACACTCCCAATGTGTTATATAATTACAAGCTTCTGCCCGCGACTTCGTCTGCGTGAAACATTTACTGGGATAAAAATCTAAGTACCTATTCTATGTGTTAATCCAGGTTATAAACTATCTCACTACCAAATTTCATCCAAATCCGTTCAGCCGTTTTTGCGTGATTATGCTGTTGTTGTAAATACATAATTATGTAAAATATTAGTAGGACTATAATAGATGACCTATGATATTTTATTATAATCATAATTCATTGATACAAATCGGTTACAATATTTCACAGGTGTTCGAACTTGAGCACGCAAGCGTTTTATATGTAGACGATAAAAAAACCGTGGCTATGACTGAGAAAACTTATCCACACGAGTTCTGACGATGATTCATTTTAGACAACCATAATCCCATTTGATTCGTATGGAAACAAAATTAGATTAACTATGCTTCTATCTGCTCGTAGATCAATCTCTACATTAACCGCTTTATATTAAAAGCGACAGTATTTTTAGTTTTATGAACCATGTTAGATTTCCGATGAAAACAACATCAATAAGTCAAAATAAAAACCGGCCAAGTGCGAATCGGACTCGCACACGAAGGGTTCCGTACCACCGTAAAATATTTAACACTACATAATATAAAAAAATCACGTTTGTTGTATGGGAGCCCCCCTTAATTAATTTTATTTTAATATAATTATTTATTAAAGTGAATATACAACTAAGTAGCTATTCTGTAAATAACTCAAGCGTCTACCTGTTGCCGTTAGTAATATCGAGCAAAAAACGGCAAAAAAATCACGTCTGTTGTATGGGAGCCCCCTTAAATATTTATTTTATTTTGTTTTCAGTATTTGTTGTTATAGTGGCAACAGAAATACATAATTTGTGAAAATTTCAACTGTCTTATGATATTGCTTCCTTACCTACAGTCCGGTCGAGAGAATGCGTTCCTGACACCTGTCAGTGCAACAGAATTGTTGCACTGACAGGTGTCAGGAACGCAATCTGTCGACGGCCGTACTTTAGTGTTTTTGTACGTCTGGTAAATCTTCTGTAATCTGGTAAGAGAAACAGGTTTTCATTATAATAAATTCGTATAATAAGTATAACATTATAACAGGTTCACTTACACATAACATGTAATAACTTATAAAATATTTTCCTACTTAATATAAAAACGTCGCAATATCACTACACCCGGCGCATGCACGTTAACTATCATTGCACTTTCTGAAACAAATATTTTACAATAATTATTTGATGTGTCACTGAGTATGGAATGAAGAGCTTACTATCTTAAAAAATATAAACCAGGCTCCAAACGTATTAATCGTGTCTCAATTCAGTTGGTAAACGCCAAAATCATTGCATTGGCCATTGATTAAAGGGGCCTGGGCCCAACTGTTAAAGCACGATCTAGCGAGTAGAGTTCGTAAGTTTGATTTCCTGTCATTTCTCTTTTGACGCCCCGTCCTTAGTTGGTGTGCCTAAGAGATAAATTTCTGCGTTGATTCCAATTTGAATGTCCAACGCAGGGACTACGGGAGTTAAAGCCTATGTCAGACACTTCTATACAATGTGCTGAAAATCCATCATTCTAGACTTTTGTTACATTTACATAAATATCTAATTCACCTGTGGGGAGCTCTCATCACTTGAGGGATTGTTGAGGAGATTATTAGAAGCTCCGCAGGCCAGTAAGGCCAGTAAATAAGTAGTAGAATAAAATACTGAACACTCACCATAGTAATTTCTGGAAATATAGTGCTTAGGTTAAAGTTGGCACGCGACGTGACCGGAAAACTGGCCAATGATCTGTCCACATTGTGTCCCATACCCTGCACGTTGGCAGGCATCAGGTGGCTGTTGAAGAAGTCAGCCTGGTACTGCGATGGCATTTGATTCCCCACATAGTTCGGAAAAGGCAACTCTTCCGACATCAAATTCGGATGCTTCTTATTTAACGCCTTGTTTTGCCAAAACAAATGAGGATCGTTCCATTCCTCAACTTCGCTATTGACCTTAGCTTTTTTGCTTTGATACTTTTTACTAGATTCCTTTTTAGAACATTCCAGTTTGTGTTTAGTTGCCGACTCTCTTCTTGAGCTCTTGTAGGTAGGCGGCACCTTTTCAGATTGAAACACTGTCGAGTTATTTCTCATTTTCAACTCTTCGTATTTGTGGTTCCCGTAATTGCATTCAGCTGTTTGATTATAATCAATAAAGTCGCCAGTAAATGGCCCACTGGCATAATTACTTGGCATTAGGTTACTACTGCCAGGCATGAAGTTGGAGTAAAAAGAATTTGACATTGTGTTAGTGGTGGAGTTGTATAACGTCGTTCCGGAAAACTGTTGGGTAGCGTAGCTGTTGTCAGAGTAATCCAAAATTGGTGGGAAATGTGAGACTTGAGCTACAGCACTATCCTGCGGGGCACTGAAGTCTGTATACTTCTGTGGAGGCATCATAAACTTCGCACTGTTGCTGTCTTGAATTTTTTGCGTGCCATTTGCACCCCTTAGTAATGCTTCAGTAGAATAGTTGTTGTTCTTTTGAGTTTTAGAAGATTTTTCCGTCTTATTATTAGATTTTGTTTTAGTTGGTGGAAACTGACTATGTGCCATACTTTCATATGAGTTTACTATTTTAGGGTCGTTAAAAACATAACAAGGTTGTGACATATGATTATCTAAATGCGACATAGCTTTGCGGTTACTTTCGTTGGTAAAGTGGTTGATATTTTGCTTTCCAGGGACTGTCTTCGATGTGTCGATATTGGGAACCTGATATCGAGAAGGCATATTATCAGTGGAACGGTTCATAAGCTGCGTGACTGAGAGAAAATTACCGCAATTTTGTATGTCACCATGTGGTACCCCACGATTCGATACATCTATTTTCCTATTCTTATCATGTGGGCCTAGTGCTAGATCACCAACTAAGGTCGGCAAGTTGATAGGCGGTGGATCTATACTTATTTCTGTGGTTCCCAAAGGTCTAGTAGAGGGCCACACTTGAAACTCGTCTTGAGGTGCTTGTGATGGAAAATTATGCATCGATATGGGAAAATAATTACTTTCATTGTGGTCTTGTTTTTTAATTGAATGATCTGCTTGATTGTATGTCGCTTTGTGTGTGTCTTTTATTTGTGGATGTATCGGATTACAGTTATTTTGAACAGTTCTTGTTTCAGATGTCATCCAGTTAATGTGCATTTTGCTCGGAGATTTTTTAGTATACTTCTCGGGAATATGTTGAGTCACGATATTATTGCCAGCTTTTATTCCACTTTCCACGCTTACTTCTGCCACTTTCGGTTCGTAATGTTTATTAGTATTTGCTTTTAAATTCACGTTCGTGTACACTGGATCAAATGTTGTATAATTTTGGTTTTTGGTTGTCAATGTTTTGGGCATGTTGCTATTGTTATAGAACGGTACGTCTTCAGTCCATAAATTAGCAGGTTGTGAGTAAAAACTAGTAATCGTTTCAGCAAACGAAGAAGTCGGTTTGGTAGAGTTATCTTTCTTATTAGAATTTGCGACTAACGGGACATGAAAATCTGGGTTGAACGGATTATAAGATGTCGTGTATGGCGCGGATGTAGTCGTTAATATCGTATCCTTGTTGAAAGTGTTTGTAGTTGTTGTGCAATTGACGAAGTCCAAGCCCTTGTGCGACCACCCCAAGTCAATATCGTACGTTAATCTTGACGATCCAATTTTCATAAGATTGTCATCCACGCTTGAAAAATCTGACTTATTTTTCGAAGTATATTTTTCCATTGCACAGGGGTATAGGCCAAGTCCGTTAAATTCATGGCTAGATGTAATACTGCTGGTACTATAAATAGCGCTCTTGGCAAATGGATCACCTTTGTAGAAGAAGTTGTTACTGCCAGCATAACCAGTGGACTGACTCGGTACGGATTTACTTATATTGCAATCGAAGTCTAATCCGAATGAGGTGTCTCCTAATGAACAGCTGGTTGTTATTATTGAAGGCACTGTTAAGTTCAAGAATGGATTTTCACTGGAAACGTTTGGCAACATTACTGTGTTAGAACTTTTAGTCACTGCAGTAATAATACTGGATTCTTTAGTTACGACGTTAACAGTACATTTTTGCTGCTCATTTGGTTTATTTGTAGGATTGCATGTTTCGGGAAGTTTGTTTGTTATTGGTTTTATTTTGATATCGTTATTGTTTGGTTTTTCAAAGTATGGTATAGGCGGAGGCACTAGTTCGGGTCTCTTTTGATTATCCTTTAGGATGGGTTGGGCTGTGCTATGGCTATGTTCTTCGGCGGGGCTGTCGGCCCTATTTCCGCTAACTAGTGGAAAAGACATAAGAAACGCAGCGGTTGGTGAAGTAGCTAGAAACTCTTCCGCCAGTTCAAGACGTGCATTACCTCCGTCAACGACATTATCACATAATGGTGTATCTAATGGTAAAATGCTGGGCAATTTATTTTCTTTATTTTCTGCTATTGTTTCTTTGCCATTCAACATTTTATTAGGTTTAGTGATTTCATTAGTTGTTTTGATATTTTCTGTATTTGTTATGGTAGTTGTTGAAATTACCACAGGAGCCGGCAAGTCTTTGACGATTTCTTCCGTACATTTGGGTTTATCAACGACTACAGGAACTTCGTTTTCTTTAGTTTTGTTACTAATTTTATCGGAATCGCTAGCATTATCTGCAGGTTTCTTATTTTTTGTGGTCTCTTCTTTTTGCATGTGGTCTATCTTAGCTGGTTGGTCTTTAGTTAAGCTTTTATCGCTCTCGGTCTTCTTATCACCGCTTATGACTTCTTTGTCGTTTTTCTTATTTTCGCTATGAGGATTTTCAGTGCTTTTACTTTCCTTGGTCACCTCCACCACCAATGGTTTGTCTTTTATCTCTATACTTTTTGCAGTTTCCTTAACATTGCTAACAACTGCTTTCAGTTTTTTTGCTGACTTTTTATTAACATCATTCTTTAACTTAACAGTATTCTTTTTACTTTTGGTAGCTGATAGTGGACGGGAGTAGGCAGATATTGGAAGAATATTAACCATTGTAGTTTTGGTGATATCTCCATTATTTCTATTGACTATAGGAACAGGTGATTTACTTAGTGGTTGTAAATTTTGGTCTATTAGAACTATAGCAGGCGGTACAGAGGGGAACAATAGCGGTCTCTGAGGGAAGATGTATGGTGATGCTGGCAGTACCACTATTGTATTTTCTGAACCTGAAACAATATCCAAAAGTCGTGCTTTTATTTTATTCTCTTTTAAAATAAGAACATTATGAACATAACTATAATGGCGCATCGCCAAATCTTCCTACATCACTATATTTTCTCAATCTCTCTGAGTTATTATGATCTTACCTTTTTTATTTATGAAATGTGATCTTGGAAGGAGTAAGGGTAATTTCTTTTGGGTTGCAGTCTGTGGGGACTTTTTCGTTTCAGACTTGTCTTGTTGATTTTTGCCTTTCTTCAACATCAAAAGTTTTGCATATTTCCCATCTGAAAAAGATGAAGATAAGATAAAATAAATTATTAACTAGATATATTTCACGAACATTGATACTGGCTAGTATCTGCATGTTGATTGTCAATGAATATGAGGAAACTTGGGAAATTACAGTATTTCACTTATGATGGTGTTTGTGGGACATTTTTATATCATAATCAGTCCATAATGTTCCTACTGCTGGGACACAAGCCTCCTCTCGTCAAAAGGGAGCAGCCTGTAATCTACCATGCAGGCCCAGTGCGGGTTGGTCAGTGGCGTGCATTGTTTTTCAGAACAGGTAGGCATTAGGCCGGGTCTAGTCTAGGCAAACGCGGTCACTAAGCAGAAAAAAAAGTGAGGTCAAAAGTGTGGTTATTTGAGTAGGCATGCCTACTTAACGGTGATAAATTGCGAAGGTCGAACGTCATAGTATTACGCGTGAGACGTACGTATTTTTTATTTTGTCGTATTAACTTGAATGAGTAAAGACCAATGACAATGTGCGATTAGTACGGGAGTCGAGTAGGCCGTCCGGCGACTGCCTACTGCCGCGCGTGTTTGTATGACGATTTTGTTTTTTGTTAGGTATGATAATTTAGCGAGTTTCTTAATTGTCGGGGCACACACACTAAAATGTAATTGACAGACTTATGTTGATATATCGAGGTAGGCACTGCTTATATGCCTATATGCAATGCACGCCACTGGGGTTGGTAGATGTCACATATTAAATTTTTTGGTTCTAGAACATGCCGGTTTCCTTCACCGTTTTGAGAGCAGTGATAGTAAAGTGCCTGCTTGGGTTCGAACCCACAACCTACAACACGTAAGTCACGCCCATTACCACTGGGCCACCACTGTTCTCAATGTCTCATGTTTTTTACATAATCATGTAAATCTAAATAAGTACCTATTGACTAAAGTTTATATTTAAGTTAACGATTTTTTTTCCTTATATTTTTTTGGAATCAGTCCCTGGACTATGAGATTTGTTGTTGGATTTGATACTGCAGAGTGGTTTCTCTAGTAAGATTTCTCTTATAATATTTCATGGCAGCATGTCCTAGTTGGCATTGGCAAGGTCCACCACAGCTATAGCACAGTTAAGGATTATAGCAATATTATGCACTTTTTGGTATAAATTGCTATTCTCAACACATCTAAAGATTCCACCTTCCTCTCTCACCTTTACGCTTCTTAGTCATGCTCATATACACTTGAGTTGATACATCTTTTCCCTTCCCTTTCTTGTTCTTCTCAGTGTCTAGTTCTACTTGTAAGGCTAATATTTCAGCTTCTGTAATTGAAAGGTGAAGAAGGTTACGAAATTGCTTCTAATTGCAGTAAATATTTAACAAAGTTAGTTTTATCTTAAATAGTTGTAGGATTTCAATTAGGCAGTTGATGCCATGGAAGCGGCAAAGATTTGGGCCAACAAGAACTGAAATACAGTTGTGCTAGCAACACGAAGAAGAATTTGACAGAAACACTAGTGTATAGGGAAGTCTCAACTTTAAGCAACTTTTTTTCCAAGTGCATTTATCTTAGACTAGTTAATTGCTTGTTGTGATAGTCTTGTACATAATACAAACTATGTTTACAACTTACATTCTTTTTAAAGATTAATCAACACTGGATGAGCTAATAGGTTCAAAATCAATGTAAGATTTGAGGTACAAATGCCAGAGATAAATAACTGTTGAGTAAAGAAAATAATTTGGGACAGTATAAAATATCTTTTTTATGGTTTAACAAAACAATATTATTATAGAAGCAATGTCAGGACAGCAAATTTAATTAAACAGTTGACATACTAGTTGCTATCGACTACAAAAATTATACTGCTAGGTACCTTCTACAGTGAAGTGGTTTTATTTTTATCATAATAATAAACAATCTACTATTCAACAAAAATCTACTAATACTATTCATTAGGACCTTAATCACAGGTACTTTAAGGTATTTATACAACCTTTTTTTTGTGAATCAAAATATACACGCTTCTAGATTAGGTACTACTCTCAGACAGTTGTGAAAAATACTAAGAAATCTAGCATTTCTACCTCTTCATCAACTTACTCAATAGTGTTTTCTCTTGAACATAGTTATTAAGGTATATTATAGCTTTTTGAACGATTTCGATCTTCGGATATTGCACATCTTCACTGTCTTCTGCTGGACAGTTACTCTTATGTATTGCTTTGACAATTTCACCAAGTTTACTTATGGCCTCGTTGAATTTATTACGTCTAGCACGTTCCCATTCCCGACAACGGCTGAAAAGAAACAAATTAAATGTTATTCAATCAAATTATTTTCTAAAATAAACAATGTTTTTAATTTTGGTTAGGCCAAAGTACCAATTTTACCTTGGAGTACGCTTACTGTTTACTGCTTCCATAGTTCAGAAAAAAATCCGAAAAAACTTGTTCCTATTGAAATTATCTAATTTATTTCTTATTCAATAACATTAATATAATATCAGAAAATTCAACTCTCTAACACAAATTCACATAATAATAAATTAACACTGACAGTGACATATGACATGACAATGAGTCAATGACATTAGTAACAACACTTTGTTGACATACTGTCATTCTGTTGTCAATAGTGAAGTGCATAGACCAGTGAAGTGATTGAATATCGACTAATCTTAAATGTTAGCCGCTTAGGAAAACTTGAATTTGATAACTGAAATGATTGAATTTGACCGATGAATATTAGAAATTGAATAAAAATCGATATTGAAAGACATTACTATTTCAACCAATTTCAACTATAACTAATGATGTGTGTCATGTCATGTGTCAACTTTCTGTGTGGTACCCTGACCCGGGCACGTCACTAATCGTTTCAATTTTATCAATTGGGGTTTTTGTTATGATTCATTGTTTCCAATTAGTCACAGAAATTGTTTTAACGTGAACGTCGACATAACTGTTGACGGGTCTTGTTTTGTGGATTAAAAAGTGTAATTTTCGATAGCCAAGATGTCTTTGTACCCATCCTTAGAGGACATGAAGGTGGACACGATGGCGAGGGCTCAGATGCCTCATCACCAGGCCGCACCCTTGTACAGCCATCCACCAGCTGCTCCCATGCCAGCCAGCGCCCCTTCGGCTCATGTTTATCCTGCGTTGGGAGATTACATGGGCCTTGAACTTTCTAGTGATGTTATTGCATTGAATATGCCAGAATACCAACTCCAAACGGTAAGTTTTGTCTAGCTGCCATTATCTAAAATAGAAATAGTGAAAATCGCTCATCGACATCAATACGATCTAAAGACTGCAATACTTACTTTCTACGCGCTTGGCTAACATCAAGAGGCATGATGAGCCATAATTTTTTATAAGGAAAGGTTTTCCATATTTCTTTAATTTGTCATTTTGTTGTGCAATGTTTGAAAAGGTATATAACTATGTCACATACAGTGCCTTGAGAGCAATAAACTGTTACAATTATATATAAAATACAGGTTTTTTTTAAATACCAACAGGTTCAGCCACGTGGAACTGTAAGTAATCTGATAGCGCCTTTGTCTTCTCAATCAACAACTTTGGCAAAAGCTACAGTAACTGGGGCCATAAGACCTGTTATACTGTGCAAGGACAAAGATGGGAAGTGTGGTGTGAGGCTGCATTCAGTGAACAATGGAGTGTTTGTGTGCTATGTGGCAGCCAACAGCCCCGCCGCACTTGCTGGCTTGAGATTCGGAGACCAAATTCTGGAGATTAACAATGTTGCACTGGCTGGTATGACAATGGACCAATGCCATGGATTATTGAAGAAGTCTCCTGCTAATGGAATTTCTATGGCTGTTCGTGATAGGTATGAATGTTTTGAAATTGTAATTTTATCCTAGAATAATTAAAAAAGATCTTTTTCTATATTTTGTTTGAAACATTCTTAGTTTATGTATTTTATTAATTTCACCCAATTTTAGAGAAAATCCATTGTCTTTTCATTGCAGACTAGTTGAACATAGTAAAAAAACTACTATTTTCTTTTTGTTTTCAGACCATTTGAGAGGACAATAACCCTCCACAAGGACTCTCTTGGCCATGTTGGATTCCAGTTCAAGGATGGCAGGATTGTTGGCTTGGTTAAGGATTCTTCGGCAGCTCGTAATGGCTTATTGACTGATCACCAGATATTAGAAATAAACACTATAAACGTTGTGGGCATGAAAGATAAGGAAATATCTAGAGTCATTGAAGCCAGCCCATCTGTTGTAAACATCACAATCATTCCGAGCTACATATATCAGCATATGATAAGCAAGTGAGTTATTGTTTAGCAATATTTTATGCTTGTAAATTATAGCAGTACTACATTCATATCTACATATCTGTATTTTGATTAATACAAAATGGAAATATACTTGTATTGTATGATAGATTGTTATAAAACCCATTTTTCTCAAACAGTGGCAGACTTCTCAGAGTAATAATAAAGCCCAGTTGTTATAATATTACTAATGGGAAATAGCTTATCTAAATGTCTGCCACATGCAAATTTGCTGATAACTCTCAAAGTGATTCTGTTTGCACTATTAATTTGTTTATATTATTTCTTACAGAATGTCATCGACATTATTCAAGGAACTGGACCGCACTCCTGCTGTTTAAACAAAGATTTATATGTTGTTATAAGCAAAGTCCCCCAAATGCAGTGCATTTAGTAAAACATTGAAAATTTATACATACATTTATATACTGTTACAAAAAGTCTGATATTATTGCACATGACACGGACTTTGCTCAAAATGTTACCTTTTGATCTAAAGTATTTAAAAGCTTTATGTGTCACAAATCTTAGTTCTACTTAAATATCTAAAATACACACAAATTGGCACAGTTTTGAATCTACATAGTTGCAATTAAATATTTTCATATTATTTCATAAAATGTAGGTGTTCCATATACAATGATTAGATTTATTTTATGTTAAGTGTACTATCGTTATATTTGTAGTGCTTGTAATAGTCAGTAAGGGCTGTGAAGAGATGCCAATGCGGTTTGTTTGAAGTGCAACTAACAGAAAGGTGTGCCGTGTGATTCCTGCTAACACGGTGCTTATCTATGGAAATTTGAATGATTGAGGTGGACATGGTAAGCTGAATGTAATTGTTCATAATATTTTTACTATATTTACATAAATAACAAATTTTTTAGGTCAATTGAATACTGTATGTTTTAGATTCCCTCCTTAAATGTGATGATATATACCTATATTATATAGCTTCAATAGGTTTAACTGGCTACATTCCTGTTTTGCCCAACTACACTCATTCTATAGTCCTAGTAAAGTATTATGTCTTTATTACTTGTAAAAGTACTCGATGTTAGCAAGTAAAGAATTAAATTCAATACTTAATTTTGGTTTAAATGTTATTATTTAAGTTATAATGCGGCCATAGAATTTATTTTATTATGCATAGGTTTATTTTGTTTTTATAGGTCCATTAATCACAAATGCCAAATTACACAAATGTTTCTAAATTACGTAATATTTGGAAGTAAACTTGATAATTATTTATCTATTTCATTTAATTACTAAGCTCTAAGACGTCGAATTTTATTGTATTTTAATATTTTGTATATTCAATAAATGATTTCGAAAATAAATGTATTTTAAAAAAAAGCCTATATTATAATAAAAGCCAATAGTTGCCTATTTAAATGTTATTACTTTTAGGGCTGATTTTTCAATCGACAGATAATTTTTGTTTGAGGAATAAAATTGATGTCTCACAGTTTTTAACCAACTTCTAAAAAGTAGTAGGTTCTTAATTGGGATGTTTATATATATTTTCTTTTTATGTATGTTCGGGCATACCTCCGTCATATACAGACGGATTTGTAAAATTCTGTTTTGGTTCGAAAAAAATTTATTCCGAAATGGTTCCATTTTTTGTAAAGATCTGATGATGAGTCTCGGAGACATATAACGGAACTCTTCAATAAATGCCAGAAAATCAACCGCAATTGCTGCTATCGCATATGTTTGCATTGTTTAAGCAATTACACAACATAACATCACGTCTGTACCCTCTAAAGGGGTATGCAGATGTGTCCAGTATACTACGGTTCACCCTCATTTCTGTCAAAGTTGTTATTCATTTATTTATTCATCAGATATAAGCTAACAGTTAACACCAAATCGCTTATATCTATGCTAATTCTACAAAAACACATTAAAAGAATTTTAATTAAAACAGACTAAAAAATAATAATTTATTATTTATTAGCCTGTGACGTCCCACTGCAGGGCAAAGGCCTCCCTACTCTCTTTCCACCTCTCTCTGTTCAAAGCTGCTAAGGACCAGTTCTTGTTGAAGGAGTCCAGCTCATCATCTCAAAAAATAATAATAATAAAATAATAATTAATTAGTTTATTATTATTATATAATGATTTCGGAAGACGGTTTCAAAAAGGAAAATGCGGAAACAACGACACCGACTTCCGAAATTAAAGTTATTTTTCACTTCGTAGTCTTTTTTTGGAAGACGGTTGTTTTTTTTTTAATTTTTTGTTTCGGACTTGGTCTATTTTGAAACAATAATTTCTGGATGTTATACCTACCTTTGTAGCCAATTAGCAGCGGTTTCAACAAAAGTTGATTAAGTAGGTACCTAAAAGTCAGAACCCATATCATTCCTGAACTGAGGTGAAACCAGCAGTTTACAATTCCGTACTTACCTAGTAAAATTTGTATCCGGTTCCTATTCAATTGCTTTTTTTATTCGGGGTATTTACATAGATAAATAGGTAAAGTTATAACAATAAGTAACAATAAGTATTTTAATTAAAAAAGTATAAAAATAACATTCTATCAGCTCGAACGTAACCTATGTTAGTAATATACCTAATGTAGTATTTTTACGCGTAAAAAATGCGTAGAGGATTCTGGAATGTCCAGTCGGGTTTCAATATGACCTCAGGACATGTCCATGACTTTGGTATGAAGAAACTATCGTCTTCTGAAGGCGGGCAGTTCCGCCGAGCGAAGAATTCCATGGGGTACAGACTCCACAGGATTCCTGAAATATAAATTTTGTATGTTAGCAGCACCATAGAATAATTAATAGTACTATAGCAGCACTAACCCGGGTGTAAGCATGGGAACTTTTAAAGCACGCTATTGGATTTTCAATAGGTACTCGGCTCAGCGCCGAGAGTTGAAAATGGTGTCGCCTAGTGTTAGTGAAAATGGACATAAGCCTCAAAGAAGCACTGTTTTTCAATAGGTAGCCTTTTTTAAAGCACCATATTTACACCCAAGTTTCATTTCAGTGTATGAGAAAAATACACCTTTTACGGAAACGAAACATCAGTTCCAAGCTATCTTATTTGAACAGATTTGTTGAGTAAATAGTAGGTAGATAGGTAGGTAACACGTGTGCCTTGCCAGAGTCTTATAAACATTGTAAGTACGGTCTGGTACAGAAATGGTAAATACCTACGAGGCTACGACATGAAAACCGACACACGACACATGAAAAAAAAAGGCACGAAAAGGCTCTTTCAATCCGTCAGATATTAATAAACTCACTATCACTATTGCACAGAATAGCTTTTATTCGGCCTGAATATCCTAATATAATTGTTATTTTATAATTACCGTTTCCAAGAAAGAAACTCAGCCACATGATTAAGTTGAAGGCATTTGGGAAGCGCCGTCCCGCTGTTGCTGTAACTGGTACCATTATGACGCCGAGCACTCCAAACTCGACAAACAGCACTGGGTAGAAGAAACCGAATGACAACGCCAGAATGATCTCGTGGGCTACTGATGATACCTATAAGAGGGAAAAAATATATTAGGTAAGCAAGAGGCAGGCAAAAAACCGCAAAATTGATGGCAACGATTTGTTCGTGCATCGCAGTGCCCGTTCTCCTTAATTTACGGGATAACAAAACTGTTTACGTCGTGTAATCGTAGGTACCTTTATTGTTCACAAACGTCAGATATAATGCGAAGAAGGCTCAGCTGGTCTTTCAGCAGGGAGCCTCTTATCTTGTCATATGCACGGCCGCCCGTTTGCGTCCGACGTGAATCAGGGATCTTGTTTATCTTTTGACCGTCGAGGAAAAAGCATTTCAATTCATGTTTTGTTATTAGAACAATTTATTTCGTTTTGAAATATGCAAAATACTTTTGAAATATGCAAAATACTTTTGAAATATGCAAAATACTTTTGAAATATGCAAAATATTTCTGTATTCTGAGGCAAAATATTGCTATGGTATTTGCAGAGTGATTCAGGTTCATTGTTAGCCCCTTATTATCCCAGTGCAGTCAACAATAGCTATTGTCAATTGTCTAAGTAGGTACAAAGGGAGCCCGGCTGTTGACCTCGTTAATATCTAATTAGTAGTTCATGTAGGTCGACGTTCAATTAGAGATGAATTACTAACACCGGATCAAGATCTTGTATATCTATTAATTTAGTTTGATAAATGATCTCTGTTATTTACAGACACATAGGTAATTATAAGTACGAATAGTGGGTAGAGTAGATAGGTTTAGGTACCTTCTGAGGGTCCAGAGAAATCAATACTACATTGCAACCGCGTCGGTAGATAAAATAAATATAAGCTGGTATCTAGGGAGTGTAGAATACAATTCAATAGTTCTTTCGCGTGTCTGTTGGTAGGTATACCTACACGACAACATTTCAAGCAATACATTTCCAGTACCTATAAGCTGACTTCTCATTGTAGGAAAAGCGAGGTGATGCGAGGTCACCTAAAACTGGAAATTGAGGTGTCTGATGATGATTGCTTGATGTGTCGTCGTGTGTACCAATATTCAAGGTGGATCTTAGATCTACCTAGTTATGTTTAGGTAATAATATTGTAAGTACTTAGATATTATTATGGATAGTTTTCCCTTACAAAGAATACGGTGAATGTAGCCAGAGGTCGTCCAGCATACGGTGCCAGAGAAAGGTAGATGTGGTCGCGCAGCCAGGAGTGAACCACGCGGTTCCAGCGGCGGTAGTACAGCGAGAAACGAGATGTGGTCCACCAGTCCTGTAATATAGCAATGCATTGATTAGACATTAGCCCATCACTAAGATTAGATAACTATACGCAGTTAGGTACGGTCAGCGACGAAAGTTTAATAACACTTACATTTTTTTAAATAACGTAAATTATTACCTATTATTATTAAGTCAATAGAATTCATGAAATACCTGCTGAAAACCACAGTACCCAAAATATTTTGTGCCTATTTAGATTTTATGTAAACGTAACATCAACATCGTATACTTAACATTGTTTGATTTTCGTTGCTGTCCGTACTACCTTCCTAAGGAGCGGTACCTGTACCTAACTTTCATAACTTAGCTCAAATTGTGCGGGATTTCATTGCGGAGAGTGGTAAGCAGAATCGAAAAGTGCTTCGTATTAGAAATTCATTACTTACTAGGTACCTTTGTATGTAAGTATGTTAAGACAGGGAAATTAATTGTTTAGCAAATTGTGTAACAACTTTTAGTGTCCGTATATTCAAAAAAACAAGTACAACTGACAGTTGTATCAAATGACTATGATGTAACAAGGCATCAAAGCAAGAGTGAAAGAAAATGCATCTTCTGTGGTTGCTCGTTTCATCATCAGGCGCGGTCGCAGCCCAAGATTTTGGGGGGGGTCATCATGGGTGCCGAGGAATATTTTAAAGGAGGTACATCTTCTTGTTGGTCTAGTAGGTAGTCGCAAGCGTTACTGCTGAGAATGAGGGCCTAGCTGGGTTCGATTCCTAGGTCGGGTACAGAGTTATGTGGGTGTAAGTACTATATGAAGGTACACCCCTGCAGAACCCTTTGGAGATTAAAGGCGTGATGATATGTTAAGGTTCATGTACATCTCCAGCTCCACATTAATTATGCTATTCAGGGACGCAGCTATTACATAGGGGGGTGTTACTTAAATGCTGCCAAAGTGGTCGTATTTATTAGAACGGTAGATTGCGTAGGGTGGGGAGAGCGAGCGAAGCGAGCTCGAAAATTTTAACAATCCATCTCTGTTGATTAGGTGTTTTGTTTTATATTTTCAAGTAGAAATAGGAGTTACATTCGACTTATGCAGGCAAGCTCAAGCAGCTATCAGTATCTAAATTGCAAGAGCGAGCGAAGCGAGCTCGAAAATTTTGCACACTCTCGGATAGGTTCGATTTTCTTTCGATCATTCCAAAAGGACTAGGCATTACTTGCTTTGTCGACTTTTGAAGAAAAGCTCATGAACCAATGTAAATTGCAAGAACGAGCGTATAGCGAGCCTGAAAATTTTAGCAGCCCACCTTGAATAGTCTCTGTTTTCTTTTACCCATCATACAAAAAGAGAACTTACTTTGTCGAATTATGACGAAAAGCTTACACTCGTTTTACAGCAGTTTAGGTTTTCGAATCTAGCCTTACCTAAGCCTTTCAACCTTACGTACGAGGGGGGGTGCTCAATATCCCGAGTTTGCTTCGCTCGCTCTTGAATCCTGGAGTCTTATATTTTTATAACAGGCTTTTTAAAGGAAAATATTTATTAGGCGCGTTAAAAAACCCACTGTCATTTTACGGCTTTAAGTTACTTCAGTCGGCAGTCCCCATGTCTGCCGATGTTCTTAATGTTTTTGAATATGCCAATCGGGGGTTTCGTGGCTCAAGTACAGTTTTAAGTTAGTAAGGCAAGAAAATCATTCAGACTCTCGACAGCTTGAATGATTTTGGGGGGGGTCATGACCCCCACGACCCCCCCCCTCGGACCGCGCATGTTCATCATAGACCTCATCTATCGCTTACCACCAGGCGAGATCGAGGTGAAGAGCTGCCCATTTTGCAATAAAAATAAACACCGCAAATTATTGATTGGTTGATTGAGAGTGTCAATAAACTTAACAATTAATTGCCTGACTGTACCTACCTAAGTATGATTTTCTAACCACCGTCACAGATAATATAATACTACGCCATCGTTCTATCTATCGCGTTGCATGATAACATATTCCGGTTACAGGAAGTCTAAAGTAACATAATATCTCTAAGAACTTATTCTCACCAACGGCGAAATTTTGGCTGTTGGTTAGCTGCCTACGTAAGCAGGTACCTTCTTATTCTACTTCCTATTATTTCGTAAACATATACATAGCTTACCTAATGGATATGTTAAACGAAGGAAAACAAATGAAGATACCTACAGGAAAATGGTGCGCCATACACTGTTTATTACTTAACGTAGATACCTACTCTAATGTACCCAACATTAGACACATTACCCGACAAACTTAAGTGCCAGCAACGTTCAAAGGTACTCGGGAGGTAGGTACTTTTAGCGGGCACTCAGCTGATTTCATATAGTGCCTCCTTACAACTGATAGTGTTGGTTCGGGTATAATAGAGCAAAATGTATTTTGTGTCAAAATAGAAACGGCAGCCCCTTCCTGCGACCAAGCTGTGACCAAGGTGACACTGAGGTAGATATTTAAAAAAATGAGAAGGCACACGGTAAGCTCCATGCTTTTCAAATTTTTTCAATCATTGCTTGCGGTATAGGTTGTATACCCATTATAGCTGCTCTGAATGCAATTTTAAGGAATCCAAATTCCCTAACACAGAAAGGTCTTAGCTTAGGCTATTGGTGAGTACCTACGTCCCTGCAAAAGTCACTAAGGTGGTCGCAGCTGCATACTTTGATTGACAAAGGCTAGGCCGATAATTGGGTGTAAAAGACCCTACCTCATAGAACAGTCGGTCTCCGAACTTGAGCATCTCTGACCAGGCATTGAGCCAGGCATGCAGCACGCAGTAGAAGCCGCACAGGAAGGAGATGACCCCAGGGAGCACGCACGCGAACATGCCGCGGACAACCGTGCCTGCCTCCACCTATGACGGAATTTTTTGAAATCATTAAATAACTAAGTATAGCGGGACAAGGATCTTTTGGCGTGTGGCCAAAATCGGAAGTAACGCCGCCATCTTTGTTTTTTTCAATACACAAATGTTTACCAACGGCGCTCCCATATCAACGTCATTCGGGCGGCAAAAATTCCTTGCAGCACTCTATTAAAAGGGTACATGCTCTGTGCACTCTATGTTGTTTTCATGTTTTTATTATTAACAATAAGTACGTATAGTCACTGCACGTTCACGGTAACATTTGATTTGGACAACCTTTATTTCGTAGCAGAGATTTGCGTAGTTCAAGATGAATTTATCTTCTAATTATTTTTTATTATAGGTACCTTCATACCTAATCGTTTTTTCCACACTTCTTAATTCGTATTCCACAGGAAGAGAGTGGATTCTTTTGGCCAGGCCCAGAACCAACACGGAAACATAAATTAAAGTAGGTACACGGGTATACCTACCATCCCATGAAACGGCACTGTAATTAAAGGAGGGATTATCTTACCGTTTTCTCCTTCCCGTAATCAGACCAGTAGGGCATGATGAATCGTTCCCAAAGAAAACAGTTGTAGAATATAATTGCCGCCACCTCCAGCAGGTTGAACACCACCGAGCTCCATCGGATGTTCTTTGTTCTGTTTCAATAGAAAAAAATATGGTATTAGCTACTAGGTAGATAAGTGAGAAATAATTAATGAACGATATATTGCGATAACACTTAAGCCATTTTCTTATTTGTTTTTTTCATGTGTACAACGCCTTATTATGTACCTACCTATATTCTCTTTTTATAAAACACAGCTTTTGCAAAGTAGGTAGGTTTAGTACGGTAAAGTACAAAATGGTTTAAAACATTTCTAGTTCTGCATTGGAAAACAGAATATAAAAAACTGCAGCATTGTTGTACAGTCAGCATCAAAAGTCGATTAACACTATCATTTTTACATGTTATTAAATTGACAACAACTTTTTTCAATAAACTGATTTTTAGCTTTTCACATAATAGACAAGAGCATATATTCTAAAAAAAATTCTTATGCTGCAATTTTGAACAAATATTTTGCTCAATAACTAAGATTTAAAAAACTGAAGTGTTAATCAACTTTTGATGCTGACCGTACCTACCACACGCAGAGCACTTTTAAAACACTTGTCTTACGAAACGTGGAAAATTTTAGCTTTGAACGAGCTTAATGATAACGAGGTATGTATTCAACCCAAAAGCAGGAAACCGTCATTCAAGCAATTTGCCACCGCAAATACCGAATCAAATACCGCCGGCTGAACTATGTGGAATTAGCATCTCATGGCTGTTTACGACAGGTATCGTGACGGTGCCACTGCCGGCTACGATAAAAATAGTACTCTGTGCTACGATATTAGCGCACATTAGTGCTGAATATTGTGGCTTTCATTAGGCACAATCACGGATTTGAGGATGTAAACTGTTACGTTTTTCGTCGTTATCTACTTACTTACCTACAAAGGTAGTAAGTACATGTACAAACGTTACAAATAGTTCCGGTACCATACATTGTGTGTATTGTTTTCTACAAAATGGGTCCATATTGGCTCAACTAAAGTTCTTTACCCGAAATTGTTCATCCTAACGATTTGTAATCCGAATGATCACTCTTCCTAAAATTTTTCATCCTAAAGTTTTCATTCATACTATTTGTAGTGCTACCGGCGATGTTCATAACACTTATGTTTCCGAAAATTGTAATTAATAATATCATTCATGTAAATATTTTAAACTCCTACTGTTTTTTATCATAACGCTTCACAGTGTAGTTTTTGACCTCATTTTGGGACAGCTTATTTTTATTAGCTCATTGTATGAAGAAACATGTTACAAATGCTAGACAAAAACTCCTACCAGCCTATCTATTATAGTTTTTGCAAAAATGCAATTTTATTCCGGAATCCCGGAATGTCAAGTTTATCGATTTCATTTTTTTTCTTATAAACTACGTATATAATGCCTTACGTTCCTTTGCAGCCTGAAAGCTTCACCCTAAGACTAGCTTAAGAACCAATCAGGAGTAGTCTAGGGCTTTTAAGTTTTAAGATAATGGCAAATATTTCAAAATCTTATTTTATTTTTTCTGACTTATGTATTCAATGTTTGCAAGTTTTTTTGGTCTCAAACTGTAGCCACACATATGGACTACAAACGCAAAAAAACCAACTGAAAATCTGGCGGACTTTCGGAGAAACATAATCCCGGGAATTCCGGGATTTGAGTGACATTTGTAATACGAAGATTGTAATTACAAACTTCAATTTCTTCAAGTGATAGACATTTTGTAGCATGTTTTAGCATCATGCTTGACGAGGGTGGATCCCGATCCACCCTCGTCAAGCATGATGCTGAATCCCCGCATTAATACAAGCTGCCTGGAGGAAGCGGGGGTGAGGCACTGTGGAGCCGTCAAAGACTCATAGTGCCGCTTTGCCTCAGCAGGGGTTGACCTATCCTGTTGAAGGATGTCTCTCCGAACCCCGATCGGAAGACTTAGTGCAAGGGGGGTATGAGGGCGCCAACCCTCATGCTGGTCAGCGACAGGCAAGCGATGCTACGGATAACGCCATAGCCGGTCCTTCTTCACTGCCCGTAGGACTTCTCTCAGAACAGGCTGGGGAGTCTAGGAATAAATTTTGGAGGTACGACCGCGAGCACCACAGCCGAACGGATAGCAGGAAACATACAATAGAAGACTTGTTTCACAGGGCGTTGGTGCATCCGGTCGTATCTAATACTCGCCTGAGTAGGCGACAACGTTGTATATAAAACGTATGCCTTTACCAACTTCAGTCATAGAAATGTTGAGACCATTTCAATTCAACGACGACGATGACGTTCAAGATGACGGTGAAGATGGCGTGGAATGCAATGAAACCAATGAAAATGAGTTCACATCTATTCTGACAAACGAATATGACGTATTTTTAGCAGAAGATGAAATTAAATAAATTGTTATTTTATTCTAATTTAGTCGAATCCCGGAATTCCCGGGATTATATTTCTCCGAAAGTCCGCCAGATTTTCAGTTGGTTTTTTTGCGTTTGTAGTCCATATGTGTGGCTACAGTTTGAGACCAAAAAAACTTGCAAACATTGAATACATAAGTCAGAAAAAATAAAATAAGATTTTGAAATATTTGCCATTATCTTAAAATTTAAAAGCCCTAGACTACTCCTGATTGGTTCTTAATCTAGTCCTAGGGTGAAGCTTTCAGGCTGCAAAGGAACGTAAAGCATTATATTATACGTAGTTTATAAGAAAAAAAATGAAATCGATAAACTTGACATTCCGGGATTCCGGAATAAAATTGCATTTTTGAAAAAACTATAATAGCTAGGCTGGTAGGAGTTTTTGTCTAGCATTTGTAACATGTTTCTTCATACAATGAGCTAATAAAAATAAGCTGTCCCAAAATGAGGTCGAAAAATACACTGTGCGCTTTTATCCCTAAACATAATTACCATAATATTTTCATGGCCTGGGAGTTTATCAGGCTAAGTAATATATGATATAATTACAAAACCTCTAATATTTACAAGATATAACAACTGAACCTATAATTTTATTTGATATAATGATCAGTTAATATAATAAACGATTGATATAATTTTAATGTAACTAATTTCTATAAGAATAATAGACAATTAATATAAAATCGTTTGATATACCACTCAATAGACATAAAACCTATTTAGTCTAATATGATAAAAACTTTTTTTTTCGTCCTATGTCGACGGAGCCCCGCTTCGCGGGGCCCCTATTTCTGTGTAAAGGCTTTAAAGTAACCTAACCAAACCGAACCTCGGGGTGCCCTTCGTTCGCCCTTGCATCCTATGGTCGACGGAGCCCCGCTTCGCGGGGCCCCTATTTCTGTGTAAAGGGTTTAAAGTAACCTAACCAAACCGAACCTCGGGGTGCCCTTTGCTCGCTTTTGCATCCTATGTTGACGATCTAAACAAAAAAGATATGACTTTGAATAATAGTGTAAAAGATGGTTATGTTGAGAAAATATAGGAAAACAAATAAAATTATAATAAATGTTTATTGCTACTGACATTATGAAGTTGAATGATTCGGAATTATGAACATTAGAGACAAAGTAGTTAGGAATTGTGATTTTTAGGATGAAAAATGTTAGGAAGAACATTTTCGGATTTCCAATTATCGGAGTTGAAAATTTAGGTGAACTTTGGCGCACCCCTACAAAATGGTTATTAAATATGCATCAACATAAAACAGGAACCTCTCTATTGACATTTTAAATTAGGTATATGAGAAGATAGATAGATATATATCATTAATCTAAGGTACTCCTCAATTAAGTTGACTCAAACCGCTCAATCGCTCCATTACATCAGTAGCTTAGCTACATAATTGAATTCAGGCAAATACGCTGGCTTTGCCTAACTCAGGATATTACGGAGACGTGGAGCGTTTCTGCAAGTAACGTGCAGTTAATTTACCTGGGATATTGATCTCTGTAGAGAAGTGTTGGCGCGAACATGAAGTAGAGGTAATGTTTGAAGGTTGGCAGCGGTGTGTTCCCGTTCAGACAGCGTGGTCCGCAAGCTGATGCAATGGCCACGAGTTTCATCATGAACCGGAACTGGAACAAAATACGAGGATATTAGAAAAGTTTAAAACTGTTGAGGAAAGAAAACCGCTTGCTTCATACATGACACACCGCACACGCGACTAGTCGGTTGCGTTTAAAGTTTCGCTACTTATTAGGTTACGTAGAATTACCGCAAAGGTTTGTTGAAAGACGTGAGGTGCGTAGTAGTAGCAGGTGAGAGCAAATACAAAGTTTTATTGGCAAAACGAAAAGGTGATGGATGACAAACAGTAATCTTACATAAACACAATTAGGTTTGACCTTCAAACTGAGCAGGGCTTTTATCTTGGGGGTCGGTGTGCGAATGAGCAGAAAGAATACAAGGCTAGTTTAGTAAAGCGTGTTAATACACGCTTTACTAAACTAGCCTTGTAAAAACACACACAAAATAATTGTTGTGTGTGTTTTTGTGAGTACCTGTGAGGGTGAAAGGGTGAGAGAGGGATATCGTTTGCTGGCACTTTGTCTTGTCGACAAATGATCATGTTTCGGTGTATCTTAGTTCCAGAAGCCATTTCTTTAGAACACTTTTTAATCGAGCGGTTAACAAGTTTTGATGTCCAGTGATTTGCAGATCTTGTTAAATGTGTGTAGGTGAGAGTAAGCTGGTCTCCGTCTGGCCGAAAGAGACTTCGCAGGCGGAGTTGTGATTCTGAACACCTGCTTTCACAGAAGTTCACTATAGTCAGCTCATCTGTGGAGGTTCTTGTGAGTCCGGATGAAATGGGACTCTGTCTGTTATCTGATAAAGCAAAGCCTTTTAGGAAATATATATTTAAAAATTTTATAGAAAACGGGGCTGCTGTCCCTTAAAAAAATCGTTCCTACCTAATATTACGAAAGTAAGTAATAAAGTCTGTCTTAAGCATGAATAGCTTCACTTATTCTGAAAGGAATTACGAAAATACATATTTTGTTGCATAGATGGACGCCTTTATGCCACGAGCACGAACAACAAATGAAAGTTTGCTCAATTTATGTTGCAATTTTCATATTTTAATAAAGAAAGGCCTACGTTTCTTGTAGAGTAGATAATTCAACAGGAAAAAGGTAACAATTTATTAAGTAACTACCTCACATTTAAACAAACAAATGAACTATAGTTACATAAGAGTCGTTTAAAAATGGAACGATTTGACTCATAATTAAATGGATCATTAGGAAATTACCAAATTGTTTTACCAAACCCTTTAATAGAATCTTACTCACCGTGGTGGTAGCAAAACAGATCTGGCCTATAGTACATCAAGGAAATCCGTTAAACAAAGATTCGATAGATATAGGTACTGTTTAATATCAACCACTTCAATTCACAAGTGGTCCATCAAAATTATTCTTAGTTTCAAGTAGCCAGCATTGGCCATTGTGTACAGGAGCAAACACAGTTACCCTACATTTCAGTAAACTTACTGTGATTTATAATATCGTGGCTTGAACTTAAAAATAATTAGAACAGGTACGAACGTAGGGTTCTAATTATTTTTAAGTTTCTAATTTACCTGGCCGTCTAATATTAAGTATGAACATACTTAACATTAGACGGCCAGGTAAATTAGAAACTTAATTAAATTCTTTTACTAAAGCCATATTGCAAGGTGTTTCCAAGCAATTAATCAAAAGTTAGAGGCTGTTCAGTTTTGTTGTTGATATTGAATAATTGGTGTAATATTTTACACCATATTTTAGAAACATTGACGGCGAAAATTTGAGGACAATTATTCTTTAGGCAGTTATCACATTGCACCGGACACCGCTCCGGTGTGCGGTGCTGCGGTTTTTTTAACGTTGACTGTAGAATCTTGATTTGTATACAAAAACCGTATGAGGCCTGTCTGACACCGCATCTCCGTGCGGACTACAGACAAAGTTAAAAACCGCAGCAGCGCACAGCGGAGCGGTGCCCGGTGCAGTGTGGTAACCCCCTTATACCGCTGTTACATTTAGGCGACGTTAGCAGCGCTATAGTCACGCCGCCGTCACGCGACAATCGCGCGACGCACTATCTCGCTTCTAACGTCCTAATGTGAAAGCGGCCTTAGTACGAAACTTGCCTTTAGTTGGCGAACAATTTCCTTTGGTATATAGATAATATTAGTTTGATATGTTCGTAGAAGTACTAAATCATCATGTTACCTAGCTGCAGGCTACCGGTCTAAGGAGACAAAGTTATCGCCAAACGTTATATTTGTACAAACTCTACATACAATGTACTATGTATATATACGTACTTTGTACTATTACTCAACGTGCGCCGTAGGTACCTAGGTACTATCGCGCAAGATGGCGATTTTAATCACTTAGCACATGGTCGACATTTAATCTAAAACTTGTGAAGTTTTTATTGCGAGCTTTTTCGCCAACGTTGCAGACAGAAAGGGTTTTAGAGTTATGAAACGATTTAGTATTATTAAGTACTAAAAGTGAAGTGCACTTTACTTTTAGTACTTATTAATACTACCCTTTTTAAATGAACTTTATTTACCTATATTAATACATCATACGTGCAAGAATCACGCCAATATCAAAAAAGGACCACAGCGTATCACAGTAAGCCAGCAATGTGCTCTTGTTTGTCCTAATATACGAAGTGTGGGCATAATATTATCACTATTATTCCTTTGCGTTCAGATAATGTGACTGTAGGATTAATAAAAGCTGAAGAAAACAGTGTTTCCGAAAAACAGTGCCATGTCCACTGGGCGTCGTAACCATTAATTCTAAAAAGGCGCCCTCAAAAATACGAGATGTGTCCAACAATAAATCATAATTTCATAATCATGTTTGTATTTTAATTAACAAAATGGTGTCGGGTGTGCGAACGTGAGGCGGAGGGTGGCGCTACGGGTTACGGGCTACGCGCTACGAAGGGGTTCGTAGCGTCGTAGAGGACGTAGCTACGTCTACGCATGGCTACATAATGCCTCGTCAGCGGCATGCGGCGATCCTGTTATTTACTGGCGCTGGCCACGCAGCCTGACAAGGGTCCAATTCAGGTGATTTATGTTACGTTTCACTTTCGATGCTGTTGTACCCGTTCAACTTACATCGGTCTTTATAATGTTACAACTTATTTTGTGGCATGTAATTTTATGTTTTCAGAAAATAATGGCCTTGGCCTAAGTTACTTATCTTAACTAAGATACTCTGTAGATTAAGTTTCGGAATGAAAATGTTGATGGGGTATTGCTATGAGATACCTACTACACTTTAATTAATGTATCTTGGGGTCCGAGTGCCCACTTGGTTTTTCAAGATATCGCTAAGAGGTTGGTCGACTCTTCACGTGACCAGAGGGTGGCCTATTTTGTGGTCAAAGAATCAGCATCGCCATACAACATAGCAATTCTGCCAGCCTTTTGGGCACTTTTCCTGTTGACAGTGATGCGGGCGAATTTGTTGATGCTATGATTCTTTTCCCTCTTTTTATATACATGTTATTAATATTATATCAATTAACTTATGTATTATGGAAATATTATAGTCTTTAATAATGTACCTTTAAATTTATAAACCCGAAAATAATTTTTTTCGGGAGACCATCTAAGCGGAGACGTATAGTTCCCTATATAGCACAAATTGCTCACATAAAACTACCTGTTCAAACAATTACAACACGTACTTCTAAACACTTACACACGTACTTGTAAACTCCATACTTCTTCATACGTAACTAATAAAAGTTCGCGAGCGAGTTATTGTTGCAAATTACGCCAATAAGGATTTACGACACGCATACCTATCTACAATATAATAATACATATTGTGTAGTAGAGGGGAAAGTTGGTGTTTGTGTATTACAGAGTTGGCTTCGTTTGGCGTCCGCCTGGAAGTTTCCTTTTGTAATGTAAATGAATCAGTGGCGCACAACGATCTGCCACCCGTCGCGATATCACAAACAAACAGTTAATTATTGTGACCAGATTGATGTCCCTTCTAATTTGAATACTATGTCAAAGTTCAGACACCCTATCTTGTCCGTATCTGACGAGGCAATATAGGTGGATACAGGCGTATCTACCTATATCTTCGTCAGTTGCGGGTTGGTAAATCTGTTAAAACATAATGAATAGTTTTTTGGTTTTATGTATTTTTATTTTCTATTCTCGTTTTACACTCTGTGTCTACCTATGTCTCTTTTACATATTCTCCAATCGCAGGTATGCTGGAAGAGATTTCTAGAGCAATAAAATAAGTAATTATCACCTTTGTACGTATTTTTCGATTCCTTTCTTCTTTTTTGATTATATGTGTGCACGCTATACTGTCAAATAAAAATTTTTGCGCCTACAATTAGTTCTGGGAAAAATATAGTCGATTTTCAAAAAGACCTTTGTGCATAGAGTTGTCATCAATTTGAAAACTACTTTGAATTGTTTTGGTGTATTTCTGGCATACATACAGAATGTTTCAAAAAAGTGTAGTCAAATTTAAGGGTGTGGTACAGACCAACAAACTGAACAACTTTCTCAGTGGGATCAACATCTTAATCGAGAAAAAAATATCAGCTGTCCAATACAAAACTTCAATACCTACTTGACGCAAAATATGTATCTCGATTACGATGTTAATCATCCTTTCCTTAATTTAATTAAAAATCTCTGGGCGCAATAAAAAATACAAAAATGTGCTGCGAACAAAAAAAACTTAGAAACTCATTTAAAGAACTAGGGCGCGTTGTTTTCTGTTTTGTTAGCCTACTTCCCTTCAAGTGACTTGATGTCCAAGATATTTTACAAATATGGAAAACAATGATATATCTGCTTATTTATTCAAAAACAATTGCTGGTGGAAACAATAATATCCTTTGCTTTGGGTTTTCATAAAATAATAATGAAAAGAGCATGTTTGTCACACAAAGAAAAATGATTTATAGAGGGTGAGTACATCAGCGATTATTAAAGACGCAACTCTTTAGAAGTCTTTTAAAAATATCGGTCATTGAAAAAGGTCCTATTCAAAGATCGCTTCAAACGAACCTTTAGGGATATTGCAATTATCAGAAGGATTGGCGATCATATTGTGGTGTGGGTCCTCCTCATACTTTAAGGTATCCCTGTTTATTCTTTCGCAGCCTCTGACGGCACCCTTGAGATCAATTCATAGTCGAGTTCAAACGATGACGACATTTATCGAAGTGTTTGTGTTTATATGTATAGGTTTCAAATACAGTTAATGGAACGTTTATTGAATAACGCCCTAGTTTAGCAAACTGTGTCAAAACTGTTGCCAAGTTATACTTTATATGCTTGTGCATGTATTTGTCAACTGTCGTTAGTTTTAGCTTGCTGTTAAATAGTAGTTTTAAAGTAATTTCGTGATGATTGTTTTTATTGATTAACAATTAGTTTTAGACTTAATAATCCTTCTGGCTTGACAGTAACCAATGTTTCCTACATTATTGAGGGTAGTTTGGCAGTTATTTTCATTTTGTGATTGAACGCTGAGAGAAATCAAAATCGGATCAATAACTTATTAAGACTGCAAGAAATAAATGAATTGAGCTCAAAATTATTTATTAACAAACGATTTTGTTCGCTACCCATTAATTAATTTAAATTTTGCAGTAGTTGGTTAAAAGCTCCAAGTATTGATTGATTACTAAGTTGACTATATTTGTTTAATTTTTAAACCTTTATCCAGGCTTAATGATAACGAACGTTAAAGTTTTGATTGATTCAACCTTTTGGAAAGTTTAACGTTCTTAGGTATAAACATGTACCCACCTACCTACATAAAATATAATTATCATGAATGTGAAGCAATATTAATTTCATACAATTTTACACTTACCATTTCACAGGTGACTGCGACAGAGGAGCCTAGCTCTAGATGTTTCCTGCCCAGCTCGAACACTGGCACTGCAGCCACAGCCACTTCTAAAGCCACTATTCCGGCTATGCCCAATACCACCACCGTTGGACGAAATACTGCAAAATATACTTTTATTTACATACGGCATACCATTATGGTGATCCTAAGGTATTATCGTACATATTAGGTACGGGATTGACTGATTAATTACGGATTTCCTCTTGATATTTACCCGTTTAGGTTTACGTGAAATCACAAAACATGCACGAGAAATAAAACTGAAAGTTATCATAAACATCAATGTACCTAAGTATATAAAAAGTTATAAATAAATATGATTTCAGCTGCCAACCAGTCAAAATAATTCGCGCGGGTAAACCCCGATGGAATCCGATAAAAAGTTTAAATTGGAAATCATTTTAAAATTGTTTTCTTACCGGTCGAAAACCAACAAAGGACAAGGTACCTAATTAAAACTTTGTGAAATATTATTAAACTTTCTCAAGTCAGTATTTCGAAGCATTATTTAGTCTCCAGCTCCACCCATTATTTAATACACATTTGGGAACAATGGAAGTTTATTCATAACAAGGACTTATTGGGAAATAGTTCGATACTACGAGATGGCACGAGGGTTGCTCGCAGCTAGATATATGGTGGTGTATAAGCTTCTGTGATGCGGCAAATTGGAAGGCACAGTGAGTTAAGCCATGTATTCACTAGAGAAATTGCAACGTAAAGATTCGATTTATATTGAGCCTCAGCACTGTTGCGAACTAGCTACCTGTTAATGTAACAAAACAAAATGGGATTGTTTGCCACCTAAACAATTATTACATAATATATGTTATGATAAATCTAGGTTAGTATCGTTATGATAATACTACTACGAGAGTTTCGGATTCCAACTCGTGTCTCAACTGATTATTTCTTAGAAATAACTACATAATTTATAAAAAAAACATCTGATTCTGAGTTTATTGGTACCCAATGGTGACCAATAAACTCAGAATCAGATGTTCATAGTTAAATGCAGTATAATGAGAACAGGACCCATTCAAAGCGAACGGCTTTTGAAATTGAAAGTCTTCACCGTTTTTAATATCTGTATCTGAGGTACTTTCCCGGGACCTTTGGGAAGATTTTATCGCAGATACTTGCTATTATTGAGATGAGGGTTCTTTGATAATACAGTCCTTGAATGAGTACCATCATGCTGGATTTTTTTATTTGCATTCTGAATAAAAGATTTCGATGAACTTTCCTTTACAATGCTGATTATTGACTGCAATACACGTAATAGGCCATCTGATGTCTAATTGTATTGAGACTATTTAAAAATAGATCTTGTTAAACCGAATTCTTTTTAACTCTACAAAGCAAGGCTTTAAAGCAAGTTAAGTGTTCCTGGTAAAGGCTACCTTGATGGAACGGCAGTAGGATGTGATTGTGGAGCTATGTCGCAAACCATGCTCCATCTCCTATCCTGCCCTCTGTGCTCCAAAACATGCAGTCAAAGTAACCTCTGCGCTGCCACTGACGGCGCCGTGGATGTGTCAAAGTTTTGGACCAAAACCAATTTGTTTGTAAGCAAAATAAGAATTTATTTTGCTTACAAACAAATAGGTTTTTCTGTGCAAAATAATCAGAGAATAACAGTCAGAAAGGTCGGAAACGAATTTAGGCTAAGAATAGAAGAAACACTAGTACCTAAGCAAAGTAGTTGCAAATATGCAAGATAAATAAACAGCATTTTCCTAGTCACATTTCTCTGAAATGGGCATTGAATGAAACTTCAACAGCGCTACAGAAAAAAGCGTTTCCGCCAATCAACAAAAAATAAGGAAAACAAGACAGTGTGAAAAGCGCACAACAGTATAAAAACTAGTCATTCCGGGTGCACGGTTATGGCCAACCAAGTGACTAATTGGAGGGCGCAGTGAGAGCGCTACCGGACGGGCACCGCCGCTTGCAACAAAAGACTCCACTTGCGACCTAAGGACGCCATCAGTGGCCACTTGCTGCTATTCCGCCCACGACTTTAATTTATAAGAATAGCTACATCTACCTCTATAAAGTCAGTTAATGTCGGTACAAAGACATCCGGTTGCGGAAAGACTATTACGACAAAAAGTTAAGGAAATAATTGCGTTCCGTGCCTAAAGAGCTCCAGAGTTTTTCTTAGACTTATCAGGAGGGCAGATTAAAAAAAAATAATCTCGTATTGGAATTAGTATGTACTATAATTTTCGCATGCTTTCACTGACAGTATTAAAATGAATCGTCGTATTTAATCGTATTTAATTTTTAAACGTAGAAACGTTTAAAAATTAAATCACGTCATGTTTGCTGATACTTAACGGAAATTGATTGTGTACTTATCATTAATGTAATTAATGTGAAAATTAAATTCAAATTCTACTTTGAACTTGACCATTATTATTATCATGTCCGTTGTAGTTTTACATTGAACAAATTAGATAATAATTATTTTATATTTTTTGTCCGATAAACAGCTGCAGTCTTTCTAAAAAATGGATTACTTTTATGTATGGTTTTTAAATATGAAAGTGAAGGTTTACCTGGATATTTTCTCGAGATTGTTCCTATCCATGAATATACCATGAGCAAAGGATAAAATGACATTGCAACGCAAAAGTCATACAGCCATAACTTCAGTCCACGTCTAATGTCGCCAAATCCCGCTGCAACTATTGACAGCCCTACATTTATCCTGTAAAAAATAACAAATTAACTAAGTGAATTTTTAACAAGAATATTACACAAACACAGCCGGGTCCATCAAAATATACCTAAGTTTACATTAATATGAAGTACAAACGAAACTTCTGCATGTTAACGTAGTAAAAATGACATAATTTGGCGTCGACGTAACAAAAAGTGCTACGCTGCTTGTTCAACATTTTTTCGTAGCACAAAATATTTTGCATAATTAAAGCAACGCGAGTGAAAATTGCAGTATTTAGTCTCTGCCAAGCTGGGTGATAAAGGCCTGTAGATCTGGCATCTGGAATTTAAACGAGGAACGTTCACGGTTAGTTAATTATAGGGAGTGCCTCTAAATCGCGTGACAACACATCCACAGCATTAAAAAGTGTTTTATAACTTTCGGAAACATAATTATGAGTGTTTTAGGGGAACTAATATAACTATTATAAACTGAAAGTACGTCAGAGGAAAAAAAAAAAAAAAAGTTTTTAGTTCCTTTGTACATAATGTGACTTGTTATAATGTTAAATAACTTCCGTATCGTAAACGGGTCATTTTTTAAAACTTTGGTAAATGAATATTGAAAAATTTTTATTTTCAATTTCCAATACAGCATCTAGTGAGACACAATTACTTTTTCTAGTGTTAATAAACTTGCATAATAAACAAGGGGTTATGTGTACCAAAAAGATAAAAACTAATTTTAACAATAATATTGGAAAAGAAAACTTTTCAAATTCTATCAGAATTCTAATTAAATGAATTAATTAAGTATTTATAATGTTTACTTGCTTTCCACTGTCGACGAGGTCATAAATGACGGTATCACAGAACAGTACTAGGAGAATGACGACGAATATGTGGTAGATAGCCCTAATGTGTAGAGACGAGTCTATTAGCCTCGTCAGTGGGGACTCTCTGATGGAGAACTCTTCATCCTTCTTCTCCTCTTGGTGTGTTGTTGCTTCTCCATTCTGCTTTCCACTCTTGTGCCGTTTACGAACACTGTTTTCTGTCATTTTTGTCTTTTACTCTGAAAAAAAAATGTACAATTGGGGTTATTTCAATTATCTTGTTGGAATACTCAAGTGGCGGGGGCGACTTCCTTGCTGGTTTGTATGGAGCAGGCTACCTTTCCCAAACGTCGCGGGTTCTTTAAAAGGCCAGTAGACAAGAGACAATGCAAGGGCAACGGAGGACGGCCAATATATCCCTTTTAAATTGCGAAATCCACATATATTGCGGTCAATAATCGTTAGCAAAGCGAGGTGATTATGATAAAAATAGTGTCTCACGACATGTGACAGCTCATTAAGCCATCTAATACAAACTCTATGTTCAATCGTGGTTCAATGTTCATCCATAGACGTTAACGGACCCTACTGATAAGATAACAGTCAGTACAAACTCAGTGCACACGCACCAAGCCTTGTTTTGTCTGCTTGTTGGGTCACTTAAATTCGGAACACTAAGCTTGTGATTGGTTACCATCGCAGTTCAGGTATCATTACCGATCCTATGTGGCCCGACTTTTTAGCCTTTTTTTTTTTTTTTTTTTTTTTTTTTTTTTTTTTTTTTTTATGGATGGGAAATCATCAAATGACCCCTCCCGCTCTGGGTGGAGCGAAGGGAGTGTCAGACTCTTACTGACTAAAACCCATCCGTGTTCCTTCCTTAGCCCTTTATGTTCCGGGGTAGCGGTAACCCTTTCGGACAATCCCGCACCCCCGGCAGGCTTCGGCCCTGGCAGGCCCCTTCCTTTCTGCTGACATCTCTTTAAGGCGCGCGTGGAACACGTACGCGCCGTCTGGCACGGGCCTGGTCCTGATCGGACGGTGAGCTACCCATTACTCTCCGTCCGCAGGCCCGCGCCTACGGTGGCCGGGAGTCGTCACGCGGCTCCCGACGCCCGGAGCGTCTCCCGCGGCGGCTGGGGTGTGAGGCTCTCTCCCTCAGCCGTTCAGCCACCTCCTTCGCTAGCATGACTGCTTCGCAGAAGGAGGTGACCGCCCCCCACTCCCTCTCGCCCCGGACCATGGCTTGAACCAGGGCCGGACGCGAGAGGTCGCCGCCGCTGTCGATCGCCTCTACGAGGGCACGGCGGTGCTCCGCCCATGCGGGGCAGACCTCCACCGTATGCTCCACCGTGTCCTCTGGGCGATCCTCGCAGTGGTGACACCCGGGCGTCTCCTCCCGCCTGATGATGTGCAGGAACCTCCCAAAACATCCGTGTCCGGTGAGGACCTGCGTCAGGCGATAGGTGAGGACGCCGTGACGCCTCTCTAGCCACTCCTCAAAGAGGGGTCTTATCGCCACTATCGTGGCGTGCCCTGCGCTGGGTTGCGAAAGTCGCTCCTTCCATGCCACCATGAGATCGCGCCGGAGGTCTGTCCGCTCCGCCGCGATTTGCCGCGGAAGCGGAGTTTCCCCCCGGCTCAGTGCCTCCGCGCGCCACTCATACAGGCGCGCTAGGACTATCGCCTCCAGATCCCATGGCGGCAGTCCGGCAAGGAGGCTTGCCGCCTCGCCCGAGATCGTGCGGTACCCCCGGATCAGCCTTACGGCTACCACCTTTTGGGGCGCGTTCAGATAGTGGGCGGCTCGTCGCCGCAGAGAACGCGCCCACACCGGGGCCCCGTATAGGGCCATGGACCGCACGACCCCCGCGTAAAGCCTCCGGCAGGAGGTGTTTGGCCCCCCCAGGTTGGGCAGGAGCCGCTTGAAGGCGGCCCCGGTCCTCTCCAGTTTGGGGGCCAAACGTCGGAAGTGTTCGACGAAGTTCCACCGGCTGTCGAGGACGAGACCCAGGTATCTCATCGTTGCCTCGACGCCGATGTGAACCCCTCCCACCGTTAGTTGGGATCCCGATGGTGGCCCGTTCCGAGGCCCATGGAAAGACATGGCCTTGGACTTGTGCAATGCCACCTCGAGACCCAACCGCCGGATTCTTTCCACGACTATCGCAACCCCGCGTGTCATCGCGTCGGCCGCCGCCTGATGCGACCTCCCTTGCGCCAGGACCAGCGTGTCGTCAGCGTAGCAAACCACGCTGACGCCATCAGGGAGGTCGGCCTGCAGCACCCAGTCGTAACCGATGTCCCACAGGAGCGGCCCCAGAACCGATCCCTGTGGGACACCGCACGACATCTCTCGCCGGTTCCACTCCCCGTTGCGACCGGGGTAGATGACGGCTCTGTCCGTCAGATACGCCCCAACTACTCGACGGAGGTAGGTCGGCACCCGGTGATACCGGAGTGCCTCCCCAATACAGCTCCAGGGCAGGATGTCCAATCCGCAATGTGGTAAAAACAAGTGAATTTGATTTTAAATAGCATATCTGCGGTAACTTGAGTGAGGAATAAACTTTGCAGCATAAAAGAATTGTGCAGGTCCAATGAGCTTTCACTTTGATATACAGCATGTATCAGAAAGGTGTGGTCATACTGAAGGGTGTGGTACAGACCATCAAACTGAACAAGTTTCTCCATGGAACCATTGTAATCGCCAAAAAAACATCAATGTGTATTCTCATATTATACTTATGTATTTTGTTTTCCCTTCTATTCTTACACATGTCATGTTGTCTACATCTATTTCTATCTGCTCTCATATCTTAGGTACTGTACGTATTTTTCTCTTCGTTTCTTCTTGTCTGTTTATGTGTGTACATAAATGGTTAAATAAATAAAACTTAAATACCTACTTGACCTAAATGTTTTGGACAGCTGATTATTCTTTCACGACTACGATGTTGGTCCCATAGAGAAAGATGTTCAGTTTGATGGTACTTAACCACACCCTTCAACATGACCACACATCTTTCTGATACGTGCTACAGATCATTATCATCATCTGTCTAGCCTTTTCCCAACTAAGTTGGGGTCGGCTTCCATTCTAACCGGATGCAGCTGAATACCAGTATTTATTATATTATTATTTCTTTTTTATTGGTACATGCTGCAGGCACAAAACCTATTAGGCTACTATACTGTGCGTTTTTCTCGTGTTATGTTCAGAATCTGTCGCAGAAATTTCGCCTGTCTTGACCTATCGTAAACAGAGTACACGCAATGCTTGTTCACTGTTGACACTATGCCCTCTATGTTATTGTTGCGAATTTAATATTGTTCTAATATCGACACTCTTCTTAATGAAAACAAATGTTTAAGATCTCTCCTTGTTTATTTTTTATAACTGAATAAGTTTTTTTTATTAAAACAAATATTGTTGTCAGCGAGCTAGAAGATATTGTCGTTGACCTTATAAATAGGTACATAAAAGTTGATTAAAAGTACCCAAAAACTACAACAGAAAATCTACATAAGTAAGCAGAATATACAGGGTTATTGGAAAAACACCAACCACCTCTTAAGAGGTCATTGTACTCATCATTATGAAAAACTTTTACTATGGGACCAAACCTGAAATTGCGAAAAAAACAGCTTTTCCCTATATTTATGTTCGTATAACTCGTCAAAATGTAAGGAATAGCTGATTTTTTTTTTCGCGATTTCAGGTTTGGTTCCATAGTAAAAGTTGTTCATAATGATGAGTACAATGACCTCTTAAGAGGTAGTTGGTGTTTTTCCAATAACCCTGTATACATATTCATAAATACAAAATAAAAATATGTTTCTTCTATTAGGAATTCTTGTTGTTTCGACTGCCAGTTAGATCTATTTTCCACTTTCACCCGCGTGGATATCGTAAGTTATCCCACTGGAGCCCCCTACCGGGACAAAAAGTAGCCTATTCCCAATTAATCATTTTTCTATGCCATAATTATAACTCCTTGCCAAATTTTATCGAAATCTATTCAGTACTTTTGTTTTACGTGGTGCACTAATTCTTTTTTAAAATAACATCCGAAAAAATAAAACTGTAGCCTAAGTTACTCCTTAGAACATCAGCTATCTGTTAGTGAACGTTCCGTCAAAATCGGTCTAGACGTTTCGGAGATTAGCCAGAACAAACAGATACACAGACAAATACATATGTTATAAGTAGGTACCGTAATATTTTCATATGCTTTTAGTAAAAAACGCTGTTATTTTGACATGACAAACAGACACTTCAAATTTATTTATTTGTATATTGATTTCAGCAAAAAATCATAAGCAGCTGCTGTAACTGCGTATCTTCCATGTCAAAATCCGAAATAAACCATATATTAACGTGATACAATATTAATATATTGTTGACGTGTAATACAATTGCACATATCAGTTAATGTAATTGGAACAACAAACAGGGGTTTAGATCAAAGGCACTTGCACATGCGTCCGACAGTGATAGAAACCACACGGTACCTACACTGCACAGGTGTCAAACACCGCAGGCGTTTATTTTCAATTAGCCTCTATTATCGGCGTCGCCACATGTGCGCCTAATCACATCCGCATAGACTATGATAGATAATCTTTATCTAAACCCTATAGACACGCACGAAAACTGTCTACCGATTAGCGGACACAGCAAAGATGATTCGTTCTGTGTTAAGTAGGACCAAACTAAGACCCGTAGGGCCCGTTATTTTTTTTTTTATTGCAAAATGGGCCAGCTCTTGATCTCGATCTCGCTCCTGAAAAGCGATTTATTATAAAACTTTTTATTTATTATAAAACTCACTTTCCAATTGAATTAACACAACATTCTTAATACACAACACGTTAAAACATCTCAACTTTTGCACTGACAATCGCAAGAGCTCTGGACGAGCCTTTTTTCTGCACAAGCATTGTTACATTGTTGCCTATCGAACTAACCTTTCACACTTGATAATGTTCCACATCAATCATTAAAATTTCATTACTGACAACGCAACCTTTTTCATCAGCTGTATTAATAATATGAAATTGAATATCACCGCAGGATCGATCAATTAGAATTAGGAGTTGAATAGATTTCAAGCACTTGGAACTATTTAAAATTATCAAATCATTTGTTAACGACGTGTAAGTTCTTTGTCCTGACGATCACTGTCACAAATTATATAAGAATGTGACTAAGAGTACCGGGAGAGTAGAAAACATTCATTATTTACTATAAGTAAAGTGTTTGTTATTTACTCGCGCACGCCTATCGATCTCATTAGCTTGCTTGCTACTGATCATGTGCCAATTATTTATATTTTATCAAACATCGTCGGACAACGAATTAGAAGTACCAAGAAAGTTGAGCCAAGATAAAAGAAAATTATCTTGTCGCTTCAATCAGACTGAATTAAAAAAATAAACCGGCCAAGTGCGAGTCAGACTCGCGCGCCGAGGGTTCCGTACTTAGATAAGTAAATAGTTTATCACGGGATTTTTTTTAGTTTTCGGATTTTTTCCTTTATTTCTGCTACATGACCTTGATTTTTGCCAAATTTCATGATTCTAGATCAACGGGAAGTACCCTATAAATTTTGATTTCCTTGAGAGAATCGAAATATATGTTTTTTGCGACATAAGCGGCCGTATATTTTTTTTACGTTAACTTAGAAGTTTGAGTTTTTTACAGCTTCAAGGGACTGTAGACTTGAGTATATGGTTTTAATTTTAACTCGATACCTCCACGCGTTCCCGAGATGAAGGGTTTAGACAGACAGACAAACGGACAACAAAGTGATCCTATAAGGGTTCCGTTTTTTCCTTTTGAGGTACGGAACCCTAATAAATCAATTGATAAATACAGTTTTTATCAGGGATTATTTATTGTACAGTTTACAATGTTTAGGTGAACTCTACAACAATCTCTGATAAAAAAACAATGTAAGTAGATAGGTATGGTACCTAAGAATCACCAGACATGTTCGGAATTTGTCTTAAGCCTTATCACAGCGAATTTTACATGCGCTGTGTTTGATTTCATTTAGTTTAATGGCAATAAATCAGTAAAATGGAAATTAAATTAGACAAACAAAATAACACATACCTACTCAAGATCCATAAGTTTCAAAAATCTTAGACCGCCGAAATGAGTAAAGATCTATTTTAATAACTACATCTCGACTATAAACTCTTTTCACGCTCAAAACAAAGTAGAAAAACTCCCGAAAACTTTAAATTCGCATACCTATTCTGAGCCGAAAGCGAGGGAACTAAAAAAAGTTAATTGAAGAAAACTTCAACCGAATTTTTCACCATCATATTTTTTTTTTAATAGCTACATACTACGGGGTATGCTTATAACATAATCAGCCTATAACGTTCCCACTGCTGGGACACAGGCCTCCTCTCTGTGAGAGGGAGTGGGCCGTAATCCACCACGCGGGCCCAGTGCGGGTTAGTGGATGTCACATGTCTTTGAGTTTTTGGATCTAGGACATGCCGGTTTCCTCACGATGTTTTCCTTCACCGTTTTGAGAGCAGTGGTGATGAAATAATTTACACAAAGTAAAGCGCCTGTCGGGGTTCGAACCTACGACCTACAACTTGTAAGTCGCGGCTGATACCACTGGGCCACCAGTGCTCTATATGCTCTGTATGCTTATAGCTTTGTTATTATTATAATGTATTTTTTAATTTTTTTTGTAGGTTACACCGTGACTAATATCTCTGAAGGGGTAGCAGTATAGAAAACCACACTTTGTTCGCAAGCTGGACATAAATCACACAGGCAACTTTACAGGCAACTTAATATTATTAATTCCAAAATCATTTAAACAAACACACATTTTACAGATAATTAATATAACGTATCAAAATATTTTCGTGACATGATTAGTATCGCTCGTTATAATATGACGTATTTATGTTATGTATGATAGGTAAACAACCCATCGAGAACTCTTCGCTCAATTTTGCTATTGCAAGTAATTTATTGATGTTGTTATGGTCTAACGCGTTGAAGGTCCTAGGTTCGAACTCAGACAGGCGCTTTACATTGTGTAGGTAAATTATTTCATCACCACTGCTCTCAAACCCTTCACCGGTAAAGGAAAACATCGTGAGGAAACCGGCATGACTTAGAACCAAAAATTCGAAAACATGCGACATCTACCAACCCGCACTTGGCCCGCGTGCTGGATTACGGCCCACTCCCTCTCACAGAGAGGAAGCCTGTGTCCCAGCAGTGGGAAAATTAGGCTGATTAGTTAATGCTTCCGATGTTACAGAGATTGTATCCCTACATAAATGCTACCTACTTAGTATCTCTTTCTTAACGATTGTTAGGTGTAATACTTATCTCAATATTACCTGCCCGTAAGAAATCATAAGGAGGAGGTTCCTCTCTCTGGAGTTTTTATATTCTAATATTTAAAAATGTAATTTTTATGACGTATATTAATGAAATAAAGGAGATAATATAATTTTTATGACGTCATAAAAATTTCATTTTTAAATATTATCTCCAAGTCCCACCATGTCGTCAACGTAGAGATATGGCGGTAGGGTTATCCCTACCGCCATATCTCTACGTTGACGACATGGTGTGGCTTGCGTGCTCCATTGAATCCTAAAACTGTGCCGGTAGAGTTTGACGTCTAAGGTGAGGAGCCAGACTAAGACATATAAAATTCCATACAAGGTCGCACATGCCGTGGGCTGAATGCACTAGTCGCTTGTGGAACCCCCATCTTTATTAGCCCTTGCCACAGTGAACGCAGGTCTCTGCTATGGTCGACTTTGTTAGTCCATAGCTACTTGTGGGAATTATTATGATAACAAGATCAAACAAAAAGAAAAACTATAATATAATAGCTGATTAAATGGATATGTTTTCCCTGTAATTTTTTCAACAGCTGCTAAAACGAATGAAAGTAAACTTTCACATTTGAGAATACGGTTAAAATCAATCAGAAAAATAAGAAACCTAAATGGTAAAAAAAAATTGAATTAATAGTTTAAGATTTAAGAACAACAGAAATAAGAAGACTGTCAGCGAGCGTGCAAGGAAAGGACGGTTTGCTAGAGCGGTACACATACTAGAAAACTAGAAAATAAATTCAACTCATGCAGCAGGTAATAGCGTAACACACTATCAGTAGCAATGGCTTTCATTTTGACAGTTGAACAACATTCATTGAGCAATTTACGCTTGAGCAGACAAATTTTTCGAACATTTGAAGCAATGGATTAGTAATATCCTTCAAAATGATTCAATGAGATTGATAGTGTGTTACACAATTAGGGTGCCGAATGCACAACTTACAATTATATATGCTCAAATAGAAACTCACTCTTGTAAATAGTAGATTACACAGATACAATAATTGTACACTTCACAAAATTTAAAATAATAAGTTTTGGTACAACGAAAACTAATTTTATCGAACATAAAAAAAATTCAACCAAAAACCAAACCGCACTCAGTAATAACGAAATTAACAGAAACTACAGTTTAGCCTCAGTGGACGAAATTCAACAGTTGTAATAATACCTACAGAAGCTGAATGGAATTAAAATAAGAATAATTGTTTATTCTGCACAAACAAGACGCAAAAGAGGCTGCCACATACTAAACAAATGGAGTTCGAACATGTTCTGATTGATACATTTCATGATGTCCTTCAAAAATTGAACAACTAGAAAGCAAGCGGCAAGTTTTGTTGTAAACAATTTTTACTTACATCCATACCTATACACTCAGGGTCAAATTAAATTAGTTCGAAACTCCGCAGACGTGATGAACGTCGATATATAGATACTTAAAAAAGATTAAAAAAAATAAAAATTGGATTCAACGCCGTTACTTAGGTATCAGATTACCAATAAGTTTTTTTTGTGTAAAGTTCAAAGAACGATATTTTTTATTGTTTATTAATAAAAAAAAACAGTTGACAAGCAATCATCATAATCAACCTCTAATGTTCCCACTGCTGGGACACAGGCCTCGCCTCTGTGAGAGGGAGTGGGCCGTAATCCACCACGCGGGCCCAGTGCGTGTTGGTAGATATTATTTATTTATTTATTAAAACTTTATGCACAAGTAAAAACTGTACAAAGGCGGACTTAATGCCTTAGGCATTTTCTACCAGTCTACCTTAGGGTGATGCAGAGACAATACACAGTAGGTGCAATAACAGAAAGAAAAGATAAGAAAATATTTATAACTAAGATATAAGAATACATATAATAATAAATACATATATACATACATATGCATAACAATATATATATATATATATATAAAATAGTAATGAGACATAAATAAGAAATCCTACAACAACTTGGATTAATTCTGAGACGAATCTGCCAACTTCTTGTGTATGTGTTCTCGAGCTTTCACTTTAAATGTGAACCGATTGGTTACCGTCCTGATATTATATTCTGAGGGAGCGCATTCCAAAGGAAAACCGCCTGGACAAAGAAAGACGACTTTAAAAAACCAGAGCGATGAGAAGGACAACGAAGAAGACGATTATTCTCGGACCGAAGGTTCTTGCTGTGTGCAGAGCATAAATATTGACAAAGAGAAGTCAGATAAGAAGTAGAAGCGGGATTGTGAAGAAGAGAAAACAGGGTTGTCAAAGCCCTCAACGCTCTGCGCTGCCGGATAGGTAACCACTTTAAAAGCGCTCGATGTGCGGATACATGATCGTACTTGCGAAGATTGAAAACGAATCGAATGCAGCTATTAAGAAGTCGGTCAAGTTTATTGAGGAGATCTGCATTCAGGTCATAGTAGCACACATCACCATAGTCAATTATGGGGAAGATAAGGGACTGTACAAGCATTGCCTTAATGTGGGATGGGAGAATATTTTTCAACCGATAGAGCGACCGCAACGTTCCAATGACCTTCTTGCTCACAATCGCGACCTGCTTACGCCAGTCAAGGCAAGTGTCAATATGCAAACCCAGATCCTTGACGTCAGAGCTAAACGGAATCACTGTGCCATCAAAGATAACCGGTGGCACCGTTGAACCATTCAGCCTCTTCAAGCTATGGGGGCTCCCTACAATGATAGCCTGACACTTGGTTGGGTTAACCGCCACCCCAAAGCGATCAGACCAGTTTTTGACAACTCGTAAATCCCGATTTAGCTCCTCGATCGCACCGGATTACATGTCTTGTCATGTCATGCCGATATTACATGTCTTCAAATTCTTGGTTCTAGGACATACCGGTTTCCTCACGATGTTTTCCTTCACCGCAACCGCCACAACCGCTACCGCCGGGCCGCAAACGCTTCACAAGCAACCATATAGATAAGTAAATACGATAAAACAAAAAAAAACTGATTTTATCAACTCATACTTCAATTAACCACCCAGCCACCAGCAACAACTCCACCAGCCAGCATCCAGCAGTCTCCCAGCGATCGTTAACCCCAAAAAATAACATCAAATCTATTTTTGTTGTTTTATCGTGTTTAGATAATTATCCATACCCATCATGTCTGAGTTACGGTAGCTATTTTAATTTGACTTTGTATAATTACATCAACATCTTTATTATGAACTCTTTAAGTATCCAACAACGATTCCTACTTAAAGAGCGGAAAGAATTAAGTATAATTATGATACCGATACGAGGTTATTCCAAAAATTTGGCTACTTGAAATTTTTAAAATATATAAATAAAAACGCCTTCAAAACATTGCCAACATAATGGAGAACACGTTTACCTTGTATGATAGCTACAGGAATTGTTGACGAGGTGAACGAAGCATATTAACTCAAAATACCACGGATATCTATGCAAAATACATACCTAGACCTACCGTAATCATGAATGATAAGATGTATGTATGTATGTATAAATTTATGTAACAACAAAATACAATTACTTACTTACATAGGTATTACCTACTTGCATATTTCCATCAATTTCTGGTGTATATCTCGAAATACGGGAACTCGATGCAGCAATCCAACAGAATATCATGTAGAGCTGGACATACATTTAGCGCAATCTTGAGACGCTGATCGTTCCAAAGGCGATTGTGTCCAAGACGGACACAATCGTTAATTGGAACGAACGAACTCCTCTGTCAATTTTTTTTTGTTTTTTTAGCATTGTACTTTCTCTAAAGATCTTGTAATTTCTGTAAATATTTTAGGTATTCTTTTGTTTATTTGTTTTTTATTTTAAAACAAGATAATATTTACATACTTAATAGCTAATAGACTTAAAATAATATATGTACATGTATACTCGTAAGTATATAAAAAAGGAAAAGAATCATAGGGCATCAAAAATTCGTCCGCATCGCTGTCAACAGGAAAAGTGCCCAAAGGACTGGCAGCATTGCTACGTTGTATGGCGATGCTGATTCCTTGGCCAAAAATAGACAAGCCCTCTGGTAACGTGGAGATTCGACCAACCGCTTGAAGATATTTCGAAAAACCAAGTGGGCACTCGGACCCCATGGCCCTAGTGTTTCAATATCAAACGACTCAAACATAATAACTCAGTGCAGCAGTCGCCCCAGCACGGTATTCTTATTTTGAACTAGCTTCGTACGCGTGAAATTCGTACTTTCCTCTAAAAGTTTCGAAAATGTATGTTGGTATGATCTTTATAATTAATTTAGATAAATAAGTATTCGGGCCAATTTTTAAGTTTATAGAACAAAGGAATCAGATTTATCAAATAAACTGTATCCCCGCTTTTCACCCCCACAGGGGTGGAATTTTGAAAATCGTTTAAGATGTGTTCATAACTTGACTCAAAGTTTATTTATACCAATTTTCGAGCTAATCAAGCTACGCAGTAAAATCCTCCCCTTTAAAATTAATTACCTCTTTTCACACAGTTAGGGGTAGATTTTCGAAAAACCCTGATACACGTTATTAATTATTTTTAGTCCTTAGTATAAATACTGATTTTCAAGTTAATCGGACAGGGCTTAAAATTCTTCCATACAAATTTTGGCACCCCCCAATACCTCTTTAGGGGGTATTTTAGAAAAACGAAAAATTCCTAACTTCATAATTTACTTAGATAAGTATTCGTGCCAAGTTTCAAGGTTATTAACTCAAGAAATAAGATTTTTCATACAAACAAAATCCCCCCTTTTCACCCCCTTAAAGGTTGAATTTCCAAAAACCTCTTCTTATTCGATACCTACTCTTCACAAAGAACACACTCTCCAAAATTCATGTCCCTAAGACCAGCTGTTTAGACTCTGCGTTGATATTTCAGTCAGGTCGTTCATCCCCCTTTGGGGGAGAAATTATCAAAAACGCTGAGACACGTATAAATTAATTTTCAATCGTTAGCCTAAATACAAAATTTGAAGATACTAACTTTTAAACTGACGGACTTTCTTACACAATTTCATCCCCCTTTTTAATCCTTTGGGGGTGGAATTATCAAAAACGCTGAGACACTTGTCAATTAATTTTTAGTCGTCAGCCTAAACACAAAATTTGAAGATCCTAACTTTAAAAATGACGGACTTTCATACAAACTTTCATCCCCTATTTAACTCCCTTAGGGGTTGAATTTCAAAAAATCCTTCCTTATTCCTGGCTCACATCATAAAAGAAACCATCGTGTAAAAATTTCAGCTTTCTAGGTCCAAGGGTTTGGGCTGGGCGTTGATGAGTCAGTCAGTCAGTTTGTTTTTATTTATATAGATAGATATTTTTCCGGGATAAAAAGTACCCAGTGTGGTGCCCAGGATATTAAAGAATAATTATACCAAGTTTCATCGTAATCGAACCGGTAGTTTTTGCGTGATGCCTGAACAAACAGACAGACAAACAAAAATTTTTTTAATCACATTTTTGGGTTCGATGTCGGTCTAGTAACACCCCCTGCCATTTATTTTTTTAATATTTTCAATGTACAGAATTTACACTTCTACAGATTTATTATAAGTATAGATAATTGTTGTCTGGTTGCGTTTTATAATCATAGGATTAGTAGATAACATAAAATAGCTTAATTACTTATGCAATTGTAGCTAGGGCTACAATTATTATTTTGTCTAAATATTCACACTAATTAAAGATAAAATTATTGTTATTAAAGCCGATAACTGTCCGCTATTAGTTGATAGTAGGTACGTGGTTGCTAGGCTCGTTAGGTAAGTATAAAGATATAACATGTATTTGATATCATTTATCTACAAAAGATTCTATCTCTACCTAAAACTTCAAGCCCGACCACGATAAATTAATACAAAAATTTTAACGTTGTGAATTTGAATCACGAATTTCAATTAAAAGACAAATTAAAGGGACTTCAGTAAATTATATATCTGGGAACGGAAGTGGGACAAGAGGAATTAGGAGGCTATCCCTCCCGCTTTTGTATTGTTTCGTAACAAGTAAATGCGTTTTAAATGACCGCCTAAATTAGGTTAGCGAAAAAACAGAGAGGTTTCTGCTTAAAACACTAAATACCTATCTAAAATTAATTTAGTCTGAGATTTTTGATATGATTTTTTTTTTTTTTGTTAAAAATAGAGCGACGGAACACTGATCTCACGTTACGAGTATTAGTGGCTTTAATATCGCCTTTGCCTTCGTGCCTTTGACATAGGTCTACATTTAAATCTTATTTTCTTTTTTAATGTCAGCTATCTTCTGGTGAGATGTTTTTTCATGAAGTCTTTATTAGCAGGCACTTTGAACTTGAATGCTTAGATAAGATTTAAATTCGAATTGAACATAAAATATCTTAGAAGTTAAAATATCGTTATTTTTGAACGAAGTTCCTTAGGTATCGCACTTGGCAAATGAGTGCTAGACCTTAAAATGTGTAAAATTTTGACTGTCACGACAGTTTTGCTATGGTTTGCTTACAAGTGTATGTCTATGTATAGATGGGTATATTTTGTAGGTATAGACGTGGGTAGGGAAGCGCGTCAGGTGTTTCTTTTTCCTTTTTATAGGTACTAGCGTTGTTTGTTACCTACTATAAAGCGAAAGGAACGCCTCAACCGGGTAACCTACGACACCTCTCGAGTTTTTTAGAACATACTGGCTGATTCAGTTTATTCACCATATTTTTTTTTTTCGTTCAAATCATCCCTAAATGATGTGAACACACATACGCAGCAATAGTTGATATGCAGTAGTGTGTGTGTATGCCTAAGTACGAGCACGTCAAGCATGGAGCCACTTTGATGCTCTGTCAACGGGGTTTACAACAAGCCAATTAGAGAGGGAGCCAATTTTCTCTAGGAGTTCCACTTAAGTACGTCGAGGAGAACGATATGTGAACCATAAAAATAATCTAACCGGGTGTTAATACCTCTTGGTGTTCGTTCAGACGAGCGAATTTAGGTCAAAATTAAAAGCTCTGTTAAACGATGTGGACTTAAAAATCATAAATATTAAAAATCGAACTGGGTCTGCTCTACAGGGTGGCAGGGACGTCGATACGCAAACTGTAACCATGAATTCAGCATATGATTCTAGATCCTCTAGGCCATAAACATTATAAGCCGGTTATTAAAAAAATAATTGCTGTTCCATACATTTTGACCGTGTAGGTATTGCAATTTTTTATGAATCAGCTGATTTTAATTTTTATAACCTACGAAAAATGTCTACTCTAGAGGGTCTAGTGGTCACCCTGTAAAGAAAGGTTAAAAAACTTTAATGCAGAAATTGATTTCAAATCCTAAGTTAAAATTCGCCGCCGGAGTTTGACCCATATCGATGCTGCGCCGTAATGCACGTTCTACGTCACGATGACGTCATCTATCGCTGTTCCACGCTACACATGTATGCATACATGCCTTGAATGTATTATGAACGCGAAGATTTACTCGCAACGTTACCAAGAAATTGCCTCAGCTTTTGTGAGATTGGATATATTCCAACTATGCCAAATCTTAAAAGAATTTCTTCTGAGAAAAGTTTAAAATTTATTTTAGGTGTAGTAAAGTATTGGAGTGATACCAAGTTGATGGTTTACAACTTGATTAAGTTTTATTTGTTTCTAGAAATGAAATGCATGGTAACACGATGGCGCATCTTTTAAAAATTGATACTTTTTAACCGACTTCAAAAAAAGGAGGAGGTTATCAATTCGACTGTATTTTTTTTTTTTTTTTTTTTTTTTTTTTTTTTTTTTTTTATGTTTGTTACCTCATAACTTGCGACTGGGTGAACCGATTTTCATGATTCTTTTTGTATTTGAAAGCTGGTGCTTCCCGTGTGGTCCCATTGTCACCATTTCAATATCTGATGATGGGATCTTAGAGAAATCGAGGGCAACCCTCAAATTTTATAGGCTCACTTATTGTTTTTCGCATATTTTATGAAGTATCTTGTGTATTTGCGTATGGTTGTCACCATCTCAGGTAGCTGGGCTGATGATGGAAGGTACAACTCCTTAACAGTAAGAAGTTACTCGAACAGGCAAGGGCTGTTTTTAGTAAATTGTTTTGATGTTTGATAGGGCATTTGTCACATTTGGTCTCATGATCATCAAGTCATGACCTGATGCTGCAGTCAGGATAGTCTGCAGAGTCCCTAACTCCTCGACAACTAACAGCAGATATATCGTGTTTAGGCTCATTGAAAAGGGCTCGATGTGTGGATAAACGTACTGTTAATGAGGAACACCGAAGTACATAGAGACCTGATGCTGAAGCCAGGAGCATCAGAAAAAGTACAAACCTTGAAATTACAGCACAGTAGTCGTGTTTGGGCTCATTTTAAACAGGACTAAATTTTATAAGTTCAATGCAATGTTGACATAAGTTTGGCCTGATGCTGCAGCCAGGATTATCAACATCTAGTCTTAAAACATCAGGTCAGGATTTGATGATGGGATCCTGGAGAAATCGAAGGAACTCTTCAAATATTATAGGCACACCTATAGCGATTTGGGTATTTTTTATAGTAACTCGTGCACTTGCTCTCGGAAAGCACCATTTGGTGAAGTGGAACTGATGATGAAGACCACAGATGGCCTCCGGAACTACTCAATAATATATAAATATTTATATTATTATATTCGATTACTTTAATATGGTTGCTAAGCAATTTATGCTCGTCACAATGTGAATGGTGATATGGAGCTGATGGTGGACCTGGAGAACTCCTCAACAATTAACTTCCCTGCATCGGGAAAAGCAATAATTTGTTTGTAAAAGGCGATGAGCACTAAGCTATTGTAACTTAGATAAATTATAAGCAGACCCACTAAAAATCGTGAAATAAAAACTTTTTAAGAAAAAAAAAACCGACTTCCAAAAAAACACTACAAAGTGAAAAATAACTTTAATTTCGGAAGTCGGTGGCAAAAAACTAAAATACAGATCCAAAGACACCGACTTCCGAAATTAAAGTTATTTTTCACTTTGTAGTGTTTTTTTGGAAGTCGGTTTTTTTTTTTAAAAGATGTTGTTTGCCGCACCGAAAACGCCAAAGCTATTGGTCGATGAAAGCCCTTATGAAAGGAAATCTTCCTGTTTGCCATAAACGCAAATGTGTTATTTGAATGTTCAGCAGGACCAGCCTCGAGGTTTGCCAGCGAGCGATGGAGCGTAGTATTCTTGGAGTTCGACTTACCGACCGATTGCGGAACACGATACGTCACCCAAAAAGCGGCCATGCTCAAATGGAGGATTTAAAAAGCAGCATTTGGTATAAAAACACAGTTTCATTTAATGGTAAGTAGTATTATTCGCTTAAACCTTCATTGTAGTTGATATAAAGCGGCCAGACGGTTTATGTTTGTACGTCACGGGTGTTCAGTGAAGCGCTTGATTAAGAAACTCAAAACTAGGTTTTTAATGTTTAGTTACTGTTATGTAAACATCATCCTATGACCGTATATTTTTAGTAGTTGGAAAAGTTGTGAAAACTAAGAGAAAAACGTGGTTCAAATATTGCCTCGCATGCACTTCGCGGTGGTAAATATTTTTCTCAATTGATAAGAATTTATCCAATACTAAAGTAATATGATGTAAAGGAGCAAAAGGAGAAGGTATGTTAGGGTCGTAGCAGGTGCCGTTCTGTAGTTTGTCTGCTGTCATGGGAAAAAGGCGTGAGTTTATTTATGTAAGTATTATGATGTTATAGTCCTGCACCTTAATTGCGTAACGTTGAAGGATATCGTTAATCCATTGCTTCATATGTTTGAAAATGTGTTTGCTCAACAACGTAAATAACGCAATGAATGTTGTTGAACTGTCAAAATGAAACCCATTGCTAGTTTGCTACTGATTATGTGTTACGTAATTACCTCGCTAACTCCCAAAATACAAGCTTGACTTAGTTTGGGAGTTAGTAGATCATCTATTAAGTGCTGCTGTACAAGCATCAAACATGTTAAGAAATTGTACTTCATAGATTAAGTTTTTGTTGTACTTTGAGAGCGAAATAAATTTATTTATTTATTATTTACTAGCAGCACCCCGCGGTTTCACCCGCATAAGTTTCCCGTGGGAATATCGGGATAAAAACCATCCTAGGTCCTTTCCCGGGACTCAAACTATCACTATACCAAATTTCATCTAAATCGGTTCAGCGGTTTAACCTCTCGTCTGTCGGAACGTAGATCTACGCGAGACACAATGGCTTTTTAATTGTGTCTGTAATTACGACATTCAATGGGTTAAGCGTGAAAAGGTAACATACAGACAGACACACTTTCGCATTTATAATATTAGTATGGATGTATGCGGCTCCCTCATTGGTCTAGTGTTTGCAAGCGCTATTGCTGAGCATGAGGTCTTGGGTTCGATTCCCGGATCGGGCAAAGTGTCATTGGGTTTTTTAATAGACTCGCCTGTTACTTAGGACTTAAAGATATCTGGCAAAATTCGGGTGAACTATAAGTACACCTGTGCCTAATCCTTCGGGGAATCTTGGTGTCAATTTTTTTAGAGGTACTTATTTTATTTTTATTTCCATTAGCTATTCATAAATCAAACACATCCCTACAGAAAAATAGCAGTTACTTAACTAGCAAGCATTTTAGTAATTTTGTCTGATCAAAAGCAATGGTATCAATGGGTTTAGTAAGATACCAAATTACCTACTAAAGAGTTTGTCAAATATAAGCTTCAATTATCATCAGCCTTTTCTCAACTATGTTGGGGTCGGCTTCCAGTATAGACCAGAGGCAGCTGAATACCAGTATTTTACATGGAGTGACTGCCTATGTGACCTCCACAGCCCAGTTACTGGGAAATACCAATCTTACCAACAGGTATCCTGTTGGTAAGACTGGTTGTCTGACTTTCGGGCTTCTGACGACCCGTAAACAGTCAAAGATCCACGAATGACAGCTGGGATCAACGGCTTGACGTACTTTCCGAGTCACGAAGGTTCTCGATATGCAAAGATGGTCACCCATCCACAGACCAGCCGCGGCAAGCCTAGCTTAACCTGATCGATCGACCCGTGCGGCTGTTGTTGCTTAGCCACGAGCCCCTCAATCGCTTGATACATACAAAATTAAAAAAAATACTATTCAAAGAACATGTATAGTAAGCAAATAGAGAACTCGGAATATTGTAATACACTCGAGAGCAACGAATTAGGGTCACATAAACATACCTGAAAGTCTCGGAAACTAAGAATGCTAGCTTAGTGAAATAAATTGTGTTTAATAGACAATTAAATGTTCCTTAAATTAAAGTATTAAAACTTCTTTGTTACTGTAAAGTTATGCTATCAATAAAGACAAAATAAAAAAATGGGTCTTTTGTACATGGAACTACGAATTTTCTGTATCTGTTTTTGCTTTTGTTTCTATTCTGTCGTATAAAACGGTATGTAAACAGTGTTTCTGATGTTCAATAGTCATTATTGAAGCTGTTATAATGTCGCGAATGCACCAGAATCCTCACAATGCTGGAAATCGGCCGGAGTCAGCGGGATACAGCAAGGACAGTTGGTGTGTCGCTGTCAACTGTACAACTAGTTCTCCGACCGGTTCTAACGCAGACCAGGAACAGACAGGACCAGGTGTACCACAGCACGAGAAGTTTGATACTTAGTCAATATAATGCTTCGAAATCGCTATCTCACAAGAACTGCACTTACATATCAGTTCCGACGCCTCGGAGGTAAGAGAGGTAACCCAATTACATGGATTGTAAGACGACGATTTGCTGAAGCAAATTTAAAACCATTAAGACCTGCAAAAGTCCCTAAATTGGAACGTGGGCATCGTATTACAAGATTAACGTATGCCCGTAACCACTTAAATTGGAGTATTGAAGATTGGTGAAGATTTATGTTCTCAGATGAATCAAGATTTGATGCTCTAGAAGAACGACGGAAGAACAAGAGTGTATAGAAGACCAGGGAAGCGATTCAAGCAAGCATGCATCGAAGAGAAAGTGGCCTATGGCGGTGGATCCTTACTTGTATGGGCCGGAATTTCTGCAGAGAGTCGCACATAGTTGGTGGTTATAGAAAACGGCACTATAACTAGCAAAAGATACGTGGAAGAAATCCTCAACGAATACGTTGGCCCATTTATAGTAAATTTGGGAAAGGATGCTATCTTTATGCATGACAATGCCCGGCCTCATACTGGTGAAATTGTGACTGACTACCTTCAAGAGGTGAATATTAACTGTATGGAGTGGCCAGCACGCAGCCCGGACCTCAACCCAATTGAGCATGCTTGGGACGAGCTCGGATGATGTGTGAGACACCGAAACCCTTCCCTGATCACGCTTCAAGAGCTCAAAGTTGCGCTCGTAGAGGAATGGGAGAATATTCCCCAACATCGTATAAGATACTTGGTGTACAGCATGCCAAAGTGCATAACCGCAGTGATAACAGCACGTGGGGGGTAATACAAAGTACTAAAACTCAAGTAAATTTTAAAGTGAAATAAAAATTTGATTTTCTATTATTGTTATAACCATAAGATGAGATTGGTTATTTTTTTGTTTATGTATTTTTTTTTCTGAATATAATATACAGTGACACATACATTTTTTTACTTTCATTTAAGGAACATTTGTTGAAGGGTTGATGGTATAAATAAAAGAAATAGGCAGGATTAACTGTGATATATTATTAAGTGAGTTTACAACGTTCTTACAGACGGCCATAGAAAAATGCGAGAGAGAGATAACATAATGTGACGTTTGTTTGACACATTGACGTATTGCGTTTACAGATTACCATCACTGGCCCTTAAACCAATACAGTCCGATGCAATAAACATTAATTAAATGTACATAGATAATGCACAATAATTAAGAAACATAAACACAGAATAGCTTTACCTATCTGCTAACATAACATCATAATTCACACTAATAAATTATAAATGAATTTAACTATTACACTCTTGACATTTTGACATTATTTGGATTACAAACTTATTATGCATTTCTTTTGCCAATGGCTTAGTTAATAAGTCTGCTAACATTTCTTTAGTACATAAATATTTGATATCAATAGAACCATTACAAATATGTTCTCTGATAAAATGGTGACGAATGTCAATGTGTTTTGTTCTAGCATGGAACATAGTATTTTTGCATAACTTTTGAGCTGACTGGTTGTCGTTGAAAATTGTAACAATACACAATTTGCCCAATATTTCATGCAAAAAATTACGAAGAAACAGAGCCTCCTTACAGCTGTCTGAAAGAGACATATATTCAGCCTCTGTGCTGGATAAGGCTACAGTTCTCTGCTTTCTGCTCTCCCAGGAAACTACAGATTTGCCAACCTGGAACACATAACCAGTGTAAGATTTCCTATCTGTCTCGTTCCTTCCCCAGTCGGCGTCTGCATACCCTGTAATAGTAAATTCACCTTTATGAAAAACTAAACACAATTCTTTTGAACCTTTGAGATAGCGAAGTACTCTCTTCGCTGATTTCCAGTGTGTTTCATTATAACAATCATTAAATTGACTCAGATAGCTCACTGCATGGGTAATATCTGGTCTTGATCCTACTGCAATGTACATCAGTGATCCTATTAAACTTCTATAATCAAATTTGTCCTTTTGATCAACACTTGATTTTTCAAGTTTCAAACCAGTCTCCATAGGTGTCGCCACTGGTTTGCAATCTTCCATTTGAAACTTGTTCAATACTTTCTCAATATAATTTGTTTGATCCAATGTTATTCTGTCCTTATACTTGCAGATTCTCATTCCTAAAATATACCTTGCTGGCCCTAAATCCGTTATTTCAAACTCATTTTTGAGTTTATTTTTAATATCAATTATCTCCTTACACGTATTAGGTGTTGACATTAGCATAATGTCATCAACATAAAGTGCTATTATTATAAGTTTATCATTACTGTGTTTATAATAAACACATGCTTCTAATGACGACTTATTGAAATTTAATTTGTCACACAAAACCTTATTAATTTTATCATTCCAGGCTTTAGCAGCTTGCTTCAACCCATAAATTGCTTTATTAAGCTTAAAGACTTTATCCTCATTGCCTTTTATTGTGTAACCTTCAGGTTGCTCCATAAGTACCAATTCTTGTAAGTCACCATTGAGAAACGCTGTCTTTACATCTAAATGCTGAATGTCCATGTTATACTCAGCAGCTACAGCCAACAGTGTTCTAATACTTGAATATCTGACCACAGGAGAGAATGTCTCATTGTAATCTATCCCATGTCGCTGCGTGAATCCTTTTGCAACCAGTCTCGCTTTATATCTGAGGAGTTCGCCATTGACACCCAGTTTCTTTTTGAATACCCATTTACATTTTACAGGTTTTTGACTATCAACTCGATCAGTAAGTGTCCAGCATTTATTGATGATGAATGAATCATACTCATCTTTCATCGCTTGCTTCCAGCCAACTGCTTCTGGACTACTCAGCGCTTCCTGTACTGTCTGTGGTTCATCGGTATCACTAGTCCGGGATATTTCTTTGACGAGATGAGCAACCATGGAACCATCTGAATTCGAAGACGACTGTTCTCCATCTACATCAGGAATATAAGTTTCGTCTGATTTTCTACTAGAACTTTCCAAGCTTTAAATGTATCAAACACTTCATCTTTCCCTTTTAAAAAAAAGACAAAAGTTTTTCTAGAGTAATCATCTATAAATGTAATAAAGTATTTTGCGCCACTAAATGATGTAGTAGGCATTGGACCACACAGGTCAGAGTGAACCAACTCTAGAACTTCTTCAGCTCTTTTAAAAGAATTCTTAGGAAATGATGTACGAGTCTGCTTTCCCTCGATACATGATACACATTTCTGAAAAACACTGTTATTGTATGAAATGCCTGTAACCATACCTCGCCTTAGTAATTCCATGCTTCGATGATTGAGGTGTGCCAGACGACGATGCCATACCTGCTGAGAAGGGTTCTCTTCCTTCTCAATGACAGCAGGCGTTGCTACAGCTTTTGAACTTTCTTCACTTACAGCCGGCTCGTCCACAATACATGATTTCTCAGCACAACCACTATCTGAAAAACTAAGAGGGGCATCGCATTTCCTAGTAAACTTACAATTTAAAGTAGTTGATTCTACTGTGTCTAGTCGATACATGCCATCACACAGCATGGCTATTGCTATCATGACCTTATTGTCATAAATTTGACACATGCTAGAACTAAACACTACTTTAAAACCTTTTCTAACCATAGCACTCACAGATAACAAGTTAACAGTTAAGTTAGGTACATAATAAACATGACTTATTGTCTTTATGTCACCATTCCTCATATGAACACTAACAGAACCACTTCCAGCGGTGTATAACTTATCACCGTTAGCTATATTAACCTCTATTGGCTTTTTATCACTCACAAAATCACTCATGACGCTTTTGTTCCCGCACATATGTTCTGTAGCACCGCTATCTACGTACCACGAACCATGCTTGATGTTTGCTGACAGCGCAATTAGTAGGGCCTTCGATTTATCCGTATTGGTCTTCCCAGTTTTCTTTTGCTCGTTGGACTTAGGACAATCTTTAATAAAGTGTCCCACTTTCTTGCACCTGTAACATCTTGGCTGTTTTCGAACAAGTAAGGCGGAGCCAGCCTCACTCTTGTCACTTCTACGGATGTTTTCCTGCAACAACTTTCCTTTTACAATTTCACTGGAAAGTTTTACATTTGAATTCTCCATTGCCATTATGAGCGGATCATAATCTGAGGTCAACCCGCTTAACATTATTACAGCTATAAAGTCATCCTCTAGTGGTGATCCAATTTCACTAAGCGTTTGTGACATCTCTGTGATTTTGTTGATATAGCACTCCATATTTTCACTCTCAGTCAGCTTGGTAGCAAATAATGTTCTGAGCAGCCCCAGCCTACGACATAATCCCTTGTCTTCATAGGCTTTTGTTAGATTGCTCCAAGCTTCATGTGCCGTTTTCGCGTTGCGGATGTGTGGAATTACTGATGATTGAACAGCTAAAGCAATTCGTGATAGTGCCTTCATTTGTTTCTTTGCATCATGTGCTTCATCTTCCACACACTCCCATAACTCTTCCTGTACTAACATCATCTTCATCATAAATTTCCACGAGCTGTAATTTTCTATTCCTTTTAGTTTCTCGATGGAAAGAAAATTTGTTGAAGATGCACCTGCCATGTTGTAACGAAATCAGTGCACCGTATTTTTTTGTAGGTTGTGACTTCGCCGGTTTATTTGTTTTATTTCCCGTAAAATACATACAGATTTATATTTCTGCAATGTCCTGGGCCCATAACCTGAAGGGTTGATGGTATAAATAAAAGAAATAGGCAGGATTAACTGTGATATATTATTAAGTGAGTTTACAACGTTCTTACAGACGGCCATAGAAAAATGCGAGAGAGAGATAACATAATGTGACGTTTGTTTGACACATTGACGTATTGCGTTTACAGATTACCATCATTTGTCACAGTTTATTTCATTAAGCTAGCGTTCTTAGTTTCCGAGACTTTTAGGTATCTTTATGTGACCCTAATTCATTGCTCTCGAGTGTAATACAGTAGCAGATTGTATGCGAAGGTACTGCTGGGAACACGGCGCATCAATATCGGCAATATCAATCTCTTATGATATTGGATATCAATAGTTGTACACGCGTGTGTAGGTGATATCGCCAAAACGTTTCTTTTCAAAGGAAGTTTGGCGTAGTTTCCTTTTGTGAACATAATATAAACCGGTGTATAAAAATGCGGTTGAATATATCAGTATTTTATACTAAGTTACTTCAGCCTTATTTTATCTTGCCACTGCGCGATACTGTCCTAGTTAAGGTATCCTTTGCTGTCAGGCTTTCGGGCAGAAGCTATAACCGGTATTGTGTATAAAATACGTAACCGGTTTGATATGAATGAAATTAAAATAAAATACATACTTTCCTAGGCACTAAAGCGTCTTGATGTGTAAAGCAAGCGTTCACCTATTCATGAACAAACGCTAAGCCCCATCTCTATACAATGCAGGAAGTCGTAGGCTCGTAGCATCCTCGTAGCACCTCGTAACACGTAGTCCTGAACTTACTTTCCGACTCTTTTTCGTAGCAATCTTTATTCTCTTTGCCTTCGCTATGTAAGCCAGGCCAATTAAGTTTATTGTAGGAAATCAGGATTTGGGCACGAGAAGGGTAAGAAGCGTGGGCGCTTCCATTTACCTAGAATACGTTTACTTTAAGTGACATTAACTCCCTATTATAGTTTGTATATATTCAACTTGTCTGTTTATTGCTTACTTAGCTTAGTGAAATAACTACGTTAATTTCTATAAATAAGCCTAGATATTTTGTCTAAGTCTTTGCAGAAAAGATACACACACCCAAACACACCCTCATAAACTCTACACACACACACGCTACACGTACAACGTACACTCTAGTGAACCCTATCTTTTTTTACAAAACATCTTGCTATATGATTTGGCTAGGAATGGGGTTCAAGTAAAGTATTGGAAATGAGTTAGTGATAGAATCCTACCATTTTGTAATATAGAGAAAAAGGCTCCGGTTTTTCCGATTGGTATTCGGTGCAATTCAATATAATCCTTCAGTCATACAGAATACAATAGAATAAGATGTTTTTTATTAATTGGTTAAGAATATTTACATATCACTTAACGCAAAAAAAAAAATAACAAAATGATAACAATTTTGTGTTTTGTTTTAAGCGCATTTTGTCTCGTGCAACCTATTTCTATCGTGTTTTTAATTTTTAGTGTATACAGTTCAAAAAATAAGGGTTGTGGATTTATAATCCCCGCAAGTCTAGACCTGCATTTACTTATTATCTAAGCGTGCCTACGCTCTCGGGGAGGACCATTCGCCCCTACATAAATAGGCCTATGACCACAAGATATACAATTCAAGCTCGGTTAGGTTCAAATAAATATACGTTTTACGTACTTCGGACCATTTACTCCGTATATTAATAGACATATGTAGGTATTTCGGCTCTGTCGTCACCCTTGTCAGATAGACTGAATGGAATTACATATTATCCTACATACCCAGCACTGGATATTTATAGGGTAAGTGACGTCACACACATGGGAATTGTTCCTGATATAGTCCGTGACTTGGTGCGATACCCTCTGTAATTGGGACGTAACAATCGATTCCGTCTGCGTTGAACAGCTGTGATTTCGAGACAAACAATGATTGCTTTTGTCTATTTATATTTAGTAACGTAACCTTTTTGGATTTTATTAAGAATAGATAGTCTAAGAAGTTGAGACGTAATATATAAGCAGCGGACTGCCTTATATTTATCAGTTATGTAATAGAACTGCTGAATATGGCACTTCATGGCATGGGTTGGTTTCTTAAGTGCGGATTTATTTTTGTAAAACAAAGATAAATAAACAGTATGTAGGCACCTTTTTACAGTCGCCAGCACATCAAGCTACTCGAAACTGTCAAATTTTCCCAATGAACTTTGAACCTTATGATTTAGCGATAAAGTTGAAAATCTAATAAAGAAATTTGACAAATTGTAGTAGGTTGATGTGCTGGCGTCTGTATTTAATACTTATACGTATATATGCCGTATCGGTATCTGTTTTACAGTGTGTACATCTATCTAATAATAAAGCAGAAGCGTTTTTTTGTTTAAACGCGCTAATCTAACGCTGCCAGTGGGATTTGAAAAATTCGTTTTGTATTTGATAGCCCTATTTTTGAGGAAGGCTTTAGTCTACACAACATAAAAAAAGGCGCAAAAACAAAAAAAAGTGAGAATAAACGCTGAGCGAACGCGAAGTAGCAGCGCGGGCGGGCGATGCGATGCGACGGTGTGGGTCGGGGGAACAAGAAATTTCACGCGGACGAAGTTACGGACAGAATCTATACATACTAATATTATAAATTCGAAAGTAACTGTCTCTCTGTCTGTATGTTACCTTTTCACGCCTAAACCACTGACCGGATTTAGATGAAATTTGGCAGAGAGATAGATTGCATCCCGGGGAAGGACATAGGATAGTTTTTATCCCAGAAATCATCCTTTAAGGGAGTGAAAAGGGGGGTGGAAATTTGTATGAATCAATAACCTAGTACCGAATCAATAACCGCTGAACCGATTTAGATGAAATTTGGTATGGAGATAATTTGAGTTCTGGGGAAGGATATAGAATAGTTTTTATCCCCGAAATTATCTCTTAAGGGTGTAAAAAGGGGGGTGGAGATTTATAAAGGGAATCAATAAAAAAAGGACTATAATACTTTTATCGCGGGTGAAAACGCGGGGCACAGCTAGTAAATAAATAAACGAATATCTTTTCAGATATAGTACACAGGACCAAATAGATACCATGTATTTACATAAAAATCTACCCCTTCTCGACCTACTTCTTGGGTAAAAACTTTTAATATGGCAGAAGTCAGTTTCATAATCTTCATTGTTAAGGTTGTGTGTGCACCTGTAACTCTGCAACTAACATAGTAATAAGGCTGCGCCAGCGAAACGACGCCCCGTAAACAATGAAAATCTATAAAAACTTTATGAGCTCCCATTGTTACTGAATCACCTTCTCACCTTCAAACACGAACTTGCTCTATACTTCAGCTGTAATAGCGTCCATTTTAAAGTTGTCTGTGTAATTTGTAGGAAGAAAGATATTTACTTTAGGTTTGTTTTATCATTTTGTTCGTTATTACTTGGAGCGTAGCTGAAACTAGCGTACCTACATTCTTGAGATAACATCTGCTATGTAAACTGTGAATTATGAATATTTACATTAAGAGCTTTTTTGAGGTTTTTATATGACGAGGACTTATAGCAGTTAAACAGACGAATTAAGTATCAGTTTCCTTCTTTGAGAAGGATGAAAAGATCTACCTAACGAGCAAAAGAAATAGGAATGTAGAAATGAGTATTAATAAAGGACTAATGGAATCTTATCCTATCCTCGACCACTTTTAAACCATGAGGCCATATACCATTTTAGCATATATTTACATAAATAGTGACTTTTGTTCAAGTAGGTACCATAGCATAACTGCTTATAAAAAATCGAATCTCAAAAGAAATATGAATAATCTTTCTCATATCTACATAATGCCTACACATCGTTGCGACACGTGCCGATTACGCGTCGGTCGGACGGTTTTACAATTGCTTTACCGTTCGCTCCCGGGCTCGTAACAACGTCACACGCTAAACCTGCGTTTGTCATCGGCTTCAGGAGATAAGTGTATAATATTTCACTTTATGAAACACGTTTCAAGCCGTCACAAATTCAATTTACGTGATCAAACAGAAGCAATTTCAAAGAAATAGAAAAAAATATGTCACATTTCGTATGTTAATAATTCACCGTCCTGTCACGCATACCATTTTAATTTTATTTTTCGCTTTTATTGGCGTCGCGCCTCGTCGATATGTTACGAACTACGGCCAATATTTTGTCTTCAATGAATATTCATCGCATGGCCCACGCTATCTATTTACGAAACTCCATAATTGGGATACATGACTGGCGGAACAAACTGCGCTATACAAGGAGGCTTCGTCTCGTGTAGCGCAGTTTGTTCGGCCAGTTACTCAACTGAACCGAGCGCTCGGCGCATCCTGGACAGTCACGCCCAAAACTTTATTTGACTGGCCAATTCTTCCCTTGCGGTGGTAGGGCTAACGCCCGCCTGGCTTGCGACCACTCTCCCACCGGAGTCCGGCGTCAAGCAGCCTGCTGTGTTTCGTCGATGAGTGGGAATTCCAGTGCCTTAGGCATCTTCTGGGCACGCTCGTTGCACCATAGACCTCATCCATCGCTTTCCATCAGGCGTGATCGAGTTCAAGAGCGGGCCAATTCAGCAATAAAAAAAAATCAGCTGTCTAACTCACAATGGTACGTAAATAAGATAATATCAAGTACTAAGTACATGTTCAATTGGTACTTAGTGTATGTTCAATTACTTTAGAAGTGTCTATAGACCATGAGAAAGGCTATTAAACAGAATATCAGATGAAAACTGGGCAAAGACGAAAAGAGCTCTTGAAATACTGGAGAGAGTCTTGAAGGTAGTTTGCCTTTTCATCTGGTAGTTAGAGTTGAAAGGAAGTTAAGAAATTGGACTATTAAGTAAGTACTTACTTATGGCAATGTTAAGAAATTAAACCAACGCAGGCATTTCTATAGAGCGATATAAGTATTTAAACTCAAACTCAAAGCATTTATTTCAAATAAACCGATTACATACAGGCACTTTTGAATTGTCAAGGGGTCGGTCAGTCAGGAAAATGAAGCTAGTTGTTAATTCCAAAGCGTTGTAGGTACCTATGATGGAGAAGAAAGAGCAAGAAACTCCACTGACACTCTTTTAAATCAAAATATGGTTACAAAATATTGGTTACATCATTCATGTTGAAATTATACTTGTGACAACGATGCACAACGTTAAAAGCGTCCATAATAAAAATAGTAAAAAAAAAACAATTAAAAAATTAAATTAAATTGAAATGGCAGCAAATAGATGACCAAAGAAGGGTCTTTTTACTAAGAGCAGAATTAAAAAGCGCTGTACTAGCAGTACGTACCCTAAGCGGCTGCCTATTAATTCATATTACATAGACATTCCATGGTCTTATTTTCGGCCTTTAATACTTACAAGAACTTACTTTGTTTTGGTACGAAACTTTTATGTCATATTCATACCAAAGCACGTTAATTTTTCAAAATTCTCTGGTTGTCGGCGACGAGACCCTATCTAGGCACATGGGCGCAAGTAGTGGCAAGACCGCTATGTAAAAAGTAAGGAAGAAATTTTAATTAATAGTGTAAAATTTCAATGATTTATGTTTTGTTCTTTCTATGTGTCTAATTAGATAGTTATGTGATTAATAATGTTAAGATTACTATTAGAATTCATATTTTGAACTAATAAGACTGATTTTGTAAGGTTTTCTTGTAAGTTTTAAGATATTTCGTTATAATTACGTAACTTGAAAATTGACTTTTTTGTTTATGGATAGAATTTAATTATTTTGGTTTTAAATGAAAGGATTGTGTGTAAAAATGATAATAACGTTTAAATTTTGCAAATCGAGCCACGGGTTCAAAAGTTATAAAGGATTTTCTGTAGTGAAAAATTGTCAAGTCACAATTTTTGCAGTTTTTGTTTGCTATATTTTTATTAATTATTGTTAACTAGTTAAGTAAGTGTTAATTAGCATAAGGACCTTGTAGACAATAATGTATAATAAAAACATGTAAGGAAATAGCATAAAAATTAAATAAAAAGGGGCTCAAACAGATTTCGGCTTGATGAAATTGGCGATCAAAAAGGGTAAAAAAATCGCGGTCGCCAATAAGGTTACGTAGGCCGGTATAAAAATGGGGCCATTTTTCGGCACAAGTCAGTCGCAGCTCAGCCGTCGAAGAGGCAACATCAAGAAACAACAAGCCGAAATCTGCAAGCCAACACTCAAGAGAATTCTGCGTTTTATTTCGCCGCCTCTTCGCCGCCCATCTCTCCGAGGTCCTCTTAGTGGGTTGTGCCCACCACTACGTACGCATTCAGGGGTGCGTGGGACGTGTGTCGCCAGCACATTTAGTTAGGGAACATACGTCAAAAACGTGGGAGACTGTCCCAGGCACGGCCGTCAGGTACTGGACGTACCCCGGTCGTCCGCAACAATTGGTCCTTCGAGCGTCGGATCCCTGCAAGAAGAAGCCAGAAGAGCCCAGAAGATTAAGAAGACTGCAAGATGCCAGTAACCAGGTCACAGAAGGATGCCCCCTCACGCCCCCCGTTCCGTCCTACTAATGTGGACGCGACAGTAGAAGCGTCAGGGTCAGAAGGGGTCACGTCTGCGTCAGCGTCAGCCTCAGCATCAGCGTCATCAGAAACTACAGCTTCATCGGGCACGAACACTTCATCGGGCACGAACACTTCTTCGGGTACAACGACAACGGAGGGGACCACGGCAACGGAGACCACGGTTGAGACTGTGACCACGGCGTCTTCCAAGAAGAATGAAGATGCCAACCAGAAGGAGACGACTAAGAAGACTCCAGAAGATGTCCCGGAAAAAGGTGTTCGCGGTTCGGCCGCAACCCTGAAACCGAAGGGGGTCAGTCGTCGTGCCAGGTCTACGAAGACCACGAGCTCCTCAGCCAGAAGACGCGAGCTGGAAGCCAGAGAAGAATTAGCACGCCTGGAACTGAAGCAAGCACAGGCTGCGGCGAAGCTAGCCCGTGTCAGACTGGAGATGACACAATGTGAAGATGAGGACTCCGTGGATGATGAAGACCAGGAAGAACGAACAGCACAGGTGCAGAACTGGATCGAGTCATCAGTATTAGGCGATGGCAACAGGAAACAACCAGAGCAGCGAGGTCAGCACACCGCAGAAGAGCCACAGAAGGTGAAGCCTGAAGAGAACTCTTCAACGGGAGGAGCTACGATCGAGATTCAAGCGTTGGCGACTGCATTGAAGGAAGCCTTTTCCACAAGAGGACCAGCAGCACAGCCGAGCTACATCCACGAGCTACCCCACTTCGACGGCAACAGCAGCGAGTGGTTGGCCTTCAAGGTTGTTTACGAAGATACAGCACCGATGTTCAACGAAGTCCAGAATATGGCGCGATTAAGAAGAGCGCTGAAGGGCAACGCAAGAGAAGCTATCAAGAGCCTGTTGTACTCCGAAGCCTCTCCGTCAGAAGTAATGCAAGCCCTCAGAAGAAGATACGGAAGACCTGATGCGCTGGTGTTAGCAGAATTGGATAAGGTTAAGGCGTTACCGAAGATCTCAGAAACTCCAAGAGACATCTGCATCTTCGCGAGCCAGATCAACAACAGCGTAGCAGCAATAAAGGGACTGAAGAAACCACAGTACCTGCATTCACCTGAAATGGTGAAACAAATTGTAGAGAAGATGCCGACGGTTCTCAAGTTCCGATGGTACGACTTCACTGCAGCATCAGAAGAAGGCGATTTCTCCAACCTCACGTTAGTATCCAGATTCCTGAACACTGAAGCAGACAAATGCGGAGCCTTCGCGACTTCAGAAGAGAAGAGCGGGTTCAAGAAGACCAATCGACAAGCAACACATTCAACGAAAGAAAGGAACTTCAAAGAAAAGGATGCAAGGCAACAAGAGAAGACTTGCCCTATGTGTGAGGGTGAACATTTTCTCGTCGAATGTCAGAAGTTCCAGAAGATGTCGGTGCAAGATCGGTGGGCAACAGTAAAGAAGAGTCACGTCTGCTTCAAATGTCTTCAAGGGAAACACAGGAAGGAGAGCTGTAGAAAACCACCGTGCAAAGAATGCAAGAGGTGGCATCATCATCTGCTGCACGTCGAGTCAGAAGAAAGGACCTCGGAGGAACAGAAAAAGGAGACGCCACAAGAGGCGGCGAGCGCCACGGCATCAGTGAACGCGATCAACAACGCAAGGGCATACCTGAAGATAGTTCCGGTAGAAGTCTTCGGGTCAAAAGGATCAAAGAAGATATTGGCCCTCATGGATGAAGGGTCAACGGTGTCACTTCTGGACGAGAAGGTGGCACAAGAAGTCGGCGCTCAAGGAAACAAGGAGGAACTGGTCATTGAGACAGTAGGAGGCAAGCTGATAAGGAAAAAGGATTCTCAGATGCTGGACCTTACGGTAAAAGGGGTTCATCAGGAAAACAAGAAGACCCTGAAGAGAGTCCGCACGATCGACGAGTTGAAGCTTGCACCACAGTTCCTGGACAAGAAAAGGATTCAAGAATATCGACACTTGAAGAAGATCGCCGACTCTCTGTATTATGAAGGGGAGCCACCACAATTGCTCATCGGTCAAGACAATTGGGAGCTAATTGTGACTCAAGAAGTAAGAAGAGGGAAACCAGGAGAACCAGTTGCTTCAAGGACGGGACTTGGATGGGTGCTCCACGGGTCAGACATCGGAAATGCAAGACCAGTACACTTCCTGAACACATGTCTACATGTCAGCACGCCAGAAGAAGAGATGCATCAAGCCATCAAGGATCACTTCGCGATCGAAGCACTTGGTGTGCAACCAAGAAGACCTACTACGGATTCGGAAGGAAGAGCACTCACCATCCTAGAAAAAACCTGCAGAAGACTTGAAGACGGTCGATTCGAAGCTGGACTTCTATGGAAGAACGAAGAAGAGCAGATGCCAGAGAGCTACACGTCTGCCAGGAACCGACTAATCAACATCGAAAAGAAGATAGACAAGGATCCTCACTTGAAGGCAGAATACGGCAAGCAGATTCAGCATCTAATCGACAACAAATATGCAGAAGAAGCACCTGATGAACAAGAAGATATGAAGAAATTATGGTACCTCCCTCATTTCTCCGTGGTTCATCCCTTAAAGAAGAAAATAAGGATCGTCTTCGACGCTGCAGCCAAGTCAAAAGGAAGAAGCCTCAACGACGCCCTACTGCCCGGACCAGATCTACTGCAATCACTCTTCGGTGTACTACTGAGATTTCGACAAGGACCTTTTGCAGTGGCGGCCGACATCAAAGAAATGTTTCTACAAGTTCGCATCAGACCAGAAGATAGAGACAGCTTGAGGTTCCTGTGGCGCGGGGATCATCGTGACGTGGCGCCAAAGAAGTATAGGATGACATCAGTTATCTTCGGCGCAACATCATCTCCAAGCACAGCCATCTACGTGAAGAACCGAAACGCAGCGGACTACAAGGAACAGTATCCAGAAGCTACAAGGGCAGTAGAACTTAACCACTACATGGACGACTACTTGCACAGCTTCCACTCAGAAGAAGATTTCAGAAGAGTAACAAAGCAGGTGGACTTCATACACAAGAAGGCGGGCTTCGAACTCAGGGGGTGGGCATCAAACCAACCTCAACTGCTGCAAGACGTGAAGACCGAAACAACCGAAAAGACAGAAGTGGACCTTGGTGAGAAAGAAGAGAAGACACTAGGACTACGCTGGTTCACAGAAAGGGACTACATCGGCTTCAGGGCAAACCTCCGGAACACTCCAGAAGAAATAGCCAAGGGTTTCATGGTGCCCACGAAGAGAGAAGTCACCAGCGCCGTGATGTCAACTTTTGATCCACTGGGATTAGCATCACCGGTCCTCATCCAAGGAAAGAAGCTGCTTCAGAACGTATGGCGGAGCGGCGTCGGTTGGGATGAAGAAATAGAAGAAAAGGAATACGAAGCATGGAAAATATATCTGGAGAAGATGAAACTGTTACAAGACCTTCAGATCCCGAGATGTCTGGCGCCACATCGCACCGAGGGGGAGCTGCACACATTCACAGATGCAAGCGAAACAGCGTATGCAGCTACAGTCTACTGGAGAACAGAAGATGCAAACGGAACATACCACGTCAGCTTGGTGGCGGCGAAAGTACGAGTCACCCCGTTGAAGCCGGTATCGATCCCTAGACTGGAACTACAGGCGGCCCTCCTTGGAAGCAGACTAGCCCATTCAGTAGAAGAAGAAATGGATCTGAAGATTCTGAAGAAAACATTTTGGACGGACTCCAGCATCGTGCTCTCCTGGATCAAGACAGACCCGAGAACCTTCAAAACGTTCGTGGCTCATCGCTTGGCCGAAATAGAGGATCTCACCAAGCCTCAAGATTGGAGATGGGTGCCTACGGCGCAGAACCCTGCAGATGACTCAACGCGCGACGTGCCAGATAACTTCAATTATAATCACCGATGGTACACCGGCCCAGAATTCTTAAGAAAAGAAGAAACCTACTGGCCAGAAGCGAGAACATTCAAAAAGGAAACCACCGGCGAAGAAAAGACAGCAGACGTCGCAGCAACCGCAAGCACCAGTCATCCGTCACCAGATCCTGAGAGGTTTTCGTCTTGGAAGAGACTTTGGCGAGCAACAGCAAGAATACTGCAGTTCATACAACTCTGCAGAACAAAGGAGAAGGTCAACGTCAGCAAAGAAGATCCAACATGGAGAAAGACGAAAGGAACGAAGACAAAGACAGTCGAGAAGCGACATCAGTCTTCAAGAAAAATAGGAAGGAACTACATACCACTAAGTGCAGACCTTCTAGAGCGAGCTGAAACTCTGTTACTAAAAGGAAGTCAAGACAGAAGCTTCAGAGAAGACATCAAGCGTCTAGAGCAAGGAAAGCAACTAGAAGGCAGCAGCAAGTTGAAGAAGCTCGACGTGGTAATTGAAGAAGGACTCCTGCGTTTGAAAGGAAGAATCGACGCGATACAGGGCGTGACCAGAGAATACAAGCGTCCCATCGTGCTCGACAGCAAGGAAAGGATAACACGACTCATCATTGAAGAATTCCACTGCCGCTTCAACCACGGAAACCACGCGACAGTAATGAACGAAGTGAGGCAACGCTTCTGGGTACTGGGACTGAGGTCAGCGATCAAGGCAGTCCAGCATCAATGTCAATGGTGCAAAACGAAGAAGGCAAGACCCCAAGAACTGCCGACGGGTAACTTACCCAAAGAGAGACTGATGCACAGTAACCCTCCCTTTACGTGCACCGGCGTAGATTACTTCGGCCCAATGACGATCACCGTAGCAAGACGTCAAGAGAAGAGATGGGGTGCTCTATTCACATGCTTAACTACAAGAGCTGTGCACATTGAGCTCACTCCTTCCCTCTCCACCGACAGCATGATCATGGCACTGCGAAGATTCGCCGCAAGAAGAGGAATGCCGAAGATCATCTACTCCGACAACGGGACCAACTTCGTCGGCGCCAACAAAGAACTAAAAGAGGCGCTAGAAAACATGAAGAAAGAAGACCTCACCTCAGAAGCAGAGAAGATCGGCGTGCAGTGGACATTCATCCCTCCTGGAGCGCCTAACATGGGCGGCGCATGGGAGCGTCTGGTGCGATCAATAAAAACCGCACTGGACGCCACACTCAACGAAAGGCATCCACGAGAGGAGGTACTCCACACCCTCCTATTAGAGGCTGAGCACATAGTCAACTCTCGGCCTCTCACCCACCTCTCCGAGAACCCTGAGGAGGAAGCACTCACTCCAAATCACTTCCTCCTCGGGCGATCCTGCGGCGCAGCAAGAATCGGCAGCTTCGATGACAACGAGCTTGTGGGCCGGCACACCTGGAAAACTACGCAGCGACTTGCCGACCACTTTTGGCAACGCTGGCTACGAGAATACCTGCCCACTCTACTACCAAGGAAGACTACGGGAAGGAGCAACACCACAGACCTGCACGTCGGGGACGTCGTCCTGATCGTCGACCACAGCCTACCAAGATGCACCTGGCCACGCGGCAGAATTCAGCGGGTGTATCCGGGACCAGATGGGCGGACCAGAATCGTCGACGTCGAGACACGAGGAGGAGTGCTGCGAAGACCCAGTTCGAGAGTGGTGCTGTTGGTGCCGGGAGTTTCGCCGAGCCAGGAGGACGGTGCTGCGCACGAGGGGGAGAATGTCGGCGACGAGACCCTATCTAGGCACATGGGCGCAAGTAGTGGCAAGACCGCTATGTAAAAAGTAAGGAAGAAATTTTAATTAATAGTGTAAAATTTCAATGATTTATGTTTTGTTCTTTCTATGTGTCTAATTAGATAGTTATGTGATTAATAATGTTAAGATTACTATTAGAATTCATATTTTGAACTAATAAGACTGATTTTGTAAGGTTTTCTTGTAAGTTTTAAGATATTTCGTTATAATTACGTAACTTGAAAATTGACTTTTTTGTTTATGGATAGAATTTAATTATTTTGGTTTTAAATGAAAGGATTGTGTGTAAAAATGATAATAACGTTTAAATTTTGCAAATCGAGCCACGGGTTCAAAAGTTATAAAGGATTTTCTGTAGTGAAAAATTGTCAAGTCACAATTTTTGCAGTTTTTGTTTGCTATATTTTTATTAATTATTGTTAACTAGTTAAGTAAGTGTTAATTAGCATAAGGACCTTGTAGACAATAATGTATAATAAAAACATGTAAGGAAATAGCATAAAAATTAAATAAAAAGGGGCTCAAACAGATTTCGGCTTGATGAAATTGGCGATCAAAAAGGGTAAAAAAATCGCGGTCGCCAATAAGGTTACGTAGGCCGGTATAAAAATGGGGCCATTTTTCGGCACAAGTCAGTCGCAGCTCAGCCGTCGAAGAGGCAACATCAAGAAACAACAAGCCGAAATCTGCAAGCCAACACTCAAGAGAATTCTGCGTTTTATTTCGCCGCCTCTTCGCCGCCCATCTCTCCGAGGTCCTCTTAGTGGGTTGTGCCCACCACTACGTACGCATTCAGGGGTGCGTGGGACGTGTGTCGCCAGCACATTTAGTTAGGGAACATACGTCAAAAACGTGGGAGACTGTCCCAGGCACGGCCGTCAGGTACTGGACGTACCCCGGTCGTCCGCAACACTGGTAGTATGACACTTTGTAGGTTTTATTTAAAGTTAACTGGAAACACTGACAATAAATACCTCTCTTGTCCCTAGTATTCCCTACAGGCTAGCTGGGAAACGGAGCATAACTATTATAAACGACGTAACAAAACTGTACATAAGTATGAAACAGCGGGAGAGTGACACTGACATTTATTACATGCCTGCGGTTGAAGGTGCTTCTAATAAAAAAGAAAGATCAAATTGATAGCTCACAACTGCTCCGAACATAAATTGCACAGACAGACTGGGTTAGGATTGCAGTTTTTCTTTTTATTCCGTGTTTTCTAATGTGATGTTTTATTACTTACAGCATTTTATCGTTTCCTCAGCATCAGGAGTAGGTCATAGTGCAGTATAGCATTATTCTTCACACATTTTTTTTTGCATCTTTTTTACCGTTATTGAGACGTCTACAGACTGGTATTTTTGTCCAAAGCATAGCTCAGTGCCTTAATTGCGATCTTTCACAAATTAATTTTTTTGTATCTTTTTTACCGTTAGTGAGTTAGTGAGACGTTTACAGACTGGTATTTTTGTCCAAAGCATAGATGCTCAGTGCCTAACACATATTCAATCACAATTCGAAAAATTTTGGAGGAAATTAAGTACTAATCCATTCCTTCATATGTTTGAAAAACTCGTCTGCTCAGGAACATAAACAACGCAATTAATCTGTCGAGCTCCGCTAATGAGACACAATTGATTTTCTATTGTTTCGTCTCCAATTGGAGACGCGCGGTGCTTGACCGGTTAATGTTATTGAACTTTAAAATAATAAATAATGTAAAAAAAAAATAATAATAATAAATAATAATAATGGCACTGAAATTGTGTTACGCAATTGCCCCGCAGGTCCTATTTCATTTAAAAAAAGGTGAAGACTAGAAATAGTAATAAGGTCCTCAATTTCCAGCGGCCGTGACGAAATGGCCGAGTCGCAACGTCAAGCGAATAGCTTTTGTTCTGAAACCCTGGTACGGCTGCACCGCGCGTTCGGTCCAATTCGCTTTTTGTACAGGAAATACCACGACAATTATAACTCAAAACACTTTACGTGTAACTGCAGTATTTTACCTGTATTGTTGGATGCAACATCGAATTGAAAATGTAGTTGTTATCCAAACTTGTAATAGGTAGAGGTACCTATGTAAAGGTAATTCGACCTTGAGACATTGTCGTCAATCTCTAATTAGGTAGTATTGATATCTTGTGATATTGATAAAAATGAGCAGGTGTGCGATCACACGAGCTGCACCTGTTCCCTAGCATATCAAATAGATAATCAGTTCCTGAGTAGGTAAACGAAATTACCATTTAGCAACCGGGAATCGTTGATGACTGCTTGCTGTCGTTGCCACATTGAAACAAATTAATACGAACCTTCTGAGGAATTATACAAATAGTCGACAAGACCTTCGACCTTCGGCCTTCGACGTGGGATAAATTATTATACACCGCCAATTTCCAAACTCCGGACTGTTTCTGAGAAATTCCCAATGGAAAAACCCAATAAAACTTTGCCCGACGTGGGAATCGAACCCAGGACCTCTGGATCAGCAGTCGCGCTTGAGACCACGAGACCAACGGGACAGTTCCTGAGAAATACCAAATAATAATTTTTGCGGTTAGCATCCAGTGGATTCGCGTTCTTTCCTTATAGTACATTATGATACATGTGTGCTATGTTGCCGCCTCGAGTTTAATGATCAATGCACACGCGTATCATACGACGTTTTTCAACACACTTGCGAGGAAAAAAACAGGCTTGTATTGTTAAATATTAACTTGTATGGATAATGGCGGGCTGGGTTTGTTTTTCCGCGCGCCGCGCTAGCATAGTGCGCGCGCAGGTTTACCCATAGAGTAAGTAATGGCGCGCGTTTATTTATTTAAAGGCACAGACAAAACGTATGTCAAATTGTAGTTTAGTTAGTATGGAATTAGAAAGTACTATTGGCATACAGAAATATACATTAATTCAGTGAGAATCCGCAATAATAGAACGCCAGTGGACTTTTCCGTTTGGTTCCGCGAGGGACCACGGACCATATTATTATAAGGTGCATCCAGACAGAGCGAGGCATGCGCCGCAAGTACTTTTTTTTGTATGTTAGATGCCTCAGCCTGAGGCAACCGTACATATAAAAAAAATCATTTGCGGCGCATGCCTCGCTCTGTCTGGATGTACCCTAAGGTGTAATATACCTATTTAAGTCAGATTTGTTCCCTACGAACTTATCCATAAGAGATTTGTTCTTATGGAACAAATCTAACTACGAAAGATGTATTAATGATTCTAATGATTATAATTCTGTAAATACATACCTGTTATAGTCGCAAATCATATTTTGATCAAGATACAACCTGACACTGACCTGAAAATTGCAAAAAACGCGGGCTACAACTGCGCATTCATCTTAAGGTAAATACATTTTAGTTTATTTTGGGACCAAAGACAATTCAGACTATTAAAAAAAAAAGTGATTCGCGGATTCCTTTTGGCATGAAGTCTCTTTGAAGAGATTAAAAAAAAAAACGCACTTCTCCGACCTCCGACTAGTAAATTAAATAGTTATCTGTGGAAATAAAGCACAAGTACCGTAACGTAAAGAAAAAGCACGCGTTTGTAATACACTGCATTATGGTCCTAAAAGCGGTGCATTAAGAGCCATTTTACGAGTAAGTGTGTTGAGTTTTTTATTAGTTTTTACATTCATTACTCACACCCTGACATACTTGTATTTTTTTTTTTTTTTTTTTTAAATAAAAATCGTTTTGCTTGTACCATGTTTGTAAATATGTGAGCACCATGTATCTATCAGATAATTAATTTATATGTCATGGTTTCGTTTTTAATTCTTTTACCTATTGTGGTATAGTAATTTTATTTTAGGTGCATCGTCCTCACATGTTATTATATAATTAATGTACCCATGCAAAATATTGTACCTAAAACATTTTAAAAGAGTAACGGTGGAGTTTCTTGCCCATTCTTCTCCATACGAAAACTACCTTTTGGAATGGGCGACTAGAATCAATTCTATATTTTAAGATAATTTTTGACGTTCAAAAGTGCCTTTTATGTGCCTATTTGAAATAAATGCTTTGACTTTGACTTTGACTTTGAAAATAATATTACTGGTCTGTTAGAATAAATTGAGAGGAAGGGTGGACAGGCAGGTAGGTATGTTGTTAAGAATTCCTCAATGGTAACTTATCCCAATAAGTGGATAAGCCTGTCTTGTAACAAAAGTGGCAACCTGAAATATGTTTTTGAGTCACTAAGTTATACTCCACTCTTCAAACCTCAGGAGAACGCTTCCAGAGTAGAAAGATTTATTACTGACAAGCTGTTTCTCGCAACTTCATCCGATGCAAATAGGAAAACATGACGATGACGTGTATTGCAAGCATGTTCTGTATTCTCGCTTTAAATAATAACAGATACTGGCTTCAGGCTATCGATAATACTACATGACAGAAAATCGATGAAATACCGAATACGAACTCGATGCATACTTCATTCAACTTTGTGGTCAAATAAAATGGCGTTTCTGACTGTTCCCCACATAGTTCTTTAACTCGCTGAATGCACTCGCCTCCTCGGGAAATAGTTCGTCTATTGTGCTGTGGGAACTAAGGGTTGAACAGGAGAAGTAGGTAAGAAACTATGAAGTGGGGTGAGGACGACTGCTTAACGTTGTAAAATAATAACAAAGCATTTCCAGCTTTTCACTTTATATTTTTTTAAGCTGATTTTTCTTGTCATGTACGTTATAAAAATTACATGTACGTATATAGAGTAAAAGTTAACGCCTAGGAGGGATCTTGGTACATACACCTCGCAGGCACCTCATGGGCTCGCGACAAATGGCGGAGGGGGTCTCTCCAAGCTCCTTGCTGTAAGTCTTGCAAGCAACGCCTTCGTCTGAAAAAAAAATATATCAGTTTAAAAAATAATATCGTGACGTCATTTGTGTCTTGGGGAAATTCTGAATTTAAAATAAGCGGATTAGAAAAGTTAGTAAATAAGTCTTCAATTTTCCCAATATCTTGCAGGATTATAACTTCTGTCTGAGCTTTTCTAAAAATAGATAAATTATAATAGTCCATCTTTTCTGACACGTTTCTATTTTTAACGCAATTGTGATCTTTATTTCATCATCTGCCTAGCTTTTTCCCAACAATTTTTGGGGTCGGCTTCCACTCTAACCGAATGCAGAGTGATTGCCTATCTGACCTCCACAACTCAGTTACTGGGTAACATGCTACCTAGGTAAGACTGGTTATCAGACTTTCGGTCTTCTGACAACCCTTAGCGATTGTCAAAGATCCATGAATGATAGTCGGGACCAACTAATTGCGATCGCTATTTGTTAGACTAAATAGGTACGAGTATTTGCTGTAAGCACTATTTGCACTTAAGATACGAACCACTACCCTTCAATTGATAGTTACGCCTTTCGTGGCTCTCGTTTATACAGTTATTACACCATAAGGGAAGGAAATGTGTCGTATCTTGTACAAGATGACAATTTCCATTATTTTTATACAGTGGCGTTGTCTCGGCGACAGTGTAATCACTTCCCGCGAGTGCCGTGGAGGCAATAACAGGGTTATAAGGAAGGCGGAACTTTCTACCGGTATACTAATGATATTATACTGGAAATACTGTCTCGCGTGCCGTCTTGTGGGGGCTTTAGGTTAAGCAGATATTCAGTTTATTTACAGAACTAGCTGAGCTGATATCGGAAAACAATGTGTCTTTTACTAATTCTTTTTCTTTATCTAAAATAAAAATTCTAAAGGGGTTGTTCCATTGCGCTCCAGGAATGCATTCCACAGCGCTCCAAAATAAAATATGTAGAGTCAGCATAAAAGGCAAACCATAAGTTGTTTTTTATACACAAATATAAATATCGGTGGTATTTTTTTACCGTGGTTTCATCTCGTGTGTCAAAAATGCTCAAGGACATTTCGCACTTTATGGCCCTAGTGTGACTGAATAAACATATTTGATATGCATTTTTTTAATGATATTTAGTATAATGTTTCATGCTTAATTTATTTTTTTGCTAACTCTACTCAACATTTCTTGGAGCGCAGTGGAATCAATGTATGAACATTAAAATTATGAGAACAATGGGTTTTGGAGCGCAGTGGAACAACCCTTCTAAAGTTCCCCCGTATAACATCAGCTATCTGCCAGTGAAAGTCTCGTCAAAATCGGTTCAGCCGTTTTGGAGACAAAAATTTTAAACATTGTTTTTTTGTTAAGTCCCGTACCTATATCTATACTTTCATATGCATTTAGTAAAAAGCTGTTATTTTGACATTACAAACTGACACTTTAATTTTTATTTATTTGTATGTGTGTGTGTGTGTGTAGATGTATATGTAGATGTAATTTATACGCTCACACCATACACCTCGTAATATTTATGTCAGTCTGAGAAAGGTCTATAAACGGGATAGGGACAGACCCTTGACTGTGCCTAAATACATAAAAATGATCTTTTCGGACCTAAACCAACAATCTTCAAGCACAGGTTCTTACCTACTTACCTGCTCAGTTTTTAAAGATTAACCTTAAAGTTTTTTTCGAGTTTTTCTTTTCAAAGTCTGCAATGATGTCTTAGCTATAAATGATGTAACTATACAGTATACCTATGGATTTTTGGTTACCTGCGGAATTAGTTATGTAAGTACCGTCAACTTTTTCTTCTACTTTTCGTGTCGACGGTACTTTCATTGAGTATTAGGTATTACATCTGTCTAACCCTTTGGAAATTACAGGCGTCATGTTATGATGATGTTATGTTATTATTATATTTTTTGAGCCCAGTGTACTGTCAACTAAAGAGTTCCGTATACTGGCAAAATACCGTTTTATTGTGCTCCCACTGTTACTATGGCTCATCGAGTTTATAAAAAGGTTCAGATTTCTGGAACATTGTCTTTGTCGCTCGTGGCATCTCAGGTGACAGATTCTCTTTTTAAACTCGGTGCCGGTAAAGCAGATTCTTTCGTGGAATGAGCAGACAAAAATGGCCCTTAAGGTGACGAATACATTTTGGATGTGACTACTTTGATTTGGAAGAGCCGTTTCACCTGGTTATTTTGCGTATATATGTACTTAGTACAGAAGATTCAAATTCAAATAGATATACGCCGGACGAAAACTTTCCACTGGCTGGAAAGGATTGTGTTTTGTTTCGTCCTGTTTGATGAGAGGAGGCATGGGCGTGCGGGTGAATTAAATATGTTTTTTTTTCTGCACCTCTCACTACGCACCCTAAACATGGGTGCTGCACATGAATGTTCAGCTGTAAATTCTACTTACTAAGGTAGGTAACGCAGGCTGGGCAACACGCGCACTTGCCGGCGTGGTTGGCGCGGTAGACCGAGGGGTTTCTGCAGCTGCTGCTAGCCACGGGGGAGGTGCAGGGGTGCTGCTTGCAGTAGTTGGTGCCGCAGACCAGGTCACCGTACACCGCGGCCATGACACATGCCAGCATCAACAGGATCAGAGTCGCCTTCATTCTGGAAATGACATATTTTGGATTATTATTGGAAAATTAAATATATATTTTGGATAAGGATTTGTTTGTTGGTAGAGAGTTGCACGATGATTTTGGAAAGGTCTGGGTTGCGATCGGTGCAGTTATACAGAGAGCAGACCACTAGAAAACCAACCTTAAGCTGAAAAGCAAATGGGAAGAAATTCCTTTTATAGTTCTAGTCTAGAGTAATTCCAAATAAAGCACTCCGAGAAACACCCTTTCGTATAAACTAAAAACTTTTACGAAATTGTGCATTTCTCTTTTTATATTTTTAAAGCAAATGGAGTTGCTTTGAAAATATAAAAAGTGACGTAAAAAGTGTAATCGTACTCCGTATATTACCCTGCTTTGTATTCCGTTTTTATCTGATGGGCGTAATTTCGGATGGCATTTGTTTGAATGATACGGGGCGTACGATATGGGGCAATATTTAACTGGTATTCGTTTAAAAAATGCGACCACTTCTTTTATTTTTTTTTCAGTATGCCTGTACTGTCCCACTGCTGGACAAAGGCCTCCCCATTTTCTTCCACATTTCCTTTTGCTGTGCCTTCTCCGTCCAGTTGGTTAGGAACGAGTCTAAATCGTCACGCCAGCGTTTCTTAGGCCTGCCACGGTAACAACGCCCGTCTTCAGTCACCCACTGTGTGACGACTTTGGCCCATCTATCTGGATGCATCCTATAAGTGTGACCCACCCAGTCCCACTTCAGTTTGCCGCCAACATCGGCGTTACCTGTCTTGGAGCGTATTGCGGTGGTGTTGCGGCCACTAACTGCAGACTAAATTCAGAGCAGCAACCTATCGGTGGTAACCAGGTAACCGCCAACCGCCGGCCGCTGGCGTCGGACTGTGGCCGGGCGGCCCCTGGGCCCCCGTGCCTGAGATTAATATTCTCCTACCGTCCGCTTAGCCCGTCCGCGCAAATAATGTTTTTTGTTTATCGAAAAACTTCGGGTTATCTAATTGAATTATGTAAAAATCGTAAATATAATGCAAATTAAGTTTGCCCTCGTTTTCAATTAGCCCCGGACCTAACCAAATTAGAATTGATCCATCCGAGGGTCGGGTAAACCCCAAACGGATCTAGCAAAACTGAAAACAATCCTCAGTTTTCCGAGACTAGTATTGAACGACAATAAGTTGCGCGCGTGTTGTGAATTAATAATAATAAAAGGAAATATTATGGGGGAATAGGTATTCCGGGATTTATATTGATCATCATCATTGATGCTATGTGAATTTATATATCGTAATATCGAAAACATTTAAGGTTTTACTCGATTTTCCCTTCCTCTTATCCTATAATTACACGAGGAAAACAAAAATGGAATTTTAGCGCTGAATGATATAGTCTTTAGGATTGTCCAGACTATTAGATAACAAATATAGTAAAATCGTATTTTTGTTCGGCAACAGCTACTTCATATTAAAAGCCAAAAATACAAAAAAAAAAAAAAATTAAAATTATCGTAAACTTACTTGATTTTTGTGGAGAGGGAGAGTACTTCTTGCGAACTGGTCAAAGGCTAGCCTGTATATGGCAATAGGAAAGCGTACATAATTTAATATATAATGGCTACAGATAACCCCGACGTGTTTACTTGTCAACTTGCACCCGTGATCGTTACTATCGGTTATTATCTTACTCGCCTGTTATTATGAAACTCAGTATGTACCTAACTTCTCGATATGTTTATTACTCTTAAAATAATACCAATTGTTTGCTGTTTAGGTATACTTAATAATTACATTTTAGGAAAAATCTTGGTGTATTTTTACTTTCCTCGTTGGTTTAGTGGTTGTAAGCGCTACTGCTGTGCATGAGGTCCTAGGTTCGATTCCCAGTCATCATCTGCCTAGCCTTTTCCCAACTATGTTGGGGTCGGCTTCCAGTCTAACCGGATGCAGCTGAATACCAGAATTTTACATGGAACGACTGCCTATCTGACCTCCACAACCCAGTTACTGGGTAAATACCCCTTGGTAAGACTGGTTGACAGATTTTCGGGCTTCTGACGACCCGTAACGACTGTCAAAGATCCACGAATGACAGCCGGGACCAACGGCTTAACGTGCTTTCAGAGGCACGGAGGGGTCTTGGTATGTAAAGATGGTCACCAATCCACGACCAACCGCAGCAAGCGTAACTTAACCTGATCGATCGACCCGTGCGGCTGTTAGTACTTAGCCACAAGCCCTTAGCAAAGGTCGGGTCGAAAGGGTCGAGTAAAGTGTTACTGGGTTTTTCCATATGGACTTTCTCAGTAGCAGCCCAGAGTCAGGATTTGTGCCCGGTTGACAGTAATAGGCTCGCCCCCTATTAAATAGAACTTAAACATAACTGGCGAAATGTGGGTGTAGGTAATACTAACAAAATTATGGACTTAGTCTGAAATAAAGTTTTATTATTATTTCGTTTATTTATCCATTCACATATAAATTATATTTTTAAATATTAGGATATAAAAACATTTAAAAATATAAAAAGTAGTAGTCCGCCGGTATCGGGAGCAGGGTCCAAGCTACCGGTGGTTAGGGCTCCGGAGACAGAAACCTCCTCACAATGCGTGCCAATTTTTCAATTATCTCCTTTATTCAATTAAATAGATACATATTAATTATATTTTTAAATATTAGGATATAAAAAATATAAAAACATTTAAAAATCCGTCCGCTGGTGTCGGGAGTAGGGTCCAAGCTACCGGTGGTTAAGGCTCCAGAGACAGGATCCTCCTCACAATGCGAGCCAATTTATTATTATTATAAGTGCACCTCTGCTTAACGCTTCGGGGATTACAGGCGTGATGTTATGTTACATTTTATGGTTAATGAAATTTATTTCTCAATAAGATTGTCCTTTAAAGTTATGGTTCGCGAGCACATTCGCAAGAAGCTGGCAGTATCATTACAACGGTAATATTTTCTTTTTGTTTGACTTATTTCTTTTTAGTAGGTATATTCATGTATATATTTGTGCTTATAATTATATGTAACTAGGTATATATTCATAGTTTTAATAGGTTTATGCTTATCTTTATATTTAAAATATTTATTCCTCAATTTTCATTATTGCACTTACCACTGTTTGTCTCTGCATCACCCAAAGGTTGACTGGTAGAAAATGCCTATGGCATTAAGTCCGCCTATGGACATTTATGTGCTTTAAGTATTAAATAAATAAGAAATTACAAAGATTTCACTTACTTGAGAACATTTTTAAAACTTATATAATATTATTATAAGAACTTTGACACACAAACTAAGCACGTATTGTGTCTTTACAACAAAATAATTTACGTAATAACGTTTCAGTTCGTACGCAAATAACATTAACGAATACAAAACTTAAAACTCTTCAATCCACAATAGAAATAATTACCGTAGTCGCAAATACCTATTCATAATAATATTTTATAATAATTTTCCAGTTCGGCAGCTCGTTAAATTCGGGAATACCCAATGTAATTATTAATCAAAACGTTGGTTGATTACCACGTTAACAAAAACAATAAGAGAAAACTTGCGTATCACATACCTACGTAAACTGTTGGAAAATAAAATGGTATCAATTATGGTAACTCTAGCAGCGCCCCGCGGTTTCATCCGCATAAGTTTCGATCAAAATGTGGTCAAGCTTACGTGTGAATAGTGTCGCTACGGCTTCTTGCGGTTGCGTTGTGGTCGATACAAAATTGTGTTTCCGATGTGGCCGGCCGTGGTTCGCGGTGTCGCTGGTGGTTGCGTTGTGGTTGCGACGTGGCTGCGATGTGGTCGGTATCACACACGCTGTCGATAATGACGGCAAAACGTGTTCCGTGTGAATTTAACTATTAATTTTCATACAAATTAGCGCCCGCCCACGTGTTGTGGTTGTGGTTCGTGTGAAACAAGCCTTAGGTACCAACCTTATTTTCCTAACTGATTTTCTACACAAACCTAGGAGAAAACTATATGTACATACTTCTGGGGAATTATAAAAAAAAATAAAACGATAACAAGTGTGTGATTATTTACGTTTCTAGAAAGCTTAGTCGTTCGTTTTATTTGCACTTGTACATTCATAGGAAATTGCATCACTAGGTTGAAAGTAACAAATTACAATTAAATTGCTCTGGGATTTCCCTTGTTGTTCCTCCTCTCTTGGAATTCCTAACAGCGCAATCTTTCTTAATTTTTCGTTTTCATCCTATTTAGACTTAAGTTTATACGGAACCAATTCATCATCGAAGTAAATGAAAACGTAAAACCAATAAAACATATCTCCATTTCAGTGGGGTGTGAAAATATTTTGACAGATGCCCAAAAATCCAGTGAATTTAAATATTTATGGCTTTATTCATTGAAGATGACAATACCGAGCGGGAAGCCTTTGGGAAGGAAATAAAGATTATGAGGGTAACCTGCTACCAGCCGGATTTTTTCCTTACGCTTAGCTTCAACAGAAATCTTTTTAGATAAAGATGTTTTTGTTGAAATTCATACAAGTAGAATAATAATGTTTCGGAGAAATCTAGCTACATGTTCTTATCATGTTCTACGTATTTCTTAATGCGTTTAGGTACATTTACATTGACGTATTTTAAAATGTATATCATTTTTACATTATAATTACGGACAATATTTTATTTAAAAAGTTGAAATAATGAATTAAATCGGATGAAAGATAAAAGAGTTATAAAGAGCTTTAAAAGTATTCAAAGTTACGTCTTCTGCGAAAACGGAGATTAGCGTTAAACTTTTGAGGAGAAAATCAATATTTCGTATTTAATAGTTTTATGGGGCGGCGACGGAATTGCTTAAGTGCTACGGGCCTATGTTACAGGTCGCGAACCCAACTCCTCATTTCTCATTTCCCGGGACAAATATTTGTATCATCTTTGGTTGTTCCGGGTATAGGTGTTTGAACATGTGAGGTTTGTGTTTGTAATATGTAGGTACCTTTTTTTCGGTGGGAAACCTTCAAAAGGCACCCGCCCTCCAGGGAGGGAGTTCGGGGCGTGTGGGATTTTTGTGCCCTGAGACAGTGAGGCGGGGTCGCGGCAGACCGCGTAGGAGATGGCGGGACGAGCTGGATAGGTTCCGTCAAAGCTGGAGGGACGACGCGCGGGCTCGCGAAACATGGAAGGAGTGGAGGGAGGCCTTTGCCCAGGAGTGGGACAGCAAAGGCTAGTAAAAAAAAAAAACACCCCGGTGATCACCATTCCGGTGTCCCAGTTCCTTTTAAAAGACCAATTCCGGAACCCCCCCGTGCAACACCTGTAAGGCACATCCCTGAGGAGACTGTAAAGGGGCCTCCCCTGAGCCTCGCTATGCAAGGCAGCACGTGACCACTGTGCCACCGACTTCCCTGGGTGAGTTGTCCCCCCCCCCCCCCAGAGTACGAGGGGCTGACCGAACTAGGTTCAGTGAGGGATTCTCCGGCTGCGGAGCAACCGGTACCCTCCTGGGGTAGCCTATTTTTACAATGCGCCCTTCATGTTTAATTTATTTTTAAGAGGTGGTGTCCTCTATCTTAACCTATTGTTTTTTTTTCCCTCCCAAGCCTCTCTGGCCTTTCTTAGCCTAAGCATGTACCGCCCTTGCTTTTCTACTGTCTTCTGCCCATCATATGGTCAGACGACATAGTGCAAAAGTCCCCGCCCAGAAGTTAGTAACAGGGAATTATCTCGCCTGTCTCCAGGGTGCACCACGTGGAGGTCTTATCACCGCACCCCAATCTGTAGGTACCTACTGCACATGAAATACTTAGGTAGTGAAATTCTTAGTACAAATCGTGTGACGTTATTTGATCCTATGCCATACCCTACTGCTGTAAATACAGGCCTGGTGTAACAAGATTACTAGTGTCTACGCATTCTATACCTACATCAAACTAAGTCACTTTGTGCAAAAATAATTGCCAGGAAACGACTTTTATTTTTGGTGTGAAAATTCGATGTTTACAATAAAGCCCAACGTAACGCACTCAAAGCATTGTACTTACAGGTACGGTATAGGGATCGTGGGAGTATTTAATGTTAATTCGTTAGTTCCTTACCTATGAAATTGCCGATTTTTCATACTGGATATTGTGAAGATTGATATCTCATTCTATTTAGAATTCCAAATTCAAATTAATTTTATAATATAGCATGACATGTTATTCTTCAAAATCAGTTGTTTATTTGTTTTCCCGCCGTTCAATTTTTTTTGAATATCACTGTTTCTGTAACTATAGAAAAATCGAAATTACGCGCTATTTTCGAATACGAGTTCCGTCGTGGTACCAACGCAGCACAGACAGCACGCAATATTAACGACGTGTATGGACATGGTACCGCATGTGAACGCACGGTCCGTTTTTGGTTTGATCGCTTCCGTTCTGTAAATTTTGATCCCAACAATGAGCCTCGTACCCGACCGGAGACGAAAGTCGATAACGATGAATTGAAAGCCATAGTGGAAGCAGATTCATCTCAAACCACGTTGGAACTTGCAGCAGCCATCAACGTAAGTGATAAATCGATACTGATTTATTTACCTACTTCAAGTTGGAAAGATAAAAAGTTCAGAATGTGGATACCGTATGAACTCACTGAACAACAATAACAAAATCGCGTCAAAGCACCGCACAACGGACCGTCTCAAAACTATAGGAGTTACGACTGAAACTCTCCGTCACCCACCATACTCACCAGACCTTGCTCAAACTAATTTCCATTTTTATTCGGAATTTGAATAACTTTTTACTGGGGAAAAATTTCAAATCCAACAAGGCGGTGAAAAACGCCTCTAAAGACTTCGTCGATTCCTGTCCCCAGGATTTTTATAGGCAAAGCCATTAACAAACTTCCACTAAAATGGCAAAAGTGCATATACACTAATGGCCAATACTTCGATTAATGAAATAAATAACTTTCTTAAAAAAAATGTTTTCTATGTCAAACGGAAATTTCATAGGCAAGGACCGACATTTGAACATTATTATCGTAAAAGAAAAGCAACAAAAAAAGTTTGAACTTTGACCTTTAATATTTCCGTAACAAGAAGGTATTGTCCAGTACAAAATGTTCATAAGAATGAGAAGAACCAGTGACTCTCCGCTTTGTTACCGGTACCTTCCAAAGTTACGGGTAGAAAATTCAATTTGAAAAAAAAATTGTGATTTAATTTCTTCAAATTGTAAACATGAAACGAAAGTTTCATGAAACAGTAAGTCATTAAGTCTCTAGTCCTAACAGGTGCTTGCAAGGTTAGGTGCATTAGCGTGCAAAGCCTCGCGACATCTCAACGTGCTTAAGTCGTCTGCGAGTGTCGCGGCATCTGTGTAACTCATTAGTCTTGTATAAAAGCATTTACTTACTCATTTATACATATTATTTAGTTTATAATATACGTTATTACCTTCTTTGTGTTTTAAATAATTTAGTTGGAGTCAATGCCCCTGTTTCGTTATTCTTTCCCAAATAAGTACATCTTATTATATCACCTGTCATTTCAGTGACAAAGTCCTTCCTAGCCAAATCTTTATTCACACAAGCCATTTTCTTTTCTTCCACATTACCCTTTTTCATATTAAAAAAAAAACAAAATAAAACAACATATAAAATGTGGGAATAAAAATAAAAAATACAAGCGCTTTATTAAAAGTAAATGCAAATGCAGCCAGAAGCGGCGCGGCGGCGTTATGCGGTTAGCGGAACCAGCGGCAATGTGTTTTTTAAACAAACATACACAGCTAGACAGCTACATACACAATTTAAAATTCAAATTTATTGCTGGCTTCAAAAGGAATGCCGTGGGTGCGAGGCGTAGGGAAACATCAGGGAAAATACCACAATAATACTCGTTATGGTATTTCTAAAAACAGCTACTTTAATTATTATACAGTAACAAAAAGATAACAGCACACATTCCAGTTCTCCGTATACATGTATATTATAGCGCTATCAACCCGCCTGTCACGTCCCCGAGCAAAAAGTAACTAATTAGTGCTCCGTGCATTTATATCTAAATAAATGGTCTTTCGTCGTTAAGTCTTAGTTAGCTGCAAGTTGCCGTCTCTCTGGCGGCGCTCGTCGAGCCCCCTCTGTAATGCTACCCACAACTGTCATTAGGGTCCCCGATGCAAGCACAGGATTCATTACACTCTAACGAGATCAAAGTATAATTGAAATACTGAATTGTTTGTTGCACGAGCCATCTTTCTCTTTGTTTTGGCACGGTAATGGTAAAACATTACCGTGGTTTCGGCATCTCATCACATCAACTTATCTTATCACATGACGAAGATATACAAGAAAACAGTAACAATAAATAAATGCGTCCCAGTACAAATACCTAACTCCCAAATACAGTAAACTTGTTATCTGATACTGTCTCTATCTGAGAATCAATCTATTCTTCGTTCGTCGCAGCTACGGCGTAGCAAATAAATAGGCAGTGTCTACGTCACAGTTGCTACAAGAACTTTTATGGGTACGAGTTTTTTTCATTTTTCACAAGTTTATGATCCTACGTGGAATAAAGTTGGCCCGTATTCATTAATTATTCATCGTTGAGAACATATTTGGTATGAAGACCATACTTCCCCAGGACTGCTTTAATTCAGACAGCTGAGGGACGACTTTTAGAGAAGACAAATAACGAAAATTGTACGCACATTTTTTAGCTGGAATTTTTAGAACAAACCTCACATTGGTCATTATTTATTTCGGTGAATACGAAAGACGTTTATTTAGATTATAGGTACTTACATGTATTTCAGAAAAGAATGGGACCTGTAATATCTGTAACAAATTGCTATTCAAACTTTTTTATTGCAAATTTTCTAGTGGCAATGTACTTTTATATCAATTCAAACAAAAGGTCACATGAAAAAGTTATCGAATTAATCCAAGTTTTAGGTACTTGTGATGATAACTTGTGTTAATTAAAATACAAGATGTTGGACTTTACAACTCAGTACATTTTGCAGCGTTATCTAGCCACATATTATGTTTGCAACAAAGAATTGAAAATGTCAGTTTCAATTTCGTGCTACATTTTTCATCGAAACGATTTTTTTTTGTACGTTCAATTCGAACTCCGCTTTAGATCATCTACATCGCAATAAAATTGGAATACAGTGAAATCCGATATCTAGTTCACTTTTTCAGTTACAACTAACGTTTGTTTTTTTAAACTCGCGTGTAGAATGGCTATTGACTCGTTTTCTCTCTTTATTCAATTTTCCATATTTCCACAATCTGTAACGCATCGGGGAGTACTAAAAGCTTTAGATTTCGCACAAAGGGGAAAATTATACTTATTAGCTTTATAAAAGTCAATTCACTGCAGGTTTGATTTCTTTGTTCAGTTTAATGGAGACAGTATCTGACGGGTAATTAGAATAAACATACGCATATTATAATGTCGCGTTCGTCAGGTGGCATTGTGGGGCCCTGAGGTCGACCTTTGCCATTCTCTCAGTGAATGCCGCACACACTAATGGACTTTTATGGACGTTCTAATGAAATTTTGTGTACCTTAGCCCCACTGAGTGGCAATTGGCATATCATCTTGCGTTGTGAACGTGAACAGTTGAAATGTTACGTTATCTTTTTATAAATTGGGATTTATATTTACAAACATTTTCATTATTGATTGCCTTGTTATAGATTTATTTCCGTTGGATCCCGCTTTTGAATCCCATTTTAATATTTTTGACGTTGGATCCCGCAAAACATTATTATATATTTCCGTTGGATCCTGAATTTAAAAAATGCAAGATAATTACGTTTTATTGTCGTTGAATCCCGAAAAGTATTTCCGTTGGATTCCGAATACTTAAAAAAATCTGAATGCGGGTACTTTCAACAACAAAGTTGTTTATGATAAAATGACGGGTTCACTAATGTTTCACCAAAACTCCATTGACAAATTTTTAGTTTACAACCAACGTTTCGTATACTATTTATTTCACAAACAGCTCATTACCGACTTCACAAAAAGGAGGAGGTACTATGTTCGGCTGTTTGTATGTTTTTTATTTTTATTATTTTGTATGTTTGTTCATCGAATACTCCGCCAATTGTCGATGGATTTTCAAAATTCTTTTTTGGTTCGAAAGGAGATAGTTCTGAGGTGGTCCCATTGTCACCAAGTTAGGATCTGATGATGGGATCTCAGAGAAATCGAGGGCAACCCTCAAATTTTATAGGCTCACTTATTGTTTTTCGCATATTTTATGAAGTATCTTGTTTATTTGCGTATGGTTGTCACCATCTCAGGTAGCTGGGCTGATGATGGAAGGTACAACTCCTTAACAGTAAGAAGTTACTCAAACAGGCAAGGACTGTTTTAGTAAATTGTTTTGATGTTTGATAGGGCATTTGTCACATTTGGTCTCATGATCATCAAGTCATGACCTGATGCTGCAGTCAGGATAGTCTGCAGAGTACCTAACTCCTCGACAACTAACAGCAGATATATCGTGTTTAGGCTCATTGAAAAGGGCTCGATGTGTGGATAAACGTACTGTTAATGAGGAACACCGAAGTACATAGAGACCTGATGCTGAAGCCAGGAGCATCAGAAAAAGTACAAACCTTGAAATAACAGCACCGTAGTCGTGTTTGGGCTCATTTTAAACAGGACTAAATTTTAATTTCAATGCAATGTTGACATAAGTCTGGCCTGATGCTGCAGCCAGGATTATCAGCTTCTAGTCTAAAAATATCAGGTCAGGATTTGATGATGGGATCCTGGAGAAATCGAAGGAACTCTTCAAATATTATAGGCACACCTATAGCGATTTGGGTATTTTTTATAGTAACTCATGCACTTGCTCTCGGAAAGCACCATTTGGTGAAGTGGAACTGATGATGAAGACCACAGATGGCCACCGGAACTACTCAATTCAATAATATCTAAGTATTTCACGGGTTGCGATTCGATTACTTTAATATGGTTGCTAAGCAATTCATGCTCGTCACAATGTGAATGGTGATATGGAGCTGATGGTGGACCTGGAGAACTCCTCAACAATTGACTTCCCTGCATCGGAAAAAGCAATATTTTGTTTGTAAAAGGCGATGAGCACTAAGCTATTGTAACTTAGATAAATTATAAGCAAACCCACTAAAAAGCGTGAAATAAAAACTTTTTAAGAAAAAAAAAACCGACTTCCAAAAAAACACTACAAAGTGAAAAATAACTTTAATTTCGGAAGTCGGTGGCAAAAAACTAAAATACAGATCCAAAGACACCGACTTCCGAAATTAAAGTTATTTTTCACTTTGTAGTGTTTTTTTGGAAGTCGGTTTTTTTTTTCTTAAAAAGTTTTTATTTTCTATATTATAATCTTGTCTTTTCTGGCGCTCGCCGGCCGCTCCCGCGGCACCGCTCGCTTTGCTCGCTCGGCTCGTGCGTAAGGGTCACAGTTTTAACCTAACCTAACCTAATTTTTTTTTTTAATAATTAACCTAATCTAGTGTTTGATAAAGGTAAATCACTTTTCTTCTGAAATGTACACACGTTGTTATAACATGGGATTCAACGGAAATAGCAAACGGGATCCATCGTTAATACCTAAAAAATGGGATTCAAAAGTTTGATCCAACGAAAATAAACGCCTTGTTACTCTAGCGGTCGCAAGATGAGGTCTTGTGTTCGAATCCCAGGTCGGGCAAACTGATATTGGGTTTTTCAATCTGGAATTTCTCAGTAGCAACCCGGAGTCTGGAATTGTGCCCGGTTGATGGCAATAGGCTCGTCCCCTATTACATGGGGCTTAAACCACACCCCGGACACTCCATACAAAGCTCGCAAAATAATTACCTACTACTACTACATTAAAAAATGACGTTTGTATTCGTATGAATGTATGCGTGAGGTACTTGTGTTTGCGAGCGCTCTTGTTAAAGAACTGCGACGGTGACCTCGAAGTGCGGGGTGAGGTGCGGTAACTGATGTTAGTGCGGGGAAGGGAGTGTCCTTTCTGTACGTAGTACTTTATGTATTCTGTGCTTAAACATAGCTGGCCAAATATGGGTGTATTAAAGTTACACCTCTGCCTAACCCTTCGGGGAATGACAGGTGTGATGTTATGTTACATTTTCTTACTTTTGTTTGGGGGAGGCCTATGTCCAGCAGTGGACGTCTTTCGGCTGAAATGATGATGATGATGATGACTTTTGTTAGAAGACTATCGTCGTAAAATTAAGATTTTTTATTTCACGGCTATATTCTGTGTATTCTAATATATAAGATCTATCTGTTCATATACGAAATATCTGACGGGGTCTTTGTGTTCATCATTATGAAAAACTTTTACTATAGGACAAAACGTGAAAACGCGAAAAAAAAAATCTGCTGTTCCATACGTTTTGTCGAGTTATGCGAACATGAATGTAGGGAACAGCTGATTTTTTTTCGCGATTTCAGATTTGGTCCCATAGTAAAAGTTGTTCGTAATGATCATCGATACTTCTCTTTAGTGATCGATGGTAATGATGAATCTAATGACCCTTTAAGAGATTTCGTGTATGCATTGATAGACCTTATATAGTTAGATAATATTGTCACCTGTAAAAATATATTTCTGTGTAAGATCAAAATGTCCTGCAAACACGATTGTTTGCTCGATTTTATCGTGCAAACAATGCTCGCCAAAGGTGGCGAGCAGTGAGCAATGTGTGCAATTAATTAAAAGCCGCAATCCGAGCAAATGTTGACCGACGGCGTCTCGCTCTGCGCCCTTGGCACGTGCATCCCTTGCGGACCCGCCCCGAGGTATGTGTCATTATCACAACCACAGATCATTTTTATTTTTACTACGAGTGCTAACGTACGCTCAACCCTCCTGACCCTTCAAGTATGAATTGCATATCCGTGAATATTTGCTTTTGTTTTGTTTACATACTAAAGGTCAGCACACGTATAAAATCGGAAAGGGATCGTTACCGTATCAACACGAGCCGTTCAGTATTCTTTGTACGAAACTCCCTATTGCAGCGCACAGTAATCGGAATCGTAACGTAATCGCCTCGCACAAGCTCACGAATCGCGGTGCGGTGCGTTACGGCTCGTCGTCCCCAAACTTACGTCTCTCCGTACCCGAGCTTACGTCTCTTCGTTCACCCTTGCCCCTCTCGCCCCTCCGGCGGCTTGCCTGCAGCACCATCAACCAGCGGTCGGCGAGCCGTAACCGCGGCGTCGCTTAGCCGTAGCCGAGTCGACCTATCGGAACTTCTGATCCGCTTTAGTTACGTGCTTACGTTAGGTTGACGCCTGTTTGACGCCGAAGCGAAAGGCGATACGGTGACGATCCCTTTCCGAGTTGATATGTGTGCTATGATTTTTAGCCTACTTACAGTACAGTCGCATGCCGTTATAACTGCTCAGTTTATACAATTTTAGACGAGATGGATAACCTCTTGATAAAGTTTATTTAGGCTTGTGGTACTACCCAAGTCTATTACTATAGAGTTGGGTAGTACCACAAGCCTAAATAACAACTTTATTAAAAAATAACAACTTTATAACAACTTAATTGAAAAATAAAAATGAAAACTCTTTTTTTAATTTTTAGAAAAGTTTCGGCTGTATACTACCTAAATTGTTTTTATTGGACCATAAATGTGTTGAATAATAAAAAAGCCTTTCAAAAATTAATTCTTAGAATTCTGTATTCAAATAAGAATTAACTTGAACTCACGGAGTATTCCCGTTTGTGCAACTATTTTTAGAGCACCTAGGAGTGACCCTATCAATGGAAGAAAAAATATATACCTACGATTTGAATAGGTGCTCAAACGGGAATACTCCGAACGCACACACTACCTCTCGCTACCCGACTTATTGCTTGTCATAGTCTGCTGAAATTCAATGTAACTTTAATTTAATCATTAATTCCGAAATTATTCTCAAAGCAATACGTAGGTATTGCTTTGAGTCAATAACCAGTTTGGATGTAGATCCAAACTGGTTATTGACTCCGTCAATATAATAGCAAACAGTCATCTATAGAAACAGTAATTAAAGCTATTATAATTTCAAAGCCCTTAATTCTGTTTAATAAATAACAATTTAATTATAAGACTGTTTAATACGCAGCCATCTCAGATCACGTATTTCAACAAATTATTTGGTCATTTCTGAAAAACTAATAATAATCTTTTTGTGGCTGTTTGTGTGACCGAATTGTTCTTCAAAATTACGCAACGGATTTTGATGCGGTTTTCATCATCATTTAGAGAATGTATTCCAAAGCTTTATATGTATGCTAGCTGTGCCCCACGGTTTTACCCGCGATAAAAGTATTATAGTCCTTTTTTATTGATTCCCTTTACAAATTTCCAGCCCCCTTTTTACACCCTTAAGGGATAATTTTGGGGATAAAAACTGTTCTATATCCTTCCCCACAACTCAAACTGGAGATAGTTTATACCAAATTTCATCTAAATCGGTTCAGCGGTTATTGAATTCCCGTACAAACTTCCACGCCCCTTTTCACCCCTTTAAAGGATGATTTCTGGGATAAAAACTATCCTATGTCCTTCCCCGGGATGCAATCTATGTCTCTGCCGAATTTCATCTAAATCCGTTTCGTGGTTTAGACGTAAAAAGGTAACGTACAGACAGACAGAGTTACTTTCGAAAAGAAATATGAATGTTTTGTCAAGACGAAAAAAGTATGAATCAGGAGCGGGATGGCTAGCAACCCGCTGCTTCACACGTGTTGATCCCTTTCATAAAGTTAAAGATGCTCATGTTTCGAGGGGTGGTTCGGACCGTAGCTTCGGTTTAGATCGATCAATCTGCGAGGTAAAGCTGTGCCGCTCCAGTAAAGCTTGAGAGGGATTTTTATTTCTCGTGCGTGACCTCGCCATGCCTCGGAGTGAACGTTAAAATATTCGCTCCTCGTTTTCATCGACTCATAGATGTGCCAGACTGTTTTTGTGGGAAGTCAGAAGCTTCTCATTCACAACATTTTAATAAACTCTCTATACATAAAGTCATGTCATAACCTACTGCCCTATCTCTTGCCAAATGAAATGAAACTACAGGTATTAGTGGTTTTCTTTGAAGCGTTTATAAATCAAATATTGATGCATATTGGGTAGGTACAGTTTTTACCTCTTAATCTAAAATCCTAGATTAAGTTTTTATGAAACCCACTAGTTCATCTAGGTACGAAAAGTATATATGTATATTTCGGGTAGGTGGCACCTGTTAGTGATTGTTTATTAATTATTAATAACAGTGATGACAAAAGTTATAAAGAAGGTTAGTCCTTATAAAGCTTTTTTATATAAAAGGAATCTGTAGCAAAAAACGACAGGGAGAAAAATGAAATGAAATACTTTGCAAAAGAAAATTAATGACATGGCTTTTAATTTGCGAAAGTATTCATTATCCGAAGTCGTCTGCGTCGCGGTGAGCTCTAGTCTCGAGGTGGCTCCAATAACACCAAGCCAGATATACCTACCTATTGATCGCCTCGCCAATTAAATTATTGAACACAGCTTGACTTCATTTATTAGGTACAACAAAAACAATTTTCGCTTTCGCTCCAAACCGCACACCGCTCAATTCATGTCACATTTTATAAAGGAACCCTATAAATCGAACGTTCGTTGCGTGCTAATACGTAGTTAAAGCCATTATGTTATAACTAAGGCCATTAACTAATTGTATTATTAAATGAATGAAAGAAAAAGTGTTATCAAAAGCTGTGCCTAATCATAAACATTAATGTCCACGAGGACATTTATAAGTAGTCGGTAAATCGAGGTTGAGTTTATTTATGACAGACCAAACATAAATATGAGTACTAAGAAGTGCCTTTCTCCCTTTCGGTCGCACCGGGGGTACAATATGTTATATATATTTAAGTCCACGCGTTTCGTAATAGCCAACAGTAAGGGTAAAAGCAAGTAATAACTTAGGACCTGGGAGCGCGGAGCGTTAAAAGGCGGATCGAGTAGGTAAGGAGTACGAACGATAGCGGGCCCACATATTATGAGGCCCGGCGAACGTGGACCCCTGTCAACTTACCACGGCACACTGCTACCTATTGTAGTATTGTGCTACCTATTTCTTCTTCTTTCACGTACAAAGCCATTGTGAAAATATTTATTTTTATTGAGGCCGTTCTTGTTACTCTTTAAATTCTGCAGTATTGTTAAGGGAAATAGAAATGTAAATATTTTGTAAACGTGTAGAGAGATGGGCCATGCATGAAACTGTTGTTCAGTCAAACAAAAGGCAAGCAATAAGATGATTACTTAACTATACAATGTTATCCTATTTATTGTATAGGTACTTAAGTACATATCTTTATTCTTTTACCTTTTCGGGGTCAGAATATTCTTATATTCAAAGATTTTCAAATGTCTGAAAAATCCAATCAAAATAAATGTAATGAAAATATACGAAGTTCCATTCCAATTATGCTCCATTCGCGAGATGTTAATTATTTCATTAAACACTTTATTATACTGTGCCTGCGTACTCGGAAACCTTCAGTAGGTTTCAGGTAGGGTTAAAGTAAGCAGTAAGTATTACGTTTTCATACAAATGAGCCGAAACGACGCGCTTCGAAATCTCGGTGTACACCAGTATTCAACAGGCGTGCGTGCGTCGCAGTTACGTACGCACGGCTACACATCAAGCTATACGTAACCAGAATAAAGTGACTTCTGAATATACGAAAAACCTATACAATGCGAGGTCAGCTAAAACTGGAAATGTATAGCTTGATATGTACCCGTGTGTGCAGACGCGGACGGTGCGAGAAGCTCCCGCACATTTATTTACACGAAATATGGCACGAAGTTACCGACTGTTTTGTTCAGTGTATGGATATTTGAATTTATCGATATCGCAACCAGAAATAACATTTTTAGGGTTCCGTAGCCAAATGGCAAAAAACGGAACCCTTATGGATTCGTCATGTCTGTCTGTCTGTCTGTCCGTCCGTCCGTATGTCACAGCCACTTTTTTCCGAAACCATAAGAACTATACTGTTGAAACTTGGTAAGTAGATGTATTCTGTGAACCGCAGTAAGATTTTCACACAAAAATAGAAAAAAAACAATAAATTTTGGGGTTCCCCATACTTACAACTGAAACTCCAAAAATGTTTTTTCATCAAACCTGTACGTGTGGGGTATCTATGGATAGGTCTTCAAAAATGATATTGAGGTTTCTAATATCATTTTTTTCTGAACTGAATAGTTTGCGCGACAGACACTTCCAAAGTGGTAAAATGTGCGTCCCCCCCCCCCTCTAACTTCTAAAATAAGAGAATGATAAAATTAAAAAAAAATATATAATGTACATTACCATGTAAACTTCCACCGAAAATTGGTTTGAACGAGATCTAGTAAGTAGTTTTTTTTTAATACGTCATAAATCGAAAACCGCAATTTACCTTTCACAAAGTTACAACGAACTACAAGAACTTTTATATTATGTTACTTGCTGCTACGGAACCCTTCTAGGCGAGTCCGACTCGCACTTGGCCGGTTATTTTATTATAACTCAGTCGGTTAGGTAAGCCTATAAAAATAATTTTACTAAGTATTTCTATATTTAGCGAAGCGTAGCGAGCATAACTTCCTTGACAGGTAGGTACTTATTATAGGTGAGTATCTCTCTTTTTCCATGCGATCAATGCCTGATTAAAGGAACAAAATATACCTATACTAGCTTCTGCTCGCTGCTTCGCCCGCATAGATTTTAGTCTGTAACAGAAAGTCTTTAACGTGCATCCCGCGATCAAGAATGCGTTTGTGAAACCTAAACTATTCATCGCTTTTTCATCCAAATAATTTGGTGTAAAACGCAATTTAAATTTATTTCTATAGAAATTTAATAAAAACCTGCTTGAATTAACTTAGATAAATTATTTTTATTTATTTATTTATTAAAACTTTATGCACAAGTAAAAAACTGTACAAAGGCGGACTTAATGCCTTGGGCATTTTCTACCAGTCTACCTTAGGGTGATGCAGAGACAATACACAGTAGGTGCAATAACAGAAAACAAAAAGAAAATATTTATAACATATTTGCTTTATATAACTCTGTCATATTTTATCAATTTGTGAATTAACCTGAGCATTTAGATACTTATATGTCATCGCGGACTTTTTAGTATTTTATTTTTGCACTCGAATAAATGGCTAAAACAAAAAAAAAACGGACTATTCGAATGGCTTCGGCTGATGTGCCGTGATGATTTAGCAAACAAACCTACACCATAAACTACCGGATTTGTGAAAAACATTTTAATGTAGGTACACTTCTTCTTAGCGCTCTTGTCAGTGCAGTCGTGGTCCTCATGTAGTTTCTTGTCTAAGGCCTTATGTGATTTGCGTCACGATTTCACGCCACCTACTCTGATTTGAATGTACACTACCTTCAACAAATAGCAAGGTTTAAAAAAACCATTCCCATCATTATTTTGTCGAACTTATACAATCAGTTACAACCTAAGATACACAGTCAGTGGGCAACCATTGTGCGTTTTTATCTACGGAACGGCCGTAGCTAGTCATTTCAATGACACCAAGACGTAATACTACTGACTTTATTATACTGTGACGCAGGGTAGGTAATTTGTATAAAATAAACGAGGACAATAATAGGTAAATCTGAAAACAATGGAAGTCAATATTGATACCTACACTCAATGCCTACACTTTATTGAATGCTGAACATATATTTCGTTTATATTATACTTTATTCTATTAATTAAGTATAGGTAATTCAATTTTGCGGTTTCATTTGGCAGACTTGTACAATTTTATGTTGCATAATTATATTTTACCGAGAAATGGAAATTAACCAACGAATATATTCAACCAACCAATAAATTGGATTGTTCATAAAAATAATAAAAACTTAATAAGTATGTGTAGGTGACGGCAAATATGTAATACCTAATTCTACTAGAGGGAGCAAAATGGTGCAGTGTTTAGTACTAGTTAAGGTAGTTTTAATGCAGTAAGATATGGAGGTGGAGGTGATTGCAGAATGTTGTATATGCCTCCTTACTCTGGTTGACATAAAATTGACACGAAGATTGGGGATACCATTTCATTTCAAAAGTCCTAACAAAAAGCCGGCCATTTGCAAAAAAGTTCGGACTTTTTTACCCGATTACGACAAAGCTTAATATCGGATTACGTCAAACCTAAAGAAGGGTTATGATTTTAACAGGCTATGTATGTATGTTCATCTGTTCCCTCATATCTCATAAACTATACTTACTTCGTATTTTAAAAACCGGCCAAGTGCGAGTCGGACTCGCCCATGAAGGGTTCCGTAGCAGCAAGTAACATAATATAAAAGTTCTTGTAGTTCGTTGTAACTTTGTGAAAGGTAAATTGCGGTTTTCGATTTATGACGTATTAAAAAAAAACTACTTACTAGATCTCGTTCAAACCAATTTTCGGTGGAAGTTTACATGGTAATGTACATTATATATATTTTTTTAATTTTATCATTCTCTTATTTTAGAAGTTAGAGGGGGGGGGGGGGACACATTTTACCACTTTGGAAGTGTCTCTCGCGCAAACTATTCAGTTCAGAAAAAAATGATATTAGAAACCTCAATATCATTTTTGAAGACCTATCCATAGATACCCCACACGTACAGGTTTGATGAAAAAAAATTTTTGGAGTTTCAGTTGTAAGTATGGGGAACCCCAAAATTTATTGTTTTTTTTCTATTTTTGTGTGAAAATCTTAGTGCGGTTCACAGAATACATCTACTTACCAAGTTTCAACAGTATAGTTCTTATAGTTTCGGAAAAAAGTGGCTGTGACATACGGACGGACGGACAGACAGACAGACAGACATGACGAATCCATAAGGGTTCCGTTGCCATTTGGCTACGGAACCCTAAAAATGAGGTATCGTTGGAAACATCATGTTATTCCGAGGATTAAAGACTATAATTATGATGTCACATACAATCCAACATGGCGGCTTACAGCGGAAAAGTGCGAGCGGAAAAAGTAAAAAAAAAAAATGGTACCTATATCGTGTTTGGGTATTGAATGAAAGGCCTTAAGAAATACTTTCTGAAAATGTATTTGTTATTTACTGGGCATGTCCGGCTTTTTAGCCCCCCGTCGAGATTTTGTCCGGCCTTGTCATCTGTCCGGATTTTTTTTACGTAAAAGGATTTTTTTTTTAATATAAAGAGACTTCAATGAGTACTGAAAACAGAAATATTAAAAAGTAAAAAAAGAAAGTTAAAAACTGAAACCTAACTACGACAAAAACGCCAACTAAAAATACATACCTAGTAACAAAATAACATCAGTTTTGGTTTTCGTATAACCGGAGTCACACGTCTCATGTAATTAGGGCATAAATCATACCGATTACGTGTGACTCCGTTTATACGAAAACCGAACAATGTCTTTGATGAGTTATGAAATCAATCATAGTCAGCAGCGCGAACATACACAACGTCGTCTATTTTATTTATAGTTTTATAAGAATTTATGCAACATAGAGAAAAAAAAATATTTTAATTTATATATTATTTTTAGAACATATTGTATAGTTTTGTAGTGTGTGTCTGTCTTGTAATTTATATTAGTATCTACCCACATAGTTATAAATTTTAGTAAAATAAATAGCTTAGAAAATTAGTTTTGTCTGTTTCGAGCATGCAATTAATTTGCATGCCCTAAACTGGCAAAATATGGACCACAAATTTTTACATCTGGGCGCTATACCACAAAATTTTACAATTACGAGTTACAATTTACAAAGTTACAAGTCCATGTACCACAAAACTCTAAGCCACGCAATTCTAAAGGAAAATCCTTACAAATACGTAAATTGTAGTGACAAGTCTACAATTTATACATGCTTTGTGTTGCGCTTTTAAAAATGCGAAAGAATTGTAGATTGTAAATTGTAACATACCTACATATTTGTAATTTCTGTGTAACGCAATTTTTTTTATTTTTACAATTTTGTAGAATAGTTGACTAGTAAAGTTTTGTGGTATAGGGCCTTAGTAAAAGCAGTATGTTTATCAAATAAATTATTCTTATTCTTAAAACAAAACAAATAACGTATATGCTCAGTGACATAACTTTATCTGAGATACAAACACGTTAGCTAACCTAAACTAAAATTAAACTGTCCCCGGACTTGACTATAAAGTTTTCGGTCCTTTCGCGTATGATTTATTCTGAAGGCTTTATGAGTAAATTGGGTCTTAAGGGTTGGTTTACATTATGTGGAACACTCGGACGTAATGTAACAGAGGTTCGAAAATTTCGTACAAGGTAATTTCGGTTATAAAAGAGTTCGCAAATGATAAGGACAGCACCCTCGTCACTTTTCTAACGACCGACTCACAAATACGACGAAATGTATTTAAGTTTCTTTTCGCTCCTGTGTACCTAAGTTTGTATTGCTCGCACGCAGCCTAGTAAAATAATTGATAAAAATATTTGCTGTTGTGTAAACGTTGTCCTATTGGCTTAGAGGATAACGAACCCAATTCTTAAACAAGTGACTGTCTATACACTTACCCCAAGTCCCAAGATACAGACTAACTGTCTAGTTTGGGATTCACTGGCAAATAATATATTGTAACCTAGCTGTGGGCAATATTTTAAGCTATTCATTACGTCTCAACTTTGTGTATTACCTGTGAATCTGCTTACTGTACCTATTACTTGGACAATAAAATATTTTCTATTTCAATTTTAAATGTCTCAATGAAATTCCATATTAGTTAATGATGTGGGCCACTGGCAGTGAGGACTTCAGGCGGATTATGAGAAAAGTTGCATCAGTCGGATCGTCGAAACGTAGTGTAGTGACTAGTGATCAATACTCGATCCGTCTCAATACGAGAAGTGGCCTAACTAAATAAGTACAAGGTATTTCCGTGTTCACGAATATTTTCCATTTAAGAACAACAAAATATATTCTCATGAAAATCTATTATTTATTCTTTGTATATTTACATAATTTAAAAAGCTAACAATCTTAAAATAATAATATATACGAGTATATAAACTAATAAATCTATTATAGAATAATTAATTGCTCAAATACAACGACGGTCTACGCCGCCGCGTCGGTCGCAAATTTTAAATATTGAGCCATTTTGTGACCAACAAAACAAGGGAATATAACCATGGAAACATTGGAAAGTTTAACTTACATAGCCTTATTGCATTATTTAACCGACTTCATTTTTATTCATGTGGGGTTCGCCTATACTTTATATAATGTTTCATTATGAAAGTCTGTGTACGTATGATTTATTGCTGTGTGTATTTGTGTAGGAATGTCGCTCTTTCTCAACGACAAACAAAAAAGTTGTCCGCAACACCAATTTCTTATCTAGGTACTACAGTTTTTGCCACTACACAAGTAAGGGAGATTTATTAACGTTAAATTACATTCGTAGATAGCCACTATGTTTTGTTTCAGTACTTGACTTTTGTTTGTGTGCGAAGATTTTTTGCTAAGGAGTATAAATCCGAATAATACCTTTTGTATTCTGCTTCCTCTTACTTACCGTACTTATTTAGATACTAGCTGCGCCCCGCGGTTTTACCCGCATAAGTCTCGATCCCGTGGGAATATCGGGATAAAAAGTACCCTATGTCCTTTTCCGGGACTCAAGCTATCTCTATACCAAATTTCATCAAAATTGGTCCAGCCGTTTGAGCGTGAAGAAGTAACAAACATATAAACACACACACACACACACACACACTCACAAACTTTCGCCTTTATAATATTAGAGTGAAGGTCAAAGTCAAAGCATTTATTTCAATAGGCACATAAAAGGCACTTTTGAACATCAAAAATTACATTAAAATAGAATTGATTCTAGTCGCCCCTTCCAAAAGGTAGTTTTTGTATGGAGAAGAATGTCAAGAAACTCTACCGTTGCTCTTTCAAAATGTTTTACAATATTTTGCATAGGTACATTAATTATATAATAATATGTGCGGACAATGCACCTAAAATAAAATTACTATAACACAACATGTATAGGTACTGATTCGTAAATTATCCTTAGGTAGATAAGCGTCTATAAATATCTCAACAGTCATAATACATTTTATCGAAAGCTCAAAGGATGTCGTTTTGACGGAACGGTAAATTCAAGAATTATTTTTGAATTATTTCTATAGCTCGTAGCGTATGTTATAAAACTAGCTAATTTAGTTTCCCTGCATCCATAAACAACCCTTACTAACACTGTCCCACAATCCTACCTACTCGTGTCAGTCATAGAGCACCCCTTTACCTTCTTCCGCATGCATGCATCTTTTCAGCCTCGCGCGTCAGTTGCTACTGAATGCCTGAAACACACCTGCTTCAGCTAATGAAGGTCAAGGTCAACTGCCACTAAGAGCTGAAACAGTTCACTGCATAGTCAATTGTGCTATGCAATATGCAGGTGACTGATACAACCACTGTAAACCTCAAAGCATTTAGGGTACATGTCGAGTAAACGTTTAGGTACCTAATGGTGATTACTAAATATTGAATTATTATAGAATTGATTGGTAGAAACAATAGGTATTTTGCTGAAAATGAAAAATTTAATTCGGAAACGAAATATTATGTCGAAATTGGGCCCTCATGTTATATTCAACATTTTCCAACTAGTATTTAGGAGTACAACAAGTATTTAGGAGTACCTGCTACCTACTCATCCGCACAGAAATTTTAAGAAGATACTCAAATTCCTGTAATTACACCTTAATTTTCTACGAAACTTGATCATGCAATTGGTCTGGTGGCATCATTTCGCCGGACAAATTCTTTCACAGGAAGCTCTACCAACAATTAAAAACCGCTTTGTGAGCTAGGTCTTAGATTCTAATTCTGATTATACAGGGTGAAATTTTAATCACCGTTTTCCTCTTAAGGAGCCATTGTACTCATCATTATGAACAACTTTTACTGTGGGACCAAACCCGAATCCGTGAAAAAAAATCAGCTGTTCCCTACATTTATGTTCGCGTAACTTGTCAAAATGTAGGGAACAGCTGATTTTTTTTTCGGGGTTTTATGTTTGGTCCTATAGTAAAAGTTGTTTATAATGATGAGTACAATGACCCCTTAAGAGGAAAACGGTGATCAAAATTTCAACCTGTATATTAGGGCCATTTGACATCGTGGTTATCATCAAATAGGTAAACAGCATATTTGATGATAACCACGATGCCAATGGGTTACTTACCTTTCATTATACTCTGTCAAATTAATCACCTACTATAACCTTAAAAGCATGGCTGCTACTGTACTTAAACCGAATTAATTATGAACGATACGGTATCATAGTTGACAGGGATTAGACACGAGGGTGGAATAACATTGTGCGTGATTGCGATAATTAAACTAATTCAATTAATCAATTATTATCCATCAAGATCGAGAAATGATGAAGTGACACTTAAACTTTACCCTCTTTATTCACAAACGTTGCTTAAAGCTCGCTCGCTCGGTCGCTCTTAATCAGAACAAATTTAGAAAAATGGCTATTGATTTACTTTGTGGTCATCCTTAACGCTAACTGCTTCTTGCTGACGTTATGGTGTGATCTGATTGGTGACTACGAACTAAATCTGTACGGAGAGCGCTGTCTTGAGTTGGTTTGTGTGACTTTTCAGGTTTATTTTTATTTTCTGACTGACCCTTCCTACGACCGTTTCCTTATTTCTTTTAAAATCGATATGATTCCGTGGACAATAGTGTGGGTTGTGCGTTTGTTTACTATTATAGCTAACTGTTAATGTTGTTAGCCATAACTGTTTTTTGTCCCAAATAAATAAAATAAAAAATAAAATAAATAAAATAAAATTAAGCAGTGATTAGCGACTGTTTAACCATACACTTTTGACGTTTGAACGTCACTTAACTTTAATCATCGTTTATAAATAAACCCCTACATGTATAATTTAATAGACCTATTTGTATGGTGTCAAGAGTGTTACATTACATGAGGTACTTAATATCCAAATAGATATGTATTACTGTAGGAGTTACCAGTTCATTTTGAGAATTTTCTTCAATCACTGCAGTTATAATAAAAACATCTTATTCCAGTCCTACCGCAGAGTAAAGGTTCTTTTGATACTGAGAAGAATTGATTAAAGAAATATCTGGTAACTGGTTGTTCATCATCATCATCATTTCAGCCGAAAGAGGTCCACTGCTAGACACCTATGTCTAGCAGTGGACCTCTTTCGGCTGAAATCCTCCCCCAAGCACCTCCAATTCGACCGGTTCTGTGCTTCTCGCATCCAACGGGTTCCTGCGGCCTTCACACGGTCGTCGGTCCACCTTGTGGGAGGCCTTCCAACGCTACGTTGTTAGATGATCACAAATCTAAAAAAAAGACAAACAACACAAAATCGTTTACAGCAGGTATTGGATCAGACAAGGCTTTGAACTGAATTCCTGAAGTTTTTAACACCAAAGTAAGATCAATCCTGAAACCTAATAACGAAGAACATCAGCCTAATTGCGGAACGCCAAATCGTCAAATGATTCTGATCAGTTGGCTTCATTTCTATCACAATTGGCTTCATTTTACGATTTTCGAATTGCGAAACTCAAGTTTATTATGAAACCTATTATGAACGTTAAGGCCCTGCGCAGAAACTAGAGTTTCGCAATGCGAAAATCGTAAAATGAAGCCAATTGTGATAGAAATGAAGCCAACTGATCAGAATCATTTGACGATTTGGCGTTCCGCAATTAGGCTGCATGTCTTAGAACACCCTCCCGGGATGTTCAAGCAACAACTCGATTTACTCGTTCCCGACACATTCGCGAACTTAGTAATTACTCATTCGAACTGATTCGTTCAAGCATATTCATTTGAAAGTTCAGTTAGTTGAAAAACTAATTTAATGCCGGCGGTATTAAAGCTAACCTTTGCTAAAGTTCATAGCGTCATAGCGTTTATTGCGTTTGTTGCAGAGCTTGGTACAACCGCTGCAACTGATATTATATTACGAAGTTACTGTACCGACACGTGTTAGTGTAATAGAACCCTGCTTAAACCGACTGCCAATACCTAATATTTTTGTCAGTTTACTAGGTTAAGAAAGTCCCAAAATTAATAGAAATTCTAACTGTTACGAAAGTGTGTGTACTAAGCATACAAATTGGCAAACATAAAACACTTTATATCGTCGCAACGATGTGCCAAGCAGGCACAAACAATATTGTCGTATAATTTTCTATTTACTCTTTGTTTATGACGACCTGAGTATAAGAAAATTAAAGGAAAACATACACTGTATCAGTCGCGTATAATCTAGAACAAATTCTTAAAGTAAACCTGATGGCGGTAGGAAATTGCGGTACTTGTGGACAACGACAAGACGACGACACGACGGAACGAGTTCGTCGTTGTTTGTGAATTTTAGTGATCCTTAAATCGCTGTAGAAACTGCTACGAAGTTCTGCTTTTAATTATAGTAATTAATTGCGTGACTATTTATTACTGAGCAGTTTTACTTAACTATCAACTTAGCAGATGTGAAAAGTCGTTCAAAAAGATAATAAAAATAGTCCTGCCGGTACTTTCAAGACACGCACTTGCTCAAACATAATCAATTCAGCAATCACGAATCCTAAACCTAAATTTGGTAAAATAAATTAATACTTTTGAAGCTTCAAGGGAATCAACAACATAAATCACGAACATTGCTGTATAAACTAGCATTTATATACAAAACGAAGTACATCAAAAGGGCTCTCAGTACGTAGATGGTATCTAAGCAAGTCGGTGGCATATAACGTGAGCTCTCGAGGTAACATACGGACTGGCACACAACGAGCTCTTTGTCGAGCAGCTGAATGTGAATGTGCCATAAGCTCGCGTAGTCGCGGAGTCGCGTGCTCTGAACGAAACTCTTGTTCTATTTAATATGATACGTGACTCATTCACACAAGCTACTTACATTGTGACGTAATCTGTTTAAAACGTATCTAGGCACAGCGTATTTTTCCAAACATGTAGTTTTTCATGAACAGACACGGTAGGAGAATTGCATGTTTTTGCACCTATTGTGCACATAGAGCTACGAGTAAGCATGGTCTTGATCTTTGTAAGGAACACGTAAGAGTCGTAAATGGTTTTAAAAAGGAATGAATTACTGCTGAAAAAAATAATTAAGGCACCAAATACTGCTTTGAATTAAACACTTAACCCTTCGTATGCTTAAACGTGGATCCACGCGAGACACAATGGCTTTTTAATTGTGTCTTTAATTACGGCATTCAACCGGTTAAGGATGCATTAGTCGACGGCTCGAACTCGTTAGTGGGTCTGGCTAATATGCATGCTATTAGTTTATTTATTTAGTATTTATTTATTTATTTAGTCAAATAGACGATGATTTATTACGAAAACGAGCGTAAAATTTTATGAACAGACCTTTTGTCGTGTAGATCATCATTATACTCCTGCTCTTATCCCAATTTATTTGGGGTCGGCGCAACATGTTTTTTTCATCTATTAGTCGTCATCTCGGTAGTCACCCCCTTTCTAACCATGTCATCATTCACACAGTCCATCCATATTTGGGCGTGTAGATATTATGAAAAAAAAAAACTACTGGATGTATTTATTATATATCTATCTATGTACGGTAAGAATTTTGCCATTTTGATACTCCTTGAGTTATTTATTTACGTCCAAGTATAACTTTCAAACAAATATTTTTTTTTATTCTGTGACTGTACAGGGCTAGATAATGACGAGACAAGTAATGTAATTTTTATTGCACACTGTCAAACAGTGGAGTAAACTCCATACTACGTTACTATGGCAGAATGATTGACTAGTGTAACCTTAAACATAAATTTTCTCGAAATCGAAACCGTAATATGCCATAATTATTTTTAAAACAAAAGTATAAATAATTTAGTTTGTATTACGAGAAAAGTACTATAAGTAATTTAAATACGAAAAAAACTAGTTCTCATTATTTTTCGTTTCTCGGCAGTTTGCGACAGACGGCGACGACGTGCGCTGATAAATTCGACAAGAAAATTAAAGTATTGCAAAAAGCTTAAAACCTCCGGCATCTTTGTAATAACTGAGGAGTTTCTTATTAAAAGCTCATCATTTGCAGTGACGTAGCGCTAAAGTATAAGAGATGTTTATAGGTTCAAAAATATATGCTGTAATTTATGGACACAAAGAAAAGCTGCTATTTGATTGTATTTTCTTTACTTACGGCATTGGATTTTGGAGGTGGCCTGGGAAAGGGGCAATTAGGTACAACTAAGTTTTAAAATTAAATACTTGCCCGAAAAAAGACGCATCTTAACATTAAGTAGGTACCTATTCCAATCTAAAATCTAGTTAACAAATTGGAGAAGGTTCTTCTACGGGATATTGTACTAGTAGGTGGATAGAGTTACCTACCCACTCACGCTACCCAATTACGGAGTCTGCAGGGTTTCTGAGTCTCTCCTTACTGAAGATTACAACGAAATTCTCATTAAATGTGACGCAAATACGCGTTCAAGACTACACCAGTAGATACCTTACACACACGAACAAGCAAGAATTGTAAAACTTGCTATTTTAAAATTCTTTCGTTCCAACTGAATCTTACTTCGGAACAATTTTAAATTAATATCTTCAAATTAGTATGCAGAAAGAGTTTTTCGTACTTTTATAAATCCTTTGTAATATTTTTAAAAGAGCTTTTATTCTCTAAGTAAAATGCTTATAAGCAGATATTTTTAAACGCTTCGTTCAAATAGGTGGACGTTTTCACTTTACTCAGAGTATGATTTAAAATAATGACTTAAAAAACTAATCGTGTACGCTGATGCGAATGCAAAATGAAGATTTCTTGCACGAGTCTTTACTTTAAGTTTCAGAAAGCGAGACAAACATCAAAAGTTTTATAAAAACAGAAGACGAACGCTCCATTATACTCACATAAAACAAAGTGAAGTAAAATTGCAATTTGTTTTGGAACAAGGAAACCTTCAAGGAATCATGCGCAGCTTGAAAGTAGCGTCTGCAATAACTACGACACAGTGTCGCAACAAGCTCTTAGTTTAACCGACGGTTAATTTATTGCATCGCAAACTGCCAGTATCTGGACACCCGACAAACTTTATAGAGTTCCCCCGTCGTTAAACTAATTTATACACCTCCAAGGAACTAATATTTTATTCCAAGAAATCGGAAACTTATTAAAGAGGCGACAATATAAATTCTGCGTTTCATTCAGCGTTAGGTAAGTATTAAATTTTCGTGTTTATGTAAATCTATACATCTATATAGATACTGTAGAGGCTATCTATGTAGCCTTAGGTACCTTTTATAATGCAGGCCGGTCATAATTGACGGCATCTGCTGTTCGAACATTAAAGCAGACGTCAAAGATTTAGAGGGGGAGGGGAAGGGGGGGGGGGCTTGTCAGATAGACAGGGCTTAATATATCTGATGAAATCCTTAAGGAGTTTGATTTCATAAAAGTGCGCCCGTCTTAGCTAGAACCCCTATAGTATGTACCAATAAATAAAATTGAAGTGACTGTTTGTAATGCCAAAATAACAGCTTTTTACTAAATGCAAAAAAATAATTTTTTTTTATATTTTTGGATGCCTGTCTGTTTGTTCCGGCAGCCGGCTAATCTCCGAAACAGGTGGACAGATTTTGACAGGACTTTCACTGGAAGATAGCAAATGTCATGAGATGTAACTTTGTTACTATTATTTCAGAAAAAATAATTAGGGTTGTCGCGCAAAAACTTAAAACTCATGATGAACTCTAATTTGTTTTCCGACATGCACTCGAACGAAGTCGCAGGCACAGCTAGTGTATAAATATAACCCTATCAAAACCGACCCGCACTGGACCGCGTGGTAGCCTCGACGCTAGGAGGCCACACACATCCCAGCAGTGGAAATAGATAAATGAATATTAATTACCATTCATATATTTATTATGTAAAATACATAATGTTCCCACTACTGGGACACAGACCACCTCACCAACGCAAATATATTGAAAGTTCTGAAACGTGAAAAATGTCGTGTAATATTGTAGTTGAAATGTAACTATGAATAACAAACATTGTCACCTAATATTCAAGGAAGGATTCAACATTGTACGAGAGCGCAATTACAATGGACCGGATCATCTAAATTCCGTTTGTGTGTACAAACACGGAGCCTCAATTACATTTCACTGTTCAAGCATTCGCTAAATGAGCATTCGTGTGTTTAACATTTGCACAATAAATTAATTCCACACTATACAAATTCGTCAATGAATACGTAGTTAAATAGAAATGTTAAGTATTAATTTGTCCCATACTATGTTTATCTAAATTCTAGCTAGCTTTTATTGTATTTAGGAAAATAGTTTCAGCTTCAACCAAAAATAGCTGCGAACAAAAACATTTTTGTGGCGAAAAACTTTGTTGTATAAGACGTTGACTAAAGTGGTGCTCTAACACTTTGGCTGTAGAATGCAGTTGGTAAGTGCCCAGCGCGGGACTCGACCGCGGGAATTGTTTTTGTTTTAAACGATTCCCCCTCTTAAGTCTGACGGACATTATTTCTCTTAAAAGTGCCCAGACTCATTGGGCGAAGCTTCAAACTTTGCCGGGTGGAGTATTCTTCGGTCTCGAATAGCAGAGGGCTGTGCTTCGAGACGGGTCTCGAAAGCCAACTTCGAGATTAATGGTAATGGTGGCTCACTCTCGCAGACAGTTAGACACGTATTAGCCAGAGGGTTTTATTTATATGGGTCGTTCGCAATGGATCTTAAAACTTTGCCGACGCTTATCTATAGGTCTAAATAATTAATTTCCTCTAATCGAGTCTTTGGCTTGAGTTGGACCGAGATTTATGTTGTCTAAGTTAGACACATTAGATCAAAATTAAACTCATCTATCACTAAATGTGGCTTACGTGTTCCAGAATACTTCCTTAAACATCTAAGGATAAAAATCATGTTATCCATACGTCACAATAATAAAAAAATATGTAGGTACGATTATTGGTCATTAAACTCATGGCCACAACGCACCAATCAATTTTAAAATCGTCTTTTATATTGAACAAAATTGAGTTGGTAGGTTATAATTATTATAACAATTACAATTCAACCTCCATTAAGTTCCAATTAAAAGGTTGTTTATTTCCGTATTTATAATGGAATAACATCCGCAGCAATTTGTTCGTTCAATTACCTAATATTGTTTCGAACAATTAAAAGTAAGGATAGGCGTCGTCAGGTGAGATGCATATCATTGTGTATTATTACGGGTAGCAGCTGTTCCTAACGGGCCCGGCCACGGCTCGTTCCGGCTAATGTACCTACCACCACACGCGAACGCCTACGTAACCCTTGATTTATTTAAGTGATTTATACCTCAGACTTTATGTGATACGAGGCAAAATTTAACTGTTTTAGAGCCGTTAACCTTTTGCCTTTTTATCTCTTGCTAATTTCATTTCAATTATGGTTTTTGAAATTTCTATATCAAATACGTACCTGTAAACCAAAATTACAGTGTAAGTATATTTTTATTATTTGCTATCATAGCGTCCGTAGTCACAGATATTCTGAGAAAATTTGAAATGACTAGCTGTCACTGTTCTATACATACAGTTCTGTGACAGATGGACAGACAAACGGACGCGTCGGATTAGTAATAGAATCCAGAATCCCGTTGACACATTTGGGTGCGGAACCCTAAAATACATAGATGTGATCTACAGTGGTTTCCAATACTGACATCGCCCTGTGAAGTAGTGCAATGCATTTTTAGGTCGCCGTAAAATCGGCTTACTCGGTCTGAAACAACTTTATGTCGAGAAGAGAGTGCATAGGACGGCGAAACGTTGGTGACGATGAATGGGATTTTTCTTTTCGCCACCGCGCCGCTGAGGACCAGATTAATTAATTTGAATTGAAAAACTGCCTTTAGCTTGAAACTTTTTGTAGAAGCTCTGGATTAAATTTTATGGAAATGTAAACAGAAAATGCGGAAAAGAGTTCTATGAAAACTTATTGAACTCCGGGAATGAACTTACCTACCCGTTTTCAACGTAAGACTGACCTAGTTTTTTTTAGATGTCTGCCCGTAGACGTCAATGCTCAACATAGGCCTCCTAATGACTGATGCAATGAATGGCCAAAGAGGAAATCGCCATAATTAACATGTAGACGAAGCATGCATGAACAACCCTTAAAATATGTTTTATCTGAGTAATAGAACTAAGTACTTATTGTATATTTATTTTTATATTTTGTATCACGTCAACGCCGGCTGTTGCTGGAAACGAGCGCTGGGCCTCTGTCACTCATAGGGTCTTAGCATTATGCTGAGCGATGGCCGTTTTTCATGGATGTGACGCATTTTTTCCCCTAACTCGTTGTTTTTTTGTGTTTGTGTTTTCTTTCTTCCTTTTTAATATAAATACGAAGAAGGTAAGTCAAAATTGCGGGCAAAATAAGAGTTAATTCAATATCACTTTAATTAAAAGGATAGAACGGATATAAAGTCAAACTTTACTATTACAACCTTAAAGTAATTTCTTTAAAGTTTCCGACGACCCCTTAAATCAAAAAGACGTCACGTCTGAAATTGAATTGCCATTTCCTCCAAACAGTGCCAAAACTTTTTATGTCGAAATAAAAGGCTTGGCTGAGACCGTTATACAGGATACTGACGTCTTTTAAAAGTTTTTCTTTTGTCAATATTTTATCTTTTTCACGTTATTCCTAATAAATGTCAATTACAGAAAATTATATTGATATAATTTTCTGTAATTTACACTTATTCGGTATACCTTAAGTATTCGTTATCGAATTGTAAATGTGAAATGTTTAGTACCTACATATTTACCTACCTACACCACAATTCGAATTTGATTATATTACTTTTTTGCACGAGAAAAGGAAAACATCTACTGCCAAACATTATCCTATAGGACATGGTTTGATTAAATCTTATGTTCTATGAAATCCTTCAATCTGCATAGCCTTTTCCCAACTATGTTGGGGTTGGCTTCCGGTATAACCGGGTGCAGCTGAATACCAGTATTTTACATGGAGCGGCTGCATATCAGACCTCCATAACCCAGTTACTGCGAAACACGATACCTCTCGGTAAGACTGGTTGTCAGATACCCCTTGGCCTTTGGTTAGACTTTTGGGCTTCTGACGACCCGTAACGACTCTTAAAGATCTACGAATGACAGCCAGGACCAATGGCTTAACGTAACCAGCAAAAAAGATAAGTAACCAGGCTCGTCGGATATAGTTGAAATTTATAAGTTAAGTTTATTTCTGTAAGAAACCGATGGATGTTTCTGAATTTGTTTTCTATTAATTAAATTAAACTTTATTCAAAGAACAAAAACCATGTATTAATGCCATACAAAACAGTTCAGACTCATTTAGAAAAACTCAACCCGTATATCTTGTCATTTATGTCACTGATAGCAATAACATCGTTGCCGAGGGAACAATACACGCGTCAGCAACTGTTTATAGGGTTATCAAAACTGCCTATGCATTAGCTGATTGACTCCGAAAACATGTAGATACGAAGCTGTATCGTATTACCGAAAATAAAGAGGTAAGGTAGAGGTAAAATTGTCTTGAAAAGATCGCTCTTAGCGATAAGACCGCCCATTGTGTCACCCATTGTAAAGTTTCCTTATTTATGTCTGTAATTTATATGGTGTATATAATAAAGAGTATTCTATTATATTCTAAAGTAGTTCTTATATTCAAGAGGCTAAAGAAAAATTGCCAATCGTAAATTAGATTTTTCATGAAATTGACAAGGCTTAGGTATAAAATAAAATAATGTGAATATCTTCATGATAGTTCCCATCATTTTGTGCTACAGAAAACTAATTTCCAGGATTTTTTGACTAATTTAATTGTAGTATTAATACAAGACGAAAAAAATGTGTAGAGGCATTTTTGCGAAATTCCTTTTATTTTTGGGAATATTACGATAAAACACTTTCAGCAGTTAAATAAGTACTACGTTCTTATTCCGAGGAAGAAATCGTCTACCGTAGCATGTTGCGGGAATTATTAGTTTATTTTTACTACACAAATCGGGGGTATGCAAGCAAGGGTACGGGTTACGTAACTCGAACTACACAAAATAATGTTTTACGCGTCGTCGTCGCCGTCGTAATGTTGTTGTTACGTCGCCGCGTCTTAGACGTCGTTGCCGCGTTCCTTACCACAAAATGTAAATACCTACTTCTCGTTTTAATTTAAATCTTGTTTCGTCTTTACGTGTATCTAATTAAAAGTACAATTTTGTGTTCGCGGTAGGTTTGTTTATGTTTAAATTGTTTTACAACGCATGTCAAGCACGCAACTTGGCGGGCTTTTCTTTGTGGGATTTATTTGAAATAACTCAGGCAGGCGCTTTACTTTGTTTAATTAATTTCATTACCACTGCTCTCAAAACGGTGAAGGAAAACATCTTGAGGAAACCGGCATGCCCTAGAACCAATAATTCGAAGACATGTGACATCTGCCAACCCGCACTGTAGACCGGCGGGGTAGATTATAGCCCATTGCACTCCCTCTAGAATATGACGAATCCACGAATCAGTCGAGTAGCGAATCTGCCGAACTAACTAATCTGTCCAATCCAAGAATCTGTCCAGTACCGAACAAAGGGAAGCCCATGTGCCAGCGGTGGGAACATTATAGGCTGATTATTGTAATGCTTTATTTATTAGAAATAATTGGCAAAAAAAATGGAGGATATAGTACCATCTATAACGGTAAATTTGCACCTTCGAAATGTTAGCTTATTGTTTTTGTTGCATTAAACCCCCAGTCATTTTGTATACCTACTTATTGCGTATACCTAATGTAGACCCACCCTTAGTAAGTATGGCACCTAAGTAGTGTGGTACAGCGTTAAGCTATTAATCCTTAGCAGTATTGCCAGCTTAGAAAACACAATAAATTATAAATACATAATAGTCAGCAACATCTACCGAGATGACGATTAATAGAGGAGTATGGAAGAAAAAGACATGTTTCGCCGACCCCAAATAAATTGGGATAAGGAGAGGAGAATGATGATGAGTCAGCAACACGTCTGGGATATTCTGTTCATCGATCTCTCCAACAATATTGCTTAGTATTACAGAATCGTGCATTTAATCCCCTTAGCAGAGACATATTCAATCAAATTAAATGTGCCGTAAAATTTTACTGTCTCTTTATGTATGCTGGTTACGTTAAATTAAATGAGTATTGATGTTTTTCCCTTAGGAGAGCGGGATCTTCTATGAGGCCCTTTGTACAGTCAACAAAAGAGATAAGTATGCAGGATCGTCAGATATAGTTGAAGTTTAGTAAGAAACCGATAGATGTTGTTGACTGAAATTTAATTTGATAAATGAGCTGTTTGTTTTCTATTAAAAAAAAGTAAATTTAATTCGAGAACATCCATCGGTTTCTTACTAAACCTCAACTATATCCAACGATCCTGCATACTTATCTCTTTTGTTGACTATACACGGCACGGTGTCTTTACAGTACGGCTTATAAACCGCACTGTAGAAAATACGTGTCCGTGTACAAGCTTCCATAGTGATCCATACAACATGACGAACCGTGCCTAGACACGGAGTATAAACCGTAGTTTTTCACGACAAAAAAAACGTGAGTGTACAAAGGACCTGATGATACTAGGAATAAATAACGTGTCTTATTCTTTAGCTAAAAATAATGCTGTTTTTTCAGTTATCAATTATAGAAGGAGACCTAAACGTATGTTTAAAAAAAATAAACCAATCAGTAAACATGTTAGTATTAACATGTTTACTGGTTGGTTTTATTTTTATTAGACCTCCATTTAAAAGAAAATATTACATTTGTTATAATAAACATATTTAAGTATATCATGCTTTTACTAATCACTTCAAAAGCAAATCTTTGCCCTTATTTCAGTTAAATTACAGCGCTCTCGCCAAAATATACTTGCATAGTTCGTGTGAAGTTAGCTAGATATTTCATTCAACGTCAGCCAATGTGCCATATTCTAGCCATTTAATGTACCTTTATCTGAGAACTGAAAGTTTATCACTACCGTAGCTATAACTCATATTTTGAGTTAATTATTATGTAGCAATCTTTAAGGCAGTTTCCGGCAAATATGAAACAGTAATATGGTTTAGACAAAGGTCGGTGGTATCTGTTTACCTACTTCAGGCAATTCAGCAAAACTTAAAACCACTTAAGGGGTTAAAGTTAGGAGCACTTTAACGCCTTAAGTGGTATATTTAATTATAATTATTTGCCTAGCGTTTAAAGATTAGTGGTCTCTACCGCACACATTTCAGTAAAATAGAGTTAATAATGCGAAAACAAACGTAGCTAAATTAAAAGTGCGCAGTACTGTACACCCCTAGCCTATTTCAAGTTAAACAAATATCAACTTTATTTTAATGAGAGTTAAGTTGCTTTTAGAGTGACTAACACTATTGAAACGTTATGATTTTTTTTTAAGTTGTAGCGTAATCTGAACTTTATTGTCTACACAATAAAGTTCAGTAAAATAAAACACAACTTAAAAAAAAGTGTTTTTTTAAGTCGTGTTTTATTAGAAAAATTCATTTTTTCATATTTGTTTACATTTTTGGCAAATAAATCGCGAACGCAGATTAGGTAGATACATTTTTGCTTAACCCTTTGGGTAAAATAGGCGCAATGTGATGTTGATATTTGGTTACAAACATAAATAAGCATATACAATAAAGAGCCGCATGGGTCAAACTTCAGGGTTAAGCAACGCTTGCCTAGGTCGATCCGTGGATGGGTGACCCCGTGCTTCGGAAAGCACGTTAAGCCGTTGGTCTCGGCTGGCAGCTTCCCGTCTAAACGGGAAGCTGACCCCAACATAGTAGAGAAAGGCTAGGCAGATTATAATACATTATGATATAGTTTGAATGCTGTAGATAATCCTAATCCTAGATCTAAGTATAACTAACTAGAGTTCACGTGCATGTCGGAAAATAAATTGGATTTCATTGGTTTTTTTTTTTGCGCGGAACCCTAATTCTTTTTCTAAAAGAAAATCCTAAGTTACTCATTATAACATCAGCTATCTGCGAGTAAAAGGCCCGTTAAAATCTGTCCAGCAGTTTCGGAGATTATTCGGAACAAACAGATAGACAGACAAAAAACAAATAATTTTTATTACTTATAAGTACCGTAAGTATAATTATAGTTTCAGATGCATTTAGTGAAAAACAGTTATTTTGATAGTACAAACAGACGCTTCAATTTTATTTATTTGTTTTTTTATAAATGTATTATAAACATAACAGACACTCAAAACACTCCCTCGCCATTTCTTACTAACATTAATAATTTTATAGGCGGCATTAAAACACATAAATACAACGTTTTGAAACAAGGAACGAAACGAGCCCTGAGACAGACATTATTTATCAACGTAACGAAAAATTTCCACCATTTTCCCAAGTTTGGGAACGCGGTGAATGTACAGTACGTTCACTTTGCTACTGTTTAATTAAATGTCGTCATATAATTAATTAAGTGCACACCTCACGGGTATATTGGCTTTTTAGAATACAGATACTCTACTACATTCATTTCCGCTTGCTCAGTCGTTATTTTATAAATTACAACCCTTGAATGTTGCCTCTTTGATATCAACTCAAAAACGACAGCTGACGAAAGGCATAAAGCTATGGTGAAAGCTTGGCGGACAATTCGGTGGTCGCTTTACTACATATGAACACTTTCACTGTCCCAATATAATAACGGACAGAACAAGGGTTATGATGATCTATATATGTATATCTATACATATAAGAAAATGGAAACGAAGAATTTTTGTCCGTTTGTCTGGATGTACATTCCGGATTGGTGCAAAAACGGCTAAACGGAATTGGATGAAATTTAGCACACAGATATTTTATAACCTCGATTAACACAGAGGGTACTTTTAATCCTGGTAGTACGTTCCCGTGGGAATTTTTCCGACATCCACGCAGGCGAAGCCGTGGGCAAAAGCTAGCTTTTACGAAACGCATCAGACCCCTATTATAATGACTAGCCATTTGACGTAAACCACACAATCCATGACAATAACAGAACAGAAACTCTTCCGCCATTATCTAATTCCTTAATCCATTCTCAGCTAGCTACTAAGAACACTATACCTAAGCAGGCCTATTCCGTTCAAACACGGCTTCCGTGAGAGTTCCCAAACAAAAGATTAATCGTAGCAATCAGCTCGCCACGAGGTATTGATCTTCGAAGTCCCGAGTCATGAAACAGATAAGTACTTATACAAAAGGTCAGGTCCATACTACGAGCGAAAACGCACGCATAGACACGGCTCACGTTCAGCGATTGGAAACGCACTCGCGATTGACACTACTGAACTTAGAGTAATTCTGTTAGTCTATTTATAAACGTTGATTAAAATTTAAGAGATATTTAAACGTCAATAATGTATGGTTAAATAAACAGTCGCTAATCATTACTTACCTTTAAGGATAGTTCAAATAAAGGGTAATACGTGTTTACACCTGTTTTACAAATAAATACTTTATAAAGACAAAGTATTTATTTAACCTACCTTTATTAAAGGAATGCCAAAGTTAAAAGACTTTGGCATTCGTTTAATAAAGGTCGGTTTATACAAAACGATTGAAAATTTGCAAAATATTTAATTTAACAAATTATATACAGGGTCCCATTAAAATAGATAGACAAATTTTAACACAGCGTTCGGTACGTCTAACCAAAGATATCTAAGCAAAAAAAAAAAACTGATTAAAGTGATTTTATTTTGACCTAAAATAATAAATTGCCGGCACATTAGTGTATTTTCGTTAGCTGAATATTTTTCTTGTAAGTACCTGATGCGTTTTTCTTGTATATATTTTTTTACCATCGTCCTTATTTTGGTGGTCTGAATGATTTCTAAAAGTTTGTCCATCTATTTAAATGGGACCTTATATATTAAACAAACAGGGATAGAGCATTTTTTCATTAGTTTATGTATACTAACACTTCAAGAATATCAAGGAAATGCGTCCTTTTCTAGATCAATGTTACTTTGGTCTGAACCCATCTTGAGATAATTTGTGTTTGGGATTGCAATAGGGACGTACCTACGCGTCTATGTGTGTGTGTGTGTGTGTGTGTGTGTGTATGAGTCGGTTTTCGCTCATTGTTTGTAGTCAGCCTTCTGTACCTATCTATTCTGTTGTACTGATCTTCGTAGCCCCGAGTCTCGAGCTACGAGCTACACTTTTAGAAATCCGATCACACTTACTCGTATCTATATCGAACCACGGCGGGTGGAAATAGAGGGTTTTACTTTCCTAATGTTGATTTCTGAGGGTCTCTTTTACCCTTTTGAAATGATAAAATATAGGTACTTTTTCAATGCAAACGTCTGAGTGATTAAAATTGTAATTCAATTTTGTGTTCCAATTCGCAACAAGAAATAAGTATAATCTTCAGTAAGTACCGTCGTTTAATGCTACAGAGGTTTTGATAAAAGTTTTTTTTTTTTTTTTTATATAAAATTAAATATCAAGTTAACCAGATAGTTATACAATGGTATTATTTAAATTAAAATCGTATAAAAAAATATTGTTACCTTTTATATTTTAAAAATAGTCCTCCAGACCGAATTTCGTCCATGGCAGCCATTCTCAGCGAAGACTAGTCATCTATGCGGAAGATATTATAGTGCACAAATGTGTGCAGACACAGGTGCACTCACTCTCTTACTCTCATAGTCCGATGGGACGGCAATCCGACACGACCGGGGAGAAACCAGGCGCAGGACTAACAGCTTAACGTGCTTAACTTCCAAACTCCGGGGCGGGTACTACAAAGAAGTTGGAATGTAAGTAGGTAATGGATGAAAGAAAAACCCATTATGACTTTGCCTGACCTGGGAGTCGAACCCACGCTAAGCATTCGCGCTTGCGACCACGATACCAACGGAGCAGCTCATATTACTGGTAAGTACAGGCTTTTAGGCGACATTTTCACATTACTATCTCTTGTAAATTGGGGGGCTTGTTAGATTTACCTACAGCAATAAGGGGTCGCACAATCGATAATAATTAATTACAGGTGATCAGGATATGTGGTGGCCATTCCATGTTAATTAGACCACTAATGCATAGTCAATGAAGCCGCTACACTGTAATATATCCCATATCAACTTCGCACCGTATGTCCCTCAACGGTTCCGTAATATACTTTTCCATAATCCCTTAATTTCCGGACTAATCCTGCCTGTCCCTTACACTAGAATAATATTTGTAACCCTTTTAGAATGAACACAAGTATTTTATTCGTTAAAATAAGATAACGTTATTATTACAGTTAAATGAATTTTCATACAGATTATGAGGGTAAATATTCTTTATCTTTTTAGTAGGTACAATCCCCAAATGGATGTGCTATTGAGCGATACAACCAGATTAATTTGCTGATTTGATCTCTTTGAAGGTACCTATGATTTAATTAAAATTGCAAATCATTTGACAGGCATCCGATACTTCAAATGAATTATTCATTGGCCTTTAACGGTACCAACACTACCAACCTATGCCCTCATCTTACCGTTTTTCCGGAAACAGTTTAGAGAAGAAATCTTACATTGATATTTTTTAAGAGGTATTCCCTTATCCAGGATTTGGATGGATTGCTTAATTTACATAACCACTAGCTATTTGACGAAACAGCTCCGTTATGTAAAACAGCTGAACGTCGTTAAGCGGTTTCTCATAATTACTGAACTGAATTGCATAAACGTTTTACATTTATCAAAGCAGCGGGAGGTCATGAGGTTATCTGGAACAGTGTGAAATGAAACGTCAAGTTGTAGATTTTAGTCCTAAATTTTGTCGCTCGTGGATCTGTGTGTCATAACAATAATGGTGTCCGAAACAGAATTAAATAAAACGAGTAATATGAGTGAAAATAACACTAACTCAAGATTTTAAGGACAATTTTAATAAAAAAGTTATGAGTTTTTTTAATGTCTGTCCTAAAAATACTAAATAGCCAAGTAACTGCGACCAACTTGTAAGTAGCGCTCGCCGGCCTCTGCCATGGCATCACGCCGCTCGCCCCGCTCGCTCGACTCGCGCGCTGTTGGTCACAGTTCTGACCTAACCAAAACCAATTGGTAATCCTGTAGTTTGGTTATTGCGACCTATTCGACATTAGAAGGCACACTAAATGCTTATTGTGACTGCAGATAAGCCATTCCGCATTATGTCTAAACGTGAGTAGCACTTTTGTTAAACGTAGCGCAATGGCAATTCAGCTGTTTTACCTAACGGAGCTGTTTTGTAAAACAGCGTATTCGACAATCCACAGCGATCGTAACATAACATAATCTTCGCTTGTTTTCCCCGAATGGTTAGGCAAGTGTGTGCATAGGACACCCACCATACACCAGAAGGTCAATTCTCATAATTAAAAACGTTCAAAATCTAGTCACAATCTCATCTTTGCGACAATCAATGTCAAAAAGTTGTCAAAAAATGGTCTTTGTGCTCACTAGTTCCTTTAGTAGTTCCTTCAAAGGAACTAGTGAAACAAAGGAACTAGTGAGCACAAAGGAAAAATGTAGGGAAGTTAGAAGTATTTTTGACAGATTGAGACTGAGATTGTCTAATCTCGAACGTTCACAGTCTTGTGAACGTTCTTAAAATTACGAGAATTGCCCCTCTGTTATGTTTTAATCCCATGTAATAGTGTGTAATAGTAGTAATACTATATTATTACACCTCACTGTAGTCCCCGAGTATAACTTAGCTAATCCACATGAAATAACTCTTGGGTCACCCCACACGTCCGAGGTAGAAACGTTGCAGAGTGCATGTCACCCCACATGCACTCTCCCGACGGAGGTCCAAAGAGGTCACTTTATTATTCATACTCTAACTCTAGTAACAATAGCAGCTATAGAAAGTCATAGTTATACTAGCTAAACGTGCCCATTTTTTACACGTGATACAGTAGGTACCTACATAATGCTGTAGGTATGTGTATTGCGGTGACCATTCCTACCTTTATGGCATTATTTATCAGAGGCTTATAGGGGCCCGTAGGGTCTGACAAGTAGATGATCCCACATCTCAACCAGCACGATGCTCGTGTAAGAAATAATGTAACATGAATGTTGACTTGGATATTTGGGGTCACATGATGTAAAATGGCATTTGAGAGAATATCATATTTGATACCCGGAAAATTCGTATGAAAACGACAAGGTACTTAGGAACAAACTAACAATACAGTCGTATCTTCCTCTAATATTGGTAAAAACGAATAGGGTATGTAGGTTGTACAGACATAGGTAGGTACATGTCTACAAAATTACAAAGAAATAAAACGCGAGCAAACTGATTTAGCTTCACGCAGTCGTGTGAATTGCCAAAAAAAGACTAAATGATTGCGACGAACATAATACATATATCTACGTGTACATTAAATTATTCAGACAACGGGCGATAGCTACGCGACGCCAGAAACAAACCTTTGTTCAGCGAGTTCGCGCGCGAATCATTCCGAGAATGCCAAAGGTCACGTGCCCTTCCCTTGCAATGAACTTTTACATTTTCAGAGTTTTAAGTGATTGATGTCGATCTCTTATTGCTTTTATTTCTAATGCATTCTTACGCCAATATTCTTAGTCCGTTAAAAGGAATTTCGTCGACTCATATCGCCATGACAACGGCCGCAGAAAAGCATCGCAAGTATTTTAGGCCGCGTCCTAACCAAAAGCTATTGCCGAGCGAATAAGCGCTCATCGCGATCATATGTCACTTTTTGTTCGGTGAACCGGAACGCGTGATCGCGCTGGTACGACATTCGCGCGACTATAACTTTTGGTTAGGACGCAGGGTTAGTCGCAAGTTTGAGTGAAGTTCGGAGGTTCCACGAATTTTTGCTTCACGCGGTGCTTGAAATTATATACCACACATATACATACATATGTACATATACGGGTGGATTTTTGAGACGGGCGGTAAGGGTGGGTACTCGGGTAGCTTAACCGTATTGTAGCTACAGCAAAACGGTCTTAAGAGACTGTACTTAACTTTTTGAGAAATGTTGATCTTAATTCACAGATTTTGAAGAATGTTTACAGTTTGCTGACTGTAAATTTGGAAAAAAAATTGTAACTGACCCATTTTCTTCACGACGTGACGCGACGACACTTTTTTTAGTACTTACAAGTTCAAAATATTTAAAAAAAGTTAAGGACGGTGTCCTAAGACCGTTTTCTTTTAGTACAACGGCTTAGCCAAAAATCCACCCTTTAATGAGCTCTATGAAAAGTGAGTGGACTCGAATATGTTATGGTAGGTTGTGTACCTTGAGTTTGGCAGATGAATCCTCACCTCTGCAAAGGTAAATTGCCGTTTATGTCAATTTATAACAAGTTTTAACTATGAATGTCACTGATGGATCCGGAGTTGTCATGGAGTGGAGGGTACGAAATTATTTAGAGTATGGTTGTTAGCCTCTTTCACTCAGAAATGTACAAAATAACATTCAAAGTATTTTCAGTCAGATTCTCCTAAGTAATTTGTAAAAGGAAACACAATGGCGGTAAGGCGAATCTGAATATTTTGGCTTAAAAGCCTCGCGTTTAAGAAGTCGAATACACAAACCGGCATTTATAAGTAAGTAGATGTTAATCACCGAACTTTTGATCGAGGTCAATAAGGGCAGCAGAGAAAATTCAGTTAGGGCATGTTTTTTGTTTTGCAAAGTTGTTCGCAGTTGATTTGCAAACGCTATTTCAATCAAAATGTAATTTAGTGGGCTCGTATACAATATTGGGGGTAAAGCCGGCTGGTCGCGTGCAGCGCAGGATAAAGTCGGCCGTGGTATTAATATCGGAGCTAACCGAGCAATGTTATCGTGTTAATGACTGTTCCCTTCGGTTAGGGGTGATTATTTCATTAAGCCCACTAGTTAGCACTTGCCTGTCCTCTGGGATATAATAGATAAATAATCCCACATAAACATTACTTTGCTTTAGTAACTGAGTAGGTAAACAATTATGATTCTTCAAAACAGATTTAATCGATGATTAAATTAAATTTTGACATTACATTTCTTTATTACTATTAATTTTATTATTGTAAAAAATGAGTTATTGTTATTTTATTTTTTCTTTATTTTTTTTATTGACACTCATAACAACATAAAACAATCATTATTAATCTAATTTTAAGTTATTTTATAATTTATGACTTTCTACATGGGTTATTGTACATTCGTCACAAAGTAAATTCGTCACATTTTATAAACTCCATACATTGAAAGTGTATTCGTCACATGCATAAAAAATATGTGTAAATTCGTCACAAGTCTGCATAGGTCCATATTTTTTGCATAAAGTAGGTACTGGTAGAAAACAAAGTTATTGATTTTTAGCGCACGAAATGAAAATTATTTTAATTTTTTTTTTCTTCACCTGCGCTCCTGCACATGCTATCACGCGCTCGCTCGCTCTCTACATTACGACTTATTAAGTTATTAAGAGGGTCACCTGCCACATAAAGAAGGCTTTTCTTTATTATTTTGTGCGCAGTTTTGTTCGTGTGTAAATTACTGTTGTTCTAACAAAACAGTTCGTTTCCTCGTGTTATAACTTTGAATTCATTTAGCTCTAATTACTTACGCTTAAGGAAAGGACAACTTGTGAAAATTGTACATTGTGTGGCAGTTCAGGAAAACAATAAGTTAAACCTCTTGGTTTAACATTTTAGGGTAGGTACCCTAAAATGTACGAAAATTTGATTCAAGCAGTTGTTATCTAAATTAAAACACGGATTCAAATTTCTTGTGAGTGAGATGAGTGAGTACTAACTCATTTGAAATTGAAATAGAGGAGTCTAAGAACAAGTATACCTCTTTGTTGAATTAAATAATGACATACATAATAAAAAGCTTACTGAAAAAGTAATTGCTGTAAAATCATAGACGTAATAATACGTAGTTACATTATTATCTCGTAGTCGCGACATATTTAGCGACGGAGGCACCTTCTAAGTAACCGTGGAGAATTCTTAAGAGCAGGCTCACGAAGAAGGAATATCTGAAACACTCGCGTTATGTTATACTCAGCATAGGTAAGTTTGTTTGTACTACGTCAAAGCTTTAGAGGCCCCAAGGAGCCTTTTAAGATATTTATGTCACTTTCCAGTATTGGGAAATGGGTTTCGGCAAATACAGAGCTAGTGGCCCAGGGGCGCCTCTAAGTACCCGTGATCGGAATACTCTGCGGCTGGAGTTCAGTTACAGATCCTTCAAATCAATTATTGATGATTTAGTTATTATTTTGGATGGGGATAAACTACGGAATAAGGCATGAAAGTCCCATATGTGTTCTTCATTAGACCTGACTCCTGAGTAGGGCTGCTCTAGCTACGTTTAGTTTCCTGATTTTTCTCATGTGAAGTAATTAGCACTACTACCGTGATCGGCCTTTGTTTTGTGTCTCAACTGCCAGTACGTGATCATCGTGAGTGGTGCGTACAAATAATTGATTAGCTGTAAGTAGATTCCGTCCAGATATAGTAGAGCCTTAATTACTTAATTACATTATTGCTCAGATTACTGAAAACAAACTCGTAGAAAAAAGACGATTAATATCTTAACAATTAAGAATTGTCTTGTCTATTATACAACATTATTTTTAGTATATGCGAAACCCGAAACACGTGTCTAGTATTTTTATGTAAAGAATCTATGTACAAAATTTCAAAACTGTATCATGAATAATCACAAAGTTATAAGCTTGTTATGTTACCTGTTTGTCCGTACGAAATCATGCTCACCCGCGCACCGCGTGCCTAAACGTACCGCGCGGCGATTGTATTGTAATTAACTGGTGATAACATTTTCCATCACACTTGCAGGCTTTGGACTGTCGTAATGGTCAAGTGTAGGTAGTTATTATAATGTACTTTATTCGTAAATAAATGCAGCCGTAAGCTACGAATAAGTAATTACTTATTCGTAAGCCGTAAGTGATACAATGTAGTCAATGCGATTTGTTGCACCTTATGTCAACCACTTAAAGTTCAAAGTGGATGAAAAGTGTTAAACATCGCATTACTTAACCACAGCAGGCTGTAGGTACAAATAATAACTTTCTACAATTAACCATCTTGGCGTGTTTAAAAATGTTAATCATCACGGCAAAGCATTGTGTTCCACGATACTCTGATTGCTCCTCGTACCGCCGCACTGCCAGGGATACGTTATCACTGTTATCGTTGTTTCTGTGTACTGGACGTTTGTGTATGAGAAAGTCATGGTTACACGACACTTTTTACATACGATAGGTAAGTACACGATCAACCGAAACACAACTGTAAGGCCCGCGGCAGCCGCGCGCTCGCGATTATGCAGTTGGACCCACGCGACACGTGCGCGCCAACCTGTAGTACCCGGGCGACTGAAAGGGTTGCTGCACCCCCGCCCCGGTCGCCCCGCTCGCTGTGCGCCGGCGCCGCGCCATTGTGCGCGTATGGTAGATAACTACCTACTTAGTCGCTCCTCGGGGTATCCAACTTTTAACCTTTTTTAAATATTTTTGGGCCAAAATATAACATGGGGTAAAAATTATTGGAATCGATTCAGTTACTTATTCTGAACAAACTATATTCAGGTTTCGCATATACTAAAAATAATGTTGTATAAACAACGGCGTTATGTCTTAACATGGCGAAGTAATAACACAGATAGAACGTACCTATAATAATACTGTTTACTCAAGACAGTCAGGTCAGGTCGGGCATCAGGGGTACTCCATCGGAAGTAATATTTTTTGACGACAACAGTCACGAGCCGGTCCACATCTTTGAACAGGGGCCAGAAACTCTTAAGTGGATTAAATGTCTGACAAAGGCGGTTTATTGCGCGCAGTTACTCGCGCCGCCGTCGTCACGAACATACAGTCTTTGTTAATACTCACTTGCTATTGTTTGTCCCCTCCTCACTAATCTATAGGTATATGTATTTTTAGACCCCACTCACGGTACTTTACTATTAACCAGATTCGAGACTCGAGACGCTTTTTTGTTGGATCAACAAGCTCAAATTGGATTATGTCCCTTATGTTGTCCGTGCTTTATTTAAAGTAAACATTTAATGTGTGTTAAGCCCCGAGGTTGAAGTTTGCAAAGAAAATGTAATACTGATGAACTATATTATTATAGGTGAGATTTTCTGAGAAAATTACGTTTTCTCGAAATATGTTTTCGGGTTCACATAAAAACGTTGTTTTTCCACCCGTAGTTTTAAATTGTGCTTGTGAAGGTAGAAAATAATACTTTAATAGAAAATTGCTCAATGACATCGTAGTTAATTCAGTGGCATATTTTATCTTTCTATACCTATTTATTTCTATAAATAAAAAAAAAAAATTTTTTGGATCAAGTTTTTCAATTTCACTTTTTAAAGGGAAATATTATAGAAATCAATTACGTATTTTAAGTAAGTAAGTACTTATGTACCTGAGCTAGTTAAAAAAAACCTTTGGACATTTATCATGGGAAGTGAGGCATTACTTTGTTGCATCTGTCCTCGGATATCTGTAGTTGTAGTCGAGACTCTACGACGTTCTTGGCACCTGTCAGTTTTATACAAACGAATATCTACGTGTTTGGCGAATTTGATCTTTATTAGCTACTAGAATAATCAAACTGACAGTTGTTAGGAACGCATTCTCTCGACGGCTGGAATGTAGTACCTATTTGAATTGTATTTTCGTTTTATGTGGGTAATTCGACAAAGCCAGATGAGTCAACAGTTGAATAGTAATTGTTAAGCGTTACAAATACTACGAACAAAATTGCACAATTCAGTTGATATTTTCAATGAGTTTTCACACTTACGCCTAAGACTCTTAGTACATATACCTACGTTTTTATTGCCGTGAAAATCTACGGTTTATTCGTCGTGTGTAGGCACGGTTATCAGTGCTGTATGGATCACAATGGAAGCTTGTTGGCAGACACGTTTTTTCTACGGCGTGGTTTATATACCGTACCGTAACGAATGAGTTATGATTTCATTACGGTCGCCGTGCAGCAAAAACATTTGATTGAAAATCATATTGCGTATTATGTTTAAATATCATTAGTAATTACCGGCCACATTTCCGAAGCCCGGACAGGTAATGAAAATTTCCTTTCAGGATATGTAATATCCTTGCGATCGGGTAATCGATCACAGGGCATCTGCGCTTGCACCGATTTTTATGTGTGAATAAAATGCGTAACTACTTGCATTTTACATTTTAGTAACACCCTGAAACGATGCTTAATTATAAGTGTTTGAGTATAAATCGCTTTCAATAGTTTTTCTTGAATCTTGGCCGACCTAGTTACTCTAGTCGTTAATTCAAATTCCGATGCCGGCAAGTGTAGGTTAAAACCACCTTGCGCTGGATTCCTCAAATGAATATGGATGGAGGATGGAGGACGCAGAGAAGATCAAGAGGAAAGTCAATAAGATGACATAATATGGATAATACCTTACCTTTTACCTTTCAATAGGTAAAATCCATTGTTCCTGAATTCATGTCAAGGAACCAGTCGAGGTATTTTTGATGATCTCGAAAAGTGTTTGCAAAAGTGACAGACATAGTAAAAAGATCTTATAGTATGCCAGGTGAACTACAAACGCTTTTTTTTATTTTTACCTAAGCTGTTCTACTGCTGGGCAAGGATTACCCACCCCCATATTTCTCCAATTTTCTTTGTGCTGTGCCTTTAATCGGTCAGGAACGAGTCCAAGTCGTCACGACAGCGTTTCTAAGACCTGCTTCGGAGGCGACGCCCGAAGCAGGCTTAAGAAACGCCTAACTCTTTATTGACATTTTTTTCGACATGATCGTTTTATAGCTCAAGATCAGCCAATATTATGGCGATGTTTAGGGGAAGCTTATGTCTAGCAGCGGCCATCTTATGGCTAAGGTGATGACGATAATGATAGATTGTGCTGGACCTTAAGGAAACCTGTTCGAGGATTAAACTCATTCTACGGAGCTCAGTGCGGTTAGTGGAAGTGGTCAGGTGCGGTTAGGTCAAGTGCTGTTGAAATCAGTGCTCTGAATTAAATACCTACCTCATATTTTTCAGTCACAAAGTTAAAAACGTCATATCCATTAAGTTCTTTGTTTTCGGATATTTACGAACGTTTTACATGATAATGAAGCTGATGTTGCGATTAATTCGCGCTTGATTCGATATTGTTTTCAGGCCTCGCCAACCGAATTATTCATTGAAATGAGAAAAGTGTTCGGTGGACATAAATTTGATTGTAGTAATTATTTTTGTGTTTATTGAACAGAAGCCTGTAGTAAAATAAAATAAAAACTTTGCAACAAACGATCCCAGTATTTTACTACCTGTAGGTATTTGGTGTGCCTTATCATCTCATTATTATAATAAGGACTAGAATTAAGTTATGACAATGTGTTGAAGATAAAATCACCAACCACACAATGCAACGTTTTTGTCATTTGTGTGATTTTTCATCTTTGTCGCTGAAGAAGTAACTTCTTAAAGACTTAAACTGCAGCTATATAAATGCCGCGTTACCAGCAAACTTTTGGAAGATCTCATTTGCATTGTTATACTTAATAAATTTCAGGCAAGTCTTGGGCATTACCGTTGAACGCTTAGGCTCAGCTCAAGGCGTTGCAGCGATCAGCGGTCGCGAGGATTTTCGGAGCTTCGCGTGACGTCAGCAGTGGCGGCGCGCGGGGGGTTGGGAGGGCAGTGGCGCGCGCCGGCGAGCCCGGCCTCGCGCGCGACTGTCCCTACCGCTACGTACTATCTGTTGCGCGCCGAGCGCGGTGGACGCGCCACGAACGCGCGCACGCGACCCTACCGCCCGCCCTTCACGCAACCGTAAACAAATTACTACGTATCCTGTGCCCAATGCCCCTTACGCTTCTGTGAAACCCCACTTCAGTTTTGACTGCGACTTATGTGATTCAGTTTTAGTGACTTTTACGCCTGTCAGTGAAGTAGATAAGTGCCGACTAGGGGTAAACGGCCCGTCTACCGCCCACGGACTGTAGTACCGCTGTAGTAACCGCGCCAGACTTGCCCACTGGTGATGCACCGAGTCATAACACTACTCTACGACTTCGGCAACTCATAAACACAACTATTGCACAAAGGTACATTTAGATTATATTCTGAATCTATGTTCTCTTGTACTTTTATGGCATTTTGAGTGTGTAACCAGATATTTTTTTTATTACTTGTAGAGTTCTTCTTATGACTGAAATAGAATTTTAAATTAGAATCGGAATATTTATGTTATAGTCTCCAATGTTTACCACAACAGCTTCAAGGCAAACGGTAGGTATTTACATAGTTACATGTCCACAGCTTCACCGCTGAATACATAAAGTAGATCAAAACAAATATCTCATTTACTTACATAAGTAGACATGTAATTAAAAACATGGATCCACAGTATTTAATTGGGCAATAATTATTGAAATAGTCTTTACTTTTAATTAATCATTTTGACGATTCCTTCGGGATCGTAAAACAGTGAACACCACCGAAACCTTATTATTTTCAAAAAAGTTTTCAAGTTAACTTTGATTTTTATCAGTAGACTGAATTTTCTACATTTTTCGTTTTGCTGATCCTTTCGCAATCCCTTTAACTCATTTCTTTTACAATAGTGTTTTTTTTTTTAAATCATTTAGTTCCATGAAAAAGTCAATTTCCAATTTTCCGGTTATCCATACATGGTACATAACTTTACCTGAATTTAGGAAAAGTGCCCATCTCCCATTTTACAAATAGGCGCATCTATTATTCAGATGTTCTAAATCTGTGCCCCTTAGTTTTGTCTGGCCCTGGTGAAAGTCACGTTCACAAAATTGTTAGAATTGTATGTAAACAAAAAAACAACATCAGAAGAAATTAATATGTCATAACTTATTGCCAACTTATATCATGTCATGCAAGTTATCGGTCAATATTAGAAATTACATATACAATCATAAAATTAGGTTTTATTACGAGGCAGCGAAAAGCGAAAAAATATTTGTAAATCGACTGAATTTAATTCATCAATTTTTTTACTAGTAAATAAGGTGTAAAAAATCTATCATCGTAAAACAAAATACTTGAAAGGTTCTATGTTCCCACGGTAGGTTTTTTATGGTATAAATAAAATATTTTCATATTCATCAAAAGTGTGCATGCCTGAAAATTGAACGTAGGTAGGTAGGTACTCATTCTTTTGGTGTATGTGTAGGTTGTGTTTTTTTAAACCTGACTCTCTACAATATTGATTGAAAAACTATTTGTTAATGATTATCAAATCATGTTATAAAATCATATATTTATCAAATCATATCAATAATCAAATAATTAGTTTTGGAATATATACACATCACAAAGTCATGATTAATTTAATAATTTTCCATTCTATTGCATCAGTTATTACAAGGGCACGTAACAAATAATCGTAAGTATGTTATGAGTATGACTAGATACTTTGTAGTATTGTTTATGACTTACTTCAGATAATATTAACGACTAGTATAGAAATCATAATTTTCATGTTTTGATGAACATGACACGTGTAGGTATGTATGACCGTATTTTCAGTTCAATAATCTCAAGTTCATTACATACGCTGGTTCGTCTTAGTTAAATACTGACTATTTATGCTATAATTAAAACGAAGTAGTAGGAGGTAATATTACTACGGTCAAGCCATGACCTCGAGAAGTGCGGTAAGAAACGATTGACGACCTGATTAGGGCAGTAAGAATTCATTGGTTTTCTACGGCAAAAGTCACCTTTCCCATTGCAAATATTTGTATCACTTCAACCCGGTTACTATTATACTCTAGTAATTTGTTTCGGCCAAGGACTTTATTGAGAATCTATTTACCAACTGTATCGACGGAATCGCACCAATCCAGAGTGAGGAATATTTATAACTAAGTATTCAAAAAAACTTTCTGTTATCTGCGGAAAACCTACCTACACTCGCACTCCTATAACATTATCCCTAGTTTTACATAATTATCTAAAGTACAAAAGCTATTCTTAAATTTGAGTACGTACCCACATAAAAAGTAAGTTGTCTTTTAAATATTCCTTTATGCATATCTTTCTGAAAAGCCTGTCCCATTTCTATTCAACTAGGTAATGCTGAAATTCTATGGCCGGGATTACTCGGGATGCGCGATGGGCTTTCTATTATACTTGGCGTGATGTGAAACTCCCGCCCTTCACATTTCACTCCTTTAAAGCAAGTCTTTAAAGGCGATTAGTGAATAATTCCTATTAGAGTACGTATCTATAAATATGGAATATAAAAATACCCGTGAAGTAATTGAAAATATAAATAACATACCTACAAAAGAAACCGTATTTCTAACCTAATAGAAAAACTCCTCATGTTTGATGTATATAATTTTATTATATATTCCATTGCCCAATGTTTCGCAGTAACGGGAAAATAAGGAGAAAAGGAAAAGTTTTGACTGGCTGAAAAATCTTGCGGGAAAAATTTAATTTATTTTCTCCATATCTCTGTATCGTTTAAGTCGTATTTGAACTGCGGAGGGAAACAAAAACATTTTCAAAAAGAGCAGTTAACGACAACTTTTGCAGTAAATAAAAATGCGATAAAAATGTGCATTGTCTCACTTTGTCTGAGAGAGCGTTATCCTGAAGCCAAGTATGTATAGGATATTTTGATATTCACCATGTTTTAGAGGCGGATTGTTGACCATACGTAGATTAATATTTAGTATCTTAATCCATCATAATATTCCACGACCATAGCATAATCAGCCATAATGTTCACGCTGCTGGGACACTGGCCTCCTCTCAATCCACCACGCGGGCCCAGTACAGGTTCTACCACCAAAGTATGGTTTTAACTATCTTAACATAATCCTTAAGGAACTTTTTACTAAACCCACAGATGAAAAAGGAATTCAATTTTTTGTCTGAAAACACAATAACCAACACTACAACACATGTAATTACAGCCGGGGTCGGAAGTCTGTATCTTATTAGGTAAGTATGTTAAAGTAACAGCATCCGTAACAACAAAGTAGACCTGTTTAAAATTCACAGCCATATCTACCTAATGTTTGATATTCAAAATAGGACAGAAGGCAATTCCGGCCGTGAAAATTTCCTTAATTGTGTACGTTGCAAAGGGTTTACCGTATGTTTATGAAATTAAAAGACCGGCTAAATATGGTTTCGAAATGTACTGAGATTCGAGTTAGCATAATCGGGGAAACGGATTGTAAAGCAAATTGGCTGTCAACTTAAACTGTTCATATATTCAAATGACAGCTGTCATGGTTTATATATGGCATGAAATGCAAACAGCGGCTTCGTAATGTATCAATCTGCTAAACTAAACATTTCCCTGACTATACATACACACGATGAAGTTAATGGCGTGTAACTTAGGACCGCTCAGCGTATTAACGTCGTATCGGGTCCAATCTATTGCTATGCATGGAATATCGCACGTCCTCTTCTCTGTAGGGCACATGCTTATGCATGAGAAATTATCATTGTTCATTGTCGTGTAAAGGTAACTACCCTTACACGACAATGATAATTGCTCATCTTAGAATCACGATTCCAAGAAATTCTGAATTGTTACATTCTGTACCGTGACTAACGTCTCAAAAGTACCTACGGTCAGTAATTTCGCTCAACTAGCTACATGATTTTACAAACGTTTTAGTAGCTACGGGTCCTTCCTTGACTTGGGTAAAATCAATTGATATTCCATTGAACTTTTGACCTTTATATTGTAAGTTAAATTGCATTATTATCTACAACCATTTCTTTTTTCTTCTTTTGATTGATTTCGCATCACAGTGATCTTCATTCTTCGTTGCTATACGTTTTTGTCAGGTGTAAAATAACTGTGAAAGGACCGAATATAACTGACAGGAGTCACGAACGCATTCTCAAAATTATGAATGGTGTGCGATTGTTAAGTAGATAGGTACACCACCGTAATATTATGTTTACGTGCGTAGATAATCCACAAAGAACTATCTATATATAACTAACTATAGGTATAGGGTGGCAGGGACATCGATGCACAACCTGTTACCATGGAAAGCCACTGCGTTAAAACATTCCGAAAGTTATCAAAAAAAATGCTGTTTCCTAATTAGTGCAATACCTGCGCGGTCATAATGTCCCTGCCAGCCTGTACATAACTACTATACATGACTGGTTTTTACAAAGAACAACATATCAACATGACGAAGATATTTTATTACCAATATCCGCTGTCCGAATACCTTCTTCTGCATTTTCTTCACTAAGCTCCGTCTTATGCACTTTATCTTAGTTCTCATACTCGTATATATGTCACATAACATTTTTGTGAACGCCACTGGTATGAAGTTAGTCAGCTTATTGCCTGCAATGTCAGATATTACTCGAGGTTACCCCGGAATTGCTCGTGTCGTAGGTACCTAATTGAGTAATGCTGTCTTCGACTATTGTATCTTCATTAGGTTCAGGTTCATTGAAAACTATGACCATAGTTTTCTCTCTTGCTATTTCAGAACAAATTGGACATTACACAAATAAGTACTCATCGGTTTATCGTTAGTTATATCTTCAGTGGAATCGGTCGGTTTTATCATCAAAAAATCCTTTTCCTTTGCTTTGCCTGAATATTACAGACGCTGGTATCTATTCACTTTCACAACCTCGCTTTACGGGACTTCTTGACAAGACGTTTTCCCACTGCAGTAAATACTACTACTTACTAGCATTTTTTTAGTTTCTAGCCATAGTGTTTTATGTTCTCCGGCAACGCCTATCAAAATATCGAACCTTAAAAAACGTAGAAAACAACACGTTGACAAACCCCCGTTCAAAAACACTACCTATCGGTCCACAATTCACTGGCTTGATCTATAAATCACCATAAAAAGCCAATACAGAAATGTTAAACATTGAAGTACCAAATGGTTCACGGAGATATGATATTGGATACCGTATAAGCTTGGAAATCGATATTGACTGCAACAACAGTTAGCATTGATATTATTCAAACAATAGCTATACCTATTCAATAAATATTTAGTGTAACTTTTGAACAATTGTATCATTAAAATTTTTGTATGGCTGAAAAGCACACACCAACTCAATGTGTTTTCTTTGTGAACTGTTTTCCAATTTCCTCCATCAAAAGTTGCATTATTGAAAATCACAGCGGCAATGTAATTGAATCCACATAAATAGCTAAATACATTGGCTTAAGAAGATTTCCAACATCTAACGGAATGTTTAGCGTAGCTGCACAAGGGGATTACCTACCATAAGCAATTTCTATAATTAGATTGTTTATTCATCAAACATTACTAGGAAAATGGTAATAATTAGTGTTGCATTACCTACCTTGCACTGAGTCGTCTTATCACTTGATTAAGTAAGATTGGTAAATCGTTGTTGTTCATCAAAAATATCTTTACGTGTCTAGATAACAAAAGAAGTACCGTAAGGCTCTAATCTAGGTCCTTTGTTCATTCGAAATCAAAGGAAAAACATCGAATCGAACGAATTACTCTATAAAAGCGTATGTATGTTCGAAAATCGGATCACCTCCGAGTCAATCAAATACATAGGGTAACCAAATCAATTTGTTAATTCTTCAAATTCGTTCATCCACACATAGTTACGTCACATACACACACATAATCAGCCTATAATGTTCCCACTGCTGGGACACAGACCTCTCGGTGAGAGGAAGTGGGCCAAAATCCACCAGGCGGGCCCAGGGCGGGTTGGAAGATGTCACATATATTCGAATTTTTGGTTCTAGGACATCCCGATTGCCACACGATGTTTTCCTTCACCGTTTTGAAAACAGTGGGGATAAAATAATTTACACAAGGTAAAGCGCCTGTCTGGGTTCGATCCTACGACCGTAAAATTCGAACCCAGACAGGCCATGCATTCGAGCAGGCAGGCATTGCAGGCATTTCGATTCCGATTCGTAAGTCACGGCAGTTACCACTGGACCACCACTACTCCATAAGTCAAATCACCCTATAACAATCACCGCAAGAACTATTACGTACGTACGAATTAAAGTCACTAATCTTTCCATTATCATCACAAGTCGTGTCTAGCGTCCAATCTATCGACTTGCATCCCACTTGGATATAGTATTCATTGAATATTAGAATTTAAATTGAGTCGGTTAATTTAGGAGTAAGCGGTCCGTCGACAGCGCTGCCCACTGATGTGGAAGTTTGATAACTCTGCGGTCTGTTCTTGTCGGGGACCTATCTGACTATCTATTGCAAGTTAAAATAGTTCATTTGAAGGGCTTTGTGTACTGTATTCACAGTTTTGTTCGACATTTATCACCGTAATGTCACCACAGTTTAATAGTACGGAGTACCGTAGCCCCGTAGCTAATTGGACCAATAACATGACTGTGTTATGTTGTGAGTTGCTAGAACCAAAAAGAATTCAGTTTTGCAAATATATTTTACATTTTCGAGATGGCCAACTAGTTTTTTTTTTTTTTGTCAGCTTACATTCTATGGCATTTTCACAATGTCAAGTGCACTTCAGATCCAACAGTGGTACTGTAGAGGCTATCTATGTAGCCTTACCTTTTATATTGCAGGCTAGCTATAAATAAGCGCGTGTTCCATTCGAACGTTCAAGCAAGTGTCAAATATGCATTTTTGTTTAGTTGAGTCAGTGCTATCTTAGAGCTCTTACACACGAGCGGCATGTTCCCAACGGCAGAGGTAACTGCAGCCGTCGACGCGCGCCGGCGGCAACCGTGGACGCGTCGACGGCAACCGTCGACGTGTCAACGGCAGCCGTCGACATTTCGACTTCGAAGATATAGGTCGACGGCTGCCGTCGACGCGTCAACGGTTGCCGTCGGCGCGCGTCGACGGCTGCAGTTACCTCTGCCGTTGGGAACATGCCGCTCGTGTGTAAGAGCTCTTAGATTGAAATATGTAACGTTGTTCTAACAATAAAAAGTTAAAGAAGTACTATCGGTGTTTAAATTACTTTAAGGGGCTCTTCTAGCCTCTTAGTACCTACCCACTATTTCAAATAAACTTTGCATTGGGGAATGAATTCTAGTTATTCTCTTATCAAAGCTATTTCTTTGATATTTTCTTCAATATACGCATTTTTGCATTTTCCCCGCATACGATACTTTTGAAGTTTTTATAGAGAACCGAATATTCATAATAAAATTCTCGTTGTAGATAGCTTATACATACATTTTGTATGATGTAAGAGTATCGGCGAGAATAAAGCGGACAATGAAGACGTGGCTTCGAAAATTTCGGCTAATTCTATTTTGAGTAACCGTCTGACTATATTACCCATTTCGTTAAAGTTTACAATCAAATTCAATTCTATTTGACGTTTAATAATCGCCTTATTTCGGTTACATTCTGTTACTGAGTGAGAAATAGCTGACCCTGGTTCGGAATACGAATTAATGTGTATATGACTGAAAAACATAAAAAAAAAACTTAAAAAAACAAACATATTTCATGCTGTTTTATTGTAGGTTCTTACACATTACTTAGGTACCCGTGAGATTTACTATACCGAACTGTCGACGTCATTGTACGCTTTGTGTAATCTATCTTTATTTCGCGGGTCCTTTATGCCAGAATAAAAGTTTTTTCCTTCATAAAAATGTTGGGCATCACCCAACAAGATTAAAGGCCAAATGTGACACGTGTCAAAAAGAAAAATATTTTGCTGTTATATAGAAAAATAAAAGGGAAGAGTTGTCCCATCGTGTAGATGTAGGGGAAACATTACGATTCAGACTTTGTTCAACAAGTTAACCTTTATAACTAGGATGTTTAACAAAAACTAAAACCATATCCCGAACTTTTAATTGTTTTTGCTAGAATGTAGAGATGAGCGTTAAAATTAATATACAGTGAAATAGCGTTTAAATGTTTGGTGTTTGTTATAAACGGTGTACACTTCAGCAGGAGTTTGGTCCCAGCACAATTATTTGCGATCCCGGGGCATTCTCAGAGCTGCAACAATGTCTATTCCACAGCGCAAGCGGTTTATTCGGGGATTTGTGGCCGGATGGAGCAAGCCACTGACACAATTTGGCAGGCCATTTACTCCGTCAATACAAATCCTTACAAACGCTACCGTTTCTGTTACTGTTAAACCAATATTATTGGCAGGTGCCTTCGCTTCGATACTTACGTCAGATGACACTTCTTCGAAATAAAAAGGTATTTCTGCTTGTGATATTTTCTAGAGTTAAGATGAACTAGAAAATAATATTGCTGTTTTTAAACTTCGTTGTTTCTTTGAAGTATTCTTCATAAGTAATTATAATTAGGTACAGTTTTTTTGAAAATAACTTGTAGATATCTTAATTGCTGAAATTTTCAAGCTTTTCATTTCAAATATTAGACATACAGTCGAACATTAGATAGGTATAGATTTTTGTTATTAATGGTATAATACCAAACGTAAAAAAGGCGACGAAACGTAAATAATAACATCTAAAAATAAGTGTTATATTATTATGTTGCGTTCACGACGACGTAATGGTTTCTTAAATACCGTTTACAAACACTCGCAAAACGCAAAGGTTCAGCATAAAATCTTATACTCATTGCTTCGCAATAAAACGTTGTTACCGTGAGGGTATTTCAAGCGGCTTTCCCAATATCATTGGATAATTCGATCGTCACCCATCTCTGATGGTAATGGTATTTTTACTCCATCAAATGTTTTATAGCCCAAAATATCATCTACTACGTCGTTGAGATCATAAAGAATTATTTTTCCATAAAATTAAAGCGATTCTAAGAAGCTATTGGCCTGTCAACGACTGAGAAAAATAAACAGGGAAACGAATGAAAGACACAAACAGTAAATGACGCGTCCTTTTACTTATATGACTGGCGTGATTCATTAAACAAACGCGTAATGGCCGTAACGTTTACAAAATGAATATTATAAAACTCAACATATTATTTTGTTCTTCAGTAAATCTAATACTATGTTATAAAGCTGAAGAGTTTGTTTGTTTGGTTGAACGCATTAATCCCAGGAACTGCTGGTTCGAATTGAAAAATTATTTTTGTGTTGGATAGACCATTTATCGAGAAAGGCTATAGGCTCTATAACATCACGCTACGACCATTAGGAGCGGAGCAACAATGAAAAATGTTGCAAAAACGGGAAAAATTATTCCTTTTGAGTGCTTCCGTTCCGTACGCTGCGTAAACGGGTAAAGTTACGCAAAAATTATATTGACGGAATTGTTCCCCTTTAAAAGTTCTAAAAAAAAATCTACGACAGCATCTGTCTATATTTTAGGCTTGACTCACTATAATCTTTTTTATGGTACTTAATCAATTTTGTTCTAAAATAATGCATTATTTGCGAAGGTGTTTTTGTAAACATGATATTAATCCTTATCCAAATAAATACGTTATTCATCACAAGTATTTAATTTTGAACAAAATTGCTCTTGACAACCTTAGGAGCTATCATAGTTTTAAAATAACTCCGCAAGGCGGCCGGTCATGAATGAGAAGTAATAATCTGATATAATACCTACTCTTAAAGTAATGGAATATACATAATTATTTTAGTAGGTTTTTTCCTCAAATTAACGCGGCGAAACCGCGGGGCACAGGTAAATGATACTAAAGTTAATAGGTTTTTGCAGTAAAATATTTTAAAAGCTTTTTGGAGTTTTCATTGATTAAGATGAATTCAGCGAGCTATCAATTTTCATAACGCAATGTCTGACAGGTGCATCGATTTATTACTCAACTGGCCACCGCAACGTTGTGCACTGATATTGATCTTATTAAGGACCGATACTAGTTCAGATTGCGAAAATTGCCTTAGCATTAACGGCTGTAGTTCCAACAGTTCTGCAGTTTTCACTTTGAAATTAATATACGATAAAGATGAGGACTACTGCGAGGTGTCATCGGTTGCGAAAACACGATTCCATACAATTTTCTCGATACAAAGAAGTCTCAAAGTTACCTCTAAACCGCAAAATAAAAGGAGAATATTCAATGAAAATTTTCAAATTAGGCCATGAAAATTTGCAAGCTAATCAAACTATGCATAAAGCAGGTGTCATAGGTTCGTTTTTATTTTTTTAATCGTTAAATTTAACGTAAAAAGATGAGATCCGAAATATCCAGCTTTATAACCACTCATACCTTGAACCGCTCTGCCGCCCGGCCCCCGACAGGACCCCGATTCAGTACTTGTCAGTACCGCTTCGGCTATCAGACGGGGAACCCGTGTCACTTTGCTTGCGCTCAAAAGACCCGATTGACAACGTTTTATGTTCTGAAGAAATTATGTAATAAAGTAAAATGAAATATAGATGTAAAATATAAGGCCTAGTATTTTTATTTTTTCCAAATTTTGTAGTTTTCATTCATAAAATAATTTTTGAAATGGTTTAAAATCGTAATCTCATGTCAATGTCAAAACATTGTCAAAAATTTAGGGAGGTAAACGTACCTATTTTAGACAGTTCCCAATGTGTAATGGTGTTTTCAATATATTCAGTAAAACTATTTTTATAAATAATTTTATCTATTTATTGATACAGGGTGTAAAAAGACTTTAGCCGTCGTACATCAAACTAAGTAACATTGCACAAAAGATCTGTGACAAAAGTAATTGCTGGAAATCGACTTTAATTTTTGGTGTAAACATTTGCTGTATGCGCACTACCACAAACAGTAAATTTTGCACCGGCATGTAACTATACAGGGGTCCTGGAGGTATTTAAAGTTGTGTTATAATATCAAAACTTGTTTTCGTAAAAAATATCCAAGTTGATGACGAACAGTGCGCATCGCAGGATCACTGTGACGGGTGTGGAGGTCGAATACGTTGATGAGTATCTCTATCTCGGGCAAATAGTCTCTTTCCAGGCAAGACAAAACAAAGAATTTGCAAGACGCACCGAAAATGCCTGGATGAGCTAATGGGCCATGAAAGATATAATGAAGGGTGATCTTCCTTTGTCCCTTAAGAGAAGACTCATTGACGTGTGCATACTTCCCATCCTCACATACGGTGGTCAAACGTGGTCTTTGACAAATCAGCAGAGGTCCACGCTCGACGTTTGCCAGAGGGCTATGGAACGGAGTATTTTGGGTATCAAACTAACGGATCGGATAAGGAATACGACCATCCGTTCCATCATAAAGATAACTAATGTCACTTGCAACTCCAAAACAGACCAGGTCTCGATAAAGTCAGAAGCTTGCTCATAGACCACAAACGTAAGACAAAGGGGCCGGTTATACTCTTCGGATTTCTGTATAATTTTTGGCACTGTATGGATGTGGTCTATTGTGCTGTATCTTCCTCGAAAACCGTCTGATCCGGTGGCTAGCCTATTCACAGATATCACAAATTCTTATAACCACGCATTCGGAAATCACGACAACTGTCAACCTTATTACTGTACTAGCCAAAAAAACAATGAAGATGTTACTTTAATTTTGAAAACGTGCGCTATTTGGAATAGAATAAAGTTTATAGTGAATACTGTAGCAGCTAAAGCTCGAAGTTTGATGCACAATACTGATAGCAATAAAGTAGAATCCTTCAACAACATTATTGCTAAATTTGTTGGAGGGAAACGTATTAACTTTTCCTTACGTCAGGGCTATGAGTCGAGATGCAACGCTGCTGTAGTTTCATTTAATACAAAACGCCCTCTCTCCACTCTACATAGATCAATCTTGGGGAAAAGCACCAGACCACTAGTGCTTCAATTAGAGGAGAAACGTTTTAGGAAACGTAGGGGTGTGTTTAAAGATTTAAGAAAGGATAGAAAACGAAAAAAAATTAATAACAAAGAAAGTAGTAAAGATTATGGTGAACATTGTCAAAAGCCAGATATGACCACTTTAGAGTACGATCGCTGCAAAGAGGACTTTTTAAAAAATTTAACAAGCTCAGAAGAAGACAGAAGAAACGTTGAAATATCAACGATTCTTCAAAGAGATTCCAGTGAGTGGTTAGAACTTAGAAGGAAACTTCTTACAGCCTCTAATTTCTCCAAAGTGGTCAATAGACGTCAAAATTCTAGTGTTAAAAATTTAGTTAAAAATCTTATATATCCAAAAAATTTATGTAATGTGCCGTCCATAAAACATGGAATAGAAAACGAAACAACCGCAATGGAACAACTAGCATCACAACTTAATATTAAAATAGAGCCTTGTGGTCTTTTTATTGATAAAGAGTTACCTTTTCTAGGTGCAACTCCGGACGGAGTTGTGCAGGGAGAAGACACAATAGTAGAAATAAAGTGTCCAATTTCTGCATTCAGGAATTCGTTGGACGATGCAATAGATAAAAAAAAATAAGGTTTTGGAGGAAAACGAAAGATGGACTTTCCATAAATTTGAAACATCCTTGGTACATTCAGGTGCAGGGACAACTACACATAACTGGGAGAAATACATGTATTTTTGGCGTATGGTCGGGATGCAAAAATCATATCAAAACTGAAATTATACAGAAAGACGATCATTATTGGGCACAATTCATGGAACCTAAATTAACAAATTTTTACTTATCATACATGTTACCAGAGTTATGTGATCCCAGACATACACGGAATATGGAAATTAGGGATTTAAGGGAATTCACATAAATGTTCTTGCTTTCGTCATTCTCCTCCTCTTGATTCCTTTTTTTTTAATTTAAATGTTTTCATTAATAACAACTTATTTTAAAATTCGTTCTATTCTCCTCCTCCTCAAGTAGTACTCCTCATTACTGAGGGTCGTGATCCTCCCTTGAAAACAACTTTTCCCTGACGATGTTTCGCCATCTCTGTCTATCCTTGGCCAAGTGAAGCGCATCATGAAATTTCGTGTCAAGAGAAGAGCTTATCTGGTCAGACCATCGCAATGGGCTGCGACCTCTTGGTCGTTTACCATCCACCTTGCCGGTAACCATCAGTTGTTCGAGGTTATTGTGTTCTATTCTAAACCATCGTTAAAGCCAAAATGTATGAAACTTTCTAATCTTAATAAGCCGACTTATATGTACCAGCCGTTTGGGGCTGAAACACTACGGCCACAGGGTCCGAGTGCCCACTTAATTATTAGAGAAATCGCCAAGCGATTGGTCGACTCTTCACGTGACCAGAGGACTAGCCTATTTTTTGGCCAAAGAATCAGCAAAAAGAAAGTAATTTTAAGGCCGGCGCTCACTGACGGCATGGCACCACATGATTAGACAAACGGAACAGATACAAAGCTTCAAACAACCGCGCGAATCGGTTGCACTACTACAAGCACGCGGGGCATGTGTGCGTGACCACTGGCCGCTTGTCACGTACGCGGCGAGACTGGAAAAAACCGGTTTACGCTGGCACAGCTAGTTGACAATCTCAGGGTCAGTGCGACGCACGTTGTTTGTTTTGTTAGTTCCAAGTTTGAATATTTTAATGTAAAAATGTGGTATACTATTGTTAATAATGGTGGTTTATTGTACTGTGTGTATGAATAATACTAGAAAAAATAAAGATAATCATACTGCAACTATCCCAAGGAGTACAATAGGTAAGTAAATATTTGATTACTTCTTTTTCAATTAAGTACCTTTTTGATAAGAAGACGGTTGTACACGGTGTGTTTTTACTTTTTTATTATTATTACAAGTTTTTACTATATATTTGTAGGTACATGGATGGGTTGGTATGTAGAAGGTATGTGTGTTAAGTTTAAATATTGCAAGTAAGGTTTGAACCACTTCTCGATGTCTGATTGAGCTGAAATTTTGTATACCTGCGTAACTTCGGTGATAATGCAATAATAAGATATAACCTGACGCTGCACCCAGGATTATCTCCTCACTAGGGAACTCTTCAACGGTTAGTAGCACGATCACGAAATTTTTATGATAGATGAATTTTGATAATTCGACACGATATTTATCATGAACTGCTGCTGCAGCCAGCATTGTCTCCTTACGAGGGAACTCTTTAACGGTTAGTAGCATGGACTTGAAAGTGAAACTTTTTATTTAAATTTAATTTTGCTTGCTAAATATGATCTTCACATAGACTGCTGCTGCAGACAGGTCTTCTCACGAGGGAACTCCTCAACGGCCATAATAGCATGATCATGAAAGTTTGAATACGAGTTTAAAAAGCATTTTTATTCGAAACTTATTATTAATACCTACATCGTACTTATTTCTCGCTACTAGTAGGTCTTGAAATTAAATAAATATTTAAAAAATAGGTATACATATAATCTTTAAAATGTAGGTCTACCTATGTCTTTTGTATAATAGTGTTCGGTTCGCATTTCCATTTTATTTTTGTTTCAGCTCAAAGCATTTACCACACCATTAAAAGAAACAATAAATGATTAAAATACAAAAATTATAAAAAGAAAATTATTAGAGTAAGTAATTTGTAAATCATACTGAATAACAAAACTATTTAACAAATGTTTTGTTTAATTTGTCTTAACCTATTGTGACAACCCTACCAAAATAGGGAACAATTTTGCACGTTCTTAAGAAGCTTTGCCTCTGTTCCGTTTGTCTACTCATGTGATGGCACGGCGTGTCATGGCAGAGGATTTTATTACTAATCAAGTTATTTTAAATCTTATTTCAATGAGTTTAGAATTCATGTTACTTTATTTCGATACCACGATGCCGGAAAATGACGCTACGTGCCGCGGGACGCTGCGGCATGACGCGACGCGCCGAGGGATGCTGCGGCATGACGTGTTATGCCGTTTCATTCCACGTAATGCCGCGGCGCGCCATTGCATCCCGCGGGACGTGTGGGTCACTTTGTGTCGAGGAATTATGATTGCTAAGCTGGTTGAAATAAGGTTGAAACTTGTGCAGCGGTCATTTCGGTTAATGGGGCGCAGTCCAGTCAGGGCGGGCTTTCAGCAGGATTCCACGGAACGCCGCGGGATGCCGCAGCACAACCTGCCGTGCCACGCCGTCAGTGAGTGAGCAATGGTCTTTGGTCGGTCATAGAACACTAATGCAGTAGGTATATTGCGGATTTCGCGGTAAACTTTGCTTGCGTGATGTAGGTTGTGATGTCAAACAAAAGATTGGTGTAGTTCGTTTGTAGACGCCGCTACTCAAATATTATGTATAAATAACTTTGTCTTTGCTTTGTATTTGCTATGCGAATGATGAGCGTCCCGTGTTTTTTTTGTTATTATATTATTATTTACCTGTCCATTTAAAAGAATTTTATATATACTGCACATACAATGTGAAAGCTAATTTTTATGTGAATGTAATAAATGAATGTTAAGTTTAATCATTTTATTTCTTGACATCCTTCCAACAATAGTACAGTTCACCCTAACTGAATCAGTATGTCAGTGCGAGTGGGATAGAATGATACATAGCGCGGGGAAGTGGGGGCAAAATCTGAATTTGAGCTGAACTATTACAAGCCCTTAATGGAGCCTAGTCTTTCTTCGTAATATGTGAATTTTCGAATAGAAGTCCATATTTCACGTGTAATTTTACTTGACAACAATATCCATTACGTATACCTAGTGATGAAAAAACGAGAAAGGCTTGTAATAATAAGTATAATAGTAAGTGTTCACGCAATAGAAGCATTAGAGTTAGAAATACATTCCGTGTCCCGACCATCACATCACAGAAAATTAAACCCTTCGGTTTCATCTATTGTTTTCACAGTACATCCGTGGCTTTATAAAAAGACAAAAGAAATTAAATACGAACGCTTCCTTCCTTTGATTTTTTTAACACATAATGGATTGTGAGGGATCACTTTGTGCTTTTAGATTCGACGATTGTGAAGCTTTATCAATGGCTAGATCAATTTGATCGCTTACTTTTGATCGTAACAAATCTTCGAGTTACTATTCTGTCGATGTTTCTGCTCTTATCGTGATTGAACGTTGAGGGACGGAGCCGACGGTCAGGGAATACCTAAGTATCGATGTTGTAACGGAAGGTTCACCGGTCGTTACTGTGCAGTAAGTACAACGCACCAATATTCAGGATGAAATTGAAAACTTGCGTTAACTCGAATTAGAAGGTGCAATAACTGTGAAGTTTTTCCGTTTGAGCACCTATTTTTAGAGCACCAAAGGTATTCCCATTTGAGCACCAATCAATATTTTACCGTGGTGCTCAGAAAGTAACACATTATAAATTTTTATTTCAAATAAACTTTTGAATTATTGAAATTCTTGAAAAAAAATCGTGTCATTATCGTCTTAGATAGTGCACACTAAGTTATTGCCTTCAAGTAAACACGAATTATCGGCGATCCAGTAAAAAAAAAAACAAGTAAAGAAAGAAAATTAAACGCGTTGAACTAGCGGTCGTTTACCTAATTTTGACCGTTCCTACAAAAAAAAGGACGCGCGACAACGTTTTCAAATCGCTTGCCGACGCGCACCTATGTAGGTGCAAAATTTGATAACACGTTGAATTAGGTGTTTTAATTTGGCGCACAGACTCAATTTCATCCTGTTTGTCTGCACTCTCAAAAATACGATTTGCTATGAATAATTCTACATTCCTAACTACTCCAGCTCTCAAGTTTCTTTGCCTATTATTAGTTCGTTATATTAACAATATTCACAGAAAGAGAAACACTTGTAGTTACGTGTTATTACAAAATTAGACATCCTATTATCGTTTTGGCGAAAACATTCATGTGTAATGAGATGACATACACTACGTACGGAAGTGCTGCAGATGGTACTTGGTTTATTTATTGTATATTTACTTGTTCTTTAGATAAAGCGATTATTTCTCTCAACTTTTCGGTCTGTTCCAGTGGGTATTCTCGAGCACAAAACTCGTAGTTATCTCTTTTCAAAAACTTTATGGCAAGAAGTTTTGTCGTTAGTGTGTGTCGCTGTGCACTCGCATCCAAAAGTTTAAATTAGATGCATGAACTAGTAAAATTGATATTGAATTCCTTCTTTATTGGCAAACTTTTTCGAATGTATGCTTATTGAACTAACTTGTCCTATTATTGGATAAAAACAATATATGTAATTTAAAAAAATATGTTCTACGCCTTGACTTGAGCACCTCCTCCCTTTTTTTTGGGTCCGTGGCTTAGGCCCCCAGTGGTCGAGGCACCTGTGGCCGACGCCCCCGATTCGATTAATTTAATTCAAAGCAATTTTTGATCAAATGTACTGTCAGGCACAACATTTTTTTCACCAATTCTATTTTTAAGTGTATTGTAATTATTTCGCACGAGCCCTTGGGAAGGACCTTCGCTCGTCATTGTGAGATGACACATTAAACTTCCTTATCTGTTGCATATTGCAATATTCAATAACTTGACTCTGGTATGAAAGAGATAGATATAATATTTATTCATACTTCCTTATTGTTTTCAATTTTGTGGACAAAAAGACGGACTTTTTATTGTTACCAATAATTGGTTTGGCTCAGTTAGTTGACGAGTTGGTTGAAGTTGAAAGATAAAGGAGAAGGGAAAGACTCCATAGTTTCCTGGGCCCAGGTGTTAACTCAATCAAACTAGCTTTATTTGAAAGTGGATATAATAATAAAGCCTCACTGAAAATTTGGTGAAATTTGGCTATCCAGGAATCAAGTTATATGAAATATAGTAAAAGTGAGGTTACATTATAACATTGTAGTTTTTTGATGATATTTGGAAATATTTTTGAATGGTTTTGGTTGTATAATAGTTTTACGCATGGAGTGCAAGTAGAGAGCCTCCATGTGTGACGTGTTGAAGATCCTGACACGGATTGAGTGCGGGAAATACGTGCGCACTCACAACGAAAGAAAACGAACGAGTGCCGGTCACAGAGTACTTTTTGATAGGTGCCGGTTTTTTTCTACCTGTCATCTGTCAGTCGGTGACCAGCACAGATTACTTTAGACTATACTGAGTGACCAGTGTTGCTTACAGAAGAAAAATTAATGGAACTCGATTCGCTTTGAATCAATTCCACGAAAAGATTGATAAGCATTTGTCACTCGATGTTCATACATGTTCTGAGATTTTACCGATTTATTCACTATCGATTACTTAGAACAGGCATGTACTTTATCGATTATTTAGTTTCACAACTTAATTTAATTTTTCTTGCTTCCTAGATAGAAACATGGTACTGTATTTTGTGATTTCCTTTAGAAAAATATAACGGTTTTTTTAATACCCATTTCAACTAGTTAACTGCTGGGCCCAGGATTTCCCCTCTCCTTTCCATAATGGTACCTAATTTGTTATACTTAAATGTTTATTAACAACATTCACTAACATTTTATATGAAGTACTTATTTTTGATTTTTTGGATGTCTGTACATAATAAATATGCTTTTAATGGAGAAAAAGGTGTAGTGGCGATCTATTCTATCTGCTATTTGATAGATAACTTTTGTTAGCAAGGCAAAATACTTTATTATTATGGTGAAACACTTTTCTCATTTACTGTACTAAGTGGAAAAGCACAAAAAAATTAAGATAGGTATTAAATTAATCGAATCGGGGGCGTCGGCCACAGGTGCCTCGACCACTGGGGGCCTAAGCCACGGACCCTTGTTTTTTTCGGTTTAATACCGAATTTCATACACAGAGGCACGAGGCACCTTATAATCTTACTAAGTTGATCTCACTAGGACACAAGTGGCGTCGCAATCATGGTCGCACTGCCAAAAAATGTATGGTTGGTTGCGCAACCGATCGGACGCCTGGTGGGATACCTACCATATAGCTGTGTATATTTCACTGGCAGCGCGACCATGGTTACAGCACCATGTGTTCCAGTGAGATATAAGCCTAATACGATAAACAAACAACCTGACTAACATAACTACACTCTGTATATGAAAACAATCAGAAACTTGTGCATAGTACAAGAAAGTCGGCGCCTGAATTAAGTTCGATGAGTCACAACCCTTAGCCCGGACTCCCGGAGTTAGATAATAGCAATCCCGCCGTCCATAACAGTACAGATAAAAATAACATTCAACATTAAACAAACAAGCGCTCTTGTATTGATATTGATGATGTCATTGCAATTATCATAAAATTATAGTAGGAATTATATAACTATGTTAATAATCTGAGTATTGTATCGCTAGTCAGCAGTTTCTCACGACTTTGTATGCATGCAACAATTAATCTGGAATAATAATGACGCCCTTAAAACTTGTATTCGGAAAGTTCTTTCTTACGAGGCACCAACTCAATTCGTGCAAAATTTCATTTTTCTCGGCTTTATAAATTTTGTGGTGAGCAAGTGTAGTATTGCGCTTTAATACCTTTAGGATCATATGAGGTGGGTCTTCACTTTACATAGTACCTACCGCTTCAAAAACTCATTTTTAGCATCTCGGAGAGAATTTTCCGGCACTCTCAACGCTGCGTCGTTTTAAGAAATAGTTTGCATCGGAAAATTTTAACATTCTCCAAGGAACTCGTCTTGTGATAAATATTCTTTAGGTAAGCATATTTTTAAGGTACCTAAATATTTTAAAGCTGAAAAGTGGTTTTTGCTGCCATAACGTTGATTAAAATACTACTGTACTTACCTTAATAGCTAGAAAATTGTACGTTCAATCAATCAATCTGCCTAGCTTTTCCCTACCATGTTGGGGTCAGCTTCCAGTCTAACCGGATGCTGCTGAATAAGTATTTTACATGGAGCGACTGCCTATATAACCTCCACAATCCAGTTACTAGGTAGAGTCTGACACTCCCTTCCGCTCCACCCAGAGCGGGAGGGGTCATTTGATGATTTCCCATCCATAAAAAAAAAAACAGGTACCCCTTGGTAAAGTAGGTCTGGTTGTAATTTTTTTTGGACTTCTGACTGCTTACAACGACTATCGAAGATCTATGGATGACAGCCGGGACCAACTGCTTAACGTGCTTACCGAGGCACAAAGGGGTCTTGATATGTGATGGATGGTCACCCATCCACGAACCAACAGCGGCAACCGTAGCTAAACCTTCGATGAATAAAAGCAGCTGTTACCATTTAGGCACGACCCCTTCTCTGGTAAATCATACGTTATTACAGCCATTTCGGGCAATATTATCCCCGGTCATTGATTTAAACTTACGATTCATTTAAAGTTAGCCGCCCGTCATTTAGAAAAGCGTAACAGCTGTAGGTGTAACGATTAGTCCGTTGACACTCGCGGTGACTACCATTCTCACTGATAATTTACTTTTAATGAATATTCTGATAAATGCGTAGTTAAGACCTAAGAGTTACGACTGCTCTACCATTTTGACAATTGCTTGACATTTCATACTTGGTAGGAGGTGTGTGATTTATTTAACGTGTAATTAAAAGAGACAGATGTTTATTACAAATGACCGCGGGACGAGTTGCATTTAATAAAAGACGAAGAGATTTATTAGTGCTCGTGTGGCTGCATTTCACGGAGTCTTGATTTTAATCACATTAGTCTGTAGGTACCTAGTGTAGACACTAATGAAATACTGTGACATGCCTTTTATTCGTGGAGTAATGGTTAATGAAACTTAAGAAGTTCTTTAACCTCGAAATCATCATAATAATCTGCCTACAATGTTCTGGGACACCGGCCTCTGTGAGAGAGAGGGAGCGGGCCATAATCCACTACGTGGACCTGCAGTGCGGGTTGGTAGATGTCACATGTCTTTGAATTTTTGGTTCTAGGACATGCTGGACTCCTCACAATGTTTTCCTTCAACGCTTTGAGAGCAGTGATGATGAAATAATTTTACACAAAGTATAGCGCCTGCTTGGGATCGAAATTCTTAATCTTTCATTACAATCTTTTCATCTTACCTTAATACAGTTTAAATACCTAATGTGCAATCACACTGAAATTATATCTGAATAAAAATGTGATTTAATTTTTAGAAGATACTCCACCAATTTCCATCACTCTACCAGTAGGTAAGCTTAAGAAGAATTAGTGCCTTAACAACATATTACAATGGAATACTGAGGAAAAATGCTTGAGAAAAAACCTGATAATCATATTATAGGCATTTTAATAGGGACTGGGTTTAGGATCAGATAACATAATCAGATATCGAACCATTACGATTCATCAGAAGCAGCAAGCAACTGAAGAAACCACGGACAGCGGCACCGAGATGCTTAGCGCGCGTGCATGCGCTCACGACACCAAAAAGCCCTTTTCAGGGCTAACAATACTATCATGAATATGAATAATATTCAAGTTATCCAAGTTTCAAGTTATCAATATTGAAGTTATCCTCTTCATCCCTTTCAGCTCGGTGAGAGCGGAACGGGAAAAACAATAGAGTAAAAAAATAAAGTTAGTATAACAATCTTTATTATAAATCATGCTGTTCCCTCGTGACTGGTCCAATAAGTACTCTAGATATAATGAAAGCTTTTATCTATCTTTAGCTCTTTATAAACAGATATTGTTCTTATTTATATTAGTTAAGACAATTGACTATACTTTATTTTAACTAGCTTTTGCCCGCGACTCCGTCCGCTTGCAATTGTAACCTATGACACTCGGCATTACTGTTGATTCCCATTAGGGAAATAATTAACGGAATCAGATCAGTGGTTCCAAAGATAACCCCCTACATACAAACTCACAAATACCTCTTTATAATATTATTACAGTATTTTTTTCTTACGAAGCGTCGCGCGCTTTGCTTGTGGTTATCAAGTGTACAAATATACTGTGAATGAGTGTGTAAGCGCAGGAGCTCTCGGTACCGTCCGAGACAAAGGCGAATTTGGAAGTGTGTGTGTGTTATATGCTGACGCTATTTGGCTTCACGCAGATAAAAAGATTTATTTCCGTTGGATCCCGCTTTTGAATCCCAGTTTAATATTTTTGGCGTTGGATCCCGCAAAAAATTATTATGTATTTCCGTTGGATCCCGAATTTAAAAAATGCAAGATAATTACGTTTTATTGTCGTTGAATCCCGAAAAGTATTTCCGTTGGATCCCGAATGCTTAAAAAAATCTGAATGGGGGTACTTTCAACAACAAAATTGTTTATAATAAAATGAGGGGTTCACTAATGTTTCACCAAGACTCCATTGACAAATTTTTAGTTTACAACCAACGTTTCGTATAGGTACTATTTATTTCACAAACAACTCATTTTCTATATAATCTAGTCGTTTCTGGCACTCGCCGGCCGCTGCCGCGGCAACGCTCGCTTCGCTCGCTCGGCTCGTGCGTAGGGATCACAGTTTTAACCTAACCTAACCTAACAATTTTTTTTAAATAATTAACCTAATTTAGTGTTTGATAAAGGTAAATCACTTTTCTTCTGAAATGTACACATGTTGTTATAACATGGGATTCAACGGAAATAGCAAACGGGATCCATCGTTAATACCTAAAAAATGGGATTCAAAAGTGGGATCCAACGAAAATAAACGGATAAAAATACTGTAGTGTAGGAACAAATGTTCCACTCAAGCCTACTGTTACTTAGAGAAAAATCATTTAATTATCAAGGCCTGCGGCAGTATGCCAGACAATACTTATATACGTACTGTATATTTTACTATTTATATCGTTACTAAATAAAGTGTTTCTCTACAAATTGTTTTAGATCTTCATTAGTGCCTTAGATTTATTAGCGTAAGGCATAAAAAATAAAGATTTCTAAATCTGGATAAAATTCATTTGCGAGCTTGATACCTGATTATCTTGGTTTTTCATTCAGTGTGTCGCCTACGCGATATTTTCCTCACTGTCCATTTGCCTATTTTTCTAAACAGCCCCGTGGGTCTCGTGGTCGTAAGCGCGACTGCTGAGCGCGGGGCTCATTAATACCTTTGCTGAAAAAAAAAATTGAGAGCGACAATCAATAAAATCTTTGAAGGCGGTTTTGACTGCCTCATCGGAATTGAATTTTTTCCTTGCAAGAATAGAAACTGTCCAAATTCCGAAAAAAAGTGGTAATCTGTTGGAGCAAGGTCCGGGGAGTACCTACCTATAGTGGGTGTCGAAGACATTCCAATCGCAGCTCCTCTAATAAGCGACCGTCTGATGTGCAGTGTGCCACGGTGAAACTCGTAATTGTAAATTACACGCTCATTACACGATATATTAAGTTTTCCATATTGTGAACAGAACGATGTCAAAGAAAAATCAAATGGCGCGAAAACAAATGAATCATTAAATTCGAAACACAAAATACACAAGCCTAAATTTGAATTTGGAATTCCTAACCGTCTATAAATATGAGATCAGTGTCCAAAACCACATTATGTAGGAGTAGCAAAAGTAACATAAAAAAGAAGTTACAGAAAGTTGGGAAAATTGAAAATTAATACGAAACCCTGATTTAAATATCATACCGGTAACACATGGAACCATGATTACAGGTATTGCATTAACAAATAGCAATCAATAAGCGATCGGCATCACGTTCGAGCATGATTATTTCCCGCATTTCCCCGGGGTAATTCAAATTGAACTGGGCGCTGGGCAAAGTACACAGGGTCGGGTTTTTGATGAAAATTATAAGCGAAACATTCAGTGTAATCGGCGGGTAATGTCAGAACATTTACCGTCAGAATCGTGGATTTACTTCTTGACATTACATTTTTATTGTTTAATTAATTTTAGAGGGTGAGTATGTGTGTATGCGTGTATGCTTTTTTTAATTTCATTTTTGATACCTACGGTTTTATTTTAGTCTTTTATTATAAAATCTTAACCCTAACTTAGTATAAGTACAATACTAAACATTATGTAGTATAAACATCCCGGGTTGAACCGTAATAACCTAAAAGTATGATGGATCACGAGAAATGCTTACATTAACGCTCCTAGCAAACCCTGAAAGGTATATTATTGTAAAATCGATACACTCCGACAAAAATCTGAGAAAAAAAAGTATCTAAAAACTTTTAGACATCAAATGAACTACCCACTTATCGTACTAGGACGAGCTAGGTCGTCATATAAGTAGGACCGTCAACTGGCATGGGAGAACCTTCTCGATTTTGTACCTACTAATAATGGTAAAATGCACCTGTGTAACATTAACTATGCTACTAAACAATGAAGCAAATTCTACGTATTTGGCATATATAACCTTGTAACACATCTAATTACTGTTAACATTATTATTATGGTTTAATGTATTTCGCCACTGGCGCCATCTATGTATAAAGCTGTGAACTGTTATAATTACGATTCCACAATGTGAACACAACTAACAAGTAAGCGAAGCAAACCCACTGTCACTTCCATTGATTGCCTTGTAAATAGTTCACTAAGTTGATAATAGATGTCGCTGTTCGTTTACGTCACTTTTGTGAATCGCGGTGTCAAGATTCTCAGATAGTCAATGACCCTCGCTACCACCGTTGATTTAAGTGACTTCTAATCAGGTGCACCTACAAGCTACATCCTACTGGAATAGTGACGTAAGACACTCTGGTTATTAGTTAGAAGAAAATTGTCACGTCTATACGTATACATATTTTTGGCTTAGAGGTATTCTGCCGCTATCCTTGTCCAAGCGGGCGAGGTGTTGTTGGTGGAAACCTATTTTAATATATTTTATTGTAAAACTATCTTCGTAACGTGTTGTGTAATCATCCATCACTTGGAAATTACACCAAATAAAACTGCATTCCTGTGAGAACACCCCTGGAGTTTCCTTTCCGCCGGAACGAGTGACGTCATCGACTTGAAGTTCAACACACCCCCTTACAATCTGGCGACCAACGGTGGGCACGACTGCATGCCGAAGTACATAACCCGCTCCGGCCGAATCACTACGACTACAGCAAGAAGGAGGAAAGCAGAGATGTCCGTCAACCTGTCCGACGCGCAGTTTGAAGCGCTTCTGACGAGATTATCACCTGGAAGACACGGTTCCTTTGCTTCCTGTAACGCCCAATATGACGGAGTAAGGAATCCAGAAGTGGTGGAAGCATTTTTGGCAGCGACAAGTGTCTTCAAACAAATAGAAAACATAAGTGATTCAGAGGCTCTTACCGGTGTACCACTTATACTTAAAGGAGAAGCTGCAGTATGGTGGCAGGGAGTGAAACAGCAAGTCACCACCTGGGATGACTTCAAAGAGCGTCTCTGTTACGCTTTTGCTCCTAAAAAGCCTGCGTATATAATATATCAAGAAATAGTACAAGTTACGCAGGAATTTGCAACGCCTACTGAGACTTTCATTGCTCATAAGCGGATGTTGATAGCTCAGCTTCCGGGTCCTGCGCCCACTGAAACACAACAGCTGGATATGGTGTACGGACAACTGAAGCACAGAATCCAGGAGAAAGTTCCGCGACATTCCATCTCCACTTTTGATGAGCTACTGAAAGCAGCACGAGCCATTGAACAATTATGGAGCAACAGGCCAAAAGAAGGAGATCATGAAAAAGCAACCAAGAAAAACAGACAAACAAAAATAAAATGTGGGTTCTGTCATTTCCCAGGACACAGCGCAGAAAAGTGCCGAAAATTGAAGAAGGAATTGGGTAGTGTGGACGGGGATCCAGGTTCTCTAGCACAGATTAAAGCTACCCAGGCACCGTCACCTTCTACACCTAAAGTATCCTGCTATGGATGCGGTGCGCCCGGCGTTGTTCGTACCAATTGCCCGACGTGTTCAACAAAGAAACGGGAGCCCGCCAAAACCGAAGTGGTTGGCCTAAGTTTCTGCCCAATCAACCTTCAATACGATCTCAAAATGAGACCCATTGTATTTATTGAGGTCAATGGGATAAAGGGCACAGCATACATAGACACATGTGCGAAAGCTAGTGTCGCATCTTACCAATTATATAAGGAATTGGTGAGAAAAGGCAGCAAATTTGAAGAAGAAATGGTTCGTGTCACCATGGCCGATGGGGTCGGGAAAAGGCAACGCGTCTTATCAACCGCAGCCGCTGTGACGTTGGAAGGCCGCACATTTATTACTCGCTTCATTGTGCTTCCAGAGGCGAGAGACAACCGTACCCTGTTGGGGGTCGCCTTCCTACAGCAAGCAAAAATGGTCTTGGATCTGGGACAATATACCTGGAAATATCTGGACAGTGACCATACAACCTTTGAAATGTACGAAGAAGATTTCGCGCACTTTGACAGTAGTGCTGTGAATATAAATAGTTTGCCGAGAAACGCCGATACAGCTGGTACGACACCACAAGAAGCTGCCTACCCTGATGGCACAGGCTTTAAGTTAATACCGCTGGAGCTTTCGCCACCAAAGCGAACGCGAAAGTTATTCGACGGATACACGCCTGCTTTCGCCGAATATATGATGAGGGATGCCGAGAAAAACATCACAGAAGCGGACGTTAAACTTTCTCCCCACTCTGAGCAACTGTTTACTTACGATGCCAATATTGAAATAGGTTGTTTGGATATTGAAATAAATAAATTGTTAGTAGAGTACGAAGATGTTTTCACTGGTAATAACCAACCATCCTTGCTTGGGGAACATTGTATAGTTACCAAGAGCGATGTACCCATAGCGGTGCCTCCTTATCGATTATCACCGAGTAAGAAGGAAATTCTAAAAAACGAACTAAGAGATATGCTCAAGAAAGAAATAATAGAACCTTGCTCTTCCCCTTGGGCATCACCAGTTGTAATGGTTCCGAAGCCGAATGGAGATATTCGGGTATGTGTCGATTATCGACGCCTAAACGCTATAACAGTGCCCGATACTTATCCTATTCCTCGAATAGATGACTTACTACACGCTGCGAAGCCCACTACTTTTATGACGTCATTGGACCTCAAGGCAGGATACTGGCAAATTAAAATTAGGAAGGAAGATGAAGAGAAAACGGCGTTTATAACACCTTTTGGGCTGTATAAATTCAAAAGGATGCCGTTCGGACTACGCAACGCACCGGCTACCTTTCAAAGATTCGTTGACAGAATGCGTGTTACGTTAGAACACGTGAATATGTTGGCTTATTTGGACGACCTGCTTCTGTTTTCCAATACATTTGAAAGCCATCTCTCCGACCTAAAAGATGTATTACAACGAATGAGAGAATACAACGTTACTGTGAACAAAGACAAGTGTAGATTCTTCTGTTCATCGATCAAGTACTTGGGACACATCATCACACCTGACGGGCTGAAAACCGACCCAAGTAAAACCGAAGCAATTCTGGCAAGACCGACTCCTAAGAATCTTCAGCAACTCATCTCGTTTCTCCAAATGTGTTCATGGTATCGTCGATTTATACCAAATTTCTCTGCCATAGCACAGCCGCTCACCAAATTAACGAAGAAAAAGGCTACTTGGATATGGGAAAAGGAACAAGAAGATGCCTATTCTACACTGAAATCTTGTTTGTCTACAGCCCCTGTATTGCGACAGGCAGATGAAACAAAACCATATATTATAAAAACCGATGCCAGCAGTTACGCACTCGGAGCTGTTCTCGTCCAGGGGGAGAAGGACGAGGAACATCCAGTAGAATATGCGAGCAGGTTGCTCACATCAGCTGAAAGAAACTACTCCACTACTGAGCGCGAAGCTTTAGCCGTTGTGTGGGCGTTGAACAAATTTCGAGCTTACATCGATGGTTCACCCGTGACTCTAGTAACGGACCATCAAGCCCTGAAGTGGTTGATGAATTTGAAATCTCCTACAGGCCGTCTAGCACGATGGGCACTACAACTTCAAGCCTTCAATCTTGATATCAACTATCTGCCTGGTAAACTAAATACTGTGGCTGACGCGTTGTCTCGACCACCATGTTGTGAGGATTCTTCCGCTTGTGCTTTATGTGCAGTAGAAATAGATATGCCTACAAGAAGTAGTAAAGAAATTCGGGAAGAACAAATAAAGGATGACAAAATCAAGAAAATAATAGACGCCTTAGAAGAATCAAACGGCAATGAGGCAGCCGTCTATTGGAGTAACAAAGGTTACCTAATGAATAACGGTATGCTATACCGGCTACATCCTGACACGGAAGTGGATGATGCACAACTCGTAGTACCTTGTCATGAGTGGCAAAATGTTCTCAGTGCTTATCATGACGATCCCTTAGCAGGACATTACGGTGCTGAGAGGACATTCAAGAAGATTGCCAATAGATACTACTGGAGTGGTATGCGTAGTTACATAGCAAGTTATGTAAAGAATTGTTTAGAATGCCAACGATATAAACCTTCTAACCAGAAACCGGCGGGACTCCTTCAAACTACTACTATGAGCCAACGATTTGAAGTAGTATCATTTGATTTGTTTGGACCGCTCCCAGCCACCGAAGATGGTAAGACTTGGATATTGATAGTGGAAGACGTGGCTTCACGATGGGTAGAACTATTTTCCCTATCTTCTGCAACCGCGGAAAACTGCGCTGTGACTCTCATCAACGAGGTGTTCCTAAGATATGGGGTGCCTAGACGTCTAATTAGTGATAACGGTACCCAATTTGTGAGCGCTGTAATGCAACAGGTTACTTACAGCCTGAACATTAAACATCATTTTACTCCGTTATATCACCCGGAATCCAACCCTGTGGAACGTCGAAACCGAGACTTGAAGACACAGTTGGCCATATTGGTGCGAGGAGGAGAACATAACCGATGGTCTGAGTTGCTACCAGTAATAAGATTTGCAATGAATAGTGCTCATTGTTCTGCCACAGATAGAACTCCAGCCTACTTGACGTTTGGGAGAGAACTACGGTCCCCACGGGATAATGAAGTCGATTTCAAAAACATAATGATATCTGAAAACTTAATACCGGAGATCACCCCGTCGCTAATACAGTTGGCAGAGACTCTACTGAAAGCGAGAGAAGTACAGGAAATGAAGGAAGAGACTCGGAAAGAGTATGTTGATAACCTTAGACGGAAACTTCCCCTGTACCAAACGGGAGACATGGTACTTGTTAACCTGCACCCTGTTAGTAAAGCAGCACAGGGCATTACCGCAAAATTTGCACCCCGCAGAGACGGGCCCTATATAATTAAAGAAAAGCATGGACCCGCATCTTTTAAGCTGGCTACTCCAACTGATCCTGAAACAACAGTTGGACTCTATCATGCATCCGCTTTAACTCCATACGAGATGGACTCTCACACTACTGTGCCAGAGCCTGTTCAACCCCTTCGTGGAAGAGGACGACCCAGGAAGAAAGTGGACGACAGCAAGACATCCTCAGCTACCCGACGAGGACGTGGACGTCCTAGGAAACAATAACTCCTCTCAATCCAGTCCCTCTCGCCGAGACGTCTTCGGGGACTGAGGGGGAGATTGTAACACATCTAATTACTGTTAACATTATTATTATGGTTTAATGTATTTCGCCACTGGCGCCATCTATGTATAAAGCTGTGAACTGTTATAATTACGATTCCACAATGTGAACACAACTAACAAGTAAGCGAAGCAAACCCACTGTCACTTCCATTGATTGCCTTGTAAATAGTTCACTAAGTTGATAATAGATGTCGCTGTTCGTTTACGTCACTTTTGTGAATCGCGGTGTCAAGATTCTCAGATAGTCAATGACCCTCGCTACCACCGTTGATTTAAGTGACTTCTAATCAGGTGCACCTACAAGCTACATCCTACTGGAATAGTGACGTAAGACACTCTGGTTATTAGTTAGAAGAAAATTGTCACGTCTATACGTATACATATTTTTGGCTTAGAGGTATTCTGCCGCTATCCTTGTCCAAGCGGGCGAGGTGTTGTTGGTGGAAACCTATTTTAATATATTTTATTGTAAAACTATCTTCGTAACGTGTTGTGTAATCATCCATCACTTGGAAATTACACCAAATAAAACTGCATTCCTGTGAGAACACCCCTGGAGTTTCCTTTCCGCCGGAACGAGTGACGTCATCGACTTGAAGTTCAACACAACCCCTTACAACCTTCTTTTCATCGATCACTTTACTTTTGAAGTAACAAGGAGGTGTTTTGAATGCGTTTCTATTTATGTTTGCTTATTGACTTCGAATCGATACTCCGTCGGAGGTTGAAGTAGAATGGGTCGATAGTCCGTTTAAGGGTGACCCAGATGCATCAACATTAAAAATGCCTAAGTGGTGATATAATTAATACAATGTTTCAAACGTATTTGATGTACGAATCCTGTTTGATGCCTAACTACACTTGGGAGCAAATAAATCGAGCCACTTCCTTTTTCATGTATAATGGTTATTATTTTTGTTATTATGGAACGTATCAATCCGAAACATATATCGCCTAAGAGCTTATTTAATAACCTTTACAATGAGGGTAAATTATTGAATGATAAACCTTATTTAATGATAAATTATTGGCTCTGAAAGAAAAACGGTAATTTTGATAGAAAATTGTAGAGTTAAAAAAGTCCAGAAAAAACAAAATTATGGTATAAACTTATTCTTAATTTCTTGTATTACCCCCCCGCGCCCTGATTTCGATAGATTTTCTGGACTGTTTTAACCCTACAATTTTCTATCAAAATTACCGTTTTTCTTTCAGAGCCAATAATTTATAATTAAAAAAGGTTATCATTCAATAATTTACCCTCATTGTAAAGGTTATTAAATAAGCTCTTAGGCGATATATGTTTCGAATTGATACGTTCCATAATACCAAAAAGTAATAACCATTATACGTGAAAAAAAGGCAAGTGGCTCGATTTATTTGCTCCCAAGTGTATTTCATTTGAATAAACTGTTAGATAACTATTCGATAATACTTATACCACAATTGTATTGTCTACTTAGGTATAATAATATTATTATAAAAATATTATTCCATTACCTAAGTCTATGAATATCTAGGAATTTTCCTGATTTTTTTCTAGATGTTCTTAATATTCCACTAACTCCTATCTCTTTGTAAACGCGAAGACCGCTATGCTACTGATTATGACGAAATTTTCTACGCAACGGCCCCCGTTTTTTCATTAAATAAAGACATTCTGTCAACTAAACGTGCATAAAAATGTCAAGCGAAGCACAGCTCGTTGATTTATGTTTTATTTCTGTGACGCATAAAATATACGGGTCGGACCGAAAACACCTGAGATTCATTGTCGAAAGGGCTGAGTGGATGTGACGAATATAGCCGTGTACATTTATTATAACGTCAGCCTCCAAATCTGGGTTAATTTCATTAGAACGGCACGGCATCACTGTGTTACATGTTTCAATTGGGCATTTCAAACTCAAACTCAAAGCATTTATTTCAAATAAACCAATTACAGGCACTTTTGAATTGTCAAGGGGTCAGTCAGTCAGAAAGATGAAGCTGGTTGCCCATTCCCAAGCGTAGAAGGTACCTATGGAGAAGAACGGGCAGGACACTTCACGGACTCTTTTAAATCATAAAATTGTTACAAAATATTGGTTACATCATTCGTGTTACAATTATACATGTGAGAAGAATGATGTAGAAATTTCGTTTTTGGCAACTCGTCTTTTAAGTGATTTGACTGACAGGTTCGTCAGCATATGTATACCTATATTGTAAAATAGATTGTCAGTTTATTACCCAAATTGATTCACGCTATTCGAAGATTTGCTAAAGGAAATAGATATTACGTAAATATGTTAGGTACCTACCCGTATCGAGTATATACCTATATAAGTCTATAGACCAATAACACTTAGTTCGGAATACATATACTTAAGGTTATTGACGTTGAATATTCTTTTACATGGCTGCTCATATTTACACCTTATTACATACGAAGTTTGATAGACATTAGATAGCTCGATCGATCGGTCCGCCTCCCAGTCTGTAGCACAGAGACTCGTTCCTTGGAGAGCATGTGACCCAGTGTAATACGGTCATACTACCTATGACGCTAAGATCGTATTTCCGAGTGATTGGGTTAAGATTGCATAACAATTGTTTAGTTCAAAAATACTGATATTGACCCGCATCTGTATAGAGTGGACGAAAGCCATTTCTTATGGTGGGCGTGGGGTCTGCCAGATCTTCGCTGTCTAAAACCACACGGTGTTCTACCGACTAAGTACCTCGGGCCTGGGGGCAGGGGGTCTACTTTCTAAGTCCGTCAACGAAGATACGGGCCTGTCCGAAGTGTCATTATAAATTTTTTCGGGCGTACATAAATATGTCGCGACTAGGAACAACAGTCGTGTTGTCATACATTCTTAATTTGGGCTCCGTACTACTCTTACGTCTGTGGGTGATACGGAGTGGGAAACGGCCGTAGGTATATTAAGAAATCTAATCGGTTATGTTATTTTAAATTTTTATATTTTATATTATTATATTAATTGCTAAAGCGTGTTTTTTGACTTTGTATAATTATGTTATTTAATATTTTTATGTTTTGTTGAATTTGTGTGCTTGTGACTTTATGGATATTTATGTCTCAATAAAATAAATGAATTGAATACTCGGTCGAAACTACATGGATTACGTGCTTAGATAGTAAGAGAAACTGGAGCGCTTGCGCATCCTTCATCTTACTGGAAGTTAAGAGTTGGACATTCGTTTTCACCATGTTCATACATACATGATTTTGAGTAATCCGTCGTGCCAACCTAATTGCTTATTTTTAGAACATTTCAATCTGCACAATCATAATTCACTCTCACCACAAGGGTTGATAATCACGGTAACAACGAAGCTAATAATGTTTACTATGATAATGCGAGTACCCATTAGATTGCTGATATGGTGAATGGAAAAATAAAGTGTGAAAACTGAAAATTATTCTCTTGCTGCTTGTTAATAGATCACGAGCATGCTATGTGTATAAATGAATGACAATGCGGTTTCTAACAAATGTAGTTCCGCTTCGTGGGAAAGAATAATCAATGAATACTTAGTTAATAGTTAACAATAAGGTATAGTAATAAGAGATGGTATATAGTTTTCAATAATTTCAACCAATGACGTATACTGCTGGACTTGAGGGGGCCTATGTCCTGTAGTGTTAGTCAGTGGTCCCCAAGCATTGTCACAACACCTTGTCCTACGCTTCTCGCACCCAGTTTTTTCCTGCGAATACAGTTACCTATTCATATCAATCTCAAAACATAGTAGGTACTGCATCACCAATAAACGCACCAAGAGTGTACAATTGTTCATATTACAGTCCGGCCGTCGAGAGGATGCGTCGCTCACATCTATCAGTGCGACAATTCTAGTAACAAATAAAGATCAAATTCGCAAAACAAATATTCGTTTGAACGAAACTTACAGGTGTCAAAAACGCATTCTCGCGACGGACTGTAACTCATATAATCATGAACAATGAACGAAAGAGATAAGTATGCAGGATCATCGGATATACCTAGTTGATTTTTACTAAGAAAGCGATGGATGTTCTCGAATAAAATTTAATTTTATTAATAGAAAACAAACAGCTCTATTATAAAATTAAATTTCAGTCGAAAACATCCATCGGTTTCTTACTAAACTTCAATTATATCCAACGATCCTGCATACTTATCTCTTTTGTTGACTGTACTTACAATATGGCAATATTATAATAAAAACAAATGTTGATTGAATGATGTAGCTGAAGATCTATGTTCAGACAACAGACGTTTACGGTCTAGTAATATATCCTCAATCTGAAATAAAATCCGAACGATAAAAATGTATATGGAGTGACATTTTTTACAGAGCAGACGCTCGCCCTAGAAAGAGGTAAGTGAAAATAGTACAGCGACAATATTTGTTCAAGTACGGAGTAAGGTTTCAAAATAGTAGATTGTTATGCAAGGGTCGAAAGGAATCAATTCCTATACGAGGCATTTAGACGCCGGAGCGTAGCGAGGGCGGCTTTAGTCCGAGTAGGAATTGATGACTTTCACCCGTGTTAAACACTCTACTTTTCATTTCGAATATAAGGAAAGTAAAAAGTAGTAGTTTTTCTCAAATATTTATTGATAACAATAACATGCATATTATAGTAGGTACCTATTTAAAATTAATGGAGAAGTTAGAACAATTTGTGAAATTTAAAGTTACATTCTTGTTTGGAATATTTACGGTGTTTGATATATTATGACTTTGGCTATGCTGGATGTCTGTAAAAGTAGGAGACTCTGGTATTTAATTAGACAGTGGAATCCATGGCAGAGACTCCCTTGAAGTAGTTGGTTGAGGCGAATTGGGGCGTAAATTTACAGAATCAGTTACTTAATTTGCTTGAAATTTTGGTTTTATTTTGGACAGAATCCTCAATGTAGCCTTCCGCGACTCCGTCAATATTTGTTTTTGTTTTAGTCAATTTTACGAGTAATAACTGTCCTTGATTTTCAACGTCGTTAATTGTTAGATTTGTGAACTCACTGCTTCTGCAGGCGCCGCTTATACCGAGTATCAATACTACCTGTGAAAAACATTTAATTTTGTCAGTATTTATCTTTTAGGTATGTAGGCATGGATGTATAGTTTAATTTATACGTCCATGTATGAAGGTAAAATAAACAAGTAGAGATCTTTTACTCTAAAAATGCACGTCGTTCCAACGTCTTTACTCTCAATATACGCAATCTGGTCAGTGTAATTTCCACTTTTTATGCAAACCTTTCCATTATACATAATCAGAGTAAAGCTAAGACGTTGGGGACGAAGTTCATTTTTAGAGTAAAATACCTCTTTCTACCTAGATAATCACTTATAGCTTACCTTTACTGCCAAATATATCTCGTTAGGGGCTTTATTTAAAAATGTTTCCACTTCGTAAGAGGTGAAAACCTTAGATTTTTTGCTCTTGAACCCCTGAGACTGTCTTTTCAAAAACGATGTTACATTATGGAATTTTTTCAAATCTACATTATGTTTTACACTTAGTGTACTCTTGAGCATTGAATACCTGCTCAATAGCGTAGAAGGCTGTATTTTGCTAGATAGTACATTGAAGTATGTAAGAAACACACTTTCGGAAAATGATTTTATTTTCTAGTCTGCTCGCCACTTCATAAAATCACTGTATGTATTTAGATATCTTTCTTTTGAAATTTCTGGCAAAAGATTTTCAATTACTGCATTTGCCTCGTCTTTAACCGAATCTGGGGTCAACATTTCAGAATCGCTTGAACTCTTTTTTATAAGAAATATTAGTCTATAAAATCAAGTTTTTGAATTTCGGTACAGCTTACAGGGTTAGTATCCCGCCAAATAATACTATTCTCTTTTTAACCGACGAAAAAACGGAGGAGGTTATCAATTCGACGCGTATATTTTTAACCGACGAAAAAACGGAGGAGGTTATCAATTCGACGCGTATATTTTTTTTTTTTTTTTTTTTTTTTTTTTATGTATGATCACGCATAACTTTTTACAGAGCAGTCCGATTTTGATAATTCTTTTTCTATTGGAAAGGATATACCCCGAAGTTGGTCCCATATAAATTTGGAAAAAAAAATCCAACCCTAAGGGTAGGAAAACAGGGGATGATTGATTGTTCACTCACTGATTTTAATGTTTGACCACGCATAACTTTTTACAGAGTAGTCCGATTTTAATAATTCTTTTTTTATTGGATAGGACATACCTCGAAGTTGGTCGCATGTAAATTTGGAAAAAAAATCCTACCCTAAGGGTGGGAAAATAGGGGTGATTTATTGTTCAGATTTTAATGCTGAGCTGTGTATTACAATTAAAATAAAAGGCCTATCTATGTTGGTATATAAAGCCTGTTTTTTTAATTAAGTATTTTATTATATAAAAAAGAATAATTAAAGCAGGATTATATAACAGTTAATATCTAAAGTAAAAGGAAGGTAGCTATTTTCAAAGTAGTCAAAAATTAAGCATGTAGTAATTAGTAAATTATAGCCTCAAAAAATTATAAAATAAAAACTTTTTAACAAAAAAATTAAACCTTCGAAAAAACTGAAAAGCAAAAAATAAAAACCTTGTTTATTTTACCTTAATAAATAAGTTCTTAAACTAATGCAAGTATACCTAAGAAATTTTGAGTCGGCGCCAAACAATCAATGAACAATGATCACTAAATTACCTTAAATTTAAAGAAATAACCAAATCAAATTAATAATGCAACGTGAAATCTCCAGCGATAAATATAACATTCCAAACAAAAAATGCGCTCTCCGCACGACCACTCGCAACGATATTAAGTTGCTTGTTTGGCGCTGACTCAAAATTACTTAGGTATACTTGCATTAGTTTAAGAACTTATTTATTAAGGTAAAATAAACAAGGTTTTTATTTTTTGCTTTTCAGTTTTTTCGGAGGTTTAATTTTTTTGTTAAAAAGTTTTTTATTATTTTAAATATGGAACACACCGCGTCATCGCCGCGGGCTGTCCCGCTTAATAGGTTTTTTTTAATTCACACTGGCTGTTTATACACTCACAAGACTGCAGCATTTTTCTTATTTTATGTAAAAAATTTCGTAGCTGACTACAGTTCTATTTTTAAAATTCATTCCCACTCTAAAGAGGGAAGTAATTACTATGAGTCTTTCCCGCCCTGTGGTGGGAAGCAGCGTCTTCCACCTGCTATTTGGATCAAACAAACACTACTTTCCGAGTATGAGAAATGAAAAACAAATTCCTTACATTGACGCCTTTAGACGTGAACTATTTTATGTAGTTAAGACTAGACGTCGTAATGTGGGCCGTTCACGTTGCCTGACTTCATCTCCTAAATTTCAGTTTGCACGCTCTTGAGCTATTAGGCTGTATTCGGGGTGTTTATGTCTGGGTACTAAAGTCAGAGACGTCGTATACATTGAAAACTCGTAGCCTTTTAGACTAAAACTTGAATACTCACAACGTTGTTTTAAGGGGCTTGGACGTTGGTTTTAATCCTATTGAATGACTGTTTCAAGAAATACCAACAAACATTATCGGATTATAAGAACTTAGAGGATTGTATTGATGATTTTAATAATTATTATAATTCTCTAATTACATACTTGTTACGCTCGCGAATCTTTTTTTTTTCAACATACAACCTGACAATGGCTTGCAAATTGCAAAAAAACCTAAGAAAGGAGACTGTTAAAAAGTGGTCTATGAACCAATAGCGATATTGCTACGATATTTCTGTGGGGATACCTCAACTATACCCTTGTACAAAGTGGCATCAAAATCTAACCCGGCAGTTTTGAGAAATATAATATTTTAGAATACATAATTTTCTGATAACATTAAAAAGTAGTCTATGGACCAATAGCGAAACTGTTACGATATTTCTGTGGGGATACCTCAACTATACCCTTGTGCAAAGTGGTATCAAAATCTGACCCGGCAGTTTTGAGAAATATAATATTGTAAAATAAATAATTTCATGATAACATTTTTATTTTAAAAACGTTTTAAAGGGTATTTCTGACTTTATAATACTTAATTAATGTGTTTCTTTCCTAGATTTTAGTATTTGTTTCGATTTTAACCGACTTCAAAAAAGGAGGAGGTTCTCAGTTCGTAGGAATTACATTTTTTTAAATATTTTTATGTTCACCGATTACACGAAGACGTCTAGACCGATTTAAAAAACTATTTTTTTGGTTGAAAGGGTATACTTCCCAAATGTTCCCATTGTCACCAGGTCAGGATCTGGTGATTGGATCCTGGAGAAATCTAGGGAACTCTTCAAACATTATAGGCACAGCTATAACAATTTGGGTATTCTTTAGAGTAACTCGTTCATTTGCTCTCGGAAAGCACCATTTGGTGAAGTGGTACTAATGATGAAGACCTCAGATGACCACCGGAACAACTCATTAATAAGTATTTCACGGGTTGCGATTCGATGTGTTGCAATTTATGCTATAAATAAATCGTCAAAATAAAATGAAAAAATATTGAATGTTTAAATCATGTTTCGACCAGAGGTGATGTGATTTGTTTGATCTGCAACCATTCTGTGCTATTTTTTGGAAAAAAAAAAACTTGAAATTCAGCACTGTCGAGGTGGTAAGTGTCTTTGTCTAGCAGAAAACCACATTAATTAAGTAGTATAAAGTCAGAAATACCCGTTAAATCGTTTTTAAAATACAAAAATGTAGCAAATAAAGTGAATTTTAAAGTATTATTTATCTCAAAACTGCCGGGTTAGACTTTGATGCCCCTTTGCACAAGGGTATAGTTGAGGTATTCCTACAGAAATACCTCTACAGTATCGCTATTGGATCATAGACCACTTCCCATACAAATTTTAACAGTCTCCTTTGATTTAATTTGACCTAGCGCATCCCTCTTAAAATAGGCTACGCTGATGATGACTCAGTAATTTATAGGAATCATACATGAGTCTCATAATTTCTAACACGCGAAAATGTGTGTGATCGATGTAATTTTGCATAAATAGGCCTAAGCTCCGTAAGACTACACGACACATGTCACACGTCTCATGAATTATTTAGCGGCCGCGGGTAATCTTCTGTCGGTTCAGTTGTAGCACGATCGATCTTTGTTGCAAAGTTAACTCAAGGAAACATAGAACTGGAAACTTCAGGAACTTTTTATGATACCTCTCTTCAAACAATAAGTTGTGTGATAAGGTCACGTAGTTCATTCACCAACTAAACGTATACTCACATACTGAGTCATACTTCACTAAGTAAAGCGTCTGCTTGGGTTCGAACCCACCACCTACAACTCGTAATTCGGTGCAGTTACCACTGGGCCACCACTGCTTTACTTAGTGTAGGTACATAGTTCCATCACCACTGCTCTCAAAACGGTGAAGGAAAATATCGTGCGGAAATGGGCATGTCTTCAAACCAAAAATTCAAAGACATGTGACATCTACCAACCCGCATTGGGCCCCCGTGGGGCCGTGGTGGATTACGGTCCACTCCCTCTCATAGAGAGGAGGCCTGTGTCTCAGCAGAGGAAACATTATAGATTACACGAGAGGCAGTATATATTGTTTATTAATTTACCTGAATTTTGACTTCCTTATAATGAAACGACGGTAATTAATGATAAATTAAAGCTTAATAACTTCTTAATTAGGTGCATCTTTTCCTTTCATTTCGCAACGCGTCAAAGCAATTTTAATACTAAACGGATATAAGTATATTTCAAGCTAGGGCTTTGCAAAGAAGAGGTTATGAGGTTGAGAATAATGACGCAAAACTACGATATTGTTTGTTCCCCAGTATCTAGGTACCTAAGGTCCGGCCGCGCTAAATTTGCCAGAGATGTAAACAACAATGGCCGCTCGAAATTGAATAAAATCGATATACAAGAACATTTATTTTAAGTAATGTTTATTTCGTCGTTAGCTCGGAGATTGAAAGTGACTGTTCCAAAAATTGTGACGAAATGGATCAGAAAACCTGTGGATGCCAATTTGTAGTACAAATTGAGTGCTTTGATTTGATGAATTCTCATTTTAAATTACCTCAAAAATGTGCGCAATTGAGGTAAATTTTATTACCTCAATTTTCGACGGTGATTTTTCGATTACAATTTAATAATGTTATTCAAACTATAATTTCTGGAAAAAGTGGTGAGATTCATATAAGTAAAGTTGAAAACTTCTCAATAAAATAAATATTATATACCTATGTTACTAATCTCCTTTGTTGAGAACAGGGTTTGTTTAAGTTTCATCAGATTCTTTTGGAACAAACTATACACAGACACTTTTTAACTAAGTCTTATGTTCAGGACATTAAAGCGTCAACTTTCGGCAACAGAGCAATATTGCAGAGGCTTAACTACAAAAATGACGTACGGTGAATAGGTATGAAGTGGGTGAGGTTTCGGGTTTCAGTCTGCGGTCGAGTGGCCAGGGCGCCGCGCTCGCAATCAGCCTGTTTCTAGTCGAGCGAGCCGAGCGGTGGCGCACCGATGCGTGCTCCCGTCACCGAACCTACATACCTACGACTCGTGACACCTTCTCTAAGACGTCGCACACTAAATCAAACTACACTCGCTTTGTACTCGCCGGAAAACTCGCTCAAATACGTGCTCCAATATCACAAACGTCGAGGAACTTCCCAACTCCACTTACACACTTTATTCCATACTACTGCTATTGTTCCTGTCCGCCTGTCCCGACTATAATTGTGAATCAAATATTCACTGGTTATTTTATAGTGTTTGGAATTACGTGGGAATATCCAATTTAATGTGTGAACGAAAATTAGATTCGGCGCCTCGATAAATTAAACTACAATAGAACCATCATTGACGTTACTGTTTGGTCAATCCTTTATTTAATCGGTAATTCCGTTGGCTATCAACTCGGTATTGATGAGGTCACGGGATGGGTAGGTATTTTAATTAACAATGGCGTGTTTCCTGTATATTGCAGACTAGCTTTTGCCCGCGATTTCGTCCGCGTGATATTTCTTGTTTCTCCGACCTTTCGCGCGCGTTTTCGCTTAGCGTTCTTTCTGCATGTTTACCCTTTACTCGGCTCCTAAAGAGTCCTAGCGTGATTTTAAATAGCCCATAGCCTTTCACAATGGTTGGGCTATCAAATACAAAGAGATTTTTTTCAAATTCGACTGGTAGTTCCAGACATTAGCTCGTTGAAACAAACAAACTCTTTAGCTTTATTATTAGCTTCTGTCCGCGACTTCGTCCGCGTGAAATTTATTGCTCCCCCAACCCCTCGCATCATACTTATCGCCTGCCCGCGCTATTACTTCGTTTTTGCTTAACTTTCGTTCTGACTTTTTTTCTGTTTGCTCTGATCCTGAGAGTCTTAGAGATGTTAAATACCCTTCCTATAGCCTTTCTCAAGAATTGGGCTAGCAAAGGCAAAAATAATCTTTCAAATCCGGCCGGATATTTTCCGAGATTAACGCGTTCAAAACAAACAAGCAAACTCTTTAACTTTCCGGAATAACTCTTATTATTAGTATAGAATGATATAGATAGTGTTGTCCGTGTGGTGCCGGACTTAAAGAATAGCACCACCCCCCTTCTTCCCATGGGTGTCGTAAAAGGCGACTAAGGGACGTACCGGAGAATGGGCAGCAGCGTTCTCTATGCATTTACTATCATACTGCGATCGCCAACCCGCATGCCAAGCGTGGCGATTATGGCAAAACCCCCCAAAGACAAACACAAAAAATACTTGGCCCCTAGTGCCCGGCGGCCCGCCTACCCTTGGCTACGGTAGCGGCCAAGGCCACGGTGAGGCAAGGGGTGCTAAGAATCCCCGGAAGAGATCCGGCTACCAAAATCACCGAAAACTGGACCTGGCAACATACAACACGCGTACACTCCGGACCGACAAGAAGATCTCCGAACTCGAGGAAGAATTGAGCAGGTTGCGATGGGGCATAGTGGGATTATCTGAAGTCCGAAGAGAGGGGCAGGACTCGATAATCCTTAAATCTGGCAACTTGCTCTATTTCCGGGAGGGCGACCAGCAGTCCCAAGGTGGTGTCGGGTTTATCGTCCACAAGTCCCTTGTGAGCAACGTGGTGAAGATCGAGAGTGTGTCGACCAGGGTGGCGTATCTTATACTCAGAATATCCGCAAGGTATTCGCTGAAGGTCGTACAGGTTTACGCCCCGATCTCGTCACACCCCGACGATGAGGTGGAGACCATGTATGAGGATATTTCCAGAGCTATGCATGGCTCTAAAACTCACTTCACCGTTGTCATGGAGGACATTAACGCGAAACTGGGTAAGCGAAGCGATGATGAGCTGCGAATGGGGCAATTTGGAGTTGGACGACAGAACCACCGGGGCCACCTACTGGCTAGTTTTATGGAGAAGGAAGGCCTCTTTATGATGAATTCCTTCTTCAGAAAACGTGAGCACAGAAAATGGACCTGGCAGAGCCCGGATGGTGCAACTAAAAATGAGATTGACTTCGTTATGTGGACGAAGAAGCAAATATTCAATGATGTCTCTGTGATCAACGCGGTGAAAACCGGAAGTGATCACCGAATGGTAAGAGGCACATTGAACTTAAATATAAAGCTGGAAAGGTCTTGACTAATGTGGTCTACGCTCCGCCCAGCGCCGATCCAAGTTCAAAACCCCGAGAGTTTTCAGCTCGAACTTCAGAATCGTTTCGAGTGCCTGGGGAGCTCCGTGGACGAATATAACGATGGGTTCGTGGAAGCTGTCCATACGGTCGGGTCTAAGATCTTCAAGACCCGTCGTACGAATGCGAAAAAGAAGCTCTCTGATCCTACTTTGCGGCTCATGAAGGAGAGGCGCGAGATGGTCCTGCAGTCTTCAGATGATGTTCTAAAGTACCGGCGGCTCAACAGACAGATCTCTAAGTCCTCTCTAAGGTCTGTATAAAAGCGACCTTCGCCGCTTCAATACAGACCGTATTGAGGAAGCGATAGAGCAAAATAGAGGCTCCAAGGTATTTGCTAGAGATCTGTCTATTGGGCAGAGCCAGCTTATGAAACTGAAGACTGATGATGGCAGGATCGTATCCGCCAAACCTGAGCTGTTGAGAGAGATCGAGAGGTTCTATGGGCAGTTATACACGTCAACAAGCAGCCCTGTTACGAATCTGGCAAACGACCCAAGAGCTAGATTGACCCGACACTATACCGAAGACATCCCGGACGTCAGCCTGTACGAGATTAGGATGGCTCTGAAGCAGCTTAAAAACAACAAGGCACCGGGTGATGACGGAATTACGGCCGAGCTTCTGAGGGCCGGCGGAAAACCCGTTCTTAAGGCCCTTCAGAGGCTGTTTGATTCCGTCATACTCGAGGGTAAAACACCACAGCCATGGAACAGAGATGTGGTGATACTTTTCTTTAAGAAGGGTGACAATGCCCTTCTTAAGAATTATAGGCCCATCTCACTTCTGAGTCATGTCTACAAGCTGTTTTCGAGAGTCATCACGAACCGTCTCGCGCGCAGGTTCGACGACTTCCAGCCTCCCGAACAAGCCGGATTCCGTAAAGGCTTTACCACATACATACGCTGCGACAGGTTATACAGAAGACCGAAGAGTATAACCTGCCTCTCTGCTTAGCGTTTGTGGACTACGAGAAAGCCTTTGATTCGATCGAGACATGGGCTGTACTGCAGTCTCTTCAACGGTGCCAGATCGACTATCGGTACATCGAGGTGCTGAAGTGTCTGTACGAAAACGCCACTATGTCAGTTCGACTCCAGAACCAGACCTCGAAACCTATCCTTCTGCAGCGAGGTGTGAGACAGGGAGACGTTATCTCTCCGAAACTGTTCACCGCTGCTCTGGAGGATGTCTTCAAGGTTCTGGACTGGAAAGGAACTGGCATTAACATCAATGGCGAGTATATAACTCACCTTCGGTTTGCCGACGACATAGTAGTCATGGCTGAAACTATGGAGGACCTCAGTACAATGCTCAATGACCTCAGTAGAGCCTCTGAAAGAGTGGGTCTGAAAATGAACATGGACAAAACGAAGGTCATGTCAAATGCCCATGTAACACCCACTCTCATGAAGATCGGAGACGCTACACTCGAAGTCGTGAACGAGTATATTTACCTAGGACAAACTGTCCAGTTAGGTAGGTCCAACTTCAAGAAAGAGGTCAATCGTCGAAACCGACTCGGCTGGGCAGCGTTCGGGAAGCTACGCAATATCTTCTCGTCCCACATACCGCAGTGTCTCAAGACGAAATTCTTTGACCAGTGCGTGTTGCCAGTGATGACATATGGCACTGAAACGTGGTCGCTCACAATGGGCCTTATTAGAAGGCTGAAAGTCACTCAAAGGGCAATGGAGAGGGCTATGCTTGGAGTTTCCCTGCGGGATCGAATCAGAAATGAAGACATCCGCAGGAGAACCAAGGTAACCGACATAGCCCGAAGAATTGCCAAACTTAAGTGGCAGTGGGCAGGGCACATTGCTCGCAGAACAGATGGCCGATGGGGCCGAAAGGTTCTGGAGTGGCGACCGCGTACCGGAAGGCGTAGCGTTGGAAGGCCTCCCACAAAGTGGACCGACGACCTTGTGAAGGCTGCAGGAACTCGTTGGATGCGAGAAGCACAAAACCGGTCGAAGTGGAGGTGCTTGGGGGAGGCCTATGTCCAGCAGTGGACGTCTTTCGGCTGAAATGATGATGATGATGATGATATAGATAGATAAATATTTGTCTTCCATGGTTCCTGTTTCAGATCATTTGTTCAACGATAATATTAACGTAGTGACTTTCACAATTACTTACTTCCATTTTCTATTGTGAGGACGAGAAAATGGAAAATCAAATCACATTCACCCAAACGCAATAAATCTTGCGAAAGTCTCAAATGTAGTAAAGGCTGATCCACACAGCACTAAAGCTATATCTACATTAGCTGTTTGTGTAAGTGCAAGGTGTCGTAGCGTTCGGAAACAAGCTGGCATCCGGCAGGCACAGACGCCGGATGCATCCGAGTCGCCGCGTTTATACGAGCACGAAATACAAAGCAGGCAGCGTCGTTCCGCCGCGCCGAAGACAATCGAGCGTGTGGACTATTCCTTAGGTAATTCGATCGGGCGGAACCCTTTTACCCAAATATATACCACGCAATCCAATTTTCGTGAGAAAATAGCGTCGTGGTTTAGTGAATCTGAAATGAATGACAATAAGTGATTTTCCTGCCATAGAACGTGGGTTAGAACTTGGAATGTAGCGTTATTATTGTTGCCGATATTGTATTAAGTTGTATTGATAGAGATGTATTTGCGATAAACCAAAACACATTGATAACGTTACAATTCGCTTTCAAAACACTACAGTCGAGGGATTATGGAGTTCCCAAAAACAAAACACTCATCTATACAGGGTGTCCCTGGAAGTATGGATCAAATCGAATAGGGGCGTGGGCAAGGTCATTTCCAAACTTTTTAACCCTGACAATGTCAGTGAATTTTTTTACGGTTCAAAAGTTATGACCGATTTTAATTTCTTTTTTCAATCACTTCGCTTAGTGTTCAAAGAAAATAATCATAAAAAAATACTATCAGGGCTATCTAAAAAAAAAAAAATTGATAGCCCTGATAGTTTTCACGAATTCGATCTTCCTTCTCTTTTTTAGTATTTTTTTTTTTTTTTGCTAAAACCTTTGGAAATTACCTTTCCCACGTCCCTATTTGATATTCGATTTGATCCATACTTAAAGGGACACCCTGTATATTATATTACTCTACTAACAATAAAGCTGAAGAGTTTGTTTGTTTGAATGCGCTTATTTCTGGAACTACCGGTTGGATTTGAAAAAAACTTTTTGCATTTGATAGCCTAATTCTTAAGGATAACTGAAGGCTACACGCTTTAACATCACGCTATGACTCTTAGGAACCGAGCAAAAAGAAAGAAATTCAGAAAAAACGCTAAGCGAAAACGAAGTGATAGCGCGGGCAGGCGATGCAATGCGACGGGGTGGGAAGCAACAAGAAATTTTACGCGAACGAAGTCGCGGGCAGAAGCTAGTTATATAAGTGCGGTACAGTGGTGCTATTTTGTAAAAAGATCACCGTGATAACTTAGGTGAAGTGAGCTTAAAGTGACCTGTCATTCCACCTGATGCTAACGGATTGACACTATTGACAAGTCACTTTAAACTCATCATCATCATCATTTCAGCCGAAAGACGTCCACTGCTGGACATAGGCCTCCCCCAAGCACCTCCACTTCGACCGGTTTTGTGCTTCTCGCATCCAACGAGTTCCTGCGGCCTTCACAAGGTCGTCGGTCCACCTTGTGGGAGGCCTTCCAACGCTACGCCTTTAAACTCACTTCACCTAAATTTTGACGTTGAGATTTTTACAGAATAGCATTACAGTACAAAATAATGTACCCGATAATGGTGGAAACCAAACAACACTAAAGGTACTTAACTACAGTTACTCAATATTTTTCAACACACTTGCTCGTAAAATGGCTCTTAATGCACCGCTTTTAGGACCATAATGCAGTGTATTACAAACGCGTGCTTTTTCCTTACGTTACGGTACTTGTGCTTTATTTCCACAGATAACTATTTAATTTACTAGTCGGACGTCGGAGAAGTGCGTTTTTTTTTTAATCTCTTCAAAGAGACTTTATGCCAAAAAGAATCCGCGAGCCATATTTTACTTTTTTTTTTAAATAGTCTGTATTGTCCTTGGAAGATGAACTAAAATTTATTTACCTTATGATGAATGCGCAGTTGTAGCCCACGACATTAAATTTATCTAACGTTTTTATGCAATTTTCAGGTCAGTGTCAGGTTGTATCTTGATCAAAATATGATTCGCGACTCTAACAGATACGTATTTACAGAATTATAATCATTAGAATCATTAAATACATCTTTCTAAGTTAGATTTGTTCCATAAGAACAAATCTCTTATGGAAAAGTTCTTAGGGAACAAATCTAACTTAAATATATATAGGTATTAATGATTCTAATGACTATAATTCTGTAAATACATGTCTATTATATAAATATACATTTTGATCAAGATACAACCTGATACTGACCTGCGAATTGTAAAAAACTTAAAAAAAAATTAAATTTCGCGGTCTACCACTGCGCATTCACCTTAGGGTGCATCCACACATAGCGAGGCATGTGCCGCAAAGGATTTTTTTATATGTACGGTTGCCTCAGGCTGAGGCATCTAACACAAAAAAAAGCACTTGCGGCGCATGGCTCGCTCTCTCTGGATGCACCTTATAATTTTCCATCGTCCCTCCCATAACCAAACCAAACAGAAAAGACCACTGGCGTTCTATTATTGCGGATTCTCACTGAATTAATGTATATTTCTGTATGCCAATAGTACTTTCTAATTCCATACTAACTAAACTACAATTTGACATACGTTTTGTCTGTGCCTTTAAATAAATAAACGCGCGCCATTACTTACTCTATGGGTAAACCTGCGCGCGCACCACGCTAGCGCGGCGCGCGGAAAAACAAACCCAGCCCGCCATTATCCATACAAGTTAATATTTAACAATACAAGCCTATTTTTTTCCTCGCAAGTGTGTTGAAAAACGTCGTATGATACGCGTGTGCATTGATAATTAAACTCTCGGCTTCCTTATCGCGCTCGCCTACGGCTCGCGCGAATAATACCGCCTCGAGTTTAATGATCAACATAGCACACATGTATCATAATGTACTATTACGACATTCCATCAAATTGATTTATTGATATCATACCGACACGTCAAATTGTCGATAGTGGAAAAAGCGTACATCTATGGTAGATATCAATTATTTTCAAGATCAATTTCGATGAAATGAAATACATTTATCAGTGTGTGAAGTGAGAATGGAGTGTAAAACGGAGTGACGATTTGAAAAATATAAAATAAAGATGGTTCAGTGATAGTGATTGATACTTACTTAAAATTTTGATCTGAATTAATTAATTTTTAAGAGTATTTTAAAATACTCACAACTATTTTTATTTACGCCTTGGTACAAGTGTAATATACTTACATAGGTCCCTGAACTTCTCTTTAACACGTGAGTAATTTTTTGATTAGGTGCTGTTAACAGAATAAATGGAAAACGCAACAGGAATTACGAAGAAAAAACCGATTTTAATTCTACGGGAGTAACCTATTCATCCAATAAATCAATCGTACCTATAAAATAACATAGCCTTAACATAAAATAACCGAAAAATAAAAAGCAGTCAATTATGAGTGGGAATCGTACACGAAGGGCCCACCACCGTACAATATTTAACTCTACTTACAGTTGTTTTTTTATACTCTTTAATTTTTAACTTTATTTTATTACTTGTTGCTATACCGGCCATAGTAGTACACACTGTGAAAATTTCAAGTGTCTATTACGTTTCAAAAGATACAGAGCCCTGTGACAGACGGACTGGTGAATACTGGAGCCTTAGTAATAGGGCACCATGTTGGCACGCTTTGGATGCGGAACTTTAAAACGAAAGAGATGAATTCCCAGTGATATATTGACTGACAACAGTCGATACGAGACTTTTATATGACGTGAACCGATTAGAAGGAATTCTTGGAATGACACAAAGAATCTCACATTCAAACAAAACTCGATTAAACGATGTTTATCATAATGTTTCCGAGCGATCGGTGTAATGCCAATTTACTGATAGTTTGTGTACGATTCCTAAGCTGCAAATTGCATCAGACACTGTTCAATGCGTCGTTTCCTCATGTCATTACTCATTTCAAATCTAAATGGCTTTAAACTATATAGTAAATTGTATGTTTATGAACTTTAAATGTACTACGTTCTATTTATACATTATTCTAATTCGTCATTCTATTATTATTTCAACTTTAACCGACCTTGATTGCTTCTTAAGAACCTTAATGAAATAATCTATTATTCAATTGGGCTTTTAAGTGAGCCGTCCGAAATATGCACCTTACCGCTACAAAACAACAATGTCTAAGAAACATTTTCGCTTCAAATTGGTTCTTTAGTAAACAACAAGATAAACAATTTCACTTATCTGTGCACACAAACTGTTCAGTATCTATTTTCATGTCAGCGGCAAAAATAAAGAGGTCGAAAGCGTACCTACATTAACCGATAGGAGTACGATAAAATCTGCAATCTACTAGACAGGGATATTTATAGGCCGACAGTTTTATTCATATCATCATGTTGTGGTTTACACGTAATCTTGCCGATCTGAACGTAGAGTATAGATACAGTAGGCCGCACGCCGAAACAGTGGGTTTATTCTCTATGTCCATCAACAAAGATACAGGCCCGTCCGGACGTAATTGATCCGTCAAAATAAGTGTAAATTTTGAAGTGAAAACTTCTTTAGCGGCGTTGAGCACTTTTAAAAATGTTAAACTCGCGTCAGGACACGTGACCGTCAGGAGAGATTTCCCCCCCCCGCCTCTCTTTCTACGGCGGCGCCAACCGAAGTGAACCAAGTTTAGTGACACACGACAATGGATGGATGGATGGATGGATGGATGGATTGGATGGAGTGGAAGTGGAAGCGGAAGTGGAAGCGGAAGTGGAAGTGGAAGTCGAAGTCGAAGTCGAAGTCAAAGTCGAAGTCGAAGTCGAAGTCAAAGTCGAATTCGAAGTCAAAGTCGAAGTAGAAGTCGAAGTCGGAGTCGAAGTCAAAGTCAAAGTCGAAGTCGAAGTCGAAGTCAAAGTCGGAGTCGAAGTCAAAGTCGAAAGTCGAAGTCAAAGTCGAAGTCAAAGTCAAAGTCAAAGTCGGAGTCGAAGTCAAAGTCGAAGTCAAAGTCAAAGTCAAAGTCAAAGTCAAAGTCAAAGTCGAAGTCGAAGTCGAAGTCGAAGTCGAAGTCGAAGTCGAAGTCAAAGTCAAAGTCAAAGTCAAAGTCAAAGTCAAAGTCAAAGTCAAAGTCAATGTCAAAGTCAAAGTCAAAGTCAAAGTCAAAGTCAAAGGTGGAGTCGAAGTCGAAGTCGAAGTCGAAGTCAAAGTCGAAAGTCGAAGTCAAACAAGTCAAAGTCAAAGTCAAAGTCGGAGTCGAAGTCAAAGTCAAAGTTGAAGTCGAAGTCACAAAGTCAAAGTCAAAGTCAAAGGTCAAAGTCGGAGTCGAAGTCGAAGTCGAAGTCAAAGTCGAAAGTCGAAGTCAAACAAGTCAAAGTCAAAGTCAAAGTCAAAGTCAAAGTCAAAGTCGGAGTCGAAGTCAAAGTCGAAGTCGAAGTCGAAGTCGAAGTCAAAGTCAAAGTCAAAGTCAAAGTCAAAGTCAGTCGAAGTCGAAGTCAAAGTCAAAGTCAAAGTCAAAGTCAAAGTCAAAGTCGGAGTCGGAGTCGGAGTCGAAGTCGAAGTCGAAGTCGAAGTCGAAGTCGAAGTGGAAGTGGACGTGGACACACTGCTGTGTATTCGTAACATTCGTGTATACATATAAAGTGTTTAAAATATGGAAATTGAACAAAGTGCATCTATTAATGAAAAAAGGGACGCAGAAATAGTGAAAAAAAATGAGATATTCATTCAATTAATAATTGATTTATTTCAACGTTAATATTCAAGTTTTCACTTCTGCCGGCACTCCCGGAGTGCAACCCGTCTTTTTTTTTTTTAAGTGTAATTTTTTTTTTGTAGTGATAACTTCTTTAGGCGCGTTGGCATTTTTTGACATGTGAAAAAACCATCGAATTCGCGCCACTGTTACCGTAACCGACACCGCTTCGGATGTGTTCGGCTGTCCTCGGGATGTACTCGGTTTTAATGTATATCCGATATTTCAGTGAGTGATTGCAAAGTATTCTGTTTGTGTTTTGTTTTCACTTCTGTCAGCACTCGCGGACGGAAGTGCCACTGTTTTTATTTTTTTAAATTTTGTTTTGGTCCCCCGAAAATGATGATGGTGTAACCGTCCGAAAATGTTAATTGAAGTAGTGTTCATTTCGATGTAACGAGCCCAGTACTTTTGGACAGACCCGTATCTTCGTTAATGGACATAGAGAGCAGAGGGTCCAGAACGTTTAAACAATATGTAACATTACACCCCAATTAGAGTATTGAGTTAAAAGCATAATATAATGAATTAATGACCAAACCTAATTTTTTTTAAATCGTGTTGACCACAGCATTACCTACTTTATGCTAAAAGTTGAGTCTTATTAGTTTTAAAATAAGATTTAATTTTCTTTGGCACAATCGGCGGTCAGTATGGCACAATACATAATTTAAAAAAAAACCCTTTTTAACAGTTACTGAAACCGATTCAGTAATCAATTATGAACAAACTAATTTCAGAACTTACGTTTTAAATTCTGTTACACCTTGTATAATAGATAGAATAGAAACAGAAGTTTAAGCTGGTTTCAATTCTATGGAAACTCCGTAGGTACTACGCTCGGTCAGCTCAAAGTCAAAGCGTTACGGCGGACGTGCGGTACCACTGTACAACGAGCGAGCAGATAAGATTTATGTTTGTTCATAGATGGAACATGGTCCGTACAATAGCTTGTTTGTCCGGGTATTTGTCATTTGGCCGGCGCAAATGGCCTGGGAATGCTCGTATAAGGCTCGTTACACAAGCATTGGGAGTCACCCGCTCCTGTATGCATAATTGCGCACAAATGTGCCGACACGCCGTACAAACCGGCTTTATTACTGTTTGTTCTACAGCTCTGCTTCACAAACCAACCTTCCTACCTACTATTACAATAACAATGTCAAGTGTCGTTGAAGCGCACTTCTAGATAAAAATTAATTTGAAATATAGTGCGATTATCCAGCTTTATTAGAAGACTAGTTTAGTCGTTACGGGTCGTCAGAAGCCCGAAAGTCTGACAAACAGTCTTACCAAGGGGTATCGTATTACCTAGTAACTGGGTTGTGGAGGTCAGATAGGCAGTCGCTTCATGTAAAATACAGGTATTCAGCTGCATCCGGTTAGACTGGAAGCCAACCCCAACATAGTTGGAAAAAGGCTAGGCAGATTGATTAATTAGAAGACTAGCTTCTGCCCGCGAATTCGTCCGCGTGAGATTTCTTGTTCCCCGTTCCTCCGCGTCGCATCGCCTCGCCCGTTTGCGCTATGACTTCGTTTCAGCTTAGCGTTCTTTCTGAATTTTTTTTTCATTTTTGCTCGGCTCTTAAAGGTATGATTCCGATCTCGGCAGCACGCAGCAATGTCGCGCAGCATTGCTGCCGTGCTCGGAATGTAATCTCATATAAACCTATAGAAAATGTATGAGGACCAGTAGTGCTGCGACTGCACTGCCGCGGCAGCACTGCTGCGTGCTGCCGAGATCGGAATCATACCTTAAGGGTCGTAGCGTGATATTAAATAGCCTATAACCTTCCTTTACAACTGGGTTAACAAATGCAATAAGATTTTTTCAAATCGGGCGGGTAGTTCCAGAGATTAACACGTTCAAACAAACAAACTCTTCAGCCTTATTATACTTAAGTATTAGTACAGATAGAATACTGGATTTTATTCATGTACTTAATTCATGAGTTATTATGATTTTAAAATAGGTACACAGTAGGACTAAATTTTCTTTTGGCTGCTCTTGCCTGGCCTAGTTTTGTGCATATAATTTAGTGAATAATTGCTGAACTGATAAGTATGTACAGTAAACGTATTTAATAAATAACTGACATTCGCGTGGGCTCAGTTTTAAATCACACATGTTTACTGTGCGGCTCCCTGCAGACTCAGTGTGATGATACATTACCCTATCGAGTATCTGGAATAGGGATTACAAAGGTCGTCCCTAAGGAAAGTCCCAAAAATCTGTCCCTAATATTTTAGGAGCTTTCGGTTCAAACATAAAATTATAGGTGTCTTATTTTCGTTATTGGACTTTTTACTGGCGACTCTGGCAAACTCTCGGTATTTTCAACACTCGATGGTTTTTTGTGTCCATTGGGTAAAGGTAACAAGATATTATGAATGTGGATTATCTGTTATCCAAACATAAATTGAAAAAAGATTTCTAGTTTCCGTCTTATGGGAATATAAGTAAAGTTTCTTAAGAGTTTATATGGCTTTAAACCTGACAGTTTTTTAGATCATTGTGCATCAATGGACTGTAAATGTACACACACAGTCACACATGATAGATTAAGGACTGAAAATGCAAACACACCGTTGATTTAAAAAGATATATATTTGTAACACGTCCGAGTACATTTAGTATGTCACAGGAAAGGGAAGAAGAAAAGTTGACACTTTTGACAGTTCATTATTTGAGACCCAATTCACATGTATGTATTTACGAGGTAAGTTACAAGGGAGTATTATGCTAGACCTATTTCATCTATACATTGTGTTTATAAAGATAGCTCTAATAACACACATACATTGTTACAGCCAAAATACGTTTGTATAGAACATGCTTTACCGACGCAGCAGTATCAGCGTCGTACCTATAATTTGATCTTTATCAAGAAGTTACATTTAGTTTTCTGCTAAATGTCGTAGCTTCAAAATGTGTCCTGACCCACATACAAGTGAGAGCTGGTGGACTTCAACACCACGCTGCAGGCAGTCCAGGAAAGCTATGCCATTCTTAGATGACAGGAACGGCCTACGCCTGGTGATGGCAACCATCACGGAACTCTGCTCGCTAAACAAACACTTCCAAACAACAGGCATAAGCCTATCATAACGGACACTCCTCTGTGCAGGGCTTGCATGGAGGCTGAGGAAAAACCGGATGCAGCTGAACACCAGTATTTTACATAGATCGACAGCATATCTAACTTCCACAACCCAGTTTACTGGGTAACACGATACCTCTTGGTTAGACTGATAGTCAGACTTTTCTTCGACTGTCAAAGATCAACGAATGACAGCCGGGACCAACGGCTTAACGTGCTTTCCGGGGCACGGAGGGGTCTGGATATGTAATGGATGGCCTCCCATCCACACACCGGCCTTGGCAAGCGTAGCTTAACCTTCGATCAACCCGTACGGCTGTTATTATTTAAAAAATAAAATTAAAAAACTGGAGAAGGTATGAAAGACTTGACTGTACCTATCAATTTTCTCCTCAATCATATTTATGTTACCTACATTATATCCCCATCAAGGAATTCATGTTGTATACTTAAATATAATGTAAATAAGGTAAAATTCATTTTGCTTGCGTCAGTCTCGCCGAATAACTAATTAGGCTCATGCAAGCACTGCTTGAGAACCTTGCTTTAATAAGATTCTGCGCTAGCATATTCGGGTTAAATAAGGTCTGTAATTACGCTGTTATAAATATGCTCATGAGAGGTGTTGCGCAAAGCTGGTACAGTATTATATTTAAGCAATATTGTGGCAGCGATTATTGTTTTATTATTCTTTTTATCACTTGTCTTTAGCACTTCTTTTAAACTGTGGTTAAAACGTGGGCAATGGTGTGGTTTACGTGTTTGTTAAATCTTAGTTTAAGTATTTCTCTGTATTTTGTGCTGCCATTAATTTAATTAACAAGGAAATTATGTTGTTTTGTGAAATATGAATAATGAAGTTTTTTTTTAGAAAAAAACGCGAGGATGTGCGCGTTGGACTCGCAAAATAACGGCTCTGTAACATCGCACAATTATTTTATTTTTATTGTGTTATTATAGCAGCCATAGTAGTACAGTCACGTCTAAAAGTATGTATACACTTGGCTTTATTCAAAGGCGATTTTCTCCTTTATTTTTGAATGAAATTTCATGTTATTACGAAAATAGTATTTTCGAACCCGTAGGTTTATGTTAAGTGTCGTATTTCAACGTTGCATTCGTTATATCACGAAAAAATCGCAATTGAAAATTGCCAAGTGTATACATACTTTTAGACGTAACTGTACACACCCTGTGACACAAACAAATTTCAAGTGTCTACCTCTTACGATTCAAAAGATGCAGCCCTGTGTGAGTGGACGGACGGACGGACAGCGGGGCCTTAGAAATAGGGTCCGTTAGCGCCCTTTGTGTACGAAACCCTCTAGGAAATAGGTAAATACCTACTAACCCCTTTTCCCGAGTGACCGCGGATGTCGGAAATGGGGACTTCGGAAGTGTGTCACAAGATGGCTAGCAGCGTCTATAAACCCAGAGTTACTAAGCAAAAAGGTTTTATGTGTCCAAAAAATACTTGATTGGTTTTCCATGGTCTATGTTCTGGTGGACTTCGTTCAGTAAAAATTTAGTTTTTAATAAAAGAACCTACTTACTCATTTTTAGGGTTCCGTACCTCAAAAGGAAAAACGGAACCCTTATAAGATAACTTCGTTGTCCGTCTGTCAAGACCATTTTTCTCAGGAACGCGTGGAGTTATCAAGCTGAAATTAATGTCAAATACTCAAGGCTGCAATCCCTTGAAATAGTGAAAAATAAAACTTCTAAGTCAACACAATCAAAAGATACAGGCGTTTATGCTGCATATTTTGAGACTCGCAAGGGAATCAAAACCTATAGGGTACTTCCCGTTGATCTAGAATCATGAAATTTGGCAAGAAGCAATGTCGTGTAGCACAAGTAAAAGAAAAAATCCGAAAACCGTAAATTTTTAGTTACATACCAACAAATTTGTACGGAACCCTCGGTGCGCGAGTCCGACTCGCTATTACCCATGTTTTTAAATAAAATTGATCTCGAAAAAACAATTTATCAAAACAAAAATTCGGAGTATGAATTCGCGATAGAAATTAAACTTCCTATGAATAAGAAACATTTTGTGTGAGAGACAGAGACAGTTATATTTTTCTTCTCTCTCATGTAACGAAATGTGCCCAAACGTGACGCTTCCTTGAAACACTCAGCTCTCGTTTAAATTATCGAATCGCCGCCTAAGAAGTTTTACTTCAAAGAACCTACTGTGATTCTTAATATTTGTAAAAAACTAAAGAAAAATCAAGAAAATTATGTGGTCGTTTCCTATAGCGGTCTATAGGTACCTATAGTCCGTTTACAGATTTTGCCTCTAATTTTGCATTACTGTCAAAATCACAGTGGTCTTTATTCTCTTATAATAAGGTTGCTGTTGGGTTGCTGCCACTGACAAGTCTGTCAATATCACAGTGATCTTTATTCCCGTTACAATAAGGTTGATTCTGGGTTGCTGCTTCCAGAGGTAAAATAAATGTGTAAGGGCTGTACATAAGTCTGTATAACGCGATCAAAGTTCAAACCACATTCCCAGCTAAAATTATGTCAAAATATTTTTCATAATAATATTATTTTTCCACACAAAATAAGCAAACAAGGATATTGATGGATTACGTGATTATTTCTGCGTGACCTATTTTGAAGGATGCGGGTTGAAACGTCAAAATCACTTCATCTGCAGGCGGCATGAATCGACGTAATAACAAATTCGATGGTCTAGTGGTCGCGCTACCTGAGCATGACGTCCTGGGCTTGATTCCCAGTTTGGGCAAAGTGTTATTGGGTTTTTTCAAAGTCAAAATCAAAGCATTTATTTCAAATAGGCACATAAACGGCACGTACGTCTAAAATTACAATAAAATAGAATTGGTTCTAGTCGCCTCTTCCAAAAGGTAGTTTTCATATGGAGAAGAATGGGCAAGAAACTCCACCGTTACTCTTTTACAATGTTTTGGATACATTAATTATATAATAATATGTGAAGACGATGCACCTAAAATAAAATTACTATACCACAATAGGTAAAAGAATTATAAACGAAACCATGACAAATAAATTACTTATCTGATACATGGTGCTCACATATTTACAAACATGGTAAAAGTAAACGATTTTCATGAAAAAAAAAAATTACACGTAATAAGTCAGGGTGTGAGTTAATCCATCTGGATTTTCCATCTGGTGTTCCATCTGGATTTTCCATCTTGTGTTCCATCCGGATTTTCTCAGTAGCAGCCCGAAGTCTGATTTATTGTGTCCGATTGCTGGCAATTATAGGCTCAACACCATTTCTTTCAACCACATTTGACCTTAAACCTACTTAGAAGGGGTTATACAAGGTACACTTCTGCCTGGCCCTACAGGAAATGCCGGCGTGATGTTATGTATGTATGTTTCTCTCTAAAAATTTTTTCATGTTGTTGCTCTCAAGTTTTTTTAATAATGATTTTTGGTTAATTACCTTCTTTGGTTAAATCACAACGTAAAAATGTGTCATTAGGTGATTTTCCAATGTTGTGACCGGCTAAATCTCGTGGGGTGCCAAGCTAATTTCAACAGCGCCAATACAATAACGTTCAAAATGAGACTTTATGGCATATTAAAATTTAAAGTAATCGTCCCCGGAGGCAGTTCCTACCTACATAATAGGCAGTTTTAAATTCGATTCGTGACCGTCACTGGTGTTCGCATCTTCCGATAATATACCCGAGGCAAAGATAATAACGACCGGAAAGAACAACGCTATTGGCTTCTGATTTTAAATTTTTCATGGAATTTCAAAACATCTAGCCTGTACCTATTCCTCAAACTACCTGTCTACACCTAGCAGTTGGTACATTCACATTTCCCCAGTTATGTTAATGTTCTAGAGGGCACGTCGTTCTGTCGGCGAATCGTTGGCCGTCGAAACGTTCTATCGATTGAAACAATGAAAAGTGAACCGTTCATCGGGAATACGGAAGTCGGGGAACTGTTTCAGAATCAGCTACGCTAATTACTTTCCAATCAATAACCAAGAACAAAACCAGAATGGGGGTGCCCTAACCGAGAATCGAGCTGAGGAGGTTGCTTAGCAGTCGCGCTTGCGACAACTAAACCGAAACGAAGCAATTTCAATAATGGTAGATTCTACTTAGCTATAATGCCAGCGCCATTCAATTTATAGATTACACTCCAATGATCAATATTTACATAATTTCCAACACTATTGAATATCAAAATTTCGTTCGGCTATTTTGCTATTATTGGATTCGAATATGATATTCAGACGTGTCAAATAACTACGATATGCTAACAACATGGGCCAACAATGAATGCATTATTTTGTGTAGCACTAAACTGCCGTTAACTGCCGTACCGTCTGCTGCAAATTTAGAATGATCTAAAATTGTAGCAATACTAGTTTAAAATTTACCAATTCTAAACCAAACTAAAATAAATATGCGACCTTGTTTAACTTTGCCATTCGAATTTAGTTTCTGAACGCTAATGAAGTAAAAAGTTCTAACTGCCTTTAAATTAAGTTCCACAGGAAATAGAAGTAGTCGGCTCGGCGAAGAGTTAATTGTTATTTGCATCGGATTTCAATAAAACTTGTTTGAAAGGACTTTTCCGAACCATTTTAGAAAAGCCTGTCCTATTTGACTCGATAGATCAACGAATGATAGCCGGGACTAACCGCTTTACGTGCTTTCCCAGACACCAGGGGTCTGTAATGGATGGTCACCCATCACCACCGTGATCACGAAGGGACTGTGGACGGTCCAACTTCGGCAAGCAAGTTAAGCTACTGGACTGCGATCGATCCGTGAGGCTGTCATTGCCTAAAACAACACAGCAACAACGGCTTATCAATAGATACAACTCTGTTAGTCCAACAAACAAGCTTTCGAAGTCGCAATTATGAACAGTCTCAATTAAATAATTCATCATAGCGGACCTTCAAACTCACGTAATTCTACTTGTAACTTTATGAATACAAAACAATGGTATTTTAAACTTCGAAGTGACAGTCAAGTAATGTTCGGTAAATCCATCGAAATTATGTTCATAACGGAAAACCGGTTCATTGTGATTTATGAGGCTAGGTAGCGCCGGGTGTAACATTAAACAAGAACTTTCTACGCGCTTGAGGTTTTATGGCGTACTTAAGTACATATAACTTCCATTAAAGAATCATACACGTAGCTTTATTATGACTTTATAAAGATGAAGAAGTTACCAAATTCATATTTACCAGCGGCATGGTTCATCAGAATAATTTCATCATCATCTGCCTAGCCTTTTCCCAACTATGTTGGGGTCGGCTTCTAGTCTAATCGGATGCAGCTGAATACCAATATTTTACATGGAGCGACTGCCTATCTGACCTCCACAATCCAGTTACTGGGTAATACGATACCCCTTGGTAAGACTGGTTGTCAGACTTTCGGGTTTCTGACGACCCGTAACGTCTGTCAAAGATCCACGAATGACAGCCAGGACCAACGGCTCAACGTGCTTTCCGAGGCACGGAGGAGTCTTGGTATAATATGAAGGTCACCCATCCACGGACAAACCACGGCAAGCGTAGCTTAACCTGATCGATCGACCCGTGCGGCTGTTATTACTTAGCCACAAGCCCCTCATCAGAACAATTTATTACTTAGATATTTATTAAAATGACTGCTTCATTGGTTTTGTGGTCGCAAGCGCTACTGCTGTGCACGACGTCCTGGGTTCGATGCCCAGGTCATGCAAAGCGTTATTGGGTTTTTGTATCTAGAATTTCTCAGTAGCAGTATGTAGTCTGGATTTGTGCCCGGTTGATGGATATAGGCTCGCCCCATATTAAATGGGACTTAAATATAACTATAATAATAATAATAATATTCCACAACTATCACACAACGCCATCTAGTCCCAAGCTAAGCAGAGCTTGTGTTATGGGTACTAGACAACTGATAAACATACTTATATATTTCTAAATACATACATATTATAGATAAATTACACCCAGACACAGAACAAATGATCGTGCTCATCACACAAACATTTGTCCTGGGTGGGAATCGAACCCACGACCTCCGGCATAGCAGTCAGGGTCACTAACCACTAGACCATCAGGCCTGTCAAACTGGCGATATGTGACGTATGATGTTACGTCAAGTTATTAAAATGAAGTCTTTTGCAAGAAAAGTGTTAGAGTAGATGAATTTGTAGAATCCGTACCACTGTAAAATAAAGACTAGCTAGGAGATTTATGTCCTAATAACTCATTCAAATGTGCACGTACTTACATTTATAAAAGTGGTGTCCGCTGGCAAAGCTGGGATAGCGCTCCACAGCGGCAAGGATAAATTATATTACTTTGGGAATCCACTGAATCAAAACCGAGTTACAGATTATATGTTAAATCCATAAAAATTTTACTTTCCGGTTTATGCGAAAAGCCTTTGCAATGGCTTTAATATTAAAATTTATCTATATTTAGATAGATGGTAGGCCCATTATCTATCTATACCTATATATAAAATTCAAAGTCCTGACTGACTGATATATCAACGCACAGCCGAAATCGCTGGTTCTAGAGACATGAAATTTAGAGGGTGTGTTCTTTGTGAAGAGTAGGTATCCACTAAGAAAGGGTTTTTCGAAATTCCACCCCTAAGAGGATGAATGGGGGAGGGTGAAATTTCACGCGGACGAAGTTGCGGGCAGAAGCTAGTTTTGTATATGACCGTAATAAAGCCTACATTAGAGGAAACTAGTTGCGTACATTTAGTTATTCAATGATAGATAATTGAAACTTAGTTAATAGATGATAGTTTCACGTGATAGATAATTATTTACACGTGAAACTAGCAATGGCACTGTGTAGAATAGAATAGAACAGACATTTATTTTGAAATGGAGCTTGTGGCTAAGTAATACTTATCAGCCGCACGGGTCGATCGATCAGGTTGAGCTACGGTTGCCGCGGTTGGTCCATGGATGGATGACCATCTTTACATACCAAGACCCCTCCGAGTCTCGGAAAGCACGTTAAGTCGTTTGTCCCGGCTGTCATTCGTGGATCTTTGACAGTCGTTACGGGTCGTCAGAAGCCCGAAAATCTGACAACCAGTCTTACCAAGGGGTATCGTATTACCCAGTAACTGGGTTGTGGAGGTTAGATAGGCAGTCGCTCCATGTAAAATATTGATATTCAGCTGCATCCGGTTAGACTGGAAATCGACCCTTACATAGTTGGGAAAAGGCTAGGCAGATGATGAGACATTTATGTTGAAAATATGGGTAATACATAATAGGTGTTATAATATATTTTAGCTCAGCCATTATTCACCATTCGGCATGCAACATTTATATTATTATCATTACCTACGACCTACCTATATGATAGATATTGATATCTAGCTAACTTTGAGTAGTTAAGTACTATTTGAAAGCGCTCATTTATTTTCATTTAATAAATCTATAAAGTTTATTTACAGCCATAAATCCTAAAAAAAAGCAAAAAATTCAGGTTAGCTATATTTGTTGAAATGTCTGTAAAACTTTAATGGGGACACGTACTGCTTAGGTTTCGCTACTCAGGTATATCACGTACGTGCTTCTTTTAGCTAGTTGAAAGAGGCATTCGGCGAAATATTGAGCCACTAGCTGTGCCCGCGACTTCAGTCGCGTGCATGTCGAAATTGGGTTTAAATGGGTTTAATTGTTTTGCGCGTAACCCTGTATTTTTCTAAAATAATAGCCTAAGTTACTCCTATAACATCAGCTATCTTCCAGTGAAAATCCCGTCAAAATCAGTCTAGTCGTTTCGGAGATTAGCCGGAACAAACAGACAGACGGACAAAAATTAGAAAATGTTTGTTTTTTTTTTTTTGTTGTAAGTATACCTATGTACCTACTAAACATGCATTTATTTAAAAAAGTTATTTTGACATTACAAACATAAACTTTAATTTTATTTAAGTATTTGTATAGATTACAAACAGACACCTCAATTTTATTTATTTGTATAGATTTACGTCTGAAATTACACTTCAGATAAATTTACAGCCGACCTTTAGAAAATAAATTCCTTTAACTTCGCCATCTTCATCACGTCTTGTTTCCCTAAAGGGTTGGGTAGAGGTGTGGCTCGTTGGTCCAGTGGTAACAAGCACTACTGCTCAGCATGAGGTTAGGCTTCGATTCCCAGGTCGGGCAAAGTGTTATTGGGTTTTTGGGGCCCGGAGTCTGTATTCATATCCAGTTGATGGCAACTGGCTCACCCCCTATTACATGGGACTTAAACATAATTGGTGAAATGTGGATGTAGTAAAAGGTACACCTCTGCACAACTCATTAACTTATTTATAGAACTATGTCCCTAGAAACGTCGGTGAATATGTTACGTCGTAAGTTTTTTGTTGTATACGCTATTAGCGCGTTGGGTCGCGCCACTCGTGCTACGCCGCCTAGCCACGTTTGCTGCCCTCACTAATTGCACTTTCTAACGCTCCGCTGCAACCTGCACGATTGTTCTCCGCTTCGAATATGTTCAATTAGTTGATACCTTTTATTTCCATGAGCTCCTTTTGTTTTATTACGGGTCCGCCTTTACTAACAAACGAATAAGGCTTAGAGGAATTTTTACTTCCACCACGATTTTCGTATAGAGAATACGTACCTTGCATTTCTAAGTTTTATTTTCACCTTACTTCTTTTATTCTGTGAATAACTTTATTTTAAAAATATATTCACTGGATAAACTTCTTATACTAAATTAAATAACAAACTATTAAAATATTATAACCTAACCTAACTTAGGGTGGATTTAGCAATCATCTGATAACTTTATTCGAGAAATAATTTTGAAATTTTGACAATTATTTCACACAAAAACTGTCAAACATCAATTATATTCCTCGAATAAAAGTTATCTGGCGTTGGAAAAATCAACCCTAAAACTATTACTAACTAAAGTATGGCGTCGAAAAGTTCCTTCGCATCGCTGTCGACTGGTAATGTACCCAAGGGACTGGTGGCATTGCCACGTTGTATGGCAATGCTTAGCCTCTGGCCTAGGTACCTAAAAACCAGTCCTTAGGTCACGGGACGTGTCAACTTTGCTCTTTAATGAGGTTACCTTCTACCCGCGACTTCACCCGCGTGGTTGTCAACTATATTACTATAAATCACCCTACCGTATGGCACTCGGCAACAAAGTAGCTTTCTGTTATTGAAAGAATTTTCGTAATCGGATCAGTACTTCCAGAGGTTTAACCTCCTACATCCAAACTTACAAAGTTTGCCTACCTCTTACCTAATAATATTAGTGGAATGGGATCCTGGGTTCGATTCCCAGGTCGGGCAAAGTGTTATTGGGTTTTTCTATTGCGAATTTCTTAGTAACAGCCCGGGGAGTTTGGAAGTTGCAGTATGATACCCCATGTCTCGGAAAGCACGCTTAAACGTTGTTCTTGGGGTTCTTGGGCCTGATCTCTCTCCGGTCGTGTCGGATTGTCGTCCTATCGGACTATGAGAGTGAGGGATGAAAGAGTGCACCTGTGTTTGCGCACACACTTGTCCACTATAATATCTCCCGCGCCGAAGGCTAGTTAGTCTCTATTGAGAATGGCCGCCATGGCCGAAATACGGTTGAGAAACACTATAAAATAATACGAGTATTAGTGCAGATTCGAGACATGAAAAATCAACGGAATTAACAAAAATCTACGTCAAAAGAGCAGCGGGTGGGCGACCTTAAACCTAGTTTAGGCTTATTTATTGCGTGTTTATATTTGGTAATAAAAATAATAGCAATAACGATATTTCAAGTGATTGGTATAATTTATCTTTCCGAATACACCCACTGAGAATAAATGGTTTGAGGTCAGGGCGGTAGGCTTTTACTTCTAAATAGTAACTTGCTTATTTATTAGGTAACCTTACTGTTAGAGAACTCTCAATCTATCACGCGAGGGAAAATGGAAGTTCTAGCGTGTCAGCCAGTAACCAATCATCACAGTTTTGCTATTGTCGAAAAAGAAGTGAGCAAAAATAAAGACTACAATAAAATTATGATGTAAGATGCTTACCTTTATGTGATGCCTGTGTATTAGACTCATCTTAATATTGGTGGATAAAAGTTACCAGCAAAGACAATATAACCCTACTGATAACAACGGCCAACGGGAAATCTTTTCAATCAATTCATCAAAAGGTATTTTACCCACTATTCATATCTTCATACAAGAGCCAAAACCTTCAATTCGAAGTCCACGATTCGACGAGAATTAAATCAGAAAACTTATTATTACTTAAAACTTTTCGATTTCGATCAAAAAGTTTATCGGAAGAGAAAAAAATATCCGAATGATGTCGTAAAAGAGTATTGATTGCGTGACTCGCGGGCGGCACTAATAAATTGAAGATTTTTGCACGAATCTACTTACTGTAAGTGCATGTAAGGTGTATCTAATCCATATCCATACTAATATTATGAATTTGAAAGTAACTGTCTGTCTGTTTGTCTGTATGTTACCTTTTCACGCCTAAACCGCTGAACCGATTTTGATGAAATTTGGTATAGAGATAGTTTGAGTCCCGGGGAAGGACATAGGATAGTTTTTATCCCGATATTCCCACGGGATCGACACTTATGCGGGTGAAACCGCGGGGCTCGGCTAGTGGATAATATACGAATTGGACTTTGAAATGTATCATCAGTAATGTTAGAATAATAAATAACTCGACCGCAGATAGAATAACGTAATCCCGGTTTTTACATAACAGTTTATATTTATTGTCAGTACGTATAGAGTTACGAGTAGACTGTATGTCGGGTGTCGAAAACCGTTCAAAGGCGAGGCTCGCACTGAAATAAACCAATATTCTATGGCACATAAACAAATATAACTAGGTATTTATGATGTTGAATGATCCAATTGTTGAACATTTACGTTTTGCGGGCTCGGGAACAAGAAATCCTTTTGACATCTTTCGGCAAGTCGGGAAGAACGCGTGTGTAACATTTTTGTCATGTCATACGTTAAGCCCGGGATTTGTGGGATGTCAGTATGAGCCTGGGGCTCGAACCGTGATATTTATTTATTTACGACGCCGTAAGTTTGCTTTGTTATCATTTGTGACGACTGGTCGCAAGTTGCAAAAGTGGATGTTTGTGTTTTTTTGGAGTTTTCAAGTGGGATAATTATGAGGAAAGTAAGAAACTTATAAAGTTATATCAGGAAAACGTGAAGCAGGAAAATCATTGTTCATTTTCGAATAGGGTTCATAGCGAATGTAATGGATTTACCTCTATAAATCCATTTGGAAAAATAATCTCAACTAAGACTAATGAAAAAAGATTTGACTTTTTCTATGTTTATTTGTTACGCTTTCACGCTAAACGGCTGATCGGATTCGAATGAAACTTGGCACATGGGTAGACCATAACCTGGGTTAGGACATAGGATACATTTTATCTCGAAACTCCCACGGAATTGAGACCTAATGTGTGAAAGCGAGGGGTGCAGCTAGAAATAAATAAAATCAGCCTTTATATCTTTAATATAAATAAACATTTATCACCACGCTTGCTCAAGACGGGTTAGCAATGTCAGACTCATATTTACTTTAACAGGATGAAGTTGAAAACTCGCGCCAACTCGAAATAGGAGGTTCAGTAATTGTTACATAATCATTATATATTATCATTTCCTAAATCTTAAAATTATCTTCTTACATATCTAGTGGAAACTAAGTTATTAAGTACCCTCAAGTAGACACGAATATCGGCGTTCCAGTAAAAAAAATATCATAATCTGTCGACTCAAATAAGAAAATTAAAGTATCAATTTTAGCGCGCACACGTGAAGCAAATTGGTAACGCGTTGCACTTGCGATAATTTATTTAATTTTGACCGTTCTTATAAAAAAGATGAGCGCGCGACGACGTTGATAAATTGCTTGCCTACGAGCACGTATGTGCATCCCTTTTTTTAATGACATCCTTTAATTTTGCTTTATAACGCGTTTAATTAAATATTTTAATTTGGCGCACCTATTCAATTTCATCCGGTATTAGTCCAAGTTTCCTCACGATGCTTTTCCTTCACAGATGTCAGTAATTTCCAAGATAAACTAAGAAAACGTCGCGCAGTCGGGTTGCAACCGGTTAACCACATCAACCTGCTCTTTTCCGAATTCACAAAACGATTTCCCAAATGGCGAAGCGGGTTTAAATTCGATTTCAGTCACAGCAAAATGTTTACAAACTTTCAACTGTGGTTTGTAAACAAATGCTTTAAGACAACAACTCCTTAAGTTGGGTTACAAAACAACCGGGGAGTATGACTCAAACTTGACCGGAACTATCAAGCTTTGATCTCTGAAGGGGTAGGCTGACAGACCTACTCATAAAAAGCTAGGTCCGATTTTTGTGGAAGTTAACGAGATTTTTTTTGCTATTCAGTAACCTCTTGTTCAAATAAATCTATTTCCTCTTATATTTACTCCATTGAAGCTCCGGGCATGTCTGCGAATGTCAGAATCAGAATGGGAAGACTGAAGATATCAATCTTAGAATCAGAAGAAGAAAAAAAACATTATAGGTACAATATATAAAATGGACCGGATTGGTTGAAAAAAAAAAGAAATACTTGAGTATTTCTTTTTTTTTACATAGGTATGTATTCATTTTTTGTATATTGGCACCTTGTTAAGAACATAGGTAAATTAAGAACATATTTGGAAGTGTTTTAGTTTAAGTTAAATAATAATTTTGTATTTGGACCGATATTGTTTTACAATTTTTCAAATCCCTATGGTCTATGGTGGTATGGTTCAGTCCCACCCTACCCTAGGGGTATGGCCAGGGGTATGGTGGATCCGGAGTGTTGTTATATATCATGTAATTTGTGATCATTTAATTGTGCTTCACCATATCAGTGATAAGCTCGCGGCGACTGCAAAGCTTTTAGTCAATCAATGAACATAAAAAGAGATAAGTAATTAAAATTGACCAATCAGTAATACCAAAAATTAATGGAATGGAAACAATGATAATATTACAATAAACATGAGTTTTATCTGAAATGCAAATGGTGATACATTTCCCATTTCAATTTGCGGAAATTATCATTGTGTGGCTGCGGCTCTGACTGTATGAAAATATTAACAATAAAATGTCATTATAATTTTTAGATATAAGTACCTAAACATAAAAAAAATCGGCAAGCGTAGTGTGGGACGACCCCCTGCTAGATGGACGGACGACCTAAAGAAGTTGGCTGGGACAGACTGGTTGCGGAAGGCGATGGACAGGATGTTGTGGCACAGCCTGGGAGAGGCCTATGTCCAGCAGTGGACTGCGATAGACTGGTTATTAAGTACCTACACATCATATTGGTCGTTACAGCGGAATGTATTCCTTGGACTGGCTATACAAGAAAGTATTTATTATATATCCATCTACCGCAAACAAAGAAGGCAGACGGTACACTTCCGAAGGCGACAGCAGCCGAAGACTGCGGCAAACCGACTGGTCTCTGTGTAACTCTATGAAAAGGCTTTCGTAGATGTCAAAATTGCCGCCTGTCACCGTTTTAATAGAGTTACATAGAATCCCGTCCTGTCGCTACGGTCAGTCACAGCGATTGGGCGATATTAACGCTGTGGTTTGCGGTTCGGTCGCCTTGGGAAGAGCACCTAAAGGAAGGAAACATCTGAACATCAAACGCATTAATAGCCCGTGCCTGAGAGGTTAAAAACCGATAACTTATTTGTGCAATATAATACCTCTGTATGACCTCCTGTCTCATATACATTAGAGCTCATATCCCCTTTCATAAACAGACAGCTATTTAATGTACCGTCTACCATGTTGATGCATGACTGTGACTCGATATCCTGGTTGAGCCAATAGAATTTCCTCCCTGATAAGTAAAATCTACTTAGCTCCATTTATATAAGATCGCTATTGACTACCGCAAAATCAGCCTATAATGTTCCCATTGCTGGGACACAGGCCTCCTTTCTGTGAGAAGGAGTGGGCCGTAATCCACCACGCGGGCTTAGTGCGGATTGGTGTTTATCACATGTCTTCGAATTTTAATTTTAGGACATACCGGTTTTCTCACGATGTTTTCTTTCACCATTTTGAGGGCAGTGCTGGTGAAATAATTTTCACAAAGTATAGTGCCTGCCTGGGTTCGAACCTACGACCTACAACTCGTACGTCACGGCCGTTTCTACTGGGCCGCCACGGGCGATTAACTACCGCCACTAAGTGATACTGCTAATAATATTCAATGAACATCCGATGTAATCCCGGCTTTAAACAGACCGCTCTAATTAGTGTCGTAAGGATTACTAGGTGCATGATATAACAAAGGATGACCTGTGGTACGCATCTATCAGATACTAATACAGCTTTACCGGATGCCTGGTAACCTGGCTACTTTTCAAGCGAAACGTCCTAACTAAGCAGTTAGGACGTTTTTAGTACACAGGTAATAACGACCCGCCTCTGTTTCGCGTGAGTGCAATGGCGAAAAGTCAAAGCATTGATATTTCTGTGCTATATCTAAGTTAAATATTAAACCTTCTGGAATAAATGATGGTGTAAAGAGCATGTACACAATGGATTTCTCGTTATATAGCTTAGAAGATCTAAGCGGTCCGACATAGCTCGAAGAATTGCCAAACTCAAGTGGCAGTGGGCAGGGCACATTGCTCGCAGAACAGATGGCCGATAGGGCCGAAAGGTTCTGGAGTGGCGACCGCGTACCGGAAGACGTAGCGTTAAAAGGCCTCCCACAAGGTGGGCCGACGACCTTGTGAAGGCCGCAGGAACTCGTTGGATGCGAGAAGCACAAAACCGGTCGAAGTGGAGGTGCTTGGGGGAGGCCTATGTCCAGCAGTGGACGTCTTTCGGCTGAAATGATGATGAAGCGGTTACACAGACAGACATCAAAAGTGACTTCTCTCTGACAGATCTCATAGTAGCAATTGCGATTGTTTGAATGAAGTAACAGCTTGCAGCAGTAAATTAAATCACAAAGGCCCTGAACACTGAACAGGCTTTTAAAACTCTCTGAAGAAAGCAAAAAATCTGTCGGAAAACGGCAAAAGTGAATCCTGAAAAAGGTTTTTAAACTCTGTAGTGGCGTGAAAAGGCTTAGCAAAATGGAATTGCGTGCAAAAGCGCGCTGTTCTGATTATTTACGGCGTGCTGCTATTTTTGTAGCGCGAAAAATACTGAACATATTTGCATGTCACATGATACCTTTTGCATTATTCAGGAGCATTTGATTGTTGCAGTGAATATTGTGAAATATTTTATTAAAACACGACGCAAAACTAACTTATTTATCATAATTTTGCAGGCCATACGTGTTTGTCAACCAAACATATGTACGTAAGTTGAACGCTCCGCCCATAGGGACCATTTTCTCGACATTAATGCCATTGACACCCTGCCTGTAGTCTGTTCAAATAAGATAACTGAACTTGCCTTTATTTTCAGCGTACAAGTCATACGTCCCCAGAGCTTCGTCTCGTAACAAAACATATCCAACTATCCCGAATATTTCACAAAATAACAAAGATTTCTTAAAATTTTGCTCAGTTTCAAACATCTTTTGAAATTGGATTAGTTAACGCGTAGTTTCAGCAATTTAAGATAGAGCTTTTATTGGATCTAAAGCAAAAACAACAATACCGTTGTTACAAGACCTTAATTGTTTTTGTAATCTTGAATTACAAGTAGCCATAATAAAAGTTTATGTAATAGTAGTCTAAAATAAGAATAATAATAATACCAGCCTATTATTGTCCCACTGCAAGGCAAAGGCCTCTTCTTAAACAAAGAAGACATGAGCATTGATTACTACGCGTGCTCAAGACGGTTTGGCGATTTCTGACTTATACATTTTAACTTTTGGTTGAGGTGCACGTTAAGCCGTTGGTCCCAGTTGTCCTTCGTAGATCTTTGACAGTCGTTACGGGTCGTCAGAAGCCCAAAAATCTGACAACCAGTCTTACCTAGGGGTATCGTATTACCCAGTAAATGGGTTGTGGAGGTCAGATAGGCAATCGCTCCATGTAAAATACTGGTATTCAGCTGGATCCGGTTAGACTGGAAGCCGACCCCAACATATTTGAGAAAAGGCTAGGCAGATGATGATGATGACATTTTAACTTTTGGTCGTGTAGATGTCGGAAAATATCCCGCGGGAATGTACAACCGTAACTAAGTTACTATTTTATTTATTATATTTATAGATAAGTTCAGGTTTCCCAATGTTTTTTTTTTTTTTTGGCTAGTAGTCTGACAACATCGGAACATTCGTTACAATTTCAAGAGGAAAAACTAATTGGCATCCAGACAAAGCATGTTCAATGTTCATACTACGTCCTTATGCAACGGTAATTTGATCGATGCTCACCGATTGTATTACTCAACAAGGTACACAGGTACACTCACCGTCGTTCTGCGATACAAACTCACACAATCAACATCAATCATGTGCTGTTGACCGTCCAATTGTTCGTGGTTAGCTACGAAATTGTTCAAGGTACGCGGAAATGATTGACTTCGTACTAGAATATACTGTGATTGTTAGAAATTAGTTTATTAAATATCATTTATTAGTTGTCTACGTAGTTTTGTGCCTGTACATGGATTATTCCACTTTGCCCCACCGGCCGCCCCACTGGTCAAATAAATGCTTTGAGTTTGAGTTTGATTCAGCCGTTTGGTTTCGTCTCATCTGCGACCTCTTCCTTAATTATGTTGTCTCTAAAACGAATCAGAATTAAAATTAACATAACATCATGCCTGTAATTCCACGCAGGGTCTGTCCGCGTGACGACTCCCGGCCACCGTAGGCGCGGGCCTGCGGACGGAGAGTAATGGGTAGCTCACCGTCCGATCAGGACCAGGCCCGTGCCGGACGGCGCGTACGTGTTCCACGCGCGCCTCAAAGAGATGTCAGCATAAAGGAAGGGGCCTGCCAGGGCCGAAGCCTGCCGGGGGTGCGGGATTGTCCGAAAGGGTTACCGCTACCCCGGAACATAAAGGGCTAAGGAAGGAACACGGATGGGTTTTAGTCAGTAAGAGTCTGACACTCCCTTCGCTCCACCCAGAGCGGGAGGGGTCATTTGATGATTTCCCATCCATAAAAAAAAAAAAAAAGGGTCTGTCCTAACAGAGATGTACTTTAGCATGTACATACACATTTCGTTTGTTATGTTTAAGTCCCATGTAATAGGGGCGAGCCTTTTGCCATCAACCGGGCACAAATTCTGACAACGGGCTGTTACGGAGACAGTCCTGATAGAAAAACTGTTGTATATTCATACTTATTTAGGTGTGTTACAAAAAATTATGGTTTGTACTCTTTTCTCTATTCTTGTCACTTCATTACTTCTTCTTTTATAAAAGCTTTGGTTCAAATAAAAATTCAATACTTTTCTTTTTATTAAGCTTATTCTTTCAACATTTTAAGCTTATTATTTCAACACTTATCAGCACGAAGCTCATTATTGTTAAAAAGTAGATAATGTCAGGGAATAGTATGAATATACAACAAAAACACTAGGTAGACTGGTAGAAAATGCCCAAGGCATTAAGTCCGCCTTTGTACAGTTTTTACTTGTGCATAAAGTTTTAATAAATAAAAACCAAATAACACTTTGTCCGAACTCGGAATCGCACCCAGGACCTCATGTATTAAAATACAGATTTAACTCAAAAAAAAAAGTTGTGAATATTCGTGTCTACACGCCTGTACATATAAACTCTAAAAGACATTTCCAAACCGGAGCTATATATTTCAGGAGACATAAAATGAAAACAAACGTAACTTCTCGAGCTCTCTAGTAAAAGCCTTTTGTGAATTCAGCCCCTTAAGCACCAGGTAGCCTGCAAAAATAAATTATTAACGTTTGTTGCCACTAAAGGTTCATATTTCTAAAGAAAAGTTCACAGATAAACCTTGACAATGCTTTGTTCAGCATCAAATAACAGTAAAACAGTCACTCTTGCTCGCATAGTAATTAATGACCAGCCATCATGCTAATAAAACGACACGGGACATCTATAAATGGAATAATCATAAACTTTAAGCAAGCAATCTTATTCAAGTCTCTAATGGATCCCGTTTGTCGCCGTTTTTTAAGCGCAATTAAATCCATTGTCTAACAGAAATTAATTGATCTTCTTGCTCTGTACGACGATAAAGCAATATAAATCAACTAATTAAGACCAGTTTTTATAAATCAATTTAAATACCAAAGTAAGCATGTTAAACAAACAATTGCAGTAAAAGTAAGTAGTAGTCGTATCTGGAATCCCATCTGCTTATAATAGTGTAACTTTGTGAATGGCGAACCAATTTTGTTATAACAAAACTTTCGAACGTGCGCCGTATCAGGAAACATTCAGCTCGGAACAATTATCTCTGGGATATTAGTGAGAGCAGATATCATAAGGACATAGCTACACGTGTGTTCTGTACATAGAAATGCCAACGTCCTATTTTATTGGAACGTGGAGTGCCTGTAAAGTTTGATATTGAAACTCCAGCTTCCGTTTGCAATTTCATGCACGTACGTTGCCGATCCAAAATTTCAAACTGAAAAGAACTGCTGGCCGTATTGTGAATACCTACATATTGAAACTATTGAAGCTTTCAAATTAATATTATCGAGTAAATATATATTGACATTAATTCGATTTATGAAGCATTGATTGAATTCGTGACGTGAATATGCAAATGGGATAATATTATTAAATAGGTAAACATTGAGTTGTAGTGAAAGTTAAAAGTTCACGACCTTTTGTGACGACCGCCGATCACCGCCCCAAGGCGAGGCGAGGAGGCGAGGTATATAGATGTACAGTCAACAAAAGAGATAAGTATAGAGGATCGTCGGATATAGTTGAGGTTTAGTAAGAAACCGATGGGTGTTGTAGAGTGAAATTTAATTTGATAAATGGGTTGTTTGTTTTCTAATAATAAAATTTAATTTAATTCGATAACATCCATCGGAACTATATCCGACGATCCTGCATAGGTACTTATCTCTTTTGTTGACTGTACATCTACATACCTCGCCGTTTGATACATATTTACGCACTCACACATTTTATTAAGCAAATTTTAAAAATTCGTAAATATTAATTTCTATTTCACACTCACTTTACATCGAAGCCTTTAGTGTCACCATCAAAGTGATCTATTAGCACCGAGCCACGACAACAAAAATAATAATAATTTAAAGGCAATGTTCGAATCACAATCCATGATTTGTTTTCAGTCGAACGTTTTTCAGATCTTCTTGAAGGGTTCCCTCTATTTGGCAGAATCTTGATGCTCCGAATTTTTATTGGCATAACACACTTGGCATAATCTTCTTTAAACGAATATTTTTAAGGCATAAAAATTGTTTAACATAATTATTGTTTGGCCGAATGTTTATATGTCCGAATTTATGATGGCATACTTTTAAGATGGCAGAATTTTATTTGGCATAATTACCTTTGGCAGAGTTAAAATTCCGCATAATTTCGTTTAGCATAACGTTTATTTAGAGCGACGATTATTTGGTATAATTTCACTTGGCATACTATGAAGATGACAGAATTTCATTTGGAATAATTTTATTAGGCATATTGTTATTTGTACAAAATAGCATTTTGAACCTTAAATTAAGATTAAAATATTGTCAACACTATGGAATGAGCGGTTCGATAAATAGTTCGGCAGATCATAGCGAGCGGTGACAACGGATGGATGAACCGTCGACCTGCTGACAGAAACCCTAACCCTAGACGGTCGACGTCAGGGGCACCCCGAGGTTCGGTTGGTTAGGTTCCTTTAAACCCTGTAGGCAGAAATAGGAGCCCCGCGCAGCGGGGCTCCGTCGATCTGCTGACAGAAGCCCGTTTCATCCGGTTCATCCATAAGGTAAAAAGGAACCCTTATGGTGCGACTTCGTCCGTCTGACCGTCCGTCGCACCGCTATATCTCGAAAACTACTTTACCACCTCATTGTTTATAGAATTGCTTAGAATGAGATTTCTTACCGACAAATTCCGATTTATTACTCCCACACGTAACTGCTCGTTCAATCATTTTTACCGCCCATTTAATTATTTTCCTGCTCAATTATATATTCACTGATCCATTTCATTATTTTTTATTACTCATTTTTGTTTACTTAACTGCTTAGTTTTAACTGCTGAACTAGTTATTAAACGTGCCATTTATAATTTTTAACTTACCAAAACCGCTATTTACAACTGCCTCTTTAAATCAGTGCCGTTTTTTACTATTATGGTAAGAAATACAAAATTATTCTAACTATGAATTTTCTGTATTGTGATAGATGAGTTTTTCAATTATTATGGATATGAAATGTATGCCAAAAGATGGTTCTAACTGTAAACTTTCTGAGATATGATAGTTCTGCCTTTTGATGATTATCGATATGAAATGTATGCCAAAAGACGATTCTGACTGTGAACTTTCTGTGATATGATGGTTCTACTTTTTAATTATTAGGGATATGAAATTTATGCCTAAAGATGATTCTGACATACAAAATTATGAGTTTTGAATGTATGATAAATGAGTGTATGCCAAACGATTTTCTGCGAAATGAAGTTTATGCTATTCGCTGTTATGCAAAATAATATTATGACATAAAAAGTTCTGCTATAAAGGGTGTACCCCTTCTTGAATACTCATTTCCGATTCATTGCCGAGTCCTAATGTTAAATCTGAAGCAATAACGATTTAGTCCAAAGACACGGAGCAACAAGGGTCTTAAATCTATATTCTCTTGTTTACAGATTGGAACGAAAGCAATAAACTACAATTAATGATGGTGGACCGAGTTTTGGGCTGTCTCTTACGAAAATACAATACGAACAGTGAGTACCACAAAGGCTGCTAATGAATCTGCGTAATCATGCCCTATTCAAACGTAACGGTAGCTGTCACCCCAGTTGTTATTAAATTACTTGGAAGTTAGGGCGGCCTAAAGTTATTTGATGTGTTGCGCCCCTGCCGCGGACTCTATCAGCGTTAGTTATGCACAAGCCTTTACTCTTTGACATCGCGCCTAGTTACTTACTCTCAGCAAGTAAATAAGCGTGATTCCTCAGTAAGTAAATAGGCCTGATTATTTCTCGGAGTATTGTTGTTTGAGACAAATACACAACTTTACCTAAGTATACTGCTAGCTACGATTGTTACTAACAAGGGCTTGACACAATTACTACCTTTTGTCTCAATTTACAAGTAAACATGCCATTGATAAAATATTGTAGGTGTTGTTCTAATTCTAAATCAGTCAATTGATATTAGATATAGAATTTGGATTTGACTCACCAACCGTCATATCATCTGCGATAATTGGCAATATACATAGATATCCGTGGCAATATATCATATTTCCCTCTCATATTCTCTGACATTGAAACGCCTTACCTTCAATTTTAACTAGCCAAATATCATGTCCAGTATGCGACGTGGAGTCTCGGTGAGAGGGCATGGAGGGCGCGGACGGCCGCGATGAGCTGCTTGAATGGGAGGCGTTGTACCTTCGCCTGCCGCTGCAGAACTCGACGTGGAACGCCACGGAGTGGGACCCCACGGCCTGGAACGTCACCGTGGTGCCCAACGCGACGTGGTGGGAGGCTGCCGCGCCCTTCGACTCGCCGGCTGCGCTGGTGCGCGCCGCCGCCAAGGCCGTCGTACTGGGACTACTGATTCTCGCCACTGTAGTCGGTAATTATACACCTGTGATATTGTAATACCGTTGCTGTGACTTGAGCAGTCAGTATCATAATTGTGTATTTATTTAGATTTTGAATTATAATTTATTATCACACATGTGGTTTCATGTCTATGTCATTCTTCTGTTATGCGGCCATGATATAAAAAGATCATCTTCACCGATAGCAAAAATGTAGCTCGTGACTGTCATCTAAACTTACAATATAAAGAGAAAAAAAATGATTTTTTACATATTATGTTTGTTTTCAACCATTTACGATGTAACGGCTAAACAGATTTAGATGAAATTTGACACATGGGTAAACCATGATCTGGATTAGGACATAGAATACTTTATATCCCGAAATTCTCACGGGACGGGACTTAGGCGGGTGAAACCATGGGGCGAAGCTAGTGCAAAATAAAAAAGAGAATCCATTAGTAAAATCAACATTTCATTTATCTTAAACCCCTTACTTAATACAGAAATCAGTTGTATCATTATTTCTCCTGCTCTTGTTTCCAAAATGCTCACTCCACATCTTTCTCGGTGAACTTCATTTGTTCGATCAGTCTTTGGCCTTGTGCGCCACTAGCGAACGGTTTCACATCATATTTCAAAGCGTTCATAGCTTCTCTATTTCCGCGCTTTAATATTAATGGATTTTTGTTAGAAAAATATGGAACCGATTCCGAAAAATACTATACGGCACGAACTACAATTTCAATAGCGAAAAGTTAAAATGTAACTGATAGCCATTTGACAAAATGTTTGTTCGGACAAAACATCCATTACCTACCTATACATCAACTCTAGCAAACTCGTTGCTCGGCAAAGTCCAGCAATTTCGGAATGGGTCTCGCGTGGAACGTGTGCTAACGTCGACATGCGGTTATACTCGAAACTCCGCGTTGTAGCACTTGTAGCTGACTTTGGCCAGCCATAGCAGTTTGCTGTTTACGAGCACGTTAGGTACGTCGTTCAAGTTAGTTTCAGTCTTGTTACAAACACTTTCGATTATGCTTTCAGTATAGGGTTGGTAGTTTATTAGGACTGGTATATTGATTTAACCATTAACGTAACGTAACTGAAGCCTATATTCCACCCCCGAAGGATTACGCACAGGTATATACTGTATAGTTACAGACACAAATCCATACTACGGGCTTCTTGTAAGAAACTCCTTTTGGAAAAACAAAAACGTTTCAAAATTACAGCCGGAATTTATTGTTTTAGGAAACGTATTCGTAATAGCAGCAATTCTGCTGGAGAGGCACCTTCGCAGCGCGGCAAACCAGCTCATCCTGTCGCTGGCTGTGGCCGACTTACTGGTGGCGTGCCTGGTCATGCCGCTGGGCGCCGTGTACGAGGTGGCGCAGCGCTGGACGCTGGGCCCCGAGCTCTGCGACATGTGGACCTCCGGAGACGTGCTGTGCTGCACTGCCTCCATCCTCCATCTAGTTGCTATTGCACTTGATAGGTGAGCATTATGGAATCATGAAATCTACACAGAAAAAAACTTTTTCTTAACCTACTTGAAAACTTTATACATTTCTTTTTTCTTTACAGGTATTGGGCTGTGACAAACATCGATTATATCCATGCAAGAACTGCGCGCCGAGTAGGCCTTATGATTGCTTGCGTGTGGGTTGTAAGCTTCCTGGTGTGTATCGCACCGCTGCTGGGATGGAAGGATCCCGACTGGGACCGAAGAGTCTCAGAAGACCTACGCTGCGTCGTCAGTCAAGACGTAGGTTACCAAATTTTCGCGACGGCATCGTCTTTCTACGTGCCAGTTCTCGTAATATTAATATTATACTGGCGAATATACCAAACTGCCAGAAAAAGAATACGTCGGCGGCGAGGGGCTACGGCGCGTGGTGGGGTGGGTCCACCTCCCGTGCCGGCCGGCGGGGCGCTGGTCGCAGCCGGCGGCAGCGGCGGGATCGCCGCCGCCGTCGTAGCAGTCATAGGACGACCCCTACCGACTATTTCCGAAACGACTACTACGGGATTCACAAATGTATCTTCGAATAATACGAGCCCCGAGAAACAGTCATGCGCCAATGGCCTCGAGGCAGACCCGCCGACGACGGGCTACGGCGCAGTGGCCGCCGCCTACTACCCCACGCTAGTGCGGCGTAAACCCAAAGAGGCCGCCGACTCCAAGCGGGAGAGGAAAGCGGCGAAAACATTGGCAATAATAACCGGCGCGTTCGTAGCGTGCTGGCTTCCCTTCTTCGTGTTGGCCATCCTGGTGCCGACGTGCAACTGCGAAGTGAGTCCCGTGCTGACGTCATTCTCGCTGTGGCTGGGCTACTTCAACTCGACGCTGAACCCGATCATCTACACGGTGTTTAGCCCAGAGTTCCGGCACGCGTTCCAGCGGCTGCTGTGCGGCCGGCGCGCGCGTCGACGCCGCGCCCCACCCTAGCCTCCCCCTCCTCTCGCCCTACCCCGACTGACCTCGTCTAGTTCGAAACATACTTATGTTACCTTGTTACATTTTCAGAGATATATTTACACCCCTTTATTTTTTGTACGTGATGAATATGAATACGAAAACCTGTCTAGTAAATAAATCACAAATTCTCTTTACAACGTTGTTTCATTCGTTCCTCGCTGGGCCCGCCTGGCGGCCCGGCAGCCCGGCGGAAAGCGGCTTGGATTAAAATTAAAACAATATAATGAAGGGTCCGAGCTGGAGAAGGAACTCTACACAACTTCACAAGTTTTTTTCTAGTAAATAGTTACCTACGTTGAAGAAAACTTCCAAGTTTCAAGCCAAGCCAAATAAAATCCATTACGCGGGAAATCATATTCGTCCCGAGAGAACTAAGTTTATATAAGTACGAAATAAAGAAATGGAAAAAGTCCTAGTTTCAATCCCCAACTTGATGAAAGTATTCTTTCATATTTGCACTTCTAGAACTAGTTTCGTGTTGTTACTTTTGATTAAAATAAAACAATGGGACTATTTCGAACAGTTCAAACATTCGACTAGAAATGTATAGGTACTTAGGTACTTGGTGATCCTATATAAATATCACTTTTCATCAGATAATACTTTGATTTTCTTTTAAAGACCTTTTATCTCGAAAACTTCGTTAATATCGGCAGCATTAAAACCAGAATTACGATCGTTCATCAAAAAGTGAGTTTCTGCAGTAACCCCGCGGCAAACACTGGTGGAGTTATAAAATAAATGGTATGAAGTAGGTACTAGCACGCTCAAATGGCCACTTTATGACAATTAATGGATCAATGAATAATTACTCATTCAAACCTTCAATAATACGATAAGAGGTGCTCGCACCCTGTAATTAGCTTTTCATGTAAATTGATGTGCCATTTTAACTAAATAATTCGTGTCTGAGAGGAGATGACAATAATTTGACAATAGATAGTACGAAAGTAGGTATTCGTTTACCAACCCGTGGGTGACCCTACGGGTTGGTAAACGAATACCTTATACTTTCGTATAGGTTTTCATCTATATGTATGCAGATGTCACGTATCTATGGTAGATGTAGATGAGTACAATACATGTTTTGGCCCACGTGCGCGTTCATTGGTTGGTTGGTTATCCTAAATGACTCGGAGTTAACAGCAAACTCGGGGTTAATCAAATAATTCATCTTTCGCCTCCAAGAGTTAGAGGAAAACCTAGAGTTAAACTTTTAAATATACCCTACCCCGCGATGTGAGGGAGTTAAGTCACTAAACTAGTGTTAGTAAAGTCAAAATAAATTGACGTTATGTATGTATGAAGTACCGCTGATAACTTGTTTTGTATTATATATAGTTCGACGTTATAGTAATGTTATGTTATAAAATTGAAAGACAAGAAAGCACCTATTATTACGTATTGTAAGAGTTTACAATTTCGGTAATGAGTATACAATTTCCGTTCATTGTTCGTAAATTCATTTTGGTTGGATTACCTATCAGGGCATATATTGCAATTCTATTTTTGTTTCGTCGATTGAACTGCAATTTTCCCAAATCAAAAAACATGTGAATGGTCGTTTCTCCATAGAAACGCTCTCGCCTGTTTTCTTTCTGGTTAATGACCATAAGCAATGATTATTACAGACTAATAAATATTAACTACTGGTATGTCCCTATGTTTTCCTTTTTGATGATACCTACATTATTTTATAAGCACTAGAACCCTCAAAAAATGCCGATTTAAACCGCTGTCAACAAACAGTGTAGCAAACTATTAAGGAAAAAAGAAAGACTTAGGGACACACTATATATCCTTCTTATTCAGTTTATGAAATATCTTTTAAATTGGTCCAATATTGGAGGAGGAAATAGCCGAGAGCCAAACCTCGAATTACGACTTTTTACTTAGGCTTTTCCAAAAGTCTCTCCGACCGCATTTCCTCTTAATGTCTGGTTAACTATCCCGGTGTTACTTTTTAGTGGCGCAACGCGTACCTAATAAGAGTTGAAATGTTAGATACCTACTTAACTCCGAGCTTACAAACTCTACATTTAATCATTTATCCCGACTTAACGTGCAAATGGGCGACATGTACAACGCATAAAATGTCGATACATTTAAAAAACCTTATCTTGAAAAACGTTAAAACGCCTAAAAGCGTGAACCGTATTCAATGACACGATAAGGCATATAAAATCTCTCCTTTTTCATCTTTCAAATGTTCAGTAGAAAACATCTTTAAATTCTGTGATTAAATTCCCTTCAAATGTAATATTTCTTATGAAGCTGCTCTTATATTGACCGTAAACTGTCATTTAACGATAAAATGTCCATATCTTTAATGTGCCATTAGATTCCCTGCTTGTTCTTTATATGTCTGGACAATAATAATTTTATTATTATTACTTGGCTGATAAGCAAGACATAATTTATTCTTACATGGCAAAGTACTTAAGTGCTACTTTTATTGCCTCCCTTTCATTTTTCGGAAATTATTTTTCATTCAATTTGTAATACAAAACCACCAACCCGCGTTGTAGATAATGGCCCACTCCCTCTCGGAGAGAGGAGGCCTGTCTCCCAGCTCTAGGAACCTTACAGGCTGATTATACTTATGCTTGTAGTACAAATTCCATACCTTTCGGAATGAACAAGCACATAATATAAATCGTTTAAAACAAATGGCCGCCGTAGAAGCTCGTCAAGCGAAATGTCGGTTTTATAGCGCTCAATAAATCTGAGAAAAATATTGTCCGTGCAGTTGAAAACTGCGCTTACAAAATATTTGTTTTATGAATCCAAACGATAAAAACTTTTTACATTACAAACTGCCATGACCACACAATTATTACAAGGTAGCTTAATATAAACTGGGGCTCGTGAATAGAATGTAGCGACCCTAGCGATGCGATTTGCTGAATTGCATTTTTGATATTGTAAAGGAACGCCAGAGCCGGGCTCGCTAGTCGCTAACTTACCTTCGCCCAGCCACGTCCTATTTTACTATAATAATATAACCGAGTAATTGTGAACCTTTATTAAACTTGTATGATATTTAGTACAAACCAAATTTGCATATTATTTATTCTGGACCCGATACATAACACGCACAACAAGAACATCACGAACTTGTTCCGTAGCAGACGTTAGAGAATTAGTATTCATTAATTCCTTAAGCCGGGTTGACTATAAACCGGATCCTTTGTGAGAGCCTATAATCCTCGTCCAATAGATTCCCCTAAATTACTGTAGTCAGTAGGTGAGGGACCTGTGGCTAAATAATAACACCCCCACAGATCGATCGATCAGGTTAACGCTTGCCGCGGTTGGTCTGTGGATGGGTGACCATCTTTACATACCGAGACCCCTCCGTGCCTCGGAAAGCACGTTAAGCCGTTGGTACCGGCTGTCATTCGTGGATATTTGACAGTCGTTACGGGTAGTCAGAAGCCCGAAAGTCTGACAACCAGTCTTACCATGGGGTATCTTATTACCCAATAACTGGGTTGTAAAGGTCAGATAGGCAGTCAAGTCACTCCATGTAAAATACTGGTATTCAGCTGCATCTGGTTAGACAGGAAGCCGACCCCAACATAGTTAGGAAAAGGCTAGGCTAGTAGGTGTGCGGCCCGAGCTCGGCCCAAAACTAACATTCACAATTTACTGACGTCGGAAGTGTCTGATTACCATAAATCCGATACAAAACTTTAGCTGAGGCGAACTTTGACCATAAACAATATCAGCGGCTTCCCTTCAGGCTCTCGCCGCCGAGCAGCGTTACATTGTTCGCCCGCAACTTTGGCTGTTAATTTAAAGCTACAGATAATTACAATTTTCGTAACAAAACAGTTCATGCATATCATAGAAAACTCTTAATTAACTCCCAATAACACGTATTTTAATTAGTTTCGTTGATCGTCATCAAAATTGTTTTCATTGAGCTTGCTTCGCTTCGAAAGTTCAGCTGTGTTTCGACTGTGTTATTCTCATTATCGAGCAATTGTGTTTTAAAATTAAAGAAGCCGATTCCAACGCAAAAGTCTTTACAAATCATGAAAATGTTGAGGACAAAATAACTAATCAACTCTGAAACAAAACCCGGGGGACCTACATAGTTAAGTCGGTCACGCCCTGTTTTTCCGCGAGTTTCGTAAGCCAAGATAAACCTGTAGGAAACTACTTACTTTTACATATATCTACCTATGTTTGTGCGACTGCTAAACTATTGAGTTTAGGTCCAGTAGGGTTGTTTTTAAGCTATGACTACAAAAGCAGATCATGGCGATTACCAATACGCCTGCCATAACTGATAGGTAACAGAATTTTGCCATCCATCGGGGTAATTAAATGCGTGCTAAATGATTATCATGTGACGTAAGTACTTAACGAACAACATTTATAAGACGTTAGAAAGGTGATAAATATAATCACATTATTGTATTGAACTGCAGGTTGTACTTTTATGATCCAAATAAATAAAGTTATCAGGTATTTATTATTATTAATTGCGTAACACACTATCAGTAGCAATGGGTTTCATTTTGACAGTTCAACAACATTCATTGCGTTATTTACGTTGTTGAGCAGACACATTTTTCGAACATATGAAGCGATGGATTAGCAATATCCTTCAAAATGATTCAGATTGAGATCGATAGTTTGTTACGCAATTAGGGTGCAGGTCATTATCATATTCAAGACTAGCTGCGCCCCGCGGTTTCACCCGCATAAGTTTCGATCCCGTAGGAATATCGGGATAAAAACTATCCTATGTCCTTTTCCGGGACTTAAACTATCTCTATACCAAATTTCATCTAAATCGGTTCAGTGGTTTAGGCGTGAAGAGGTAACAAACATATAAACACACACACACACTCACAAACTTTCGCCTTTATAATATTAGTGTGATTGTTTGAGGCTGGCAGGGAGTTCGAAGCGCAACCTTTTACATGATTCTGAAACCCCTGCATTGAAATATCTCGTCGGTTATTTTAAAAAAAATAGCTCTTATATATATTTTGAGCGCATAGGCGTCCCTGCCATCCTGTATACATGTTTACAGTTGTGGGATTGACAGACAGGCTCAAAAAGAAAAATAAGTACATCGACAGGAATTCGTTTGATTGTTTACAATTTGCGTCCCATATTACTGTATTGATGTGTAGCTACAATTAAGTACTCAATGTGTAATACGTTTTGTGGCTACACTTATGGAGGGCGCTCCATCAAGAAACCTGTGACAAACTTTGTACTTACAAATAACTACCTGGATACAGAGCGCCTGCTTTTCTCTGATAATAACCCACCATAAACCCTTCCACCGAGAACATACATTGTACACCGACACAACACAAACCATCTACATACAGACACACATACACACGCACACACAAAGAAACACGAATTAATCCAAATGTCAAATAAATATATAAATTGCAGTTTCAAATAAATCGTAAATTATGGTTTTATGCACTGGTTCTGCCTGCATTTCTTTTATGAAACTGAACTATTTATGGGCTTGTACCACTGGCCTTAATACAAGTTATTTCATAACTTAGTAAGGGTGCTGGTTGCAACACCTACATGTTTTATTAACTAGCATTAACCGCACTCTGGTAAAACAGTTTCTATGATAACTTTATGGAAATTGTTCTATTAGAATCGCATCGCACCGTCGCGTCGCGACTGTCTGCTCGAGCATAGATAAGTAAGGTAAAAAAAAATATAAAAATATGAAAGTTTCCCAAGTAAGTCATCATCATCACATGCCTAGCCTTTTCCCAACTATGTAGGGGTCGGCTTCCAGTCTAACCGGATGCAGCTGAATACCTGTATTTTACATGGAGCGCCTGCCTATCTGAGTAAGTAATGTAGGTAACGATTAACAAGAAATGAAAAAAGATGATTAAGACAAATTTTAAGTAAGTATAATACGATAAAAACAATTCAATCCCAAGCTGGGATCCATACAATCATGAACTTAACGCCAGTGAACTCCAATAATATCTCATAGATACAAAGCTATTCATTAAGTTAATATTTCTACTGCGTACTTCCGAACGAACATCGCATAATAAGCCCGCTATCTTCTACCTTCGCATCCAATACTGACCCAGCTAAGTACGAAGTTAATGACTGTCATAACGTGCCGTCGATCGAATTGGCCGGTATTATAAAGAGCCTAATATCACCTGCGCGTAGTAACAATGGATTGAATGTAATATTTCCTTATCGAACAGGGATATTATCGAATCATAATGCAGACCCGAATGTGACATGATCCTAATTTTATGTTACGTAATGTGAAAATTACATCTTCATGTGGGATGTGAATGGAACTTTTTTTTTCTGGAAATTAGAATGGAATATTATTAATATTACGCGTAATGCTTACCTATCTGTTTACAGCCCTGTAAAAATATACAAAATAAAATGATAAGATTGCCATGGGGCAATGTTTATAGAAACCATTCTTTTTACGTGTCCGAAAAACGTTCAACCGATTCAATGTATGGAAATAATTGAGAGGAGTAAATTTTGAAGGTCGAATCTAAGCGATTCGACACTTCAAAATTTCAATCACTGAATATGCTCTCAACGTCTTTAAAAACACGGTTTACCTACAAACATGTTTTTATTAGCTTCACAGAGTACGTATAGATCCATCTTTTGTTAAAGGTGAAAATTAATTTCGTTCCTCTTCAAATAATGAGAAAAAATACCGTCCTTATCGAGGTGCGTCTGTGAAATATTGCGTTGTAAGTAAATCCTTGTATATAAGTCATAGTCATAAAGACTGGAAAATATTCTGTACTAAAGAACAAAGAATTTTCCACGGGCGAAGTTGAAAGTTGACACCTGTGACTAATATTGTAGTTTATAATAGGCCATTCTGGACGAAATTTGTTGCTATCGAAGGTGTATTATGGGCGAAGATTTAACGAAAATTTCAATAAAACACAAAGCTATGGCTCACTGTTGCTGGGTTATTGCAAAAGTTTTAATACAACGATAAGATGTTGCTTCAATCATACTATTTTTTTTTTAATTATTTTCATAATATCATAAATGTATCGGCCGAAGCTCTGCATTTAGAAAAAGCATAAGTCCATCGTAAGGTCTTTGGTGATGTACCTAACCAAAGACCTTACGATGGGCTTATGTTTTTAGGGGAATTTCACCGCGATCAACGAAAGTCCGTAGCCAAGAACCACAGAACATATATCAGTCACTCTCGCGATGAATGATGAGGTGTATTTGTACTTGGGGAGTTTGTTGCCTGAACAGTGAAAGGCCCGAGACGGCGGCGCGCCGAGATCCGCGCGCGCCTCTCTCTAGAGGAATGGTGGCCGTTTGCGGCCGCTGAGGGTGACGGAGTCCGCATGGATACATGCGGGCCAACACCTGGCGGGGCACTCCAGCACCCCGGCTAAAGGTAGCAGCAGGACACCGTGTGGTTTTAGTCAGTAAGAGTCTGACAGACCCCTCCACCCACCCCAGGGTGGAGGACATCCATGAGGATTTCCACACGATAAAAAAAGGGTGGTAGGTTAGGGACATCGACGGGCAACCTGTTACCATGGATTCAGTTCTTGATTCTGAATCCCTTAAAATTCCTCTCTTTTTTAATGTTTCTTTTGTTTTTTTTATATAACCGGTGAATCATTTCTATGCTACGGGGTCTAGAATCATGTACGAAGTTATCCAGCATCCTAATCGCGTACCCCTTTCAATCAAAATCTGAATTAATTTGAAGGTAATCTACTAATCTAATCTGCTAACCTATGTTCGAAAAATTTGTCTGCTCAACAACTTAAATAACGCAATGAATGTAGTTGGGACTTTCAAAATGAAAGTCATTGCTACCGTTAGTGTGTTACGCAATTACCCCGTTGTATTTTTCCAACCCCTATCGTCTTTGATCTATTCAGAAAGTGTTGCAATTCTTTTTTTGAATAGGTTTGCCAGTGTATAATTAGTAGGCGTGTAGTGGCAGTGTTGTGCAACGTCATCGGGCGATGCGGGCGCCCCTCTGCAGTTGCCGACGTAATTAACAAGGTTTGAATAAGAGTGATTCTGCCCCTTGTAGGAACTATTGCATATAGCTAAGTACACCTATTCTGTTTGATCGCTTGTCTCTGTTCGTGTCATTTCTAAGAGAGAACAGCCCATTCCTTTTCGTACAGTGTTCGACAATCTGGAGAGTAATTAAAAAAATTGGCTATCTATTATACCTGTTTACAAACAGATTCCAATATTAACATCAGCGTTTTTTTACGATGACGTATCGTGTCAATCGTGGCCATTTTCTTTGTTTATCAACTCAATAAAAAAGTTAACTTGTCATAGACTGCTAAAAATTATGGCCTAAACAACAGCAAATGACTTGGTGAGCGCAGTAAGTTATTCTGCGATCAACATGTCAAAATTCTTTATTCCCCTAGTCGTGTATCAAGCGGACTTATCTCTGGAGATCAGTAGGTCGCCATCGCTGACCATTATTTATATCTATATAAATAAAAACAAAAGGCCTGACTGACTGACTGACTCATCAACGCCCAGCCCAAACCCATGGACCCAGAAAGCTGAAATTTTACACAATGGTTCCCTTTATAATGTAGACAAGAAATAAGGAAGGATTTTTCGAAATTCAACCCCTAAGGGAGTTAAATAGGGGATGAAAGTTTGTATGAAAGTCCGTCAGTTTTAAAGTTAGGATCTTCAAATTTTGTGTTTAGGCTGACGATTGAAAATTAATTTATAAGTGTCTCAGCGTTTTTGATGATTCCACCCCCAAAGGGTTAAAAAGGGGGACGAAGTTTTGTATGAAAGTCCGCCAGTTTAAAAGTTAGGATCTTCATATTTTGTATTTAGGCTAACGATTGAAATTTAATTTATACGTGTCTCAGCGTTTTTGATAATTTTACCCCTAAAGAGGAATGAACGACCTAACTGAGATATCGACGCACAGCCTAAACCGCTGGTCCTAGGGACATGAATTTTGGAGGGTGTGTTCTTTGTGAAGAGTAAGTATCCAGTAAGAAGGGGTTTTTGGAAACTCAGCCTTTAAGAGGGTGAAAAGGGGGGATTTTGTTTGTATGAAAAATCTTATTCCTTGAGTTAATAACCTTGAAACTTGGCACGAATACTTACCTAAGTAAATTATGAAGTTTGGCATTTTTCGTTTTTCTAATCTACCCCCTAAAGAGGTATTGGGGGGTGTTAAAATTTGTATGGAAGAATTTTAACGCGCTGTCCTATTAACTCAAAACTCAGTATTTATACTAAGGACTAAAAATAAAGAATAACGTGTATCAGGGTTTTTCGAAAATCTACCCCTAACTGTGTGAAAAGGGGTAATTAATTTTACAGGGTAGGATTTCACTGCGTGGCTTGATTAGTTCGAAAATTGGCATATATAATCTTTGAGTCAAGTTATGAACACATCTTAAACGATTTCGCATAATTCTACCCATGTAGGGGTGAAAAGCGGAATAACAGTTTATATGAAAAATCTTAATCATTTGGTTAATAAACTTGAAACTTGGCACGAATACTTATCTAAGTAAATTATGAAGGTTGGCATTTTTTGTTTTCACAAACTACCCCCTAAAGGAGGATTGAGGCGGGGTGTGTCAAAATTTGTATGGAAGAATTTTAACGCATGGTCCGATTACCTCGAAACTCGGTATTTATACTTAAGACCAAAAATAAAGAATAACGTCTATCAGGGTTTTCCGAAAATCTACCCCTAACGGGGTGAAAAGGGGTAGTTAATTATACAGGTGAGGATTTTAATGCGTGGCTTGATTAACTCAACAATTCGTATAAATAATCTTTGAGTCAAGTAATGAACACATCCCAAACAATTATTTGAAATTCCACCCCTATGGGGGTGAAAAGCGGGAGTACAGTGTATATGAAAAATCTTACTCATTTGATTAATAAACATGAAACTTGGCATGAATACTTAAGTAAATTATGATGTTTGGCATTTTTTGGTTTTCTAAACTACCTCCTAGAGGGGGATTGGGGGCGTCAAAATTTGTATGGAAGAATTTTAACGCGAAGTGCGATATTTAAGACCATAAATAAAGAATAACGTGTATCAGGGTTTTTCGAAAATCTACCCTTAACGGGGTGAAAAGGGGTAGTTAATTTTACAGGGTAGGATTTTACTGTGTGGTTTGATTAACTCGAAAATTGCCGATGTAGGTCACACGGCTGCCAAGCTAAAATGGAACTGGGCTGGTCACATCTGTCGCATGCCGGAGGAGCTATGGGCTAAAATAACCACACAATGGGTCCCAAACAGCAGCAAACGGCAACGCGGCAGGCCCAGAATGAGATGGCGGGACGAACTCGACTCTTTCGACAAAGATTGGCGTTTAACAGCACTGGATAGGGATAAGTGGAAGAAGGGAAGGGTGGCCTTTGCCCTGCAGTGGGACAGAAATGGCTGATAATAATAATAAAATCTTTGAGTCAAGTAATGAATTCCACCCCTGTGGGGGTGAAAAGCGGGGATGCATTTTATATGAAAATCTTATTTATTTGGTTAATAAACATGAAACTTGGCAATATTTGGGTCAGTAAATAATAACGATTGTCAGTTTTAGTTAAAAAAAAAACCCTTACAGAGGATTTTGGGGGTGACAAAGTTGATAGGTTAGAAAAATATGTAACTCGCTATCGGATTAACTCGAAACTAGGTACTACCAAAACAAAAAATAAAACAAGTACTTATCTGTTTTAGGGTTTTTCAAAAATCGACTCTTACCAAGGTGGAAAAGGGCAAGTAAAGTTTAAGGGGTGGATATTACTGCTTGCTTCAATTAACTCGAAAATGGGTATGGGCCTTTCAGTCAAGTTATGATCACGAACGATTTTTCAAAATTCCACCCCTGTGGGGGTGGAAAGTGGGGCTACAGTTTATTTGAAAAATCTGATTCCTTTGATCTATAAAAATTGGCCCGAATACTTATTTATCTAAATAAATTATGAAGATCATACCTACATACATTTTCGAAATTTTTAGAGGTAAGTGCGAATTTCACGCGGATGAAGTCGCGGGCAGAAGCTAGTCTGTCATAATTCTAGCACGCATCTATACAAAGTTCATACATGCAGTCTTTTAGTACTTAATCACCCGGCGCGTGTGGAGAATGATCAATGGATGTTATTTTTATCAAAAAGCGATAGCGGCCTATGTGATTTATATAGATTACCGCACAACAGCGCAGTGCTGAATATGATGGACCGTAAGTATATTGAACTTTAATTATAAATACATATAAAGGTCATTGGTGAATTACTGCGCTATTATGTCCCAGCGTATCGAAGGCACAGAACTAGAGGCACGTAAATATTATCGGCAATATCACTGATACAGAAACGCAGTCTGTTCGGTTTAGTTCAGAAGTGAACAGAAATAGTTCAATATGAATCATATGTAACATGGCAACCATACGCGCAAAGATATAAGGTGTCTTAGGAAGTGACCACAATTATCGAAGCGGAATCGGCTTGAGCCGATCAAAAAGAGCTGTATGTCCATGTAAATAAAAGCGAAAAAGACGTCAATCGCCTCATTTCGGTCTGACACCGATTCTGCGTCGATAAGTGTGGTCACTTCCTTAGGTAGCAAAATCGTTTTGACTACGCGCGTAGCCCTGCGTCAACGTGCTACGCAAGGCACTGCTACGCTCGTAGCAGGTGTCTACGGGCGGCCAGGCGTTGCAACGCTCGTAGCCGCGTGTTTCCGCACGTCATCGGTACCATAAACATAATTGGGCGATAACGTGTATTGATAAAATAGCCAGGTGCATGGATCGTGTGACCGTGACCGTGTTCATAGATATCGATAGGCATTACAATGGAAATATACCTACTACGAACGACGGGGATTCAAGGCGGATCGCACTCTTCTCTGGGTATAATATTTGGATATAGGTACAAAGCAGAATGGTTATCGGATTATTTACGAATTTACCTCACAATACATAACAAGATTAAAGACTTAGCTTAGCAGATCCCATATTTTTTATTTGTGCTTCATTGATCATGCATTCTACGTGCATGGTTTCTTTGGTTGGATAATCCTCGTTCTCAACATCTCAATCATGAAATATTTGAAACTGCGCCATAAGCTTATTTTCCCTTCACACATATTTACGTTCATGGCTTAATATTTATGTAAATAACAACAAAAACCATCAATCAGCCACCCTTGGTTTGACAGTTTGAGAGTAAGTTCCTCGAGTACTACTAAACAGGACAAAAAGTTGAGTTTACGCTCCATTTGATGATGTTGAGTATCGTCACCGCGGCCTGTTTGTGCTCCGAGTGATGGAGTTTCAGTCTAATCTCATACGAAAACCAAGAAAACTCGTTAAAAGGAAAATTCCTGTGAGGCTTCGGACGTGATTTATTGGTTGGAACTAATTAACTGAATACACATTTATCATGGAATTGGCGGAATAATGTTAGTGCTATTACAGGGGCCTGTTATAGTTTTATTGCAGGGCATTGACCTGTTCTCATTCAGAGAAGATGATTGGCGATTGGAATGTTGGCAATCTCTGAGTGGAATACCTCAGGTTTAGACTATTTCAAAATCACGATCACCTATTTGTTTCTTTATATATTACTTTAACACTAGCTGACTAGACAAACGTTGGCCTGTTTCCTAAAACTCGATCGCAGCGCCACCGACCCGGTCCAATTATAATAGGTAATAATAATAACTTTTCTTTATTTCGCAAAAAAGTGAACAATAACACTAGTAACTATGATACGCTAAGAGCTGTGTTACCAGAATTTATCCAAAACTAGCGTAATTTGAACTCTGGTACTCAAAGTAAGATCTAACTTGTGTTATGAGTACCAGATTTGTTTTTCTAAGCCATACATACATAATTGTGAATCTAAACCATCCAGGGACTCAAACACACAAAAAATTTCATCAAAATCGGTGCAGCCGTTTAGGAGGAGTTCAGTGATGTAACACGGCCCGTGCGTAGTTTACAGAAATTAATTGGAAACAAGCTGATGATGGTTTCTATTTGAACTATACTACTCACCACCGTGCTAAAGTAAATTTATAGGGTATATTCTGCTAGGGAAAGATTCAATTAAACAAGTACCTTCTTACACAATACAAGTTTATTGGAATTAATACAAAATTAAGGCACACATACAAACAAAGTGGCGAGCCACTAAAATAATGCCTCTTTCCCTGCTACTATGGCATTCACCCACACAACTAGTCTCCGTACCTAGTGGTATAGGTGAACACCTGCATGAGACAATAGCAGTTTCTCAGAGTCGCTTTGGCGAGTCCGTGAGGGAATAGATCAATAACCTAGCTCATCGTACATGTGTCGACCTAATTGAACTGTGCTCATAAGGGAAAAATAACTAATATACTAAGCAAACCCGAGACACAATATCTTTACAACAACTGGTCTTAACACCTAGTTTTTTTACAAAAGGCCTAACTCTCTCATAGGTTAAATTATAATCTTACACAGATAACCTCTCAGTTTTGAACTCAATCAGTTGATCTCATTCCGTTGTTACTAATCAGTTAATACCGATCAGTTAAAGTCTCTCAGTTGACCACATTCAGTTGATACCAATCAGTTGAAGTCTCTCAGTTGACCACATTCAGTTCATACCAATCAGTTGATGGATCGTCGGTCCTTGGCTTCGCTCACAGGATAAACCTGTGAGCACACGCGAACGCGGCCTACGGACGAGATGGTGACGCTTTCGTTACCTGGAGTGGCGAACTTCCCTCATAACCGGGAATCGGCTAAGTAAGGCCTTCCTGAACGTCGGATGACCACACCGCAAGGGTAACCTTAACCAACCTTAAAGTAACCTTAAAGCCGCCTGCGCTCTGATGAATTCCAAATCATCACACAACGGCGCAACATCCAGGCATCAATTTAGCTGCGCATAGCACCAATCAAAAGAAGGCTAGCATAACAAGCCAGACCTGTAACAACGTCTTCGTGTCAGAACACACATGCAAGAGACCTGGGCTATAGGCTACCCAGCAAGAATAAAGCAAATGGTTGAATACTCACAGGATTCTGCTTCCAATGAAATTTATATTAAAACCCCATCGGGTTATTTGGGCACATCCTGTTCCTCTCAGGATATAAAGTCCCTCTCAAACAGCCCCCAGGCTCGTGTTCTTGGTCGTAAAAGTCCGGACACGGAACACCGTTTTTTTCCAAACCAAGCTGACAGTTTCTCGAATAATCTTCCACAGACTATATAAGATTATTATCGATTTTTATCTTTAATACATTCGACATTGTTTTTTAATTAAAAATATGGTGAATTATGTATGTTTGTTTATTTGTTTTAATTAACTGTTAAACTGTAATTAATTTATTAAACACAAAACACCAACGCCATCTTGCGTCCCGTGAACCACCATGACAAACGCTATTCCACGACAGATGTCGCTACTATTAGTTTTGCAACGTCACAGTGACATACAAAATAATTATATATATTAAGATAATACAGCCGAAAGCACATGTCTATGATTAACACAGAAAGTAGTTTTGAAACAAGACATTTATATATTTCAATCCTGTAATGTTATCCTATCGTCTCGAGTAACGGGTCCCCAAACCTCTGACCATCACCAAATTCAAGTTAAAATATATCAACTAGTAAGTAAATACAAAACTAACGAGTAGGTACGAAGTGGCTTGCACTGGCGTGGTGACTGCGGGGAGCCGACGACTCGCTACAGTTTACTTTGAGTCTCGCCACTCACACCACTGGCACACAAAGTTAGCTTACTCTACCCGAGCAAACTAAATCTGGTCGCACTTTTACACTATTGCTGGACTTTAATACAAATAGAGGTTTAACACTTTTAAGCTTTACTAATAAAAGTTGACACTTTTTAACCGACTTTAAAAAAGGAGGTTCTGTATTCGACCCGTATGTATGTATGTTTGTATGTCCGCGATTATCTCAAAAACTACTGAACCAATTTTGATAATTCTTTCATGAGTGTGATCTACATACTTTCAGGAAGGTTTTAGTATATAATACATTAGGTAATTATTCTTATGTACGAAGTTATATGCATAAATGTACTGCATCTCCGGCATTTTTTGTGAATTTTGATGATTCTTCGAGTCGTGTCTTCAATGCACTAGTGTTAATTGAATTTGTGTGGGGTAGGTACAACTAAAAAGTGAAAAATAAAAACTTTTTTACAAAAAAAACAACCGACTTCAAAAAAAACACTACAAAGTGAAAAATAACTTTAATTTCGGAAGTCGGTGTCAAAAAACGAAAATGCTGAAGCAACGACACCGACTTCCGAAATTAAAGTTATTTTTCACTTTGTAGTTATTAACCAATTACACCTTTTTTTTTTGATAGTGTAAAATCATCAAATGACTCCTCCCGCTCTGGGTGGAGCGGAAGGGAGTGTCAGACTCTTACTGAACAAAACCCATCCGTGTTCCTTCCTTAGCCCTTTATGTTCCGGGGTAGCGGTAACCCTTTCGGACAATCCCGCTGACCCGGCAGGCTTCGGCCCTGACGGGCCCTTTCCCTGGTGCTGACATATCTTTGAGGCGTGCATGGAACACATACGCGCCGTCCGGTACGGGCCTGGTCCAGAACGGATGGTGAGCTACCCATTACTCTCCGTCGGCAGGCCCACGCCTACGGTGGCTGGGAGTCGTCACGCGGCTCCCGAAGCCTGGAGCGTCTCCCGCAGCGGATGGGACATGAGACTCTGTCCCTCAACCATCCCGCCACCTTCTTCGCAAGCATGAATGCTTCGCAGAAGGAGGTGACTGCCTCCCACTAACCAATTACACCTTAGGTGTCATTAACACGAGAAAAACGAAAGTTTTATTTTATTTTTGGGCTAATTTGGGACAGCTTCAAGTTGTTATAAGTTGCGCAGTTTTTCACGTGTGTATTGTCACCGTTATCGTAACCAAAGGTTTGTAGTTTATTTATAGTTAGGCTCAGCAATATTATACAATTGGTTAAGTTCAGATGTAATAGAAACAAAAGAAGGTTGACAGTTACAAAAATACTTTATGAATTTTGTATTTTTCTCAAAAACGATGACCTAGCTTATTACAACCACGCTGCACTTTGCCGAAAACCAACCATATTCACGAGTGCCCGAGTGTTACAAAATATTTATTTACATGTGGACAGATGGGCGTGATTAAAAACTGATGACGGAAGTGTCGCGTGACAGGCAAAAGTAATTTATAATAGCACTAAGCGTTATGTAACATCATGCTTATGTATTTATGTGTACAGTAGGCGTGTTTCCCACAGTTATTTTGAAGCAAACATGCATAGATGTTACTTGCGATTACTTACATGACAACATACTGAACATTAATTTGCATATGAAATGATTTAATTGTAGTTAATTATGGAATATGTCGTACATTAACTACTGCTCGGCATGACAGAACTGTATACCCAAACGAATTAGGTATATTCAACGAAAAACTACGTCATGGAACTCATGGATCACGAAGTGTTCGTTACATCGACAGAAAGTTATGTTTTTGTAACAGTTGCAACGAAACGTGGCGGAGTGCCAATCCTGACCGCTCTCATTGCAAGCCATTTTCAACGTTTTGTAAAAATAAAATTGAATCTCCGCAAAAGAATAATGTTGAAAACGCAGAGATTTAAAAAGTAATTTTACCGATGTGTTTGTGTAGTAGCATTTGTGTTGTATTGTTTGTCTTGGCTTTGTGCCGCTGTTATATACTAAGGGTGCCTTTTAATAATAAATAGCTGCGACAAAGGAATCGTATTGTCATTGCATCGTTAATCTTCTAGCTGCTCCAAGAAATTAATAAAACGGCGACTGCCACTTAGGTTGTCGGTAATTGTTAGCCGTCAAGCGACCTTCAAGAGCACCTGCGCTCAAACAATGACTAACAAGATAACAATGATAGTTATTTAATAGTGCGAGGAGCTGGCCGGCAACAGGTCAGGCGTGATTGATTGATCACTATCGTGCAAATAATGCAGGATTCATTAATCACGCGCGCGCGCCGGACACGGCGACACGGCCCGCACCGAGTCACCGACACCCTCGCCGCGCCGTGACAAGGTCACAACAACAACAGCAGTCCAGTGATGGACAGGATTCATACCTATAGGTAACACTCTTACTGAATGTTTCCATACAAGAAATCAAGAAGTACATAACATGGTTACATTTCATGTCACACATCAAATTTCTTGTTCTTATACTTAAATCTGTGCTTGCAAAGGGAATGAATCTTTCTGCTCCTAGCTTCACAACTATATCTCCCATTATGTTTCCAAAAATCGATTTATCGTAAGCTTACCCAGTGTACAATGGCGTAGCGGATGTTTAGGGGCTGTCTCCACGAGCGAGAGAATCGCGGCGATAATATCGTCGTGCCACGTATTTCTATACACTCTCTATGAACGCGTCTCCACACGGCGATGTCATCGCGGCGATGCGACGAGTGGCAATGTGCGCGCGTAACGTCGTCGTATCGCCGCGGTATCGTCGCTACTGGTGGCGCGCACGCCGCGCGCTCGCCGCAGAACGTGGCGCTCTCGCAGCGAGCGCGCGGCGGGCGCGCTGTCAAAGTTTCTTGAAAGTAAACTTAACAGTTCATCGAAAACAGGAATTGACATTAAATATTCATCTTCAAGCCAATCTGCATGATTTCGATATTCTTCATAATTCACATGGAAATGTCCATGACTTTCTCGACGTAGTAACATAGGATGTGTCCACCAACGGCGCTTTTTTTCCTTTCTTTCTTAATAAAAATAACTGCATATTCACTAGCGTACTGGCACAAGCACCCCAGAACACTACATCCATAATAAATAATTAATTTATTGACTGAGACACTACTTATTTCGCTCTCGTCTGGCACCTAACTGAATTCTTTCAACAAAACTATTGCACAACGCCTCGTCGCGGAAACACGGCGATTCCGTTACGAGTCGTCGCGGGCACGCGGCGATTCCGTTACCAGTCGCGACGATACGCTGGCGGAATAATCGCTCGTTCGTGGAGACGACCCGACGATAGAAGCGCGGATCCGTTGCGATTCTCTCGCTCGTGGAGATGGCCCCTAAGTATGCGAGTATATGCACTACATTAAGCTGTCAATCCTGCACAAAAGTGAAATACTCTTTTTGCTTTGGAACTGGGGCATTTCAAGTAGTCCTTGGCGCGGAACTGAGCCAAGCCGACGACGAGGCGGCAGACGCGAGGGGGGAGGCACGGAGGGGTGGAGCGAGCCCCTGCAAGGAACTACTCGTGAACAATTCATATCCATCGCACCCACTGGAAACGTTTTAATTGCGAAACAGCTTGAGTTGTTTCGTTTCTAGCATTTTATCTTTTCTTTGCTCATTCTATAACGTCCAAGACAATTTCTGAAATATTTTCTCGCTATTAAAGCTGCGTTAACAATTTGAGATGGTTTTAAGTTAATGTTGAAGAACGTAATTAGTAGAGAACAAAAGCGGTCTTCTGTTCGGTGCATGAAGGCTCTTCGTTGTAACATAAAGTTACATTCCAAAGTTATCCCTCCTAGCAGGATCTAGTTTAATTAACAATGAAGCAGGGAATAACTTAACTTACCATACAGTTTCATCATACTTTTATTCCGCAGAACGTTACAAGTTTCCCTCAACTTATAAATAATATGCTGCACCACATGTTCAATTTACATACACTCGTTGGATGAGAATGTACTTCATTTTATATGACAAAAGGCGTAAGTTGAGACGACGGAGCTAAATGCATGTTAAGTTAGGCTAAGCCAAGACGGTGTTTGCAGAGCGCACCATTAGGAAGCCATTACTTAATGGACGCGGGTTAATGGTGGCAAAGGGCGCCCGGCCCTCGTGTGCCGCCGCTTCTTTCGCTAAATACCCGCCGAATATAATAAAACTAGACTTGCCACTCTCATGTAGGTTCATAGAACCCTCGACTACTTATTTTCAGCCGATGAACAGCATAGTTCCTACTACGGTAGTCTTCGGCTGAATAAAGTCGAACCTAAAATGACGTCATTTAGTAACTGATTACAAAAGGACTGGTCGTCATTATAAAAGTATTTTATATATGATTGTAGTAATATCATTTTTGTAAAAGTTTAATGAACGGCTCGCCAGCACACATATAAACCCTAAGAGATTTTCTTTGTGTGGCTAAAATCAAAAGGTATAAAATAGGCTAAGTGTTTTAGAAATAAATAAGTAATTAAATAATTAATTAAATTTCTACGTCAAATAATATCATTGTTCATAGGCGTTTGGTTAGCAAATTAAAATGTGAAGTGTTTAATATCAATTTTATAAGATGAAATTATACAAACCAAAGTATGTACAGACGCCAGCACATCAAGCTACTACAATCTGTCAAATTTATTTAATGGATTTTCAACTTTAACGCTAAAGCATAAGTTTCAAAGTTGATTGGGAAAATTTGACAGTTTCGGTTAGCTTGATGTGCTGGTTGGTGTCCGTACTTACTTATAAAGTACAATGACCTCTAAGGTTCTACGACTCTTTACTTTTCTGTTAAAAATACTCAGAACTATTTTACACTTAAGTACTTGGAAAATAAGAAAAACAATGTTTCAGCTTGATCCTTCGATCTCGGGTTGTAAACAAAAGTGTAACTTTGTTCAGAATAAAGAATGGGTGGTAACCTGTCACCGCATAGTACAGTTGAGTTTAATCAATATTGTACTTCATTTTAAGTGCATTCACATTATGTCTTGTGATTTTATACAGGGTGACATCGAAGCGCAACCTGATACCATGGATTCAGTAACTCCTTCGTTGAATGTTTTCGTCAGTCATTTAAAAAAAAAATGTTGTTCCGTACATTTTGACCGCATAGGTTTTTCTATGAAACAGCAGATTTTTTTTTAATAACCTTTGAAAATTTTCTACCCTACCCTATAAATTATGAGCTGGATTCGTGGTTACAGTTTGCGCGTCAGTGTCCCTGCTAACCTGTACACAGAACGTATTTATTTATACCACCTTTCGAAACCCAAATTCCCAAGAACTTTAATCTTGAACAAACAAACAAAATCTGACGTAATTATAATATAATAATTATATATAATTATATTCAAAGTAGAGACTTGAACACACACGATGTATGGAAACTATTTAAATGAAGTCCGCACTAATCCCCCCCCCCCCCCACCGTCTGGGTGCGATGTGAAATGCCAACTAATGTAAATGTAGCAGACGTGTGTTACTAGATTTACTAAATATACAAGTAGGGGTTAGAAACCCGAGACCCTTAAGTATACTATTTTTCCACACATGGGACACTTTTGTAGGTACTAGGCCTTTTATTTTCTGTTTCTTCCTCTTTTGGGGTAATTGCGTAACATACTATAAGTAGCTATCGCTTTCATTTTGACAGTTCAGCAACATTCATTTACGTTGTTGAGTAGACAAATTTTTCGAACATAATTGTTGAATAAATAACTTTATAAGGTAGATGTCTTTGTGAACATTTTGTTAAAGAGTGTCTTCGTAGACATATGCATTTAGTTCCCGCTTTATGATGCGGGTAGCCACTGGGTAGCGCTGTTGCATTTTTCCTTTTTAGTGTTGACAAATGTCATGCCCCTTGTGCTCTATAATAAATATCGCTTATATAGAAATCTAACGTGTCTTACTGAAATATTACCAAAATCCCAATAGGTTATGGGCCCAGGTACACGATAAGTAAATATTTCAATAAAAAGGCAAGTTAAGAGCAGGATTACTACCGGTGTAAAACTGGTCTACGTAATGGAGGTTACGAACGCGATGAAAATTGAGAAGTTTGATGGCAGAAATTTCAAACAATGGAAATTTCAAGTAAAATGTGCATTAAGAGCAAAGGGATTAAACATAGAAAAGGCAAGACCCGTGGAAACCAGTTCGCAAGTGCAGTGGGATAAAGATGATGGTATGGCCATGTTCATTTTAACGTCATCTATGGATTTGAAGCAAATATCTCTTATAGAAAACTGCGAGACTGCTGAACAAGTCATGACAAAGTTAGAAGCAATCTATGAACAGAAATCAGAATATAACAAAATGTTAATTCATGAGAAGTTCTACCAATATTCATATAGTGCCAGTGATACGATGGCACAGCATGTTTCCAAGGTGGAAGGCTTAGCAAAGCAGCTACGGGAGACTGGTGAGAAGATCAGTGATACAGCAGTAATGACAAAGATTCTAAGCATGTTACCATCAACATATCGTTCGCTTAGACAAGCATGGTTGTCACTCAGTGAAGATAGGCAAACAATTCAAAACCTCACTTCTCGCTTAGTAGATGAAGAAGCCAGCCTTGCCAATGAAACAAGTAGTAGTGAGATTGCATTAGTGACGTCAAAAGGAAATTCCAAATCAAGAAATGGAAATGAACAGAATACTTCAAATGATCAAAGAAATTCAGGTCATAGATTTGTATGCAACAATTGCAACAAAAGAGGCCATTTTGCTAGAGATTGCAGAATGCCAAAGAAAAAGTACAATGATAAGAAACCTAACAATATGTTGGCATTTAGCGCCGAAGGTTACTCATCTCAACATGATGAAGAGGCATGGATACTAGATAGTGGAGCCTCACGGCACATGACCTTCAAGCGTGACTACTTCTGTGAGTTGAACGAGTCTCAATACAACGATTCTGTTAAATTGGGTAACAAACAGAATATCAAAGTATGTGGTGAAGGAACCATACTGATAGATAAACAAGTTAATGGTATATGGGAGAGATGTAAACTTGAGCATGTGTTATATGTACCTGATTTAAGGAGAAATCTGTTTTCTGAAGGCGTTGCCACTAGAAGAGGATATATAATAGTAAAGAATAATGAAAAAGCAATGATAATGAAGAATAACGTTGTTGTTATGAATGCACAATTAACAGAGAACAATTTGTATGAATTGGATGTCAAAACAATCAAACAAGAGAATTGTAATATTGTGCAAACAGATATAAAAGTTTGGCATGAACGATTAGGACATTTGAATGTCAAGGAACTTCAAAATATGTCTAAGAATGGTATGATTCCAGTTACATTGAGTGGAAATCAGAATTTTGTTTGTGAAGCGTGCCAATATGGGAAGCAAGCAAGACGCCCCTTCTTGAAATCTACCCGAGGTCCAACACAGCCTGGTGAAATTGTGTACAGCGATGTGTGCGGTCCTATAGAAGAACCTTCTGTGTCGGGTATGAAGTACTTTGTTTTGTTCAAAGATGGAGCTACAAGCTATCGCTATGTTTACTTCATGAAACATAAGAGCGAAGTATTTCAATGTTTTCTGAAGTACATTGCAATTGTGAGGAACAGATTTCAACGTGATTTGCACATACTACATACAGATAATGGTTGTGAATATGTGAACCAAGAATTTACATCATTTCTGGAGAATAAAGGAATAACGCATGAACGTACTGCCCCGTATACCCCACAACAGAACGGGAGAGCAGAGAGAGAAATGCGTTCTATCATGGAAACTGCAAGAACAATGTTATATGCAAAGGATATTCCCATAAACTTGTGGGCAGAAGCTGTCAACTGTGCAATATATTTGTTGAATAGAAATACATCAAGCCAGACGGGAGATGTTACGCCATTTGAACTGTGGCATGGAGTAAAACCTAACTTACAACATATCAGAATATTTGGAACCATTGGTTATGTACATGTTCCAAAAGAAAAGCGAAGGAAGCTTACAAAGAAAAGTGTAAAGATGTTGTTAGTTGGATATGATCATGATAATTTCAGAATGTATGATCAAAATACCAGGAAGATTACAGTATCGCGGGATGTGAAGTTTGATGAATTTACATAGTACACCAGAAGAAAAACAAAGATTTGTAGAAATGAGAGTTGAACAAGAAGAAAAAGAACATTCTACAGTGTCTTCCCCGCGGCGTGAATTTCAACATCAACGCGATGTACCTGAAGAAATCTCTTCAGACGATAGTATGAAGAGTTTAGAAGATATAGATGAAAGTTATATCCCTCCAAAAGGTATACATTTAGAACAGGAGGAACACAGAAACATCACGTTACGTCTTCGTCGAGTTAATAAGCTAGAAGCTAATTTCACAGAGTTCGAAGTACCTAACACTTATGAAGAAGCGATGAATAGTCCAAATTCTCATCTATGTAAGAAAGCTGTGGCTGAAGAGCTTCAGTCACACGAAGAAAATCAAACTTGGATACTGACTGATCGAACTGAGAAGAAGCCTGTTTCTTGTAAGGGGGTGTTCACTTTAAAGAAGAATAAAGATGGAGAAATAGTACGATACAAAGCACGACTGTGTGCACGAGGATTTACACAAGTCAAGGGCTTGGACTATAATGAGACTTTTTCCCCCACTAGCAGGTATGATTCCATCAGGGTGCTGCTTAGCATCGCTGCGAGAGACGAACTACAGATTGAGCAATTTGATGTGAAGACAGCCTTTTTGTATGGTGAGCTCTCCGAGGAAATATACATGGAGGTGCCAGAGGGATTGGAAACTGAGTCTTTAAAAGTATGTAAATTTAATTTGTCAGATGCTAAAAGTAGTAGTACTCCTGCGGATATAAATGTACATATATCTAAGAATACAAGTAATGAGCCTATTAATTTCCCATATAGAGAAGCAGTGGGAGCATTGTTATTCTTGTCATCTGTATCTAGACCTGATTAAAGCTTTGCCTGTAACTAAATTTAATTCAATTAGGGATAAGATGATGAGAAATGTTTAATGTGGCAAATGTTTAATGTTTGTGGATTAAATCCATGTTTAATTTCTGAAATTGTTGAAACAAGGGATGTAAGTTAAAAGTAAAGGAAATATGTAGTGAATTATTATGTCTACCTTATAAATTTAAGTGGGAGTGTTGAATAAATAAATTTATAAGGTAGATGTCTTTGTGAACATTTTGTTAAAGAGTGTCTTCGTAGACATATGCATTTAGTTCCCGCTTTATGATGCGGGTAGCGCATTAGCGGGTAGTTGCATTTTTCCTTTTTAGTGTTGACAAATGTCATGCCCCTTGTGCTCTATAATAAATATCGCTTATATAGAAATCTAACGTGTCTTACTGAAATATTACCAAAATCCCAATAATAATTATGAACAAATGGATTAGCAATATCCTTCAAAATTATTCAGATTGAGAATGATAGTGTTACGTAATTAGGGTGCTGGGGCCTAATTTTATATGAGCCTTCTCTTTGCATTTATTTTTTAATTATTTAATGTAATCGAAACAATATTCGACCAACAACGGCCCATTTTGCAACCTACACCAGTTCATGTAGGTTACAATCGAATACGTTTAACATTAATAAGCAACTATGTTTAGTATACAAGCTATGGATGGAATTTCTAACTACCACACTGCATGAAAACCTCATTGTATGATCAATCACCCAGCAGGTTTATGTTTCCGTATCGAAAATCGATAATAATTAGTGAAAACTGCACTGATCTGAAGTGTAGCGTTCATCTTACTCCGATCACAGTCGGTCAGCTACAGCCGAGACTGTAGGTAATGTCGTTGTAACCTTGTAGAAAAAAAACATCAATCTGGACTACTGGACTGGTTGTGAATCAATACTATACAGAAAGTGTACGACAAGTTACACACGATTTATAAACAAGACTGAAACTTAAACTCAAACTATTTAAATTTCAAATAAATCAATTAGGTACAGGCACTATTCAATTGTCAAGGGGTCGGTCAGAAAGATGAAGCTAGCTGCACATTCTTCAAACTTCACATAATACTTAGGCCGCTATCCCACTGGCGTTTTACGAGCGTCGGCGTCTCTCGAACGTCTGCGCAGCGTTAACGTTGCGCAGAGTTAATGCTTGTCACGCGCAGACGCGACGTCAACGTCGCGTCTGCGCGGCGTCGATGCTGGGTAGACGCGACGTTGACGTCAACGCTCGTAAAACGCCAGTGGGATAGCGGCCTTATGGTTACAAATCAGATAGAAATATTTGAATACAAATTAAATGGGTTTTTTTGAAACCAGGGTCTCAAACTCAAAACACATATTTCAAAGAAACCAATTACGACACTCTTGAACTGTCAAGGGGTCGTTCAGAAAGACGAAGCCAGTTTCCCATTCCAAAGCAAAGTAGGTACCTATGGAGAAGAAAGGACAAGAAACTCCACGGACACTCTTTTATAATTCATAAAATTGTTACAAAGTAAATTACATCATTCATGTTGAAATCATACACGTGAGAACACTGTAGAAAGACGTGAACGTTAAAAGCGTCCGTAAAAGAAAGATAAAAACAAAAAGAAAACTGAAATTAAAATAAGCCGTGGTAGCTAAGAAATGACCAGTCCCGACTGACGGCGCCTGTTCACGAACATGACGTATGGATCAGCACCATTCAGCTCAAACATTTTGAAGGGAGCTAAATGATCCAACAAACATGCAACCACCAGCTAGATATTTGAGTGAGCATGACATATCCTCAGCCACCAGGGCACATTCAAGTCAATGAAAGATGTACCCAGTAAATGGTAGCTTTATAGTTTAGGTACATAGTGCTCACACGTGTGCCTATTTATTAAAACATATTTTAAACCATTTCAGGTTCCCGAAATAATTCTGAAGATGAATTCTTTGCTTCTACGAACGTAACACACAATTTTGAGGTTCAATCAGTTTGTTAGTTCGATCATCAAGCGAATATTAAGCGGTTTTAGCGGCATTCCCTTATTTTGCCAAACTGTCCATTTTGCTATTTGTTTCCTGGTTCGACGACCCAGGATGGATACAATGCGTTTAGGATACTGGTGGGACTGCCCCGTTTCTGTAGTGCGTCAGAGATGTTCGCAGATGCGCATCAATGCGTAAAAGGTGCGCTTCCCTGGTGCGCAGGGTGTGGGGCAGCTCCAACAGTGTCTTAAACATGGTTGCGAGTTGCCTGGACTGTGTTTACGTGACCAACCGTTTTATTTCTTCTGTTTTTGTTTAGTGTTTGTACATAACATAGTCGTAAGTTTTACTAACAAACTTGTTTTGAGTCTTGGTTACTCTAATAAAGAAAAATTCTATGCTATTCTATAGCGATTTCCTGCCAAAGCCTGGTAATAAATTCTGATCATGTGTTGAGAAAAATGCTCACCATTTAGCGGTCGGGCCACGTTTCCGCCACGGTGGCGATATACCAAACACTCGACATGATGTCATCCGATCCCTCCTGTCACCAACAAGGGATGAGGTGTTAGAATATTTTTAAGTGAGTTTATAAAACTTAATGCTACGCCTGAAAACCACGAAGGAGTAGGCAAAATTGGTTTACTTATTCAGTACCTTTTGGTAGTTCAATGACATATTAAGTTTCATAAAGTTTCAATGTAGGTACAGACGCCAGCACATCATGCTACCCGAAACTGTCAAACTTTCACAATCGACCTTGAACCTAATGTTTTAGGGATAAAGTAGAAAATCTATTAAAGAAATTTGACAGATTGTAGTAGGTTGATGTGCTAGCGTCTGTACTTTCAATACCAGAGGGCGAGTCTTTTGACCTTTTTTTTACCAGGATCATGATTTTTATTCAAACAATATTCTTATTAAGCCGCAGGCTGCGGGTACAGCATTGTTCTGAAAGCTTCTTTCCTAAAATTGGTTGTTTTACTTTTTGATTTCTTACGTGTGTAGAATAACTGTAATATAGATAAAATAGTGATAGAGGTTATTAATTAGTCGGAGTGAACAAAGAATTTGGATTCACTTATAAAAATTTCATCGGAGAATATTTGAATTGCAAAAACTGACCCAAAAAATATTATATTGTATGTTTATTTTATTTATTATTTATTTATCTTCTTTGGAAGACTTACAGCTACTGCCAGGGTCGCGGGTTGTTCGAAAGAGTTACCGTGGCTCCTGGCACAGGCAACTGAAGAAACACGGGTGGGTTTTAGTCAGTAAAAGTCTGACACGCCCTCCCGCTCCGACCAGAAGAAGACCGGGAGAAGTTATTTGATAATTTCCCACCCAAAAAACAGACTTAGAGCTAAACAAAATAGAAATAAAGAATCTGGCAGTCCGGTATGACAATCTGAAAGCTGAAACTATTCACGCCCATCGGCGTGACATTAACCGTGACCGATAGAAAGCCATCGAGATCACATTACAAATGGAGCAATTACGCTATCAATCGCGATAAACAATTTATCACGATACCTCGTGCCACGAGGTATCGTAATACACTGTCAACGTCACTTGTAAACATGAGTATGATAGAGATGTCTTTTAAAACTATAAAAAAAAATCCTCTACTTTTTAAAAGCAAGAACCGGTCCTAACCGAAAGCGATAGTCGTGTGAATACGCGATTACGCGATCGTTCTCGATCGACAGTGTATTACGATACCTCGTGGCACGAGGTATCGTAACACACTGTCAACGTCACTTGTAAACGTGAGTATGATAGAGATGTCTTTTAAAAACTATAAAAAAAAATCCTCTACTTTTTAAAAGCAAGAACCGGTCCTAACCGAAAGCGATAGTCGTGTGAATACGCGATTACGCAATCGTTTACCTTAACCTCGCATCCTAACCAAAAGCAATCGTCGCGTTCATATGTAATTGTTCGGAAAACCGGAAGGCGCCCTCTGTCGGCGCGATCACGCGTTCCGGTTCACCGAACAAAAAGTAAACATGTAAGGGCCTTATCAAACCTCCAATTATGGGAAGCCATACATTTAACAAAAAAAAATGGAAGTTTCGCTTTATAAAGTTGTCGACTGCCAAAGATACCTACATGCGAAACAAACACCGTACTGCAACAAAATGGTGGGCTGAGCTCAGAGGTATTACCGGTTTCGGAGCAGATAAACAAAATCACACGGGAGAAAGATAGGTAAATAGATACAATACTCTTTATTATGTACACCATGAAATGGCAGATATAAATGTAGAAATTTTGCATAAGGTGAAACAATGAGCGGTCAAGAAATAAGATCATAATATAATCAAATCAAATCTTGTACGTTAGAACAGGCAGTTTCGCTTCTGTTTCAGTTGTCATACAACGGACAAGTCATGGTGGAACTACTGCTGTTTCGCTGCTATGGTTTCGCGGTGGCGGTGTGATACCTGCCTAAACGAGCACGACGATCGCGTACTCGCGCGACCAACACAGTTGCTTTTGGTTGGGATGCAACCATAGAGTTTATTATGACGGGATTTAAACAACGAATTCGCCCAACTCTTTCTTATTTTTGTCTGTGTATTATGTTCTTTATTGCGTCATGTTCACCGCAAATAAACGTATTTTCTTTCTTTCTTTCTAATTTGTTATACAAACAAAGCCTTAATTGTCAAATCAGCAGTCAAATAATTAGGCTTCCAGTTAAGAATACTAAGCCGCCTTTTACAAGATCTACAAAATCAAAATGTCCTATTTATTTTCGGTATCCTCACAGAACTTGGTAATAGGTACAGTCAACAAAAGAGATAAGTATGCAGGATCGTCGGATATAGTTGATGTTTAGTAAGAAACCAATGGATGTTCTCGAATAAATTTTAATTTTTTAAATAGAAAACAAATAGCTCATTTATCAAATTAAATTTCAGTCGACAACATCCATCGGTTTCTTACTAAACTTCAACTATAACCGACGATCCTGCATACTTATCTCTTTTGTTGGCTGTACATAAAGTACGCCAGGCCATTATTCCAGTTAGCAACACGTCTGCACGTACATAGTTCTTCAGTTAAAAACGACCAGATCTTTGGTGCTACAGACGACGTGCTAAAAACTCCGGACCCGTTTAGATCAGCTATAAAATGGGACGGTTGCACCAATAAATTTCAAGATAGCACCTTTATTTCTACGAGAAACGGTCGCCAAAACTGTATTCGAGGAACGACTATACATACATACTACGTACATTTATTCAACAAAACTTAGAACATTGAATAGAAGACAAAGAAGAGAAAATCATTTAAGTTTAATTTCCTACAAAGGTTTTCAAATCAATCATTTGTCAATCGTCATGAATACGACTGTCGTTGTTAAATTGCTTTGCGTCTCAAATAAATAATCGGTTCTATATCGGAAACAGATATAATAACTTACTTAAATACCTACGGTTTTCTTTGAATAATGTAAATGTGTTAATTATGTACTTTACCTGGCGTGTATGGTCTTGTAGCTAAGTAATAACAGCCGCACGGGTCGAGAGATCAGGTTAAGCTACGCTTGCCGCGGTTGATCCGTAGATGGGTGACCATCTTCACGGTTCCCTATCCATTTGCATAAAATTTTGAGACCTAATATAACTTGGCATACTTTTGTTTCTCCTAATTATATTTTCGCATATCATTATTTACGCATAACAGCTTACGCATAATTTTTTAAGCACAATTTCTTTACTGATAATAATGATTAAGCATAACATTCTAAAGCATTTTAGCATGCTCGTTTTATTTCTAACGACGACAGGTCGACGGAGCCCCGCGCAGCGGGGCTCCTATTTCTGTCTGCAGGGTTTAAAGGAACCTAACCAAACCGAACCTCGGGGTGCCCCTGACGTCGTTTAGTATTATGCGAATTAAATTTATGCCAAAACAAATTAGCCTTAAAGATAATTATGCCAACATAAACTGTATGCCAAAAAAAATATGGCAAAGTATTATTATGCCAAAACAAATTATGCCAAAATAGTTACGCCAAAGTATATTAGGAAAAAGAACATTATGCGAAAAGAAGGGATCCCAACTTCACATACCAAGACCCCTCCGTGCCACAGAAAGCACGGTAAGCCGTTGATCCCGGTCTTATTCGTGGATCTTTGACAGTCGTTACGGGTCGTCAGTAGCCCGATAGTTTGACAACCAGTCTTAACAAGGGGTATCGTATTACCAAGGCACTTGGTTGTGGAGGTCAGACAGGCAATCGGTCCATGTAAAATACTGGTATTTTACATGGACATCCAGTTAGACTAGAAGCCGACCCTAACATACTTGGGAAAAGGCTAGGCAGGTGATGACCTGGCGTGTTTGGTCTCCTACACATTCCCGTAGGCAGGGTATCCTGCCTAAGTAGAAGTGTGTCGAAGGGCAGACGCACAGATCTTGTAGCTGTAATTTTGTGAACTAAGCTGTCTAACTAGGTTGTCATCATTACTATTGATGTTCCTAGTCATGTCGTGCGAGTACGCTTTGGATGATAATCAGGTCGAAACCTATAATGTGAGCCTTGTAAATAAATAAAGAAATACATACATACATACAATCAAAAACATAACCCTCCTTTTAAGGGCAGTTGGGTAGAATTCCCGCGAGCCTGTACATTCTATATGTTACACATTTGTAAGCTGCGGTATGACACCTATTATAATTAATTGCAGTGCTAATTGCAGATCTGTCAACATTTGCGCTTAGTTAATGACAATTAGGTACGTTAATTTGATTGATTACCTAAGTTACTGACTATATACTCAGGTGAATAGTCACACACCGTGACACCGATTTCCCTCTTTTACTCGTCCGTTGTCAGTAATTTGACTTTCGAAAGAAGAAGACAAGGCGTTCTGTAACTATAAAGACGCTATACGTTTTTTTTTGGGTTGTGTAAAGTTTGTTTTTTAATCTCAGAGACTAATCTGACAGGTGTAATGTCAAACTTCTATACTAAAAAAACGAAAACACAAAAGACTTGAAATGTCAGATTAGTCTTTGGGTTTAAAAAACAAACTATAGGTAGGTACTGTGTAGTGAATTAGTAAGTACCTGGTCTCATTACCAGAACGATCGTAGATATGAATGTATGTATGATTATTTTAGAATTGTTATTTAATATTGACATAGGTACATACATACATAACCTCACACTTTCTACCCATGAGGTTAGGCAGAAACTACAGAATGCCACCTACTACGATTCTTACATACTCCTTTTGCCTCGTTCACGCTCATACATCTGACCATAGAAATGTAAAAAACAGGGCATATCTCCTTCTTTCATATATCTATGCATCTGACGCACGGTTGCGAGTACTACGCACCTGACCTTTCTAATATTTATTCAAACAAAACTGGCTAAGGGATAGTTGGACTCACCCTCTAAGGGTTCCGTAACCGCGGCGTACCTTTTATTAGCATAAATACGAGTTCCGGTCCACAATCTAAACAATATGGCGACATTTTACTAAAGGTAACAAAAGGAAGGTAGGTACCTACTTAAAAGCTTGTTTATAACATGTTTTGCCTATTTCAAAAACAATAACAGTTTTCGTATAATTTAGTTTTGTTCTTGTAGTCTATGAAATAAACTTCCAAATGTAAAATATTAATTTCTAGGTTGAATTACTTTTTCATGCATTTTTTTACAAACAATCAATCTGGTTTAAACCGATTTTCCGCCTGTCTGCATTTCTAGGGTTCATAAAAACCGGGTTAAACCCTCGGATTAGTTGAATAAACGAATCGTTAATAGAATTTCAAAGTAAAATGAAAGTTAAACACAAACGGGGTGAAATTCAATTTCGTTCGGAACAAGCATGTATTCATATAAAATTTCCAATAATCCACAAGAAGTAAATGAAAGTGGAATATAATAAAGTGATAAACAAAACTTCATTTGAGAGCTATTAAATATAAAAATACAGCCCATAAGATCGAGCGTAAAGCAATCTTGCTATAAACCACTTCTTAATCTTATTTCTTAATTTTATTTTTGTATATTGTTCATTAGCTGTAAGCGCTCCCTGCTACTGTTGTATGTCCTTAGCAAAGCTCTCTATAATATAATTAAGATAAGGAGACCAGGAGACCGGGTAGGTTTTACTTAGTATGGGCTCTTGTCTCCAATCTTCAATCTTTTATTAAATATAAACTGTGTACTTATTAAAACTTGTGGGAGAAAATAAATAAATTATATTTTATTATTATTATATTAAAATCGAAACATTTCAAAATAGCCCAAAATATATTATATTAAATATATTAAAACATATTTTATATATTTATATATATTAAAAAATATATTAAAACATCTTGTAACTATATTTAACGTTCTAATAATAAACTTCATAACATAATTTTATGCATTAAATAAAATAAAAGAACTGGAATCTGCATGACGTTGCATAAACTAGTTAAGTGTGGAAAAATAGGAGACACGAGGTGGCGTCATAATTATGCAACCAGATATAACCAGATGTAAGTATTTATGATTTAAAAGCTTCATTGAACGCCACGAGTATCCACGTATCCAAATATTTGTACGCTTCTTAAGAAGATACTTTTATTTTCTTCACTTATATTGTTCTTCGGTTCTTCTTTCTCCTGGCTATTATCCCAATTTATTTGTGTCTTGGTCAGCCCTCCTAGTACTTCTGCGCCACAGCGTACGGTTGTGGGTTGTATCTTTTGTTGAGTTGCTCGCTATCATGTCGTTATTTATTGTTATTGGTCGTCCACGGCCGCTTTTCCATCCATACTTCCATACTATATAATATTATAAATTCGAAAGTAACTCTGTCTGTCGGTCTGTCTGTCTGTCTGTCAGTATGTTACCTTTTCACGCCTAAACCGCTGAACCGATTTAGATGAAATTTGGTATATAGTTTGAACCCCGGGAAAGGACATAGGATACTTTTTATCCCGATATTCCCACGGGATCGAGACTTATGCGGGTGAAACCGCGGGGCGCAGCTAGTCTTCTATATGCACGACTCTTTTAGTCATATACTTAGTCATCATCTCGCCTCATCACATGCCTATACCAAGCAAGCTGTTTTCACTAATATTTCGTGTACTATCTTAGTGACTTTAAAAATACCACGGATATATTCGTTTCTTTTCTTAACTTACTTTACTGCAACCTAATAAGAAACTAACGTTTAACTTGCTGCTCGGAAAAGGGGTTTTCTTATAATGAAAATGAATCTTTAGGATCGTTCCACGTGGCGATCTAAAGCTTCTGTCTCACGGGATAAGAACGCGTAATATCCATATATAAACGCAACATCTCATTGTCATTTCTTATGCTTATGAGTCACGTCATGGTTCTCAGGCTAGGTGTTAGTATAAATTAACAGACTACACGAACGGAGCCGGTGGCACATCTAGTACTGTACGCGCGTGTTTTTGACAATGAGTTGGCTTTTAACTGGAAACGCGTCAGCGAAAACTGAATTTTAAACCGAGTTAGGAACCCCACGTCCCTCGCTGATTTATACCACGTCGTTCCGACGTAGGTAATTTAATAAGAAATGTGTTCCCTAAACGGTACCAACATTTTATGTAAATTGACGTCACGTCATCTGCAATTCAGTTAGGTACATGTGTACTTAGGTATAACGTAAACATACCTTTATCAGATTGGGTTGTTGAGTCCGGTGGTACAGGGAAAGTCGGTCGGATAATTTTGTATTTTTTACTATTTGATAATATCTCATTGCTTTTGTCGTGGGGATATCCTCGTGGATGTCCTTCAACCGTTTCTGCGGCTAGCATGTGTCTGGAGCTCGAAATATACCGAAGTAGTCGTACATGCTTTGAACCCCATATAACCAATGAAAATTATTGTTTTTAAATATATGAAAATACTATGACTGGGAGAGACTAGACGCGGAAGGTGGAGGACAGTGAACAGTGGACTGCTATGGGCTGAGTTTCTTTCTGATTGATTGATATGAAAATACTAGTCTGCAATATAAGCTAAGTGACAGTTATACCAGCCAAGCTATTCTCGACTTTTCATTAAATTGCGAAAACAAACAAGTAAAATTTTGCAAGTTTTCATTCCGAAATCACTTCTGAAACTTCAGAGAGTGTAACCTACTTTCGTTGCTGACTGTAACAAACCACAAGATGATTGGAATCGGGAGGGCAGGATCCCCTCTGAATTGGCTCGGTAGCTATTAGATTATCACGATGTGTGTTGTTGGGGCATTCCGATAAATACGGAACCTTTACGTCGAACTAACGTAGTAAACACAAACGTTACTGTTATTGTAACATTATTCCACCTAGGTATTAGTGGAATTTACATTGTTCCGAAACAATATAAATTCCATTTTGAATGCTGAAAATACAGTTGGTATTTTTTATCAGCTCTTGGTAACGACCTTTTTGTTGATGCTGCAACAATTACTTTGTTAAAACATATTCAAAATGATATTTTTCTTTGCGTTTCAAAACTATTCATAAAATAACTACTCATACGCGCGTAGCTTTTATTGACACCTCCTCAACACACCTTATAGACATTAAAATATTCAAACAAGCGGAATTATTTTCACGAAAAGCTCTTGACAACAGCTCGTATTTCAACATGGATTACGCCTCTATATGCTAATGATCATAAATACGGCTGTAATACCGTATAAGACGGTTTTCGTGTCACGTAGAACAATGAGCATGATTCAGTACACACAAGTACCCTCCGTCTGTTTGTCATCGACGTCATGTAGCTGATAGCAGGATTATAGTAAATGAGAATTTAATTAGACGCGTTTTATGACTTCCCCTCTTTTCATAATACGGCGCTGGTGTGGATCTATCAAAGGTTTTATAGGATTATGTTGAGCCCACCACAAATTACAGTGTTTTCCATGAAAAATAAAGAGTAGGTATTCTATTCTATTCTAAAAACATTTTTATGTTGCCAACAAAAATAATGTCAGTTTCTTACCGAAAATAAAGAATCAAAACAAAATATTCATGTGAAGTAAACACGTTAGTAAAATGAAGATAACTATATCACGTCCAAAATAAATACAAACAAAGCATTTGTTTATATTATCTTAATGCCACAAATACAACAATGATAGTCAAATAAATTTTCGTACGCTCATATAGAATATACACAAAACATTCGGCTCCTATGTACTGTGAACATAGATATAGATAGACCTAGATAACGCAAGTATCACGATCTGTATGAAAACCAAGCGTGCCACTATTTAGTGATGGGAAAATCAAATCGATTCGAAGAAGTCGCCGCGTGCGGCAGCCGTCTCGGCCCACCCTCGGGGCCTAGCGCCAGGGCTCACGCTCACTCAGCCAGCAGTTCTTAGGACTGAGCCCGAAAGTGGCGGCTTACGATTTTTGTACGTAAGCTGGGCAGGCGAAGTAGTTGCTCTTACATTATCTAGGTGTACCTATATCTGTGACTGTGAAGCTCTCTAAGAGCTTCACGGTACCGGGTGGAATAAATCAAACTACGATTTATCTTGTATGTTCAATAATTAATCCTATATAAAAACATACTACGTATACATCTTAATTCTTTTGCTTGTTAGCCTAATCTGACGCCTAGTCACTTCTAATCTTAAATCAGTACGTACAACAAAGAGAGACCAATCCCCATTTACGGACACTGTGACGACATAATAAGGTAAAAGAGTGGGATTTGTGAATGGAATTACACGGGACTGGGGTTAAAGACTAACCTTCGTTTGAGGTTAAATATTTATTTTTAGTTAGTAAACCCTCGTGAGTCTTGACCCTGTAGCCCACAATCTTTGCCCTTTCCGTTCATCATGAGTGGCGATCTGATTGATCGACGCGAATCCTGCATTATGAGCAAATTGATTTCTTATATTCGGTCAACCTATAATAAAGTCAATTCAATTCAAATCATTATTGTATAACACATTGTGTTAAACTAGCTTTTGCCTGCGCTTCGCCCTTACGGAGGGCGGAGATTATCCAGTGATAACGTACTACCGCGATAAAAAGTCCTCGGACAAATCCTATGTCCTAACCCAGGTCATTGTCTACTTATGTGCCAATTTTCATCGAAATCCGTTCAGCCGTTAAAAGATGTGAAAAAGTAACAGACACATTCAGTTACCCATAGCATTGTAGGCTGGTAACCGTAATTTCCTGCTTCCGAACCCAGGCTACCCATTTGTCCAATTTCATAACGATCGGCTCAGACAGAGTTCCTTTCGAATTTATAACTTTATAGTATGGATATGTCTATGATATGGATTAGTATTAGTTCTGCTCTCAAAACGGTGAAGGAAAACATCGTGAGGAAACCGGCGTGTAGGTACTAGAACCAAAAATTCGAAGACATGTCACATCTAATCAATACGCACTGGGCTTGCGTGGTGGAAAACGGCCCACTCCCTGGCAGGCAGGCCTGTGTCCCAGCAGTGGGAACATTATAGGGTGATTATGCTTGTTTAAGCAAGGATGAGTATTAACTATACGTATCGGTATATTAATGTTACCGGCCAAACTCGATTTTGAATATGAACTAGTTTCGCCTAGGCCAACCAAACCAGTTCTTAGGCGACGTCGGATGCAAGAGCGAGCGAAGGGCACCCCGAGGTTAGGTTTGGTTAGGTTATTTGAAACCCTTTACGTAGAAATAGGAGCCCCGCGAAGTGGGGCTCCGTCGACATAGGATGCAAGAGCGAGGGAGAACTGGTTTAGACTAGGCGAAACTAGTTCATCCTAAAATCGGGTTTGGCCGGTAACATATACACTACAGCCACTTACTTGGTCGGTGTATGAATTAATGTAATGTGTCTGCCTTTAATCTAAAGATTGACCCCAACAACACTCTAGATAACTAACGCAAATGGGTACCTACTTGTATCAAGTAGGTACCCATTTGCGTTAGTACAGTACAGCACTTAGAGACAATTGTAACCGAAATCGTCATGAAGACTTATAGTGAATAAATTATTATTTATATCGTTCATACAAAACGCTTCGTATTTCAGTACTTAGTTATCATCGACATACGGAACCTTTAATTACTTTGAGTATCAATTACGTTTTGTTTTCTACTACCTACGAGCTTAATTATAAAATCTGTTGCTGAGGGGATTGTATCTTGGATCTTGTTATATTATTTTTATTTATTATTAATTTTAGTTGTCAGAGATTTATCTAATGTAATGAATATTCTTTTTGTGGGTTACACATACCTACCTACACATACGCTAACACGCCTACCCTAACTGTGCTTATTCAACTTAACTTTATCATTTTATTAAAAATAGAACATAAAATAAAATGTATTTTATGTAAATTACTGTTACCACACGATATCTTTCCAAAAACATCGGTGATAAAAATAAAAAGAGCCGTAAAATAAAATATAAAATTCATACCTTCTTACTTTACAGAAAATTCCATTAAATGGACTCGGAACGTCAATAAGACGAAAATAAAGCGAAAGTTTCTTTGAAATGCTAGTCGTTCAGAAATGTTAGAAGCCTTTGAGTCAAGATCAGATCTAGGGAACTCCACCAGCTTTATGACTTAAAGTTTTAAACATAGTGTATTATGGTGTCAACCAACTAAACTACGCTCAATAGAAATAAAAGCTTTTAATATTTGAGTTGTACCTACAACAACGTATTTATCTACTACAGGTAGGTACTACTATGTTTTTATCAATTTATTGCTGATACGGTAAGACAACCGCTCTAATCTTGATTTATTGCACATTGATCTAGCAATTTATTACGCCATCAGCCAGGGATTATAATGCTAAGTCAGCTCATAAATTATACGAGAGAAAAGTTTGAGTGTTCATATTACTTTTTTGGTGCCGCCGCCGCCGCTGAGAAAATAGTTCACAGCACTGAACGTCAAACTTCATGAATACAGATTAACTAACACGAATCATAAACGCGGCTAAGTGAATAACCAAAAAGCTTAGTCTCTGCCAGTAATTAAAGCGAGCGAGGCGAGCACGTCTAACCCTAGTTAGAATTACAAATCCCTAACTAAGCCGCGGCCTGTCAAGCCACGCATTGCAAAGTTATTGTAACAGACGATGGACAATTTGACACGCGCCAGAAACTATTTAAACTTTCAAAACTGTCATTTTGTCTGCTAAGCACTAACGTTTAGTTAGGCGTAATTAATAATCATGGAGTCATCAATTCGGAGCAGCCTAGCCGCCTTTATAGGTGCTATAACATTAGCGTACATGGCCCGAATTCAATTACTGTGTATTATGTAGATAGGGTGTTTATGTGTAAGCACCTATGCATATTATATGTAGTAGATACACTCGTAAACGTAGCAAACATAATCGATTCTAACTTGTATGTAGGTACTAGGTAGATCACTTAAATGGAAATTGTGCTTTGCTGAGTAATAACAAAGAAACGCGGTTTCATTAAATTACAGGCCGAGGCTAAAGTCAGGAGCTTTCAACTTTTTGCATGACATTTGGAATGAAATTCTTAGTCAACGAAGGACTTCAAGCGGTACAGAATCAATACACAATGGAAGCTGTGAATCTGTGATCTGAAGGCAGATCGTTATTGCCGCAAGGTGCACAATATTGTTCCGCCGCTGACAATATGCCGCCGCGCTCTCAATTTTGTTTTGTGTACACACAACGGGAACCACATCCATTTGGCAGTTACGTATTCCAGTAGGTACTGTTGTACTAATGGAATCGTATTGTTATGCAGTCAACAGAAATATTAGGTCCTTACATATGAAATTGGCGTTTTGTATGGAAGGAACAAAAAGTCGAATATTTTTTAATATAATATATTTAATTAATCAAAGTATGAACCATTGTTTTCAATGCACTTTTGCCATCTTATAGGTAGTTCATTGATCCCTTTACTAAAAAAACCAGTCGGACGGGAATCAATAAAATCTTTGAAGGCGATTTGGACTGCCCCATCGGAGTTGAATTTTTTCCCTTGCAAAAAGTTATCCAAATTGCGAAAAAAATGGTAATCTGTTGGAGCAAGGTCCGGGGAGTACGGAGGATGTCTAAGACATTCCAATTCAAGCTCTTCTAATTTGGTAGCCGTCTGTTGCGCAGTGTGTGGTCTGGCGTTGTCGTGAAGCAGCAGTGGCGTGGAGCGATTGACCAGCCTTGGTTGTTTAGCCGCTAGCTTTTCCATCATGGTTTGTAATTGCTGACAATAGACATCAGCTGTAATAGTCTGGCCAGATTTGAGAAAACTGTAATGAACAATACCGGCACTAGTCCACCAAACGCTTACAAGTAACTTTTTTGGGGTTAATTTTCGCTTGGGGCAGGATTTGGCTGGCTGGCCAGGATCCAACCATTGCGCTGAGCGCTTCCGATTATCGTAAAGAATCCATTTTTCATCACAGGTAATGATTCGGTTTAAAATACCTTCATTGTTGTGCCGGTTCAGTAATGTAACGCAGCAGTCGACGCGCGTTTGCCGGTTTGCTTCAGTCAATTCGTGAGGTACCCACCTTTCAAGCTTTTTAATCTTCCCAATTTGCTTCAAGTGAATTAAAACAGTTTTATCACTAACATCGAAGCCTGCAGCTAACTCGGACGTGGTTTGCGATGGGTCCGCTTCCACAATAGCCTTCAATTCTCCATTATCAACTTGGGTCTCAGGCCGTCCACGGGGCTTGTTCTGCAGGTCGAAATTTCCAGAACGAAAACGTTGGAACCAAAAACGAACTGTGTTTTCTTTTGCAACATGACCGCCATACACATCATTCACCCTTCGAGTCGTTTCCGCAGCACTAGTGCCACGGCGGAACTCGTACTCGTAAATAATGCGATATTTTAAATTTTCCATTTTGTAAAATGAGTGACGCAAACAGAAAAAACAGAAGAAAAAAAACAAATGAATGACGGTCATCGAAGCACAAATACATGAGTAAATAGCTGTACAAATTTGAATTTGGAATTCCTTACCAAAGAGGAGAAATTCGTGATTAAAGTGGCCAGTACGAAAAACGCCAATTTCATATGTAAGGACCTAATACATATATTTTTTCCTGTCAACTCTGAAATGAAAGAGTACTTTGGACGCATTGTGAACGAGAAATTTTGCTCTCCGTTATCGTGTCTTGATTTGTTGGTTATATTTGCGACCCTTTTTTCAATTTTTCTGATCAATTCTTACTTAAATTTTAATATAACAACAATAAGGAATGTTGAGACTGTGGGCATCGTCATACAAGGAAATCGATACTCACATTAATAAATAAAGCTACAATCCCTTTCAAAAAAAATTGTTTTAGTTACAAAATAAATAGAAGCAGTAGTCCTATTCTGTAAAAATCACGTAAAAATCTCACCGTGAAAACTTAGGTGAAGTGAGCTGTCAATAGTGTCAATCCCCAGCATCGGGTGGAATGACAGCTCACTTTAAGCTCACTTCACCTAAGTTATCACGGTGATATTTTCACAGAATAACACCGCAGTAATGCTATTCTGTAAAAATCTCACCGTGAAAACTAAGGTGAAATGAGCTGTCAATAGTGTCAATCCGTGGAACGACCTCACTTTAAGCTCACTTCACCTAAGTTATCACGGTGATCTTTTCACAGAATAGCACCGCAGTACAAAATAAAATCCGCCGCAAAATAATTCAACTCGACGCCACCCCCCACGACAACACCATACGAAAGGGAGTATGAATAATCAAGTACAAGGATAAGCCGTCCATCTAAATACGTTACCATCAAAATTATCCCTTTATCGCAAATCAATTTCTGAATAAATTCCCACAAGCTCAGTAATAAATGTCCCCGCCGTCGATTCAAGAAAATCAGCATGTTGAAAAGTCTAAACTTTTATCGGAAAACGCTGCGCCACGATGTGCATACGTATGACGACTGTAGCCTGTAGCCTGTAGGTTTGTGATTGTACGCCGTGACTGATATTCTATCCACGTTGGCAATCTCTTTTACGAGGCGGAGTCACGGCGGCGGAATCTTAATGGCGTACCTATTCAATACGTAGTTGGTAAATATAGCTGAGGAATGTACCTATTGCGAATCAATATACATATATGGAGTGTAACTATGTGTGGAATGGAGAAGGTACAGGTGGGTTTCAGATGAGGCAGTCTATGATATAAAAAGCTTTAGGACTGAGGTCATCTGCCTAGCCTTTTCTAAACGATTTTTGGGGTCAGCTTCCAGTCTAACCGGATGCAACTGAATACCAGCACTTTACCTCCACAACCCAGTTACTGGGCAACATGATACCCCTTGGTAAGACTGGGTGCTGACGAGCCGTAACTACTGTCAAAGATCCATGAATGACAGCCGGGACCAACAGCTTAACGTTCTTTCCGAGGCACGGAGGGGTCTTGGTATGTGGAGATGGTCACCCATCCACTGACCAACCGCGGCAAGCGTAGCTTTACCTGATCGATCGATCCGTGAGGCTGTTATTACTTAGCCACAAGCCTCTTTACCACATTGCTGGATTTTCAAACAGTCGTGTCCATTCAAAATGATGGCAATACGTAGTCGGCAAATATAGGTACATGATGCACATAAAAATTTACCTTAAGGTGTCATTTTCTATCCTATACAAAGTATCGGCTGAAATGCACTCTATCGCAGATTAGCAATTCATAGAATATATATGATGGCACTCTACAAATTACACTAGTTCAGTTAACACCAAAGTTCATGAAAATCTGTAGCAACACAGACGCTAATCATAACTTATTAGTTATGATTAGCATGTTTGATCGTTGGTTTTGCTATTGCAAGTGCGAGGGATCGCCCTCTAACGCCGCCGGATCAAACACCCTATATCAAAATTAAAATGTCAAGTGAAATCGACGCCGGATACATGGCGGCTTCAGTAATGCGTCTCATATATCCAGTATTCGTTAGGCGGGTGATGGATGACGTTCGGTATAGTTCGTGCGTCATCGTACGATCTGTTACAACTCTAAATTGGCCAATCGCTCAGTCAGTCTCAATCTCCTAATACATGTCGGTGTCTAATACAACCTATCTATTATCATTTTTATCACGCCTTCATCTGTCCTCAGTGATAAATCTAGATGTACGAACGCCGAGTTCATTGCTCTACGCACGCATTTGTAAAAATGAAACCTATTGTTAGTTCGAAAACCTTACAGTGCGGCCGTCGAGAGACGTGTTCCTGGGACCTGTCAGTTTCATACAAACAAATACGTGTTTTGCGAATTTCATATTTATTTTCTATAGAATTATCCCACTGACAGGTGTCAGGAACGCGGTTATAAAGTTAAAGTTAAAACGCTTTATACGCGGGTATAAAAATAGATACCAGTCCACTCTTCACCCTTTTATAAATCCCACTCTAACTATGCGATATTTCATTCCATAAACTTTGTAAACTAGCAACGACAATGCCTAAAAGCACTTAGATATCGCTCCTGTTGCTAGACCCTGGCAGCCAGGGTTGGTACTTTACGACGGTCGTTCCGTTAGGCACAGAGTTTAGATACAAAGTATACCTGACTTCATGAACTAGGCGAGCTAAACCTTCGCTAAGCCGGCTACTGATTTAACGTGCGCATTAAGGTTACAAGATAGGATTTAATTTAACCGGTAACGTTGCCACTCTGTGTCAGACGCGTGAATGGAGCGGAGTTGCGAATGTCGTGATTAACTTACTGTATATGCCGCCGAGGAATTACTGCGTGTAGGTACAGTCAACAAGAGAGATAATTATGCAGGATCGTCGGATATAGTTGAAGTTTAGTAAGAAACCGATGGATTTTCTCGGATAGAATTTTATTTTATTAATAGAAAACAAACAGCTCATTTATCAAATTAAATTTCAGTCGACAACATGCATCGGTTTCTTACTAAACTTCAACTATATCCGTCGATCCTGCATACTTATTTCTTTTGTTGACTGTACATGAATAACTACCAACGCTTTGTTTTAATTAGACGATATATTGAATCAAAGTCGAGGTAGTACGGTCAGCATCAAAAGTCGGTTATAACTTCAATTGATTAAATCTTAATAATTGAAACCATGAAGTAATAAAATATTTAAGAATAATTAAGTCATTGCCAATGTAACGAATCATTTATATCAATTTAGATGATAATGTAAAAGTAACAGAGTTAATTTACTTTTATTACTGGCTGTACATTAATTTTTTTTATTTAAATTCAGACCGAACCATTAATAATTTGTTCGAAATCTCCCCTTTGTAATCCCGACATTTTAAATTGTTCAATGGTAGCTCAGAACCCTTCATATTTTAAATATCGTTACTTACTGAAATTAAAATATGTACTCTGCTCCCTTTCAAATGTAAAAGTTAGCTAAGTCTTTTCAATAAAAGGGACAAGAAAAGACTGGCTAATAAATTAAGATTTATTAGACTGGAGACAAATATTGTACCTAACAGCTGAAAGGATTCTTTTGCTTTTAAATTTTCTGTTCACTTTTCTCAAAATGATGTAAGCTTAGCCAACTAAAAAGACGAAATTGTCTCTGGAGTTGAAATCTACATCAATATGTACTTAGACATACCGATTTGAACATGATTAAATAGGTACAGACGACAGTACATCAAGCTATCCCAATATGTTAAATTTCTTTGATAGATTTTCAACTTTACTACAAAGTAATAAGGTTCATATCAATTGGAAAAATTTTACAGATTGGAGTAGCTTGATGTGCTGGCCTCTGTACATTAACATAACCCAACAAAATAAAAAGTTTTCTTTAAAAAAAAAAACGTACTTTTTTACTTATTTGCTTATCATATTTAATCCTCTTAAAATATTCAGTTTTGTTTGTAATATAGTTGCAATTGTACAAAAATGAGCTTTATTTTACATGAAATATGAAAGCTCTTAGTCAATCGAAAAGTTTAATACAAACATTAAAATGTTGCCACGAAAGAAATGGTTAACGTTCTTGAGTATAACTGCAAAGAAACTGCCTTCTATTGATATTAAATACTAGTCACTAGGTCTAATTCTAATAGATGATAGTCTCTTGAATGTACCTATTTATTCAAAATCTAAGTAAGTATAAATACTTCAAAATCAGCATGGATGAACGTTTACAATGCCAATATTATTTAATACTTTTTGTATAATTTTGTTCAAATAGTCTTTGCATATTGAAGAATGGCTAAAAAAGGGTAAAAAAAAATAATGTTTTACCTGCGTACCTATAATAAAATTTAACGTTGCGAATTATTACATAATGTACGGTGCGTGCCATTATTTCGCTCACTATTCTTTCTTCTGGGACACGCCATGCAACTTTGTATACAATATGGCATCATCGAAATAAAAATTGTAACCATCGTCGGTTATTAAAAAAAAACTGGTCAAGTGTGAGTCGGAATCGCGCACCGAAGGCTCCGTACAAATTTGTAGGTACCTATGAAAATAGTTTATCACTCCCTTGCGACTGTCAAAATAATGATGCTGCTTAAATGGAACATTATAAACGCCCGTATCTTTTGATTGCGTTGACTTAGAAGTTTGATTTTTTCACTTCTTCAAGGGATTGCAACCCTGAGTATTTGGTATTAAAATTTCAACTTGTTAACTCCTTGCGTTCCTGAGAAAAAGTGTCTTGACAGACGGCCAGACAGGCGGACAACAAAGTGATCTTATAATGGTTCCGTTTTTCCTTTTGAGGTACGGAAGCCTAAAAATCAGCTGTTTCCTACGAAAGTGTAATCTACGCTTTCAAATTGTATGGAATAGCTGTTTTTTTTTTAATAACGGTCAAAAAGTTTAATCCCATCGGGGTTGTATTTTTTTCCAGTATCATGTACCGAATCCATTAAATTGTAAAGGTTGTGCATTGATATCCCCTGCCACCTTGTATTTGATGTTTTACAGGTAGGTCTCAATTAAACTCATTCGTCAAGAATTTGAAACAAATGTTTTTCCAGACGAATATTCAGCAAGTGGAGCCCATGGGCCCAGGGGTCATCGAACCGTTACACAGGCACCTACTACTTAATTCAGATTTCAGATGCAATTTAGCAACACCAATTCAACTCCAAGATAATGTAAGCAATAGATAGGAATGTACTGCTATGTATAAAGCGAACTTGCGACGAACTTAGTTTCATAACAAGCTGAATCAAAGCATTGATTACATTTGCAAATTCGTTACGTCCAAATTCGGCAGAGAGTTTCTGCGACGTCTGAACCGACTCAATCACACTCTACTCTTGAATAACTTGGGTCTATAAATAAATGGCTGGCGGAATACTTTTAAAGTAAACACTATATATCTTTAGTCGTTATCCTTGACATGCACATTAGAACAAGAATAGTAACCACGCGTGCGTTTACACAGTTACTTATAAAACGTGTATTCCACAGTCAAAGTCAAATCATTTACTTCAAATAGGCACATAAAAGGCACTTTTGAACGTCAAACTGTACAAAACAATAGAATAGATTGAGATTCTAGTCGCCCTTCCAAAAGGTAGTTTCGTATGGACAAGAATGGGCAAGAATTTTACTACATTTTGTATACATTCATTATATCATTATCTATATGTGAAGACGATGCACCTAGAATAAAATTACTATACCACAATAGATAAAAAGAATTAAAAATAAAGTTTTGACAGGTAAATTAATTTTGTGATATATAATATGGTGCTCACATGTTTACAAATATTGTAAAAGTAGATGATTATTACAAATAATAACCGGCTGTGTCTACCGTTTCCGTTTATCGTTAACAATTGTGTAGAAAACTTGTCAAAAAGGTGAACAAAATAGGTAAGAATACATATTTGAAATAACATCATTACGTGTAGGTATGATACATACAGAAATGTTTTCTACACGACATATTATTGACAAGCCTTTTACAAGACTTGTCGAAAACGAGTAGGTAGAGACCTATCAGAACTTGTGGGTGTAAACGCGGGGTACAAAGAAAGTGATCGTCTCGTCTAGTAGGTTTGAATGGGCTATGAGTTCCAATGATCTGATATTACCAAAATAGCCTGGCTCAGTAAACAACATACTGCGATCAACATTCCTGATCACAAATATGGACCCTCGAGGAAAATCGAAGGATAATGTGGGATTCTATCGGAGCAAATCCCTCTTGTTCCATGTTATCTCGTAGCTAGGATGTTAGTGCTGCCCATCCTTTAGCTGATTACAAAAAAACTCGATAAACGTTTGCAAGGTAGGTTTATACCCTTATAGCTGAATGGTGCTAATACATGCGTCATGTTCGTAAACGGGCGCCGTTAGTAGGGACTGGTCATCTCTTTGCTGCCATGGCTTATTTTATTTTATTTTAATATTTAAATTGTTGTTTTTTCTCACCTTTTCATTATGGACGCTTTTAACGTTCTGCACCGTTCTCACATGTATAATTTTTAACATGAATGACGTAACCAAGACTTTGTAATCATATTATTTTGATTTAAAAGAGTGTCCATGGAGTTTCTTGCCCGTTCTTCTCCATAGGTACCTACGCTTTGGAATGGGCAACTAGCTTCATCTTTCTGACTGACCGACCCCTTGATAATTCAAAAGTGCCTGTAATTGGTTTAATTGAAATAAATGCTTTGAGTTTGAGTTTATACATACAGACACAGGTCACATGCATATTATTACGACTAGTAAATTATCCTTGGTGGTTCAACTAAAGTGAGCTAAGTAAAGGTATGATTCCGATCTCGGCAGCACGCAGCAGTGCTGCCGCGGCAGTGCGGTCGCAGCACTACTGGTCCTCATACATTTTCTATGGGTTTATACGAGATTACATTCCGAGCACGGCAGCAATGCTGCGCGACATTGCTGCGTCACATTGCTGCTGTGCTCGGAATGTAATCTCATATAAACGCATAGAAAATGTATGAGGACCAGTAGTGCTGCGACCGCACTGCCGCGGCAGCACTGCTGCGTGCTGCCGAGATCGGAATCATACCTTAAGTCGTCATTGTCAGTCGTCAATGACAACGCCCGCTAGATATTTTAAAGTTAAATATTAGATATTTTAGAACTGGGAATACATGTAATCCTCTAGTTCCTCATATCTCATATTAAAAGTTTCCGTTTTAGTATTTTTCAAGTTATAGTACCTACGCTGCACGGGTGATTTTCTCTCACTAAGCCACGTACCGCTACATCCAAATTATAATTAAAACTTTAATCACGTTGACCAAAGTTAGGTTAATGCACTGGCACTAAACTCATTGCAACTTTATTAAACTTATAATCACTGTACACATTCAGCTATTAACATTATTAAAACTTTTATAAATTATAGACGTATCATTTTCTTGGATATATTAAACGAAAGTTTGTTAAAATCTTGTCGTTGTCCCTTTTAGCTTTAGAAATAATAATCGAAAATGGACGCTGCGCTCAAAATTAGAATTACATTTTTATTTTGGTCTTGGAAGTAACAAAGGCAGGTCGCAAATGGCGCGTAACCGCCGTTAATTGCAGTTAATTGACGGGTGCAAATGAGCCGCCGCCGCGCCGCCGTCGTCACAATAGAGCGTGCCCGCCTGTCGCCGCTCCCGTTACTTTTCTACGAGGCTCAACGCCAGACGCCGAGCCGGCCGACGAGCCAGCTTCCTATTCAATCTTTACATAAATATACACATCTGAAAAACAAAATAGACGCTATTTTCTCTGAAATAATATTTTGTACTGGGTGAATTTTATTTCCATCGCACATTCTTTCAAAATACACATACACGTCAAGCGACGCTTATTGGATCACCGGATTTGTATGAAATTGTATCGTTACTTTTTTATGAATACACTTTCTTTATTTTATTATTTACACATCCATACCAATATTATAAATTCGAAAGTAACTCTGTCTGTCTGTCTGTCTGTTACCTTTTCACGCCTAAACCACTGAACCGATTTAGATGAAATTTGGTATAGGGATAGTTTGAGTCCCGATATTCCAACAGGATCGAAACTTATGCGGGTGAAAAAATTATATTATACATATTAGGATAGGAACCTCCTAACAATGCGGGCCGTGACCAGAAGTACCACTTTCTGAATCAATCCCTTGATCCAGCTGCCCAACGAGAGCCTCCTCAGGTTTTAGTCGAGGCAATAAACTTTATTATTACTATTACCTACTATCTAAAAAATCCAATAAACTGACACTAAGATGCCATGCCATATAAAATCTCGTTCAAATAATGATGTGGTGTTGTTTTATCTGACATTCATGTTTTGTTCACGCCTGTACTTTGCAGTAGCTTTATAACCTCTATGGGAAAGTCGATATCGTATGAATAGCAAGGTCGCGACCTCAAATTTACTCGTAAGTTTCTTTATCAACCTTCCCATATCAAGCAAGGTGAGGCTTCAAGCGGAAATAATAGCAGCTCACACGCAACCCTCACATTTGGGGAGGTACCTCATTTACCTTCATACCCTCTTGAAATCAGGAAGCGATGATGGAGTCCAAAATTCTTGTTAATATCCGACGTCCTCCAACCACAATGGTTTGCCCCTTGTGAACGAACATGTAATGATGGCTAATGACGTCCGATACTGTAATGCTGTAATGTAATCACTTGAGAATTAACGAACCGTTTTTTGACTTTTAAATTACACGTATTGTTAATAGCCTTGTGGGGGCTTCAGTTAAAAGCTCCCCTGCCTTCCTCTTCCCCCAGACCCATTAATAAAAACATAAGACATTCATATTTTTCCTACTCGAATATGAATTATTTGCCTCTTTAAAGAAAACATAAAAGTAAAAGATTTGTTAATTTTTATTGTTTTATGTTTTTACCTCAATATAATTTTATATTTTCTTTTCTATTGAATGTGTCTGCCTTTAATTATTGTTGGTTGGTTTGTGGTTTTTAACCACGTTGATTAAAGTTAAATAAATAAATAAAGCGAGTATTGACTAAGATATTTAATACTAGCTTCTGCCCGCGACTTCGTCCGCGTGAAATCTATAGTTCCCCGACCCACCCTGTCGCATCGCATCGCCTGCCTGCGCTATTATTTCGGTTTCGCTTAGCGTTCTTTATGACTTTTTTTCTCCGGCTCCTAAAGGTCCTACCGTGTTAAATAGTGGTAGGGGAGCCCAGAGGGTTTTTGAGCAAGCATATTCAGGGCGAGAAGTTGATAGCTGAGTAGGTCTGGCATGAGGAGAGAACACCGAAAATATATTTAAAAAGTTTCTGATAGGAGACCCCTGGTCAGGAGACCACTTTCAGATTTCAAAAAAGGGCCGAAATTAAAGTGATCTTCAGAGGCGTTGGTTTTGGCATGATCGGGTCTGGCCTAACCCATAATGACTTAAATAGGCAAATCTGACGGAGAAATTGTGGGCTTTCCCCAAATCTGACAACTTTGAAAACTCAGATTTGGGCCATTTCTAAAAGGATATTCAGGGCGAATGAAAGTTATTCTATGCAATAGTGTTACGTGTCCTGATAGTGAATATATAAATATCTGACGGGATGATGGAGCCTTTTGGCAAATATGAGGAAATTTCATCAATTCAGAAAATTACCCAAAAGTGGCCATAATTTTGCATTTATCCCAAAATCAAGGAACCTAGTAGCTTCGATTGCTGTTTGCATTGGAAGGTGACACGTTTGTGAAGATTTCTCCATATTCAGAAGTTTGAAAATACTAAACACTTGAACGTAATGATTAAAAGTTAAGTGGCAAAATTAAAACATCGTCGGAGTACACCATAAACAAAGTTGATTATTTCAATATTTTACTATGACAGTAAGAAAACCAATTATTTCAAAAACATCCTCATCTTATGGGCTATCTAACGAACTAGCAACGTTCTAAAAAATATTGAGAGATGCTCGTCAATTGTTTGTTAAAGCTGGCAAAGGTGGAAAGCCATACTTACTAAAATTAACGAAAATATTAAAGTAACGACTTGTTTACGTCGTAATACTTTTCTATTCGAGGTTTTATTGTAACTACGAACCTCTGCGCTCGATATCGTTACTGATATCGCCTCCAATTCTCAGTGATAGTTCGTTATGAGAGTTTTGTTAAATAAGTCCCAACACTTCTGCTTAGGCCGCCAGCTGCTAGTTAACTAGATTAAATGACAGATCATGAGTTACAAATTTATTTCTAACCGATTTCTAAAAGAGAGAGGTTATTAGTTCGTCTGTATATACAGGATGAATGTTTCAAGTCATCATGTGGATGACCAAATCCGAAACTATAGGTAATACCGAAAAATTCTTAAAGGAGTCACGGGGTAGATTTTGACGAATACTAAAACTGCATCATTAAATTTTTGAAAAATCAATTGCTCTAGCCAGGAATCGAACTCGTAGATTTTGAAAAAAAAAACACTGCCTGTTTTATTGCACCCTCCGACGGTGTCGTTAGTAAGGATCAAATTCTGGAAAGAAATGATACACGCCAAAGTAAAGGAAAGTGGACATTTTTAAGATTAACTTAAATCAGATAAACAAATTGATTAATTATGGTTTAACAATGAATTCAAAATATAATTTATTATATTAAAAACATAAGTTAACGGCCAAATAACTACTGCTACAGTGCAAACGAGCAAATCACTTACATTCTATATACTTAAAAACTGTTACTATCTTAAAATAATTGTTTTCTGTTAAAAATGGGCCCTTTACTTTACTTTGTCGTATACCCCCCGATGGTGTCGCTAATAAGGATCAAATTCTGGAAAGAAATGATATACGACAAAGTACAGTAAAGGGCGCATTTTAACAAAAAGCAATTATTTTAAGATAGCAACAGTTTTTAAGTATCTAGAATGTAAGTGATTTGTTCGTTTGCACTGTAGCAGTAGTTATTTGGCCGTTAACTTATGTTTTTAATATAATAAATTATATTTTGAATTCATTGTTAAACCATAATTAATCAATTTGTTTATCTGATTTTAGTTAATCTTAAAAATGTCCACTTTCCTTTACTTTGGCGTGTATCATTTCTTTCCAGAATTTGATCCTTACTAACGACACCGTCGGAGGGTGCAATAAAACAGGCAGTGTTTTTTTTTCAAAATCTACGAGTTCGATTCCTGGCTAGAGCAATTGATTTTTCAAAAATTTAATGATGCAGTTTTAGTATTCGTCAAAATCTACCCCGTGACTCCTTTAAGAATTTTTCGGTATTACCTATAGTTTCGGATTTGGTCATCCACATGATGACTTGAAACATTCATCCTGTATATACAGACAAACTAATAACCTCTCTCTTTTAGAAATCGGTTAGAAATAAATTTGTATCTCATGATCTGTCATTTAATCTAGTTAACTAGCAGCTGGCGGCCTAAGCAGAAGTGTTGGGACTTATTTAACAAAACTCTCATAACGAACTATCACTGAGAATTGGAGGCGATATCAGTAACGATATCGAGCGCAGAGGTTCGTAGTTACAATAAAACCTCGAATAGAAAAGTATTACGACGTAAACAAGTCGTTACTTCAATATGTTCGTTAATTTTAGTAAGTATGGCTTTCCACCTTTGCCAGCTTTAACAAACAATTGACGGGCATCTCTCAATATTTTTTAGAACGTTGCTAGTTCGTTAGATAGCCCATAAGATGAGGATGTTTTTGAAATAATTGGTTTTCTTACTGTCATAGTAAAATATTGAAATAATCAACTTTGTTTATGGTGTACTCCGACGATGTTTTAATTTTGCCACTTAACTTTTAATCATTACGTTCAAGTGTTTAGTATTTTCAAACTTCTGAATATGGAGAAATCTTCACAAACGTGTCACCTTCCAATGCAAACAGCAATCGAAGCTACTAGGTTCCTTGATTTTGGGATAAATGCAAAATTATGGCCACTTTTGGGTAATTTTCTGAATTGATGAAATTTCCTCATATTTGCCAAAAGGCTCCATCATCCCGTCAGATATTTATATATTCACTATCAGGACATGTAACACTATTGCACAGAATAACTTTCATTCGCCCTGAATATCCTTTTAGAAATGGCCCAAATCTGAGTTTTCAAAGTCGTCAGATTTGGGGAAAGCCCACAATTTCTCCGTCAGATTTGCCTATTTAAGTCATTATGGGTTAGGCCAGACCCGATCATGCCAAAACCAACGCCTCTGAAGATAACTTTAATTTCGGCCCTTTTTTGAAATCTGAAAGTGGTCTCCTGACCAGGGGTCTCCTATCAGAAACTTTTTAAATATATTTTCGGTGTTCTCTCCTCATGCCAGACCTACTCAGCTATCAACTTCTCGCCCTGAATATGCTTGCTCAAAAACCCTCTGGGCTCCCCTACCATAGCCTATAGCCTCCCTCAAGAATTGAGCTATCAAATGCAAAAAGACTTTTTTAATCCGACTGTTAGTTCCAGAGATTAGCGCGCTCAAACAAACAAACTCTTTAGCTTTATACAGGGTGTTACAGAAAGGGTATATCAATACAAACAGGTTGAAGAGTGTATCTGGTCTAGAATCTCTGTACAAAATTTCAGCTCAAAAGCAGTAACTTTGAAAATGCTTAATATTTTTTTATTTATTTAAATGTATACACATTTAGATGACACTAAAGAGGGGCCCGTGGCTAAATAATAACAACAGCATAGGTCGATCGATCAGGTTAAGCTACGCTTGCCGCGGTTGGTCTGTGGATGGGTGCCCATCTTTACATACCGAGACCCCTCTGTGCCTCGGAAAGCACGTTAACCTTTTAACCGCCCGACTTTATATCAGTTGTCGTGCCCCCAGAGCCCGAGAAAAAAAAAAAACGAATAATAAATACCGATGAAACGAGCTGTGTTATTTGGTCGTATATATACGACTCTGGCGGAATGGGCACGAAAATATTTGTCGGATTAATCTGACGTAGACGGTTAAAAGGTTAAGCCACTGGTCCCGGCCAGTATTCGTGGATCTTTGACAGTCGTTATAGTCAGAAGCCCGAAAGTCTGACAACCAGTCTTACCAAGGGGTATCGTATTACCCAGTAACGGTTGTGCTTGTGGCGGTCAGATAGGCAGTCGCTCCATGTCAAATGCTAGTGTTCAGCTGCATCCGGTTAGACTGGAAGCCGACCCCAGTATAGGTAATTGGGGAAAGGCTAGGCGGATGATATGATATAGATGACGCTCTACCAATATTTAATTATGACGCCTTTTAAGATGTGGTCTCTAAAGAACTACATGCTGAAATGGACTGGTATGCCTACGGTTAGATCGCCGAATTGTTTGGTTAATATTCTACAAAATGCTACCAGAACACCGAGTTTAATTGAACCCTACAAACCTAGAAGAAAATTCGCTGAAGAGAAACAGTTACACGAGAAACTAAACAATTAACGCGAGGTAAGACTCCGTGAGCTTTCACACCCTTTCAGCGAATAAAGAAAATTCTAGCTAATACTTACATTTATTGGAAATTCTCACCGCTCAGAAGCCAATAAAAAGAAAAGTTTTACCGGTTACATCCACTGAGCGACTTGGCAACCGTTACGTAAAATCGCACAGTGCGCTGAAACAACACAAACCAAGCCAACAAACTAATCAAACTGCACCGCTGCTAAAAGGAATAAATCTTACACGTTTATTTATTTGTTCTCTTGGCATTATTTTATATTGGTCGAGGGAAAAAGAAAAAGGTTTTGAAACCTGAACATACTTATTTTCTAATCAGCTGAAGTAAGAATAATAAAATCAATAACTGTCAATAAATACTCTAATATTTGATATAGATAACGCTTGTTGCTGTTTTTTTATTTGTTATGGATTAATGTAAGAAATATTTCTCGCAACCGGCGTCCGTGTGTGACCGGATGCTGTAATTACTGCATACCCCCATGGGAGGAAGGAGTGAGTTTTGTATATGTATACATTTATTATACACTAAGGTAAAGTCTATTCAAGCTTATGTTTCAAATTAATATTATTTCAAGTTAAACAAATATCAACTTTATTTTAACGGTAATTAAATTGATTTCAGAGTGACTAGCACTATTGATAAAGTTAGAAAAATGCTTGAAGTTGTAGTGTAAACTGAACTTTATTGTGTAGGATTTAAAGTTATTTTTCCATGAACTCATATTTGTTTACATTTTTTGCAAATAAATCGCTAATGCAGATTAGGATATGTTTTAAAGAACTTTTGTTGTAATTATATATCACCTCATAACGTCATGTACCTAGTACCTGCCCACATTCAAGCAAATAAATGATTTGATTTGAAATAGAAACAAAAAGCTTCGTTGAACTAAATCGAGCTGTAACTTACAACTTAGAAATTGACAATAACCAAAAGTGTGTACCCAAAGTTACAGTAAAATATTAGAGCGTGTCTACAAGTCAATTAAGGAGACAACTCTAATTAGGAGAACTAGGGTCGCCGGCGCCCCTTGGTGAAACCTTAATATGACCCATGTCACTTCGCCTTCCCGCCATCACCTTCCTGCTCCCTTATATTTGTGTTTGTTCAGTGCGCTAAGGGTAAATCAGAATGAACACTCGGAGAAATAAAAATATGAGAGCTTTTGCTTGGTTTCCAATATTTGGAATGGGGTTAAATATACCACCAAAAAAGTATACTAAACACCAAAAAATTAAGTCTAAAATAACAATAGTTCTAGCTAGGCACCCCATGGTTAGGTCTGGTTAGGTTACTTTAAATCCACACACGGTTACACAGATTAATTAGGAGTCGACATAGGATGCAAGAGCGAGCAAATAGGAATACAAATACCTTTACCTAGGAATTTTACAGTAAAATGGAGTTTTAATTTTGGTGATCATTTAGGTACTATTTTTGGTAATAAAGAGTGTTTTTTTGATGTTATATTTTACGTTATCTGGTGATAAGTTAAACATAAGCCATTTGGAATTTGTATTGATGGAAAGAGGGAAGGGAGGCCCTTGCCCTACAGTGAGACAACACAGGCTTATAATAAATTGTATTGACGCTCTATGTGTACCTACTTAGATGTCTCACACACTTCCCGAAATAAATATTTATGACTTTCCTTTTCCTCGTAATGACTGTTCCTTACCATTGTAAAGGAACAGTAATTTCGAGAAAATACACGATACAAGGAATGTCTCTTCAACACGTCTTGTAAGTAAATAATTGAAGGTACTTATTTGTTCCAAAAAATGTCCAAGACATCACAAACATATAAAGCTTACACACACAGGCGAAAAAAACTGCTAACATGAAATACCTCTCACTGTTTTGTACTCCATAAGTCCATACTCATGCAACGCCAACGTCCTCTAAGAAGAAATAATTCTCGAAATTTCTCCTCAAAGAATGAACAGGGGTTAAAAAGTTTCATGCGAATGAAGTCGCAGTGAATAGGTAGTTTATTTTTTAAAGTAAATGGAAAATAGTCAATTTAAAAACCGCTTTGAAGTAACATGTGAAAGTGAAGAAAATTAGTGGCATGTAAAAATCGTAGCGCAGTCGCTGAAGTCGTGAAATAAGTAAGAAAAGAGTTTTCACGTGGAAAATACGTATGCAAAAACATACAATCATTTTGTTGCGAAAAGCGATCGTCTGATGCAGTACCTACCTACAGGTACTTCAATACGAAAATGAGCTGCAACTTTTCGAAGTAACTTTATATAGCTTGCCGTAATTGCATTCTATGTTGTATTGAGTTTAAAAGGGTACAATACAAATCATGGTAAGTAGAGATATTTTTTAGGGGCCGTTATCGGATAGCTACTCAGAACCGTACGTTTACCAGCTCCGTATACCTAGACTATAGAAGGACATCAACGACTGAAGGAATGCAATGCAATGGATTGCGATGAATGAGTTTGCGGTTCTGTTGCAGCCGCAAAAAGGCGCGTGCGCGATAGGCAACTCGTGAACTACCCTCACCGGGCGACGCGGCATCGGACTGTGTGTTAAGGTGGATTTAGATTAAACGAACATAGAACAAGAGCATTCTGATGTTAATATTCTTGATATTTTAGTAGGGAAAGACCAACGAAGGAATGTACCATCCCTCATCATCATCTGCCTAGCCTTTTCCTAACTATATTAGGGTCGGCTTCCAGTCTAACCGGATGCACCTGAATACCAGTATTTTACATGGAGCGACTGCCTATCTGACCTCCACAACCCAGTTAGGTACTGGGTAATACGATACCCCTTGGTAAGATGGTTATTAGAGTTTCGGCCTTCTGACGACCCGTAACGACTGTCAGAATAACAGCCGGGACCAACGGCTAAACGTGCTTTCCGATGCACGGAGGGGTCTTGGTATGTGAAGATGGTCACCTATCCACGGACCAACCGCGGCAAGCGTAGCTTAACCTGATCGATCGACCCGTGCGGCTGTTATTACTTAACCACAAGTATACACAAAAGGAATTTCGCTAAGTAGGGATAAAATTGTGCATTCGCAAGTTTTGTCTAAATCGACCTTTACACGAATACGAAGTTAAGGCCAATAATAATAGTGTTGCCATTAAAAAAGTAGGGAATTGCTCCAATTATTAAATAACAAAACAAGCTATGTTTTATTTATTTATTTCCGTAGGATACGTGGTTTCATTTATCGCTACTCTGTATACCTACTAGTATGAATAATAAGATACCTACTTCACTTCAACATTAAAATTCACTCACAGGAAGTCACGGGTAAGTTCGTTTGATATATTATGTATTAGAAGCATTTTTGCTTTAAAAGATCCAGCATCAAAAACATTTCTAAATGTAAGGCAATAATAGGTAAATCATTCATAGCCCTAATTTCAAAAGCAAAAACAGTTAAACCAGTATCCGTGTACTTAGGGAATTATAAAAACCACCTTTTCTATCATATCATTATTTAGGTTTAAAGATATTTATTTCTCATAACTTAAATAACATAGTTCACTTAAAATGAGATACAAAGTGCATATATCAAAATGATAAATAATAATATCATATTTGCCTCTGGGGCGATGTCGACTCGTTTATTTGTCGATTTCGTTTATTAATATTACTAGCTTCTGCTTCGCCCACGTTGATGTCGTAGATTGTCCCACGGGAACGTGCTCCAGGACAAAAGTAGCCTATATCCTTCCTCACGATGAGATTTTCTTGCCATTTTTTATCGAAGTCCGTTCAGTGGTTTAGGCGTGAAAAGGTAACATACAGACAGAGTTTCTTTTGAATTTATAATAATAGTATAGATTTCCTATATAAAATACATAATAAATATTTCATCATTTCTTTAAACAATATATTAAAAAAAAAACATTTAAAAGTATAAAAATAGTGGTCCGCCGGTGTCGGGGGCAAGGTCCAAGCTTACGGTGGTTAGGGCTCAAAATACACCTTATCACGATGCGAGCCGTACCGAAGAGTACTGCTTTCTGTATCATCTATAATATCATTATTATTAGGTATTCCATCTCAGTCGACAGAACCCCACTACAGGATCTAGACATACGTAAAAAAAAAGGAATAAGTACTTAAGTACCAATAATGAAACATGCACTATTTGTCCCATTTAAAACTTAACACTCCATAAAAAGCCTTAACTCCCGATAAAAAAAAAGCAAAACAAGCTCGCTATAAAACAAGAAACGTCCTTATAAGTTAAAAAAACTGTTTTATAACTCGCAACAAAATTAATGACAAGAAAACTTGTTCGAAAAGCTGGAAACAAACCTCTTGACTTAAACGAAGCTTATCCATGAAAACAGAATCAATTACAGTCGGAAGGAGAATGCTAAGAGATTGCGAAACGTCAGCATATACCACACGAGCTGTTGGTTCGGGTCGCGAGTGTAATGGACGTGCCAGTAGTGGGGAGTGCGGATATTAAACCTGTAGTTGCAAACAACATAAGCAATAAACCACTCTAGATATTTCCTGTTAACCCGTCACAGCAATATTCTCGATGTGTTACGATGCTGCAACAATATTTTACGGTTTTCGTTTTTATCATGGGTGCATGTTTCGATTTATTTCTCAAAATACTTAATTACAAATTCACGAGAAAACATAAATAGGTTTAACTTGAAACAATATTCCACTTTATTCATAAACGTTGCTTAAAGTTAAGTAGTGATTAGCAACTGTTTAACATACTTTTTTGACATTTAAACGCATAGCTTAAAATAAAATATTGCTTCACATAGTACGTATCTTTAACCAAACATTACTTACTTATAATAAACACTTTCAGTTAATAGTTTTGTCATACCAAACAAAACAAATCAGATCTTTGCAAAAAGTAAAAAAAAAAATCTTCATAATCATTGGTCCCTAAAGGAAAAACTAATAAAACGAGACAATGCTCCGGCGGCACTTTAAGAAAAAAGAAGGAAGCATAATATAGCTACCATTATTCCTAGATATTTATACAACTCATGGAAGTTTATGATTGCAGTTGAATTGCAAAACTACCAACCCTGCCAGCCTTATGGGCACTTTTCACACTGACAGCCATGCGAACGAATTTTTTAAAGCCCTATAAGTTTTTACTCTTGTTTTGTTTTATATAAATTTTACATATTATTATTTTAAGTCCGTTAGCTTACATAATATTATGTAAATATTGTCTTAAAATCATTAAAAACGCAACTCTCAGGTCTTTCGGAAGCTGTATCATAAATTGACTCCCAATGTATACTATATGTAACTTGCGACAAACTTTTTTATAAGTGCATTTTGTATTACTAACAAAGCTTGTTGGCTATCGCAAGATCCTAAAAACGAACAAGAACGGCATACCTACATACATAGCTAAGGAAATTCCAACAATAACAAAATCTTACCCTCATAAACTATCATGTGATATTATAAGATGATTTATTTGTACGAACTCACTCTCATTCCTCATCCCTCCGTCAACTGCCGAACAAAAACTATATTGTTTCGGTTAGTTAGTCCTGAAACTTGCGTCGCATGAAAAGCGGAAAATGTATAGTAAAAGTGCGCAGAGCTGCACACCCCCACCCTATTTCAAGTTAAACAAATATCAAATTTATTTCAATGAAAATTAAGTTGATTCCAGAGTGACTAGCACTATTGAAAAAGTTATAAAAATGTTTGAAGTTGTAGCGTAAACTGAACTTTATTGTGTAGGAATTAAAGTTATTTTTCCATTAATTCATATTTGTTTACATTTTTGGCAAATAAATCGGAAACACAGATTAGTATGTTTTTTTTGCCAAGATTTTGCTGGTTCATGTTTGGTATTCATGATATGAAACCCTGTATACTTAAGTTACTTAAACTGATCGGAAAATGCTTTGCATCTTTTGAGAAAAGGTTATAAGAAACTGAACAGCGTGGATGAAACTTAACGAATTATTAGCATTTAGAATATTTTTAAATATTTCACACTTAATAAAAATAACAACAGAGCCTCTATATTTCCAAAACAATTTTTTTAACAAGAATAAATCATTAAATAGGTCGTATGTTACTGTGTATATCATGGCCCCTCTTGGGTATAGGCTTTCTCCAACTGTCTCCATTTTATATCTGTTTTCTGAATGCTCCATTCAGTTTTTACCGGTAACTTTCGGTATCCATCATATTTATACTCGTACTACCGTTTAAATTGTTTTTTATCTCTGAAACTATCATCAGTCGGATTTGAAAAACACTTTTGCATTTGACAGCCCAATTCTTGAGGAAAGTTATAGGCATTTAGCGGGCGATGCAATGCGACGCGGCAGGCCGATGAGGCCGAGGGAGTTTTATAAAAAATGTGGCTGTTATTTTAGTATATTGTGTACTTATATTACGACTTCCACGCAAACGAAGTCGCGGGCAGAATCTAGTAAAACATAATCCTACAATTTCTATTGAGTGGTGCAATACGTATTCGATAAATTATACTTGATAATAATAGATTGTACCGACAAAAGGGCCTGAAAAGAACACATACAATGTTTGGAAATATTGGAGGACATCTCGATGGCCTCGTTGCGGTTTTCGGTCGATATCCTCTCGGTACGAAGTTAGCGGCACATCAATCATCAGCGCTCCCCTCACCAAGTCGTTGATTTTCTTTGTTCCTTTCTCCTAAATTGGACATGAGCTGCTCGTTTTAATAAAAGCTATTATGTTTTCGGTTTAAACTTATCACCAATATAATATACACCACTAGATACTTTTAGTAAGAAGACGTAATAAACAAGAATATTCGACATCTACCGGGATTTCGTGATATCCCTAGGGATTTCGCATTTCCCTGCGACATTTATAAATCTTGAACGCTGCTTTTTTTTTGTTTACTAACGCAACTACTGAGCGGCGTGGACTGGATTCTATTCTCAGGCCGGGTAATGTGTTATTAGGATTTCCATCAGGAAGGTCACGTTAGTAGTCCACGGTATAAATTTGTTCTCAGTCAGTGGCAACGTAGGCTTGCCCCCAATTTTACAGATGTACAGTTAAAAATAGAGATAAGTATGCAGGATCCACCTATATACCTTTAGGAAATACTGGCGTGATGATATGTGTGTTGTGTAGGTAGACAGAGGTCTACTGATACACCTCTCATAATTGTTTATGTCAAGAATGTCCCAAATCCTACTTCCTACTAATCCTACTTCGTACTTCCTACTATTCTACTAATATCATAAACGCGAAAGTTTGTGAGGATGGGTAGATGGATGTTTGTTACTCTTTCATGCAAAAACTACTGCACCGATTTGGATGAGATTTGGCACACAGATAGTTTATAACCAGGATTAACACATAGGAATTTTTTATCCCGATATTAAACTTATGCGGGTGAGCCGCGGGGCGCAGCTTGTATTATATACGCGAAAGTTTGTGAGGATGTATGGATGTTTGTTACTCTTTCACGCAAAAACTGCTAAACGGATTTGGATGAAATTTAGCACACAGAATACTTTTTAACCCGATATTCCCATGGGACCGAGACTTATACGGGTAAAACCGCGGGGCGCAGCTAGTAAGTATATAAACGAGATCAGGATAAAAGTTATTCATATTCTTACTCATCCCTCAAGGCATACTGGCGTTTCATTTCAAGATAAATAGCCGCTTCCTTAACAAATAATAAGGTAAATAATACAATACAATCAAAGCATTTATACTTAAGTCCATAAACTCGGCTCTTAGAATTTGTCGTAGACATTATTATCAAGTTGAGTGGGCACAATGTCGGAGACTTGTATCGTAATTTTCTTATCGCTTCGTTCGCAAGTAATATTTTCATGTTGATCGTGTACTATTATACTGTATTGTGGAATGAAATGTAATCCTAGTGTGATATTGTAATGTTTACCTACTAGGCTCAACTTTTTACACAATTCGATCATCACACAATTATCGTTCATTTGTTACATTAAATGAAACGTTTAAACTGTTTTGTTAATTTTAATTTAACAACAATCTACTTATACTCGTATTATTTCACGAGAGAATGTTCGCCGCTGCATAATCGGATTCCCAGGGATTTGGCCACATAAATCGAAACGAGTGGAATGAAACTGGATTAAACGACCATTGAAACTGTTTTAAAATTCAGCAAAGCGTTATTTACTTGAGAGTTCAGCTTTAAAATGTAGCAGTGCTATACGTCGGGAATACTTCACTGGTTCGATTCATAAGATTTATTTGCCGAGCACCTAAAATTTTGTCGACTTTGTAAGGCCTTTATCACTTTTGACAACAAGCTGCAATACATAAACCTTCACTAAGGTTAAAGCTACATATCTAACCGTTAGGTACTTAGATTAATAGCAAATGACTTTCAACCTAAAGCGTTGGTTAACTAACAAAGCGGTAAAAGGTCACATAACACGGCTGTCCAAATAGAGAGAGTTTTTTACACGTTAGTGTCAAATACTACTGAAAATGACAACCCAACTATGTTGGGGTCGGCTTCCAGTATAATCGGATGCAGCTGTATACAAGTATTTTACATGAAGTGACTGCATACCTGAAGGCTAATTCTCGTAATTGAAAACGTTCAAAATATAGTCGCAGTCTCATCTCAGCAACAAACAAATGTCAAAAACTTGTCAAAATGTATGGAAATAAGAGGTATTATTGACAGATTGAGACTGAGATCAGACTGTGAACGTTCTTAAAATTACTAGAATTGCGCCAGATCTCTACAACCCAGTAACTGGGTAATACGATACACCGTGATAAGACTGGTTGTCAATTTTCGGGCTTCTAACGACCCGTTACGACTGTCAAAGATCCACAATCGAGGCACGGATGGGTCTTAGTATGTAAAGATGTTCACCCGTACACGGACCGACCGCGGCAACCGTAGCTTAACCTGATCGATTGGCCCGTGCGGTTGTTATTACTTAGCCACAAGTCCCTCTAAAAAACCGTTTCGAGAAATAGAATACATAAATGGATTGTATACAAGCCTCTCTAGCGCTATATGATTGTTGTGGAATGGTTCAGATTCATTGTAGTTTTATTCTTAGGATTCCATTTCGAATAACTCGAAAACGTTGAACTATTATAAACTTAATACGATTCTTTCAAAAAATTAAGTCATATTCTGACGAAGGCACGAACATGTTTCATAATGATTATAAAATCCTCCACATTGTGTAGTGTCGCATGGATGCTTACCCAGAAATTGACTCCGCGACCCTCATAGCTGCCCTCATCCTGCCAGGATAATGGTAATAAACGACGCCATTTATTTCACTGATCATATCGCGAAGAACTCCCGCAAGGCTTGCCTTACTCTATGTACGCGGATTTATCCTTATTTTCTTAGCTTTCTTAGTTTCTAGAAAGACACAGCGAACAAACGTGCTGTTAGTTTAAACTGGGAACCAAACACATATTTTTATATTTCACTTTCTTTATACTTTGTCACTCGTACAACGTATAATATTATAATCGAAAGTACCAAACTAGTTTTAGTCTTCTGTTCAAAGTATTTTTTTTTTTTTTTGTATACATTACCTATCAAATAAATCTTTTATGCAGAAACCAAACAAACAAGTACCCACCAGGAAATCTAATGTGCTGTAGAATAAAGTTATAGACTTCCCGTCTCGTAGCCACGTAGCGTAGCGCTACGCCGTAGCAGAGTTGGCAGGTCGCTACAGCCATCAGCGGGAGCGAACTTTCGTTCTCCTGTCAGTCATTACACCGAAGTTGAACCAGAGTTGAACTACTTCAGACAGCTGACAGCTTGGTAATGAGTTTGCGGGCTAAAACAAAAACTTAAATTACCACTTCCAAGAAAACGTTTGTATTTAAAACAAGAAAACCGTACACGTCGAGGCGAGGTATGTAATTAAGCACGACTACCGAACACTTAGGACTTACTTGAATTATAAAATAATTAAAGTTGATTTATTACATCGATCATAATTCTGAGGTACCTAGTCTAATATTGGATCTATCGAAGCCCTATAGGTATATCATTAGAAAGTCCTTATAAAATATTTGAGTAGTATAATTAAGAGGCAGTGTTAACTAATGACAAAGTAATTTGGGCGCTACGTGCTATAGAATAATGTGCTCGTCTTGATTTTTAATTAACGGGACGTTTTGCACGGCCCCCCTTTTGTTCCATAACACGTATAGACATTAGGGTTTTTACATAATTGTATAAATATTACGGTTCGTCAATCACGGTGTTTAATAAGCACATAACGAGCAACTCAATTATCAATCACAATTCTCGGAAAACTTTTTCTTTAGTGTCATTTAGCATAATCAGCCTATACTGTTCCCACTGCTGGGACACAGGCCTCCTCTCTGTGAGAGGGGACGGGCCGTAATCCACCACGCGGGCCCTGTGCGGATTGGTCGTATAGTTGATAGTAGTTTCATTCATAAATATTATCCAGTTCCTTTTTACCACACCAGTTCACTTAAAATAGGATCAACTATTCATTTGCATCTATAGCATAAAGACCAGAAACGGTCTTCTTTTTCAAATCCAATCTGAATTTTTTATTTTTTCACACCAAGGAAAAAATAGTAAAAGCGTTTTAATGTCATGTGAATGCGACGCATCTCACCTTTCATTTAAATACGTTAGCTATTCCCGGGATGCAGCGGTACTTTTACGCGGGCAACGTGGAGGATTCATCTGCATTGCAAATGATACCGACATCGATGCATCCCGCGCCGCGCCGGTAAAATGTCACAAGTAACATGTACTTTTTTGCGCTCGTGTTGTGAATTATTTATTTCTGTATAGATGAAATACCACGTGTGATCATGGCTACAGTTCATGTTGAACTTAGTTATCATTTAATTGGCATATTGTGTTTACGAGTTCCAGGACCAGAATACAACTATTTCGGAAATTAGCGAACACAGGAAATTACTCGACGGAACGGCAGTAGGGCAAACCATGCTCCACCTCCTATCCTGCCCTCTGTGTCCCAAAACATGCAGTCAAAGTGACCTCTGCGCTGCTACTCGTACCAACGATGCCGTGGAAGTGGCGATGTTTTGGGCCAAGAAAGTCTAAAATAGTCGAATAAGAAGATTGTGTTTCTATGACGAACTCTCCGAAAAACTTGTCTTTCATTAACATCCAAGTTATTAAAACTTTATTACAATGCAATCACAACTGATTAACTTTCTTATAGACTATAATAAAGTTATTAATACACTTTTATATCTATCAATCAAACACTGATTACTTCTATAAAGAATTTTATGACCAATTCTATACGCTCAAAGAAAAATTTAATAGACATGTTTTTAACTATATACACATATCAATAAGTAATCTCAATCACTATACAAGTTATGATGGACGATAAAAGTAAAAGTTACTTCAAAAACTACTGAAGATAAAAACAAAATTGTTACAATCTTAAGGATTTAGTAGAAGTTTTGATGACAATATCGATTTACTCTTTAAGCTAACATTAAGTGAAGTTAAATTAGTTTATTCAAGTTATTTTGCGGCCTGCTCCAATATTATTTTTCACGCGTATTTAATCAATAATGTTTCACCTCATGAGCCGTTTTGTCCTTGAATCTGAAAGACTATTTTGCCATAAAAGGTCTAAAATGTACGTAGTTTTAGAGCTAGTTTCTTGAAAGAAAATTGTCGCAAAATTAATGTGACAAAATGTCAAGCGCCCGTAAACTGCTGTGATTGGATGTTGACAAATAATATTATTACTTCGTTTGATAAACTTTTTACTTACTTATTAATAAGATACATTTTTAAATATTTTAATAAAAAACATAAGAAAATCATTAAAAAATATAAAAAATAGTAGTCCGCCGGTTTCGGGAGCAGGGTCCAAGCTGCTGGTGGTTAGGGCTCCAGAGACAGGAACCTCCTCACAATGCAAGCCGTATCACGGAGTTCTGCCTTCTGAATCAGGCCCTTGATCCAACCGCCTAACGAGAGCCTCGAGAGATGTTGATAGAGGCTTTTGGACATCAGGCCATCGGCTGATATGACTATCGGCACAATGACAGCCGAGCTCACATTCCAAATGTCAACAACCTCAGATGCTAGGTCAAGATATTTAATTTGTTTCTCTTTCTCAGCTTTCACGAGGTTCTCGTCGATAATAGTCCTGTCAGTAATGATAGACCGATCCCAGTATAAAGTGACATGGTCATATTCAAGAACTGGGTATATATCAAGAATACGGTACCTCAGAATCCACAAGTTTATATTTCAAAGCAAGTTGCTGGTGAATAATCCTGGCTACTTGGTTATGCCTATGCAAGTACTCGCCGTTAGCCAGACGAGAACAACCAGAGATAATATGTCTGATGGTCTCACCCAGACGGTGGCATGCGCGACACACGTCAACCCACCGTCTGAATATTATTAAGTATTGTTATTATAATATTTACTCCTTAATTTTTCACAATAGCTCCTACCACTGTTTGTCTTGGCATGGCCCAAAGGTTGACTGGTAGAAAATGTCTATGGCATTAAGTCCGCCTCTATACATCTGCTTAGTATTAACTAAGTAAATAAATCATTCAACTAATCACAGCAGATTACGCGCGCTCAAATTTAAAAAATTATCGCGAAAATTATCGCAAAATTAATGTGACAAATTGTCACATTAATAATTGCGATAATTTTCGTTCGAGAAACTGGCTTTAAGGCTCGGATCAGGTGGCCACGGTCTGACGCACGTTTCCTCTGTTGTTATAAATTAAAATACTCGTAGATACGTGAACTGTCGTATTACAGAGTTAGAAAACACACATAGTTATACGTGTAAAATACACGTAGGTAAACAAGTTTACAGTGATAATACTCGCGTGCACTAGTCGCGAAAATCGTAAAGTTTAAAACTTTAAACTAAATAAACTATTAAAAATGTGCGAACACACATAAATTCAATACAATGATTGTATTAGTATAGCATTTTCATCACTTAAGTAAGTGTGAGCATCTGTGAGTGCTGCGTGATGTGCATGCGTCCCTGTCGCGCGGCTGGCTCACTGCGCGCACGCATTTTACATCGCAGCAGCTGAAGTGTGTTCTCCCACAACTTTGTCTGCTCTTCCACAGCCCCTTGACGAGAACTGATGGCTTGTTGCTCCTGAAAATAAGTATAGGTATGTCTACGTCAAACACGCATTTTATAAAAAAAAACCAAGGATTTTATAAATAGAATCACGCGAGTAATTTTATCAGATACAAACCGATGAATAAGATTTTTGTGAATGAATAAACAGATTTGTAAATCAGATATTTTATCTGTCATTAATCAATCAATGATAAGCTAGTCACGTATGACGTAAAACCCGTTTCATTGAGAAAAAAATCCACTATCTATATTCCGAAACATAAAAATATTGTACTCATAACCCTACCTCTTCTAAACGCTTTACAATTTTTTCCGTGTCAGCAACTTTTTTCTTCAAAGCCTCCATTTTGGAGGGTTTCCTAGGGGACTGCATTGAATTTTTCATTTCAAACATTACGACTTCTTGCAAACTTTCCGCCTTTGTGATTCTTTGTAGTAAGTTTTTCCATTCATCCTCCTTACTATTCAGCCGGTCAGTCAACTCCTTTACTTGATTCTTGAGGGGCTCCATTTGCGAGGTTATGTTGATGGATGTGGCTTCGTAAACCCTTTTCTTTTGCTCGTACTGTTGCTGGACTGCTTGGAACTCTTCCTTCACTGGCTTTATCTTGTCAGCTAGTGGCTGGATTTCTAGCCGAACTTGTGATAACTTCTGAGCCGTTTGTGCGACGAGCTATGAAATAAATAGTTATATTGGTATGAAAAGGATTTTGGCAAATTTTCGGAAGAGACAACAAAATTTTAAATGAAATAGAAATAAGCATATTAGATACCTGAGACAAATCATGCAAAGACTTTTTAGTTAGATCTGCAGATTTATCCAGATTATTTTCCATTGTTTCTTCGTCTTCTATTTTTAGTTTCTTGTGATTTAGGAGCGCCATTTCGACAGTTGGGTCAGCAGCACTAATTATATGTATCGTTCTAGTCAAGATACCCGCCTCGACCTATAACCCAAACCAGAGAAAACAACATTAAAGACAACATTATAGACGGAAACAGTAAGAAAAAACGAGCTTTTGCATCAATTAAAATACGTATTTACCTTGAACGTAGAGAGATTGGCTCTTTGCCTTTTGTACACGGTACTTTTTGTGCGTAGAGAATTAACGTATTTCTTTAATTCTTCTCCTCTGAGGACTGTATCTCCCAAGAGTTGTCTGACCTAAATATTAAATTAAATCTTTATTGAATATTCGAGCCGATTTTTTATATTGAACTGATGACGATGCAAAAAACGAAAAGAGGGAAAGCAAAAAACCGATATAGGACGCCACATCAGATAAAAATATAGGTACATTACGATAAATGATAAATCGGACAACAGCATTTTCTTCTATCGATCTCGAAGGAAATAGCGCATTATCTCAATGGAAGCTCCCGCTCCTCGACATAATGACCGATTATTTGGAATGGGGGAAAATGTTTTATCTGATTGCCGTGTCGTACTCGAAACATTCCGACAACAGGCTTCGATTTCGATTAAATCCTGATCAACGTTCACCGCCGCCCTATCAAAAACTACGAAATACTATCCAATTTTTGCACAACGATCACGGATAACGTTAGAAGGAAAATGTATTGAGAAAATACACGTTATACAGACAGCGAAATGATATTTCGCTTCGGATTTATTGCATTAGAGATAGTGTTACTGTTAGGTTATTTCTTATTCGAAATCACCGTTGTACAGGCAGCAACAAAAGTCGATTAACACTTTAGTTTTATAAATCTTAATTATGAAGCAAAATAAAAAAAAAAATCGGAACAGAAGTAAAATTGAAACAGTAATAACTTTTAGCTATTATACAAGATTTCGAAAAGCAGTTTATCGAAACATTTTGTGTCAGTTTTGATCATTCAACTTGACAGTGTTAATTGAATTTTGTTGCTGACCATACATATTGAAAGACGTTTTTTACTTTCAACGGAAATTTTAGGTTGCTCATCGCATAAATACATTGTCAAAAATTATAAATAAGCAACAAGCAATGGTAAATTTTTCGTTGCTGTGTGCATTATGTAGCTTCTGCCCACTAGCTTGGAAAAATCCCTGGGTTTTTATAGGTTTGAATTTAGTTACATAGTAGATAATGGATTTTTCATTTACGAGACATCCACCAACCAGCACTGGGCTCGCGTAGTGGATTATGGCCTACTCCCTCTCACAGAGATAGATTATAGGCTAAGTATGCTTTTATGCTATTCTAGACAGTAGATATGTACCTGTGACTGTAGATCAGCCAGTGTGGCCTCATAGTCTTTGAGAGTCGCAGCAAGCTCATGGACGCGCGTTGCACTAGCCTCCTTGTTACGTCGAATGACCGCAGCCTGTTGTCTGAAAGGGGCCAGTTTGTCCTCTTGAGGTCCTGCTGTGGCTAACTTGCGCTGGACCAGATGCTCCATTTCACTGTTTACAAGTGCTATCTAAAAACACATTTTCTTTAACAAAACTTATACTTTTGCTCAATGATAAATAACTACGAGTATTAAAGAAAGAAAACACGTCCAAAGGGCTTTCAAGGTCCGTAGCATACGTCTTACCTGTCCGCCATTTTTTTTTTCAAAATGGCGTCAATTCAAACAGAAAACATAATACTTAAGACAAAACCTCGTAAAGTTTCATGTTTCCGAGATATTAACGTTCAAAGTTCGTGACATCAAAATTTTTTACCCTTGCTTATTTATATATACATTTTGTTACATAGATGTTTGAAATTATCAATCTGATTGTTTAAAATAATCAAACATCTATGCAACTAGATGTACGCAAGTCATGCTGAAAAAAAAACAAAATGGCGGACAGGTAGGTATACCAGCACCCTAATTGCGTAGCATAGCATACTATCGATCGGAATCTGAATAATTTTGAAGCAAATTGCAAATCCATTGCTTTATAGGTAAGTTCGAAAAATTTGTCTGCTCAACAGCGTAAATAACGCAATGAATGTTGTTGAACTGTCAAAATGAAACCGATTCCGATTGATAATGCGCAATTGCCCCGCTGGATCCATATACAATTTTCAATCCCCTTTAATCTTGTTGAGATTTTCTAATTATTATTTAACTGCCTCATCAGATTTGCAATTTATTGATCATTTTACCTTGTCCTGTACTGCTACTAAATCGGAGCGAGTGGGGTGTTGTTCCGCAGCGATAGTCTGCATAATGTTCAGCTCTTTCTGCAGATAACCAGTCTCTTGTGGCAATTTCTCTTTTACCAGATAACTATTTAGCTAAAATTATAAACATTTTTTAATTCATCATTACAAATTATCCTAACTAATATTATAAATGCGAAAGTGAGTTTGTTTGTGACGCTTTCACGCAAAAACGGCTAAACAGATTTCGATGAAATTTGACACATAGGTGGACCATGACCTTTCACCTTTAAGACAGGCTATTTTACATGCTGGCAGACGAAGTCACGGACAACAGCTATTTTACGAAAAAAAAAAATATCTAAAGGCTCGAAAACTGTTATACGTAAGTACAAAGAAAAATACCTGAACTTCTTCTTGCAAACGTTTCATGACGTCATTGACCGTTTTCGGAGTAGCACTTTGCCCATGAATGACATTGAGATATCTCTTTAATTGGTCAGACGCCAATTTTAATTGTGATTGCTGAGCATCAAACTGAAAGAATATTCGTATGAAAAATGAACACACATTTAATTTAACTGTAGCAACGAATACCTCGAAAAAAGCTCGAAATAAAAACTGTTTTCTTTTTTCCTTTACCTGGTTTTCCAGTTCTTTAGCCTTTTCTTGCTGAACTCTCAGCGCTCGACTAATATTTAAAAGCTCTTCTTTGTCATTTACGTCCACTAAATTAACTTGCACATTTTCTAATCTTTTTATCACTGCAATGTCAGTTACAAGAGAGACTTTAAAGTTAATCTGTGGCATTTATAACGTAAGTCACATCAACATAAAGTTAATTGAAGGGTGTGAGAAGCTTTTACGTAAAAAAAAGAAAGAAAATACGTTTATACTCTATACAGAGTGGAGACATAAATAGGACAATAAATTAAACTGCGTATATCTAATGGCGTTCCCAGTCTGCATACGAAAATTCAATCAAAGATATCCAATAGTTTAGTCAATATAGCTAGTCAAAGATTGGTAAAAAAAATAGTCGGCCCATCACTACACTGCATGGGCCGCAAAGAAAGCGGGTCGGTTATAAAAAATGCGATAACTTTTAAAATATTTGAGCAATCCTTTTAAAATATGAACTAAATCAAAGTTTATTTCCTTACAAATATAGTAAGAAGTAAAACCTTTTTATTTCTTTTTGGTGATTATATTAAAAATCATAAATAAAAAATAAAGACCATTTTTAAAATTTGAACAACTTTGAAACCATTTGTTTTACGTATGTTTCTGTTTATAGATATGGTATTTCTTGTGCACAAATTCATTACGCTGATCAAATACAATTATAAACATGCCACTAACTCCTGGAGAGTATACTAGAATCCTGACAATGCTTCAAGATGGGCGCAGTCAGCGTTACACAGCGAGAACTTTTGGTGTGTCGCTATCAACCGTTCAAAGAGTGCTCCAGCGATTTGAACAGACTGGATCCAATATTCGCAGACCAGGAACAGGCCGAACAAGGTGTACGACAGCGCGGGAGGATCGATACACGGTGTCGACAATGTTGATAAATCGATTTCAAATGGCTGTTGAAGTCAAAAATCTTCTTCTACCTGCTGAAGAGAGCAATCCGAGCACGTGTACAGTGAAGCGGCATCTCGCTGAAGCAAACTTGAAGCCATTTAGACCTGCAAATGGTCCAAAACTCGAAAGGCAGCATCGAAATTTAAGGCTGATTTACGCTAGAGAACACATGAATTGAACTCTGGATGATTGGTTAAGAGTAATGTTATCGGAGGAGTCTAGGTTCTTGCTATACACGCACGATAGGAGGCAAGGAGTCTACAAAAGACCAGGAGAGCGCTATAAGTATGCTTGCATTGAAGAGAAAGTGCCAAACAGCGGAGACTCCATACACGTGTGGGCTGGAATTTCTTCCGAAAGCTGCACTATTTTGGAAGTTATTGAGGTTCTTCTTACCGACTCGCTTTCTTTGCGGCCCAGTGTATTTAGATTGTTTGAAAAAACACTTTTTTTAATTTCGGTCCTAGGATTTACATATTTGATAATTCCAAAATACTCTTTTGCATTAGTATTGCCAGTGTTTTCATTAATTGACCTATTGTTGTCTCCACGTTGTACATACCTATATATATTTTACAAACACCAAAAAGAACAACTTTGGATGGGGTTGGGAGGTAAGGGTTTGGTGGTGTCTTTAATGCCAAACTTCTCCCTATAAGTATGAACTTACCGATGTCTCTCTCAAGTGCCATTTCCTTGATGTCGTTAATTATTTCCGAGGCATTCTCCTTCTGAAGCAGTCTGGTTCGTTTGTGAACTTCCTTAAACTCGTCTATTAAGTTTTGGTACAGGTCCAGAAGATCCTGAACGGTGTTGTTTCGTGCCACGTCTGGTGGTATGTCCGGCAACTTTAAATATCTGAAAAGTGAAAATGTATTGTTTTTAGGTATCAAGTCAGTCAAAAATATCTTTAAATGTATTGTTTTAGGTATCAAGTGAATCAATATAATCATGTTTGCAGGGCCAACATGGCAAGAGACAGATGCTTGGAAGGTAAATAGAGAAGCCTTTGCCCAGCAGTGGGACACAATATAAACTCACAAAAAAAAATTATAATGATTGGCGTGCGCTCGTGAAATCTAACAACTATACCTTATACGCAGGTACCCACCTACATAGCCTACAACCTACATTATCTTTCTGTTCCGAACTTATATACCTACGCCTGGGTTGTCCCAATAGAATGATACCTACCCAACCTAGTCTTTTTTATTACAGATGCCACTGATCTAGAAGTAATCTGTTATCGCCTTTTACGACACCTAAAGGAAATTACTTGTTTATTCCTTATCGGAAACCATTCGACAAACGACTTTTATGTGAAAGTATATTTTTTAACTAGCTTTTGCCCGCGACTTCGTTCGCGTGCAGAAAAAAATGGATTAGGTACATGGGTTTGAACCCTAATTATTTTTCTAAAATAAAAGTAGCCTAAGTTACTCTCTATACCATCTGCCAGCTATCTCAGTAAGCTATCCGCCAGTGAAAGTCGCATCAAAATCGATCCAGCCAATCAGACATTTTGTTTTTAATACTTACCGTATAAGTATTATGCATTTAGTAAGAAGCTGTTATTTTAACGTTACAAACAGACAATTCAATTTTATTTATTTGTATGTATAGATTTATTTGCTTATGATGTATAGATGGATAGGTTTGCGTTTGATGTATATCCCTACACTTCCTATAGGCTATAGGTAATATAGTAAGTTAGTGCTAGTAGGTTGGTACACAATGTCTATTTATTTATTTATCCTCACACTGGAACGCCATACAGCAATTACACCAACGGAGTAAAAAATCACTTCATCTGCTGTTTTCCATCCATGTTGTGCGCGGTGGACATCGAACGAGTGGCAATGGATCACGCACGCTCACGCAGCGTCAAGACATTTCTCCATACATCACTCCTTCCATAAATTGCACACATTCATTGCGAATTTTTAAAACACGTTGACTTTTCAAAGTAAATACATTAAAATTAAAAAAAACGGAAAATTAATTATATACGCGAAAAAAATAGGAAAATCTTTAACTTCAAAACATATAAGTAGGTACGAGTACCTTCTGGGTAGAGAAGGTCAGTTCATTCTATGTTCTGGTCACGTACGGTAAATCGGTAATGCCTATGTCGATCGTACCGATGCCAGTTAATCCATAACTGTAAGTACCTAATTCGTTTTCCCGGATATACCCGAACAGCTTTCGGTAAATAATAGCCCGTGATATAGGTAGTTAGTTGGTACAGCCAGCGACAAAAGTAAGTAGGTAATAACACTACCAAAAGCTACAGAAGAGTTTATGAATAAAAACATACATTGTACTTTGGAAACCAATATCATGAGAGTACCTAATTACCTATAAATGTCACAATAATTGCCTAAGTTCATGATAATAAACAATCAAAAAACTCGAAATGATCGACCTATGTTGTTAACTGAACACAGTATAATAGTCATTGATATATAAAAAACCCCTAAAAAAGGTTTTTATATATCAATGATAATAGTGCGAAGTTCGTAGATTAAGCTCAAAAAAAATTTAAATTATCTACTTCTTTAATCTCGTAGAACGACAAATTATTCCACTTTTCCTATTTACATTTATTTATTTAGCTGTTTATGTACCTATACACATATTATAAAAAAAATAAGAAGAAAGGAATAGATAATTACGTACAAAGATGATGTGTATTTCTAAGGAAATCTCTTCCTGCCTAAATACCTACTTATTGGAGATATTTGGTAATAGAATGCAACAGTCATCTGCCTAGCCTTTTCTCAACTATTATTTGGGGTCAGCTCCCAGCATAACCGGATGCAGCTGAATACCAGGATTTTACGTGAAGTGACTGCCTATCTGACCTCCACACACAATACTCCTTGGTAAGACTGGTTATCAGACTTTCGGGCTTCTGAGGACCAGTAACGACTGTCAAAGAACCACAAATGACAATCGGGACCAACGGCTTAACGTGCTTTCCGAGGCACGGACTGGTCTTGGAAAATAAATATGGTAACCCATCCACGGATCGAGCGCGGCAAGCGTAGCTTAACCTGATCGATCGACCTGTGCAGCTGTCATTACTTAGCAACGAGCCCCTCAAAATATAAAATGCAACAGTAATTAAGTATATAAAATAGGTAGGTAGGTACCTAACATCTGGATTAAAATAAGTACTTACTTAGCCAGATACGCCGTATTCTTGACCTGGTCCTTATTAGTCAAGAGCCAGTGCAGCACATGATGTATGGTCCTTGCATCACCAGCCAGCAGCTGGGCTCTGAACCGCGTCGGCTCCACACCGCCCGGAGGCCGGTACTTCACACTGCCCAACATCTCTAGCAAACGTAGCGACACGGTCTCCGAGTCGTCTTCGTTAACGTCTAACTGTGAAGATAAAACTTTCCGGCTAAAATAACATCGCAGAAACCCCCAAAGCCCCGGGCTATGTAGAGCGGGTGTCGGAGGCGATAAGCTGAGTATGTGGCCATTTGGCTGCTTAATATGGATAGGATTGAAAAAAGTGGCGAGTCGGACTCGCACACGGGAGGTTCCGTACCACAAGGCAAAAAACGCCGTAAACAACACGTTTCTTGCATGGAAACCTCTCTCTTTAATTTTTAACAATATTTCTTTTTTATTATTTTTTTTTTACAGCGGCAACAGAAATACACATTCTGTGAAAAATTCAGTCTAACAGTCTACCTATTACGGTTCATGAGATACAGCCCGCTGAAAGACAAGACGGACGGACGGACAGCGAGGGCTTAGTAATAGGGTATCGTTGGCACCCTTTGAGCATGGAACCCTAAAAGCTAGAAGGGCAAAAACAAGCGTAGCATCTGTCTGGCACCGATTCTAGTCACAGTGTCACGCTGTTCATTGTAGCTTTAGCCATGGATATTGCTGATGTTTCGCATGTCCCCCTTTCTCGCGGCGCTTTCTATGTAGCAGGGGCCTTACACTCCATCTTTTTACAACAGACCCTATTTTGGCGAAATTGTTTTCTTAAGTAAGATATTCAAAAACAAGTAATGTACCAAGTAGACAGGAAATTCTAAACGGAAGCTATCAAATGTTATTATCTCAATTAAGTTCAAACAAATTGCTAAAATTATTCAGGTAGGTAAGGTTCTCATGTTTCAGCGATTAATAGGAGATAATTATTGTTTATATGAGTAAACCTAATTAGCAAGCCTAATTTGATAATTGCTGCAAAATTGCAAATTGGTTTCTAGATCCAATACCTACTACCTATGTAGTGTTAAATACTTGTAGTACCTAATTCTAATTAGCACCCAAATTCTGAACTTAATCCCGGTAGGCAACAGTCTTGCCCTCTGTCGTGAAAAGTGCAGCATCATTGGGTAAATACCTACACTCCAGCTCAGTTTGCTAGCTTAAAGGTAAGACTAATGCTGTGTTCCCACGACCCGCTTACTCCCAGGCCAGATCGCGCTAGGCCAAGCCGACAGGCCATGAGAATCGTCGCATCCGATGAGACCTGCACACGCAGCAATGCGCTCCATATTACTTGACATGTTGTAATAGCGGCCAACAGGATTTACTAGTGGGAATACTCGGCTCGGGCCGCGACAGGCCTCGTCGACAGGCCCAGCAACACCTGGTGCAGGCTTGGCGCGACCTGTCAGTTAACGGGCCGTGGGACCGCGGCTTTAGGTTCCTACCCTCCAGCACATACCTAGAGGTGTGATAATCTACGGTAAGTACCTATGTTTAATTATTACATTACGCACCTTCTCTCCAGCATTGAAATTCACTAACAGATCCACAAGCAACTGCAAAAGTTGTTTCTCGTTCAAGCCGTCAAATTTTATCAGGTCATAGTTTCTTCCTAAAGACGCATTTACTTCTTTCACAATATACTTCATTTGCTCCGACATTTCGTGAGATATTTACGAACAGCCTTCACTTGGTTACACACTAATTGTCACAAAAATAAATAAAATAATTCAACGAAGTGACTACAAAGCACAGAGTACTTTTACCTTTTTACCTACAAAGAGCACAGGTTTCGTTGACATCAAGCGTTGCCATGGCCACAGAGCATGTAACCTTTGCCATGGCAACCACAAAGGACTTTTACTTTCAAGCATGGACTTCAAGCCCCCCTAGAGTTTTATGTTCCTTGCTTTCAAGTGACTTTGATACAAAACATTTTAGCTATTTCCAACAATAAGGTTTAATGAGTAAACAAAACTCTTTCGTATTCCCATTCGCACTTTAGCGAACAGCTGGAGATGGAGACAGGTACAGGTTAGCTTTATAAATTTTCCAGTCCTATAAGTACATAGATAGCCGGTAAATAGGGATGTTTTTGAAAATGGCAAAATGTAAGTGTACCTACCTACTAAAGGTAAAAAAGGCAGAGGACTAACCTTTCGGAAATTAGTGGCGTGATGTTATATTGTTTAGCCCTCAGAATATAATAATAATAGAGAAAACGTGATTATTTAGTTAAGTAAGCAACTCCAAGCACCCCGAATGCCGAACACTCGTATTTCAAGCTCATCAAATAGACACAAGAACCGAAATAGCCACTTATCCCTACAAAGGAACGGTTTCAAATAATCAAATAGGAATAGCTACTATAATATCTATTTCCAAAGAGGTCTAAGTAGTCCATATTTCTATAATGATTATTTATACCTACTTAGATGAAGAAGAGGCTTATAGATTCACTCTATTGCTAATCTCAGCATTTTCATAAGTATTGGTGTTGTAGGTATTATGTAGGTAGGTAGGTAGGTAGTAAGATACTTAGATGATAATTGTCAAGGCTCAATTTTGTTTTCGTAAATACTTCATGAAGTAGTGAGGTAGGTACCTAGGTACTTATCGGGCTGGATATTATTATGTGACGTGCCTTGTATTCTGTTCTTTATTGTGTATTATGTTCTTTATTGCGTCATGTTTACCGCAAATAAACGTATTTTCTTGCTTTATTTTCTTTCTCCTAAGTAAACCTCATGCAAAATGTGTACCTATCTAGATCAGCGTTGCGAGACGTCCCGATTTTTAACCTAAAATTAAATGTTCTGCGCGGGACAGGCTCAGTCCCGCTTTTCGGGGATAGATACATAAATAAGTTATTAGTAAGTGTATATGTTACGGAGCAAGTAATAAATAGGAGCATTTTTCATAATGCCCGCGCATTATGATTAATGACAAGGTACTTAGGATGAAATAACTAATCATAATTTGAACTACCCTATTTATCACATTGCCTCAACATTATAAATATTGCCGTGTGGTCTTTGGGCAATCTAATTGTATTCTCATTCGCTCGCTCTTGCATCCTATATCGACAGCCTATTTCTGTATAAAGGGTTTAAAATAACCTAACCAAACCTAATCTCGGGGTGCCCTTCGCTGACTCTCGCATCCTACGTCGCCTGTCGACCGAAATAGGAGCATTTTTTATAATGCCCGCGCATTATGATTAATGACAAGGTACTTAGGATGAAATAACTAATCATAATTTGAACTACCCTATTTATCACATTGCCTCAACATTATAAATATTGCCGTGTGGTCTTTGGGCAATCTAATTGTATTCTCATTCGCTCGCTCTTGCATCCTATATCGACAGCCTATTTCTGTATAAAGGGTTTAATAACCTAACCAAACCTAATCTCGGGGTGCCCTTCGCTCACTCTTGCATCCTACGTCGCCTGTCGACCAACCCAGTCGAATTAAGAAGTCCAGTCAATTTCATTTTTTAGGGTTCCGTAGTCAACTAGGAACCCTTATAGTTTCGCCATGTCTGTCTGTCCGTCCGTCCGTCCGTCCGTCCGTCTGTCCGTCCTCGCTTAATCTCTGTGACCGTTAGCACTAGAAAGCTGAAATTTGGTACCAATATGTATATCAATCACGCCGACAAAGTGGTAAAATAAAAATTGGAAAAAAATGTTTTATTAGGGTAGCCCCCCTATATGTAAAGTGGGAAGTGATTTTTTTTTAAATTTCAACCCTAACGTGTGATATATTGTTGGAAAGGTATTTAAAAATTAATAGGGGTTTACTAGAATCATTTTTTGATAATGTCAATAATTTCGGAAATAATCGCTCCAAAAGTAAAAAACAAGGTGTCCCCCCCCCTCTAACTTTTGAACCATAAGTTTAGAAAATATGAAAAAAATCTGAAAAGTAGAACTTTATAAGGACTTTCTAGGAAAATTATTTTGAACTTGATAGAAACAACAGTTTTTGTACAAAAAAGACAAAAAGTTGTACAAAATCATTTCTGGACTAAGTTCGTAGTATAATCGTATATGCAAGCATTTTTTTTAACTTCGTTTACATATTTTATTATCCTGAACGTATCTTTTTTCAAACAAAAAAAGAATTAATAAAATCGGTTCTCGCAATCCAAAATTACTACCGAAAACTTCTGGCACGTCTATGTATTAATTAGTAACCCAATTCCCCGAGAGATGGCGCTGTAGGTACTTATTACATTGGGTCGGGTATTATCGAATTGTACAGACGCGAGACGCCAGCACATTAACCTCCCCGAAACTGTCACATTTTCCCAATCAACTTTGAACCTTATGCTTTAGTGATAAAGTTGAAAATCTATTAAAGAAATTTGACAGATTGTAGTAGGTTGATGTGCTGGCGTCTGTACGTGGGAAAACTTATTGTGACGGACGGGAAACTACGGAACCCTACACTGAGCGTGGCCCGACACGCTCTTGGCCGGTTTTTATTATCATAGGTCAGCAGAGTGTGTATGAATGGAAAGATTTTATTTTATTTATTAAACTGCCTGGGCATTTTTTATAATGTCCTAATAATCACTTGGTCCATAACATATTATATTAATTACTTATTTATCATCATTCTCCTGCCCTTATCCCAATTTATTTGTGGTCCGCGCAACATGTCTTTTTCTTCCATACTTTTCTATTAATCGTCATCTCGGTAATCACCCCCTTTCCCTTTTGTATTAGATAGGTACTTATTTATTTATATAATATTATATTCCTCTGAAGACTTAACTGCCTTAGGTACCTACAGGGTAAACCAGACAGTTATTGTTATTTGAATAGTAAATTAGTAACGAAATATTTTCATTAAAATACATTTTCTACGACTAAGTAGGTACAGTCACGTCTATAAGTATGTATACACTTGGCTTTATTCAAAGGCGATTTTCTCCTTTATTTTTGAATTAAATTTTATGTTATTACGAAGATCGTATTTTCGAACCCATAGGTTTATGTTAAGTGTCGTATTTCAACGTTGCATTCGTTATTTCACGAAAAAATTGCAATTGAAAATTGCCAAGTGTTGACATATTGGTGCTCATCTGTACCTATCTATCATCATTGATTTAATTTGAAACTCAAATAAAATAATAAGTAGTAAAAAACAACTACAACAGTGCGGCCGTGTCGAGAGAATGCGTTCTTGACACCTGTCAGTTTCATACAAACGAATTTTATCTTTATTAGGTACTAGATAGAATTGTCGCAATGATAGGTCCGAGGGAGGGGAGTCGTGTGGGTCATGACCCCCCCAAAATCATTCAAGCTGCTGTCGAGAGTCTGAATGTTTTACTTGCATTACCTAACTTATAACTGTAGGTACTTGAGCTACGGAAACCCCGATGGGCATATACAAAAACAGAACAGGCAGACATTGGGACTACCGACATAAGTAAAAACTTTTAAGTTTTTTAAGCCTAATATAAAATCTTAGGATGCAAGAGCGAGTGAAGCAAACTCGGGATATTGGGCACCCCCCTCGTACGTAAGGATTGAAAGGCTTAGGTTCTAAAACTTAAACTGCTTTAAAACGAGTTTAAGCTTTTCGTCATTCTACTTCCTACTAATATTATACTTAAACACGAAAGTTTGTGTGGATGGATGGATGTTTGTTACTCTTTCACGCAAAAACTACTGAACGGATTTTTATGAAACTTTACAGTATTAGGTGTAGCTTATTCATCAGAATAACAATAGGATAGGTACTTTTTATCCCGATATCCCTACGGGTCCACGGGATCGACACCGGGTGAAACCGCGCGACGCTGCTAGTAATTCGATAAAATAAATAACTATTCTGGAAAGAAGACAAAGCACAAAAATGAACGTGTGCGCCATCTGTTGCGTGGTATGAAAACTACAGTGCGTTGATGATTCGTACCCACTGACCTCTATCATACAAGTACGTTTAATAGAGCCAGATAGAGGTCAATGCTTGAGCATTGTTACAATGCACGGACGGCCTCATAGATGGCAGTAAAAATAAGTTATCTTGTAAATCTATTTATGATCACAGAGTAGACTATGCTGAAAGTTATGATCACTCAACCAAAGAAAGAACAATAAATTAACCAAAACGTCCGCTCATAGATCTATAATGTACTACAATGCTAAATCACCAGTCAAGTGCTTTCGATATCCAGCGCATCCCCACGGCCTCCGCCAGGTCGTGGACTCGTGGCCGTAGGTCCTCACCAGTCCTCACAATGTACTTTACAATTAATATGACGGTCGATTTAAATTGTTTTATTCTACGGAGATCTGCTTGTGCTTAGATGTGCAACGAGGATAATCACAGAGTAGACTAATAATGTCTTGTCATCTTGTGAACATTTTGTGTAAGTTTCTAGAGTTCTGCAGTGTTGAAGCCTATGTAATAGGGGAAGTAATAACCACGTGGACATGTTTCAGGAAACAGCTGGTTACCAGTTTGAAATTAAAACACATTTTCATTCAATAAATTATATTATATCTCTTTACAATTCAATCATTTTCCTTTTTTCATAATCGTCAAAATATCAACAAATTCTCCTTAGACTACACAGTTTGTGCCTACCTCACTGTAGTAATATTGTAATCTCAGATATTGACCACACACTCGACTCGTAACCATCGCGCATTCAATCACCTCACAGCCCTTTCACATTTTACTGCGTCTTTACATTAAATGATTCTTGTAATGTTGATGAACACAAGTGAAACCCTGGCCCAGAACATGAATGATACAACTCACAACAAACAAAGAGAATGTATACGTACGACCAGTTTAAATAATCGCAACTTACACAACTTCACTGGTTGAAAACATAATTATCTAGCACCAATTTCAATAACCTAAGATAACTGTGAAATTAAAGTTCCGCACTAACTGGCTGCTATTACAAAAAAAATATTAACATCAATTATTAAGGTGAATGCGTAGTTGTAGCCCGCGAAATTCAATTTTTCTTACGTTTTTTGCAATTTTCAAGTCAGTGTCAGGTTGTATCTTGATCAAAATATGATTCGCGACTATAACCGGTACGTATTTACAGAATTATAATAATTAAAATCATTAATACATCTTTCCAAGTTAGATTTCTACCGTTTAGAACAAATCTCGTATGGAAAAGTGTTTATGGTAGAAATCTTACTTAAAGAGATATATTAATGATTCTAATGTCTATAATTCTGTAAATACATATCTATTATAGTCGCGAATCATATTTTCAACAAGATACAATCTGACAATGACCTGAAAATTGCAAAAAACGTACGAAAATTTAAATTTCGCGGTCTACCACTTCACATTCACCTTAAGTGAATACTAACATGTATTCATTGAATTAATCAATTAATTAAAAATGAATTCAGTTCTACTTATCCTATGGCATGCACCATTATTTTACTCAGACCCTATGTTAATAACAATTTTAACACAAAAGAATTACCAATAAACTTCAATTTAAACGGTATTAATTCCAATACATACCAATACAATGGTAAAGAATTCCAACAAACGTTTTGCTATAAAAAAAAAACAATAATTATGAAATTCTGCTAATCATTATGAATTACACAGATTACACTAGATCGGATTCATTAACATAAATACTTTGTACTCTTCTAAGTTAGTGGAAATTCAATTATTTACAATACCACATACAAAATTTATAACTAGAGAAATAGTCAATCATAAGCATGAAAATACTACGCAATGAAATGAGATTTGGGAATATGTAAATTATTACTCATAAAGCACCTACAAAACCTAGTGTTAAGTCTCACTATTTACCTATCCTAAGAAATATTACAACCCTTAAATAATTATATAATACTACAGACTTCTGTTTCAGGATTGTTTGGTTCGTATAACTACAAAATCTACCAAATTAATAGCATCAATTAAGTATTAAAATATTAAAGTAATAAAAAATTGATAATTCGTGTGATGAGTCGTTAATTTACTCTGGATGTTCAATCAAATCTAATTTTCCCCTTTCCATAGTATAAAATGCAAGTCCACTTCCGGATATATGGGGGAAAAATTACGTCTAATGTTTTGTACGGACGCCTGCATTTATTAGCTTTTCTTAACATATTTAAGTGTTTCCAATTAATGCAGGCATCGGTATACTAGATGGTGACATAGACCGGGAGTGGGACGCACCTACATATTTATAAATGCACTCGAGCTAACCTCAACTCAACATAATCATTCCAAAATACACACGTCAAAACGTAAAAAAAAAATCCTAAATAATTTAAGATCCCAGGGGATAAAACCAAATCTAGGGACGGTGACGAACGCAGTCGACTACTGATGTCAGCGCACCGTCGCTCGAGGATTTACGGAGACTCGTCTATAGGAGACCACCTTTCCGACCAAAGAGTAGGCTCAGAGTGCCCAGCGCCGACGAATGGGATGAGTGTGCCGGCGCCGTCGGCGCGGGCACCGGCACACTCGACCCCACCGTGCCCAGGTCCGAACGTGGGCGCGGCGCGCGCGCCCGGGGAGGTCGGCGCAGGCAGCCCGGCGCGCTCAGCGTGCCCGCCGTGTCCAGCGCGCCCGAGCCGGGCGGCGCCGGCACGCCCATGGGCGGCTCCACCGGCTCGCCCAGGCGCCGCTCGGGCGCGGCGGGCGAGCGCAGCGTGCGCTTGAGGCACGTGAGCTGCTCCATGGGGCTGCGGTGCATGAGGCCGGTGTACAGCGAGCCGGGCGTCTGCAGCGCGATGGGCGCGGGCGAGCCTTCGCCGCCGGGCGAGCACAGGTGGCGGCGGCGCAGGATGGACGTGCCGGACGCGATGAGCGCGTGCAGCGAGGGCGGCGCGTCGCCGGGCCGCGGGCTGGCGGGCGGCGTGTCGTCGGGGGAGCCCAGCAGCGGGCTGTTGGCGGGCGTGGCGGTGGGCGTGAAGTGCGCGGAGTGCAGGGGCGGCAGGCACACGGAGTCGCGGCGCGAGTGCACGGGCGAGCCGCCGGCCGACGAGCGGCGCGACGTGCGGCGCGACGACCAGGCGCTGCCCAGCACGGACGACGCCAGCGACGACATGCCGCTGCTGCACACGCTGCTCGCGCTGCTGCTCATCATGCTGCCGTCGTTTGGATGAAGCACCGTGCTGAACAGTGTTAAATAAATTAATTTAAAAAATAAGTAAGTTTTTGCTTAATGTATACCAGTTTGCCAATCCGGTATGCAACTTTTATCCAGTTTTGACAATATCAAACATACCTATTAACGAATGTATAAACGTGACTAGAGTGCGGAAGGCGCGGCATGTCGTCGTCTTCCTCGACGTCGGACAGGCGGTACAGTCGCAGGCCGAGCCCGGACGAGCGCGAGCCGCGGACGCCGACGCCCTCTTGATCTTCTAGCAGACCTGTAATAAGAAGATTGATTATAATATTTAAAAATATAAATTTAACTTGCAGCATGCAGCTTCTGAGCATTTTACGAGTTCTTTTTAATTACATGGTAGTATCATAAAACAATTCAAACAAAACAAAAAACTTTAAGTACGCGTGACAGGAGGGAGTTGACCCCGATATCAGCAGTTCAATTAAAATTATGATTGCTATTAGATACGGACACCCAACATCTCTGTGAAATTTTACCATTTAATTTAAAAAGACTTGGTATAAGTTATTGACTTGATTGAATAAAATATAAGAACAGGAGACAGTTGGTACATTTAATTTTAACTAAATAGTTTTACTTGAAAGTAAAAAAAATATTTACAAAGTGAACTAAATGTTGTACCTGACATAGAAGGCTTGGCGAGTTGAGCCCAGGTGTGCAAGGTGAGGGAACCTTCCATAGGTTTGACGATCTGCAGCTTGTGTGGCGGTCGAAACCGAGCCATGCTCCCCGCGCCCGCTCCCCACACCGCACTCTCCTCGCTCGAATCCCGCTCTAAAACAACAAATAGATAATACTAAATAAATACTTGAAACACAATGAAATATCGCGTTAAACAAGCAAACAGTATCGATAAAGAGTTGATACCTTTATCAAAGAACATAAGCTACTCAAACAATAAGTAAAGTTTGAAGTAGCGTATTAAACTTGTGTATACTTCTTATTATTATTACAATCTATACATTATTTATTTTGGCCTGCCCAGCCTGCCTTTTTTCAGCTTTTCAAGTTATATTCTAAACTGGCAGAGTGGAATATATAGATATTATAAACACTAATTGTGTTCAGATAGATTAGTCGACGTTTCAACGGCCGGCTAACAGATGACTGGATTACAATCAATCAAGCTCGCTTCCAATGGCATGCGAAACCATTCACCATTCACCCGGATACGCTACCACGCGTTTTGTCACGTCGTGTCGAGCCGTAGTTTTTTTTTTTGTGACAGTCCGTGCAGCCGATGAAACTTCGGCAAATATGATGAACTTTCATCCGTATTTTACCCCTTTAGACGACGAATTTTCAAAAAAACTTCCATATGTTCACCTTTGTTATATAAGGAACTCTTGTGCAACGCGCCCGGGGCCCACGCCCGTGCCACTGTGGACATACCTGTGTACCGCCGGTGGCGCAGCACGTGCGAGGCGGTGAGCGAGGCGCGGCGCGAGTTGATCTCCTGCGGCGTGAGGCGTCGCAGCGCCGCCGCCAGCTCGGCCGCGCCGGGCGCGCCCGGGACTCCCACGCCTGTGCCGCCACTGTACACATACACCACATGATTATTAACTATCCAAAATATATGGTAAGAAATAATCTACAAGAACTCGATTACGGGATGTGGGTCAATGAGTTAATAATGAAGCTTATGCGAGTTGAATGTTATTTTTATGTGAGTCAATAATGCTACTATCCCCGATTATTCAAACAGTTCCTTGGCCCCATAACACAGGTCTACCCATTAAATGCCTCAAATATATCGGTAAATAATTCTCATTAATTTTTTTCTCTGAATTTGAACACGCTAAACTAGTACACAATGCTTACGGGTAGAGATCGTCGGAGTCGGTATCCGATGTGTCATCGAGAAAGGAGTCGCTGGAAGGTTTGTTGACCGGCGGGCGCAGGTAGGCCGCGCTGACCGACGGGCCGTCCGCCACGTCGGAGCCGGGCAAGGACGGGCCCGACTGGCCCGACCAACGCGATGCACACTGCACGGTCTCAAACACTTTGTGCATGCTTGATCTGAAATATAAAAACTGTAAGTCTAACAACGAGGAGAGACTGTAAACGACTCGTATTCAAAGCGTACGAGATAAAGATAAGATAAACTAAGGAGAGTGGGTTATCTCACGGTGCTCAGTTATCACATCAGAGCAGCTGTCGCTGTTTATAAACATTAGTTTACAGTTGGTCATCATTTTGACATTACTCAGAACTGTTCATTGAATGAATGAGGTAGTCAGTAATGAATAATAAATAACCGACTACAAACAGTAAAAATAGATCATACGTTATGACTTATGAATGGAATTTTATGACCCACTTGCGTTTGTTTAGTTAGCCTAGTGCATTAATATAGCCTCTATGAGTGACAATGTTTAAATGGATGTCCAGCACACCCTGGGAAGTCAGACTCGTTAGGGTTTTGCTGACTGGCCAATATTTTTACCATGGCATGCATTTCTGTAAAGTCTGTGTCGATGAGAGAAGTGTACTGGGTTGGCGCGCTTGTAAGCAAGTATATGTTGTACGCAAAATACGCACTTGCACGTGGAGTTGCGGACACCAGCCCGTTACACTTTACTATAGTATGTATGTACTGACTGTGCAAGCGGATCGCCGATGCCGGAGTCGAGGCTGAGCTCGGAGTAGATGGAGGAGTGCATCTCGCGGTGCAGACTGGGCGGCAGCAGGCCGGCCGCGGCCGCCACGCTGGGCATGAGGCCGCGCGCCGGCTCGCCGCGCTTGCGCAGTGCTCGCAGTTGTTCCTGAGCCTCGGCCAAGTGTGCCGCCACCTCCGAGTACCGCTCCTGAGACACAAATGCATCTATATTATTGTAATTACATAACATGGAGGGCGTGATGTTATGTCACGCCCGTATTGCCTTTAACTGGTAAAAACAATAGCAGTAGCTATTGATAAATTTCAATGGGAACAGTCCAAGAACAATGCCAGATCTGGGAAGTGAACTCAGGCACGGGGAGTTTAGCGGCAGCGATCACTTAGACGAACGAGGCACTGAAAGTGTCGTAGGTGCTAGAGATAACTGAATAAATCTATAAGACAAGATTTTTTAACTTTAAAAATAACTTATACTTTGTAATCTTTTCCATATCTTGGTTATACATTAAAAAAAAAAAACAATGATTCGTGTACAGCAAGAGAAACAATCTGACGTCGAAATAATTACCTTCGTGTCAGCCAGCTCTGCTGCGAGAGCATTTTGATTTTCTTTTGTTATTTCTAATATCCGTAACGTGTGCTCATGCTCTGCAGTTAACTGTGAACAATTAAACATGAACGTTAAACATTGCATATTGAAATATGTATTTCAACAAACATTTATTGAATAAAAATGAAAGGCATTCTTAAATAAATGTTGCATTAAGAAGCCAAAGTTGATTCTAGACTAGGTAATCGCATTGTCTCCCGGCTTAGAACTTCGCGTCTGACGTAATATGGTTTACAGGTTTTATCCAATTCAGCCCGCTGTATTATCGACAATTTCAGTTATATTAAATACTCAGGCTTTTATGAGAGATTATTATGATAATTTATAATTCTTAATTGTTTTGGCAAACACGTGCTTATAATGATATGATATTGATACCTAATGAAAACGCGAGTTGTAAGTAAGGGGACTTTTTTCACATTCTGCTCTTTCACATTTCTGTTTGTTTTGTTTTTAATTACTTTAACCAAGTATGTCCTTAGTTCCTTTAACATATAATGATGTCATTTAAACTTCAACAAATGATTTAAATATATATTTGAAAGTATACAGTGAAATCGAGTCTAGCGTCATATTTCAGTTATGTTACGCGCATGTGGCCAGCACACGCTATGCATGTTTTTAAACAGAATCAACTTTGTGTTCGGTTACGCGAGTGCGGATTAACACATGGTGCGTTTGCCAAATGAGAAATATTTATGTCACGATGCGCCGACCACTCGCTTACATTCATACAAGATGTATGTAATTGAAATAACTCAAAAGCCGAACAACTTTCACTAAGGGGCCAGAACCAAATCACGTATACATAATTGCACACAATCAGATAACTTTTTTCGAGATTTTCTTACCAGTTTTCAGGGTTTTAATTACACCTTGTAGATTTACATATTTTAAAAATAGACTTAATAATAACCATTACAAAATAAAGACATGAAAATTAAATGATGTTCAAGTTCATCAGACTGATGAACTTGAACATAATTTCATTTCATCACAGATCATGTGTGAATCACAAGAGGAAAAAAAAACGATTTACCTGTTGATAATTTCTTTCAGTAACGGCGAGCCTCGAGTTGATATTCTCAAGCTGTTGCTGAAGGTCCACCGAACGTTGCCGCTCTTCCACCAGCTCGGAGCCCAAAACACTCGCTTCGGAATTGGCACTGGCTGGAAATATAACAATTGCTTTATACTGCAAGGCTTCAAGAGGGGTTTAAAATTATACATTTGATTGAAATGCATTCTCAACTAACGATAAACACGTCAAATAAAACATGATTCATGGTAAGTTTCACAATTTCACATGATTTGCAGCCAAATTGAAAATACTTGAAGCAATAGTAATCTGTGAAGACTATGAAAACACATACAAACGGTAAAATAAGTACTTAGTACAGACGCCAGCACATCAAGCTAATACAATCTGTCAAATTTCTTTAATAGATTTTCAACTTTATCGCTAAAGCATAAGGTTCAAAGTTGATTGGGAAAATTTGACAGTTTCGGGTAGCTTGATGTGCTGGCGACTGTACCTGCGGAGTAATTGCATATCACTATCATTAGCAATGGCTTTCATTTTGACAATTCAAAAACAGTCATTGCGTTATTTATGTTGTTGAGCAGACAAATTTTTCGAACATAAATTATGAAGCAATGCATTAGCAATATCAATCAATAGGATAATTGAGATTGATAGTGTGTTACGTAATAAGGGTGCTGGTGCTAGTCATTCAATGCAAAACGTTCAAGAGAACTGTATATTTCTACATATTTTTACACCATTGTGTAATTGTTTAATGAGGAATTATCATCAATCACACAGTATGAATAGTGTGAAATATAAATAGCAGTTATGGTTTATTTTCCCTACGATTCATCATTAATAAACTAACAACAAATAGAACCAGTATTTATATTATAGTACAAAAACAATCAAATATCTTCTATTCCCGACTTGTATTCTTTTCATTCTTCTAACGATGATTAGAGGCATGTTGAAACAAGTATGGTCTGACAGGGTGCAAACCTTAAGAGAAAACACGCTGCTAGGCCACCTTGGGTCACCAAGCTCATACTCTTCATGACTGCAGGCAATCTTCCTTATTCTTACTATTTCTTCCATTGTCGAAGTAATGTGTTCTGAATGAATTTTCGCTGTTGACGGTGAGGAATGTGTATACAGGGCGACTTATTTGACATATTCGTTTCAGGACGTAGTACTGTGCCCCATTTGCATTAATTAAACACCCTATGAAGCCTAGGCGAAAATTCATGGGATTCTGAGATCAGTATGTACGTGCGCTGTATGCTCAAATACAAAACTAAGCGACAAGTGAACCATGGCCAGCGGGGGCAGCGAGCGGACCGTGAGTCATGTTATAAACCAGTTAATTAATTCGATTATCACGTCATAATTTTTTTTTTATTTCCACAATTTGCAGATTCGACCTTTAGCATTATCGACTGTTTCATCAGCGCCTCTCAATATTTTGTAAACTGTTGTACCTCGTTAGATAGCTTATTAAATGTAGATGTCTTCCCTGTAATTTATACGTTTAATGCCATAGTGAATTTTGAGATGACTAGTGTCAAAGTTCAATACGGAGATGATTTTTTTAAATGGTTAATGCCTTTAACTTATAACTGTATGATGTTTTAAATAAAAAAATTGATTACATCGAAAGGTTTGTTAGAGTATTAGGTACCCAGTGGAATAGCAATGAAGGCCATTCAATTAGTGAGATTAGAGAAAAGTGATATTTAGCTATAAAATCTGGGATATTTTCAAAATACATAAATATTTTGTTTTCTCAATTCCTATGAATTTCCGCCTTGGCTTTAATTGTTGCAAATAGGTCACTATCACCTCCTGTAAGGAATACGTCAAATTATAAGTCACACTGTATTTCTAAGTAAAGCATTAAGTGCCCCCACCAAGATATAACATTAGAGCTAAAAAAAACTTACATTTACCCATAGACAGTAGTGATTAGCCTATCTAGGATGATCGAGTTGCTTCACACATGTTGATTGCTCTAAGCAATATAAGCGCTTTAACTCAAATTAGTATCTCAAGTTCGAGGCGCTTCAACTTAGATAAACTATGCTCATTGCTTAGAATAATTTCAATAAACACGTTAACGACATACAAACTTTATTTGAAAATTACTTCCGCGATCAAGAAAAAAGTTGTTATTCTAGTTCGTCTTTCAATGTCAACAGGCGTAGAAAAAAAGCAAAGAACAATCAAATGAGAATAAACGCTAAAGAGCGAGGTTTAAAACAAGATGGGCATCATGTTTATTTTTTTTAACATTACTTAAAGTTGTGGTCATGCAGCATCGACGTTGTGTGAATAATTGAGTTTACATGCGAAGGAAATCATCATTAGTATATGTGAATCAACATTTTGGAGTTTAATGATCATGTGAACGGCTTGGGTCAACAGACTGATCGCACTGACTGCTTCACACCGCAACCGGTGCGTGCGCACCTCCTTATGTCTACATAATAATTACTTGCAGGTAATTTGTGTTCAGCTGCATCTTACTAACAACATTTCTGACCTCATTACCGTCTGCTGATATGAATAGTTTTATCTTAGATAAGCTATAATTGTCACATTATCGTCCTTTATCACAAACAATACTCGTCCCAAATCCTCGAAGTTCCTCAGCCTAATAAATGTTTTAAAGCATTTAATAAAAAAACATTGTTTTATTATATTATTACGTATCCTACATAGTTCGGCGAAGAAGGTTTAATTTGAATGCTCAATCGATCAAGATAGTCTAATTTATTGCTAAGTAGGCTGCAAAGCCGCTTGTAGGTCGTTTGCTTGACTGATAACGATAACCATCGACCTTCTATCAACTAGACGCAACAAAGAATCGGATACAATTGTTTTGTACCGTCGCCGGCTAGACAGATGCGGTGTGATAATAAAATATTACATAAAGTAATATCATCACGCTCATATTGCTTGCGACATAATCACATTTAAAGGCAATCTATTGACTTGAGTGGCACTTTAAATTGCAATGATCGTTATGAAAACTTGTTGGCGTTCAGTGTACCCAGGTTTGCCGGGATTTCATGCCCCACATGACGCAATCTAATAATCCTCAGCAGGATGTTTCACATTATTCAGACAAGTAGTACGAGTGTCCTTACTATATTAATTTACCGTAGGAAGCTTGTACGGAAGTCTGCATTAATTGCATACCCTCTTTTCTAACGTATTTTTGTGCCCAATTAAAGCAAGCACGGAAATACTAGTGAGAGTTCGCAGTAAAAAGCCCGTAAAGGTCAAATTCACTGACTGTTGACATTTTACAAAGCTATTATGTATTTCCGAAAGGTAAAAGAACATCGTGAGAAAAATCTTACATATACGGAATCGTAGTCTAGAGAATAGTAATGGGAAGCGAAGAATCCCGTTAATTTATTCTGAAGAAAGTTTTACTTTTTTTAATATTTTTATTCTGTGACCCTTATTCTGTCATATTTTATTTTTATTCATTCATTTTAATGACATTTACATTTTATTCTATTTTGTTATATTCTGTAGTATTGTGAAATTTCATTTTATTATAATGTAATACGCGTTCAGCCGAATTAAATGATTTTATTATAATTATCTAATTATTTTTTAACAATAAACTTTTTTTGAAATTTTATCATCGATACATAAATATGATTGAAATGTCTTTAGAAAATACACAACACATACAAATTAGAATCATCTAGACGAATAGCATATTTTTCCCAATGATAAAAAATGCATAAACCAATTAAAATACGACACGGCTAAGTATCAATATTCAAGACTTGATAACAAAACATTCCAATATACGATCAAAAGTTCCGAGTTGTTAGATTAAAACGTTTTACTTTCGCAAGTCACAGCTTGCCGATTGTTAACGATTGACTGATAGCGGAAAAGTCATACAATATTGCGACATTAAGGTGAACACGCTTCGCGTCGATGGTAAACAAAAGTTGTACAACACTGTTACAGCAACATGTTTTTTTTGTCGCATGATGTTTGTTGCTGGCAAAATTTGTTGGATACAGTATTTGTAGCAATACAAACTAATGTTGCGCTACCATGAATACGCTTACGCATGGCTTTATTGCTTTGTCGACCTAAACTTTACGCCAGTACCTTCATTTCTAGAGAGACTTACATCCACCCTTTTGTGGGCCGGATACGATAGAAAGTGTTGTAAGTAGAAGTTGTCATACCGAGCTGGTGTGCAATGTCCCTAAGCAGTTCTCTTTCAGCCAGCTCTGCGCTGTCAGCGCCGGCGGCGAGGCGCGTGGCCTCTTCGCGCAGCGCTCGGTTCTCGCGCTCAAGCGCTCCGGTGCGCCTGCGCAGTAACGCCGCGCTAGCAGCCTCCTGCTCCTCCGGGGATGAACACTCCTCTGTGTCATTTGTTAACACCTGCATAATTTTTTGTGCCGTGTTAAAAGCCTGGTTTGAACTTCAAAGAATGGTCGGAACGTTGAAAAATTTAATTTAATACCGGTTTTGAAAAGAATTACAACATTATGACCTTAATGGACGTGGGTTTGTTTCGAGTTTACCTGTTTGCATCTTGGCCCTGACAAGAACTTTTCTCAAATTAAGTGGATTATGTTTTCCAACAAGATAAAATTAAGTTTTGCGGAACAAGATTGATTTTCCTTGTAAGATGAATAGTGATGATGATATCATTCAGTCAGGATAATAAAAGATTATTTATTCTTAACATGCGCGACAGCGGCGAGAATAACGCAATGGATACAAAGGTCAGAAACTCAAAGAGCAAATAAATTTTCATTACTATTGCTATACAAAACCTTAACAAATCGTTCATTCTTCAACTCTCACACACTTACTTAACTGTTCGAAAACTTTAATGTCGCTTCATTTTGGCGGATTCTTTTCCCCAATTTCTAGACTGATTTGATGGAAATAAAAGGTTTTTTAAAGGTCTTTTTAATTTGGCGGAAAATTATCCCCAATTTCTACGTTGTTTTTTAGGGGGAAATACAAAACAAGACATTTTTTGTGTTTACCTGTAGTAGATCCGCTTTGGCGTTAAGGTCGTGCCTCAGCTGCGTGATATGGTCCCGAGCACTTCGCAACTCGGTCTCGAGTGCGGTGACTCGCGCCTCCAAGCGACCATTGGCAGTTAGCAATTCCTTACCGATGCGAGCAGTTAGCTCCAAGTCTTTTTCTTTCTGTAAAGAGTTGCACTACATCAGTAAAACATTATGAAGACTTCCTTCCACACGACCTACAATAAAATCAAAGAGATATCACTCGATGAAAAGTACGTATAAAACTATTTCTACGGAGCCAAAATCATATTAAAAAAAAGCGCCAAATATTACAGCGAAAACTTAAAGTTCCAAATGAGACAAAGTATAAAACCTGTACATGACATACAAATGCACTCTGAAGACAAGATTGTGACATAAACCAGTCGACAACAAGGTGTGGAGTTTGCCTTGAAGTCCTCGGACTCCCGTTTATGTAATACCTCTCTAGACGAACAACATTAGCAAAATAAATAGCATGACTTACTTCTTCTAAGAGCCGTGTTACCGCTTCGATGTCATTGTAGGTTTTTGTCATTTGGCTCACCCTGTTGCTGCATAGAACTGTAAAAAGAACACCACTATGTAGCAAACGGCAACAACGTCTAGGCTATAGTAAATATAGCATTTCTATAAGCAAGCGCAAATTATATACAACACTATATAGGAATGTGTCCAGATAATTATGTATTTTAAGTATAGATACAAGTAATCATACTTTATATTATCTCTGTCGATGAAGAGATTAATCCTAAGTGTTTTTATTATAAGTATGGGTCGTGATAGTCAGATATTTAATTAGAATAAAAAATATACGTAGACTTGAAAACCTCCTCCGTTTTTTCGCAGGTTAAGTGTCTATATTCATTTTTCAACACATTTTTTTAGAAAGAAAATAAATATTTATATTGCTTAGCGTTCAATCGTTATAAGACAATAAAATATCTACTGCACAATATAAATTATTATCACACATCATAGGCATGCAAAAGTCATCTATAGCTTAGAGATAACCCTAAAAATAGTAAATCTTCTCTTATATTAACGTTTCGTCACGCGTATGTAATAAAAAAAAAGTTAATTGGTTTTGAACGATTACTAATATTTGTCGTACAATACAAACATACTTGGTCAATCGATTACGTTACTGTGCTAACTTAACATTCATAACAACAGGTGAGTAAAAGCTCCTCGATACAAAATTATACACATTTCGTCGAGTCGAAAAACCGGATCTGGTGGGACTGGGTTAGATAAGTACATTCTTGGGCCAAGTACTTACAATATTGGTACCCAACGCGATCAGATAGAAGTATCCAGATAAACTACTTTCATTGGTTTAATTAAAGTCAGATATCGGGACTCGTTCTTCTGACTAATGCTGGATAAATCTTAAACGCTATGTTTTAATGAGATTTATTTATGTGTGTACGCTTACAATGGATGAATGTGTAGTTAACTCTCAAGACGAAGCCAAAGAGAATATCTTGTTAGAAACCAATTTGAGTAAACAGATTTTCTATTTTAGAAAAAAAAGCCGTGTATACTGAATTATTTAAATGTTTTTCCCTCGGTGCCGTTTCTGGCACTTTTTCCAGACGCTATGTCAATGAGTGTGAGTCTGCGCAGCATCATTCTCATAATTTTGTCTTTACTTAGGCTCTCGTTAAATAAAACTCGTGACAGGCTAAAACGTGTCGCTCGCTACCACTTTACATATATTATGTCAACCTTCAACATGACCGCAGACTGCGGTTACATTATGGATCTCTTCATATAATTTTATAATACATAAGATCACTGATTAAATAAGAGCGAGTTCTGCCGGATTAATTATAATAATATTACACACTTTTGTTCTAGCATTTTTTTTTTTAATTTTAACTGTATTTCGTTTTAATGAAGTCTCTCTCAATATACCTAGTAGGTATGCTACGATTCAGGTATTTGAACTAGTTTACAAATAGCTTATGGTAACCTTGCTAAATAAATACCTAAATATTTATAGCTGACTATCTATTCTTGGACACACCCAACTCGTTCGTAACCTACAGAATATTCCCAAAGAGGCCGCAATGGATCAATATTTTATATTTGAAAGCACTAAAATAGCGTCAAGAATAAACTCATTCTCAAAGCTGCTGTCCTATTAATAAAGCAATCGATCGACTCGGTGACCTAGATGTGGTGTATAGCACACTTGGATTATAACAAAGAGGGATATTTTATTGGTGTCAATAGTAAAGAATGAAGCCAATTTATTACAGGTGCGATAATCGGACATAATTGGTGTGATTCATAGAAATGCTAAGAATTTTATAAGGAACTACATCGGACTTTTTGACGAGGTATATGAACAATAGCAAACTACCTACATAATTATCAGCTTACACAAAATGAAAAAAAAAAAAAAAAACGAAATGTTTTCATTCGTATCATCATAAAATCATAAAATAAATTTTAAGTGAAGCTTTAAAAAGAAATTGAAAGGGATTTGTGTATCAAAATTCTAATCTAATAAAATAAATACAAACAATAATCAAACCGGTATTAGTTGAATAATGATTCGGTGTATTAATAGTACTGGTTAGTCCACTCGTTGAAACTTTGTAGAAACTTTTACACACTAAAAACATTGTAACTATAATTTCGACTTCCCGTGCATAATATTGCTCCTTTATTCGTGCAAACAATCACTGTAATACACAGGCACAATGGGCGGATAATTCGATACCATGCACGGTACTTAGCGAACTCAAATCGCTAAGTATCGCAAAACATCGTGTAAGCACGCACTGTAAACACCGAATAACGTTTAGTTTCGCCGCTTGCCCGCTTCAATCACATTGATAAGATATCGCTGAATTTTAAAATTTGCGCTCTAATATTTACAATTCACCTATTGTGAGTACAATAACTTGTTCTACTTATAAACTATCTACTAACCCGGGAGTACATCACGTGTGTTTGGCCTCTGGGCGTTCATCGAACCCCTATTGTTCGATCACTAAATGCAACATTACACATGAACTGAGCGCTTCGAGGAATGCCACTGCTGGCTGGATGTTACATCGATGAACACTGGCTTGTAACGTTGGCGACAAAGCGACAAATACGAGCGTGAAGTTCCCGATCAAGTAAGTGACTGTGGAGCGCGAGAACTACGCAATGGCGTGTGGACTCCATGGCGCTCTTGCGGAGGGCACATAAAACATACATTTCTATTGTATCCAATCTGTGGGAACAGTGAATTACAAAACAAATAAGTACACATCGACATTTTTTACAGTTAACTTTGTAATTTTTAATGTTTCATTAAACACATTGTTTCGATTAAGTAATTCGCTTTCGATTCTCACATGAGTTTTATTTTTATTGTTTTAAGATTTAAGTACTTTGTGTTAGTAAGTCTATATAGATAAAAGTTTATGTCCAAAGAAACCGACTACTCTAGTTTATTACGCTTGACACTCATAAGTGACAAAGATTGTGTATTTTACATTGAAGAATTTATTATGATTAGTGTTTTAACTGTATGCAACATAAACATTAACGAGGTACAAAATGCTTTTAACGGCGAAGCTACTTTCAAGAAAAACCTATGGGAACTGGCTGATATAATAGCTCCATTGAATGCGACGCGGGCGCAGGTATGCGAGTGTTTGATGTTTCCCACTCTTACCTAACTCTTAAGATTACAACGGATATTGATTGTGTTCGTGCTTACATCTCTCACACGATACTGAAAGACTTTCACAGTTTTTGTTGCACTCACTTCCAAGTACAAAACTTCTTATAGTGTTGCCATATTCCGGAAGCCAAAAATACCAAAAGTAAAAAAATAATTTTGTTTGAATATGATTTAAGCTTATTATTGTTATATTTAAGCATATTTAGAGCCCCCAGAAGTGGTAGTTTTACCAATTTAGCGCAAAGCAAAATGCTATAAGACAGTAATTATGAACGTATTTTTTTAATTAAAATGGTGAACATACAATAAAGAGTATAAGTATCCCTATAATCTAAAAATAAATAATAAAATCAATTAATATATTTGGATTATTTTTGTTAGGTATTCTAATAAGATTACTGAACTGACATCAAAAAAATATCACATTGAAATTGAATCTTAATCTGAATTACTTAGAAGCAAGAACTAAACATTATGATTAAATGTGATTTTTCTACTCATGAAATATTTCACTTTCAGTTCAAACTCCATGAAAAAAGTAATACTTATCACATAAAACAGAAAGCTATCCTTAATCATTTACCAAGCAACACCTAATTGTAATCAACTATTATGAATTCTGTCAATTTCACCACAGTTTTTAATTTTTTCTTTTATTTTTAACAATATTATCAATTTACCAATGGTCCCATTATTATTATTCAGACAATTTAAATTTTATGTCTATCATTTTCAATCTTATTTTTATCCATTTTATCTTTATTTATGTATTTGCCGCTGTAGTGTTTACCTATAAGTAATTGTTGCGTTGTAATTTAATTTTAAGAATGTAAATAGGTCACTGTATTCAGCGTGAACGATCCTTGGTAAACCTTATAAAATAAATAAATGAAGTCTGTCTGGCAACCCTGTACGAGTCATACTCATGGAACTCATAATTGTTAGCTCATACATAGAACGCGACAGAAATTATATTATTTTAATGAAAAAGTTCTTACTACATAAGTCCTACACACATTTTTTACTTGCTTTCCGTTTAAAGCTTTTAATTAAAAGTACCTATCTATATAGGAAGAAGAGCACATTTAGCGTCATCATAATTAGGAAGCAATGAAAAGGGTTAGTTAAGTACATAAATGGGTAATGCTGTTTATTTACAGTGAAAAGGGTTTTTTTATTGTTTAGGTTAGTTGTTAAACTAATCTTCTAGATTTTTTTTGTGGTTAGGGTATTGACAGGCCCTTCATGTTACAGTGATATGGCATAAGCACAGCTAAAGGATGGTATGCAAATCACCGCCTTGCACAGAAGAAGAAAAGCGAAAAGATGGTCAGACGACATAGGAAGTGGCAGCGAGGGATGAGGTGATCGACAATGACAACCGTACCATCTACATGATGCTATACCTCTATCAAGGAGCAAGGTCCTGATGACGCGAAAATATAGTCGGCCGAACTTGTCCCTCGCGACGTGGTACAGGAAGTCGGGGTACTCTCCGAGACACTCTTGGAGTTCCGCGTCGGGCAGGTAGCTCAACTCCTGGAAGAGCTCGGGATCGAAGCCCGGAGGCGGCGAGGCGCGCGAGCCGCCCGCGCACCCCGCGCCCGAGCTCGCGCAGCCCTCCGCCGTGACGCGCGCGACCCGCGACCATCTGCTCCGCCCGCTGCACGCCGGCGATCAGTCCCAAGCGCCGATTAACTTCCTTATGTGTCCACTTTATGTATTGTATCACTACGATTCCTATGCACAATGTCTCCGACGTAAAGTGACAAATGAACTGAACTGACAAACCATTTTACACTCTGCTAAAACCAATATTTATAGTGACGTAATACCTGTAAAATCACGAGAATCGTGTCGACCACTCACATGAGGATGTAATGGAACACGTCGGACGGGATAGTGTAAGTAGCTGGTGGATATCTGCAGCACGCTCGGGTGGCCAAGCGAGCTGCTTAAATTAACTCTCTTATGAAATTCATAATTCGCGAAGCCCGATTATAGCGTTCACGCCATGTAAATGTCTAGACCCAGTGTTAGTTAATTGAATGAGGTTTAACTCTGATGTTGGAGTTAAGTATCGATTTATACACCGAAATGAGGGCAGAGTCGGGCGCTCCCTTCGTTTAGGTAAATGTTAGATGTAATGAATAAGGTGTGTTTTATTTATGTACTTATATTGTTTAGTTAGGGAAAGAGGTGTAAGGAAAACCAGTTTTAGTAAGACGTTACTCACTTAACTTGTGTAAGTGAACATAAAAAAGTAACTATTTTTATTAACAATCATGAATCATGACACGGTACCCGATCAAGACATAGGGGTACAGGACAGGACAATTAATTTTAATTTTCTTATTTTATAATGAAAATAACGTAATATAATTTCACGCTTGTATTTTCCGTAGGGTTGGGCAGAGGTGCATGTATAGTACACCCACATTTCGCAAGTTATGTTCAAGTCCCATATAATAGGGGCGAGATCCTATGGAAATACAACCATAATTGTTTTTTTTTTTTTTTTTTTTTTTTTTTTTTTTTTTTTTTTTTTTTTTATTGCTGAATGGGCCCGCTCTTGACCTCGATCACGCCTGATGGAAAGCGCTGGATGAGGTCTATGATCGAACGAGCGTGCCCAGAAGATGCCTAAGGCACTGGAACTCCCACGCATCGACGAAACACAGCAGGCTGCTTGACGCCGAACTCCGGTGGGAGGGTGGTCGCAAACCAGGCGGGCGTTAGCCCTACCACCGCAAGGGAAGAATTGGCCAGTCAAATAAGATGTTGGGTGTGACTGCCCAGGATGCGCCGAGCGCTCGGTTCAGTTGAGTAACTGGTGGAACAAACTGCGCTACACGGGGAGGCTTCTTCATGCATCCCAATCTTCATGTTTTTAAATTTAAGAAGACGTTGTCGTTATTGACACGATATAAATAAATCTATCTGAGATACTCAAATATTGGAACAATACCTAGATAAACAATTCTATTCTTCATTGTTCGTGTTTATCTAGCTGATGCGATGGTGCTCTTACTTCGGTATTCCAGTATTGAAACTCCGGTATTGATTGATAAATCGCCGAATGCAAAATATTCAATGATTTTTGCAGACCCAATAGTCTGTACTTCAATCACCAGTTAAGTATTTCACTTGGTCGCGTTTTCACGGTCAAGTCAAAAAAAAAACAAACGCATTAACGGTGTAATTGCTCAGTTGCCTCTAATTTCCTGAATAACCTTAAAAAGATGAGTCTGCTCTGAAGCGCGCTACTGACATTGTTCAATGAATAAATACAGTATGTACCTACAGTCAAAATTACCGTAGTTTAAGAAAATGGCATTACTCAAGTAGGTACTACAATTTTCGTATGAGTGTAGTTTAACCAGAACTTTTTTGTCGACTATAGCCAACATACAGTGTACAAAATGTATTTGATATTTCTTAGTTGATATATTTGTCATTTTGTAAGTAGTTTATCGAGTTGGTAGAGAAGTGAAGGCCAGGCTGCACGTGATTAAACATTGACGTCGAGCAACCTCTCCGAAAGGCTTTACTCTACAACCGGTAATGCACAGAAGTGTACAAGCGACAAATAGACACAGTTCACGACTGTTGAAAGTATTCTAGACAAAGACATTTGACGTGATTTAATTGAGGGAAATAGTCTTTCGATTCCTAAATTAACACATGCAATGACCTCACATTGTTTGTCACCTCAATCGGTTTTATACCTATCAATTTAAACGACATAGGTAAGGTACTTACCAACTTTTTTATTTTAATTTTCATCTCATGGTCACGGTCATTTTTATGGTCGTTTACCTTCGTCTCACTGGCCTTCCAAACTTCAACTCTATTAACTCAAGGTATTTTCCTTTAGTTACTTTACGATTCAGGTGATTTATTGGCCGGCAGTGCATTTTTAAACTTAAAGCAATTAGTCCAACATTACATATACATAATGTTACGCATGAGCAACCTGCACGATTAACCGAAATAATCGCACATACCTAATCGACCGAGTCTTACTGGTTTAAGTTACCAGACCGAATGATTTATCGGTATGTGTAATTTATGAAATTTTACTCGACTCAATTACTTGTTTAGGTACTCTAAGTATATCACACACTTGTCATATAATTTTTTATTACAATAAGATCAAGAAAATGTGAAAATTATATAATTAAACTTAATTTTCCTTGTACAAACTTACCGATCAAGACCGTAAAATTATCAAACGAGTTTGAATCTATTACGTGGTAATTTATCAATGACATTGATCTTAAAATTTGCTATAACAATTACCTTACAAACTTTATAGAAAAATGAAAGTAGGTTAACAGAATCTGACGTAATTTTGGCCCTGTACGCACCCGCGAATACACTCATACCAATGAGCAGACAATGTCAGACGCGCTTATAACTAACTATTAACAATGTCGGGGGCTGGTCAAGCTTGGTGATGGTATATACTCAGGGGACGCGTCACGTGATGACTAATACTTCCAACTCCATGCTAAACAAGCATATCCAAGTGAAAGGTATTATCACCGGTATTATTCGTAAACATAGATTTCAACATAAGTATTAAGTACGCCACTATACATACTGCATGCAATTGCAAACACAACACTTGATTCGGCTCCACTGTACTTCCTCACCCGTTTATTCGAAGCTTCACAATTTTAATAGTTCTACATTTCGTTATGTTAAACACTTTGGCAAAATCCCGCATTGTGAAAACTTATAGTTTTTGAGAAAAAAAATCTTAAAGTTTCGGAAAATGTATCATGTGTACATAAATGTAACATGTTTATGTTTTTTTTGTGTTCCCGATTACACTACACACTAAACCAACATAATATAGAAAAATAACACATTTGTAATGACAACTTAGGATGCAAGAGCGAGCGAAGCGAGCTCGGGACTTGGGGCACCCCGACTCGGACAGGTTAGGTTAGAAGGGGATGGCGGGGTCTAGTGAGCGAGCGCAGCGAGCGAACAGACCCCGCCATCCCCTTCGTGGTTATTTTTTTTTAGACCATAGAGCCCCGCGAAGCGGGGCTCCTACTACGCCTTTTAAGCAACTTTTAAGTGTTTTGAGGTTAGGTTACAAAAATCATTGGAAATTTTTTTCTCGGCCACTATGGTTTTGCGAACTTTTCGGTTTTCAAATTTACACTAAAAAGGGTCTATTCTATCTAAAAAAAAAATAGTTACTATAAAAATCGCAGGTTTTCAGAAAAAAAAAAATCTCCGGAATTTTTTTTCTCGGCCCCTATGGATTTTCACAATTTGCGGTTTTCAAATTACACTAAAAAGGGTCTATTCTATCCAAAAAAAACAACCTACTATCAAAATGCGCCGGGTGAGGAAGTACAGTGGTTCCCTTGATTCACATAAAGTACCGATTTTTACAAAATTCTAGAACAATAAACTAATTATCGATAAGCTTTTGAATTAAGCCGCACAATGACAATATAAATTCCAATCTAACCACTGAAATTACACACAAAACAACCTTTATCTTAAAACAAGGCGATTTCTTTTAGTAACGGTTCTAGTGTTTGAGGCCAGTGGTAATAAACTTTCACGATCAAGTGCAGGCGTCTGCAGTACGGAGGCAGCACGCTATTTGCGCGAACACGACACATATGAACGGTATCGAGACAGATTCGCGCAGCGAACGGCCGGCCACGACCACTTCCGTCGATACCACACCAATAACTAAAACATAAATTAGTATTCTACACATTCAAGTCATACTAAAATTACTCACGACGTGCACACTATGTATATAATTAAACGGCGCTACTGATACAGTCCTCCTTACTGGACGAATTTATTAAGATAAGCTGTCTGATAACGAGCACGCAAGTGATATGACAAAAATATTAACATTCAAAGTGCGATTATTATTAAATTATCTACCTAAGTATTTAATGGAGATATTTCGGCTACCTACATAAAATAAATTTACTAAAAGCAAAAGCTAATATTGTAAGCGTTATCAATTACAGACATTCTTTAAAACATGGTGTTTATTTAATATAAATAATAAATAGCATAAATATTTTTGTCAAGTGTTATTATATTTTAGTTGAATTGTATATAGAAATAACACAAACTAAATATAAAGTAAACGTTAATAGTAAACTCATGATACTGTACTAACAAAGGTCTTAGGTTAAATAAGCAAGTTTCCTTACGAATACGTCATACATCTAATAATAATTATTTCTTTAAAATAGATATAATGAGCTGAATAAATTAAATATAATTATGTGTACTGTGTACAGTCTGTGTGTAGTCGCTTCATTTTACTTTGGGTAGCCTGAACTTCTGAAGTACAGGAAGCACCTAGAACTAAGATTTTTTAACAGAGTTTTTTTTTTTAGAGGATGTTGACAGAAACTAAAACCAATCAATTTAATGCGCATCGAATATGACTGATATTCTGTATTTCTTGGCAACATTTGAATTGTTGATGTTATGGAATTCTGAATACCTGACTTTGGTAGTTTGAATTTATGGTGATGAAGGATTCAGTAACAGCATTTGGTTAAAGTTAAATGTTTGGTGTTACCCCCATACAGAAAACCGGACTTTGGTTTGAGTTTGAACTTTTGGCGTTGGGGGATTCAGAAAACCTAACTTTGGTGACAGTCTGACCAATTAGGAAAGAGGTTCTATTAACTCTTATAATTTTAGCCCTTTTCTTAGGATTTAGAAATTTATTTGCAACTAGCTGTGCCCGCGACTTCGTTCGCGTGGCTACCGGAAAACAATAATGCAATGTATCTCTTTACTAATTCCTTTTCTAAAATAAAAGTAGCCAAAGTTACTGCCAGTGAAAGTCCCGTCAAAATCGGTCCAGCCGTTTCGGAGATTAACCGGAACAAACAGACAATTATTTTTGTTATAAGTACCGCATATACTTTTATATGCATTTAGTAAATAAAAAGCATTGAATTTGACATTACAGATACTTAATATTTTTTTATTTGTAGTTATAGTTGTATAGACTAGGCACTGACTTTTAAATAGTTGTGTTGCATGTTTTAGTTGAAAATCACTTACACCCAATGAACATTCAATTGCAGACCGTTACGCACAATGATTCAGGTTACTATACTATATTTCCTAGTCCGCGGTTAGGTGCGCACAGCTTAATAAAATTCTTTTTAACTGTATTGTGGCAAAACTAACGTTTTTATATGAAAACGTAGTGAATTAAAAATGTGCAGTAAAGTGACACAACGGTTGAAAAAAGGGTGCTACAAAAAAATGTTTTGATAGAAATGAATTTAAATGTTTGAATTAAATTTCCGGATATCTATCCGGAGAATATTTATACATATACTGAATGTGAATGATGTCGATATAAACAGAAAACAGAAGAAAGGTATCATAAATCAATATAGGTGGATCTGACAGTTCCCATTATTCACAGTATCCCTGCATAAAATACATAGTTGGTCATCCATAATACGAAGTTGGTCAATAAGAAGCTTTTAGGATTATTTCATAGTGAAACTTCTCTCTTTCCCATTCATTATGTGCAATCAAGCATCTTAATAATATAAAGATATATTTATTTTATGATATATTTTGTCAGAAAGATGAATTGGACAACATCCCATTTATAACTGTGAGTGATTGCGTTGAAAACAATAGCTTCGAAGACTGTTATACGCATGCCCATAACTTTATGCTTGAGTCTTGCGAAATGGCTGAAGGGTGACTTAACAATTTGTTAACATTGGGGAATTCTGCAGTGTAGACACTATGAGGACCTCCTCCTTTTTTGAAGTCGGTTAAAAACATATTACATAGAATACATATTATTACACATACGGGTGTGCATATACATACATAGGTAACTAAACCCATATAAATAAATAATCTTATATTCAAAAGCACACGCTGTCGGAAATTTTGTAACTCGTTCATTTATAAAACTGAAAGAAACAATAGACTAACTCAACATCAGCATTATTTTTAATTGACTGCTTGCCGATAAAGTTAATAGAAAACATTGCGCTGAAATTGCAATTTTCTTGAAAGCCTAAATACGCTTAAATACGGGAAACAGATAGTTGCTATTATATTTAAATTTTGTAAAGTACTACACAACAAAACAATGAACATAATAATTATGCTCTCACGGTCAAGATAACAGATCTGGCTCACAGCTGTTGCGCGTTGCGACGCCGCGTCGCCGTCGCGTCTCGTGTCCCCCGACTCCCAAACCACCCCCAATCGATGACGCAGAGACTTGCTAATTTACCTTCTACAGCATGCCGAATATTATATTGGTATTACCAAAATGTTGATAAAAATGAGAAACATGTAAGTAAAACACTAATAAGGCTACAAGCGGAATGTTTCACCCTCTTACATAAGATATAGTATCACAAAATACAGTCTATAATGACACAAACGTAAAGAACTTGGATTTCCTAGTGTTATACCGCTTTTTTTGTCGGCAGGATGAAGCACGTGTGTTAAAAAAACGCTTTGATACACGGTCGGTGCAACGGTGCACGTCTACTCTCTAAGTTTAGCACGGGTCGGGGCGTAAGATGCGCGATGCGTGCGGCGCACGTCGTTTTTCGGCGTCGCGGTATCGATCGGGCCGTTGCGGCGGGCGATGAGGGAGCACGCGTGCCGCGTGGCTACCGGCGCGACCGGCACTGGTGGTCGCGCGTCTCTATGCTCGCGCAGGCGCAGTGCTACCACAGATATGACTAGCATACCGACCACCCGGCGGACAAATACGTCACCCACATAAACAATGCGGTTGAGTCTATAATATACGATAGAAAATCAAGGCTTATGAATTTGCGGGTAGAACATAAAAGTAATAAATATTTATACAACTCAACATCAGAACCCTAATTGCGTAACACTCTATCAATCTCAATCTAAAGCATTTTGAAGAATATTGCTAATGCATTGCTTTATATGTTCGAAAAATTTATATGCTCAACAACATAAATAACGCAATGAATGTTGTTGAATTGTCAAAATGAAACCCATTGCTACTAATAGTGTGTTACACAATTACCCTGCAGGGAAGAATGTATGATGCGATTTCATTCAAGTATTTAGTTACTTCTAACTAAATTCTTCTATTTCTACAAAATTATTCTGCCTCAAAATAAGAAATTAATAGAATACCTATGAGAAAATAGATTAGATAGAATATAATTAAATAGACAAGCCATAACATTATATACCTAACTAAGTACTTTAATAACAATATTCTCGGAAGATAGTCTATGGAAATAATGTTTTACTGTTGGTATTTTTTTATTTATTTATACCGGGGTAGGTAGGACTGGCAATGGCAATTACCATTTTAATAACAATAAAAAAATGCTTTAGAATACTTGTAACTTAGGTCCTATTTTAATTAAAAATATGTAGATAACTAGGTACCTATCTTAAACCTTGCCCTTTTTTTACTAATACAAGGGATTCTTCTTGTAGATTGCGTAATTCATTACTGAAGGCCGTGTCCCTGAAAAGCCTTCGTGGCTTTATGTATGATGTTCTTCCACTTCGCGCTTGGTTCGGTTCTCAAAAAGGATCAAGGCAATCATGGAATTAGCGTAATGTATAAACTGCATTCATTCATTATTTTATATTCCATTGTCATTATTTTGGGAAAACATTATTGTTTTATCGGTTTTGAGCACAACGCAAAATAAAAGCAGAAAAAATATTTACTTTTAAATTTATTTTTTGTAATAATTGCACGTATAATCATAAATACACCGCGATTGACCAAGTATATTTTAAAATAGATCGACCAAGTATTATGTGTAGATTATAAAAAAAAATACACAGTATGTTTGTTTGAAAAGCTGCTGCTCCAAAAATTAGACATCGAATGTTTTGATTTTAGAAATACATCTAGAAATCATTGCATTAAAACTGTACCTATTTAAGATTAGTCTAGTTATTTTTAAATACATAGAGTAGTTTCTTCATCGTCGTTATATCCGAAATCCATTGTATATATTTTTTACTCCACCTGTATAATATGTATTATGTAAATATATATTTTGATTGTAAATAACGCCCAAGCTGCTAACCGCCTATAAGTAAATACCAGCATAGACTAATGTAATTTCCTATTTATTTTAAATTTTCTATTAAAAAATAAAATTAAACTTAGGATTTCATTTAAATTCTCAAATTGAGTATTTTAATATTGCCCTGCCTATATATAAGGTGGGTAAAAAATCGTGGAACAATCGAAACAGGGCGATAAAAGTATCATCACTACAAAAGTGCTTTTATGACAGTGGGTACCATCATTTTAATGATTTATCAGTATTGGCATTTTTTTCAATATCTTTTGTCTCACGAAAAATTATTTGTAACTTTAGAACCTTACTGTAAACACTCAAATTGTCATAACTTTTAAGGAGATCAAGTTAGGGCTCTGCCACAAAGATATTTTTTACTGCTAATAACCCAAACTATCGCCCAGTTTCGTTTGATCCACGATTTTTTGCCCATCCTGTATATAGCCTCGTAATGAAAATGACTGTTTAATTCAAAAACAATTAATTCATCAACGTTTAACGGGTACATAAATAAGTAGTATTTTTATTGTTTTAAATACACTGTATGTGGTTTTTATGAGCTAAGTATTAACAATTGCATTTTAATCAAAAGTAATTTATTGCATGTAAGACTAAAATTTTATGAGTGATTGATAACATACGAGTATACCAGTTGTGGATTGATTGATTATGTTCATGTAAGTAATAGTTTTTAAATTACTCAGTTATACTTTCACAAGGCGCACGTTCTTTTATTGTTTCCATAATACTCCTACTCATTATATTAACATTAGAAGACATTCCATTTGCATAACATAATATAGAATCACGCCGGTAATCTGCGAAGGGTTAAGCAGACGTGTACCTACCTATAGTCCACCCACATTTCGCTAGTTAGGTTTAAGTCCCATGTAATGGGAGGCGAGGTTTTTGCCATCAACCGGGCACAGATCCAGACTCCGGGTTGCTACTGGGAAATTCCTGATGGAAAACCCAATGACACTTTGCCCGGCCTGGGAATCGAACCCAGCGGGGCAATTGCGTAACACATTATCAATCGGAATCGGTTTCATTTTGACAGTTTAACAACATTCATTGCGTTATTTACGTGTTGAACAGACACATTTTTTGAACTTATGAAGCAATGGATTAGAAATTTGTTTCAAAATTATTTAGATTCCGACTGATAGTGTGTTACGCAATTAGGGAGCTGTGCTGGACTTCATGCTCAGTAGTAGCGCTTGCGACCACGAGACAAACGAAGCATTCCATTTGATGAAACATTAAAATAATATACCTTTCGTATGAAATACATGTTTCATATAAAACATAGAATCTGCTAGCCTTTATAATGAAAACATTCAAAGACAATGCATAAAACATGTTAAGCATTGTTTAATGATAAAACATCATGCATACTCACGGAAGTAATTGAGAGTCTCCCTGATCTGGTCAGGAGTGAGCGCGAGGTCTTTGTCGCTGACAGGCAGCGCCGGGGATGGTATGAACCAATCTTGATTCTCGTATCCTGGAAAACATCAAAATATTTTAGAACATAACTATTACAAAAAGAATACCATTAAAATTGTATGAGTGGAAGTGAAACACTTCGTACTTGGTATGGTATGTGCTAGTACATAGTTCAATTTGTACCAATTGCTGTATAATACACTCATTGAAATAATTATACCTAGTACTCATGAACCCAAACACACGACAACGTAACAGGGCCTCTGAATCACACGATACATCAACCGCCGTCAACCGCTTTATCCCACCACCAATTCAAATCTATTCAGATCGCGTTCTATTACAATGACTTTTAGCTAAATGTCGAGAACTTCTCATGAACTAAGAATACATTGCTTTAATTTTACACCTGCGAGTACACCCACTTACTATGGGCCCGGCGTAATTATATCAGTACAGTTTTAAAGTTACACAACAGCTGCATATGAGTGCACATAAAGTAGCTGTTCGACTTAGAAGCCACTAAAGGTCTTCCTTGTTATACAGTTACAGGGGAACATAACGTGTGTCGGCATTATGATTAAACTTTCATTATGCAGTTGATTAGTAGAGCATTGGCTTGAACGGTATTTCCATTAAAATATCTAGCATCGGATAGTGATGGTGTTATGTGCAGCGAACGCAGCAAGTTGACAGATGGCACGCATCAGACCGGTCGGGGACGCATACTGGCCAGCGGGCGATGACTCGGCCGATGAGACACCATTATTTATAGCGTTAAGAACGGCGCCGGCGCCGGAAACCACGACTCAAACACTTACAAAGACGGAACACCACATATAGCCCACTTCGACTTTGTCAAATTCTTACCATTTCTTAACACATTTCTTTTAAAATATATTATGTAAACAGAAAGATTTTTGAATTGGAATCCGACATAAATACGACTTACTAACAAGCTAAAACAAATGAGTCATAATAATTTTAACGATAGTCAGATATTATGAGTATCGTTTTACTATTAAATATGAAATGAGGCAGTAAAGAGTAGAAAGTTCGCCTTCAATTAACTGAAAAGATATATCGCTTGCCCGCAAGAATACTGTATTAACTCTAAAAACGTACTTTTTCAGGAGAAGCGATTAAAGTTTTTAACTCAAAATATTGTGGTATATCCATAAGATAAACAGATTATTTTTTATTATTAATATGTATTAGTATGTACCCTATTTTTTTTTATTCAAGGTGAAAGCGATTTTCGACCTAATTTAAAAGGTAGAACGTACTTTTTTTAGTCGAACTGTATTATTAAGTCAGTTAGTGCCAAATTTTGACATGATACTGTATTCTTCCGGACAAGCGATATGTTGGTATTCATTTTATTTATTACACTTCCTTATGAATATGGCTAACAACTGTTTCAGCGAAATGATTGTCATTCGCCTTTATAGGAACAGACTAGGTAAGTATAATAATTAGCGTTCAAAAAGTGAATAAAAGTTTATACGTCTGGACCGCAGGCTAAAGACATTTTAAACAATGAGAAAATATTCCTAAATTACCGTTTTACTTTCACAGAGTACTTCTAAACCGTATTCCATTTCGTTGTGCAGTCTGACATTTAGAGAAACTATTGTGCCTCTGTCTCGCAAGAGATGAAGAGACCTTGCCATTCCAAGAGAGTCGTTGCACACCGTCGTTCATTAGGCCTGGAAACTAAACGTTCTAGTTCATTGGAATGCATTGAGACTGATATTATAAATAAATATACGAATACAAAGCATCCAATCATATGCCTTATCACGCAACAATGGTGTACAGCAAATCGAATAGCTCTAATACTAGATATAGTACAACAAACAACATAATACATCTCCCGGCTCAAACGCCTTGAGCCTATTAAAAAAGACGAGCAAAAAAATGTTCACAAGTAGGCTACGCCCTAGTTACTGAACACTGACCTGATGAAATTTACGCAGAACATCTGAAACAAAACTAGGACGACTGTAAAGATGAATATTTGCATAAGGCTTTTCTCATGTTTTTTTTTACAGATCATTCTAAATGTCAACTTATGAAATGTTCGTTATTATGACCAAAGGAGACCATATTTATAACAATCTGACATACATACATCACATTTACAACTTGTGAAATAATACTATAAGGAGGGAAAGACAAAATTCGCAACATCATAATATTAGAATTTTTTTTTTCTCAAAGCAGTTTATCTCATAATATCCATGAGCTTCCCAATATTAGGCAATGTTTTACTTCGTGATGAAAAGACATAAGCCGCTAAGAAATTAGTACCAGGTCGTGCCTTTAGCTTATATTTAAACAAGGTAGCAATCAAGGCCCTACCCTAACGTGACCTGCGTAGTTTAGAAGTATATTTAAGAAAATATTTCAAACTAATAAACATCATCATTTACCGGTTGTAGAAAAGTATTTTTACCGCACCTTCGCCCTAAGGATATTCCAATAAACACTTCAAACCGAATGCTAAGTTAACCGTTAAACCCATAGATATATGAAAGATGTTTTTTTTTTACATTTTTATGGTTAAACCTATAGGAATATAGACCTAAACAGTATTTTTGGTAAATAACGATTCCTCAAAACTTAAATAAAAATGACGGAAAGTCCTTCCCTTTTAAATTGACTTAAAAAATTACCCTGCAAGTACATTCAGATTTTTATAAATCTGGCTATTAATAAAATAAAACGAGTGATTCAAATTCACCGAAGTCACTCAGAAATAAAGCGATGAAAGTCAGGAACTAAATCACAATTTTGTGATCAAACATAAAAAAATTCCTACACTTTGGAACGATTCCAAAATAGTGCTATAGAGCTTTAATAAAAATACGTGACTCGTCGAGAAACTTGTCAACATCGTCCAGTCACAGGATACGCTCAATTATTAATTTTAAAACGACTCTAGAAAACACAAGGACATTGTTCTAGACGCTTTTCAGTGTACTCAACTCTTACTAATACTTAAACAACCCCCTTCCAGGTCCAGATGTCCCCATAAAACCAAATATAGACATTGTAAATGAAAAATGTGGCCATGAAAACACAAGTAAGTATTGATTTTTGGGTGAATCCGGCCGTAAGTGGCGAAATTCCCTCACCCTCCATTTTGGCTGGGCTTGCTATACTTAGTTGTAGTCGCAGTCTCGATATTTTCGTGAATTTTCATTAAAAGCTACCATTTTTGCGAAATAAAAGCGTGAATATAAAATTAAATGAAAAATGCGACTATGAAAAAACAATGATTTTCGGTGATTAATTATGATAAAGTAAACAACTTTTTGTGAATGATTTGCTAAAAGCTCATTGAAAGAAAGCTTTGCCAGTTTAAAATGATTGAACGAAAAAGTGAAATCTTAAAGCAAAGCGCATAAAAGTATCTATAGGTACCTCCAAATTGTGTGAGACTGTCGGCTCTCAAGCGATATTTTGGTATATGTTCTTGTAGAAGACTGACTATCTCTACCTCGGGCACCTCCTCGCTATTGCACACCTCTGTTGACAAAAGAAACATTAAATGGAAATGTGCTAGCTTCAACAATTATAGTAGCAGATTTATTTACAATTTTCTAAGCAGTAGGTAGGCAGTAGAACAGGTATGGATCAAGATAATGAATAGTTGGAAAGCTGCAAGTTTCAACGCAATGTCGTGACTAGAAAAGTTGAGCGCATTGCAGTATTTAACTGTATAGCCGCTTTGTATGTTGCAGGGAGTGTCTACTTTCCGTATTTAGTACGGGTACGGCGCTTGCAGACAGAATCGATATCTGCCTCCCGGCGCGTCGGCGGCTGACCGATCTGCGGGGGAATGCACTTCTGCAATGTCCTTGCGCCACCCTCCGCAAAACGTATTTTCGTGTGGAGTTCATGCTAATAATTATGATGTGGGAATGCTCACACACGTTTTCGAATGTGATAATTATTTATTGCGTTTAATTTAGCCACACAATGAACTTGCGTTAATTATGTACAAATGAAACCAACACAGTTAAACGAAAAAGTTCTGTTAAGTTATTACCACGAACATAATGAGTTTTATTTTTTCTTAGTATTACATAATTACTCTCAGTAAAAAAAAAATGTATGCTACAATAATCGCACATAGACCTAAGTAATATACATTTATTACAATTTCAGCGTTAGGATAAATATTTATTTGTTATATGATTGGCACATCACCTGTGTATAACTGTTTGTTTTTACCTGTTAATTACATATGGATTGTTTTTATTCAGTAGCCGACAAAATTATTTTTTTTAGGTAATGAGGTTTGCAAAATAACATTATTTTGTTTAGGAAGCAGTGACTTGAAAACGACTTTCCATAATCAAGCCCATGTTAGAAAAGAAAACTATTGTGTATTTAGGTCTTGGAGCTGACCTAATAGGTACTTGAGAGTGCCCTAGGTCAGTCAAGTGAAACTACTCTAGCTTGGCGTCGATGAAACTTTCTTGACCTATTAATCTTTAGCTGTCATTACACAATATTAATCATCCATACTAATATTATAAATGCGAAAGTGTGTCTGTCTGTCTGTCTGTTACCTCTTCACGCTTAAACCGCTGAACCGATTTAGATGAAATTTGGTATAGAGATAGTTTGAGTCCCTAATTGTACAACCACATTTCGCACGTTATGTTTAACGTTTGTCTATGTAAATGTATTATTACTAACATACCTAGTTTATAAGTATATTGTTAGTCTTGTTGCTCGAAATAAATTATTATTAAGTCCCATGTGCCATGGCTAGGGGGAGGAGTACCAAAACCCAAAAGAAATCATTTATTTAGTCGTAAATAATATTGTATTGGTGCTGAAACAAACGAAACTTTCCTCTTTAGAATATATTTAGAACGATGATATCAGTGTTGTGTCGTATAGTTTCTACTGAATAATAATAACCACCTCTACTCGTGGGTAAGAAGCGTGGAAACTGGTACGATGGTAGATCAAACAAATTCTCTTGTCAACTGATAACCTTTATAGGTCTTCTGAAGATTACAGAAGACGCAACACTGAAAATACGTCACAATATCATGTGTTTTTTCACCGAGATCTACGTAAATATTCTCATCGATCGAATACAGGGGCTGTGAGCCTGAGTCGCATCACTGCACATAACTAGATTGCATCTTTTATGACTTTTTAAAATGGGTTTAGTACAAAAGTATGCAATTTACTAAGGAATCTGTATGATGTAGAAAGATTTATAATGGCAACATCGAAGTTGGTTAGGGGAATTTGGTAGGTTCTATTATTAATTATTTTAGCGGATATTTACACTTTTAAAGCCAATCAATACAAGCATTTCAATGCTATCAGCCGAATTATAAGCAAGTTTGACATTCAAATAAAATGATACAGTCCCGACTACTTCGTTGATATGATAACTGATAAGGATATTACTGTGTAAGATCCGGCCACGCCAAAATTGCCAAAGATGTAAACAACAATGTCATAATCAGCCTATAATGTTCCCACTGCTGGGCCACAGGCCTCCTCTCTGTGAGAGGGAGTGGGCCGTAATCCACCACGCGGGCCCAGTGCGGGTTGGTAGATGTCACATGTCTTCGAATTTTTGGTTCTAGGACATGCCGGTTTCCTCACGATGTTTTGCTTCACCGTTTTGAGAGCAGTGGTGATGAAATAATTTACAAAAAGTAAAGCGCCTGTCTGGGTTCGAACCTACGACCTACAACTCGTAAGTCGCGGTCGTTACCACTGGGCCACCACTGCTCTTTACAAACTTAAACAACAATGGCCGCTCGAAATTAAATAAAATCGATATACAAGAACATTTATTTTAAGTAATGTTTGTTTTCGTCTAAATCTCCGAGCTAACTAGACGAAATTTCAATTTCGAGCGGCCATTGTTGTTTACATCTTTGGCAAATTTAGCGCATACTCATAGGTATTGCTCTACCTATGCACGTTAAACACCTTATGCACGTTATACTGACGCCTTTTTTCATGTGTATAGCAATATCATCAAGTAGCAATCAATTGATATCATCGATTCTAGTTGATTAGAGCTACAAGTATGAAAATTGAGCTTGTTTCGTATTTCAACAAAATATTACGATTAAGATTACAAGGCAGTATCACACGACACACAAGCCATAATACGAGTATACTTTACATGTGACCATTTCTTGAACAATTCTTATTTTGGCGTATCCGTTGGAAGCTTCCCAAAAATATGATTACGCACTTCTTATATGTGCTCGGTAATTTGTAAACAAACAAAAACAAAACGTTACTTAATTTGAGTAAATTATTTTGGTCAAGCCCTGATTACATGTAGGTATGTGAAAAAGAATGTGCCAAAACTTCCCACGCAAAACATGCCCTTTCGCTTTCGTTACATAATAAATGCAGTCGATTGTATATCCGTTCAGAACTTGCATCATTGAAATAAAACGAAACAGGTGCACCAGCCATGTTTCCGTGTAAGTACGTTGTCAAACGCCTGCGCTACTTGCACTCGCAATCGATATTTAGGAACTATCAGAACAGACCTCTCCGCCATTCTCATAAGATTAGCAGTCGGTATATTCATAACAGGTAATAGAAAGTGTAGTGAAGTTCTTACAGACGTTTTTGTATCTATTCAACAGCTACTTTTCAATGGCTATCTCTGACTGTGAGTTACAATTGCATGGTGCATAAAGATACTACTTTAGCGAGACCGGAACTAAATTTTATTTCCGTATGAATTGTCTGAAACTACAATTCTGTTATAAGCAGTTATGCAATGCTCCTTCTTAAATCTAGACTTAGGCAATAGCTCACCATGACTCCAAGCTAGCAGCAAATCCTGTTGCCTCTCGTGCAACTCATCCCGACGCCGCGGCCGAGGCCGGTGTCTTTTTTCAGTCATAATCCGAACACATAAATTGCACTAACTTATTCGATATTCACATCACATTGCACATCTTTCATCAAGTATCTAAGAGTAACATCACTTTCACCATACATCTGCGGACGTGCACCGTGTAGCCGCCGACCAAACAATCAACGATGTAATTAGCTACAGATAGGAGATAATGTAGTCAACGTCATAAATCCGATAACGAACAGAGCTGTACCGATCGCCAACAACTAGCAACAACGATCGAAGAAAAATAAAAGAGTGAACGTGACTTATCGTGACGATCGAACTATAACAATGTTACTTGAATAAAATTATAACAATCTCTTTGTATTCTAGCCCACTATAAAGTCTTGCGGCATAAGGTAAATGCATAGTGTTCAGTACAAGCCTGTTGATTGACTAGAAATTGTTTGCTCAGGCACCGGTTCTCCGCACTACACCACTGTCGCACCACCGATCACATGCAAATTTATCATTGCATCAACGTTTCAACATGCTGTTTAACAATACACATCTCTGTAACGAATATGAGCCTCACCGCCTCACGACTCCCGATCTTTAACAACTGTGTCAACATATGCCCACAATGCAGATGACACACAGATCGAAAATGGCAATATAGATAGATTTCATTTACACCAAAATTATGGCTATCGAGGTTATTATACAATGTCATCTACGTATCTACTGTCTGCAACTTCGAATAAGGAATTTATCAAAAATAAAATGCGGCTTTGATCTAGATAGCAAATACCAACCGTTACACATTTATCTTTACCGCATAATTTTAACCTGCATGCAGTTCTATGTGCGAAATCGCCCTAATTTCGAGTACGGAGAAATTCTACGGGCATTCTATTTTTGACCGATAGTGGGATAATAAATTTAGTTACTATTAACATGGAAAGGCCTGTAAATAGACACATTGTGAGGCCACACGCACAGTTCAGCGGCGGAGGCGGTACGGTCGACGTACTCATTCGAATAACCAATAAAAATAAGGATGTCGTCAATATGTTGGCATCGCTACCATAGCGGGGTCACCTCCGCCACGGGTTGCCCCGCTAAATCGGTGACGCAATTTTGTGACCTTGTCGCTTACAGCTTGAATAAAGGGCCTTACATTATAACATAATTATCCCATACATTGAACAAGCCATAATAGAGAGAATGATTATTACATAACGGATAAAAGTTCTCCAATTTGACTGCCATAGTTTCATTCCGAAAATCTGAGAGTACAATCCTAAAGAATGACTAATACAATACCAATCAGTGCTAAAATTCCATGTGATTATATTCAGACTTCAAATGAACTATGCATAGAATTGATTACATAAGGCTGTCAGTTCATAGCGCCGCCCCGAATGTATAGACTCAATGCAATAGATTAATTGGCTCGTTTTCTTTGACGTTATAAATTCACTTTCGATTCACTTTCGGTTTTTTGACTTCTCTTATCAGATAAAATGAAAGCCAAATAACACGATTAATTGGTTTGATACCGTTACAAAGATCTTATTCGGTAAAAAATAAATTGACCATCGACAGTCTATGAAACAAGATGTTCAAGTATGACTTTATAGGGAAATATTAAGATGAATTGTGAACAAATAAGAATGGTTAGTGTTCAATAATGCCTCTGAATCCCATGGTGTTATGTGCCTTTAAAAGTTGCTGTGATAACAACATTTTCTTTGTATTAGACGTGTTAATCATTTCAAATTCACAATTACAAGCATGCCATTCAAGACAAACTTTAACTTTATTTGTAATACCTTTCATTCTTGTATTAGGTCGAGTTCAGGTTGTCATCAGTAGACCTTGGTGGTAAATAAATAAAAAAACTATAATTACATCATCGACAGCGGATTGTTATAAAAACTATGAACAACACGAGTTTAAGAGTTCGTAATGAATCTTAATTAAGTCTACAATTAATCGCAAGAAGTCAGCACACTGTGATTTAAGGAAAAACCTACCTAAATGATGGTACATTTAAAGAAATACACAAGATTTATTAAAAGAACACCGAAAAGAACGTCTACTATGGGGCATCACCTATATTTTTTTTTACATTGCGTAACCATGAACTTTTTTCAAATTAAATTTTAACTTAATTAAAAACAAATAATGAACGAACGGTAAGATTCTCCTATGTTATGTATCGTGCGAGCGAGTTTCTCGCAAACAGTTGGGAGGTAGAAACGCGGCGACCGACTGGATGCGCGCGCGCCGCCCGCCCGCCCAGAATAGCCACCATCTGGCACCTAGCCAATCACACGCCTTCATTATAATTTTACCCCATTCATAATCTTAACTTAAAACCCCTTAAGGAAAAAAACGCTGACTACCCCAAAACGTCTCATTTTCATTTATTGTTCACAATTATATGCCAATTAGTCATACCAATTTACAACACTTGAAATACACGAGTATTTTTAACCGACTTTAAAAAAGGAGAACCGACTTTAAAAAAGGAGGTTCTGTATTCGACCCGTATGTATGTATGTATGTATGTATGTATGTATGTATGTTTGTATGTCCGCGATTATCTCAAAAACTACTGAACCGATTTTGATAATTCTTTCATTAGTGTGATCTACATACTTTCAGGAAGGTTTTAGTATATAATACATTAGGAAATTATTCTTATGTACGAAGTTATATGCATAAATGTACTGCATCTCCGGCAATTCTATGGGAATTTTGATGATTCTTCGAGTCGTGTCTTCAATTCTTCAATGCACTAGTGTTAATTGAATTGGTGTGGGGTAGGTACAACTAAAAAGTGAAAAATAAAAACTTTTTTACAAAAAAAACAACCGACTTCAAAAAAAAAACACTACAAAGTGAAAAATAACTTTAATTTCGGAAGTCGGTGTCAAAAAACGAAAATGCGGAACCAACGACACCGACTTCCGAAATTAAAGTTATTTTTCACTTTGTAGTGTTTTTTTTTTGAAGTCGGTTGTTTTTTTTGTAAAAAAGTTTTTTAGACATGAAGTTTCGCTAAAACAATACATTTTGTAACTTACATCCTTTTTTCCTTTGTTACAAATGCACAAAATTACGACGCACAGATTTTTTTATTCATGTAAAGTTTTATTAGTTGCTTCCTAATTACGCTCAGTTCATGAAGCTCATTTTCAGATTGAATAAAATATTTTGATCATTTCGCTCAGGGGCTCGTACCGAAACAACAGCCGCGTGGAACCTTCGGTCAACCCTTGCTACAGCCTGTCTGCGGATGACTGACCATTGTTTACAATCCGAGACCTTCGTACCTTGAATCCGTCAGTTCCGCTCAATAGTCATTCGAATTTCCGACATAGTTGGGACAAGGCTGGGCGGATAATTGGTTTATTGCTAACTGGTAGACTTATCGTTGATAGCCGCAAATATGCTTCAAACCTTCAATTCAGAATCTTAAATATTTACATTCCATTGCCGCTTATTCAGCTATACAGGTTGAAATTGAAAACATGCGACAAATCGAAATGGGAGATTGTACTCATCATTATGAACGACTTTTACTATGGGACCAAACCTGAAATCGCAAAAAAAAAAATCAGCTGTTCCCTAAATTTTGACGAGTTATGCGAACATAAATGTAGGGAAGAAATGTAGAAATGAAGAAATGTAGGGGAGGGAACCAAGGTAACCGACATAGCCCGAAGAATTGCCAAACTTAAGTGGCAGTGGGCAGGGCACATTGTTCGCAGAACAGATGGCCGATGGGGCCGAAAGGTTCTGGAGTGGCGACCGCGTACCGGAAGGCGTAGCGTTTGAAGGCCTCCCACAAGGTGGACCGACGACCTTGTGAAGGCCGCAGGAACTCGTTGGATGCGAGAAGCACAAAACCGGTCGAAGTGGAGGTGCTTGGGGGAGGCCTATGTCCAGCAGTGGACGTCTTTCGGCTGAAATGATGATGATGATGATGAAATGTAGGGAACAGCTGATTTTTTTTCGCGATTTCAGGTTTGGCCCCATAGTAAAAGTTGTTCATAATGATGAGTAAAATCTCCCATTTAAATTTGTCGCATGTTTTCAATTTCACCCTACTTTAGCATCATGTATAGTACGCGCCACGAAAGATGAGACTTGACTTTTATCTTAAACTTTATTATTCGTAATAAATATTATAATATTGTTAAGAATTTTTATCTAAATGTCCTCAATAAATCCCTGAATAGATACTATTTCGTACACGACTTACCTGCGCAAACTCCCTACTACTGAGCTTGTCAAGTCTCATCTTTCGTGGCGCGTATTATGGTCTATGTTATGACGATCTGTTATAAAAAGTCCTCAATTATTTTGATCGCAATGGACTTTGAACTTTGTCATTTACGTCATTGAGTTTGTGATTCCAAGACTTGATAATGATCTAAGATTCTAAATTGAAGTTTATTTTCAGAGTGTGTTACAGTAGTAAATGCTAAGGATAATACCTGTGATTGTGGCGACGTGGCGAACGCGCGGTGCTAGCGAGGGCGCACGAGCCGCATCCTGAAGGGCCGCCAGCTTGACGATCTGCCCTAAAAATACACATGACAATAAGCATAAAGTAAAACTACTACTAAGCAAAAACCAAAAAATAAAATAGGCTGTATAAAATTCAATAATAAATGAGGCTGTGTGAATTCTCTACTTGACTGCTTTACTAATCCTCAGTGCACTTGGAAAACTAGAGTCAATGTTACTGCACTTCATCACCTGTAGCACACTGCAGCCACTTTTGCTCAGATTAGTTTTAAGTAGATAGCAAGAATATCTTTCAGTAGTCCTTTACTTCAATAGACTTGCTAGTAATGATAAGTAACAAATCAAATATATAGTACAGTAATCCTACATGCTATGTAGCACATACCAGTCTGGCCGTTTGTGCATGTGATAATTGTGTGAGTAAATACAGCCTCGACATTATTACAGGTGATATTCTAGTGCTGCTGATAGTTTTATTCTGTAAATAGGATACCGGAATCACTTTCACATGTCATATTAACATAAGCATAATCAGCTGTCAATGTCCCCACTGCTGGGACACAGGCCGCCTCTCAGTGAGAGGGAGTGGGCCATAATCTACCATGCGGGTCCTGTGCGAGAGGTGCCCAACGTGATATAAAAAAATAATAATAAGCTAGTTGGAGTCGACATTCCCTATCTAACTACTTCTGATTCACAGACAGTGCATGCTTTATAGTTTATACCATAATTAGCATGAATCAGAAATGGATAGCTAGATTCAGTTTTATTATTCACTACAAGCTAAGTGCAGACTCATAACTAGAATCACTCATACAAAACTTAGCCAATCTTTTACGTTATCTAATAACTAAAAAAGATTAAACTAATCAAAAAGCCAAGGATAAACATTATAATTATTACTCACAGAATCAATTTAGATGACTGCAGCAGGCATGTAATAATTTTAATTTCTGGAAATAAAAAAGTTTTCATGAATAATAAAACATACCAAGACTTTTTAGTTAGTGAACAATGATCATTTAAAAAGACAGTTCCCAGTGATAGAAATATAAACAGTATTGTTACGGTGTTTGACAAAAATAACATAACATTCCCACCCAGGGACCCGCCTCTATCGCATAATAGAGGCAGGTAGGTTGTAAGATCACTGCATAGTGATCATAAAACCTATGTAATTTCATTGATCATTTAATTTTCATACATTACTTTTCAGAGTACAAGTCATTCTCTGTATTAGGAACATGTTAGGCTTAATCTGTCAAGCTCCGCTAGTGAGACACAATTGATTTTCTATTGTTTCGTCGCCGATCGGCGAAACGCGACGCTTGACCGGTTAAAGCTGATGTTTCAATCATATTATAACTTTATTTGTGAAACAATTTTGAAATATTGACAGTTGTTTCATACATAAACTGTCAAACATCAATTTAATTCCTTGAATAAAAGTTATCTGGCATTGGAAAAATCAGCCCTTAGTCATCTAAACTAATAATAATATTATAAAAATCAAAGATTTGATCGTTGTATGTTTGTTTGTGACACTTTCACGCTAAAACGGCTCAATGGAGTTGGATAAAATTTGGCACATGGGTAGACCATGACCTGGATTAAGACAGGATAGGTACTCTTTATCCCAATATTCCCGCAGGATCGAGACTTATGCGGGTGAAACCGCAAGGCGCAGCTAGTGGCTTATATTCCAGTAAAACAGGGTTGAAATAATTATTACAAATGTTCATTCAATTTATATTAGAGCAAAAATATTTGAACTGATACTGAAAACTAATGGAAGCCTTAACTTACTTAATGGTAATGATAGCATGCTAGAAAAGGAAATTCAATTGCTTTGTTTATTACATGAAAGCATCTACTTTTAGCTACAGAATTTAACAAACAAATGATGACAAAATTGCTTGGATTTTCAACAAAAACGTGACTACAATCGTAGGTATGCAATTATGAGGATAAATGGAGTTTTTTTACATGTATGCAGTGCGTAAGACAATATTATTTTGAAAGAGAAGTGTGAATGACCTAACTGTAGTGATAAGACAACAAATTATTTAATATTTCGGTTCCCTTAACATTAACTTAGAAAAAAGGCAAAATTACGATTAACATTCGTCACACTTCAACACTTATGTATTAACTAGAATAAATGAGTAACAATTCCAGTAAGGTGCTTACACAAAGAGTAGAAAGGAAAGAAAAGTAATTAACGATAATGTTTTAAAAGTCCAATATTCTACCATCTCTTGAATTTTATCTGTATTTATGTGCAGTTTGGAGGCTTCAAAGGGTGCACCAAATAAATCGGTGGAAAGCAATCTGCAAAGTGCAACTTCTAATTGCATTTTGAAACCTGTGGATGAAGTGACGTAATTTTTTCGGCATATGTTCTACGGATACTGTTAACAAAAACCAGTTAGAACTTACTGTCATAATTTACATCATTGCTGCAACTGTGACCTTGCTGCCAAAAACCCCAAAGACTCCATCCATCAGTCTTGTAACAGTTCTTTTGTACACACGTTCACGTTTTGACTTCAAAGTTTTCTCGCACATAGTATAGACACATACAACTAGTACTTCATTTCACCAATTATCACTGTTTGCAATAGTTTGTATTGGTTTTAATTTTACTACAAATCTTATTTTCTGCCCCGCGTTTCCCGATCGGCACTATCGTATCGTTCCGTTTTTTTTTATTCTTCATTCATCACATTCGCATCAGTGTAAAACAGTGTTGCAAGCTTTTCAATACAATTTACCCCGCCCGGGCAACGAGCCGTATTTCTGAATTGCAAAAATATGACATGAACATCTAACCTTAGTCTATAATACTCTACTTGTCACTCTTTATCTGAATGCGTGTCTCTCATCCTGAACACTAAACATAACTAATTTTTTGCAAGCACAAAGTTACAAGTTGTACACTACATCAAGAGTAGTGTGTTCATTATTTTTTGGTCTGTAGCCAAACGTTCCATAATCAATAGATGTGGACTCTTGGAATGTTTTTCCAGGTCAGTGGGTTCAAATGTCGTGATCTTAAAAGAAATTAGAAAATTCCTACCTTAGGAAAAGGCAAAGGTGATAGACATTATGAACTAAGGGTCGATTTTTTATGTATTTTAGTCAGATAGCCTAACTTTGGTGTACGAAATATTTTACAAAGTGGATGATACTGTATTTTTTTCCCTCAGATTAATCTGTTATGTGGGAGATACAAATTCCACTTTCTCACTTCAGATGTCGCTACTATCACTAGTCCAAGAATTTGACATGTAGCTATCACTAGCCATACATTTTTGTTATATGCTCCGTTGCGCAGTTGTTTACTGCAAAAATACGGGGCCCATGTATATTTGCCAAAGATGATAAAAGACGAAATCTGTGGGAGAAAGCTCTCCAAAAAAAAATTGTAAACCCGATATTTCATCGAAACTATAAGCTATCCTTTTTAAATCTGAAGACTCTTAGGGGCCGTCTCCACAAGCGAGAGAATCGCGGCGATATTATCGTCGTTCAACGTATTTCTATACACTCTCTTAGAACGTGTCTCCACACGGCGGTATCTACGTGCGAGACTATCGCCGCGATTCTCTCGCTCGTGCAGACGGCCCTTAAGGGAAAATTTCGTATACAAGTGATCCTCCCGAGAGAACTAAGTCTGTTTTCATTAGGTACCTACAAGCACTTGTGAAGTTGTGATGTGATAATATAGTAAAGTGTGAGTGTGTTTATTATTATCATATTAAATCAGTACTAGAATTAAAATATCTGAAGTTTTTCCGTCAGAAAGATCATACTTAAGTTGGTTTTCAACTCCGATCTGCGGGGTAATTGCGTAACACACTATCAGTAGCAATGGGTTTTATTTTGACAGATTAACAACATTCATTGCGTTATTTACGTTGTTTAGCAGACACATTTTGCGAACATGTGAAGCAATGGATTATATTCTTCAAAATGATTCAGATTGAGATCAATAGTGTGTTACGCAATTTGGGTAGGTACAGCAAAGCCATTCACAACCATCCGACAGGCTACCGTATCGAAAATGACACATTTCGATAACCTGATTTGCCTTGCCCTCGACAGCAAACAGCTGTCGGAAGAATAGCGGTCATCTAATCAATTTAAACTGACAAAATTTTCGGGGTTTGGACTTGTGAAGCGTTTAGACTCTAAACGCTTCACAAGTAAACTTTAGAGGACTCCTACGATAACATTGATTGCTGTTCGATACGGTACGGAAGCGTATCGAGTGGTTGTGACTGTTGTGAGTAGTTATGCTGGTCATTCCTGTCATAAACCTCCAGTCTTCAGCAAAGAAAGAACTTACAACAAGTTAAGCAAAACAAAATAACCTATAAGTAAATTATAAAACATTCATAATGTATTGACCTTTCCATTAAAAGCTGCTATTTTATTTATCAGTGGTAGAAGCTTCCCTGTTCGTTTTCGTTTAATTTGTGATCGACACAACAGTGAACACATACCTACACAACAATGGCGGTTTGTGGACGGACAACAGTGCTGCCACTTACTGCTGCGTTCAGGCTTTAACCGCAGTTGTTAGGTGCCTTGGTTTTCAGCATAGAACTATTTATTTATTTATTTATTTATTTATTTATTTTACCATTTATGTACACACATATATAAACAGACAAGAAAAAAACAGAACAGAAAAATAGGTACAAAGGTGATGCTTATTTCATAAGAAATCTCTTCCAGCATACCTGCGATAGGACAAGAAATAAAGAGATGTAATAATGAGAATAATGTGTGTAATAATGAGAGACATTAAAGAATAAATATGTAATAGGTACAATGCAAGTGTTGTAACTACTTTTATTTACTTTGACAAAATGTTCTGAGGTAGCCCCCTAAAAGTTATTTTTTTTTTTCAGATTCCGGTTATATAAACAGACCTAATATATAACGTTGCATCAACACGATTACAATATTGAATTTGAAAAAAGAAATGAATTATACACTTGATCGTTACATACTTTAATAACAAAAAAAAAAACAACAGTAGAAATCAGAAACAAAAAGCCACTTACACAAAAGTGGAAACCTAAACATATTAACAAGTCTATAAATATTCGGCACAAGACACCTAAAAATGATTTGCGAAGAATTGATTATCAAAATAAAATGTACACATTTTTTTTAAAGTTACTGAAAACAATTGCCACTAATTCCTGCAAAGACATTTCGCCGAAAAAAAACGCTGTCTGTACTATAGTTCGTAGGAGTAATTTTAAATGAATAAAAAACTGAATGTAGGTAATGCAAATCAATATAATAGTAACATTTCAAACATACTAAATAAACTTGGTTGAAAAATAAATTACCTAGTTATACCAACAATCGTAATCTATATTTTGTGTTGTTGATACGTTGTACCTTATCCCAAATACTAACATTACAATTACGCTGACTGTAGCAATAATCATATTGATTACTATTACGAATACGATGAAAATAAAACCTGAAACAAAAAGAATAATTAAAATCTGAAATACAGAACCTCCTATTTTAAAGTCGGTTAAAAATAGCGTGAAAATGATTGACCAAATAAGAATGAGAATTCAGGCTTGTCAAATGCGCGTTCAAATTCGCAAATGACTAACTTACCTTCAAAAAGTAAAATAATAATAGCAATTACGAGTACTCCTATTAGTGTAATAAATGCAGCTGACAAAATAATAATGAATAATATTATAAACACAGAAAATAATGCTGTAGTTAGAAAAGGTCTCTTCAAGAAAAAACTAATCATTTGGAGGCATAGTTTTTGACTAATTTCCGTTACAATATGATATTTCTCAGCACAAGCTCCTGAAAGAAAAAAAAATAACGATCAAAACACAGCTGAGTAATAATTTAATTAATGCACTACAGCATATTTTACTGTAAAAGATAAAGATTGAGTAAAAAAATTAACTCGGTGCACTTACCAAAAAATGATAATTTGACTGCTTCTTTAAATGCGTTCTTTATATTAATTTCCATTTTTTCTTGGAAACCAAAACAGAAATTATGAAAGAATATGTATACGTCTTATCAGCGATAGATCACTTGATGAAATGAGGCTTATCGATTGGTTTCGTAGTTTCGTGTGCTTGTGGTGAAAATAGATCAAAAGAGTAGTACCCTGAATTTTCAAACGGCATTTAATTTTAACTGCTCAGATACTATTCTAGTCGACAGATGAGTCGATACACGCCGCACTATAAAGTGATAAATACAATATGAAAACTGAAATTGAATTTCGTTTAACTTCACCGATAGTCAGATATAACTTTTTATCACCAACTTCAGAAAAAGGAAAAGGTTATGCTTTCCATGAGTATTTGTTAAAATGTGTGAACACGGTATCTCCGTGATTGCTGGGCCGATCTTTTGGTATTTTGAGTAGTTTATGAGTTGACTTCAATAATGTTTTTAATACAAGTCATCTATGTTGATGATGAAAATGTTCAGGGAATATTCACATTCCACAAAAACACATATTTGTGTAGGGTACCTGCCACTAAAAGGTTACATGCTCTGTGCCTGCCACATGTAAAAAGTGAAAAATAAAAAAAAAATTAACCAAAAAAAAACACCCAACATAAAAAAAAAACACTACAAAGTAAAAACTAAAGTCAAAGTCAGTTTTTTATTTGTTAAACAGGTGTAAAATTTTTTTTTTTTTTTTGTTATGCTGTACTGTCCCACTGCTGAGCAAAGGCCTCCCCCATTTTCTTCCACTTCTCCTTGTGCTGTGCTTTCTCCGTCCAGTCGGTTAGGAATGAGTCTAAGTCGTCACGCCAGCGTTTCTTAGGGCTGCCTCGGTGACGACGCCCGTCTTCAGGCACCCACTGTGTGACGACTTTGGCCCATCTGTCTGGATGCATCCTATAAGTGTGACCCGCCCAGTCTCACTTCAGCCTCGCAGACTTGCCACCAACATCAGCGATACCTGTCTTGGAGCGTATTGTGGTGTTGCGAATTTGGTCGGTGAGTTTAATCTTTAAGATACTACGCTCCATCGCTCTTTGGCAAACAGACAAGGAGAACATACAGAAGAACGAGAAGATTCCATCTTTTTTCTACTTCGGAGAAACTAATGGACTACATGGCGTGGGATTTATGGTAGGTGTAAAATAGATGTTTAAAATAAAATAGGTACAGAGATCTCTTTGTTTTTCCGTTAACGGCGTACGTTTAGTCGTTTACTAAGTTTAGTCGTTTATTTTTTTGTCAAAGGTTTATTCACAGAATGAAGTGACTAAAGAAGTGGCGTCGGGTTTCTTAATGTTTCTGTATAGTGGGAGACATAGCTTTGAATTTGGCAACACATTTTCAGGCTGAATAGACTTTTCCTTGCCTATAATGTTGAAAATATTGTTAAAAGTATACATTTCGCGCCAAAATTTGACATCTGACAATGACATTGTGAACATTGTGAATTGAAAGTGCAGTGTTGTTAAAACTTAAAATTATTTGAATAAACAACAAACAAATAACCACATAATTGTGTTTAAAATTTATTGAATTAAGACTCAGTTGTAAAACATTTACGTTTTAAAACATGGTAATGACATGGTACATTTTGATAACGTTTTTATTTCAGAGCCAGGTTCGCTAAATGTTCTGTCTGTAAACAATCATCTCGCTTTTCCAGGTCGGGCACTATGATGAGAACATGTTACCCGAGATGTTACCTATCTATTATACTAGGCTATTTCCTCAAAATATTTTTTGTAGGTGGCTAACCTGTGGGAGTTCACCACAGCCACTGTCGAACAGAGAGTTATCGTTCACACTAGCTGATGATGTGTATTTGCGATATTTGTCTATTTGTAACCAGAAAGAACTACAAACTCTGCTTCAGAAGAAGTGTCCACACAAATTGGATATTGGAGCAGTTTACAATACTAAGTAAGAAAAGTTGTTCTGTTTACTTTCTATTGTGTGTAAGTTTATTGCTATAGTTGTTATTGAAAGTGAGTAAGTACACTGAGTACAGGCATTTTTACATCATATTTTCATTTTACTTTTTAAATACTGGTATTCAGCTGCATTCGGTTGGTTAGACTGGTAGCTGAACCAACATAGTTGGGAAAAGGCTAGGTAGATAATGATTTATTAAATTTTTATACATTTACAGACCTTCAATAGGCCGTCATGATGCAGTGGTGCTATCCAGAGAACTAGTGTTTGATATTGATCTCACAGACTATGACGAAGTCAGAACTTGCTGTCAAGAAGCTAAGGTTTGTGAGAAATGTTGGAAATTCATGGTGATCGCCTGCGAAATCATTGATAAGACATTAAAAGGTAAGTAAAATTTTGTTGTAAATATTATAATAATTTATATTGTTCAATGATGCTAATGTCTTTCTGAATAGAATTAAAAGCAGTCAAGCTTTAAGTGAAGGAGTACACTTACTTAATACCTGATGTTGTCTTATATTGATGTGTCATGTATTTTTATATCTTTTGTTCGGGATCCAAAATAAATAAGTATTCTTAAAGCAACATAATTTATATTGATGACCAATTGACAAATACTTTTTGCTTGTAAAAAGTCTTTTCTGTGGAGGTTACAAACTTACATACATTAATCTACACCTTTTTCCCATGAAGGTTCGCAGAAACTACAGACCACCACTTGCTACGTTCTTTACATACACCATTTTCCTTGTTTACCTACAACTTAATAATCATTTATCATAATTTATAATGTTTCAGAGGACTTTGGTTTCCAAAGCATCCTATGGGTGTTCTCTGGTAGAAGAGGTATCCATTGCTGGGTGTCCGACTATGAAGCAAGAACACTGGACAGTCCCGGCAGAGGAGCAGTGGCCGACTACCTGTGTTTGATAATGGGCGGTGACAATCAAAACAAGAAGGTGCATTTAGGCAATGATAACCTTCATTCAAGTGTTAGGTAAATTATCTTCATCATTGATTGTTATCCACTGTGTTGAGTGTTGCTGTAGACCACTTAGGATACTTATCTATTGCAAAACAATGAATAAGTATTAGATCACAGAATTTTTATCAAAGTGAAAAGAAAAGTAATTCTGCATACAATGTTAAGTACTTTTGCTTTTATTATTATGGCCTACATTGTTTCCCATTACTAGACAAAGAATTCCCCTTGCTTTAAAACTCTATTAGGCTGCGTTTCCACCAGAAATGAGCGAGGATGCGTAGCGAGGGTTGTGCGTAAAACTAACCAATAACAACACTAGCTTAACTCAAGCTATGATAATGAAGCGATGTTATTCGTTAGTTTCACACACATCCTCCCTCATTTCTGGTGGATATGCAGCCTAACACTACAGGATATTTAGGGCTCAAAATGAAGGTGATATGTTTTTTTAAAAGGAACCCTTCCTTCCTTTCTCTTATTACACCATCCTGATTCAGGGAAAGGGTCCCTGAATATTGTTATATTGCGTAGTTGTAATAAGGCTTTTAGATAATCATTATGGATCTTGTGTGGGTAAAACACTTAAATATTGGATGTACAGTCACAAGCATAAGTATGTATACACTTGGCTTTATTCAAAGGAGATTTTCTCCTTTATTTTTGAATGAAATTTTATGTTATTGCGAACATGGTATTTTCGAACCCATAGGTTTATGTAGTGTCGTATTTCGACATTGCATTCGTTATTTCAAAGCATTTGAAAGTTGACATATTAGTACATGTGACTGTACTTAATTTTCACCCTCTTTTTTATTTCAGGAGAGCAATGACTATCATTGATAAATATTTTGAGCAGCTTCTCCAAGATCAGGAGTTCTTTAGCACTGCAGACCGCATAGATAAGTTGTTGAAAATGATTCCAGATGAAACATTGAGATCACAAGTACAAAAGAGCCTGGAAAGTATGTCAGATTCATCTTTAGAGAGATGGAAAACATTTCTAAGTGTGTATGAAAATTATTGTAGAGAAGTAAGTTTAATTCACTTTTGCTTTAAAAATAATATAAATAAAGGTCAAGTGCGTAGTACTCGCAGCCGGCGTCCGTGTATGACTAGATGGATGTAAATGAGGCAAAAGGAGTATGTAAGGATCATAGCAGGTGTGTTCTGTAGTTTCTGTCTACCCCTACGGAAAGCATGCGTTTGTGTATGTATAATATAAATATGTTGGATCCTCTCAATAGTAAAAGTGTGCAGAGCTGCACACCCCTACTCTATTTCAAGTTAAACAAATATCAACTTTATTTCAATGAAAATTAAGTTGATTTCAGAGTGACTATTGAAAAAGTTATAAAAAATATTGAAGTTGTAGTGTAAACTGAACTTTATTTTGTAGGAATTAAAGTTATTTTTCCATTAATTCATATTTGTTTACATTTTTGGCAAATAAATCGCGAACGCAGATTACATAAGATCGCGATAAGGTATAGTGTCCGATACACCTACTGTGGGCGCAGAATTAGGATATGAGTAAACTAGAGAAATAACTCCTTATTATAAAGTCCATACTGGTCATTGTTATAGTAAATTACAGGGACATTACTTAACAACACAGAACTAATAAGCTTAAAAAGGAAATACTATGGGCAGTATGTGTCGCGAGTTCGCGACCACATCTCAACACCCTTCCTCCTACAGACTCCGCACAACGACAAACAAAGGCGTTTGTGCCTCGTTTTTAAGTGCTACTTTTCATAACAGATCTGACATAAATTCAAATTTTTTTTTTACTTTTTCAGTCAGGAAATCATGGCAGGAAAATACGGTACTTAATTGAAGAAATCAAAATACAGTACTGCTACCCCAGATTAGATGTTAATGTTACTAAAGGGTTCAACCATTTACTAAAGTCACCATTCAGTATTCACCCAAAGACAGGCAAAGTTTCTGTGGTTTTTAAGCCAAGTAATGCAAAGAATATGAAACTGGATGAAATACCTTCAATCTACAGTTTGCTGGATGACAGTGCCCCTGATAATGCTCAACATGAAACTAACATGAGGACAGCTGTGAAAAACTTTCAAGAAGTTGTATTTTCTTTGGAAAAAGCCGAGGCAATCAGAAGAAAGAATGATGCTAGTAAGTATCTACATAATTTCAAAAGCTTCTATTCTGTTTTGTGTCTTATAGTTTGCATACGAGCGACGCTGGTCAACGACAGTTGCAACTACTACGGTCGACGGCATCCGTCGACACTCGTCGACAACCGCCGTCGACAATGTGTCGCGAGTGTATTTGATTGAGTACAATGTACAAATACACGAGCAGCTTGTCGACGGCAGCCGTCGACACTCGTCGATGGTTGCAGTTTCGTCAGAGGTTGACGCGTGTCGCTTGTGTTTATGAGCACTTACACTCAACTGTTGGACACAGGCTTATCCCTGGTTTATAGTTTTACCATGCAGTGTAACATTTTCCTTGGTTTCTGCTTACTTTGATCTTTTCTGGTTGAAATACTGATGCTAATGGATGGCAGTCTAAGCTACTGCCAAAGGGTAAGCGCACACGAACCGCCGTCCACAACTACCGGTGGCACCTCTTGCTGCGGTGTTAAGTAATGATGTAGCGGGTGGCCGTCACCGACCATACGTCTGTGACGAATTCATACAAAACGTGTGAAAAGTAAGTGAACTGCTTGTCGCTGGCCTAGCGTAACGGTGGCTGTGGCTGGTGACCGTGTGACGTTGATAACTTTTGGAAAGCTTCCTTAATTCAATATCTTCATCATGTTCATTTCCCTATTTTTACCATCCAATGCATCATCTTATATTTGCAGTTTTATTGTTTCAGATATGTCACTGGAATTTTGAATATCAACACGGTCAGCAAATTTGTTGTTTGCAGTATATTGATAAGGAGCATGTGCCTTGAAATTGTTTTGTAACATACTTATTGTAATTAAAAAGAACCATATTTTGTGTCTAAAGGCCATTGTAAATCTAAAGAAAGCATTCATTACTAAAAACTGGAAAACATTAAAATAAAACAAACTGAATTACAAAACATCTATTTATTTCCCTTTACCAAGCAATAGCTAAGCTTCGTCAATAACACTCACAATACTTCTTATAGTCGATGTATAAAATTTATATTGCTATAACAAAAATAAAGATAATTTCATTAATAGTGGGTGGGCATAGAAAGAGCTTAAAATATTGCTTAAGTAATTATTATTTTTCAGACTGTATTAAATTAAATTGAAGTTGCGTGTCTTTGCGGTACCTGTACCTCAATTATATAATAGCATCAAGAAGCTATTTCTTGAAGGCTTCATGGAAAAACTTGAGTTGTTTACAAACTATTCTATAGGCAAGCAGCTCATTTTTTTTTTTGTTAATTTAATGCTAATCTACTAAGATGAGGTTATTCTAGGTCATGACTAAGAACTGGTTTTGATTGAACTCAGAATATTTCATAGTCAATGCTCGTAACTAAGTTCAGAATCTAGATTTATGATAATTTCTAAACATAATTATGTAAGTATTATTTAAAACTTTAAAGCTGGTTGAAAGGCATCTGGTATTATAGATATATTGTTGTTATATCATCCCATCATTCTTAGAAAATTATAAGCAGTCATCATCATCTGCCTAGCCTTTTCCCAACTATGTTAGGGTCGGCTTCCAGTCTAACCGGATGCAGTTGAATACCAGCATTTTACATGGAGCGACTGCCTGACGACGACTGACTGATCTGACCTCCACAGCAAAATGACAAAAGACCACTGATAGATTTTTGGGTTAACTTGTCGTCCAGAATACACAAAATTATAAGCAAAGTGATACGTTAAAATAGAATTGGAATATGAAAACTTAATAAATTAAATTTATAATCACTGCTTTACTAAAGTGTAGTAAGTACTAGAGTGAAAGCAGAGCGTAAAAAGAATTGCTTCAACTCCATTGGGCGTGTTGTTCTTCCTCTCATACGGAGCAACTCAGAGCCACATTGAGGAAATCTTCAAATCCAATGGTAACGGTTCCATTTTGCTGTGTATCACGTGTTCTAAATGCTTCAGTAAAACGTTGGATCTGCACACATAGAACAATGAAGTGATCCACTGACACTTTCCCTTCCTTGGAGTCGCATCTCTTTACTAGGAAGCTCACGAACTCCGGTGTGAACCGGAAACCCATCTGCGTCAAAGCTGGAAGATAGATAAAAAATACATTACAAATAAACATAACATCAACCTGTTTAATATAATAGAACGAAGAGATAGGCAGAGTTGTTGTAGTACCCATTAAGTGCAATTTGTCAGGTAAGTAGGTATGTTTGAATTCCATGTTTCAGGAGGCGAGCTTACTTTGGTTAACCGGGTACAAATTCAGACTCCTGGCTGTCTGCCGACTGAAAAACTCCTTACGGAAAAACCCATTAAGCTTACGTTCGCACGGGTGCTTCTAAACGCGGCGATTTTTTTTACCACGCACTGGATTTTCAGCGCTCGGCTTGGCGCTGAGAGTAAAAAATCGAATAGTGCGCTTTTAACACGCTTGAGATGCTCTGTTGGATTCTCAACGCTCATTTTTTTAAATTTTTTTATCTAATACTTCAAGCACATAAATGTACAGACGCCAGCACAGCAACCTACCCGAAACTGTAAGATTTTCCCAATCAACTTTGAACCTTATACTTTAGTCATAAAGTTGAAAATCTATTAAAGAAATTTGACAGATTGTGTGTTGTTGATGTGCTGGCGTCTGTACATAGGCGGACTTAATGCCATAGGCATTTTCTACCAGTCAACCTTTGGGTGATGCAGAGACAACAGTGGTAGGCGTTTTAGGTACATTATAGTGGACTTCCATACATACCATTGGAAAGTTCCTTCTCCTCTATGCTCCCCGATTGATCCGTATCGTATGTCTTGAACACTGCCAGCCATTGGTTAATGTAGGTGTAAAGTTTCTCAAATTCTTCAACGTTTATGTGCCCTGAACGATCTTTATCGAACATTCCTGTAAAAAGATCGAAATATAACATATTAGATCGGCGTTTCCCATTTGGTGGTGGGTCGCGACCCGCACTCAAAGATAGATTTGAGAAAAGAGCACTGATAGACGTCGTCAAGAATACACAAAATTAGCTAATCAAGCATCACTTTTTTAATGCCTTTTGTCACAACCTATAAATGTGAAGCTGGGTTTTCAACACTAGTTTACCTTAAAAATAAATATAGAAACCTACTCTTCAAGTGGAATCAGATAGACCCCAGGATAAAACTCATCATTTGCGGCGAACTTGGATTCTTTGGTAAAAAATAAGCAGCTCCATACTTCGCATTAATAGCCGATACCGAAATATAGTTGGAAAAGTTATAGTAAAAACATTTTTGTAATATACATAGGTACATATATACACACTTCTAATAATAATAAATGTGTATTATTTTACTTAATGTAACCGGGGGGAGGGTTAAAACTATCGAACCTAAACAGAAAAGGTAAAGGTATCTGTCTACTGTGGTAAAGGTGTGCAGTTGTACGCTTAGGTTGTATCTACTATTACAAATATAAACTTACCGATCATTAAATTGCAGGCTGTTTCAGAAAAAGTTTGGCCTTGAGCATTCACTAATGCTGCCTTCAGCTCTGGAGCTGTAATGAATCCAGATCGATCTTTATCGACTGCAAGAAACCAATTCTGGACTTGAGGATTAACTCCACCTCCGGCTCCTATTGAGGGATATGGGCCATGGCCCATTTCCAGTTGCCCCGGCGGCGGGCCTCCGTAGCCAGCGGGAGGTTGTCCATATCCTTGCGGCGCACCGTCACCACCATAGCCGGGCTGAAAATGGGCAAGATTTTTAGAATAATACGTTACATTAGGAGACGTACCTATGGTCGTAATGGCCCAGTGGTGAAAATCCTCGCCTTATGCACGTGGTTGTAGGTTCAAATTCGGGCAAGTAGGTACCAACGTGGCTTTTTTAATTCCGGAGTTTATCTTGGATACTGTCATCGTGAGGAAACCTGGACATGTACATATACGAGGGTGCGTTTTTATGTTCGCGGAATGGCGGGGATGGAATGGGGTTAGGGGTCTCATTAGTACCTCAACGTGTTGAGTGATTCACTATTAGTATAAATACAAAGTTTTATTACAATCGGCTCATTAGTCTCTGAATTATCATCAACGAAGCAACTTAATCGGGAAGACAGCGTTCACAATGGAGAAAATCGAGCATCGCGCCTTTATAAAGTTCCTTACCAAGCAAGGAAAAAACGTCCGAACCATTGCGGAAGAGATGTCCTCCGTGTACGGAGACTCTTGCCCTTGTAAAACCATGGTTTACAAGTGGCATTGTCTATTCAAGCAAGGACGAGAATCACTTGACGACGATCCCCAGCCTGAATTCATGGCGACCGTTTTCTGGGAAACTGAAGAAATCCTGCTGATCGATTAGAAGGACAAGGGCGTTAATATAACCGGAGAACATTACGCGTCAATTCTGGAGCGGTTGAGGGGAAGCAATCAAAGAGAAAAGACGACGAAAATTGACGAAAGGTGTCTTCCTCTTGCACGATAATGCGCCTGTTCACAAGAGCCGTGTTGCCCTGGCTGCCCTACACAAGTCAGGTTTCGAAATAATTAACCACCCACCATATAGCCTAGACCTGGCCCCCTGCGATTATTATCTATTTCCAAACATGAAAAAAGAGCTTCATGGCAAGAAATTTTCAAGTGATGAAGTAGTGAAGGACGCAGTTTCAGCGTATTTTGAGGACAAAAATGAATCTTTTTTTTTCGATGGTATGCATACGCTTATTGAACGATCTGAAAAATATATTAGGCTAGCAAGTGCATATATAGAAAAAGAAAAATATTTGCGAAGTTTTATTTACCCCCCTTACCTCCCATTCCGCGAACTTAAAAACGCACCCTCGTAAGTCTGAAATCGTTAACACGTCTTGAGCGAAAGTGGCGATTAATGCTTGTGTTTTCTCTGTTTATGAAGAGGCCTTTGCCCTACAGTGGGACAATAATGGACTAGTATTATTATTATTAGATGTTTAATTGCAGCAGATTTTATTCGAGACTAGCCTCGTCCTGAAAAATTATTATCACAATAATCTATTTTTCCGTTAACCACCTTTGCCAACTACCTCAGTCCAAAGGAGTTATCTATTGTGTACCGGTTGAATGATAGGCCCAAAACCTTTTCATTTCAACTTTTTTCTCTAAGCTCGACAATGCATAGGGCAACCCCTTGGTGTAGGTAGCAGGTGGCCAGACGACATTTATTGTCGCTTCCTCCCATAAAAAAGCCTGCATAGAGGATTCATTGTTCAGATCAGACAGGTACATAAATTCTTCATATTATTATTCTGTATCCATTTCTTAGTGATATTCGTTCGAACGAAAAAGCTACGGATATTAGTTATTTATTACACAGTAGAAATCAACAGGCCTCGAAGCGGTCCCTATTATTCAATTGAATCCACTCCCTATCGCATGTAATGTAATGCTAAGCCGAAATCGTATGTATATCGTTTGCCTTATCGCGAGTACGCAGTAACAACGCAGCCCCATCATGCTCTCGAAAGTTCCCGAGACTAACACAGCACAAACGACAAACAGAGTTGTAGCCTGGCAATGAATATTGAGAACTACGTTCAGTAGTTTAGATGTAGTGACAATGGGGTATTGAAATGTAGATTACCTAACTGATGTTCTGTATTTAGCAGTTATGAACAAAACTAGACTAACAGTTGCACGTATTGATACAGGGCTGCAAGGTCCCCGGATTTGTGAAGAATGAAATTGTAAACAGTCAACACTGTCGGGAATCGAACCTGCGTCCATTGGCGTATATAGATACTGTGTCATTGTTCTGAGCACTATAAACCGATAGGTAGTCGATTCGGTTCCCGCTCGGGTTTATTATTTTTAAATCTTGTGGGCTTGTGTCCCAGCAGTGGGAACATGGGGAGATTATGTGAAGGAGTGCAGAGCTAGTAGATAAATAAATATAAGGTTATTTTTCTTAGATTATTTTATTCTGTAAAGTATATAAATAGTTACCGTATTTACACAGTATGAACAATAAAAAACTGCATTATTACTATTTACGTTTTTACACTTATCAATAGGTATTAATTAAGAAATGCAGCAATGTAAAGTCAACTTTTATTAGACGAAAAAAACACGTTCCCATCCTCGAGGTACAAAATTAAATCATGGACGTTGTGCTCAGTTAAAAAACCTAAATATGTAGGTAATAAGGTGAGGTAATAGGGTGGGTGGTGGTGGGGGTAATATGTAGGTATTAAGTTGTTGTAGGGTTTCTTATTTATGTCTCATAACTATTTTTATATAGATAAGTATATATATATTGTTATGCATATTTATGTATATATGTATTTATTATTATATCTATTCTTATATCTTAGTTATTAATATTTTCTTATCTTTTCTTTCTGTTATTGCACCTACTGTGTATTGTCTCTGCATCACCCTAAGGTAGACTGGTAGAAAATGCCTAAGGCATTAAGCCCGCCTTTGTACAGTTTTTACTTGTGCATAAAGTTTTAATAAATAAATAAATAATAAGGGGAAATCAAAACCAACCGCAACCCAGCTCTTTGAAATACCTACCTACTTAACGTTAGGGCGACAACTACGGGCGGGACATAAATATGCGTTCATTTATTTTATCAGTCTTCTGATTAAATTCAATTTAATCAATGTCTAATCTTTTCGGTTGCCCAACTCAGCTATAGGTACCCCTTAGTAGATGGCCGTTGTCGACCACTTTTCACCCTGAGTACCTGATATCGATACTACTAATAAAGCTGATGTTTGTTTTTTGAAAACGTTAATCGCTGGAACTACCAGTCGAATGTGAAAAATTATTTTTGTATTTGAAAGCCATCACGCTACGACTCCAAGCAAAAAAAAAGTCGGAAAGAACGCCAAGCGAAAACGTAATAGCGCGGGTGGGCGATGCATTGCGAGTGCGACGCAGTGGGTCGAGGAACCAGACATTTCACGCGGACGAAGTCGCAGGCAGAAGCTAGTTAGTAATAAGGTTGATAAGTGGTCAACCACCATTATCCGCGGTTGTACATTGCCCAGCACATAGTTCGCACATAGTTATATTCTTGACCTATTTTAAATCGTCCATAGGATTTTCTGTTACTACTCTCATAAAATTAGGCAACACACCAGATCTAGTGGTCAGTTGTCTAGCATTAGGCGTGTTGTCTTCTCGAAATTAAATATTTCTTTGTATGACGTAATTTGTAATTTACATCAGATGTAGGTACCGACGAAGGATTCAATTATTACGGATTTATAACCAAGCTAGGTTATAAAATGTTATACAATTGCTGCATTTCCTAGGTACGTAAGAAAATGTCTTTATAAATGAGCATTGTCTATTGATCTTTGATCTTGTCATAGAATAAAGGTTGAATTAATTTATGATTTTCCTGCAGGTTTGTTAGAGCAAGAAAATCAATAAATATTATCGCTTGACCTGCATTTCTTAATGACAATATTATTGTGTGCCCCAAATCATAAATATTCAATAATCTCACTCCCATCACACAGAACGCTACACCTATAAAATTACACATTTTAGTAGCTAATTACATTATCTTCATTATACATAACATTACTAAGGTTTTTATTGTTATTCATCTTTAAAGTAACAACATTTTATTTTATATTTTACTTCCTAGATACAAATCAGTAGAGGTGGATTACTATGGTAATATAATTTTAGGTGGTATGCCTAAAAGCTCACACAAATCACTGCATTTTACAGTCAATATAGCACAAAACAATTACAAAAAATTATGTTCTGAACCTGACTTTGGTTTCATTATTTTTAAGTGCACTTTTAAGTATTCCTCCAAATGCAGATGAATTTCTAAAACTATAATGTCACATATACAGTATACTTAAGTCCATATCAAGTCTCACCTAATATTTAATAAAAAAAGCTGCTAGATAAATCACATGACATAGCATCTAGAAAACTGTTATAAAATAACAAATTTAAAAATATTTATTGCCTATTTAATATTACAAAATAACATTAATCATACACTTATTACTTAAACGACATTCAGTCTTTTACATCAAAACCAATACTGGCAAGTTTGTTACATTTTGTACTAAGCAATCAAGTTACATAGATGCCTAACTTTATTGCGATTTCACTAACTACACTATCATTATGAGATAGATTTTGTATAACTGGGAGAATAGTGACTAAATCAGAATAATACTTAGATAAGTATAATTATGAAAATGTATGCAAATACATAGCTGCCGAGTGCCGAATATAATATACAAATATAAGTATTGTTGAAATACCTACTATGCTACAAGTCTTATTGTTAAAGAGTTTTGAATTTTAATACCAGGACTTGATTAATGCTCCCTTTTTATTTCACATAATTAAACATTACAGGTATATTATAGTGTTATCAAGCAATAATCTTTACATATTATTTATTTATTTCAACTAATTGGTAAACTTTATAAAAACACATTAAATGTCTGCAATAACATAATGGCCCCACTAAATAAACTATTAGATATTTAATACTTAGATAAAAGATTCTGAACATAAATTTCAAATTATAAATAACACTTTTAATTAAGTATTATTTTTATAATTGCTCTCTACTATAAAACGCCCTAGATCGGATATATTTAATGTATTTTGATGCCTATCATACTTATTAGAAAATATAAAAAATATATAAAGTGTGGAGCACATGTAGATTATAAATGTAATTAGTGAAACTGCAGGAAACATAGGTATTATTGTACCTATCACTTATTATAAACTATAGAAATATACATTACAAACTTAAACATTACCACTGTGACTAGAAAAACTATATGTAGCTGGTGTAACAGACGTATTTACACACACTTGAATTGAGGGTTTAAAAGATGATGGAAGAAGTTTATGTGCCTCGGGCACTGGGGAATAACTCTGGCATACAGTCTCAAAATGCACTTGTTCACTTCTATCAGTAGGCACTCCATCAAAGCTTGTTTGTTTAGCAGAATCACCAGTTCCACTATCTTTGCATGACGAGTGCTCCGATATATTGTCTGAAAACATTTGAGGTGAATCACTGTCACTATGCACTACATGTGTCATTTTTATACTTTCGGCGGGAAAAGTATGCACGGCGCGGGCCATGCGTCTACGAGTGTGATAAATGATTACCACCCAAATAATAGAAGTTCCTACAGCACAACACACAACTGTTATAATTATAATACCAGCCATATTTTCTTCATTCACCATAATGGCTACTGGAGGCAACACACGTAACTCAGTCATATCTTTTTTAGTACCCAACTCATTAGTAATCTCACATTCATAACGTCCAGCATCACTCGCTTCTGATCCAATTATGATCAGCAACTGATCATCAGCTGTAAGGAAATGGCGTTCTGTAGCAGTAATGGGAGTTCCATCTTTAAGCCATTTTATAACAGGCTTAGGAGATCCTGATATCATACATTGTAATACCACAGAGTCACCACTAGTCACTTCTTTGTTTTCCATAACTCTGACAAACGATGGTTCTTGCAATACTGTAAGTGTAGCATTAGCTATAATAGTTCCAGCTGGATTTTTAGCTGCACAACTGTATATTCCCATATCTGTTGTTTTTGCATTAACTATAAAAAACAAGTGGTCAGTTGGCATTACATTCATTCTTCGTTCTCTTGCAGCAGGAAAATCATTACCGCCATCTTTTTTCCAAGATATTTCAGGTGGCGGATCCCCTGTGGCAGCACAATTAAGTGTTACAGTCTCTCCTGTCTTCACAGTAACATTTGTTGGAGTTTTTGTAAACCGTGGAAAGGTGACTATATTCACTTTAGCCTTTGTCGAGTATGTTGTTCCAAAAGTATTACCAACAACACATTGATATTTTCCAGAATCAGCATGAGTAACATTAGGAATCACTAACACTGATGTTGCACGTGGTTGACCATTCGGTCCGATAGTGATATTTTCATATACCATAGGGTTGCTAACATTACCATTGTTCTTTCTCCACAAGAAAGTCATGTTGTTAAATGGAATGGAGGTTGCAGAACAAACTAAATTAGCTGACCGTCCCTTTATGGCAAGATGAGTTTTAGGATGTTCCACTACTTTAGGCTTAGGTGAGTCACCACAGTTGTCTTCCTTAAGTTTAGTGACGGACACCCCTCTGACTTCAGATGGGTAGGCACAGTTAGCTGTAACATATTTTTGTTCAGCCTTCTCTTTTATCCATTTTACTATCCATAATAAATTGCAATCACACAGCAGTGATGAAGAGTTCAAATGTAACTTTCTTAATTTAGACATGGAATCAAAAGCATGCTGTTGTATGGAAGTTATATTATTTCCTTTTAAATCTAGTTCAACTAAGTTTGACAATCCATCAAAAGCTCTTGCATTAATAGATTTTATATGGTTAGCAGCCAGGCTAAAGGAATTTAAATTCTGCAATTTCGAAAATGGTCCAGACATATCTTCAACAGTCCAAGATATTTTGTTATTATTTAATTGTAGTGTTTGCAGCTGAGTCATATAGCCAAAAGCATCCTGAGCAATTGATGAAATCTTGTTATATCCAAGGCTCAGAGTTCTAAGGTGGACCAAGTGTTGGAATGACCGCCCCTCTACTTCCAACAAATGGTTATGAGATAAATCCAAGACTTCCAGGTTTGTGCATAGCTCCCAGCTTCCAGAATCAATTTCTGATATCAAATTATTTGACAAGGATAAAGTTATCAATGACTCCAATCCATACATCCAACCTTTAGAAATATTCCTTATTTTATTATGGTCCAATTGTAACAAATTCATTGACTTGAATCCAAAAAAGGCACCATCCATTATATTGTCAATATTATTAAACCTCAATTTTAATGTTGTCAAATTAGACAACCCTTGAAATAGCAGCGGACTGATCACATGTAACTTGTTATGGTTCAATTCTAGAGTTCTTAGATTTGTCTGATACATAAACAAGTGATTAGGTAGGGATTTAATTTCATTCCTGTTCAGTTTCAAAACTTCCAAATTTGACAAATTAGTTAAAGCTCCTTCCTGTATGAATTTTATATGGTTACTGTTTACATTTAGTATTCTAATGGAACTATTCGCAGGAAAGGTACCTGTGTCTATTGATCCAATGTTATTTCTATTCAAACTCAGTTCTTGTATTTGTTCATGATGCAGCAGGTTTGGTATGAAATGAAATAAGTTTTTGTCCAGCTTCAATTCTTGTAAATTCAGTAATTTGTCAAAGGCCTCCGTAACGTTTTCATTCAACCTATTATAACTGAGATCCAATCGTTCCACCCACTTAGGAATTTTTGGCACAGATACGAAATTCTTCTTTGAACAATCGACGTACTGTTCCAGGCAATCACATTTGTGTGGGCACTCAATGTTTTCTGCTTTTATAGAAAAACATATCAAACGGATTATCGTTATAAACAACAACAAATGAGAGAGTCCCATTTTCATGCATTTGTATAGCTGCCCGATTGATACAACAAACGACGAAAACTCTTTGTTCTTACATAATTCAGGACACTAATGAGACACACACAAAGTCTATAGTAAAACACACTTTTTCAATACTCATTTCTGACAATATTCGCATTGTAATTGTGTTAAAAACGACTGATTTGAAAAATAACTCAACATATTTACGGCGACCCACTCGACGGCCATTTTATTTTCTTCCAATGTTTGTAGTGATGTCCATTATACTCTTTGGTTGATTGACGTTTACCGGTTTTTACGTACTAAAACCGGTTTTTACATACTAAAACCGTTTTATAATTAAAATCGTTTTCAATTTTTTTTGTAAAACGTAATGATTATTGGTTTATATCTATAAGGGGTGATTTTTTAATCGACAGATAATTTTTATTCGTAAAATAAAATTGTCAAAAATTATTCCCCCTTTAAAAATTATCTGGCGTTGGAAAAATTTGCCCTAAATATAATACACTATTACATGATTATGCGTGATTAAATTTTATTAGGTACTGTATTTTTTGGTGGTGGTGCAAAGATTGTATGTAGTTTTCGTTGCGTCACTACGTCGATTTTGGGGAACGAAATGCAGGTTCTACACCCTTGCCAAACTATCACAAATTCTAACGTGTAGGAACTTAAGAGCATTAGAATTAATAGGCTAATTATTCTAAGAGCTCTGTGTGGAAAGATCGTTTGGCTTGGCTTGTAAGTGTGGGCAAGCACTTGGTAAAGTGGATGATCGTCGTACGAGCTGTACAAAGGGAGAGATGGACTATGACTAAATAAACCTTTATTACTTATACTAACTCAATGGAGATTGATGAGATTCGCACAGACCAGGGAAGCATGACACAAACAGGAGGAGGCCTATAATACTCAGCAGTGGGTGGAAGAAGGTTGCTAATGATGATGATACTTCGACAGTAGTAACATAGCCTTTTGTTCGCACGACGACATATCAAGCTATACATTTCCAGTATAAGCTGACTTCTCATTGTACGAAAAGCCTATACAATGCGAGGTCAGAAAAACTGGAAATGTAATGTGTTGTGTCACACGGTCACCGTGTGTATGACTAAATAAACCTTTACTTTTCCTAGGTAATAGGTAATACGGGCTGGTGTCCGCAACTCCACGTCAATGCGCGTATTTTGCGTACTTTACTTTTCCTAACTCAATGATTTAGGCCGGCCGCAAACGTCCGGTTTCCTGATTCGGAATTCAGATGCGGAAACCCGAATTCGGAAACACGTTCTTACATTTTCCGTCAGTGTTTCCGAACGGAAAATATAAGAACGTGTGCGCTGAAGAGAACATTTTGTATGAAATGCGTGCATTCGGGGTCTCCGGTTCTGAATTCCGAATCAGCATAGCTATTCACAAACACTCGATACGCTTCCGTAGCGTATCGAACATTAATCATTGTTATCGTAGGAGTCTTCTAAACGCTGTTCACAAGTCCAAAACCCGAAAATTTTGTCAGTTTAAATCAAATAGACGCCCGCTATTCTTCCAATAGCTATTTGCTGTTGAGGGCAAGTCAAATCAGGTTATCGAAATGTCAGGTTTTCGATACGATAGCCTGTCGTATGGTTGTGAATCAGGGCTCAGGAAACCGGACGTTTGCGGTCGGCCTTAAGGCGAATGGGTAGTTGTAGCCCGCGAAATTCAATTTTTCTTACGTTTTTTGCAATTTTCAGGTCAGTGTCAGGTTGTATCTTGATCAAAATATGATTCGCGACAATAACAGGTACGTATTTACAGAATTATAATAATTAGAATCATTAATACATCTTTCTAAGTTAGATTTCTACCGTTAAGAACAAATCTCGTATGGAAAAGTGTTGGTGGTAGAAATCTAACTTAAACAGATGTATTAATGATTCTGATGATTATAATTCTGTGAATACGTACCTGTTATAGTCGCGAATCAAATTTTCATCAAGATACAACCTGACACTGACCTGAAAATTGCAAAAAACGTAAGAAAAATTGAATTTCGCGGGCTACAACTACCCATTCACCTTAAGATGAGGGACAGACAATGACACTGTCAAACGTTACATTACGTTTCGTTACCCACAATCTTTTAAGAGTACAAATAAAAGTTATTATTTTTTTATTTTACTAAGTACATATATTATTTTGTGCGCTTGTTGTTTGTGCGCCTAGTGCCAAATGTGTGGAGGCGGCATACAATAAATCAAAGTTGAAAAAAAAGCCGACCAAGTCCATGTTGTGCGTGTCGGACACGACACGACAACAGTGCTGCTATCGCACGAACGAGCTTTCAGTTTTTGACTCCATTGCATGTATGCACGGCTAAATATCAAGCCATACATAACTAACCAGTACCTATAAGCTGACTTTCTGATTGTACGAAAAACCTATACAATGCGAGGTCAGCTAAAACTGGAAATGTATAGCTTGATATGTAGCTGTGTGTACTATCTGACATAATGACAAAACTAAAAACTACGATCTAATAATAAATACATTACTAATTCCAAGAGTACAATTTTATTGGTACTGTCAAACTGTCTGCCAGTTCCGCCAACGCTTCTTTCTGATTGAACAATGCATGTCACTTAATATGTTGTTGTTTCTGATATTTCAAATAGTTTAAAATACTTTTTTATTTTCTGGATTTTCTACTGCATATTTGAAGAGTTACAGGGGGCAGGGAAGACACTTTTGCATCTTTAACACCAACTAAGGAGATGAATTAAAAAGTAAATACCTAATAAAAATAACTACCGAAATGAGGGTTACACCTCTGCCTAACTCTTTCAGTGAATACAGGCGCGATGTTTTATTATGTGAATAACTTATGTAAACTCTCATTTTTGAGAACCTAACTAAGGTAATTTTATAATTCATTAAAAAAAAACAGGTTTATTTGAGCAAAGTAAATAAAATATAAAAGAATTATAAAATTCTATTGATTTATATTCTAAAAAAAATCTCAACCTTATGCAAAGGTGGGTCAGCTAATTGCTATAACTGATGAAGATATTCACTAAGCGCTGTTCTCATTTTAAAATTTAAATGAAACCACTGTAATCAGCTACATCCTATCCCATTTTGTATACATATTTTCTTTGGTGTCAAAATATTACTTAAAAATTATTTCTGAAGGTAACCCACAGTTATACAACTTTAGAGGATAAAGTCAAATGTTAAAACTTATGAATTATAGGTTCACCCTTATTGAATTTTTGGCTAAATTGGCATTTCATTTTTTAATCTCTTTAATAAAACAAACATTATAAATTTACCTCTGCTCCTACATAATGGTTTTAAATTATTGTACTAAATGGCAAAGTAAATGAGTTGTTTTTACAAGTCAATTGACAAGCTTGTTATAGTTTCTTGAAAGTATGAATGTTTGTTAGAATGTTGATACTTACATTATAAGCCATCACTTTTCTTCAAACCTGAAATAAATAGAGCTGTAATATTAATGCCAATAGTATGTCCCATTGATTCTATAACCACACTAAACAAATTGGTGATTATTATTGTATTTTGTTTGCTTGTTTTCATAATACCAATACTTACTTCTGGTACAAGTTGACTAATGTTTTTTCTTATAATTTTTACTTTGGTTAGAAGTATAATTCACAGAATTTGCCAATAAACTTATATGAAGGAAAAGAAACACTGATTTCGAGCCCCGCCAGCAGATCAACAGCAGACCAAAACTGATGACAGCAAGCAAAATGATTACTGAGCTGACACTACTGGCAGACTGGCAGTGACAGACTGACACTACTGACAGTCACAGAACGACAGAACGTAGCGTTCCAGAGATTGAGATGATTGTTTTACTACTCAGACTAGGGCACTAAAGTGAAAAACTTTTTGAAAAACCCATCTCTCTATAACTATAAAGGGTACACTTTGTATGTACTAAAATAAAATTACTATAATGTAGTTCAGAGTGCACTTGGCTTGGCGCATTGCTTTTTTTTTTTAATTTTCAGATGTATTCAGGATGCAAATGCGATAGTGATGCGACTGTTATTTTGTCCATAAAACGTATTTTTCTGATACCTGCATTTCAAAGCCACGCGTATTAGCATAAAATCATGGCATAAGGATTAAAATTATGTTTTCTCTTTTATTCCTGTAACCTTTATTCGGTTAGCTATCTTTAGCTAAAAAAGGAGAATTTACTTAAAATAATGCTAGCCCTTCCTCTGCATTTACTAATTTTTGTGCACGTCACGTCACGTCATTAACGTCAGTCCAGTCCTGTCGTCAATAGCTGCTATCAAAATACTTATCCCAAAATTTTTATTGTTTTTCACGAGAAATTGAATTGCAGTAGAAAATGGAATCATATGAAAGTGTTATTCTCGTTAAAAATGAAGTGTTTGTGTTCAAAATACCTCCTAAAACTTCAAATAGAGGCTATAGGTAGGTGTTATAATTTTTTGTATAGCGGGTAATTGTTTTGTAGGAAAACGATAAAACGGTGGGTGTTTTTAGGGCAGCTGATTGGAACTTACAAGAGCCGCAATGGACCGGGCGAATGAGACTTGTTGCAAAAGCAGAGGAACTGATAATGAAACTGGAAGACAAATCCTCTGGAGAGCTGTTTGCCAAATGCCCTATTGACAAATATCCGGGGTTGGCTCTCGAGTCCGTCACAGATAGCTCACGTTACTTCGTTGTCAGGATTCAAGATGATAATGGCAAGAGAATTTTCAATTTTATACATTTCACAAATCTCATTGTATCTAATTCTATTTTTTTTAAATATTGCTTGTATTATTTCAGGTCGAACTGCTTACATAGGTCTAGGATTTGGAGATCGATCTGACTCATTCGACCTAAATGTTGCTCTACAAGACCATTTCAAATGGTTGAGGAAAGAACAAGAAGGAGAGCAAGCCCCCCAGCAGAATCTTGATCTGGGCTTTAAAGAAGGAGAAACAATAAAAATTAACATGAAGATCACTGTAAGTACTTTGAATGTGATTTGTATGTACTGTAGAAATCATGTTACAACAATAAAGGGCATCTGAGTCAACCCTGCTAATGTAATTGTATAGTGAGTCATCTAATTAGATAAAAAACTGTTTGTTGCTTGAATTGTATTATTCCACTGTGGGTTTTTATTGCAATGTTATTTTCTCTTTGCAGAAGAAGGATGGCAGTGAAGGCAGCAGGCCACGCCGCGGTGTTGGGGCGGGTGGTGGCGGGGGCCTGCTACCACCCCCACCAGGTGGCTCGCGGCTTCCACCCCCTCCTTCACCACAACACGCCCCCACTCCTGCTGCTGCTGCACCTGCTCCTGCTAGTTCAGAATGGGGTGACTTTAATTCTGCCAGGTAATGTATGGCACAATTGATGACTATTTCTTATTAAAACACTATTTAAAATGAACTTGCAGAATACTGCTCACAGCTGGCCTAATGTGTCTGCTAGGTTTGGTAGATGTTTATGTGTTTAAATTAATTTGATGGCTTCTAATTATGTGGGACCCATGACTTAGTTTCCTTACCTGCTATTAAGTTACTCCTCTGTCCAACATTATCAAAATCACTTACATTCGTGTAGATTTCACAATAATGCTTGGTATAAATATGGTTTTTGTGTTGTTTCCAGTGCTCCAAGTCAACAGCCAGTGACCCCTGCCACCCAACAGAACTGGGTGCAGTTCTGAGCTCGCACCACTACTATGTTATTGTGATTTGGTGTCTGTTGTAGGATGGCACTCACGTGTGTTGCACAATACTTAAAATTACTTAATTATGTAGGCATACTATATCAATAGCTCTCGTATTCATTCTGTAGTAAGTTAAAATAAAATATCATTATCATTGTAGGGTAAAATATGTTATTGATACATTACTATTAGATGCCAGATCACAATATAAGTTTATGCAATAAATACTATTAATAATTGATGTACTTTACTATCTGTATATGTTGTAACACTTGTATAATTACTTAGATATGTGGTAGAATATTTTCGGCTCTATATAATAATTGTTGTTATCGTATGTTGTTGAACAATGCATGTCATAGACAGTATCTATGTAAATAGTTGAAAAATTAAAAAAAATACCACATAATGCTAGTTGCTATAATATTATGAAAACATTTAAACTATCATAGAAATAAATACAAGATCTGTATGTTTGGCGTTTGTGACAGATGTACAAATAAAACGAAGGTATAAAACTAAAAGTAAAATATTATCCATAACTTATGTTTTTTGTTTTCTTTCAAAGAATAATAGTATTAAATATAGGATCAGTTCTTTAAGAAAAAGCTAGTTTCTCAAGGATATTAATTTTTAATTTATGATTAACAATCATGGATAACTGTATTAGCAAGTACATGGTAGCTACTTATAAAATCTATGATAGAAGGAAACATTGATGTAACCAGTGAATATTGTACAGTTATAAGAATGAGAGCTTTGAACTCAATTCTCAGACAGCTATTTGCTTTGATTTCTTTACACAACAAACAATTTCTCGAATAAGATATTTTATCTACTACCTACTTATGTCTTATTGTTTTAGGTTCAGAGTTACAGAATGAAATATAAATTACACCGTTCATGTTTGTTTGAATTGAAATATAAACCTCTAAAGACGGACACTGACCATTTTTCTTCTTAGCGTTTTGATGGCAAATATAGAGCACGAAAAAATAAATATAGTTTTTTAAATTTGTTTGTCCCAATATTCAGCAACGTGGATACCATTCGCTAACGCAGCCTTTAGGTCTTCACGTGTGCAAGTGACAGGGCATGCGATGCAAGATGGGAGGTGAGCCATTGTCTGTGGAGGGACACCATATACACACTGGATGTCTGAGCCTTCCATGAACCCCACTTGTGGAGGTTGTCCTTGCTGCGGCCTACTTGGGTACAAAGTCTATTTAAGGCTATCCAAGTAGGCCACGGTAACTTGTGCCCGGATGGGAGACTGATGGTTTAATAAAGAGATTTGTTATTGCCATATACTGATTATGTATGATGTAAGGATCGTAGCAGGGGGCGTGTCCGTAGTTTCTCCCTACCCCCATGAGAAGAAAGCGTGAGTTTATGTGTGTACTAGCAGCGCCCCGCCGTTTCACCCGCATAAGTGTCGATCCCGTGGGAATATCGGAATAAAAACTATCCTATATCCTTTCCCAGGACTCAAACTATATACCAAATTTCATTAAATCGGTTCAGCGGTTTAAGCGTGAAGAGATAACAGACATACAGACAGATACACTGTCGCATTTATAATAGTATATGGATGTGTGTCTACTGAAAAAGTGCACTAATATAAACAGGCGTAATTTATATTACCTTCAGGTAATAAATGTGTAAATGCTCAGTGAGTATCTACCTGGATGCGAGGAGTCGATACCTATATGGTGTGTTCGTCAATCCAGCGCCAACGAAATTCGTTGGCCTTTGCCTTATCGTTTATCAGTAGGTAAATAATCTGCTACATTGAGCACGAGCGCTGGTGTACTTCCTATGTTCGGTTTGTTGGCTTGGTCAGGTCAGGATGCGCCATTTCACTAGACGAATCGATTTGCAAAGTGGCCAAGTTGGGTAAGTACAGTTTTTTGCGCAAAAGGTCGTGGGTTCGATGCCCGCACTGAATAAATATTAATCTTCACGTAGCCTCCGGTACTTGCCGATTGCGCAACCTTTGGATAGACGCCAAAATGTCAGCGGGTAATTGCACTGTAACGGGTTTTTTCGCTTCCTAGTTATTGCTTTGCCGATGCATTGGAAAACCGACGAGAGCACGTTCGCTTGAAGCAAAAGCAACTCAGGTACCTGGTACCTATCTGTCGAGGGCCGAACCGGTATTGACCGAACGTATACGTAAATATTAAGTAACGTTTATACCCCCTCCATTACGAAAACCATGGATTCCAGGTCTGCTGGAGAGAATCGTAAACACGCTTTATGAAGTAGTCGGAGACAGTATATCATCTTTGGACTGCACAATCAGCCTAAAATATTCCCACTGCTGGGACTCAGGCCATCTCTCGGCGAGAGGGAGTGGGCTGTCCACTACGCGGGCTGTGTGGGTTGGTACTGGTAGATGTCAAGTCTTTGAATTTTTGGTTCTAGGACATGCTGGTTTCCTCACGATGTTTTCCTTCACCGTTTTGAAAGCTAGTGGTGATGAAATAATTTACACAAAGCAAAGCGGTTGTTAGGGTTCGAACCTACGACCTATACCAATCTTTGGATTGGTCGTTCTCGGTTTTCTCATAAAAACGTATAGTCCATTTACTATAACATTAGACAGAAGTTAAAAAAGGCTCTTTTAGGGGCACACTTTGTAATAAAAGTACAACAAACATTATTACAGTCAAGATTGATGTGGAGTTAAATATAATCAATTTAAATAACAACAGTCACACTTAATTGTACTTATTTAACCTATCTACCTTCTGAAATTACAAGGCTTTTATTTAATATTATTTAGTTTTTACATAAAATATTGTCGTGTCAATGTTTAAAATCTAAAAGAAGCAGGGGACAGTACCGGGAACGTTTTTCATGTCACTATAACTCTACCAAATCTAAAATGTTACCTATTCCCTTCATAAGTTGTGGCAGCACGTGTTTTTTTTTAATTTTGTCAGTTTATATAAAGTTGTTTTTTAAAACTGATAGTTACTAAAAATTGTTTCATTTCATGTACCTATCCAAGCATCGTGACGAGTAGGTAGATAGAATATGCTTTATTGTATGCCATACATTTTTACTTACGAAACAAGCACATACATTATTTATTAAAATTGTTTGAACTTAACTTGAAAATAAAAGGTTTCGTACTCCTGCTTCTGCGAGCCTCTTTTTTCTAATGTTATAATAAATGGAGTATAGCTGTGTGGGAAGTCTTTTTGATAGCTTCACTAACAACATAAACATAACATCACGCTTGTATTCACCGAAGTGGTAGGCAGATAGCAGAACGCCTGTCGGGGGAGCGGTGAATGCTTATGCGAATCCCGCACCCCCGGCCATAGGTAGAGGTGGAACACTGCGGTGGTTTTAGCCGGTAAGAGTCCGGCATGCCCCTCTGTCAGCCTCACGATAGAGGAAGTCTATGAGGATTTCCACAGCGGAAAAAAAAAGGCAGACAGTAGAATACCTTATTTTTTCGGGCGGAAACCGTGCCCCGGGCTGCAGATGCAGTCTGACGCAACCATGGAGCACAACAAGTTGTGCTCCATGGACGCAACTGTCTAATAAAAAAAGAAACTATGAAACGTGTACTAAACATAATGGCGGCTATCGCTGTCTCGCTTTAACATCTGCAGTCTGTGCATAGTCTGTGTCATTTTCGCTATGTTGGTATTCAGTTTTAGTACAAGTTTCATACAAGCGACGTTTTTTTTTTCCATGGGACTCTTCTTACATAATATAATGAACATTACTTACTCTATGTGCACACTGGAGGGGCACCGTTACCTCTCAAAAGACCGATCCGATACGGATACGCCTGTTAGGGCATATCTCTAGTGAGACTAGGCTGTTAAGGGGTCTCCCCGAAATCTATTATAACTGTGTGTGCAATGCAGCACGTGACCACTGTGCTGCGTCTCGTGCGTGTGCACTGTGCCTTCTTGAGGTCACTTAGTGGGTGGACAGAGCCCCTACTCTGAGCGCTAAAATGATTCAGGCAGGGTTTCGGGGCGTCCAGGCGGTTATCTCCGCGACGCTTTCTTTTCCGAGCGGGATCAGCCCTCTAACGATCCCGCTCAGCAGCCTCCTTTTGGACCATCGCAGTCTCATAGGGAGGCCATTTCCCTCCAGAATACCTATTCACAACCACTCGATACGCTTCCGTACAGCGGTACGGTATCGAACACCATGTTATCGTAGGAGTCCTTTAAACGCTGTTCACAAGTCCAAAAACCCAAAAAATTTGTCAGTTTTAGGGCTGATTTTTCCAACGTTTTTGACAGTTCGTCAATACAAAACTGTCAGACGTCCATTTATTCCACAAATAAAAATTATCTGTCGATTGAAAAATCAGCCCTAAATCAAATAGACAACCGCTATTCTTCCGACATCTGTTTGCTGTCCCCGGCAAGGTACCTAAATCAGGTTACCGAAATGTGTCATTTTCGATACGATAGCACACTATAGCCTGTCGGATGGTTGTGAATAGCTACGCAGGACAGAAGTGTAGGTATACCTACGGTCTACTATCTATCTACTATCTACATTTCGCCGTTATGCGCCTCAAACAAGTCAATATGACAATATAATACTTACCTAATAATACCTTATCTTCTTACTCAAATTCGGAGAAAGCTCCTATTACCTATCAATAGCTATAGCACAGATAATATAATACTGCTATAGGTAACGTATTTTTCCTGTGATTCTCGCGCGCGTGAAATTGAAATTGTCTCAGAGGGCGGCGTGTCGGGTAAATATTATCCAAGGATTTACCCTACATCACGCCGAAGAAGTCTTTTTTCGGTGGTTTTCTTGTGAAGGCCTTTCTTATCTATAAGTCGACCTATAGGTACCTTTAGCTAAGTAACGTATTATTTGTCCTAACACTTTTTAATTTTTTGTAATGGTTAATTAATCTTAATCGATAGGGTTGAGCTACACGATGACGATGACTGATGCATATACTCATGCTTTCCGACTGTCAGGACAGGTCAACTCAAGGCTCTTCTTTTTTAAAAGGCATGGATTTGTACCTATTGATGTATTGTTAGACTCACATAAAATCTGACTGGACATTAACAAAGAACATGACCTGTTTGTTTCGGTATTTCTTCTCAGGGAGCAGTCAGTCAGGAAATGCCATCTATTATAATATGCAGTAGTTTTAAAATATTTAACAAAAAATTGACTGGATAAACTAAAGTAGAATCCTGAGGTAGGTAGGATTTTACCATGATTGATTTAGCTTTTTGTATATACCTATCTACTATTAAAGATGGGTATCTTCACCTAGTTAGGTACTTAATTAAGTTCCTACGTATACAGCAGATATACTTACCTAAATACTTTAGGTATGTAGATACAGGTAGGTAGCTAGGTACCTTTCTACCTACCTGTACATAAGTATTTAAAGTACCTTATTTATGTGTATTGTGTGCCTACAGATATACTTACCTACCTAGGTATCTATCCATAACTTATGTAAAGGTTAAACTCGATAATATAGCACAAGTGTTTACTACAATGAAACACTCCTGGAAAATTGAGATGCGACATTGAATTTCCATTAAGTACCGAACAATAACTTATGGAGGGCGAAAGTGCGCTCCGAATTTTAATAGCTCGTTATCATGTCAACAGTTTATGTAGGTGTTGAGAATAAGCTAGCTGTACCTAGCTTCTTAATAATAAAGGTAGACATACTAGTAGTGCCCCGCGGTTTCACCCGTATAAGTGTCGATCCCGCAAAAATATCGGGATAAAAAGTATCCTGGTTATAAACTATTTGTGTGCCAAATTTCATCTAAATCCGTTCAGTAGTTTTTGCGTGAAGAAGTAACAAACATAGATACAAACACACTCACAAACTTTCGCCTTTATAATATTAGTGTGATAGTGTGATGCCGCCATCGATCACTAAATTAGTGATCGATGGTTGCCGCCCATTGCGTCACCCCTTGTAAAATTTCTACTTTTATATCTATCTGATTTTTTTTGATGTAGGTACATAATAAACAGTATTCTATTTATCTATATAACCTACCTAGTTATGTTTTGATAGCATTATCACTTTTGAATGTGGAGCGTGACATCAGCTGACGGTGCTATATGGCAGACCACGTAGAAGACGGTGGAACAAGCTGGAAAAAACAAATGAGTAGGAGGTATGTACTTTAGAGGGCTCTAGATGAGAGCCCCTCAATGAAAGTAAACTCCGATAGGACTTCTAATAAAATTATATTGAGAATCGACTTTAAAAGATCAACTTATTTCGGGTCCGTGGCTTAGGCCCCCAGTGGTCGAGGCACCTGTGGCCGACGCCCCCGATTCGATTAATTTAATATTTTCTTTTTTTGTGCTTTTTCACTTAGTACAGTAAATGAGAAAAGTGTTTCACCATAATAATAAAGTATTTTTCCTTGCTAAACAAAAGTTATCTATCAAATAGCTATCAATAGATCGCAACATAACCTTATCCTTACTAACCTTTTCCCCATTAAAAGCATACCTATTTATTATGTACAAACATAAAAAAAAGACTTCTATAAAATGTTGGTAATATACATTTATAATAAATTACCATATGGAAATTTTACCTTTCAACTTTAACCAACTCGTCAACTAACTGAGCCAAACCAGTAAATGATAACAATAAAAAGTCCGTCTTTTTGTCCACAAAAATATCTATATCTTTCATACCAGAGTCAAGTTATCGAATATTGCAATGTGCAACAGATAAGAAAGTGTAGTGTGTCATTTCACAATGACGAGCGAAGGACCTTCGCAAGGGCTCGTGCGAAATAATTACAATATAGTTAAAAATTAATAGACTCGGTGAAAAAATGTTTGTGCCTGACAGTACATTTGATCAAAAATTGCTTTGAATTAAATTATTCGAATCGGGGGCGTCAGCCACAGGTGCCTCGACCACTGGGGGCCTAAGCCACGGACCCAGTTTTCTAGCACTCTTTATAGTACCTACCTAGGTACTATCTTGGTCCACAATTCCTCATTCGCTCTGGACCGTAGTTATGTCACGTTATGTACCTATATAGATTGTAGGTATCATCTAGTTACTTCTTCTTCTTCTTAACGTATCGATGACAAAAAGTTTAAGCAACTTTGGCCACACAATGGGATATCTAAAGTAGGCTGACAGGTACCTAACAGCAACGTGCAGAATTTGTAACACCAAGCTTCGTCCTGATATCATATCACTGTAGATAAACTACATAATTTTGTAGACCTTCTCTACGATTTAACATGAATAATTTACATACATAGATACATAACCTCACGCCTTCTACCCATGGCGGTAGGCAGACACTGTTACGATACTTACATACTTACTCCTTTTGCCTCGTTTACGTTCTAACATCCGCACGCCGGTTACGAGTACTACGCACTTGACCTTTCTGAAGAACGTCACCAATAAGATCACTATACAGGTTGAAATTGAAAACATGCGACAAATCGAAATGGGAGATTGTACTCATCATTATGATCAACTTTTACTATGGGACCAAACCTGAAATCGGGAAAAAAAATCAGCTGTTCCCTACATTTTGACGAATTATTTATGCGAACATAAACGTAGGGAACAGCTGATTTTTCGCATGTTTTCAATTTCAACCTGTATATTATTATATCCTCCCGGCGTTTCAACTCACATCTGCCTTGTAGATACCTTTTGTTAGTCGCCTTTCATTCATCCTCTCAACATGACCAAACCATCTAAGCATACCCACGTTTTTAAATTTTTCTTTTCTTCTCTTACATTATTTACGTAGGTAAAATTTTAGGTACCTAAGTAATTATTTCGAAACAGCTAAAGCTTCTGGGAATATAGAATCGCTCAAACGAATCCATTTCGATCTCAATAATACATTTAAGACGATTGGTTGCGGTTCAAAAGTACTTTAGATTGAACGCTGGGACCTTTATTTCCATTATAAGTACCAATTTTAAATTTAATCGATTCTGAAACGATACTGGTTTTGATAGCCAATTGATTAGGTACACCTATAAATGAATAACCTGGTATACGGCGAAGCTTATGGCACAGCATTTATAATGTAGGGACTTACTTTATTTTATTGTGCTTATTAGTTTGTGTTAGCATCTGATTTAGGTAGGTAGGTAGATACCCATCAATTGGCTATGTTCATTCCATAGATACATAATAAGATATTTCTATGGCTCATTCGTATCAAAACAATCAGTACCTACGTGCTCTGTATGAGTTTAGATATCATATTATTAGTTGAGTGATAGGTACATACCTATCACTCAACTAATAATACCTACACACATACACATGGTAGGTATATGAAAATCTATAGATAGGTAGGTACGTTATGTCTCTACATCAAACATACTTCTAACTAAGTAGGTACCTATGAAGTATCGAATGTTGATGAGGTCAGGTAAACTTTTAAAGAGGATGCTAACATCTTCGAGCTCGCTTTGCTCGCTTCGCTCGCTCTTGCATCCTACATTACATTCTTCAGCTTTTCTGGTTATGTCAGCAAAGTAGCTGCTATTTTTGTACGAATGCTCAAAAGAAAACGAAGTACCTATCCTAGGTATTAAAATTTTCGAGCTCGCTTCGCTCGCAGTTCAATTTTCAGATTCAGCGGCGAAAAAGAAGTAGTTTTTGCCAAAAACTACTTTTCTTAACAGCGTATAAAAATAAAACTAAGTACAAAAAGTTTTGGGGGTAGTTTGGTTCATTCATTTTATATTTTTTCAACTTCAGTAAAGGATGCTCAGACGGTGTAGGACTAATACATATTTTTAACTAAAAATTATAAAATGCAACGTTTTCTTTGCTCTACTGCATGAAAAAGTACCCTCCCCCATGGGCAAGAGTATGAGCACCCACGACATATTCTAAAAGCCGGCGCTCCTAAATGAGGAGGGATTGTTACAAATATCCATCTTTCCCTAGAATCATAAAGGCATAGCATACAGCGCAGAAATCCTCATCATCTGCCTTGGCTTTTCCCAACTATGTTGGTGCCGGCTTCCTCTAACAGGATGCAGCTGAATACCAGTACTTTACTTTTTTACGATAAAATCATTCCAATTAAATTGTTCACCAACGATATTATTTTTATTTGTTTCTACATCGTGATCATTGTCATGCTCTCTTGTCAAGGATACCTCTTGATGCTCCGAAACATAACTATACAGGTGTCCCTGGAAGTATGGATCAAATCGAATAGGGGCGTGGGCAAGGTCACTTCCAAACGTTTTAGCAAAAAAAAAAAACTAAAAAAAAAGAGAAGAGAAATCGAATCGTTTTAAAAAAATCTTTAAAAAAAAAGCTATCAGGGCTATCAATTTATTTTTTTAGATAGCCCTGATAGTATTTTTTTATGATTATTTTCTTAGAGCACTATGCGAAGTGATTGAAAAAAAAATTAAAATCGGTCATAACTCACTCGGTTAAAAACACACACACACTCAGGGTTAAAAAGTTTGGAAATGACCTTGCCCACGCCCCTATTCGATTTGATCCATACTTCCAGGGACACCCTGTATAATACCTGACCCGGTTTTTGCCACTTCTTTTTCGTGTTCTTCCTCGAACACGTTATTCGCCTCCTTCTCATCATTTTTAAAGCTGCACTCTTGGCTACTGCGCTTGTTATCATTATCAACATCATCATCATCACTGCCTTCTTGGCAGCTTTTCTTATCCCTTTACGGGTCATCCGGTCTTCTAAAAAATTAATCAGCATTACCCTCTTTATTCGCAACATTTTGCTGTTGTTGCATATACACGGGATCTCGGCCCTCACCTCGTCACACCGACGAAAAACTTATATCTTCGTGGTATGTGTAATTATGAAAATATAGGCCAGTGCCTTGAGGAAATGCGCCCAATATCAGCGCCCAATGGCCCTCACACCACTTACTTAGTATACCTACAGGAAAGTTTTATAAAAATGTGGCTGTTATTTTAGTATATTGTGGTGTCTTATAACTTCCACAGGAAAAGTCGCGGGCAGACCCTAGTTATATTAATATCAACGAATATAATTTAATACTATGAATTCACGTTCCCATTAATTTATAATGCCAATAATAATACACAGTCAGTGACGCCGCGAGCACAAATTGGTCGGTGGGATCCTAGTAGCTAAGCAATTAGAAAGTTTTAATACCTCAATGGAATTTCATGTTATATGGGACGAAAGAAAAGCTGTGAACCTACAGAGGCCTCCAAAAGTTAGGTGTCATTTTTCCACTCGTGTGACACATTACATTGTGATTTAAAATTCTTGTTCCAAATGTTTGCACGGTACACTATGACGTTTTTATTGACTAACTAGCTGCGCCCCGCGGTTTCACCCGCGTAAATGTCGATCCCGTGGGAATATCGGGATAAAAAGTAGCCTATATGTTGTTAATCCAGGGTGGCAGCTGCCTACATACAAAATTTTATCAAAATTGGTCCAGCCGTTTAAGCGTGAAGAAATAACAAACATATAAACACACCCCCACACACACACACACACACTCACAAACTTTCGCCTTTATAATATTAAGTGTGATTCAAATGCTTATGACTTATATGCATAAAAAAAAACATATTAAAGTGGAAAAATGTCAACTAAATGGGGTCATTGTATGTATCGACATTTTCCTACGAAAATATGGGTACCTAAACTTAGTAAGCTACCAATCTTGTTTTGTGACCTCCGAGACTGGGTAGAATGAATGTTCTTGTTTCAATTCTTGCCAGACTTAACTTGGCGAAATAAACATTGTTTCACTAGAGTCAGTCAGTCTTAATAAAGCCCATCTTGAATAAAATAGGTACCTACTAAGGGCTCTAAGGGCTTACTTAGGTATAAAGTCAAAGTCAAATAATTTATTTCAAATAGGCACATTAAATTCACATTTTAAAGTCAAAATTTTGAAAAAATAGAATTGATTCTGGTTGCCCCTTCAAGAATGGGCAAGAAAACTCACCATTACTCTTTCAATAAAATCCATATTAATATTATAAATTCGAAAGTAACTCTGTCTGTCTGTCTGTATGTTTGTTACCTTTTCACGCCTAAACCACTGAACCGATTTAGATGAAATTTGGTACAGAGATAGTTTGAGTCCCGGGAAAGGACATAGGATAGTTTTTATCCCGATATTTCCACGGGATCGAAACTTATGCGGGTGAAACCGTGGAGCGCAGCTAGTTATTTATACTTTTCCACGAATGCTTTCGATATTATATTTTCATGACTTGGAACAGTAGGAGGTAGAGAGCAATTTATTGAAGTGCCTATCAAAAGAGACTTTTAGTGATTCATAGTTTCTCCGTTTCTTGTAGGTAGGTACTGTTGTAGCACAGCGTAGTATTTAGGTAAGTACAGCTTCCAAACGAAAACCTCAACGCACATAATGAAGAAGAAGCCTAGAAGGAGGGAATCTAATACCTAGGTAGGCATATATCTATCAGAATATCGATAATATCCAATGCTTAATAGAAAAGGTGAAAAGAAAACAATTAACTATTTTTAACCGACTTCAGAAAAGGAGGTATGTATGTTTGTATGTCCACGATTTTCTCAATAACTATTGAACCAATTTTGATAATTCTTTCATTAATGTTATTTACATAATTTCAGGAAGGTTTTTGTATATAATACATTAGGTAATTATTCTTATGTACGATGTTATATGCATTAATGTACGATAGGCTGCAAAAGTGCATGGGTAGTACAGAAACAAAATCGTATGAAGCGAGAAATGACGCCATCTAGCGTAAAACGTTAACGACTAACAAAATTTAATTATGCTGTTATTAGATGGCGTTGCTTTGCTTTATATTATGATAAAATATTTTTGTAGTTTCTTTTTGTCTCTTCAAACATTCAAACAATTTATAATTAATAGTTTCTTTTAAAGAAAATTGTTCCTAATTATTAACCTACTATGTTAAAAATGAATATCAATTTATAAGTAGGTGCTAAGTACCTAACTACTAATTCGAATATTAAATTAATTATTAAAATACCCACTCGTTAGCTTAATAAATATATTCTTATCGGTTTCTTTTATTATTTTTATCATTTAAGCTACGTATGCTCGTAAATGTAATGTAATAATTAGATAAATGTATTGGCCTTGTAACTCTTTGCTCAATCCTACTTAATACGTTTCTTCCTAACTCCTTACTTACGTTTCGTAAATTAGTCATAGTTGTGAAGAAACCAACGCCATCTAGTTTATTTTCGTAAACTTGAATTCAAACGTTCACGGGAAAATAGACACTAAGGTACCCATGCAATTTTGCTGGCGACTGTACTGCATCTCCGGCATTTTTATGCGAATTTTGATGATTCTTCTAGTCGGTGTCTTTAATTCTTCAATGCACTAGTGTTAATTGAATTTGTGTGGGGTAGGTACAACTAAAAAGTGAAAAATAAAAACTTTTTACGAAAAAAAAAACACTACAAAGCGATAAATAACTTTAATAAAATAAAAACGAACGTGCGAAACCAACGACACCGACTTTCGAAATTAAAGTTATATGTCGCTTTGTAGTGTTTTTTTTTTTTGAAGCCGGGCAGTAGTTAAGTAGATACCTACCTAATACGGCACTATTTTTACGGTAATAAGAAGTGATAACAATTTTCTTTTTGTTATAAAAGTAGGTAATTCTAACTTTAACTCGCCTCTTGTATTTGTTATAAGACCTTAGTCGACTCTGTTACTCAATTAGTTATCTAAACAACGTTCATAAATCTTTGTCTAATACTTCAGATGTAGTCTAATGAAAATTTATGTCGGCATTGTTTAGTCCGAAACTCTAACGAATATTCATCCATTATAGCTACGACTTTACTTTGAGTAAATAATTTCATCACCACTGCTCTCAAAACGGTGAAGCAAAACGTCGTGGAAAACCGGCATGTCCTAGAACCAAAAACTCGAAGACTTGTCTACCGACCCGCACTGGGCCCGCGTGGTAGATTACAGCCCACTCCCTTGCAAGCAACATTGTAGGCTGGTTATGCTTAATCTGTCAAGCTCCGCTAATGAGACACAATTGATTTTCTATTGTTTCGTCACCGATCTGTAACGTGCGGGGTTTGACCGGTTAAGCTACTGTACAAACATAAATATCTATGGCTGCCAATGTCATGCATGTGATTATTGGAGTACAGTACCCGGCGATAAATATTGCACATCGACCTTTGGAAAGAAACAATCGGCTAATTTCGGCTTCGTAGTGCGTTATCTCTGTCGCACACTACCTATGTGACGTTAACTGACGTTTTGTCAGTCGTTGTTCAAGTGCGATAGAGTGCGGTCGCGTCCAGTTCAAAATATATATCTAGAGTTGTTAACACCCCCAAATTTAAATAATTTAAAGTTGTACTATGGCATCTTTAGGAAAAATAGGGGAACCTTTTTATTTTAGCCCAACCTAAAGCAATCATTTATAGAAAAATTGGTGTATTTTATACAAAGAATAAAAAGAATTATCAAAAGAAGCAAATCATAATTGTTTTAACAGCTCCTAATAGATACCTGACTGTTTGTATTTCGTGCGACAGAGATAACGCTCTACGAAGCCGAAATTAGCCGATTGTCTCTTTCCAAAGATCGATGTGCAATATTTATCGCCGGGTACTGTAATAAATAAAGTAAGTAGTGTACGCAGCATACGAAATCTGCACACTTGCATACATCAGGGACAATAAAATATTGATATTGTCACTATGTGGGTCAACTGGTTTTACGAGCGCGTTAATCGAGTGGAAAATAGAGCAAGTATTTTTTGGACGCTTTTTAAGGCGAATGGTTACGCCAAACTTCAAAGTAGACCTCTCTTTGAAGGCCTACTTCTCCCAAATGGATAGCCCAAATATATTAAAAAAAATATATGATATGTGACATATGTTTACAAATATAATTTAAGTTTGATTTTTTTAATATTACTATTAGTTTTAACGATAAAAAATCATATCCATCCTCTTATTTTACGCAAGAATTTTCTTTCTACTTTCAAACGCCTGAAGCGATTTTGATGATTCTTTCACCAAATTATAGCAAATTTAATGGTTTATAAAAATTAAGTTTGTTTTTTTTAATAATTATTATTTAAGTGGGAAAAAATCAGTAACACCATGGTTTTACCTATACGGGCGCGGGCAGCTGCCGCCCGGTCAGTCTCGCTGTATCGTTCGCACGGGGAGGTTGTGTCGCATGTCGGCTTGCTCCGATCTGCATTTTTGTGGCAAAGACTAAATAGCGCAGATAGTACACTCGGACTGTTCGTTTACGCTTGGACGTTGATAGTATTAGTAGTAGTGATAGTTTGTTTGCGAGTGGACGCTATTTTATTGTCTATTGAATAATTTGAATACTAATATAATAATAATATCAATAAAACACGTTTATTCAGTATACAGATCGTTTATTCACGTATACAGTTTATAAAAAAATACAATTACAAAAAAAATATTTAAACTAACTTATAACTAATACCACTCTTAACAGTGGTAGTTTTTAGGGTTCCGTACCCAAAGGGTAAAAACGGGACCTTATTACTAAGACTCCTCTCTCCGTCTGTCTGTCTGTCACCAGGCTGTATCTCACGAACCGTGATAGCCAGAAGAAGGGTTATGAATTATACATACATAAACACATATTATGTATGTATGTATGTATAATTGTTTGGCACGCTCTGCGGCCTGAACGGCTCGATGGATTTTAGCTTGAGAGGTGTCGTTAGATTCGTATGTACTGTGAGAGTGACACTGGGTATATCAAAATAAAAAATACAAAATGGCGGATTTTTGGCGCAATATTATTTCTTCAAAAAATTTTATTTTCTCATAACCAATCGAGTGGGGTATCAAAATAAAAGGTTTTAAAAGGTGATTACAAAAATATATACAACTTATAATATGGTAAAAACTAATTCAAAGTGACAAATCGTAAAAAATACCTACCAAGAACTAAATCGTCTGCGAAATCTTTCACATTTGTAAACTAAAAAGCAGGAAATAAAAAAATTAAAAAACCCGACTGCAACCTTATACTAAAACTAACTGAAAAGCTAAAAACAAGCCCATTTTAGATTAAATAAAAGTTGGAAGCAGGCGGGACCCATTTGAGTTTGAAACTATAATAATGGTATTCTTCTGGCAATCACGGTTCGTGAGATACAGCCCGGTGACAGACAGACAGACGGACAGAGGAGTCTTAGTAATAAGGTCCCGTTTTTACCCTTTGGGTACGGAACCCTAAAAACTACCACTGTTAAAAGCGGTATAGTCATGTTTTTTTTTTTTTTGTAATTTTATTTTTTTATAATCGGTATACGTGAAAAAACGAACTGTATACTGAATAAACGTTTTTTATTGATATTATTCTTATTTTTTATTTGTCTCTAAGAAAGCAGTATTTTCGTTTATTGCCCGTGGTCCGACCGCGTAGTTCTACTAGTAGGACCACGGGCATTTTTCTTTTCGGTGGTTCTACCAATCGGACCATGGGCAAATCAAGTTCTATCAGTAGTACTAAGGGCAACTTTGTTTACCCGTGGTTCTATTAAGTGAGTAAAAATACCAAAATAAATGTTGGACATGCATTGGATAAGCTGCGATGATACATATTCGTCCACGTTTACTTACTCTTTGTCAAAAATCTTTTTTTTAGTTAAACCAGCTAACTCTTGTACTCTCACATTTTTAATCTCACATTTACACGTTCGTCCTTCAATGCCTCTTTTGCTGGCTGCTGCAGTAATGGACTATTTTCTTTTTAGTGCAATAGGTAGCTACAAAAACATTTTTTAATAACTATTATTTTTAGTCTTTTCTTACCAAAAGGCTAAAAAATAAAAATAATAGTTATCCCGAGATTTACTTGTGACAATACGGGTGTAATACGGGTGTGTATTTTTTTTGTTTTAACATATCTCGGGACCATGGGGTCCCGGTCCTTTGGAAGGCGTACGAGGGGCCGAAGCCAACTCTCAGAGGCCCGTTAGACGTTTTCAATGAAATGAGGCACCAACCGACGATTGTCCCTATTCGCAATATGCAAAAAAACTACAGGATGTCCCTTTTTTTTTAATTTTTTTTTTATGGGTGGGAAATCATCAAATGACCCCTCCCGCTCTGGGTGGTACGGAAGGGAGTGTCAGACTCTTACTGACTACAAACCCATCCGTTTTCCTTCCTTAGCCCTTTATGTTCCGGGGTAGCGGTAACCCTTTCGGACAATCCCGCACCCCCGGCAGGCTTCGGCCCTGGCAGGCCCCTTCCTTTGCTGACATCTCTTTGAGGCGCGCGTGGAACACGTACGCGCCGTCCGGCACGGGCCTGGTCCTGATCGGACGGTGAGCTACCCATTGCTCTCCGTCCGCAGGCCCGCGCCTACGGTGGCCGGGAGTCGTCATGCGGCTCCCGACGCCCGGAGCGTCTCCCGCGGCGGCTGGGACGTGTGGCTCTCTCCCTCAGCCGTTCCGCCACCTCCTTCGCTAGCATGACTGCTTCGCAGAAGGAGGTGACTGCCTCCCACTCACTCTCGCCCCGGACCATGGCTTGAACCAGGGCCGGACGTGAGAGGTCGCCGCCGGCCGCTCCCAATCGCCTCTACGAGGGCAAGGCGGTGCTCCGCCCATGCGGGGCAGACCTCCACCGTAAGCTCCACCGTGTCCTCTGGGCAATTTTATTTTTACTTACACGTATTTTTTTTCCTTTGTAAAATAATGAAGGTAATACGGGCTGGTGTCCGCAACTCCACGTACGTCAATGCGCGTATTTTGCGTTGCAAAATAATGTAACAGGTATAAGTACTACGTAAGTAGTACCATGGGCAAAAATATTTATCTTAGTTCTACTCGACCAGTAGAACCAGTGCCAATAAAATATGATAATTTTATAACGATGGTCCGATTGATAGAACCACCGAAAAGAAAAATGCCCGTGGTCCTACTAGTAGAACTACGCGGTCGGACCACGGGCAATAAACGTTATATTTACTGTACAATAGCATTCATACACTCTTTGACATTGGGGAGGTAAGCGGGCGCGCGGGGTGAGGCACTGAGTTCGCCTATGCTCCGCCCAAACGCTCAAGGACATTCGAGGCTATAATCGCCTTAATGTTACCCGTTGCAGGCAAAATAAATCTGTGCAATTTTTCGGCGAGTCATGAATTTTCAGTAAGGTGTAATCTTTACATAATTATAATAAAATAATAACGAAGTCAGAACAGTACAATGGATATTTAAAAAAAAAAAAAAATTGATACGCGGTTTAGGAATGATTTTGACGCCGAAAATATAGTTTTTAGAATTCCGTTTGTCTGGATTGGCACAAAAATTACTGAAACTGAACGTTAAAATTTTGCACAAATATTCTTTTAAAGTCTGGTCATCGAATAAGGGCTATAGGTCTATTATCACGCTATTTGCTATGGGGGATTAGAAATATTGCAATAAGTCTGTATCCCTCAATAGTTTCTCAAATTACATTTTCTTTCATTCATATATGTAGGTACCTATATGAATGAAAGAAAATGTAATTTGCCAATTTAAATGTCTGGGCTAGAAAAGTAATTAGGTAGGTACCTAATTACTTTTCTAGCCCAGACATTTAAATTGGCGATTGATTGATTGGTGATTGTAGTTTTGAAAAATATCAGAATTACAAAATACATGTTTATTAACAAGTGCAGCAGTAAAAACGGAGCAGTAAACTAAATAACAATGACTTATAACAAATATTTAAATGCGTAAGTAAATAAATATTTAAGTTAAGCCATTTTACCGCTAGAATAAGTCGGTGAAAAATGTAATTTGGAAGTACTTAGAGCTCGCTCGGCACTCGCGCGTTTGGTCACAGTTCTAACCTAATATAACCCATTTGGTCGGGATGGCCTGGCTTAGTTACTGCGACCAATTCGTCTCGCGCGTGGTTGACCACAGTTCCAACCTAACCTATGAACTGCCGAACTTTACCTAACTGCCCATTCCAACATTTTTACCGGCACTTCATTTATTACGCTTCTTGAGTATTTTTGTACTGACATTGTAGGATTAAATAAACGTATTTTCTTTCTTTTTTTCTTTCTAAATAACAGATCAATTTTCTTGTTATTACTGTTCACGTTTTAATTTAACAACCGCCGAAAAATTGAATAACTGCTCGTTATTTTTTTCAACTGATTTTAATAACCGTACAATTAGGTACGTCGTTATCGTATTACGTCGTTTGAAGTAAATGTTTAAATAACAGTTGTTAAAATGAATTCCATATTTTTACCTCACATTTTTACCCTATTATATACCTAAATGGCCTAAGCATCATCAGCCAGCCAGTTCATTAAATGTTTTATAGACGAATTGGCTGAATTTCATTCAGGCCGCTAGTTGAACGGCCCCGTTCAGTTAAAAGGCTAGGCAGTTAACTGAATGGCTGATTATGCTAGTTCGCGGCGACATATACATTAAGTAATTATATCATAATAACTAGCTTCAGAACGCGGCTTCGCCCGAGTGGATCGAAGAAATTATCCCACGAGAACGTGCTACCAAGACAAAAAGTAGCCTATGTCCTTCCCAAGGATGCCACCTTCTTGCCATCCGTTTAGTGGTTTAGGCGTGAAAAGGTAACATGCAGACAGAGTTAATTTCGAATTTATAATATTAGTATGATGGATGACTAGGTAATCCGTAATACCCATTCATTATGATTAAAGTAATTATGTGTAGCGACAGATCCCGGACATCAGCATCGGTATCTCTAGATATATTTTTTTCTTTCTTCTATACTTAAAACACGGCCATTTTTCGTGTCTGACTGTTTGTATATAAGGTCCCATTAAAATAGATGGACAAACATTTAGAAATCATTCAGACCACTAAAATAAGGACGATGGTAAAAAAATATATAAGAAAGACGTATTCGATACTTACAAGAAAGATAATCAGCAAACGAAAATACACTAATGTGCCGGCAATTTAGTATATTAGGTCAAAATAAAATCACATTAATCAGTGTTTTTTTTTTGTTTGGATATCTTTGGTTAGACGTACTGAGCGCTGTGTTAAAATTTGTCCAGGACCCTGTATATATTTTTTCTAAACTACACAATAGATTTTGATGCGATTTTCACCAATAATTAAATCATTTATTCTGGTTTATAACTAATACATAAATACACATACATACATTCATCCCTTCTTCTCATAGGGAGAGGCAGAAATTACAGAACGTCACCTGCTACAATCCTTTCATACTCCTTTTATTAACCGACTTCAAAAAAGAAGGTTCTGTATTCGACCCGTATGTATGTATGTATGCATGTTTGTATGTATGTATGTTTGTATGTCCACGATTTTCTCAAAAACTAGATGTACAATTTTGATAATTCTTTCACTAATGTGATCTACATACTTTCAGTAAGGTTTTAGTATATAATACATTAGGTAATTATTCTTATGTACGAAGTTATATGCATAAATGTACTGCATGTCCGGTATTTCTATGCAAATTTTGGTGATTCTTCTAGTCGGTCTTCAGTTTTTCAATGCACAAGTGTTAATTGAATTTGTGTGGGATAGGTTACAACTAAAAAGTGTTAGTGTGGGACTATTTAACAAAAAAAAAAAAACAACCGACTTCAAAAAAAAAACACTACAAAGTGATAAATAACTTTAATTTCGGAAGTCGGTATCAAAAAACGAAAATACGGAATCAACGACACCGACTTCCTAAATTAAAGTTATTTATCACTTTGTAGTGTTTTATTTTTTTAATTCGGTTGTTTTTTTTGGATTATTCCACTTTGCCCCACCGGCCGCCCCACTGGTGGGGCAAAGTGGAATGTCAAAAATTTTGCAGTGGAATCTGCCCCACTAAATCGAAATAGTGGGGCAGATTCCACTGCTTTAAAATCCTGTTGGATTCTGCCCCACTAGGGTTGGCGCCTTAGAATAAACGTACAAACATTTTAATTTCCCAAATTTTGTATTTCCTAGTTGTTTCTGGAAGGATAAGGGATGTAAATCGCAGATTAATTACACGATTTGTTACAAGCATTTGTTACATGCAGCATTATAATAATAATAATAATTTATTTTGGTCCTTTTACAAAGTAATACATTTATAAACTTAAAAATACTTAGTGGTACCAAGTTCTTAACAGATGGTCTTAAATACTTATATAAAAGCTAGTTTAATTTACATGTTTTTTAATTACCTATGAAAAGTGCGCTGGTACTGACATAATAACTTGTGGCGACCTGCCTGAGCTAGGTTAATAAAAACCTGTGTTTCAGGCCATCCCCATACTAAGCGATTAGCTGATAATTTGTCCATGGTTAGTTAATTTTTTTTTTTTTTTTTAATAATACTATCCTATTTATAGTAGGTACTAAATACAATAAAAATAAAATACCAATTTAATAACTACATCATTATTGAAGTACTTCTAGAAGTCTTTCTGTGTCTGTGTAATCAAGTGTACCCAAATATTCGCGTATCTTCAGACTACAATGTTTGTAACTGGCACTATAAATATTAAGTATTCTATTGAGCTTATTATATAAATCGGGTCCTAAATAGACATAGAATCGTTTTACAAAGGCATGTCTAGTTTGAGACTTTATGCAGACCAAGTCCTTCCTTCGCTTGTCAGAAGGTACTGGCTTGTAAGCGAGTTCAACGTGCTGCTGTAATATGATGTGCAGTATAAATAATTGGCGTACTGTTAGCACCTCACATGCAATGTAAAGCTGGTGTGTAGGAAATCTGAAAGGCCTAAAGGTGGCTACCTTTAGAATTGCTCTTTGAGCACGTTCTAGAGGGAGTAAAATAGACTTTGCAGCACCGCCCCATGAAGTTATGCAGTATGTAAGTACAGATTGGCACAAAGCTAAATATACCTGTTTAATTAATTTAAAATCAGCAATGTGGCGTAAGTTCTTAAAAATATATATGAGTTTACGTACTCTAGTACATTGCAAATCAATGTGTGTACGGAAATTTAGATTTGTGTCAATTGTGACACCTAAATATTTCATGTGATCAGCTTTAACTAGAGTAGGACACGAACAAGCAGCGTCAGCGTCTGTCGTACAGTTATGAGCATAAATGGTAAGGTTAGTAAGTGGTATATTAGTGTTTCTCATTCTAAATAGAATATACTTGGTTTTATCTGCATTTAATGTTAGTAGATTCATACGAAGCCAATTTGACACAATGTTAAAGCCATTCTGAGCATATTTATAGACCTCCTCTCGTGATTTAGCCGAGAACAATAGGGCTGTGTCATCTGCATATGACATTATGATACCGTCTGCTAATTTCAGGTTGCACAGTTCATTTATGTAAATTAAAAACAACGTTGGTCCCAAAATACTTCCTTGTGGAATGCCGTAGCCGCTGTTTTTAAGTTCTGAACTTTTATATTGACCGAGTTTTACACACTGATGACGATTTCTAAGGTAATCAGAAAAAAGTAGGAGTTGTGTGCCTCTTATCCCAAGTGTTTCAAGCTTGTGCAATAGTTTAGAGCAAGAAATAGTGTCGAAAGCCTTGGCGAGATCCAGGAAAATTCCCATGCAATGTAAGCCATTATCCAGATTTGTAGTAATATAATTTGTCAATTTGTGTACTGCTTGGCAGGTTGATCTTTTTGGTCTAAAACCAAATTGACTATCTGAAAGTAATTTGTTGTCCTCAAGATATTTTATTAGCCTATTATTTATAATTCTTTCCAGAATTTTCGAGAGGCCTGTTAAGACTGAAATGGGTCTATAATTATTAACACAGGACTTGTCTCCAGATTTAAATACAGGGGTGACCAATGCTTTTTTAAGTATGCTAGGAAAAACTCCCTTAGACAGACATAGCTGAAAGATATGTGTTAAAGGTTGAGCAAGGATGTCTTTAAATTTCTTCAGGATTCTATTTGGTATATCATCCCACCCGACTGCACAGTCATCTTTTAACCCGGAAATTATTCCCAAAACTTCGTCGACATCGGTATCTAATAATACAAAAGACTTAACTGGATTTACAGTTCCAATAATCTGGGGTTGGCAAGGGAGAGTTCTAATTCCAGGTGTTTTTTCAGCCAAATTTTTACCCACATTAACAAAAAAATTATTTACTTTATCTGCTGCTATATATGGGCTAATATTTGTTGATAGTAAATCAACCGCAGGTTCGGAGTTTTTGGCGGTAAATGTATTTGTTCTTATATATTTCCAGACTAGTTTACTATTTTTTCCTGCTGATTGAAGCTCATGTTTATCATGTTGGATTTTTATTTTCTTCAGAAGGTTATTACAGAAGTTCCTATATCTTTTGTACGTTATGCTAAGTACCTCGTTGTCAGGTGCGAGTTTAGATTTTAAATGCAATTTGTCTCTATGTCTTATACAACGGACGAGACCTGGTGTAATCCAGGGTTTGACATTACTATATTTCCTAGGCATTTGTGTAGTGAAGGTGTTTTTAAAGATTGCATGTTGCAATGAGCCTATAAAGTAGTTTAGGGAAGTGTTTGCGTCGCATGAGTTGTAAACTGGGTCAAAATTTATGCTGCGTATGTCAGTTTCAAGTTTTGCCATATTGACTTTGGTAAAGCTGCGCATGCATTTTTTCCTGGGTAATGATATTTGTAATGTTAGTAAAATTGCATTATGATCAGTTAGCGAAGAATTAGTAATGAATGTTTTTGTTAGTTTTTTTGTCTTCAAAATAATATGATCTAAGCATGACCCACTTTGATGCGTGGGATGATGATAAGCTGGCAATAGTCCGTGATATGAGCAGATGTTTAGGTAATTATGGGCATGATTATCAATTTTCCCGGAAACAATGTTAATATTTATGTCGCCTATTAGAATAATGTTTTTGAAATTGCACAACTTGTTTAGAAGTGTGTCAAGAGAATCTAAAAATCGGTCAATATCTTGAGAAGGAGGTCTGTAAATAGCCATTACCACTATATCGGGGCTAATTTCAATGATCAAGCAATTACTATCCTGAACTATCGGTTCCTCTACTGTTGCTTTCAGATTTTTCTTGATATAAACTACTAAACCATCATTTTGATTGATGTGTCGATTGGTTTTGTGGGAAGAATAACCATCCAGGGGTGGTAAATTGAGTGTCTGGTTGGACAACCAGCATTCTGTCAGGACAATTATATCACAGCTTATGCCAAGATTTTGTAACAACACTTCAAAACCGTTCATGTTTCTGTTTATGCTGCGAATGTTTTGGGTGAGCACAGTTAATGTTTTATCTATAGCAGGAATAAAATGTTTACAGTCTGCAACATTACATATTTTAGTTTCAGACACAGAAAAACTGTCTAGATCATAAAGCAAATTATCAATCATAATTATATAAATTATTTAAGATATAAATATACAATTAAACTACTGTTAGCGTGCTTAAAAAGATATGAAATATGTAGCGCTCTTAGGCGCCTTCATAATCTATAGAATTTATATAGTTTTCCTCTGCAAACTTGCGTGCCGGGCAACTAACATCACCAGTTTTGTGGTCACTTTTGCGCTTGAAGCGATTGCACGTCGCACATTTGTGGGGAGCGTTTTTATTGCTGCAGTCCTTAAAAGAATGACCAGTCTCTCCGCAGTGGTTACAAGTTGAGCTAGTTTCTCGGCAATATTTGGCTGCATGTCCAAATTGCTGACAATTGAAGCACCTGGTGACTATCGTGAAATCTCTCACGGGGCAGGACGACCAATTGATGAAAATTCGCCCTTGGTCAATAAGAATTCTCCTGATATCAGCTGGTAACTCTAGAATATAATTACAGGTGCTCAGATTTTTCTTACCTGATTTATGGCTTAATTTCATTGTAGCTAAGAGGGACTCACGGGTTGCGTTCGGCAGCTTCTCAGAGAGGTTTTGCTCGAAAATACGCTCAAATACTTCCTGTTCAGTTAGGGCTGCGGGTACACCAATAACTGCAACCCTTGGACGGCGCTTTGTTGGTTCTTCAATGGTAAGGCCTGATGAAACTAGTTTCTCCGACTTCCGCAATTTTTCAATATCTTCTCTCTTGTCCGTGCTGATGATGACCCCTCCGTTTCTCACTTTACGAACGCTACGGACATGAAGTTTCAGTTCCTCGGGAGAGATGATTTCCTGGACGAGAGACTTCGTGTCGTCGCTGGTTTTAGTTTTATCGCTATGGTAAATAGCAATGGAGCTTAAATTTGCAGGGCGGATGTAGTTATCGGTGCCCTTCTTGACCATATCCGCGAAGGAAGTTGTTTCTGCGGGCTTCATTTTACTTTCTACGACTTCTTTGAATTGCCGAAGTGAATTCGCAACCCCCTGCTTCTCTTTTAGGTGCTCAATAGTGGTGTACGCCTGAGAAGTTTTATGAGTTAAGGACTGATACAGGACAGCCATCTGAGATGTTCCACTAGTCACTTTGCGACATAAATTGGTCACACGGATCTTCTGGTCAGCGTTCATTTTGCCGTCCGCTACTATACTGCATACCTCGCTCAAGATGGTCTCTATCGTGCTCATCCATTTCTGAATTTCCGATGTGGGTATAACTTCAGCGGGTAACACATGTTCCGCGGGAGCTGGTGGAGTTGGGGCTATGGGCTTGTCTTGTTCATTTGGTGACGGCGGAGGACTTCGCTGCAGCAATTGGCTACGGACAAATGGGCTAGATCCTGAGCTAGCCATATCCACCACAGTAACAATAGTCTATAGGATTTAGTTCATTGCATGCAATGCAAACGTAGGTCAGTGTTTGTATCAAATCGCGACACACTTTAATTTTAATGCTTACACTGCATATGTAATTCCAATAACAATTTAATTGTAATTATTTAATTATAACACATTATAAGCAAAACAAAAAGCACGTCCGCTTAGGTAAGCGATCGATCGCTCTAATCTCATTGGAGTAAGAATGACCAAACCGTCATTTACCTACACAATAGACGTGCATTTGGCCATTTGCATTTCTTATCAGTATAGTTCATTTTGAGACCCACTCTTTCGGAGGCTCTACTGAGGTCATCGAGCATTGTACTGAGGTGCTCCATAGTCTCAGCCATGACAACAATATCGTCGCAAACCGAAGGTGAGTTATACAGGTACTCGCCATTGATGCTAATGCCAGCCCCTTTTCAGTTCAGAACCTTGAAGACATCCTCCAGTGCAGCAGTGAACAGTTTGGGAGAGATAACGTCTCCCTGTCTCACACCTCTCTGCAGAAGGGTAGGTTTCGAGGTCTGATCCAGGAGTCGGACTGACATAGTGGCGTTTTCGTACAGAAACCTCGATGCAGCATCCACTGCCGCGAAGTATTTCCAACATTCCATTTCAATTGGATTCGTAACAGCATCTATACTAAGACGTGGAAGAATGTTTTTTGGACAATTGAAGCAATAACTGAGGTTTTGATCGACTTTCATTCTTGGGAATAATGGGAATCGCGACAAATATGACACTCTGGTTTGGCCAATGGTTTCTAGGTAAATATCAATTTCATGTAGGTAGCCCCTGAAACCTAGGATCAAGCAAAGCAGCTGACATAATCATGTTGTGGTAAATGTTATTAGGCGTTTACTAGCAAGTGAAATAAACTTAATAAGAAACGCCGATTTCACGCCGGCCCCGTAACCGGCGGCGGCGGCGTGCTTCAGAACCACCGGCGGCGGCGGCGCGCGGCGGCGGCGCGCGGCGGCGCGCGGCGGCGCGCGGCGGCGGCGCGCGGCGGCGCCGTGACGGCGTGGCGGCGAGGCGCACACGCCTAGATTGTACCTACATAATGCAAACTTCTTACATTGAATTTACTCTTAATTAGTCTAATCTGTTTTCCATAGCAACGAAAATAATATAGTTGTAAAAATCTTTAACACAATAAAATACGATTGTATTGCAGAAAGATTTCCTAAAAAACAATATGATGATTAATGTGTGATTTTGAATAGTTAAATAGTTAGAATAAATAGCATTTCGTTTTCTATTTACGGGGACGAATCGTACTCAGTTTGTGATTTTAAGCTTAAATAAAGTAGTAAAAACAAATCTAGTTGCCATTAATAAACAAATATTTAATTTAAAAATTTAATTTAATTTAAAATCGCATAATATCTGTGATTTTAAAAGTTTAGTGTACATAGTTATATTTTATTAATAAAAATTTGCGAAAATAAAATATTTGTACGTTTATTCTAAGGCGCCAACCCTAGTGGGGCAGAATCCAACAGGATTTTAAAGCAGTGGAATCTGCCCCACTATTTCGATTTAGTGGGGCAGATTCCACTGCAAAATTTTTGACATTCCACTTTGCCCCACCAGTGGGGCGGCCGGTGGGGCAAAGTGGAATAATCCGTTTTTTTTTTGTTAAAAAGTTTTACATTAACTATCTGACCTGGCGAACTTTCTATCGCCTCAGAATCAACGTTCTAGTGATATCATCAAAAAAGCAAACAAAATGTATGTGAAAATGAATTATCTTCATTATTATTTTTTTCGTGAATTTTTCCCATGTTTTAATAGTAAAGTACTATTCTGCAATTCGGGGCGGAAAAAAATCCAACAAATCAAATATCATACAAGTCGGTCCAGCCGTTCTTGAGTTATAAATGGTGTACCTAACTAACCCGATTTCGTTTTATTTATATAAGATATGTCACAGATATTTCGATGTTTTGGCAAGTCGTAAAATACATAATCAACCTATAATATTCCCACTGCTGGGACGCAGGTCTCCTCTCGGTAAGAGGGAATGGGCCGTAATCCACGCGGGCCCAGTGCGGATTGGTAGATGTCACAAGTCTTCGAAGTTTTAGTTCTAGGACATGCCGGTTTCCTCACGATGTTTTCCTTCACCGTTTTGAGAGCAGTGGTGATGAAATAATTTACACAAAGTAAAGCGTCTGTCTGGGTTCGAACCTACGACCTACAACTCGTAAGTCGCAGTCGTTATCACTGGGCCACCACTGCTCATAGATCGTCGTCAGTCGTAACATTGATAATATTAATTGTAGATTACACCATCGCGCCCGTGCAAAGCTGGGGCGGGTCACTAGTATGTGCTAAATTGATTCGATGATTGCAGTCTGCCGATTTTGGCACGAAATGTTGGTCGGCTGGCCGATTTTGATAGCGTTTATGGGAGCTAATCTCCTAAGCAGTAGTTGCCTGATAATTTACACACTAATGGATTTAGCTTTAGTATCCTACGAGAGAGATGATTAATCGAATTTTGACGTAATTGTTTAACAATAATATAATATTTACTGTTGGTGCACTAAACTAAACAGTTCTGCCCAGCCCATCGTTGAATACAGGCGTGATGTTATGCAATGGGTAAACAGGAATCTTGGAATATTAGTCTTTTTCATCGAAAAATGTTGTAGCACGATTTTTATCTTACACGTTATCCGAGCGTAAACAGATTTATAGCAAACAGGAAATAAAAGGTATTCACTTCGGCAGCTCGACTGCTCAACCATGTGGAAAGGATGTGTGAAAGCGATTAAGTTAAAGGGTTTATGACGCCCATATAACTAGAAGTGCTGGCTGCTCCGACGAGATGCCTTTGAAACACATGGACTGGCCATAATAAATTGTGATATACGGTAAAAAGGTCAAGTGCGTAGCTTCGTAGCACGTTTCGTAGAACCTAGCTATGCCCGTGCACACGCTACGAGTACGTAGGCACTACGAGACTCGTAGCTGCCTACGAACTCAGTATGCCGTAGCATGGAAATATTATTATTATCAACTGATCTTGAAGAGCGGGCTTTTTGAAGTGTCTGTATACTTAAGAGTAATTGGTATGATATTGAAAAATATTTTAAGGATTAGTTGGATTTCGCATATTTCTGGTATTTCATGAACGAATAGAATCACGGGATAGAATTGTATAAATGACAAATGATTTATTTTCTGTAAGTAGGTACGAACACTTTTACACGTCAATCATATTTTAAAAACTAGATGAGGTCCAACATCTACAGAATTACCCCACAGATCTGCAGTCTTTTTTACACTTAAAGGTTATAATTATATCTCTACAGGTAATATGTTCAAAATGAAATTCCGAATCGCAACCATTAATATTTTCTTTAAGCTAAGACTCAGCAACAGAAGGTGATGAGTTTAGGGATTTAGTAGTTGAAACGGGAAAATGTATGTACCTATCCTCGTCGTATTTTTTTAACCGACGAAAAAACGGAGGAGGTTATCAATTCGACGCGTATATTTTTTTTTTTTTTTTTTTTTTTTTTTTTTTATGTATGATCACGCATAACTTTTTACAGAGCAGTCCGATTTTGATAATTCTTTTTCTATTGGAAAGGATATACCCCGAAGTTGGTCCCATATAAATTTGGAAAAAAAAATCCAACCCTAAGGGTAGGAAAACAGGGGATGATTGATTGTTCACTCACTGATTGTAATGTATGACCACGCATAACTTTTTACAGAGTAGTCCGATTTTAATAATTCTTTTTTTATTGGATAGCACATACCTCGAAGTTGGTCCCATGTAAATTTGGAAAAAAAAATCCTACCCTAAGGGTGGGAAAATAGGGGTGATTTATTGTTCATTCACAGATTTTAATGCTGAGCTGTGTATTACAATTAAAATAAAAGGCCTATCTATGTTGGTATATAAAGCCTGTTTTTTAAGTATTTTATTATACAAAAAAGAATAATTAAAGTAGGATTATATAACAGTTAACATCTAAAGTAAGGTAGGTAGCTATTTTAAAAGTAGTCAAAAATTAAGCATGTAGTAATTAGTAAATTATAGCCTCAAAAAATTATAAAATAAAAACTTTTTAACAAAAAAATTAAACCTCCGAAAAAACTGAAAAGTAAAAAATAAAAACCTTTTTTATTTTACCTTAATAAATAAGTTCTTAAACTAATGCAAGTATACCTAAAAAATTTTGAGTCGGCGCCAAACAATCAATGAACAATGATCACTAAATTACCTTAAATTTAAAGAAATAACCAAATCAAATTAATAATGCAACGTGAAATCTCCAGCTATAAATATAACATTCCAAACAAAAAATGCGCTCTCCGCACGACCACTCGCAACGATATTAAGTTGCTTGTTTGGCGCCGACTCAAAATTACTTAGGTATACTTGCATTAGTTTAAGAACTTATTTATTAAGGTAAAATAAAAAAGGTTTTTATTTTTTACTTTTCAGTTTTTTCGGAGGTTTAATTTTTTTGTTAAAAAGTTTTTTACTTTGTATTGTTCTTGTTGTTAAATCTGTGTACATAAACGTCAATAATGCATTGGTTGCAAATCCCAATTTTGCATAAGCTACCAATCGCTGTCGGCGCACGGTGTATCAATCGGGCTTGTCCTGTCCGAGAACAATAGAAACCCATTACGCTGTTCGCTTAGTTGATTTTTACAGCTTGCGCGTGGTGAAAACTGCTATGTAGTTGATTGTACTTTGAAAGAAGGATATGCATGCCTGGCTTCATTAGTGAAATACTTTAGTGCTTACCAGTTACCTACTTTATAGGTAATAATAATTAATTACCACATAATTCTAGGAAAATGTATGTAAATAAAGTACAAGGTCGAACATTGACCCATAGTCACATATTCATCAAGTCACTCCAAGTAAATATACGTTTATATAAATATTGATTGATATTTCCCTCACAGTTCACTACCGTATCAATCGTGATAAATGATGACGAAGCGTGGAGCGGTAACATCGCTAATGTTGCCACTTACTGGCGTGAGTATCCAATACTTTCGCAGCCCCTTCAGGTGTAATGATCAAGACTTTATACCTGCAAACACTCCTGCCAGAGTTTCAAAGGTGCTTCAAATAAGTACCATAACACGAACCTCTTCTGTATTCTTTTCACTTGTTCGAGTCAGCGACACTAGAAGTTGTTAGTTTTACTTTCGTAGATGTTTGAGGGTTTTTCATCAAGTTTCGTCTTGTCATAAATATCATTTCGACTTATGCCATCCCTTTAAATTACAGTTTCTATTCGAGGAAAACTCATCTTTGATAAACTTGCGTCTGTTCATGTCGTATTATGTCGACATCGTGTAATATGTGTACAATAAGGATAATGATTTGCTGTCTATAAGTCATTTGTGAAGTCGCTTCGAAAGCCTTACTCCATTGTTTCCTCATATTCCCTCTTTTTGCCCCCAATCCCCTTTTCTTATCTGCTTTGAGAACAACATTGTCTAACTCATTGATCTACGTTCTGAACTTTACTTTCAATGGTTTCACGAAACTTTGGATTTCCACGAACAAACCTGTTAACTTTCGAAAAAATTTGCTCGTTGTCCTCAAAAATATTCTAATCTCACAGAAAGAATACTAAACATGCTCGTAACGTGAACTCATAACGTAAAATTACGCTGTAAAGCGCCGAGTGATGTGAGAATCACAAAATTCTTAGTATACCTGGTACTTATTTATACTGTCTAGGGTGTAACAGGTATTCCACGTATTAGGTTAAGCGTTGCCTTGTATTGCGATTTGCGTGAACTTTACAACCAAGACGAGATAATTTTGAATACCTATAGCACACCTGTTTTGCGAATTCTAAATACCTATAGCACATTCACCAATGGTTAATTACGTTCAGTATTATAATCTGGATTTCTAGTTTGTATTTCCAGATCTAGAAATAGTTTAATGATTGATCTGTTTTCACAGTCGAGATTAAATTTAAATACATAAATGTGATTGAAAGTGTGAACATGAACAGTAATTTGTGGACGTTGGTGTTGAAAACGTTTTCCGCAACTGTCAGTTGGTGAGATTATATTAATCACCAAAATGTGATTTATTGCTTGTTGGTAATTAAAGAAACCGCGATTAATGTAAGTATTATTTTCATATATAATGTCGTTAATCATAAATATAAGCTTAGCAATTTAAAAGGTGCTAGTAAAATGGTAATTTTAATAGAAAGTCTTTTCCAAAAAGTTATTTCCAATTTGAAAAACGAATTTAACTAACACAGTAAACTTAGCTCTTCCAATTTGTAATCAATGTTAGGTACATCGCACACTGATTCCTAATTTATTTTGTCCTTAAAAATTACGTTATATTTTTTACATTTCATTGGATTTCTCCATATTCGCGTGTTCTCAATCTCAATGCGAGCCAATGAAGCTGAGCGACGGATTTTGATTCAGTCATCCGGGATTATGTTCGTACATATGGAACGAATGGGCTCTTGCTTGCAGGTGCAGATCGATAAATAGTGGGCACGGCTGCAGCATTTACGTAGACTGTGTGTATTAAGCTGTGATTTTCATTACAGCCTAGATATTATTACATTTTAATTATAACTACTAACCTATGTATCTAATGGATTTTTTAATTTGTTAATGTTACCTCCCCCACTCAAACAACTGGGTTTAAAGGAGCAGCTGTCTTTTGACTAGTATCCTTGTCACGACTGGTTCAAGCTCTGGTTTAGTCTAAATATGTACTAGAAAATATAGGGTACAGTCAAACGGGGTGAATAGGGATGCAGGGGTGAATCGGGACGAAACTTTAAAATGGATTTTAACGTTGAAATAATATAGTTTGCTGTCAATAAGGGCACGTAATCGTTAATTAAATTACAGTAAACACATTAGGGTCCTTTTTGGCCACAAACTATATTATTTTATTATTAAAATCCCTTTTAATGTTTTGTCCCGATTCACCCCTGCATCCCTATTCACTCCGTTTGACGGTATATGCTTAAGACCACACGGTAGAAGTGAAAATTTATATGAACCTAGTAGACGCGATTCAGCGTCATCGACTCGAGCGTGACGGTTGAGTCTTGTCACTTCAAAAGAGTTTACCTGACGTTATTATCACCCATTCGCAGCATCAAACAGTACTGAGCAAAAGCCGCCATCCATATCTTCTTGTTTATTCCAGAAGATGCTCCCGTATCGAGAATATTAAAGACGCAAATCCCCAGAGCTTCCACCGGATCGGGCCACCCCCAGCTTTCAGCTACCCGATAGGTCACGTAAGAGGATACAAGTGAAACAACAGCAGTTATTACAGATCTGCATACTAACTTGCAAATTGCTTACGGGAATGTTGTTTTTACTGGCAATAGGAAACGTGACGCGACTTTGAACATCGCTCTGCAACGAGAGCTGCTTACCTACGCGCACGTTACTTTGTTCATGAGGGGTTGTTCTATGGATCAACGCCCGTGGATAGCTAAATATTCCAATTTATTTTTGAAGTAACAATTACCTACAACAATAATGCTAAATATTCTTTAGTATTTTATAAGCAATATTAAGTACAGTAGTTTTAAAAAAAGAGGCTCTTTATAATATTTTTTTCTCTTTATGATATTGGAAAAATACAGGTTGTATCAACATAAATATCAGCAAAGACTACATGCATCATTACCCGCAGCTTGACGAACCCACCGCCATAAGCCGCCCTTTGTATACAAACCTGAAAAATCATAACTTTTCATGTAGACTTGTAGTCAGCTATACATACGCAAACACATCATGTTACATGTGTGACACATACAGACATCAAGCTACTAAAATCTGTCAAATTTCTTTAATAGATTTTCAACTTTATCTCTAAAGCATAAGGTTCAAAGTTGATTAGGAAAATTTGACAGTTTTGGGTAGCTTGATGTGCTGGCGTCTGTACATATACGAGATTACAGTTCCACAAGCGTGTCAGGCAATCAATCACGCTCCCGTGCCGCGTGTGTCCCGCCCGATAGTAATCACATAGCAAATAAAACTATTTGTGTACTTTACAATCCCGTATTTGTTCAGTGTTAGCGGTCCAATCCGATACCGTGTATGTTCATAGAGGTAGGTAGGTATGTAGTTTTGAGCGGTTGGGGATTAGTAATCGAACGATCATTTCTACGCGTACGGGTTGAAAGGAATGTCGGCTTTTCCGGCAGATTCCGACCAAGCATAATAGCGATATCGCTATTTTGCACAGTTTCGACAGCAGTTCGGTTATACGAGTGTGGAATGATAATAATATAATCCCCAATTCAGCTCCACCGGTATCTACGGGAAATTATGGTCTATTCTAAGTCGAAATAGTTCACATTAAACCTTCGTAAATATTTACATTAACGATTGCAATAAAAAAAATAGAGGGTTGTTAATGCTTATGGGGTAATTGGCCAGCTTCCACGTGCTTGGAATAAAATGGAGCAGGAATTAAGATTAACTCTACCATTACCGTCGTCGTACTTACCGACTCTCGTATTTCCGAACACAAAATAAAAGTAAAACAAAGGCGATTTTGTTTTCCTCCTTACTTCGCGTTTTTCCGATACTTTCTAATATCTACCTACAATTTCATTCCAGAGGAAATAGACAGATGCACAACGTAGGTAAATGAGATTGTTTACGAGAACAAAAATAATATAAAATGTATCAGAGAAAAGCGACGCAACTGTAACGAGACTGGACCGCTACCTACTGTTGTTTTTCGATCAACTAAAAGTTTGGGGTTTTCGGCTCGTATTTACATTTCCAGGCGAACGGAGCTGATGTTTTCGTAGGGGAAAGTGGAAACTTTAAGCTCAAAATTTTCGGAATATATCATTTAGATATATTCCGAAAATTTTGAGCTTAAAGTTTGTGCTGAAATATCGACTAGGTAAACATGGGTATAGCTGCAGTTTATAAGTGACGTTAGTTCGCTCGTTGCAGCGTCGGCAAATTGCATTTCACGGCTCGCGGGACCCGAGCTCACGCTCCGACAGACGTCGACACGGCTCGCACCAAAACTGGAGAATTTTAATTAGATATACAAAATGTTGTCAGCTCGTTATAAATTATATGTATGAAGCTAGCTTGTTTGGTTTGGAAGTTAGTGAGAATGATATCTTCAAATACTTATTTGATTAGTTAATCCTAGGTCATGTAGGTATCTAGGCGACATTGCGGCCCAATACAATGTAAGTTGAAGAAACGTTTAACAGAGACATCAATAATCTGTTTGAATCAGCGATCCTACTTAGGACGGATTTCACCAATGAAACTGAACGCGACCAGCGATCACATCTAAAGTGCATTCAAGAGCTGTCAGTGTAATCATTGTTGTGGAAAATTGATACGTAGCTCTGATAAGTAGCTCTTGAACTCAGTTTAGATAGTTGATGGCGTTCAGTTTCATAGGTGATATAAGCCGCCATCTTGGATTTAATGTGGCGACGACGACGATAGGTAGCCTATAATCCGCGGAACAACATGGCGCTTCCAACGATATCTTGTTTATCAAAATATGACTAAGAGTTTAAGAGTTATGAGTGAACAGATAAACATAATATATAGCCTGTTAAAATCATAACCCTCCTTTGGTTCTGCCGGAGTCGGGTAATTAGCAACTTAATAAGAAGCATAGTGTCGCAATCAATACATTTCTAAATTTCAGTACAAATAAACAATCCATGATGAAAATCTGTAGTAGGTATTTACGTGAACTAATGGAAACAAAGAGACATTTAGAGCGAAAAACTAACTGAACAGAAACTGCTCACAATAGATTTTCATTAATTCAATATTGAGAACAAAAGAGGGATGATGAATGGCAAAAACATGTAGTTGTCGTCGGTAGTCAGAAACGGTAAACGTAGATTTATTGCACACAATAGGCACTAATACGGAATACCTACCTATGCTTCGTAGGTAGTGACTACGAACCGGGTACCTTTGTATGGTCGGCAAGTATCACACCGTATGTTCCAAGAAATCCATCCATACTAATACTAGCAGCGCCCCGCGGTTTCACCCGCATAAATCTCGAACCCGTGGGAATGTCGGGATAAAAAAAGTAGTTAAAAAAACTAAAAAACCCGACTGCGGTAAAAACTTAATTAAAAAAACTGAAAAGCTAAAAACAAGCCCATTTTAATAAATAAAATAAAAGCACAAAACTGTGATAAAAGTTGGAAGCAGGCGGGACCCACTTGTGTTTGAAAATATAAAAATGACAGACGATCCAACCTCACCCAGCAAGCATGGCACAATGATCGTGAGCCATCAAAAGACATCTCAAACAAGTTGAAAGAATAAAATAAATATCTAATAAACAATAATAATATACAGGGTGAATTTTTCAAGTGGGCGTGGATGGCCAAATCCGAAACTATGAGGACTAGCGAAAAGTACTGAAAGGAGTCGCGGGCTCGATTTTGATGAAAACTAAAACTGCATCATTGGATTTAAAAAAAATCAATATTTCTAGCCAGGAATCGAACCTGTTGATTTTGAAAAAAAAAACACACTGTATTATTACACCATTCGATAGTGTCGCTAATAAGGATCGAATTCTGGGAAGTAATGACATACGGCAAACTAAAGGAAAGAGCTCATTTTTAACAAAATACTTTTTTTTTCTTATGTTACCTACCTCATCATCATCTGCCTAGCCTTTTCCCAACTATGTTAGGGTCGGCTTCCATTCTAACCGGATGCAGCTGAATACCTCGGTATGTAAAGATGGTCACCCATCCACAGACCAACCGCGGCAAGAGTAGCTTAACCTGATGGATTGACCTGTGTGGCTGTTATTATTTAGCCGGGCCCGGGTTATGTTACCTACCTACTAAACCTTAACTGATTAATTGTTCAAAATGATGACCATGTTTTCAATACATAGCTGGATTCGACGTCTCAAGGATTGTACTGCATTCAGCATTACAATATTATTGATTCCATTAGAATATTTTCCAAAGATCGTAATAGAAATTTGAATTTAGAATCTAATGTTGTGAAGGTGACTGCGCTGCGGGTGTGTTAATAAAAATATTGAGCATCATTTCGAACAAGGTACTTACGTAATGTATGTATGAATACTCTAAAATAAGAAGCAGTTTATTAAAATTCAACATTTTCCTTAAGTTTGCCGTATGTCATTACTTCCCAGAATTTGATCCTTATTAGGGACACTATCGAATGGTGTGTGAATACAGTATGTGTTTTTTTTTCAAAATCAACAGGTTCGATTCCTGGCTAGAAATATTGATTTTTCAAAAATCCAATGATGCAGTTTTAGTTTTCATCAAAATCGAGCCCGCGACTCCTTTCAGTACTTTTCGCTATTCCTCATAGTTTAGAATTTGGCCATCCACGCCCACTTGGAAAATTCACCCTGTATATCTAATCAAATCCACATATAATTCTTGTGTTAAAAGTGCGCGAAAGTTTGTTTACAAATCCCAATCGAGGCTAGCGCACCTATAGGAATTCCTTGCACTATTTTTTCAGTCGGGAGAACAAATTCACTAATAGTTTGATAGCCGTATAACTCCAGGAAAGCTCCAAGCTGGGTTGCGGCAAATTAAAGCGAGCCCGCTCGTCACGAGCCACGACCTACATTTACCTACATCATTACTTACTTTATTACGCGGCGCGGCGAAGGCTACAACTTGCACAGCTTTGCATTTTATGGACAAGTTATTTTCTGTGTACGTTTTAATGGAGCATGTGGGTTTATGACTTTCTTTCTTGACCTTTTAAGTACCTACAAAAAAAAAAACCGACTTCCAAAAAAACACTACAAAGTGAAAAATAACTTTAATTTCGGAAGTCGGTGTCTTTGGATCTGTATTTTAGTTTTTTGCCACCGACTTCCGAAATTAAAGTTATTTTTCACTTTGTGGGTAGTGTTTTTTTGGAAGTCGGTTTTTTTTTCTAAAAAGTTTTTATTTCACGCTTTTTAGTGGGTCTGCTTATAATTTATCTAAGTTACAATAGCCTAGTGATCATCGCCTTTTACAAACAAAATATTGCTTTTCCCGATGCAGTGAAGTTAATTGTTGAGGAGTTCTCCAGGTCCACCATCAGCTCCATATCACCATTCACATTGTGATGAGCATAAATTGCTTAGCAACCATATTAAAGTAATCGAATCGCAACCCGTGAAATACTTAGATATTATTGAGTGGTTCCGGTGGCCATCTGTGGTCTTCATCATCAGTTCCACTTCACCAAATAGTGCTTTCCGAGAGCAAATGCACGAGTAACTATAAAAAATACCCAAATCGCTATAAGTGTGCCTATAATATTTGAAGAGTTCCTTCGATTTCTCCAGGATCTCATCATCAAATCCTGACCTGATGTTTTTAGACTAGATGCTGATAATCCTGGCTGCAGCATCAGGTCAGACTTATGTCAACATTGCATTGAACTTAAAATTTATTCCTGTTTAAAATGAGCCCAAACACAACTACGGTGCTGTAATTTCAAGGTTGGTACTTTTTCTGATGCTCCTGGCTTCAGCATCAGGTCTTTATGTATTTCGGTGTTCCTCATTAACAGTACGTTTATCCACACATCGAGCCCTTTTCAATGAGCCTAAACACGATATATCTGCTGTTAGTTGTCGAGGAGTTAGGTACTCTGCAGACTATCCTGACTGCAGCATCAGGTCATGACTTGATGATCATGAGACCAAATGTGGCAAATGCCCTATTAAACATCAAAACAATTTACTAAAACAGTCCTTGCCTGTTCGAGTAACTTCTTACTGTTAAGGAGTTGTACCTTCCATCATCAGCCCAGCTACCTGAGATGGTGACAACCATACGCAAATACACAAGATACTTTATAAAACATGCGAAAAACAATAAGTGAGCCTATAAAATTTGAGGGTTGCCCTCGATTTCTCTAAGATCCCATCATCAGATATTGAAATGGTGACAATGAAACCACACGGGAAGCACCAGCTTTCAAATAAAAAAAGAATCATGAAAATCGGTTCACCCAGTCGCAAGTCTCATAACTTGCGACTTGCGACTGGGTAACAAACATAAAAAAAAAAAAAAAATACAGTCGAATTGATAACCTCCTCCTTTTTTTGAAGTCGGTTAATAATAGCCGTCACGAGTCTCCACTACAGTGTGTGCCGGGCATACATTTTAGTATCTCCAGACTAAAATGTATGTCCGGCACACACTGTGCTGATAGCTCTGCTACGGGCTCTGCTTTTTAATAAATAAAAAGCCTTTTTCATTATTTAATTACAAAAAAACAATGTTCTTAATAGGTAAATAATATTAATTAAGGACCTCTCGACGGGTATAGGCCTCCTCCAGTAATTTTCAGTTTTTTCTGTTTTTGCTTTCACAAGCTAAGACTTGCCAGCCAATTACTCTATCTCGTTGTGCCATCTATCTGCTGGTCTGCCTCTCCTTCTCTTTCCGTGTGGGCCTTTCCAAGCGGTCGTTCTAAGGGTCTATCTGTCGTCTTCCGATCGTGCTAGATGGCCGGCCCATCTCAACAGCTATCAGTTTACTGATTGGCTAGTATTTTAACACTGCATGAATCTAAAAATGAAGATTTAAGTAGTTCATAACATCATTCAAGCTCGTTGAACTGTTGATGTATTAGCGTGCGACGTGATGACACGTGACACGGAAACGATGCACGACGGTGAGGAACATGCGCCATGGGGCTTAAAGTTTTGCACTGTACGACACGACGAGATGACGATGGTAACGACGAGACCAGACGGGAACAAACGATTTTAAGAAAAACAATTGAACATAGAAAGCGTTGTATATTCTACAGTGCGAAGGCGGAAATATCGTGGGAAGTGGCGGCCGAGGTAATAGTATCGCCGGGAAAATGAATGCTCTTTTCATAATAGGATTGTCTCGAGACTAGTATTCTCGTGAAAATAATAGTCTAATATTGTTGTGAACTATCTTTATCGTCATCATCATCTTTATCGTATCGTGTAAAATTTTAAAAGCTCTCATTCATTACGAGTAGATACGTCCGTCGTCATAAAGTGGAGTGGGTAGAGTGGAGTGGACATGTTGTGATGAAAATATCCGACAATCCTGTGTGATTGAAAGATTAACAATTTTTCCTTTCTCTCTCCGGTCTTTGAAAAATGATTTCCTGTCAGATGTTGATAAACACTTCATCGAAAAGGAACACTTAATCCAATGCTACGGAGGAGATCGAGATGCGATTTCAATTTGGTTGGTCTCGGAACACGTCTTCGTTTACTTCAATATAATTCTAGTGTTTGATTTAAAACAAGAAAATAATTAGGTTTTCAGAACGAATGCAATTATTTAGCTATGATTCCTCGGATAATTAGGTATATGAAAATGCTCTACACGCGATATACCAGAGTTCAGCTGAAAGTCGTCTATTGTTGTTGGCTGTCCTCTTACATTATTTTCATAATACTATGGCGCTCAGGCTAAAGTTCCTCGGCATGAATTGTTTGTGAACATTTTCTCTCTTGAATAGAAGCTGCTTTAATGGAGTTCAGAGGGATGAAGGGTGTTTGGTGCGGTCATTATGGCGGGCCAGTTATAGACTCTCCTGGAGATTGCTGGATTTAGAAAGTCTATTTTAATGTCTTTATTCTTAAAATAAATAAAAAATATTTTTGCTACCATAAGTAGGTATAGCTATGAAAAAATTAATGAAAGAAGTTCGAAGAAATAACCGAAAAAAGTGGCATTCGGCACAAACGCGTCAAAACATTATAAGGAGGTCAATTTTTCAATATTTCGTACGTGCCTCAGATCGCCAAAGATTATTTTGCTTTTGACGTTTTCCATCTTTCCGAGAAAATTTAAATTATAGTATATTGAATGTCGAGGTCAGGCTGGCGGGAAAGTATAAATGTACACGTTCACGTTGAGTATATTTACTTACTATTTACAACTTCCTCTTGAATTCATTTAGCCGAAAGATCTCATTAGTATATTTAATATTACGTACGATCGATAGAGCAGTGGTGGCCCAGGGCCAGTGGTAACGGCCGCGACTTACAAGTTGTAGGTCGAGGGTTCGAACCTTCATCAGTACTGCTCTCAAAACGGTGAAGGAAAACATCGTGAGGAAACCGGCATGTCCTAGAGCCAAAAGTTCGACGACTTGTGACGTCTACCAACCCGCACTAGGCCCCCGTGACCGATTGCAGTCCACTACATCTTACAGAGAGGAGGCCTGTGTCCCAGCAGTGGTATTAAAGACTGAGTATGTAACGATCTGATTATCTAGGATATAAAATTTAACATGTTATTACAAAATAATGAAAGGCTGGTTTCAACATCAATTTGTCTTTATTAATCTTTATGGTAACTAATACTTTGTACTACAAGATTAAGTTTCAATATGTACAAAATATGTTCAAAACGTATGAGTAATCATACCGTTTAGTAATATAGTTTAGATTTTAATAAAAGATACAGAATAATTAAGTAATTAAATAAATAAATGAGATTTTAGGCACTGCACGTGTTTAACATCATATCACATTCATGGGTTCTATACAACGTACACCACATTTATTATTCTAGTAAGCGTTTCCGTTCTTATAACAATTTATTATCAAAGATAATTTTTGAATTCCATTTCTACTAGAATTTACATTTAATTAATAGTAAGATTTATAGTGCTGTCCCTACTCTTGTGGGACCATGAACAACTTTGTTACCCCACTACACTCGAAGTCAAAACAAATGCCTAATACGAGTAGTTCCAAATGTCGTAGAGTTCATCAAAGTTTATATCAATCGTGAATCATTATGAGGCAAAAACATTTATCTAAAAATCTCTATCTACTTAAATGTATAGAAATGTTCGAAACATAAATAAACAATTAATTATAGAACTACTAGGTATTGCTTAAAAACAGTTTCAGATTATATTTCATTCAACATTTATTTTACTGTTATTGAATTTCAGTTAATTAGCTGTTATCTTCGTAATATCATATTTCTTTCTTATTTTTACTTTTATTTATTTAGCTTAATGCCAGACAAATAAACTCTAAATAATTAAAAGTTATTGGAATATCGTTCGACAAGCTGAAAAATAAAATCCTTGAGGAGAATCTTCTCGTATGTGTTTTCTCACATGTTAGGAGTACTAACACAGCTGTTTCTCACTGTACATAAGTGAGATGAACAGTTGAACACTATGGGTTGCCGAGCCAATACTCCTCAACTAGAGTGACACGCGGTACTACCTAACTTATAAAATATGCGTTAAAACATTAAAAGACAGTGCCTATGGAAAATATCTCACAGTTGTAGTTTGACAAGATTGCTTTAGATAACACTTAATTAAAAAATTATTTATATCATATTCTCTTCATTATACATACTAATTTGGTCACAAAACGGAGAGGGCTCGGAAAGTATGTACAAATAATTGTTCTACTAAAAAACTAAATAGCAATAATTTGCTGTACTTATGAGAATAGACATTGTTAATTAATTTTGTGACATTGTCACGAACATTGCAGGTTTTGGCACAAAGTTATAGTTGACCAGAGACAAGGCAGTTGTCTAACTCGTCATCAGAGTTAGTTTACTGGTAACAAATAACTTCAAAGGAAGACCACATCGTGTTTCTATAAATAGATATAAAACGTATTTTGAGATCAGAGGGAGATTTGGTACAATGAATTTATGTTTTGTATTGTCTTACATAAACATGCCGATCATCGGCATCTTTCAAAATTGTATTAAAAATAGAGAACAGTTTTATGAAAATATGGATAAGCGTCTGACAAACGTCTTTACATTTTACAAAGGAGTTGCTCCAAGGCCAGTTTCTGAAACACACGTTTGTTCTTTTTTGTATAAACGTTTCTATATCCCATTCCGACAGGTGATGACTATTCACTGAAACGAAGCTTTGGGCTTATGATACCTGTCGTTATTTTAGAAAAACTGGCGGAATTCATGGATTTGTTAAAAGATCCAATAATAGTGTAATTCGACACGCCGACGCTGTTACAACTTTAGAAGTTTCATAACAAAATTTTCCTGCGGCACTCCCACAATAAGAATCTACGAGTCTATTGGTATTTATGTGTCAGAACGTTACTAATCAATCGGATTCAAGTCAGAAATAATTCCCAACGTCTCTCTCTCTTTCATTAAGCCTAAACAGTGACTAGATAAAGTAGTTTTATAGCTAAGCTAACAATTAAAACTTCTCATAAACTTGATATGTACAATCGTTCAGTATGTACTTATACATACTAACTAGAAAATATTCGTAATGATATAGATAGATTTCGTTGATTGAGAAGTATTGATAAAAAATTACAATAGTAGGTAGATTTATCTATAAAATAATAAACGAAATACACTTATAAGGTAGAATTTAAGGTAACCAAATGTACAATTAAACTAATGGCATTTATTACTTGAAGTCTAAAGACTAATGAGCATATTTAAGACGAAATGGAATTACAAACTTAGCTGTTGATATTAAACTTGAGGGAGCGCGTGCTAGGGTGTGTGGAGCGCGTGGCGAGCAGGCGCTCGGACGCTTCGCACAGGTCACTGGTAGAGTACCGGCTGCGTCTCAGGGTCGCTGGTATAGATTCTTTCTCAGGTTTCTTCACTTCGTTTTCTATTTGAACTTCGAGATCTCTGACACTGCCGCTGGGGCTTCTAATCTGTTCGAACTTTTCACTGGTGGTGCTGGAGGGCGTTTGACTCCCCGTCTCGGACTCTATGATCTGCTCGAGAGTGCTGGGGCGGCGGCCGCGCGTGTCGGTGTAGTACTCCACGGTGCCGGGCATGACAGGCGTCAGGTTCGCCATCGGGTCGATACCCAGCAGTAACATCACGGTCGCCGGGTGCTCCATTATGTACTGCGTGATGAGGTGAAGGAATGGCTCAGTTTGTGTACACTTGTGCGCTTTCGGACGCTCCGGGGTAAGCGGCCGCTCTTGCTGTTGGACATGAAATGTTCATTTTAGATAAAGAAACTAATGGAAATAAACAATTATGGAAGTGTCAAAATTCCCTTGCTACTCACAGTTGCTCTACTAACCTGATCCCAACAGAAAACGTCAGGCGGATGGCTACAGCTCCGCGCGAGCTGGTTTGGTGGAGTGCTCCACTGGAGATTAGGATTGGAATGTGCTGCGTGCCACCCGGTGGGAGCCGCCGTCATCTCTTGCAGGGCTTGGATGGCGTGGCGAACCTAAAACATAGGACCCCTTAATCGCAGTTTTGTTTTCAAGTGTTTAGTTCAGCCGTGCTCCAAAGTTTGAAGTGCAGTTGAGTCAGAAATTATAAGAATGTTCGAGGGTCTAATAACCAAGCACTTTGAAGAACCGGTTCGAAATAGTTCAAAATTTCAAATACAAAATGTATTAGGTCATCACAAGAAGTAGCTGAATAAAGAACACCACGAGGTCATAAATCCTTATCTGAAGACTGAATGATATCATTGTATTATTAAGGATCTATGTCACGTGGGTTTGACAAGTGGGTCAACGTGGGATTAGGTATTCGAGACGTGACGTCATTGTAGACTTACCTCCATGCTGAGCGCGGCCACGTCGTGGTGCAGGCTTGACACCTGGGTGTCAAGTCTATCTACCGACGACCTCGTATTATGTACTTCTAGATTTAGCCCTTCCAAAGAATCAGCTCTTGAAACTTTAGGCGTCGCTATAGAGCGCTGTCTTTCTATTCTTTCACGTAGTTCCCTATGAGATAGTCGCGGTTGTCCATCCGTTCTGAAAACACCAAAATAGTATAGAATACTTTATTATGTACACCATAAATATTACAGATATTTATAATATATACAAGGGGTGACTCAATGGGTGGTCTTATTGCTAAAAGCGATCTTTACCACCAGTATTTTACAAATATAAAAAAAATCCCATTCAAAATAAAAATGTTAGTCAACATTCGTAAAATACGTGTATCATTAATTATCCAATTTTATTTCAGACAAAGAATTCCAATTGTATTTACAATAGAAAACCAATTCAAATCGGCAAACATGTAAGCTTTGATATTTTAAACCCAACACGATGTAATATTTTTTATGATCCTAATTGAAATTATGTTGGTAATTTGGCATTAAATGATACGGAACCTGAATTTTTGATGCCGAGGGCTGTTTGCGTTTGATCCTGGAAGTTTTTTGGGCGTGAGAGCCGAGTCCTCTGCGGCGTTTTCATCATCTTCTGATATTGAAGGTAGCGTTAGTGATGGGTGACCGTTCCCGTCAGACTCTGCCTCAGCTTCATAACCCTCTCGCAAGTTGTAAGTCAAGTCGTGTTGGATGTCGTGCATGAACTCTTGCTGGTATTCAGGGTATAGCCGTAAAGCTTCGCCTAAGCCACCCATGTGTATGCATTTTAAATCACAGTAGGTTAGAGCCTGTAGGTGTGAAAGCAAAAAGCCATCGTTAGAAAGAAAAAATACTCAAGTGCCTTTATATTAGCGGCAATACTTCTAATGTGGGAAATGAATAATTCAGTTTACCTTAACATCACTGCTCGATTTCACCACAACATCAGGATTATTTCCCTGTTGATGTGACGAGCCTGAACCGTTGTAAGCTTGCAAATGGGTATTCATGTCGCATCCCACCAAATCTCCTTTTCCTATTTAATAAAAGGATTATGAATATTTTTACAAATGACACGTCGGAGGTAGGTTGGTAGATGAATGTGGCGTGGTACGAACAATGGATTCATTTGTGTGGGACTCAGACTCACCCAGAATAGCGACGACCATGTCGTTTTGCATCACTTCCATAGAACCGTTGCATATGTAGTAGATGTACGTCAGCGCGTCCCCTTTGTGCACGAGGTACTCGCCGGGGGCACAGAAGTTGTTCCGAATGTGCAGAGACAACAGCTTGAGGCAGCCCTGCGACGCTGATTCGAAGATCGGGAGGGATAATATCTCACGGTGTAAATGTAGTGACACGTCACCACGTAGCTCCTCGGGAAATTCTTTCAGAGTCTAAAAACAAATAAACCCATCAAACAGCTACTAAAAAATATCTTCTCAAATGACTTCAAAGCAGCAACCTAGATTTGGATTGACTTTACACGTAAATGAGATTTTATAAAAATATAAGGGCTTAGCAATATTATATTTAAAAGTGTAGCAGAGTTAAGGAGATTAAGTTTATCGCATTATATTTCGTTTCCAACCCATTTAACTCGGTTGGGGTTCGGACGAACTTCAAAGCTGTGTTATCTTGTCCCCGTATTTGCATTTGATACTTCCTCACCGGTGCGTATTAATAAAAACTTTTTTACAAAAAAAACAACCGACTTAAAAAAAAACACTACAAAGTGATAAATAACTTTAATTTCGGAAGTTGGTGTCGTTGATTCCGCATTTTCGTTTTGTGACACCGACTTCCGAAATTAAAGTTATATATCACTTTGTAGTATTTTTTTTTGAAGTCGGTTGTTTTTTTTTGTAAAAAAGTTTTAATTTATCACTTTTTAGTTGTACCTACCCCACACAAATTCAAATCGCATAGAAATGCCGGAGATTCAGTACATTTATGTATATAACTTCGTACATAAGAATAATTACCTAATGTATTATATACTAAAACCTTCCTGAAAGTATGTAGATTACATTAGTGAAACAATTATCAAAATTGGTTCATTAGTTTTTGAGAAAATCGCTTTCGGTATATCGCAATGACGAATGAAACAATAGATAGCTTTTGTTGCTGGATTATAGCTAAATGGTATTTTGCAAATTCAGTCCAATGATTGTTAAAGAGAACTAATTTTCATGATGAATTATAACAATTACCGCTAATTATTCTCAATTCATTGCACCTGACCGCAACAGATACATCAAATCAAACTCAAAGCATTTATTTCAATTAAACCATGTACAGGCACTTTTGAATTGTCAAAAATCAAAAGTGCTTGTACATCACATCACATAGACATAATTATGTAGGTAGTACCTACAAACAATACTCACACAATGTTTGACACTTTATTTTGGAAGTTCTACTATGACGCGAGGAAGAAAGATCACAAGTATGAATAGATAATTTATTATTTACCTCGTGTATATCGATGCCGTGGTTCAACGACCACATAGTCTGGAAGTAGTCCTGCATTCGCTGCTTCAGCTCCTTGGGCACTTGGTTTATGCTAAGAAAGTCTTTCAGATCGCGCCACTTGCTTTGATACATGGAACGGCGTGAGTACATGCGCTGGATGATAGCCGTGACGTTTCCGAACACTACGGCGTGCATCAGTGCTAAAACAGTGGAAATGTGCTACTTAAGCTCAGGTTCATAGGGGCGTTTTTCCCGCGACGATTTTTTTTCGCGCACTGGATTTTCAACGCATTGCTTAGCGCCGAGAGTTAAAAATCCGACAGTGTGTTGTTTTTGACGCGCTAGGATGTGCTCTGTTGGATTTTCAATGCTTGGCTCAACAATGAGAGTTCAAAATTCAGTGCGCGATAAAATCCCGCCGCGATATTTTTATGCCCGTGGCGATCGTGGGCATAAACTCTGAAAGTTTGGATACTCAACGTCTTTAATTGTCGTATGAAGTGGCGATGAGGTTGACGCTGTGGTTTCAAGCTCGTTGTTTGCACACCGCAAAAAGTTACCTGTGTTATTAACTACGTGCAATCTCATAATTAAAACATTAATTATGACGTGACGTGTGATTGAGAATGCTCGAATAAGATCCTGATATTAATTTACATTACGTTCCACTTAAATGCATTGAGCCGTTCCCAAATTAGAATTTGACAGTTTTATATTAACCTGGATATTTTCGACGATTGATCAAAGAAACAGGTTATTCTGTGATGCTGGCTAATTTTAGACTCTAGTAAGCATGACTTGCTAGTAAGCGTCTTGAGTGAGTTGTGTAAACTGATTTTTGTGTTTACCTTTGCTTACAAGTCGACAAAAGAACATTAGACACAAGAACGTAATGTTCAAGGTAAACAAGATAGGGCACAATGTAAACGTAGGTCGAAAAGTTGACTCAGTAAGAGAGTAACAGGTGGGAAAATAGATTGGCATGTTGTAGGGAGTTGCCGTACCTCCGATGAGCATGGTGATGATGCTGAAGATCTTCTCTGCGAGCGTGTTGGCGGACACGTTGCCGAACCCCACGCTGGTGAGCGACGAGCACGTGAAGTACAGCGCCGTCACGTAACTCTCGCTGTGCGATATATTCGGGATCGGCACTTTCAGCCTCTCCGCCAGATTGTTTATCCATCCTAGAATTAAACAACTCGACTTTACTCAAACGAAGCAATAAAAAAGTTTTATCTCCGAGAATCTTATTGATGTATCTCACAGCTGAAGTTTGCACAAGTTGAAAATCGGATTGCTGAATTTACATCGAGTTGATTTATTTAGGTGTGTTTTTTAAGAACGTGTTTACTTTGAATAAGGGTTCTGTTATAGTCATAGTCTAATCTTTTTCAACATTAAGCTTTAAATCAGACTTTCATAAAATTACCTAGGTCCCAACTTTCGTTTTTGTGAATTTCAATCTCTTTGTCTGCTATGATGAACCAAATGCAGGCGAGCCAGTGAGCCAGTAAAGTGAAAGAGAGCATTAGCAACGTCAGTATCAAAGCCGAGTACTGCGAGTATCGATCCATCTTCTGTAGCAGCCGGGCGAGTCGCAGCAGTCTTGTTAATTTAACTAAATGCACGTTCCCGTGTGCCGACTCCTGTTCGAACAAAGTAGCAGATTAATTACTCACTTCAAAGAAAAGAGGACCTTCATGTAGATAGGTATAGCAGACAACAAAATACAAAGGCTGTATACGGGTGCGGTGAAAAGACTCGGCACCGCTTAGTTTAAACAATACATAAATAATAACTCTGTTACAGTAATTGGTTGGTAGTGTTAACTCACCGCGCCGCTGTACACGTCGGACGCGTAAAGTAGGTCAAACGGCAGCGCCGCCAGGAGATCCACCACAAACCAGCTCCGGATGTAATTAAGGGCTATCGCCTTAGAATCGGAGACTACTTCTCCTTTCTTACTTACGAATGTCGTCCGGAAATTAAGCACTATATCTGCAAAACGCATATATGAGGTGTAAAACTTTCCGATATAGGATATTATAAAGTTACAGAAGTGATTTACCGATAATGAAGAGCGCTTCTACCACGACATCACTCGTCACACTTATCCTGGGGTGTCCTTCGTCTACGAAACTGGCATTGTACGGAACCACCACGGCCACATAAAACGTGGCTATGAGGATCAGCCAATCCCAGAATGTTTTAAAGACCCCGTAGTGTGGTATTATTAATCTAGACCTTTTTAATGCTGATGTTTTATATTCAGGTAACGGAGGGTCCGATGAGTGTAATAGATTCTGAAATAATTTACATAATTTTATTGTAGCTTTCAACAGTCAACTGTTTCATTAAAATTATTTCGGCGCCGCGCCATATTTAAATCATGAAAACTTTCACAAGTACTCAGGAACCGTCCCAAACCGGATGGATAGGATGCGGGCGCCCGAGTACCTACTGTAGCGGAAAACTAAAATGCCTCTCAGTTGAAAATAAAGTTTACCTTACTAACATTGTTGAGTTTTAGTTTCGACTTCATTTTGTCCGGTTTATAATGTCCTGAAAGCTGGTATAGTACCGCCCTAGAGCGTCGCCTGCCCATGTTCGCGGGCGACGGCGCTTCGGGGTCAAGATTGCCATTCGGGTCTGGAAGTAGGCAACTAGATTCAGCGCGGAACCGGGCGCCCAAGAGTGCCGCTGCGGGTACAAATGGGGATAACGCTAGAGTGACCACGCCAGCCGAAGGCCGCACCGCGGCTCCTGCATGCATAAACCACCCTGTTACACACTGGACCACTGGCTCAGTACCAGCTACGAGTAATGTCTACTTATTATAAGGAAACTTTGCCACTTGAAGGATTTTCTTATAAAGCCGTATAAAAGATATTTCTCGATTTCTCATAGGTCATTGAAATTAACCTAATTAATTGTAAATTACTGAAGTGAAATGTCTCAGTAAAAGGGAGTTTTGAGGATAATATGCCGGAGCAAATTAGATTAGCGTACAAGAATTATCTTTCTACATTTTATATAAGAAAAATCTTATAAGTAGGCAGTGCTGTTTTGATACCGCGAAAGTTCAAAATACCGAAGTATAAAATTGTTGGGATTTCCGTTATACGAAAACTATAAAGGATTATTATTAGGCTATTTCCATTAATTTACCGACAAACAAAGCAGCCATGATAAACTTTATTAATATCAATGTATCGATAAGTACTCGTATGTAGATAGGTTGACGCGGTTATTTTGATTCGGAACTTTCGTGAGTTTGTATCAAAAACAGGATGTCGCCAGAAATTAAAGTAAGCAAGTACCAAGCAGCCTACGGTGCGACAATTTAAATATCATAACCATTAAAATTAAAAGTAATCATTAAATAATGTAAACTAAAACATGGCGTTTGTAATAAGTATGAAGAGAGGAAAAGGATAAACAAAACATAGAGTTAAAATTTCAAAAGCACGAGGAAGCGAGGGTAAAAATCTAAATAATTGGATCTAAATTCAAATAATATTTAACGAATAGAAGACTTTTGTTTTTTTATTGTCATCAAAAGCCGTTTAGCTTTAAATTAAAAACGATATTGTCCTGGATAGTATCGGTGATAATATTTTTTACCCGACTCCAAAAAAAGGAGGAGGTTCTCCATTCAATTCTTATATTTTTATTGATATCTTAATATTGTTTCGTATTTATTGCATGTTATGCGTAAATAACGTTTTTTAAACAATGAGTTTTAAATTAAATAATTGAAATGTAGATACCTATTAATTAATTAAAAAATGATCATGTTAATACTAGCCTTTTCCAACTATGTTAAGTACAAGTACGACAATGACAATAGCAATAAGATAACTAACTAGACATTACCTAAATTTTCGGCAGGTCAATGACCGCTACAACTACTACCTACCTGTAATTAAAAATAGATGTAGATTTTTTTCTAAATATTTGATTAATTAGTCGAAGGTTTACCTAAAATTTCCTTTACAACAGGTATTTAGGAGTCAGTGCGGTACAGATCACTTAATCCCCAATTTGTAGACAAGCACTCTTCTGACTTGAAAACTATTAATATAATTACACAAAATAGCCACATTCTGTAGTCAATACAAAGCTGTTTAGTTTAGTTTCTAAATAGTGTTCAGTAAAGGAAAGTTTCCCGTTTAGCCCTCTGTTAAAAAGGTACAGTAGGCCGCAAGTTATTGCACATGGTCACAAAACCAGTATAAGCTGGCCTTGTGTTTTATTGAAGTTACTGTAACCACCGACGGCGGCGACGTGCAGACGACTGTACAAGCGGCTGAATAGAACAATTTTGAATTTAGTTGTCACTTTTCATAGAATTAAAAGGACATCAATCAAGTGTCGAACATTTTATACCTACTCAAAAATTAAAGTCAGTTATTAAAATATGATTTTTGGCATTTTCAATCTCAAATCAGCAGCCGGAGGGTAATGTTAGACTTCGTTGTAATATGTAGTTAAAAATGCTCAAGAGGTCATTTCCCATAAGACAGCAGTACCTATTTTTTTTTCTGGCCGGTACTTTAATTTTTGGTACGAAATCAATGATGTCCTTTGGTGGTTTACAAAAACTATTCTTACTTACCTAAGTAATGAAAGTTTGCGGTCGGTATTACACGTTTCGTTTTTGCTTTTAGGGATCATTGGGAAACTCTTATAAATATTCGTTGGAATTAATTCCCTAGATGGACGCAGACAACACATTTAGCTGATTGAAACCAGACAGAGTGCTGCCTTGTGTTGAGATCAATTCAATAAACATAGAAACTGATATGAGTACTCAATAGTTTCGTTTTGATATTATTTTCTATAGTGTTTGATATATGTATAGGTATGTACAAGGTGTTCACGCGAAACTTACCTTTTTATTTAATTAAAGATTAACGAAAGTCACATTATTGAAAACAACTTAAAAACAACTTAATGATTTAATTAACACCAAGAGTTTAATTGTAAAAAATCTTGTAATTATTTTCCCGCTCTCTAAGTTTGCTTGGCTTGCAAACTGAAAATGAATTCCAATTGAGTTTGGTTTCTGTAAATAAAAATAAAACCTTCGTGGTTAGGATATAATTAAAAAATACATTAAACTGGCCACTTTGCTGGAAAATAATGACGTGATGCCAATAATGACTGCTTTTTCTTATGTTTTTTAAAAATAAGTTGTTTTTCAACGACCAGCTAGGTTTATTTTAAATATTTACTTTTTATTTATTTTCAATTTCATTATTAAATTAGTTTCTAATCACTATTTTTATTAACTTTATGATTTTGTAGACTCATTAAAAGCTACGTTTCTTTTACTTAGTTTGGTTTGTAATAAACATAAAAACTTTGAAGTAAGGAACCTTTTTAGTCAAAAATAGGTACAAGAAACTGGCGACCGTTTTACAAAATATTGACAGATTGCCATTAATTTTTTTTATGTTATATTGTTTTCAACTTTCTTTTACTTCAGAGTCAGCCAGGTGTATTTTTTGGTATTCCAAACTGTTTGATAGAATCTTTTGAAATTCAATCATCTTCAACTACGCCTATTTCTATTGCTTAATTTTGAGATAGCTTAACAACTTATAATTATTTTCAAGAAGCGTATTTACGATATGAACATTTGAACAGAAAAGAGAGTTCCTACGTACTAGTTTTTTTAAGGTGTTTTATTTATTGAATTCAAATGATATCATTTCTATCTAAACTATACACAAAACGATTAACTGGGTCTCATAAAAGAAATTAAAATTACAATGATCCTAAGATACGAAACAAAGTTTATTCAACTTGGAGCATGCTCGACTTAACGAATAATTTCTTTGGCTTTTGAATGAATATTAATATTTGTTTGTTCGTACCTACTACAAACCGCTACAAAGCAGAAGCGGACGGATTAAGCATAATTTGACTAAAGCCTAATCAAAACTGACTCCTGAAGCTTGATCCCATATTTTAAAAGTTGAACAGAAAAGTACAGCGTTAAACTCAAATAGCTAAAGTAACGGGCAACAGCGGGTTAGGTTTCCATTTTAAAACTCTCTAAAAACAACGTATAAGTAGAGTGTTAACATGCAATAGTGCATGCAGTCTGCAAAGTAAGAGAGTACTTATCTGTCTAGTCTAGGTTTTAGTTTTAGCATGGGTTTAGCTGAAAATACAGGCGGTTAGTTCACCTCTGAATTTTAGAATGCTAAGAATTTTGATCCTGATACACAGAATTATAAAAAAACTAAACGAATCTACGGACTTTTAACCATGTATCGCCAATCCGATTTCCGAACAGAACAAATATTTGATTGATCTACAAATACATAGTTGTTCCTAATCTGGCTTTATGTGAGGTTTGTTTGTGTTTATAAACGTACCTCTACAGGATAAATCGCAAAAGTGGGGCACGAAATTTAAAAAATAAAATTTATATTTTTATGAATTAATATGTAGGTTTTTTTGATCAGTGTGATAGCAACCGCCTGTATTCACAGTCACGCATGTTTGTATAATTTGAATGTGCATCGAAAAAATGTTTGTAAAATAAAACTAGGAAATGAAACATGTAGGTATTGCGCAGGCGTATGGACCATGAAACAATTCATAAAACGCAAACTGGCGACATGTTTGGTCTATTCAGATATATTAAACAAGGGGTCGGTAAATGATGTAAGTTATTTTTGTTATTCAAGGTTAAATCGAAATACAGGGTGGTTTCAATTAATTTGATATATAAGTTTGTGGGCAAAGGGTATTTTAATTCTTAAAAAACAGCCCATGCTTTAAGTTTAACTAAACATTGCTGGTATAGCGGGGAAACAAACTAACATCAAACCTTTCCAGAATTCAAATATAAAAAAACCGGTAAACCGGTAATATCCGGTTTTAATAAACATTTTTGACAATAACGTGTGATGTAAAAATGACAATGACAATTGTTTATTAACTTAAAGCATGACTATCCTTTAAAAAAGACTATTTATTAAAAAAAAAAAAACAAGCAAATGTATTAAAATATCATTAAAATTAGTGTTGCTGTTAAGCTTACACCTACATACAGTTATTGAACGTGGTCCTTTGCTAACAGATCGGCGCTAATTTCATCCTCATTAACTTAATACGTGTTGAGACAAGTGATGCAATGTAGATACAAAGAAAAACAATTGAGTTATATTCGCTACGAAGTGTTTACTCGCTAAATCTATTTCTATCTACTCAGACTTATTGCCTGTCTAGCTACAGACTAGTTTATAAAGTCTACACAGAGGGTACGATACAATACTCGTAAAGGAACTTTACCGTGCGGTGATGCTCGCAACTCGCTATGGCAACGGGGAGCTACGGGCGCTCAATCTAATGCTATCAATCTTATAGATGTACCTAGAGCACTAGAACAACGTGCTGAGTGATGAGTTAATACAAATGCACAACTGTCAGCATCCTCGAAAAACATCTCATTAAATATTCAGAAGGCTTTGGAACAAGGTCACTATTTGGAAAGTACTTATTATAATTTTATGAGGGTTGCACTTTGTTAGGAAGTCTCGAGTGTCATCATTACAAAGGCCACTCACCGCTGTCGAAGTTCTCATTAGTGTTCATAGCGGCCATCTTGGTGTTGGTGATATCTTTGAACGAGGCGAGAAATAAAACCACTTCTCGTTTCTCATTCTTAATTGGGACGATGTCGAGCAGGCACCAAAAGGGAGATCCTGAAAATTTTAATGAATGTTAATTTCGGTTCAAATTCAAAGGAAGGAACGATTGCCTTAACAAACATTGATTATGTATGAATGAAGCTTCGAATTTTTGTGAACCGGTAGTCGAGACATTAATGTTTTGTAAAGCGTTCACCGGACGTCATTTTGAAGTAGGCCCTCAATATGGTGTCGGTGCTCGGAAGAGCGTCGTTCTAAAGGCAGTTAATGCTGCTGACAAGGAACAGCTGGCTGCTTGTAAAAGTTTAATTTTGTCGAATGGAATCGTAAAACTCTTATTGGTTTTTGTTTACGATTGTGGCATAGACGACGTTTTGTAGGTAAAGCTATTAATGCAAAGGATCGAGGGTCAAATTAAAAGTCTTTCTTTTAATATCTCGACGTTTTACGACTCTGCTTTTTAATCTATTATGTAAATATTATAATAACCTTTTACTATGTCTTTGTCTCTTTTGTCACTAGAGCGTGTGACGTTAACTGTGCATGCCACTGCGTAATTAATATTAATAGATAAGCGAATCATTTATGCACCTGTGACTTATAGAAGCTGCGACATCAGAGGAAAAATTTCACAATTTTATTTTATGAGTCGATCCATCGATCGGCCAAATCAAATAAAGGAACACGTTTGAAAAAAAGTAACCTTGGTTGCGGACGCAGGTGTATTCTGATTACAAAAAAAAACTGGCACGTTGGAAACTTCGATAGCGCGTCGTGCGCGCGGCTCGAAGTGCAAAGCTCATAAACGTTTTCGTTGCTTTTCTACGAATGCAATTTAACGGAAAAGCTTCTCGCCGATATTGAGTTTGGCGCTTTTAAAAGGCAATTCACTTAATGGTTATTATAGTGTTCATTTAATATTTTTTAATATTTTATATTGTTGCTTTCCAGAAAATGTTCGTTCAGCTTTTACCAAGTATACGTTTTAATATTTGGTGGATGATATAATTAATTTCAAATTATTTTGTGCAACTTCTAGTAAATTGAGAAAATATAGATTAATTAAGACATGACACGCTAATTGTCTTTCGAGTTCGTGCAACACCACTTCGGGATTAGGAAACGTCTGTTATTGACACTTTGAAGTCTCTCACGGAAGCTAACCGTCAATTTATGCGATGCCTTGGTTTGTAAACTAACTAGAGTCAGCCTGAGGATGGCCGTCTTAGATCGAGATTAATAAACATTACTTAAGTACGGGCTTTGGTTTAGATATGCAGAGGCTTATCTCATAACTTCAAGTACCTCATAACTCATAAGTGCAAGATAGAGACCTTGCACTTGAAGTTTGACAGTCGTGCTAGTGATAAGAATAATGCCCAGCCAAAGCACAAGCTAAATAATGTTTGTTTATCTCGACGTTAAGGGTAGCGGAACCGATCAATCGCAATTGATTTAATTGCAATCAATTGTAATTGTAGCAATATTGTCCATTGCTTCAATTGCATTTCGTAGACGAACAATTTGAGCATCAATGTGTATCAATCACGTAAAAATTGACAATTGCAATTGATCGTTTTGATTTAGAAAATAACTCACCATTTTTCTTATAAAATATAAGTTCTAGTTTGAGCTCGTGCTTGGCCTCCAGCGCGGTGTCGATCTCGTGCCGATGCTCCTCTCGAGTGTCGGGCCCGTGCAGGAACTTGCACGCACAGCCCTTCTGCATGATGTGCGCGCGCGCCCAGCCTGTCAGCTCGCAGAACCCGTCCGAACAATACACGATGGGGTAGCACGGCACTTGCGCGTTGCCCAGCACGAAGTTGCTGTCTGTTGAGAGAAATGGTGGAGATGAGGAAAGAGTCAACTGCCATAATTGCTTAGTATGTGTGTGTGCCTTGCCTAATCCTACTATCCTATCTTACTAATATTATAAACGCGAAAGTTTGTGAGGATGGATGGATGGGCGTTTGTTACTCTTTCACGCAAACACTACTGAGTGATTTGGATGAAATTTGGCACACAGTTTATACCTAGGACTAACACATAGGATATTTTTTATCCTAATATTCCCACGGGATCGAAACTTATGTGGGTGAAACCGCGGGGCGCCGCTAGCAATAAATAAATACTGTAACCGTATTAGGTACAGTCACATCTAAATTGACATAAAATTATCTATTCGATACATTGAATGTCAGTATTTCATATAATAGTGTTTTGTTATGTTATTTAGATTATTTGAGGCAATTTGTTGTAATCTAGTTTTTTTAATTAATTTATTTTCGTATTCGATTATTTGTAATCTACTTATTGTGCTGACAACAGCATACAAAAATAAATTGATAATTGATTCTCTTTGGAAAGGTTGTAATGGTGGGAGATTGCTTTTGGGAAGTGTTTTTCTGGTACGGTTGTCGCGTCGAGGTCGGACGTACAATAATTGGTCTTTTACATTGCTGGTCTCCATCTGCATATAAGTTATCATAGGTACATAGTTGTCATATTGTAGAACCAAAACAATAAATACTTATACTGAAGTGAGGCAGTTTTATTACAATAGCTAAGTAAGAGTTAATATTCTTTTAATTTCACTTCTGTTTCGATTTTAATCAAATATTTAGTTAAATAAATATTAAGTATTTAAAATACTGAATCGACTATTGTGATGGACAAAGAGATCAGTATTATTAGGGGCACCGGATAGTTATCTTGTATCTACTCTACTACTATAAGTTATCAAACAGCTAATAAAAATAAATATGTTAGTAGGTATAACCAGTGAGTGGAAAGACGAATATTTTTGCCTGTAGATATCGTTGACTGCACATACCTACGTAGTAGCGTAGCTGTAGTTCTGGCCACTAGTGATTAATGGGTAAGGGCATTGCTAATCCGACGAAAATTCGTTCTGTGACGTCAACAGTGTCCTACAGTATCGGCTGTGCTATTTCCATAGTAGTAGATTATTTACAAGGGGATAAAGCAGTGCTTTATGTCACGGGTGCTATACAAGATGGCAGGGACATCCATGCGCAAACTGTAACCATGAATTCAGTACAGCGGAGAAATTTTTCGTAGGTAATCAAAAAAAAATCTGCTGTTTCATAGAAAACTACAATACATACGCGGAAAATGTAAAATCATACGACGAAAAATTTATCTAAACGCAGGGGGGGTCCAGAATCATGTACTGAATTCATGGTAACAGATTGCGCGTCGATGTCCCTGCTAGCCTGCGGGGTAATTGCGTAACATTGGTACTATCAGTAGCAATGGGTTTCATTTTGACAATCCAAAAACATTCATTGCGTTATTTACGTTGTTGAGCAGACACATTTTGCGAACATATGAAGCAATGGATGAGCAAATATCCTTCAAAATGATTCAGATTGAGATCAATAGTGTGTTACGCAATTCGGGTGCAGTATTGAATTACGAACGTAACAAAGGATTTCCGTGAAGTAATTTTGTCCCGCTAAGTTTTTTTTAAATGTTTTTATACGAATTTTTTAGTTGAGGGTCCAAGTTTAAATCAAATTATGGACCAGTCGAAATGAAATTCAGTACAACATTATTGCCCAGCCCTAAGCTGACCCCCTTACTAATAAACATATTATTATATCAGATGAATAGACACACCGATTTCTCTCTTTCAGTCATCAGTAATTTGACTTTCGAAAGAAGAAGACAACGCGTTGTGTAACTGTACAGACGCTATATAACGTTAATAGTAAGGGGTAATGCTTTAATTACTTGCTTTAGATTAAGTTTGTATGACATATAATATATAATAATAATTTATTTTATAAAACGTTTAGGTACAAAAGGTGAAAATTTAGCCAAGAGTAGTAAAACCATACAATTATAGTGTCTAAAAATAAACTAAAACTAAAATATGTTTTATTATAGGTAATATAATTTGACATTACCGAGTGTGGAATAGTAGATTGTTATGCAAGGGTCGAAAGTAATCAATTCCTATACGAGGCATTTAGACGCCCGAGCGCAGCGAGGGCGGCTATAGTCCGAGTAGGAATTGATGACTTTTACCCGTGTTAAACACTCTACTTTTCATTTCGAATATAAGGAAAGTAAAAAGTAGTAGTTTTTCTAAAATATTTATTGATAACAATAACATGCATAGTACCTATTTAAAATTAATGGAGAAGTTAGAACAATTTGTGAAATTTAAAGTTAAATTCTTGTTTGGATTATTTACGGTGTTTGATATATTATGACTTTGGCTATACTGGATGTCTGTAAAAGTAGGAGACTCTGGTATTTGATTAGACGGTGGAATCCATGGCAGAGACTCCCTTGAAGTAGTTGGTTGATGCGAACTGGGGCGTAAATTTATAGTCTCAGTTAATTTTCTTGAAATTTTGGTTTTATTTTGGACAGAGTCCTCAATGTAGCCTTCCGCGACTGTGCTGGATTTCCATCCTCCATGTCTTTTTAACATTGTCAAGTTCGCCCCAGAATCGGCTAACAGTGTCGCTGACGTTCTTCTATAACAATGCCCGGTATACTGCTCACGGTTTGGTAAATTCAAATTTGTTGCTATTTACTTCGGCATACCTGATATTTTCAATTACTGCATTTGCCTCGTCTTTAACCGAATCTAGGGTCAATATTTCAGAATCGCTTGATCTCTTTTTATTAAAGAAATATTAGTCTATAAAATGAAGTTTTTGAATTTCGGTACAGCTTACAGGGTTAGTATCCCGCCAAATAATACTATTGTATTTTTTTTTTTTAAATATGGAACACACCGCGTCAGCGCGGTGGGCTGTCCCGCTTAATAGTTTTTTTTTTTTAATTCACACTGGCTGTTTATACACTCACAAGACTGCAGCATTTTTCTTAATTTATGTAAAAAATTTCGTAGCTGACTACAGTTCTATTTTCAAAATTCATTCCCACCCTAAAGAGGGAAGTAATTACTATGAGTTTTTCCCGCCCTGTGGTGGGAAACAGCGTCTTCCACCCGCTATTTGGATCAAACAAACACTACTTTCCGAGTATGAGAAATGAAAAAGTAATTTACAGTGAAAACAGTGGTAGCACAAAACCTGACATCAGACAGACGGTGCGGACTTTAAATTGAGAACCATAACGAGAATTTACATATCTCGCGGCAGCGTATAAATTAAAATAAAATGATATTAGCAGTGTTGTTACGTACATAAACCCACGCGTTCTTCCCAATCAATCTGCCTTTCCTTTTCCCAACTATGTTGGGGTCGGCTTCCAGTCTAACCGGATGCAGTTGAATACCTGTATTTCTTCCTTTTATTATCATCACGCATTCTTCCCATGGGGGACAATGGGGGTTGGCAGAAACTACAGAACGCCAGCACCGGCTAAGATCCTTACATATTTCTATGTCCTCCTAGGGCAGGGATGGCGAACCTCTATACATCTTCGTTCCATTTTTTCCATATTAATATTAACTGTGGCCATGGCGTGCCAACAAACAATCTTGTCTATTGAAAAAAAAAACTATAAATACTTTCACAATAATACCTTTATTATCTTTGTAGTTAGCAAAAGTGTCACTTTGGAAATAGGTTCATTTTTTTTTTACAAGTATATCTATAATAATATAACTCTCATATTGTTATGTAAATTAAATGCTAACGGATATTCCGAAACGATAAATCATTTCAACTTCTAACATGATTTTAACGAGCAGCGACATAAAATCAAGTTAGTCGCGCGTCGCGTGTGGCATGGCTTTGTTGATACTCGTTTATACGATCCGTAGTGTTTCACACTTAGAAATTGACTATCTAATATTCGCTTTGAGCTAACACTAAAACAACGTACCTGCTAATGTAATTACACTCTGTAAGTGCTTTGTTATCCCAACTGTCGGGTTAGTGGCCTTCCATTTACTTACCTGATAGTAATGGATTCTTGCCTATTTACACATAAGTGGTACAGATTGTTTTGTATGCAACATGTCCCGGAATTAACGCACACCACCAAACACCCCAATTAGAATATTATGTTATAATCATAATACATACACTGAATTTTTACTGTTTTGTATAAAACATTGTGTATTTATTAAATTAATTATACTTACTGATTGTGGGAGAAATTTGTGGTCTCATTACAAATCTACGCATGCACACAGTCGCACATGTATGAGTTTAGCGTATTATATTATCTGTGGTTTAGCGTAGAAGGTACTTCGTCCATTTTGGCTTGTTTTGACTGTAGGTACAGCGGAAGTGTCACTTTAATTTTCGTAGTTTTAATTATTTTTGGGATATAAAATTATCTATACTAAAAATGACAAAAATAGATTCAGTAAACGATTCTGAATAAACTACTTTCATTAATGTAATTGTGTACATCCAATCATACAGAACTATCTGAATTCTGATTAAACAGGAGTACGCACTACCCCTAGTGACTGCTTAACTTAATTCGACAGAAATCAGCAAACCTGAAACCAATTTTATCTGAAATACCAACTTAAATGCCACCAACTGTAACCCACACAGAGGAAGTCCACGTGGAATAAGTATTGCTTTGCGTAGCGTCACCCGCCGTTATAACGTGGGTGAATTATGACATCAGAGGTACACAGATAATGCAGGCCTCGGATCTCGGTTGGCGCCCACAGTGCGACCACGTGTATTTCGGTGACGTCATAAAACCTTGCACAACGGTTACCGAATTTTTGTGACTAAGCTATGGCTGCAGATGTAATCTCCGTTACAGGTATTTGTATACAGAGTGACGGTTTAAAGGCAAGGGGGCACAGATATGTAAATACCTGCTGGGGCCTCTTCTAGCACTTGACCTCGTTGGCTAGATCAAACGATCTGCGTGATAGTTATTTTGTCGGGAGCTTCTCAATCAAATCATTCAAATTTAACAAGGTAGTTACTGGTTCACCATACGAAGTTATTCGGAGCTTTATTTTGGTTGAAAACTTAGGAAAGCAACGAACCGATCCTATATTGTGCGGCTAAAGAAAATTCGACCTAACATTAAGTCTTTGTCAGATTTTCGTTCGTAGCTTTCATAACAGCTTGGCAGTTATTCGGCCGTATTCACAGATACTTTACGAAAAACCGGAGCTTTTATTCGTTTTTGGTATAAAATAAAAGAATTATGTCGACGTATACCTATTGAATATCATAAAAGCGTGCCTAGGTATAGTACAGGTTAGGTTAAAGTTTTGATTGCTCTCCGGTGAGCGCTCCCCACCCCCTCCCCCACATTTAAGCGGCGAGTGGACGATGAGCGTTTAATCCCGGAACTTTGTTCATAGCATTTGACGTAAGTGTTTGCACCCATGAGACGCTGTCTACATTTTTTATGAAGCCCTAGTGGTCGCGAGGGATTGGAAGTTATAAACGCAGGAAAATTGTAAAGGAAAAGTGGAGCTATTTCGTAGTTAATGGACTTTAGCATTTTCCTCCTTATCGTAATATTTAATTGACAATATAATGACAATTCTACCGGTATCGTCCTGAAAAATAAAGAAAATGGAAGCGAAAAATAAATGCACATTTTTTATTTGGGTCGTCTTAAAATAGCCACAATGTTTGTATACAATGTAATGAAAAAAACTAACCTAAAACTAATCTATCTGTGAATAGGGAAAATAGATGGAATTCACGGTTGGAATATTTGGGGTCGAAATTCCACAATTCGGGTTTACACATCCCTAGCTAAACCCGTAACAAACATATGACAGTATTAGTACTTAGAACATTCAACGGGTGATGTTGCGAACCAACCGGAAGGGAATTGTATTGGCTTTCCAGTTGCCTTAATATTCAAGCAATTTCCCCAACATAGACGCAATTGCACTCCCACAAGTTGCTCTTGCATGGTTGGCTGTTCTATCAGAATTAGGTAAGAACGTGTGGAACCTTCAAAGTAAATATAAATATCGATAAGTACTGATCAATCATCACGCATGTTTTCTCTAAAGGGTAAACCAGCGTGGGCTGAGGAGTTTTTTTGGCACCACTCGAATATTGAGGTGAAAAATACATGCAAAAAGTTATTTTTCTTCCTTAAAACTTGCATATTCGTCAATATTCGTGGAAAAGTTTCTACGCAAACGAACTCTGTCTAAAATCGCTCAAACAATTTGAGAATCGCAAACTATTTCGAACGATAATTGGGAGTAAATCATATTGGATTCTATTTCTTCCAACGTAGATGTGCATTCCTACAAATACCCTGCTGGCGCTTCCTTATCGCCCCTCTCAACCCTTAGATACACAGGTATCCATATTTTTATCTTTTCAAGTCACAAAGCTCACTCTAGCGTTAACGCGGGCAAAGTATCGCGTGTACCTCGTGAAGTCATGACTAGAGCCCCGCACTACGCAATTTATTTGCCGATTCCCGCCAGTCAAGTATAACGTAGATCGCTACAGAATATTATAATTATGCTTTACAGTTTATTTTCATAATACCTAAAGCCTTGCGATAGTAGCTTGTTATGAATGGGACAGATGCGATAGCTGCAGAAACGCGTGCGTGCGAGTGTGTTTCGTTGTGTAGTTTCATATATCTTTGGTGATTGAAGGGGACTTTAAATAACAGATTCCGTTTGCCTCAATTGGACATAACAATTATTATTTTATATACCTACCTACAAAATAGTATTTTGTGAAATTCGTAACAAAATAAATCAATCATTCGTGCTATTAACATCTTAAGTTTTTCCCTAACAAGATTTGAGCTTTGACTGGTCAAAAACCGATCGCTATTGATGGTAGCTAGTATAATCATAACTGCCAGTATAATATATCGCTAATGATGTAGATTATTGGGACGTTAAAACCAGAGATAGATAGGTTCTTTTACCTCCAGAATGCCAAACCTGGTGATAGATAGGTAATTGGGTTCGGCCGTAAATTGATCAAGACGAAGGTTTAGCAAAATTCATGAATAAATTATGTTAAATACAGATTATAATCTAAAATAAATCTTTCACTGCGGTAAAATACTTTAGGAATGCATAAACAATCTGATGTTAACGCTAATATTTACCCGTAATTTTAAATTGAAAATTTTACAAGATAATAACCGAATTTCTAACCATCGTCGGACGGTTTTCGATTAAATATTTAGGTGCTGTAGCTACAACGTTCAACTCTCCACAAACAAGTTTTTACCATTGATGAATTGTTTCTACGGTCTAAAAACCCGCGTCAAAGTCAAAATTAACTCTCTTACAACAGTTCCTTTTAATTAATTAACGAAAACATAAATTACTTGTAACTTGCTTAATAATTAAGGTAGCTTATGTTTTAAAAACAATGAAAATTGAAGCATCGTGTTTGTTATGTAAAGCTCAGAAGTCCCTTTAATGGGGCAAAGTTTTTAATGAACAGTAAGAAATGATTAAAGTTTGTTAATATTCTGTTACAGTGTGGGCAAATATTAGGTAACTGTTCGAAGAAGAGTGAGCGTCTGTCTACTTCAATATGAAAATGTGATAACCAAGTTATTGGCTGAGATCAAAAGAGTTTCTTTAAATAATATTATAGTAATAGAAAATATGTAGACAGACTTGGATACATTAGGATGGATAGAATATATATTCAATGCTCTATTGCTAGTAGCCGGCCGAAACACGATTTTCAGCCGAAACCGTTACCGAACCTTCGGCTCATCTTCTAGTTTCGGCCGAAACCGAAACTTATAAAGTAAAGAAAAAGTTAGTTTATTAAATGACATTATTTTCTGAGACCCGTCGTTTTTGTAGATTTGTTACAAATAATTTGATTGAGGTCTGGTTTTGCAATTATCAGATTTCTATTATCCAAAGAAAAAATTAGATGCAAAAGTGCATGGGTAGTACAGAAACAAAATCGTATGAAGCGAGAAATGACGCCATCTAGCGTAAAACCAGTTAACGACTAACAAAATTTAATTATGCTGTTATTAGATGGCGTTGCTTTGCTTTATATTATGATAAAATATTTTTGTAGTTTCTTTTTGTCTCTTGAAACATTCAAACAATTTATAATTAATAGTTTCTTTTAAAGAAAATTGTTCCTAATTATTAACCTACTACGTTAAAATTGAATATCAATTTATAAGTAGGTAGGTATCTGATTTTCTAAGTTTTAGTTTTCAAACTTGGGAGGGTAGGTTGAATATGGATTTATAAATAATTGGTAGGTGGCATGAATAATACTTAGATCGAGGATTTATGACAGCTCTATTGATCGTTCGCTAAGTTCATTTCGATTACCTCGTTCGAGTGCCTTTTGTTCAGTTTTTATTTATGATCAGGCGAATTACTTATTTTACCAAAATGAGCACGAGTTATAATATTGATTTCGTTACAAGAGCTCAAATAATTGCTTTGAATAATCAAGCCAAAAACTTGTCAGAAATAGCCAAAGACCAGTGTAAACGTAAGTAGTTTTATTTTTACACTTTTATATTAAAAACTGCATTATTTTTTTGTTACTATACGAGTACTACATAATAATCATTATTGGGTATAATATATCTTTCTGTGTTATTGTTGCAGAGAAAAACAGTTGTTCTTTGAGTACGACGATTTGAAGAGGAGGGTTCTTTGAAACACCATCAAAGAACTGGTAGAACACGACCTATAAAACACATTGCAGCATCAAACCATGATAAGGGAGTAGGAAGAAAATGGATTTCTGCCGACGAACCACTGTGCTGGTTTATTTGACACAAGTGTTGACACTGTCCGTTGTGCTCTTCATAGTGGGCCGCGGAGGCATGCTGTGAAACCCTTTCTCACGGAAAACCATAAAAGGGCAAGATTACAGTTCACTTTGGATCACATAAACTTTGATTGGAGTAATGTCATCTTTACAGATGAAAAAACTTTTAAGTCCAGTGAACACGGACGCTTATGTTTGTGGCGTCGAAATAATACGCGATACACAAGTGTTTATGTAGCTACGAGCTAAATAATTATACTTAGATAATATTATTCATATTGACTGGAGACCTGGTTATATGTGTATAACCTATAACTTACGTATTTTTAATAATTTAAAAAGTTATGAACACTTCAAGCTCAAACTGCACTTAGTTTTTTATGTTGCCTACTAACCATTTGATATGTTTTTGTGCAATTTTGTAGTTTTTAGCCTACTTATTTAGCATCCATTTAATCCGTTTGACCTTTTAATAAAATAACCTGGTCTCCTGTTTGTTTTTATTGAGGTTACATAAGCTTCAATCCTCTTTCCGATTTTGGAAACGAACACTTAAGCTATCGCCTCAATAACTTCATAATATTATAATGTTATACCTATGATAATTAATAAACTGACTATTAAATTTGAATAATAAACTGTAAGAAATAAACCTCTATAATTTTTTATAGTGCCTTTTTTTGCGAGCCCACAAGGCGAGTCTGTTTACCTGCGATGAATCTGCTCTTTTTTCCTGTTGCTAAGTAACTACTAATTCGAATATTAAATTAATTATTAAAATACCCACTCGTTAGCTTAATAAATATATTCCTATCGGATTCTTTTATTATTTTTATCATTTAAGCTACGTATGCTGGTAAATGTAATGTAATAATTAGATAAATGTATTAGCCTTGTAACTCTTTGCTAAATCCTACTTAATACGTTTCTTCCTAACTCCTTACTTACGTTTCGTAAATTAGTCATAGTTGTGAAGAAACCAACGCCATCTAGTTTATTATCGAAAACTTGAATTCAAACGTTCACGGGAAAATAGACACTAAGGTACCCATGCAATTTTGCTGGCGACTGTACTTTTGCCAGATATTGTTTGAAAAACAGTCAAAATTTCAAAATGACGTTTAAAAAATAAGCCCTATCTTAAATAAGGGCCTTAGCAGATATACTATTATTACCTTTGCGATAAATTTTAGCATTAGCAATCAGCGATTTAATCGCTTTTCGGAAGCTCGATTTAACTAGCAAAAATGCTTTATCTCTCAGACAAACAATTCAGCATCGTTAGAAAACGCAATTTCTACTAAAACGTAATGAGTCGCTAAAATGTGATGCAGTGTCGAAGTAATCGCTGAAATTTTGCTTTTGGATCGAACGCAGAGTCACTAAGATGCATTTGCTGTTGTCCTTAGAGCTTGTATCAATCTTCTAGAAAGCGAATAAATCCCTACTCATTGATACTAAAAGCAGAATGTCTGCTAAGAACCTAAACGATTTATGAGTAAACACTTATTATTTTGGATTTTGTACAAAAAGGGTGGAAACGGGACCCCTTTACTAAGTCTACGCTGTCTGTCTATCGGTCAGCCGTTCGTATTCTATCAAAACCGACAGCTCACGAACGCCACACGCCAGATTCGGCCACTTTCTGAAACTGCGGCGAAATCTGATTTTTGGCCCGAAACTGGCCGAAACCGAACCTTCGGTCGGACACTACTTTATTCTCAAAAAGGCAAATAGAGCCACATACATGAGAATATAATGTAACTTTATTTAATAAACATAGTCTAGGTAACGGTAACCGTCACCGTTACAATACAACACGCTTAAAAGTATTTTGTTTTTAAATTGGTTACACGTTCAACGGTTTTATTCTCAACTAGTAGGCTAATAACACAGTTGCTCTTTTGTCGCTTTAGATAAAATATAATATTGAAATTATTTGACGTTAGTTCTGCCATTTCTACAAAGCATTATACCTTTTTTTTTATGGATGGGAAATCATCAAATGACCCCTCCCGCTCTGGGTGGAGCGAAGGGAGTGTCAGACTCTTACTGACTAAAACCCATCCGTGTTCCTTCCTTAGCCCTTTATGTTCCGGGGTAGCGGTAACCCTTTCCGACAATCCCGCACCCCCGGCAGGCTTCGGCTTCCTTTATGCTGACATCTCTTTGAGGCGCGCGTGGAACACGTACGCGCCGTTCGGCACGGGCCTGGTCCTGATCGGACGGTGAGCTACCCATTACTCTCCGTCCGCAGGCCCGCGCCTACGGTGGCCGGGAGTCGTCACGCGGCTCCCGACGCCCGGAGCGTCTTCCGCGGCGGCTGGGGCGTGAGGCTCTCTCCCTCAGCCGTTTCGCCACCTCCTTCGCTAGCATGACTGCTTCGCAGAAGGAGGTGACCGCCTCCCACTCCCTCTCGCCCCGGACCATGGCTTGAACCAGGGCCGGACGCGAGAGGTCGCCGCCGCTGTCGATCGCCTCTACGAGGGCACGGCGGTGCTCCGCCCATGCGGGGCAGACCTCCACCGTATGCTCCACCGTGTCCTCTGGGCGATCCTCGCAGTGGTGACACCCGGGCGTCTCCTCCCGCCTGATGATGTGCAGGAACCTCCCAAAGCATTATACCTAAGGTATGATAATGATAACCATCTAATTTATAATTTTTTGGTCCCTGTAATACTTGTCGTACTTTACGTTCATTGTAGTTTAATCCAATTTAGATAAGAGTTACCTACATTTTGTGAAAATCACAGAGACACGTATTTTGCCAACTTAAAGGACACCAAGCCAGAACTGCCAAATAAATTCAGGATATGGATTGATGTAAGTACCTACGTCAATTGGTAACTCTCATATTTTTTCTCAACTAAGGTTTTGTTTTAAAATCAGAGCAATCTCTTATTTATTTACTTCACTTTACTTAGTTTATTATACTTTCCTGTTTTCAAAAACAAGATACATATTTCGAATCCCGCTGGGTCGAGCCATATTTCCCATCCGCAGCACATAAACATAGTCTGATAACGACTAGATATAAATCTTGTTATATGTATGGTGGACATCTCCCCTGGTCCCTAAGGCAATGAGAACGTATTACACGCGTGTCATCCTTCGCGACAAATTATATTGTTATATAAAAAAAAACATAGACAGGTAGGTACCTACATTTATATCTGTAGGTAAGGTGAAAGTAAATGCTTGGGGCGATGACATTTATAAACTTTTTGCTTTACTTTTGTGGGCCTGGCACGAGCGCGCGCAGAAAACGTTAAGCCGGGTCCAGACGTGTGTAATGTACCTAATGTATCGTGTAAAAAAAAAGTGTTGGATGGCGAGAGCCTTTGTGTTCACGTTAAGTCCGACAGCCGATGCTACGCTGCCCAAGCGCTACATGTAATGCTCGTAGCGCCGCAAAATTCGCGTTACATAACACGATACATTACATAACACACGTCTGGACAAAATCGAACAATTTTAAGGTGAATGCGCAGTTGTAGCCCGCGAAATTCAATTTTTCTTACGTTTTTTGCAATTTTCAGGTCAGTGTCAGGCTGTATCTTGATCAAAATATGATTTCCACTGCGCATGGAAAATAATCGTTTTGCACATTATATTTATTTCACAATTTATGTGCACACATAGAACCAGAAAAGAATCACTAATCAGTTTTAAGACTATTCAGTATATACTGTTTATTTGCTCACAAACTAACTATATACACTAGATACTAAAATAAACGACTAACTAACTTACAATACAAATATATAAAAATAAAAATAACAAAGGACACTTAGGCGTCGAAGTATTCATCCGCATCGCTGTCATCCGGAAACGTGCCCAGAAGACTGGCAGCATTGCCACGTTGAATGGCAATGCTAATTCTTTGGCCAAAGAACGACCCAGCCCTCTGGTCACGTGAAGTATCGACCAGCCGGCGAGAAATTTCCTTAAAAAGGAGACGCGCGCTCGGGCCCCATGACCCGACTAGACTATTCATAACTAGGGTAATAAGTACTAATTGTGCTTTTCGCAAAAATGTATACCAAAATTTTCGATTCAAAGTGCGTTCTTTACGTCCCTCGCCGTGCGTTCATGTAAAGGTGCATCCGACAGAGCGAGGCATGAGCCGCAAATGATTTTTTTGTATTTGTAGATACGGTAGTCTGAGGCTGCCTCAGCCTGAGGCAACCGTACATATAATAAAATCGCTCGCTCCGTCTGGATGCACCTTTAGGGCTACTGGTCTATACGGGTGTTGTAAACAGTTTTCGTTGCTGGTGGCAATTTCTTAGCGGCCGACGCAGACTAGACTCCCACACTCGCGATTCTATTCATTTCACATCACGCGGACGGCTAAAAATAGGACACACTTAGACCTTCTCTTTTCAGATTTTCAGAACACCATTTTGTTTGCCAACTGTGATAGCGCGAAATAAGTATGTCAGTGTTTGTGCACCGATGTAATAATAAAAGACAAAATGTTAATTTAATGTTTTATGTTTTGTTGTGTGTCTATTGTTATTGTAACTTACATTTTATGTTATTTTATAAATTATGTTAGAACATAAGATGCTTACTTTAATGTATGTTCCATATATCTTATTAAATAATAATAAGTACCTATTAGTAGTATAATATCTAGTATTCATGTAAAATTTATTTGCATGCCCTAAACAGGAAAAATATGGACTGTCAACTTTTACAACTGGTAGATAATACCGATATTTTCTAAAAATATATAATGCGTAGGTACATATACTGAGTATTCAAGACATTATAAAATAATTAACAATCGCAAACATGTTAAGAGTTAGAATCTTCTTCAAATTGTTTATCAAGGTCTCGTAAACAGCCTTCAAAACGCTTTAATCCATTGATTACCAATAATGAAATCTACCTGCTAATTACAGAGAGCGTTCCAAGGATAATTATCGGCTCTCTCTTTCTAATGAATTAATGGGATCAACGCGACAACATTAGGTACTTCATGTTAAGACACCGTATGTGCGTCATTGATGAAGGTTTAACAAGAGATTAATTAGATTTGAAACGTCTTGCATTGATTACAGTGGGATATTTTAGCCATTTGAGTTGATAAAATGAAAAGAAAAATATTTTATTTGGGACATGCACAGGAAATACAAACAGTAAAAAAAGAAGCATATAAACTAAGAAAATTACATTTAAAATAAAAATAGACAAGAAAAAAAAGACTGCTACAGACGAAGGCTTACTACCGAATGGTATCACAAAATGGCATCGTGAATAAGGATTTTCTATTAAAAAAAGCTAAATATAGAGAACCTTTTTCCTGCAGGTGTTCGAGATATGAATGGACCTATGACACAAGTCACCAGGGAAGGTGTGACCTCAACGTGACGGACGCGATACAATCTCGCACTCTCCCGACAAACGTCGGGGATCTGTGTCGAACAAACTGTATCCAGTTACTACCCTCCGGCGAGCGTTGTTTGTTGTATCGATTGAGATATTTGTCTCTTCGAAATATGAGCTTTGATAAACATTTACATTCAAATAACCCTTGCATATAAATCTCTATAACATTGACAAATGTTTATGTCACATCGTAATGTTAAAGTGGTCGTACACCATTTCCAACTAGAAATAACTTTATCGCGGTCATGACTGCAGTATAGTGCACGTTTGCGAATCTGTGGCTAATTTTACCGCATCCGGTTCGGTCAATGCGCCGACGATTCAGGGAGCGGAACAGAAATAACAGGCAGTTAATTGAAACTGGCGCCAATTCGAGCCGATATAATGTGCAATCAAACTACTTCAGTAAGACGATGTGCATCACATGCTTATGTCCGTTATATTACGCATTAATACCTACGAGCAGGTACAGTCAACAAAAGAGATAAGTATGCAGGATCGTCAGATATAGTTGAAGTTTAGTAAGAAACCGATGAATGTTGTCGACTGAAATTTAATTTGATAAATGAGCTGTGTTTTTTCTATTAATTAAATTAAATTTTATTCGTAAATATCCATCGGTTTCTCACTAAACTTCAACTATATCCGATGATCCTGCATACTGATCTCTTTTGTCGACTGTACAATTATTCATTCGTTATCCGTACATGTGTAAACTGTTCGACAATCTGTTGATGTTGAATGAACACAATACATCGTGAATGTTTATCCCGAATCAACAAATCGCTGTAATAACGAATCCTTACCTGAAATATACTATGTTCGATTTAAGCTTTACTCTGTATGCCGAAATTGCAAGCCCTGACCTTGTATGAAATAAATTGAGTTTGTTCAACTCCAGTACAAATATTTTTACATTTTTCTTGTAGGTACGCTTTGAGCGTGTCTTTTGGCGAAGTTAATTCCCTGCATTCATCAGAATTCCTATAAAGGCGCACAGGGAGTGAGATTATGGTTGGCCGTTGAATAGCAGCTGATCCGCGGTCCTGTTTCATGCCTTTTTTTACCTTTTTTCATAGCTTTTCCTCTTTGAGCTTTAAGACTTTAAGGATTCGATCGTTTATTAAAACACGGTTCCTTTCTTTATATTTATAAACTAAAAGCGTTCCTAAAAAAGGTACATCAGTGAGTTTTCTAACCATAAACAAGGGTCCTAAATCTCATTATCCTTACGTTAGAAGATTGTAGAGTTGGATATTTAATTTCATTATATTCGTGCAGTTTCTCTCATCCCTTTTATTTATATACTGAAATGAGAAAAGCAAACCAGCGTCGTATTAAAGTGAGACTCATTAAATTTACTTGGAGAAAAGGTTAATAATAAAGTTATTTCAGTGGTTTCTAAAGTTAACAAGATGAGCGAATCTTTAGTAGAATCAGCAGATGAGAATGCGTAGTCATCATATTCCAAAGTAAGTCTCACAGTAATATTATACATAAGTAGGTACTTAATTAAAATTGTACGCAGCACTAGAAGGATTCGTTCAGGCTCCGTTCTCGAAATAAATTGGGTTTGTCTTTTTGATCTCTCAATTTGCTCGTTTATCTCTACTTTTGTTGTTTTCGTATTTACCTACTTAGTTAATGTTGTTTAAATACTTAATGGGAATCAAAGAAGCTAATTAAGAAGGCTGTAGCCGGAGGATTAAAAAAAAATACAAAATTTATTTAACTTAATTTGTTTTATAAAGATTACAATATTAATTAATAGCTAAAATAGTCGACGGTTGAGCAATGCTTTTTTAAAATCATATCTTAATCATCACTATTTAATTTTCATAATTTTACTAATAAGCTGCTTAATTACAATATTGCTATTGACATTGTTTGTTAACTTTTGCATGCCAAAACTCAGGCAGAATGTACCCGGCTCACTTTATTTTTTATAACAACTTCATTGTACAACACCTACATTCTATGCAAATAAATGATTTGATTTGATTTGAAAAGTGATGATTTCACGGAGGCCGCGATGTCCGGTGTCAGGCTGCGTCAAGTTGTGCTGCGTCGGCGCCTCGTGTCCGCGGTCGATGCAATTCGCGGTAACTAGGTAAATGCTTGTCAGCTGTTTAGGTACTATGCGAATATGTAACAAGCTTATTCCAGAGCAAAATAATGTACATATTTTGGATTACAATCTTCAGAGACATTTACATTACTTTTCTTTACTAGGGTTCCATACGTGAATCATCCTGAATGAAAAAAACAGAACCTTTATAGGATCACTCGCGTGTCTGTTCGTCTGTCACAGTCAATTTGCTCCGAATCTAATGGATCTTGCTTGTGTATGAAACAGTTCGTCAGAAAAAAAAACATATTTAAATTTACAGTCAGGTGGATGTGAGGTTTTTTTTTTTGGATTCAGAATAACCAAATGTATCAATTTCGTACGTTTTTGGTCGTAAAACGATGTGGCAAAAATTTTGTTCATGGGCTTCGTACGAAAATAACATGGTAAATCTTTCATTACTGTGCGTACAAACTTACATTTGCAGTTGGAATGTAATAGGAGAACATGTATGTCAATAACAATGTTGAGTTTGTTATTGCGATAAATTCATCCTAAATACGGAACCCTTCATTGTGCGTGGTCCGACACGCAGTTGGCCGGTTTTTTCTTATTTTTCATGGAGGTATGAATTAAGTACATCATTATTTGCATCTCTTATTAGTGGAAAACCAAAATACGAATACCATACTTATTAATTTCTAAATAGCTATTACAAACATAAGGCTTGAATGCGTAATGCGAATGTTGCAGCGTATTACCTAATTAATGAGAACCACTGAAGTGAGGCTATATTTAGGTCAAGTTTGTTAGAAGGTACCTACATACCAATTAAAAGAAAACGTTTCTATATCATCGGTAAATAACACTGGTAAACACTGTTTTTGTCACACGAACTTTGTGATGATTTTTGTTAATGTTAGTGTGTCCTCATTAACAATATATAATAATTTTGTTTCAATTACGTCCAGTTTTTTTGTGACAGCTACATATTCATTTCTGACCTCATATAAGTGTCTTTTTTTGAATAACTTAATTTAGACGACTGTATAACTATTGCATTCAACTTACATCTTATATACGTTTGTTACATCGTAAACATGCCACGAAAGTGTAGTAACAACCCCGACAGTTTTTGTTATGTGTGTGGAGAATTAACTTTTACATCTCAGCGTCGAAATTTCACATCACTAATTGAAACAGTGCTATTTAAACTATTTTGGATTTCCTGTCAGAAATCAAGATAAATCCTGGGTTCCACAAAAATGTTGTGTAACGTGTGTGAGACTGCTATAAGGTTGGGATAAACTGGAACCCAGACATATGCCATTTGCTAAACCAATGATTTGGACCGAACCAAAGGATCATGGTTATTTTAACCTGACGTGTCAATTTTTTTTCATTCACATATTTTTGTTTGCTGGCCCTAGTACATTCAAAATTTGATGTAAGTTTTCATGTGACAAAAAAAAGTTAAAATTTTGTTGACCAGTGTAATTATTCCGAGCTGTATAGGTTCCGTCAAAACTGGAAGGAGGACGCGCGAGCTCGTGAAATATGGAAGGAGTGGAGGGAGGCCTTTACCAGGAGTGCCTTTTACAATACGATGTATTAATACCCCACTCTGCCAAGTAAAACACATTTTTTACTGGAGCGTAAATTCCAATCAAAAACGTACCGTACGAAAAATAAAATGTATCTACTAAAAAAACATTGTACAAGAGTACCCATTCAATGTTTCGGTAACCATTACAATAAAGGCGACCCATTCATCCCTTTACGAAAGGACTTCTGTTTCCACTCCAAGTAACACGAAAATAAAATGTTCACTTATTCATACATAGTGAAAAAACGTCTTTGATTGTAGGTACATTGTACCTACTAATACCTACATGTATAAGATATAATCTTCATGAGTTGCCGAAATGTATGAACGCGCATAACTTCCGAACAACTGCACCAAATTGGATCATTCTTTTTTTTTTGTTGTGTTCGGTATTGCCAGGAAAAAGGTTTATGTGAAAGAAAATTTCGGAAATTCAAAAAAAATTGCACCAGTGTGAAGCTGGGGCGGGCCGCTAGTGTTTATCAACAGCTTTTAAGTATAGTATATCTTAAGTACTATACAGGGTGGAATTTTGTAATGCCACCAGAGCCCTGATTCACAAACATACGACAGACTATCGTATCGAAAACCTGACATTTCGATAACCTGATTTGACTTCCCTTCAACAGCAAATAGCTGTTGGAAGAATAGCGGGCGTCTATTTGATTTAAACTGACAAAATTTTCGGGTTTTGGACTTGTGAACAGCATTGAGAAGACTCCTACGATAACAATGATTAATGTTCGATACGATACGGAAGCATATCGAGTGTTTGTGAATAAGGGGGCTGAAGGGAAAGTAGTCTTAATACTGTAGATAGAAAATTTTACTCAAAAAAACATTCCTTTATTTTTGAATAGAAAATAAACTGCATTCAAAGATTTTCAAAAATTCGCTTGCCACACCCGGGAATCAAACCGACTAAAATCTGTAAAAATTACACCCTGTACTTTTATTACATTGATCGTTAGGATCAATTATAAGGATGAAATCTCTCTAACAAACTTGATAAATTAAATGAAAGGAAAACCATGAAATCTGGACTTATAATTTCAATGAGTACAGTTAAAGCTCTTTAACTCAAAGATCCATCTGTTTACTTATGTTAGTAATTAATAATTATCATTGACGTCATTTAACCATTAAAATGACGAATTAGTATTAAGATAAGATCACCAGATCTCACCCCATTAGATTTTTTTTTTGTACTCGTTTACATTCGCTGTAAATTTGATTTTTCACATATCCCCATATGTGAAAAATCAAATTTACAGCGAATGTAAACGAGTTGAGATTTGAAGTTCAGAATACGATTTATAATATTCACCACAACACGTTATTAAAGGTTACTAGAAATGAATTCGTTGGAAGAATAAATTTGTGTACCTATCCAAGAAAATGGAGCCTATTTTGAGGAACTAATTAGTTAGTTTACCATTTTTTGTAAATAATTAAAAGCATTTAATCTGTCAAGCTCCGCTAATGAGACAATTGATTTTCTATTGTTTCGTCGCCGATCGGCGAACCGAGCCGCTTGACTGGTAAAGATTTCATGGTTTTCCTATCATTTAATTTATCAAGTTTGTTAGAGAGATTTCATCCTTATAATTGATCCTAACGACCAATTCAATAAAAGTACAGGGTGTAATTTTTACAGAATTTAATCGGTTCGATTCCCGGGTGTGGCAAGCGAATTTTGGAAAATCTTTGAATGCAGTTTTCTTTCTATTCAAAAATAAAGGAATGTTTTCTTTGAGTAAAATTTTCTATCTACAGTATTAAGAGTACTTTCCCTTCAGGTGGAATTACAAAATTCCACCCTGTAGATCACAATAGCCTCGGCCTTACACAGTGTCGCCAATTAGGTATAGATTTACCAGCAATCTCAGAAATAAGTGATCACCATAGATCGGAATAGGTAGAGCTGTTTTACGTACTTGCTTAGAATAATTGGATGGTTAGAATAATATGGATATTCCCCGAGTCCCGGGATTTGGTTTTTAAGTAGTAAAATCATAAAAAACTATTCACGCCTTCGGAACTAATGAAAGATTACACTTCCTTTCTGACGGGTAAATATAAGAAGGACGGGATTAAGGATAGTATAATAAATAGATAAACTTGATTCATTAAACCACATATATTTTTTTACGTAACAATGGTGCCGATTTTCTTGTCAGAAATGCCTCTAAACTAGACTAAAAATCATTAAAATTTAATTTATTCCTGTCAAGCGACAATTTCCCATTCTGAAATTGACTAAAGTGACGCAACTTAACTATATTTTAGTTTGACAGCACTAAGATGGCACTGAGTTATTAATCTATTGAAGATGGCAATTTTGCTATTCTGAATTTCACGTTTTTCACCTAAAATTTTGATTGTCTAACTAAATCTGACTATTTTTAATCGCGATTAAAAAGGTGTGGAATAAAATTAGTTGTCATGAATAGAAATTCACCAACACCTCGACTTCAGGTGCAAAAACAGTACTGTCTGTATCGTTTTTTTTTTTTCTTTTGCTTATATCTCGAAAATGGTGTGTCCTATCGCAAAAATAATGAAAATTTCGACCCCCTTTATATAACCCATAAACTCCTAAAACTCAACAGGTAGGTAATAATTTTTGATATTTTCCATGCAAAAAGTGAAAAATTCCTTAAAAAACACGTCAAGGCTGCCCCCTACGCGCCTGCGGCTCTAAAAAAACAATTCACGGGGTAGGGAAAATAAGTACCACGTGTCGACGAGTCGCGATTGTCAAATTTGACTTTTGTTGTGTCAAAATTATTTTTAAATTTCGAGAAGTTTTTATGCAGAATAGCTGTAAGATTCTCATAGCAAAAAGTAAGGAATTTTAGTAATAGTTTAGTTCGGTGTACAAGAGAATCGGCACCAATTTCTTATTCAAGAATCAACAATAATTTAAACATTTTTATTCTGAAGTAGTACCTACAAAAACATATTACCATACAAATTATTTGTTCCTCAGTAAAATCAAAACATTATCAAACAGAAAAAATTGTATTTACAATAAAATCATACCTAATAGAAATAATCAATACGCTTCAACAATAATTCACTTATTTAAACAAAAAATGTCATTGGTCTGCTTCGTCTTCAGCTTCACTAGAAGACTGAGTATGACCAGAGTTAAAATAAATCACCATTACTTTTTCTAAATTATCTAATTTTAATCTATTTCTTTTTACATCTAACACCCATTTATATGTGGAAAACGAGTGCTCAACATCTGTTGATGTTATTGAAGCGAATTTATATGACAAAAATCCCGTAGTATCAGTCGGAATCCCGTGGAATATCCATATTAACATCAATGTTTGCGGTCAATGAACCTAAATAGCTCTACCTATTCCGATCACTGGTGATCACACATAAAAATAACAAGCTTAAACTATTCATTTCTATGAATTTAATATTTATTCGGATTTTATGGTTTATAGTATGTAAGTATTTTTAGTCGTGAAGGTTGAAGAATAATTGTGTTTTCAATTTTATTTCATGTGTCTCTTTGCGCTGCAAATAACGTGAGACGCTTTCGTCTGTAATAGAGCAACGACCTCAAGAAGTGAAAGAGTCTGATGGAATTATGTCGTCATACTTCATCATCATTCATCTAAAAATTTCATTTGAATGGTCTAAATTTTCTAGTATCGTTTATTTCACTCTTTTTCTATCCGAAAACATAATTTTCGAGCCAATTAAATTGCAAAAAGCGAAAATGTTATTAACAAAGGTGTTTTTTTATGATGAATAAAATGCACTATTTAATGACTGATACTTCGAATGTTAATTTGATAATGTCATGACAATATGATTCAGATTTCAGACAATCACTGGTGTATTCTGTTCCTAACACCATCTGTTCCCGAATACAAACAGTCTATTATTCTACACTAACAGTTACCAACGAGATACTTCAGTAAATGGAGAACCACCTCAGTATACGATTATTAACTTATTTGCGGTACGCATTGAAATCTCAGACGGAGTAATTTCCCATCGCTTTCATTAGACGATGCCGCTTCATGCCAGACATTCCGATAATATGTTCTGTTCTCTGCATACACAGGTAAAATCAATACCATTACACCTTACTGTATGTGTATAGGTACCTCTAAATAAACCTATCGCCTAGGAGTGCATTGTGGAGCAAACGTTTGGATAGAGTGGCTACGTAATTCGAGACTGTTGAAACAGCAAGAGTTGCTCCTCAAACAGGGTATATTTACATATTATGTGGAGATACCGATTGATTGGGAGCTGATGTCTCAAGTGCGTTGATGGTCGATTCTCGGAGTTTAAGGTACCGTGGAAAGGGGTTAGTTTGATTCACGGGGTAACTTTGATAAAAAAATTATATTTTTTAAAAACAGGAATTGTTTAATTTCTGAACGCAACCGAAAGATTTCGTCTTTTGCGTTGGCAGCACTGAATGTCACTCTTTGACATTGCCCAGCGCTTGGGCAATTTAAGGGTTAAAATAACTTCAAGGGATAAGATTGATGTTATTTTAACCCTTAAAATAGTTTAAACACAAAACTCACAGTTTTTTATGAAAATCTCCGGTAGCGATCTGTTTGTACGTGTAGCGTTTGGGCAATGTCAAAGAGTGACATTCAGTGCTGCCAACGCAAAAGACGAAATCTTTTGGTTGCGTTCAGAAATTAAATAATTCCTGTTTTTAAAAAATATAATGTTTTTATCAAAGTTACCCCGTGATTCTAACTAACCCCATTCCACGGTACTTCATTAGATCTATGTTTAATCGGTTTAAGGACAGAGCACGAGACACAATAGAAGGTTTATTATTATTAAGTATAAGTATGGGCGTTAATTGTCCCTCAAAGTGTTAATAATACATCGCTGGCTGACACAATAATTAGATTTGATTATAGCTTTGCGATTTCACAATATTCATCTATAAAGTTCTCTCCCAGAGTTTCAAATCCGGGATGAAAAATAAAAGTAAAAAATTGGCTTATTAAAGATAATTTTTATTAAAACTACGCAAGAACAATAATTTATAAAGGTAGAAAATACTGAAACGGTTTGCTTCGAATTACTTGAAAGTGTTCGAAGACCAATATCAGGGACTACACTGAAAATACAAAAAATCTCCTTATTTTCGACAATAATAATTACATAATATTGCAACTTACTCTCTCAAAGTGAACGTAAAATAAAGAAGAAGAAAATATTGTATTGAACTTACGAGTTCTCCTAAATTTCTGTAGGTAGGTATACATTATATGTTATGTTCTCACTACAGGTCTAATCAGAACTTAGAACATTATGAACTTAAAGTGCGTCTGTCAGCCTGGAGCCATGTGCAGTAACTTGTTAAATTAGAAGCTGTATATTGGAGTAACTAATATAACTGTAGTTCGAAGTTAGGACTATAACATTGATTGTGTTGTGTGTGTTCAACTGAAAGTTACGGCGAGTATGTTGAACTATTGTTTCTGCAGGTTGGGCATTCGGCACTTTGTTTGCAGGTACTCATTTTCACGTACGATGAAAAGCTGGCATGCCGAAAACCATCATAGAAGGGTAGTTATCGAGATATTGTAAAGATTGTTGACCGTCTACTGTGGTCCGTGCAAGAGCTAACAAAACTTGGGTTAGTTGTTTATTGTTCAATTGTTCAATGTTGACAATCTATCTTGGTGTATAAAAAATGCTTTGACATGCCACGAGAAATAAAACATATTTGCAATGTGAAATAATTCAAGGTTTTATAAAAAAATTTATATAATAATAACTAACTGACCCGGCGCGGTAAACTTCGTACCGCCTCAGAATAAAAAAAGACGATCCATACAATAAGTATGCGAAAATCTTTTTTTTTCTTTGGAATTTTTCCCATGTTTTAATAGTGTTATTTTGCTATTTGGGGCGGAGAAAAATCCAACAAATCAAAGATCATAAAAACCGGTTTAGTAGTTCTCGAGTTATAAATGGTGTAACTAACCCGACTTTTATTATATAGATAGATAACAATACCAGTCTATGTTTTTGCTACAGCGAATCCTCTTCTCATACAAAGAAGAAACGAACACTGATCACCATAAAATAATAGCCCTTGAGCTAAATCTGCTTCTTCAATTGAAGGTCTCCCTAGTTTTAAAACTAAAAACAGAAAATAGAGCAACAATTTCGTACTTCCGTTACAGACAGCCATGGAATCTTTTACATAAAATAATATGTCTGATGCAGTGTTTATTAATTTATCGATTAATTTCCGGAGCTGCGCTAAACGTGGCTGCGTTTAAATTCGTTATGCCACATTAGTATGGCGTCGAGAATGAAAATGTTAATTAGATTATTACGTAGTTCCCGCTCACGTCGGCTTCATAAGATAACGTAGATTTAGATGCAGGCAGCGTCTGCATGTTCTATAATAATTATGTATATTGTTGCGCCGGCACTGTCGGCTGTCCGAGTTGAATTAGTGACGTAATACGTTTATACACCTCACGCCTCCATTCTCTAAGGGGTTAGCCAAAGTGTTTACTTTGGCTAACCCCTTAGAGAATGGAGGCACACTATTGTATTACAGTAAGTTTTCATTTAGTTCCGAACTTCTGTTTGCAACTTAATTAACCTAACAGAAACATCAAATAATACATTACATTCAATGGGAATCAGGGGCTTGGGGTTAAGTAATAACAGCCGCACTGGTCGATCGATCAGGTTAAGCTACGCTTGCCGCGGTTGGTCCGTGGATGGGTGACTATCTTTACATATCAAGACTCCTCCAAGCCTTGGAAAGTACTTTAAGCCGTTGGTCCTGGCTGTCATTCGTAGATCTTTGATAGACGTTATGGGTCGTCAGAAGCCCGAAAGTTTGCAGTGTTATCAAGGGACTTCGTATTACCCAGTAACTGGATTGTGGAGGTCAGATAGGCAGTCGCTCCATATAAAATACTGGTACTCAGCTGCACCCGGTTAGACTGGAAGCCGACCCTAACATAGGTGGGAAAAGGCCTTATTCCATAAACTAATAAATTACTCTGTAGCTTGAAGATATTTTTCTACATTACTTAAAAGCTAAAGTTCTGAATGAAAAAAATTTCAAGTACTTTGACCCAAAAAACAAACAGGGTAAGCTAAATAAAACCGGTTAAAAACACACAGTTACAGGAAATCTCTTCTCATAAAAAACTTTCAGTAAAAATTGGATAGAAGTGTAAGTGGTGTAACAAAGTTACCAAGTTTTGAAGGAGAAGAGGAAAGTTTTGTGAAATTATAAAGGTGTTAGGCTATGAGGGATGGAAACATGCTGAAGTGTCGTATATGATTAATTTCCGGCAGTATTTTGTGTTTGAAACCGCTTGTTGGTTACGTGTTTCATGATCCGTTGCTAAATAAAGACTTTCTCTCTCTCTCTGGTTGGGTTGTTCTTTGTTTCTCTAAAACTTTTTTGGTTTATTTTAAACTAGCAGCGCCCCGCGGTTTCACCCGCATATGTTTCGAAAGACACGTGGCGCCATCTATTATCGTAATAAAGTTATTGTAGTTTTCCTCGGGAACAGCACTTTTTTTCGGGATGAAAGGTAACCTATGTCCGTTTCTGTACACCTGACAACGTATATGCAAAAATTCAGGATGATGGGTTCAGTGGTTTAGGCGTGAAAAGGTAACAAACAAACTTACTTTCACATTTATAATACTACTAGCTGCGCCCCGCGGTTTTACCCGCATAAGTCTCGATCCCGTGGGAATATCGGGATAAAAAGTACCCTATGTCCTTTTCCGAGACTCAAGCGATCTCTATACCAAATTTCATCAAAATTGGTCCAGCCGTTTGAGCGTGAAGAAGTAACAAACATATAAACACACACACACACACACTCATTCACAAACTTTCGCCTTTATAATATTAGTGTGATAGTGTGACTAGCTGTGCCCCGCGGTTTCACCCGCGATAATAGTATTATAGTTCCTTTTTATTGATTTCCTTTACAAATCTCCACCCCCCTTTTTACAGCCTTAATGGATAATTTCGGGGATAAAACCTATTCTATATCCTTCCCCACAACTCAAACTATCTCCATACCTTTAATCTAAATTGGTTCAGCGGTTATTGATTCCCCATACAAACTTCCACCCCCTTTTCACCACCTTAAAGGATGATTTCTGAGATAAAAACTATCCTATGTCCTTTCCCGGGATGCAATCTATCTCTCTGCCAAATTTCATCTAAATCCGTTCAGTGGTTTACGCGTGAAAAGGTAACATACAGACAGACAGACAGAGTTACTTTCGAATTTATAATATTAGTATGGATAAGTTAGGATATTAGAATATGATTATTACTGCCACAACTCAAAGACGGTAACGATATCATAAGCTTAATTCTGTACTACTATCAATATTTCTGTAAATAATTTTCATTGCCATCAGTTATGGCGTAGCAGTGTCGTAGCAACAGCGTAGCAAAGCCGTAGCAGTGGCGTAGCATGGGCGTAACCGACACGATAACCGTAGGTGCTATTGCAGCAGTATGATGAATGTTGCTACCATCAAATCCCAGAAGTAAATTTTCTTTTGGTTGGGTATGACTTATCGCCGGTGCCGTGTTGAAAAGTTTGCTAATGTTTAAGTAGCTAAATACTGTAAAGTTTTTTATATGAAAATTATACCTATTAGGATAAGCCGTGTGCCCATGGGTGTACCTATGATTTTTTTCGGCTAAAATCACGAACTTCTATACAAACAGGTAGGATTTTTGAAAATTAATACGATAAAAGGTAGCGGAAAAATTTTCAAAAATTCTCACTTGACGATCCGCGTTAAGCGTTAATAAACTTTTGCGCAAATTTCATGTATAAGTATGAAGTTAGCCCCAGGTGTTTAGGCTGTGCGTCATCTGTTAGTGATTAAATGAATTTAAGATTTTCATTCAGTAGATTCAGTTAGCACTAGGTACTTACGCGTGCCATCGAAGCGAGTGGCGATGGTATCGAGGAAGGTGTTCTGGGGCGCGAGCAGCCCCTTGCGCACGGGCATCCCCCCGCGCCGCGCACCCCGCGCTCACCCCCCTCCACCTGAAACAACCAATACATTACACATTAATATAACTAAATATAGGTTCAGCATTTCATTTTATAATTTATTAATGATAAATAAGACTCGTTTTAAAGAGTTGCGTAATAAAATAATACACCTTCATATTCTCGACATAATCTGTTCCAGATATTCAAAATTAGAATTTCCGAATTATGAAACATTTTTCGGCAGGAGGTTAAATAAACTTTTGATTGAAATTGTTTCAATTAACCAAACCAGGTACCTTCGACCAATGAATACGTTCAGAGTTATTAAAAGTTACACAAAATAACTTGGCGATTGCTCCTTGACTTATCGAACCACTTTTTCGTAAGCCCTGGAATATGAATTTTATTTGCTATTAAAAAAAAAAGAAGTTATTGATTTCCACGGAACCCCACTAAATCTGTAGACCAACACGAAGGTACTCCGCAGGTTTTTATAAGGCGCACCATTATATAAAAGCTATTTGTATCCAGTCGACCAATAGCGAAGAGATTTTTCACGTCTCGTATTTTACTCGCGCCATTTTCCACATTTGCTGCTTAGTAGATTGATGATTCGGAGGTTTTTGGCCATTTGCTATTCACAAAGAGTGGTCCGTTAATGTTGTGGGCTTACATTAAAGGTATATTTATAAAAGGTATTTAGGCTTATTTTTGATATAGGTAGGTAAGTAATATAAAAACTGGGTTTATTTACCAAGGACTTTTGTAATTTTCTTTTATAAGCTCGAGGTTTGCCAGCGAGCCATGGAGCGCAGTATCCTAGGGGTATAAGTAACACATGGCAGCACTGAGCGCCAAAACGAATATCATGGACGTTACCCAGAAATCCGCTAAACTTAAGTGGGACTGGGTTGGACATGTCTGCTGCATGGCAGATGACAAATAGGCTAAGAAAACAACCGATTGGGTCCAACTGAACGCATGACGTCACGCGTCATCGCGGCAGGCCGAGACGAAGATGGCAGGACGAGCTAATTCCTACCGAAAGGACTGGCCGGTACTAGCAAAAGATATAATTTTGTGGAAAAGAGATAGGGAGGCCTTTGCTCTGCAATGCTACACAGGCTAGTTAAATATATAGATTTTATGATTTTCGGTGATTGAAGGTAGGTTTAAACAAACCCTCCGCGTAATTACGAGGTACAGGTTACCTCGATCGACTGAATGACTGTAATTGCGAAAGTTAGCTTTTGTTAAAAATGCACAATTGTGCCTTTTCCATTCTTACTTAGCTCGATTCAAAATATTCATTAAAGGCGAATTTCAAAAAGCGGCAGAACAAAAGCTTAATGAGAACAATCACCCTCTCTCGGATAGAGATCCGGCGAAATTTACAAAGCGATTTTGTCATATCCCAGCGATCGTAGACGTGTATTATGTAAATTAGGGTCAAATTAATGTTGCCTTTTATACTCACTGGGAGGCATAATTAAAGGATAATAGGAGCGTTACAAATAAAGGCCATGTGTATTTTGGATTGACTTACAGTGGTCTTCAAAAGTTAGTAGACATTTTTACACTTCAGTTGTGATATACCATATTATGATTTAAAATTCAGACTGCTATAACGTTTTTATTGACTAATTCAACTACCTTTGACTTATCATAAAAAATAATCAAGTACTCCCTATGGAGTACCTGATTATTTTTTCATTTAAATCGTAATGTGGCATCAGAGCTGAAGTGGAAAAATGTCATCTAACTTTTGGAGGCCACTGCATATGATACTTCGTCTTATCTGTGAATATCGAAGAAGTCAGTTTCGATCCATTTAGTTACTGTAACTGTAAAGAGTCGTTGTGTTTTTACAGACATGGAAAAACACAACGACTCTTTGTACATCAATATAATAACACATCAAGTCACTTACTAATGAACAGCACTTCCTTCACGAGAAAATTTCTACGAGTATAATTGGGTGTTGAAAAGAAAAATAATATGTAACACATAAGAACGAATGCAATTCCGCGTACTAGCGTAACGCGAGTCTGACATCTCCAATATTCAGTGTTTATTATATTGATGAAACTTTCCCATTGTAGTGCTGCACCGTCCATTAATTTCACCCTATAGTCCGTTTGCAGTTATTTTACCTCTGATGTTGCATCACTGTCCAAATCAGTGATCTTTATTCTCCTTCTAATACGGTTGCCGTTGGGTTGCTGCCACTGACAAGTCTGTCAAAATCATTGTGATCTTTATTCTCCTTCTAATACGGTTGCCGTTGGGTTGCTGCCACTGACAAGTCTGTCAACATCATTGTGATCTTTATTCTCCTTCTAATACGGTTGCCGTTGGGTTGCTGCCACTGACAAGTCTGTCAACATCATTGTGATCTTTATTCTCCTTCTAATACGGTTGCTGTTGGGTTGCTGCCACTGACAAGTCTGTCAACATCATTGTGATCTTTATTCTCCTTCTAATACGGTTGCCGTTGGGTTGCTGCCACTGACAAGTCTGTCAACATCATTGTGATCTTTATTCTCCTTCTAATACGGTTGCCGTTGGGTTGCTGCCACTGACAAGTCTGTCAACATCATTGTGATCTTTATTCTCCTTCTAATACGGTTGCCGTTGGGTTGTTGCCACTGACAAGTCTGTCAACATCATTGTGATCTTTATTCTCCTTCTAATACGGTTGCCGTTGGGTTGCTGCCACTGACAAGTCTGTCAACATCATTGTGATCTTTATTCTCCTTCTAATACGGTTGATGTTGGGTTGCTGCCACTGACAAGTCTGTCAACATCATTGTGATCTTTATTCTCCTTCTAATACGGTTGCCGTTGGGTTGCTGCCACTGACAAGTCTGTCAAAATCATTGTGATCTTTATTCTCCTTCTAATACGGTTGCTGTTGGGTTGCTGCCAGTGACAAGTCTGTCAAAATGATTGTGATCTTTATTCTCTTTACAATAGGGTTGCTGTTGTCAGAGGTAATATAACTGTGAATGGACTGTAAATAATCTACGATCGCAAAATCACCATAGATATTAGATAGGCCTAAACAACTAAAGCCGTCACTGACCGTGACGCGTTGACACTTCCCGATATTACGTTGACATTTCGCCTAATTCGGCACAAACTTGTCACTCCTATAATTGAGGGTTCCGCACTCAAATATTCCCCAATCTTTGTTAGATGTGTTAATAAACGGCGCGTAATAACTAGTATCTATACGTAAATCAAATAAATGATGCCAATTTACATAGTCATATAATAACAGCAGCCGGGTCGATCGAACAGGTTAAGCTACGCTCCGTGGTTGGTCCGTAGATGGGTGACAATCTTTACATACCGAGACCCGTCCGTGCCTCGTAATGCACGTTAAGCCGTTGGTCTCGGTTGTCATTCATGGATTTTTGAAAGTCGTTACGTGTCGTCAGAAGCCCGAAAGTCTGATAAGCAGGTGGAGGTCAGATAAGCAGCATCTCCATGTAAAATACTGATAATCAGTATGCAACCGGTTAGACTGGACGCCGACCCCAACATGGTTAGGAAAAGGCTAGGCAGATGATGAATCTACATAATCATGTTTAGTCAGTGATGTGCTGACTTAATAGCTGTGTGATATTACATTGGCAAAGGCTTGCGCGATAACCCCTGAACTGGTAATCAGTTAACATCCGACAGGCCCATAAAACTGAGTTTAAAACTGGCTTCGTTTATGGAGCGTGAATATTGCTATTTATTTTTGGAGAGATGTGTATTATCACCGTGAAAGGGTATAAAACTCGTAAGTATGATAAGATAATACATATTTATTAGCTCAAACATGTGTGTACACATACAAGAATAAAAATGCATGCAGGATAACATAAAAACAAAGGATCAGACATGCTTGCCACCTAGTATGGTATGCAAGTATTATGAATAATAATGATTTTTAATTATTAATTTCAAGTCAAAAACATTAATGTTATGTGAATTAGCAAACAAAAAAATTATAAATGTCAATATTAGCAAAATAAATAAAAAATAATAATACATCAAAATCTATGTCAATATAAATGCCTCTGTCAGAAATTCAATAATATTATAGTAAGCGTTGTCAATTAGATAAGACTTTACTTAGTTGATTTTTCAAATGTAAGTACATTATTTGGCTCTCTTCAACTTTTGGGTAACTTATTATAAATAATGAGAGCCATGCAAAAAACACTTTTGCGCATAAATGCCGTCCTATTCCTATGCAGACAGAGCTGAATTTGATCACGCCTGTTTCTTGGAAACTACCTGCCATTCGCGAAAATAAATTAAAATTACTTCTAACAAACATTACTGTTTCCAGAATATAAAGTGATGCCAATGTCAAAATTTTATAACGAATAAAAAGGCCTTACAACTATCAGTGGTTTTCAACTTAAACATGGCTCTCTTATGTGGTTTAAACGCAGCTTCTTTGTTAGTTGAGTTACCCCAAAAGATAACACCGTATTTGAGAATAGATTCAGTTAGCCCATAGTAAGCAGTTAATAACGTATCTACGTTAACAGTGCGTGACAGTATATATGTCGCAGCGAACTGGTTAAATTAGCCGTTTCGTTAACCACCTGGCCTTTATAGAACTGCTCGCCTCGCTTCGCTCTCTCGGCTCGCTCGCGGATTATCACAGTTCTAACCTAACCTAACCCATTTGGTCGGGGTGCCCTGGCTTAGTTACTGCGACCAATTCGGCTCGCGCGTGATTGGTTACAGACTTCTAACCTAAACTGTAGTTGAATATCATTCAGGCCGTTAGTTGAACGACCGCCGTTTTGTTAAAAGGCTAGGCGGTTAACTAAATGGTGGCTGCGACATATACAAAGCGTACGCACTACTGGATATCCTTTTAGTCAGGACACTTTCCAATTTAAATTTCGATCTATTGTAAGACCTAGCAACTTAGTTGTATTAACTGTGTCAATTATAATGTAATTGTTTGTTCATTTGATAGAAAGATTTCTTCTCTTTTGCAATTTTGGTGCGTTTATTAATTCTGCTTAATTCTGTTATTTGTTTTCTGTTGTGTAGGTATTATTTTACAAGCTCAGGGACATTTCCTCTTACCCCGTGGGCGTCAAGATTTTTTTAGTAAAATAATATGTTGCACATAATCAAATGCCTGAGTCGTGTCACAAAATATCGCACACACTGGAGTTCTTTTTTATCCATATTTGTCAAAACAGCACATAAAAAGCCATAAATAGCCATGTTAATTGTCCTGTTTTTCCTAAATCCGTTTTGTTCGTTGCAAACAATATTTTTTGCTTCTAAATCGAAATCGAATTCCTTTTTCAATTATTTTTGAGAATATTTGTATCAATGAAATCGGCCTGTAGTATATTCCATTAAATCTTGTTTTTTGAACAATGGCTTCATTACCGATTTTTTCTGGGTATCCGGAAAAATACCTTCGTTTATACAGATATTTATAAATTTATAATGTAACTTAAAGGGCAACAAATTTTCTCGACTACTGCTTTAAGTATTTTTATACAAATGCCATCATAACCTACACTATTAAAGTAATTTTAAGCGTTTATTTTCGTTGGATCCCACTTTTGAATCCCATTTTTTAGGTATTAACGATGGATCCTGTTTGCTATTTCCGTTGAATCCCATGTTATAACAACATGTATACATTTCAGAAGAAAAGTGGAAGCGGAAAGTGGAGTGTGGTGGTGGTGGTGGGTCGTTGTTCGAATGTGGCGTTGTAGATACCGCTACAAGTGATTTACCTTTATCAAACACTAGATTAGGTTAATTATTTTAAAAAAAATTGTTAGGTTAGGTCAGGTTAAAACTGTGACCCCTACGCACGAGCCGAGCGAACGAAGCGAGCGGTGCCGCGAGAGCGGCCGGCGAGTGCCAGAAACGACTAGATTATATAGAAAATGAGTTGTTTGTGAAATAAATAGTATAAGAAACGTTGGTTGTAAACTAAAAATTTTTCAATGGAGTTTTGGTGAAACATTAGTGAACCCCTCATTTTATTATAAACAATTTTGTTGTTGAAAGTACCCGCATTGATTTTTTTAAGCATTCGGGATACAACGGAAATACTTTTCTGGATTCAACGACAATAAAACGTAATTATCTTGCATTTTTTAAATTCGGGATCCAACGGAAATACATAATAAGTAATGTTTTGCGGGATCCAACGTCAAAAATATTAAACTAGGATTCAAAAGCGGGATGCAACGGAAATAAATCATTTTAAGTACGTCGTTTGGCAAACATGGAGCCATGAACATAGAATTCTTCCGGTTTAAAATATGTTTTGTGACTCTGTCTCTCGAATTATTAATGGGCTAGATTTTATCAATAAAATAATGATATATGTGTGGGTATATTTCTTTATTCTACTTTGGGTGTAGATATGATCTAGATAGATTACCCCATTTTTTATATTACGCGAAGGAGCCCTAAGCGAAGGATTGGTTCCTGCTCACAGCTGAGTAAGCATATATCTGAATGGGGCTCAATATAAAAACACTCATGTCCGCAAATCTTACCAGAGGAAAATGTGTGGAGCATAAAGATATGAGTTCTGAATGTTATATTTCTGTTCCAATAAAAATGAAGCTTTTATAATTAAAATAAAGTTGCTGTTGGGCTTCATCGCCCGGTAACGAAGGCCTATTATTAGCAAATGGTGTACAGATTAAATTCCCGATAATGATGCCATTATTTACGAGCACTTCTTCAACACTTCACTTTGTCATCAATTGTCAATTTTAATCGCTGGTGTTTAACTAATAGCACTTTGTCTCAGCTGCATGTTCCGATTTTAGATGATTCCTGTTCATTATATTTTCCTGTTTCTTAAGAGTTTCCTGATACGCGGATGTCGGGACAGTAATAAACGATAAAGTAATATAGCCGGCTAAACATTCATCTTATATAAAACGAAGTAATTGCTCTGATTCAAGGATTTATACAGTCAAATTGATTTTCCTTGGCTTGGGATATTTTATGAATATCTCCCTAATTGCTCGTGAAAATTCATAGCTTGATATTTTCTCTAATTCTATTGACGGAAAGTCTAATTGAAATCAGATAAGGACACTTTTATTTATAGACTCACTGGTTAAGATTGGGACATGGCTTTTGTTGAGCTTATTTCAGTTAATGTAAACATAATTTATTCACGATTTATGAAAGTTATTAGAATGCTTTACCGCTCCGAACTTCAGTTGAAAGTTGTTGAAACATAAATCCTTTTGAGGCTGTTATTACCCCTTACTTTGAAACTCACAAGAAGAAAACACGACATATGTGCTTACTTTAATAACATCTGTTTACAAACCTGTCAAACATGCAACTCGCGAAGAAAGCTAAATTTTCCTTAATGCCCCACTCAAACCCCATTTATGTCATAAGTTTATATTAGGTCCTTACATATGAAATTGGCGTTTTGTATGGAAGGAACAAAAAGTCGAATATTTTTTAATATAATATATTTAATTAATCAAAGTATGAACCATTGTTTTCAATGCACTTTTGCCATCTTATAGGTAGTTCATTGATCCCTTTACTAAAAAAACCAGTCGGACGGGAATCAATAAAATCTTTGAAGGCGATTTGGACTGCCCCATCGGAGTTGAATTTTTTCCCTTGCAAAAAGTTATCCAAATTGCGAAAAAAATGGTAATCTGTTGGAGCAAGGTCCGGGGAGTACGGAGGATGTCTAAGACATTCCAATTCAAGCTCTTCTAATTTGGTAGCCGTCTGTTGCGCAGTGTGTGGTCTGGCGTTGTCGTGAAGCAGCAGTGGCGTGGAGCGATTGACCAGCCCAATTTGCTTCAAGTGAATTAAAACAGTTTTATCACTAACATCGAAGCCTGCAGCTAACTCGGACGTGGTTTGCGATGGGTCCGCTTCCACAATAGCCTTCAATTCTCCATTATCAACTTGGGTCTCAGGCCGTCCACGGGGCTTGTTCTGCAGGTCGAAATTTCCAGAACGAAAACGTTGGAACCAAAAACGAACTGTGTTTTCTTTTGCAACATGACCGCCATACACATCATTCACCCTTCGAGTCGTTTCCGCAGCACTAGTGCCACGGCGGAACTCGTACTCGTAAATAATGCGATATTTTAAATTTTCCATTTTGTAAAATGAGTGACGCAAACAGAAAAAACAGAAGAAAAAAAACAAATGAATGACGGTCATCGAAGCACAAATACATGAGTAAATAGCTGTACAAATTTGAATTTGGAATTCCTTACCAAAGAGGAGAAATTCGTGATTAAAGTGGCCAGTACGAAAAACGCCAATTTCATATGTAAGGACCTAATATTAGCTGCCCGCCTCGCACTAAAGGGATCTGTTGCATGAGTTTTATGGTGAACGATGAGACATAAACCAGTTTCCCACACTTGGAAACAGAACTTTGTAATGGACTTGATGATCAGTAAGTTTTGATTTTGATTGATGAATTTCAGCATTATCCTCCAAACAAACAACGTAGGTGGCAAGTTTTACGTCCCGATTCTCATTAACCATCCGTAAATCTTATATGTCTAATTAAAGCACCATTTAAGGTGACCCATAAAACGTAGGGAGAGCGTTAGAATACTGTTGCAGCCTTCCTACTTCACCATAAACTTTTTATGTTTCATAAATACTGTGGCAGTAAATATGAATTAATGGTTTTCTGAGGTTGCCTTATGCCCTTTTGCTATCCATATTGTTTCGGTCCACGTAAACAAGATATGTTGGTTTGCAGGTCGAAATATAATAGTCTGCTCATAAATCTATTGTGAAATTAATAATCGTTACTTAGGTAACGGTGATGGCCCAGTGGTAACAGCCCCCCGACTTACGAGTGTAGGTCGTAGGGTGTTTATGCTCACTAGTTCCTTCTCGTAGTTCCTTTGAAGGAACTACTGAGAATTTTTGCATCAGTGGTTCCTTTGCAAAAGCTGAAGGAACTACTGAGACTCGATATTTCCTTTAGCAGTTCCTTTGAAGGAACTACTGAGAACTTTTTGATCAGTAGTTTCTTTGCAAAAGCTAAAGGAACTACTGAGACTAGATAGTTCCTTTAGCAGTTCCTTTGAAGGAAACAATAGTGTGTTTTCCTTCACCCTTCTCAAAACGGTGAAGGAAAACATCGTGAGGAAACCGGCATATCCTAGAATTAAAGATTCGAAGATATGTGACATCTACCAAACCGCACTGAGCCCGCGTGGTAGATTACGGCCCACTCCCTCTCACAGAGCCTCTGTCCTAGCAGTGAGAACATTATAGGCTGATTATGATATGCTTTGCAGGTATCAGTTAATTTTACAAGAATAATTATATCAACCTATTTATCGCCTGCAGATACTCTTGACTCATAAATAATATCAGACGCCGTGTTGAGTTTTAAAACATGCGTCATGCCGGGGCCACAATAAACGGGAAACGCCGATAATTATCGCGATAAGTTGTGGCTCATTGTTTTTTTTTTTATGGATGGGAAATCATCAAATGGCCCCTCCCGCTCTGGGTGGAGCGAAGGGAGTGTCAGACTCTTACTGACTAAAACCCATCCGTGTTTCTTCCTTAGCCCTTTATGTTCCGGGGTAGCGGTAACCCTTTCGAACAATCCCGCACCCCCGGCAGGCTTCGGCCCTGGTAGGCCCCTTCCTTTTTACTGACATCTCACTTCACATCCACTCATACAGGCGCACGAGGACTATCGCCTCCAGATTCTATGGCGGCAGTCCGGCAAGGAGGCTTGCCGCCTCGCCCGAGATCGTGCGGTAGCCCCATATCAGCCTTACGGCTACCACCTTTTCGGGCGCGTTCAGATAGTAAGCGGCTCGCCGCCGCAGTGAACGCGCCCACACCGGGGCCCCGTATAGGGCCATGGACCGCACGACCCCCGCGTAAGCCTCCGGCAGGAGGCGTTTGGCCCCGTCAGGTTGGGCAAGAGCCGCTTGAAGGCGGCCCCGGTCCTTTCCAGTTTGGGGGCCAAACGTCGGAAATGTTCGGCGAAGTTCCACCGGCTGTCGAGGACGAGACCCAGGTATTTAATCGTTGTCTCGACGCTAATGTGAACCGCTCCCACCGTTAGTTGGGATCCCGATGGTGGCTGCACCTACGATTAACGCCCCCCCGCACGCCCGTCATCGCGATAATTATCAGCGTTTCCCGTTGGTGTGGCCCGGGCATGAGTGAATACTTCATAATTATCGCAACGTAATTAAATTAAGTATACCTACTTACGTTACCTATCGCAGATATTATTTAATTATACGGCTATTATACCTACGCACATTTGTGAGTGAAAATTAACGTAAATTAAGAGTGATACTTATTATGGTTGCTGGAAACAAGCAGCGCTGTGTTTTATTTTGCTTCAATAAAAGTATAAATTGCGGGTTCTTCCGATAATTAACGGAACTGGACAGGGTTTTCATTCCACTCTCGATGTTTGAGAATCCATGGATGAGGGCCGAGAGGCTATTAAAATATATGAATAACAAATCAAGGTCCCATTCAAACCGGAATGAATTTGTATTTCTGAACGTTTGTAAAGAACCGCTTCTTTTACATAATTGCTAGCGGGTGGGGTTCAACGCTTGTGAACCAAAATCTTTCAGTTCAATCAATCATTTCTTCTATGAAAAATAAATCTGTTCGATCTATTGAACGTTTTTTAAAACAATTTAGGTACCCAATACTATAGAACGTAGCCGTCAAAATTCAAACTATTCAGCCCTTTTCTAGTGACTATGACCTTTTGGCACAAAATATACGAGTAGCGAGCGGAAATGGGGAAGTAATTCTGTCAGATCAACTGTCAACAAGTCGACGCGCTAAAAAGGGGTTTGGCGGAAAATAAAATTGATTCCAACATTGGAAAAAAGCATGAAACTTTTTCGCGAATCTACTGAAAGAGTACCCAGTCCTTTTAATCCTATTCAAAAAGTTCATGCTCACGTTTTTGCAAGGCTCTGCTAACTCACAGTCTCACACGTATAATAGATACCTTTATAAAATCAGCCAGTGAATTTCGGAATCTACCTATACTTTTAAATTGTATTGGAGACTTCTTCTTCAGTAAAGTCTGATAAGGCTATTGTTATTAGGTTTGTTGAAACGGGTACTAGCAAACGTTGTCGTGGACAGATTTGAAAATTGGTTTTTCAATAGCGAATCATATTGGTTGAAACAGTTTCTGTTATTTAATTATAGTTTCGGAATCAGAAAACTATACAGGGTGAAATTGAATTCATGGGCATCCTTTTAAGGGGTCATTGTAATCATCATTATGAACAACGTTTACTACGGGAACAAACCTGAAATCGCGAAAAAAATTAGCTCTTCCCTACATTTTGACGAGTTATGTGAACATAAATGCAAGGAACAACAGATTTTTTTTCGCGATTTTAGGTTTAGTCCCATAGTAAAAGTTGTTTATAATGATGAGTACAATGACCCCTTAAAAGGATGCCCATGAATTTAATTTCACCCTGTACCTATATAAACTGGATGTTTGGTAGAAGGACCGACACAATTTTCTTAGGGATAAGAAGTATCATATTATCCTAGTTTTCACCCATAACCCCTGTCTTAAGTGTCACGGTAGAGAATTGAGATAATAATATGTTTCTTTTTAATCACCCGAAATATCGTCACAACTTTTGTGTTCGTGGTTGTAATAGAGCGCAATAATTTTTCGTGTTATCTGCAATATACATTTATGTACAATAACATTGGTTCTAAAAAAATTACTTGGGTGCTTCCAAAGTCGTACAATTGTGTCAAGGAACGAAACATTTCAATAAAAAAATTCATGACAAAAATTAATAATAAAACAATTTTGTGCTGGCAAATAATCCAAATGCCAATCCCTCCAAAAATTGTGTCGGTCCTTCTACCAAACACCCTGAATTAGGAGCATAAGTATAACAATGTCCTCTGGCTTTTATCTAGAATCAGCACAGATATGGTGGGTACTTTTGAGGGAAAGTGTGCTAATCTCTTGTGAGCAGACCGATCGATTAATCTCCCGATCAGCTACGTCTAACAACGTTGCCACGCTCGAGTTTTCAACAAGCAATCATTCTTTCTGAAATATTGGGATCTTCATAAGGCTAGGTTACTTTTCCAGGCAGTAGTTATTTTTCCTTGTCATTGGGTTTTTCATTAAAAAATACTCGGTTTGGAGTTGTGCTCGGTTGATGGCAGTAAGTTGGCTCACTACATCACATGGGACTCAAGCAACTAGCGGAATGTACAGTAAGGGTTCAAAAGTGCATTCACACCTTACGAGTCGTATTGCTGTGACACGCGCGACGCGGTACAGCGTATATCTGTATGTGTAAACAACACGGTAACACACACCACCTACTTACTTTACACACTGTCATATTGTCGTGTACTCGTCGCACCACAAGAAACGAAAAAAAAAATATTTCCGTCCCTTTTGTTAGACACGGTCAAACGCATAGCGGTGCTAAAATTCAAACCATTATAGTATGAGCTCGTAGCAGTAATCGTTGAGCGTTGGACTTTGATGCAACTGGCTTAGGTTCGAATCTCACGAAGCGCAGTGCGGTTTTTTGGCAATATTTATTTTTGTTTGCATTATTGATAATATTCACAAAATTGCTGCCTTTTTTACTAATGTTGTTATTGTAATAAAGGGTTTAGAAAAAAAAAATGCGTGTTAAGTCATAACAAAAATTTAAAAAAATATTTATTCGATTTATTTCATAAAGTTAACAAACCGCTACATTTATTTATTGTAACTAGATGTGAAATCAATCATAAGAAACTTATAAGCAATTTGTATTATTTTGACATATGAAATGTTTTAAATTTTAAATAGATTTGTTTCACCATAAACATAAAGCTTCGTTCATGATCGAAGTAAGCTATAAATAAGAATATTAAATTAGTTTCTACTACCTACTTACAAAATAAGTGATTTTAAGGTTAACTATGGGCAGTTCATTAAGTATTTCACATTTTATTTGGCTTTATTAAATATAAATAAGTTATTGAGGTTATAGCTTAAGTATTCATTTTCTTTACGAAAAGAAGATTGAAACTAAACCTCAAATTAAGGCATAATATAGAGGATGAGTATAATAATATTACCTACTGAAGTAATGTAAACATTTTCGGTCTATCTAAAAGAAAAGAGACGAACACCAACAACGAATCTGTTGTTTATTACGGTTACCTAATATTTTGTATAACCGCCGTTATTCTCGATACAGTCTAGTAGACGTTGACGCATGGAGCCTACTAGATTAGAACATATTTCTGTTCCCCTTATATTTTCCCATATCTCCATACAATGCGACTTCAACTGCTCAAGACATCTCTCATTCCGGGCTTCCCACCTTTGCACCATCAAACCCCATAGATTTTCTATGGGGTTGAGGTCAGGAGATCGCGCTGGCCATGGAACGACTGCTATCTCCGGGTGTCTGGTAAACCACTCACGCACAGTGCTCGTCCTGTGAATTGATAATCTAAATAAATTATCTTTAAAATGATTTATATTTTTCTTTTCTTTTATTTAAACCTCATAATGAATTTAAAACTTTATTTAATAAGGCATCTTCTGAGTAAAACGATTAACAATACTTTAGATTAAAGTAGATTTATGTTTAGTAAACTAGGAAATATTTAAATGATACACTCACACTTAGTCCGGTTTCATTCGCTATTTGGGTTTTTGTTATATCCAATTTTATGCAGCGCAATTATATCTGCCCTCGCTTCAATATTTATATTAGACTGCATTTTGAATATAATAACTACTTAAACACCGCTAATAGAAACACCTTGTCACTAACCAACAATATCCACGAACCAACAACGTTCTAGATGATTAGTCGCTCGTAACGAAGAGCATTAATCTGCCTACCTCACAGAAATCGAAATAAATTAGTTGGTTTTCTGTGGTTACCTACTAACTTCATTATTTGTGTGAACAAGACGAACGAGACAAAAAAATAATGATTATTTATCAAACTACCTACTACTAGTAATTATAAAAATTTATCACATCTATGTAATTATCGAACTATTACTAGAAAAAATAACAAAATAAATAAATAGTAATTATTAAAAAGTAACACAAATTATATTATAGTTATTACCTAATTATTATTTATAGTATCTAATAAAAACCAAATGTGAGATTCGAACCCTCTGCTCGAGATAAAATTGCACAAGTCAGAGCGCGTTAACCATTACGCTAGGATAACATATAGTAAGAAAGTTGAAATTATGAACTAGTATCAGTTCCAGATAAAGTGAGTGTGTGTGCGTGTCTATAGTATAGAAACAACTTATAGAATAAGGTCGTAAGTCAAACCAAAGCGTCAATCTATTGCTTTGTGAGATTGGTAATCGACTTATGAACGCCACTGTACCTATGTTGTATTTAATTATGTTTTTTTTTGTAAAACATACGCAGAGGTGTACCTTGTGTGGTATGCAGGTTTAGATGCTACGGCCACGTAATGAGAAGAGATGATAGTAACTCAGTAAAACAGCATTGAATATCCCTACGAAACGCTTGGGAAGAGGAAGACCCCCGCTATATGGTGGTACAGTATCGAGAGGGAGATAAAAGCGCAGAACCTAACTGCTATGACAAACCAGGATAGATCGTCCTGGCACCGCTGTACAAGAAAACCTAACCGAAGAGATGTGAAAACAAGCGTGATGTTATGCAGTATTCAATTTAAGACAGCTTATGTCCATGTACTTAGTTTTAATAACGTGGAGCGGGCGATGTGGTAGACGTAATAATTGTTTCAACCCTAAGAGGTGTACTTAACTGCTAGTGGAGTAGGGTTTTATCATACAAGATGAGTTTGTTTTAATTAGGTCACTCGGCAGTGGAATGGTCGTTACGTTGTTATTAGAGCGGACGATAGTGACTCTAAAGTGTATTTGGATCCCAACACAGACCTTTGTACACACAATTATGGAAGATGAAATAGGTATTTTTAAAGAATATGACACTTAGTGTGTTAAATCTGATTGAAGCGACTAAGGGCTGATGTTATCAAATTCAGATTTATCTTTTATCCGTGGAATAAAATTTACGTCTCACAGTTCTAGTATAGAAAAACTGCCAAAAAATCATAATTTATTCATAGCATAGACTTATTCTAGGTAGGTATAAAATTTCTTGAAATTCGCCCTTAGTAAGTATCTGTATTGATTTTGGTTCTGAGTACCTTTTAACCGATTGAGGTCGAAAGTTTAGGTCGTGGGGCCTGAGTGTACGTCTTCATTTCAAAGAAATAATATTCAGAGATTTGAAAAAAAATCGCGTCTTGGAGGAAGACTTTTTTTTATCAAAGAATTAGCATACCCATTTAATGTGGTAATACTGCTACTCTTCTGGGCATGTGTTGTGCAGAAATGTAACATACATACCTACATAAAACCATGCTTTCTACCCATGGGCGTAAGTAGAAACTACAGAACGCCACCTGCTACGATCCTTACATACTCCTTTTGCCTCGTTTACATTCATACATCTGGTCATACATGTACGCCGGTTGCGAGTACTACGCACCTGACCGTACTGACCTTTCCGAAGAACATCACCAATAAGGTCACTATATTTCCTCCTAGGGCGTCCCCTCCCAGCGTTCCGACTCACATCTGCCTTCTAGATACCTTTTGTTAGTCGCCTTTCATTCATCCTCTCAACATGACCCAACCATCTCAGCTTACTCTTGTTAATTTTTTTCACTACCTAAATCTTCTTTTAAACCGCATCGTTGCCTTATCACATCAGTCCTTAGCCCTTTTTTTGGGTGGGAAATTATTAAATAACTTCTTCCGCTCTGGGCGGAGCGAGAGGGCATGTCAGACTTTTACTGACTAAAATCCACCCATGTTCCTTCAGTTACCTGTGCCAGGGGCCACCTGTGGTATCTCTTTCGAACAACCCGCGACCCTGGCAGATCAGTCCTCAGCCTATCGTTCATAGTCACACCACACATGCTTCGCAAGGAACGCATTTCCACAGCATTTATTCCCCTTTCATGCATAAATATATTTACAAATTTTACACGTCGTCGTCAATCTTGTGACTATTTGCGGCGCACAGTACACCGACACAACGGGTTCAGTACCTCAGCTATTTTTATATCGAAACCAGGAAAGTTAACGTAAATACGGCGTGTAATGTCTTGTAGACTAGTATTTTTGTCTTTATGATCTAATAATTTAAGCATTCGAATGCGAAGAATCTTGGGAAACCACACGTTGTAAACATGTGCTTTACATCAGAAATAATTCATACAAATAAAGTAATTTATACCCGACATTGAGATGAAAGAATTGTAACTGATAAAATAATGGAGTTTACATTATTGATCGAAGGAGTTTACTCAGCCCATCGTAGTACCTACCTATTGGTAGAGTACTACATTACTGTCCTAAACTTTATATTGCTATGAATTATAGTTCACATTTTCTGCAGCTACATAATCTATCTAAAAGATCTAGAATTAAAAAAAAAAACTAATTTTATACGATTGAAATCCGTTTTAAACCGTCTTTTTGGTTTAAAAAATTAACCGCTAGGTCAATTTTTTTTTTAGTTTCCTTAACGGTTAATTTTTTTTTTTTTTAATAGAATGCTCTGAGGCCTCACATGAAGTGATCTGAGTCTAGATCACTTCGTGCTAAGCCGTTTTAAGCCGATGAAGTAAACCGTTTTGAAGCGGAATTTTGTTTAAAATGGTTAAAACTATAGTCTGGAACAGTGTTGGGCAAAATGTATTTAACTACAAATTAACAATTACAATTACAAATTGTAATTGGCGACTTCAATTACAAATTACTTGAAATTATTGAAAAGTAATTCAACTAACAATTACAATTAGTAATTGTAATTGTTATTTGCAATTACTCAATTACTTATGTATATAATTTATTTTAAAGTTGAGGTAGTAAGTTAAATAAAACGACGAATGATTCATCAAATGTGTTTATTTAATTAAAAAAAGTGATTTACTTTAAATTAGACTTTAACACTACTCTTTGTTCAAACATTTGATCAGAAAGTTTGTGAGATTTTGGTAAATTAATCATTGTAGCATATGAGAATAATCTCTCAACAGGGCCTGATGACGGCATTAATGTATTATACTTAAGAAACACCTGCTGCAACAGGAACAATATAACACGAAGTAACAGCAAATAATTACAGAGATGCGCGAGCGATATGCGTGTGAGCGAAGGACGCACTCACGCCGGCGACCACAGTGGTTCGAAATCGACGCTCCGTGGACATTGAAATCAAAATTTCTTTAGACGAGAAATAAAAATCGGAATGGCTTTATTTCAGTATTATTTATAATATTTGGTAATATGACAGCTATAGACAGCACCATCTCCGAAAAAAAAAATATTTAATATTTTTTTGTATGAAGAAAAACACAAAAGTCGTTTTTTCTCATAACTTAATAAAACTTAAAGCCTGCGGCTTACATGGGGTGTTGTCCTACATGAGGCGATTCCGAAATGCTATAACACGCACACCCATGCGCGCCGCTTCACTCACAGCAGAGTGTTGAATTTCGAGAAATTCAGTTAGAGATTTTTACGTTGATTTATGTGTGATCTTGAAAATATACAAAGTAATTGACTTTAGTTTGCTAATTTGATTAGTTATAATGAGAAATAATGGAATATACAATATAAAAATACTAAAAAAAACACTCAAATTGAGACTCATTTACAATATAAATAGATTTTGCAATCTTTCTTATAATAATTTAATTCGGTGTTAGTAGATACACAGTTTGACTTCTTAATTCACATTAAAAAAAAAAGTACAAAAACTTATAACTAATACAGAAAAATACTAAGAATAAGCAATTGTATAATTGAGACATATATTATTTCACCACTTCACTCAGAGCAGAGTAATGAACTTCAAGAAATTCAGTGGATTTCTCGAAGGAATTTAATACTATATTATTTGATATCTTTGGGATAGGTGCACATACCAATGGGCAACGATAATTACATAGTAATGATTGTTTGATGTAAGCTGTTCGTAATCTCAAGTTTAGCAGGAAATCAATGCTTAATGCATGCTAATTAACTTATGATGGTAATTTAGTCTCATCTCATTAGTGCATGTTGCAAATATTGTTAACGAGTTAAGATACATTAGTTAAGGGCTATTTTTACGAAGTGTTTAACTAACTACTATTAATTAAGATACGATTAAGAGGGTACTTTTATATAAATAGGGACAACATCGTCAAAATCATTAGTTTTTGTCAGCAACTGTTCGCGCTATAACATTAACTTCTTGCTTACGTACTTACTTATTATCATGGAAGGATTTTATACAAATTTGGACATATTCATATTTGTGAAAACAAAAAGTTGCTTTTCGCAGCCTAGTATTTTGTTAGAAGCACTTCTAACCAAAGCGACAAATTTGTCTGACGAAGAACAAAAAAAATTAAAACAGTTTTGTCAAGTGTATATGTGTGTTTTGCATAGAAATTGGAAATCGTGTAATCGAACAATGCATACATTTGTCAAGAAGTATGAGACATGGCTAGAAAAAGAGATCAAATGGCCCAACTTCATTAAAGACAGATTTGTACAAAGTGAAGAAATTGGATTGGTATCAATCGACTCTGTTACTGATACTGTTGAACCTTCAACCTCAAGTGCTAGTGGTATAAATGATGGTGCATCCACATCCAAAGTAACTACATGTACTGTTAGCACTACAACACTAAAAAGGAGCCCAAGAAAACCTTTCTCAGAATTATGCCAAAAACAGAAGAAGAGAAGAATAGAAGAACTTTTAACGCACGACTCTCAGGAACTTGCATATGCTACTGCAGTGAGATGTGGTGAGGAGAATGAGGACGTGAAAGATTTAATAAAATATATTACCGAGCATCCTGAAAAAGCAGCAGAGATCAAGAATTTTTTGAAAGGCAAGACAACTACTAACAAATATTCAGCAGAGAAAGCGTTGGGTATATTTATTTCTTTGAAATTGTCGAAGTGGCAGTATATAACTTTAAGGGAAACTGCGAAAGAAAGTGGTGTAGATTTGTACCCATCATATTATTCGGTTTTAAATGCCAAGAAGGCATGCTATCCTCCTGAGAGCGATATTGAAGTGACCGAACGAGGAGTTAAAGTAAAACTTCAAGCTATTTTGGACATCACTGTCACTCGACTTGCCAAAACATTAAACTTGGACCATTTGCAAGATAAAGAACTGATCTTAATCTGCAAATGGGGCTTCGATGGTGCGTCAAATCAAAGCAACTACAAGCAATGCATGAATGCAGATGAAGACGACTCTAGTGTTTTTATGAGCTCTTTTGTACCCTTGCAATTGATGTGTGGTGAGGATTTGGTCTGGGAAAACCCAAAACCTTCTTCTACAATGCTTTGCAGACCAATTTATTTCAAGTTTGTCAGCGAAAATAAGTTGGACATGAAGGAGGAAATGGGTTTGATCGATGCTGAAATTAAAGCATTGAAGCCATCTATCATTGAAAATAATATACAAGTTAAACATTCAATGTTAATGACCATGATAGATGGCAAAATAACGTCTCACCTGTCACAAACCTCTATGCAAACATGTGACATCTGTAAAGCTGTACCAAGTGAAATGAATGATTTGGAGAAGATTCACATGTAAGTTGAATATTGGAAATGTATGTTAATTTTTTTTTTTTTTCTTATTGAAAAACACTTTTAACCTTTTTATTCATATTTTAGGAAATCTGTATCATCTGATATTTACAAGTACGGTTTGTCGACTTTGCATGCATGGATCAGATCCATGGAATGCCTGCTGCATATCGCTTACCGATTAGATTTTAAAAAATGGCAAGCCAGAGATGAAGCTAGTAAAGCAGCTTTGAAAAGTCGCAAACAGACGATACAGCGAAAATTTCGAGAGGAAATGGGACTCCTGGTGGATATCGTAAAACAAGGTTAGTTGATTTATTTATTTTGTATAATATCAAAGGGTTTTTTAGTTAGTGTAATACTATAAAACTTATCTTATAATGTTCTCATATCAGTATTTTTTATATAAAGGTGCTGGGACCACGAATGATGGCAACACGGCTAGAAAATTTTTCCAGTGTCCTGAGAAGACTGCAAATATCACTGGATTGAGTCAGGAGCTCATCCAAAAATTCGCAACTATTCTCCGTGTTGTATCATCAGGACAGTCTATTAATATTGATTTGTTTGCCAATTATCTCGACGAAACTGCGCAGCTGTATGTGGAACTGTATGGCTGGTATTTCATGCCTTCCAGTATCCACAAACTTCTGCTGCATGGAGCTGAAATAATAAAACATTTCAACATTTTGCCTATAGGAAAGCTATCAGAAGAGGCATCTGAGGCCCGAAACAAAGATTTTAGAAAACTCAGGGAACATCATACGCGGAAATTTTGTCGCAGAGCGACAAACCATGACATCTTTAATGGTTTCATCGTATCCTCAGACCCATATTTGTCAAGCATTCGACCTAAACTGACAAATAAGAGTAGAAATGATTTAACTGAAGAAATGAAGTCTCTTCTTTTAATTGACCCGGATACCATGGATAAGGAAAACATTGAATTTGTTGAGGTGCCAAGTATGATGGATTCTGATTTTGAATTCTTTGATAGCGATGACGAAACTCAGTAGACAAAATTTTAATGTTTGATGTTTTTGTGTAAATTTTATATATTTCTCAATTATACAATTGCTTATTCTTAGTATTTTTCTGTATTAGTTATAAGTTTTTGTACTTTTTTTTTTTAATGTGAATTAAGAAGTCAAACTGTGTATCTACTAACACCGAATTAAATTATTATAAGAAAGATTGCAAAATCTATTTATATTGTAAATGAGTCTCAATTTGAGTGTTTTTTTTAGTATTTTTATATTGTATATTCCATTATTTCTCATTATAACTAATCAAATTAGCAAACTAAAGTCAATTACTTTGTATATTTTCAAGATCACACATAAATCAACGTAAAAATCTCTAACTGAATTTCTCGAAATTCAACACTCTGCTGTGAGTGAAGCGGCGCGCATGGGTGTGCGTGTTATAGCATTTCGGAATCGCCTCATGTAGGACAACACCCCATGTAAGCCGCAGGCTTTAAGTTTTATTAAGTTATGAGAAAAAACGACTTTTGTGTTTTTCTTCATACAAAAAAATATTAAATATTTTTTTTTTCGGAGATGGTGCTGTCTATAGCTGTCATATTACCAAATATTATAAATAATACTGAAATAAAGCCATTCCGATTTTTATTTCTCGTCTAAAGAAATTTTGATTTCAATGTCCACGGAGCGTCGATTTCGAACCACTGTGCGTCGTTGCCGTTTCGTTTACCGTCTCGTTCTATCCAATGTTATTTGTACGCGTGTTGTGCTGCATGCGCGCAACAAGCAAACAACCGCACAATTTAGGTGTTTTTTTTAGGTTACCCGCAATGTTACCCCGTAAACAGTAATTGGGTAATTTGAATTACAAATTAATGTAATTAAAATTACTTGTGACTTATGTAATTGAATAACAGTAATTTCAATTACATGTAATTTTAATTACAGTAATTCAATTACTTTTCATTAATTTAGTAATTAAATTACAAAAGTAAATTAATTACGCCCAACACTGGTCTGGAAGCGCCCTAGGTATTTGACGTTTGCCAGATTTTTTCACTTCACTTACAAATTCCTCTGCACAAATGTTCATCGGTCTTTTAACAAACATAGCTCACTGAGTCAGTGCCACTATGGTACCACTCCAGCCTGGGCAGTAGGTATATATGTGACATCATGTCTTTGTCGCGCAATTTTTTTCCGACTTTTATCGGGCCCGCACATACCTACTCGAGAGACTTCTATCGTAGCGCGATAGTCCGCGAACGGCTTTGTGAACTTAATGTCACTTCCCACTTTATCGTAAGCCAAGGACGATTCAGTACAGTTCGTTCATTATATTTTGATGTATCAGGATTAAATATATTCACCGTTTGACGTAATAAAACGGAGTACTTTCAGCTAAAAATAACGTCAAGTTAGTTAGTACTTTTATCATATTATGGCATATTTATAATATGAGGGAAGACTTGCGAGTGTGAGTGTATTTATTATGTATGTATTTTTTTTTGAATATCCACAATGTAGGTACGATCACAATAGGTAATATCGCGCGTCAGACTGACATGACTGTTTGTGCCTTTTTATGACGCGAACATGATAGCTCCGAGTATTAGAAAATGGTAACGGATAGTGAAATTCTACCTACGTTTATTTTTTTCTCGATAAAAATATAGTTATCGAATAAAGCCAATGACTTTAGCAGTTCCTTAAAGTTAAGACAACATTCGTTATCCAAAGCAAAATATTACACCTTATTTAATTTTGTTTGGTCTCTACAAATATAAGCTAAAATAATACTGGTAATATAACCATAGCTTACAAACTTTGTGGCTAATACAGATTTCGAAGAAAAATTCCGAAAATATTCATATAAAAATGCGTTATCGTTCAATTAACCTGAATAAATCAGCGTAGCTTTTGTTCGGAAGCCCTAAATCCGCGGGATATTGCCAAAGCTAAATATACTCGTACTTTCCACGGAACATCAATTTAATTAACGTTATCCGATATTATACTGAAAACAAACAAATTCACAACCGTTTCTAATCTAAATCACACTAATATTATAAAGGCGAAAGTTTGTGAGTGTGTGTCTATATGTTTGTTATTTCTTCACGCTCAAACGGCTGGACCAATTTTGATAAAATTTTGTATGGAGGTAGCTGACACCCTGGATTAACATATAGGCTACTTTTTATCCTGATATTTCTACGGGATCAACACTTATGCGGGCGAAACCACGGGGCGGAGCTAGTAATCGTATAAAGGTAATAATACATTTTGAGAGTCGTGTGTCACGGGTGCCAATTTGCATGTTATGACTACTGAATGGCTTGTGGAATGTGGCATTTTAATGTAGCTGTATCATCTCATCCGCACTTTATATAAAACGTTAGGCGAAACACTTTTTATCTTTTCGTTCCATTTATCTTAATTAGTCTTCTTTACAAAAAAGGTGCGAGTCTCCACTTAATTTAGAAATTTCCAAATAATTTTTAACCTGAAATTAATGGTGCAAAATGTAAACGTTATTTAGTTTCTCCTTTGTGTACTAATTTGGTTGTATACTTAAGAAAATTAATTGTGAACAGTTAATTAGTCTTTTGTTACGGGAATCAGTATCATTATTTAACGGTCGAACGACGAAGAAGAAGTCTTGTTGTGTTGTTTGTCAGCTTTTTTCCATATTTTAGAGAAAAATTATTTTGTTTACCTATATCTTTTTAAACTGCAAAACCGAAGCAAACACATTTAAAAATGTAGGTGAGTATTCTGCAGGTTATTCCTTGAAGTTACGTATTCCTGTGTTTATCTTCTTAGGTACTGTTAATTAAACTTATATTAAACCTAAGTTTTAATTAGCGGCAATTTCACGTACATATCAGCAAGGAACCCATTTAAGAGGCGTACAAAGCCAGAAAAAAATCAATTTTCACCTTCGCCTCCTTGCCTACCCCTCTCATCAAACACGACGAAAACAAAACACAATCCCTTCCCGCCAGCAGAAACTTTTCGAAATTAGAGGTACCTAACTTTGTAATGGTTTTCTATCGAGAAAATTGTATCGTACTATGTTTTCGTCAGGGTCGACCCTCACATTTATAATGAAGTTTCCTGTTATATACTTTTTCCAATTTGAACATGATTTACTACTGTTTAAATCTAATCAAAGATTGAAGATTTTGCATTGGGCCCGTTCTTAAGGATAAATTATTTTAATAGTAGGTGAGGTGAACTAATGTTGCGCCCACTATATTTTGGTGGGAGATAAATATATTGTCTAAGCAAAGATTTTCCTTATTATACAAGTTTACTTAGCTTAACGTGAAATAATGTTTTTATGTTGACAAAGCAAATTGCATTAATTACGTTATTTACCTTTCTCGACTGTTGTTTAGTCCTTATTTACGAAGAATAAGTTGTAAAAATATATGTGGTATTTTCTTCTCAAACTTTTCTGATTGGATTCAATACGGGTGAAAGCAATATCGTTAGAGCAGTGCACTGCTTGTTGGAAAGTTCGGTGGTAAATCTATGATGACAGCTCAAATACAAATAGCATGGACTACGGTTATTTCTGGACGTGTATTATCGGATTTAGATTCGGAAAAGTTTAGCTTTTCGTAGCATTTATTTTTCGTTTTTCGAAGAATTCTTTATCGTTGTGCAAAACTGTAGTTACTTGAATATGAAAAGTACGCTGCGGTACACAAGTATTTATAATATTTTTCTCTAAAGAGTAGGTATTAAATTCTAATTATCAGTCTATATTTACATAACTTTTTTTTTGTTACTTCCATTGATATAATTTCTCAACTGATATCTTTAGACTGCTCAAGAACCATCCTTAACCAAAACGGATTTTGATAATGTCCGGTTTTAACTAATTTAAGATTTTATCAGAAATACCCAATTACGAGTATGTATTTCCAGTGAGTTGTTATAATTATACCGACTTTAATCGAAAATGCGTACCTAGGTATTTGTATAGACCTGACAATTTGTAGCAGGCTTGGTATTTATTTGATAGTATGCCCAGCGAGGTGGCAGCATTATTTTGTAATTAGCCTTTGGAACCTGTTCGTAATGAAATTACAAACTCTACCTACGAAATATTAAGCAGTATTTCAGAAACTAATTAACAATAATCTTTACTGTGTGCTAAATACTCGGCACAGTCGGCACCAAGCGACAAGAATACAGCATACCTACTACTTCCACAATTTATGTTGGAACGAAAATACACAAGTGAGTATGAAAACATTACAAATATTAGTTCTAACATAATTTATATTTAAACGTACACGATTTATTATAATGAGCGAAATTAAACTGGAGCTAAGCACGAGCTCGGGAATTTTGTGATTTAGAAGAAAGTACTTCATTTTAAACACTTGGTTTCGCCCACAATGTTGGTTTATATTTCATTCTTGTGGTATTTTGTTGTTTAGATTGTGGTGTCCCTAGCGGGTAGGTTTGCTTGAATCAGAAAACACAGAAATCAACTCTGTCTTAGATTTCTTATATAATTCTGAGATACCAAAACATAAGTACTCCCAAGGAAAGCTGGGGTAAGTTTATGTATGTAAGTAATTAGGTATATAATCGTACCTACATGATGAATTGGTAGGATAAGAAAGATAACATGCATAATAAATTTCGTGATATCAAGGAATTCAAATGCCACAAATAGGAGAAGCCTTTAACCAGCAGTGGACTGATAAAGTCTGGGTTGTGGAGGTCAGATGGGCGGTCGCTCCATGTAAAATACAGGTATTTAGCTGCATGCGGTTAAACTGGAAGCCGACCCATAGTTCGGAAAAGACTAGGCAGATGATGATGATGATGGACTGATAAAGTCTGATATTGTTTTAATGACATATTCAAGATAAATGAGGTTAGAAGTTAATAACCGAGTGCTAATTGCTGCCCTATATAATCCGGTACGCTCAAAAGCCCCTCTAACGCATAAGTATGCAAATTGACAATGTTCACAGAGTGCGGAAAATAAACTGGTCATGGACACAACATGTTACCTACTGTTAGCCTGTATCTTGTCACTTCCGGGAAAACTGCGGATTTACAGATCCTTAAATTATGGTCTAACCTTGTAAGTAGGTATGAACCATGAAGTATGTCACTACATTTACTTCGTGGTATAAACCCTACGGACTTATGTGGGTCATATAAAGTGCATGTTCTTGTATTCTGTGTTCAGTATCGTATCAAAATTAAAAGTAATTTATTCGTCAAAATTACTTAAGAGCGTCCCCCAAAACGCCCGCCCTTCACCACGAAGAGCGCGGTAAAGACCAAGAAATTCAACTAACTGATTAGAACTGCCTTAGGGTAAGAGCAACGATGCTTGTGGCAATAAATATTCGATATGAAGTTATTTCTGCTATATCAAGGTATGGATGTCATAGCCCTAAGGATGTGTATTGAATAAGCTAGATAAAGTTTTCGGAGTTGTTGGAATTTATTTATTCCCGTTAGTAAAACATCCGCGTCCTTTTACCGTCACAGTCGCTAAAAATCTATCAACTAAAACCTGAAAAATCCTGGCATACTTTCACTGAGATAGTTTTGCTGACTGACATAAATTCTGACTATTGTTCAAATACATGCTATTGTGAGTAGGTAAAAGAATGCCTTTAGTAACGAGAACTCGTATTTTTGACCGTTATTTACATTACCAACACGTTTTATATTAATACCACATAAAACCTTTTTACTCAAAATAAAACCATGAGTGCTACGTTAGGTCGAGTTATTCAAACCCACTAAAAATTGAATGTTTTAGCGTTACAGACAACCCCATAAATCTAAATCGCTTTCGGCAAAAACTCTAGCAATCAATTTGGAAAATTGAATCAAGGTCGTTAGTTCTTTGCAGGATTTATTCGCATTCGGTCAAATTGCAGAAGAATTCAGCTGGGCTAGGCAGCGTTTGAAAAGTCTCATCGAATCTTCTCGTTGCTTATTCCACAGAGCCTAAAGAACTGCCTGATATGACTTACGGAGTCGAAACGTATACGGTCTCACGTTACAGCTGGTCGTTCAACGAGCTAGGGAACCGGCTATTCTTGGAAGTTCTCTGTGAGATCAAATCCGGGATGAAGTAAACAGGTAAAGTACCAAAGTTGTCGACATAGCTCACAGAATACCTGTTAGCAGTGGAACCGATGACCGTTGGGGTTGACATGTTCTTGAGAGGAGACCGCGAATCGGCAAGCGTGTATTATAAGGTAGGACGCCCTCAGGCTAAATCGAAGACGATGTTCGCAGAGTAGCTGGAAGCAGCTGGATGAGAGTTGCAGAGAATCGAGCTGAATGGTGTGCACACTGGAGAGGCTTATGTCCAGCAGTGGACTTCTGTAAAAAATACTGTTGCCAATAAGTTCCTGCCAAATAATTTGACGTTATTCCCTAAATATTATATAAACATGCATAAGAAACATGAGATAATATTATAGAATATATGATTATTACAGCTAAGGCAACGTTCATAGGCAGTAAGTAAGTTCAAGGACATTAATAACGTTGTTATTGGCCTGGGAGTTCTATTTCACAAGCACACTCAACTCCGCCTTATCTTCGTATATACTTGATTACGTACTTTTGTTGGAAATCCTCCTCGGATATCCTCCTCTGTAGGGATCTGCTGGACTCGTCAGAGGGTCTTATTTCATAGAAACTTTATTGGATATATTATAAAGCCAGTGATGACGTCTTTAATAGACGGACGAGGCCTTTTTTTACTCGTATGTGATGAAAGAGCCGATGACCTTGAAGATACATTTTATCAAAAAACTTCAAAGCTGTGTAAAATAAATATGAGACAGAAGGCAGCTGCCAAAACCTCCGAGATGACGATAAATCTGCTCTATTAACAGTTGTAAAGATGCTGAAATCCTACACTTGTTCGAAACACATTACATTCTGAATTATTTCCACATACAATTCAAATATTTTCCATAATATGTGTTCTCCTGAACAACAGTAAAGCACATTCAAAGGCAGACCGATATTGAAAAATTCCACTCATACATTTGAATGGAGCTCGTACACGAGAAAGAAAACAATTGAATAACTTGGGACGTATCTTTATTTGGTGGGAATCCTTTCTTGACTATATTGAAATGTGGTGTAGTTTGTTTTAGGTAGCTAGCAACTATGCTTCATCTTTCTGACTGATCGACTCCTTGACAATTCAAGTGCCTGTAATTGGTTTATTTGAAATAAATGGTTTATTTTGAGTTTAGGTACGCGAACCACGGAAGTATATCTAATTGATATACCATCTTTCTGACTGATCGACTCCTTGACAATTCAAGTGCCTGTAATTGGTTTATTTGAAATAAATGGTTTAGTTTGAGTTTAGGTACGCGAACCTCGGAAGTATATCTAATTGATATACTTCCGTGGTTCGCGTACCTAAACCTACCTACCAACCCGACCTATTTATTGGTCATGTGTACTACCAAACGGAATGTGTAGGTAGTGTTGCGAGCTATCGGCTTGCCATCGCTCCCTATTTACTGGTTCTAAAGCACATGCCACCAAAATATGGTGTTGATAATCATGTATTTCAGCGCTAGCATAAACAATATGTTGTCAGTTACCTTTTAGCACTTTAGTAACTGGTTAAACTCTTTGATTAAATTTAAGTGTTTATTAATCAATTAAATTCGTATTTACATTTCCCCCATGTCCATCAATGAGGGTCCATTACATTGTCAATCACTACTGGAAGCAAATTATATTGAACCATGATCAGCGCCGAGATTATTAGTAATCAATACATCAATTTATTTACGAGTAGTATCCATTACAGCATCAAGTATAAACTTCGTTAAATTTAACTATTTAGGCATTGATTAAAGGCGATGTTGAGCCGTGAACTTCAGCATACCGCAACCAATTAAAAGGGTCGGTGCATCCTTACACATACACAGTAATTTGCAGGCATTTCTAACTAATGCTGGGAATTTCAGTCGTACTAACTCTGAGCTGCTACTGAAATGCTACACGGACAATTTAACACTGACATTGGTAAGTTTTCAGAGCCAGTCATAGTTTTGCTTCGCTTTGCATATGTCGGAAACAATTTGTAACTCTCAATTGGATTCAATTTATTCGGCTAACGTGTATGTTTTCGTAATTCCAGTTATATTATTTACAATTTTACCATCGTGCGATTTCAGAATTTAATTTCAGGAGTTTTCGATACTCTAGCCAGTAGGTATTTTTGTTAGATTAAAAATAGAACATGTCGGTCGCACGTGGTCATGTCGTAGTGTAAAAGTAGCTTGATTTATTTTTTTGGGAACCATCCATAAATCACTTTAGTCATTAATCAATAATTGATCGGAATCTCAGCGAGTGTAAGTAAGATGAAATCTAAATGACTAGAAATGGGATCAAGGGATTCTTGAACAATTCCCAGCTGGATACTACGACTAATGTAATTTCTTTGTAAGTCCTTTCAAACTCGTACGCCGGCGGTACGTACGCGCTATATATCCCAAATCTCTCCTAATCCCTCACTGCAAGCTTTGTGAGTTTTCCATCACATAATGTTTGTAGATAACACGCAGTTACTTTTATTATCTACCTGCCTCGTTCTCGGAACAGGTATTTCATGTCATAAAAACAGAGCATAACGGGTAATTCAGGTAAACGATCGACTTGTTTCAGATGCCAAAGCGAGTAAACATAACATAACAACGTTACAGCGAATACGCCTACACTCACAAATTCAATGAGGCCGTATCATGTAAGAAAATTGTACCAAACTTCTTAATACGTGTAATCAATATTGATCAAAGCCTTCTTCTTAAGTTGACGCAGAATATTTTGATGAATATTGATTGAGGTCTATCCATTTTTAAGGCAAGATTTTCCCATGTCAATAAAGACTTTAATAACTGACAGCCTTTTTTATTTCATTAAGGGTCGCCTACCTAAAAAGAAAGTAAGATAATAAGTTTATTAGAAAGAAAATAACACAAGGAAAAACAATAAGTTTGAGGAATGAGGCTTAATACATAAATCCTATATGTCAGTTGTTAAAAATCCGGGACCCGTTAGTAAAACAAATATATTATATTGAGAGATTTGAAGGGTGAGTACTCGAAACGATCGTAATATCGATTGTACTAATTTTGTTTACTATCGATTCTACTTATTTTGTTTATTAATTTTAGTCATGCTTTAGAAGACTTTTAATACGATGCTTTTTAACTCAACATGATCCGATTATATTACGAACATACCACACACATACACATAATCAGCATATATGTTTCCACTCTCTGTAAGGGTGATTACGAACAAAGATCAATAAATAAACCGTCAAAATTAGCCGTCGTTACATTGTTTTTGTTACATATTTTCTAACACAGGTCTCCGTCCCGTGTCGTCTCCTGGCACATAAATATATCTTTAGGCAGATCATACATACGATGTAGGAATTGGATAGTACATTTACGATCCGTGTTTTATAACCACATAACATCCGTTATTTATGGTCAGAATAGACAAGAAACGAAAATGTCAACGGTATTCATCTTCATGCCTTGGAAATATCTGATGTTTAGGAAATTGCTCCTACAGTGTTTATTAAATTGCCCTTAGTTAGCATCAATTTCTAGGTTACGAGTATAATCAGCCTATAATATTCCCACTGCTGAGATACAGGCCTCCTCTCACAAAGAGGGAGTGGGCCGTAATCCACCACGCGGGATCATTGCGAGTTGGTAGATGTCACATGTCTTCGAATTTTTGGCTTTAGGACATGCCGGTTTCCTGACGATGTTTTCCTTCACCGTGTTGAGAGCAGTGGTGATGAAATTATTTACACAAAGTAAATCGCTTTCTTGGGTTCGAAGTGATCGAACCCACGACCTACAACTAATAAGTTGGGGCAACTGGGCCACCACTGCTCATTCATTTCTAGGTGACAAGGTTTCCCCAAGTAAATAAATACTGTACAAAGGTGGACTTAATGCTGAGGCATCAGGGATATGACGGAAGCTCAATCATCAAACAGTGCTTGTGCAGAAAAAAAACTACGATCAAATATAATGCTCAGCGTTCAATGGTCATAACTATATTATACAGATATAGGTAGGTATTCCTAATCCTCGCACAGTAGAGCGCCTGCCAGCTTCGTGATGACCTATTTCTCCAAGTTTAAAACTTACAACTTGTGCAGGATTACAAAAGTTAGTCATTCCTAGTTTTCTTCTCTTTCACATTTTACTAGCACATTATGAGACATTGTAGAAGAGAATTACGTGTTCCAATTATGTACCCTGTACTATAGTTTGTTTTGTTAAATGGAAATTATGTATACGAGTATATCTCTCTATTAGTAAAATAAAGATCTGACAACCAGTCTTACCACAGGGTTTCGTATTACCCAGTATCTGGGTTGCGGAATATCAGATAGACAGTCGGGACAACGGGAACAGACGGTAAAATACAGGTATTCAGCAGCATCCGGTTAGATTGAAAACCAACCTTAACATAGTTGGAAAAAGGCTAGGCACATGTTGAGATATATAGGTCTGTATATGAACGGGGAACATTAAAATACAGTTCAGTCTCCGTATTGTTTGTACGTACATAATTTACCGTAAGCTTTGTACAGGAGCGTCCCGACGCCGCGCCGCCGCCATAGCTGCTATTATTTTCTTTGATCTCAATCCACCGCTACTAGCCGCACATAGAAACAATTTAAATCTTCATTCTCGATTGAATAGCGCTGAACGTTAAGCTGGAAATCCGCGCCCTTTATTAGGAATAACTTTTTATTGCAAACAATAAGCTTCTTTGTTCGTTGCGCGGATTCATTTCTTTTTATTTTGTTGGAGTATTTTGTTATTTCAAGTGCCTTTTGTACTGAGCTGAGCGGATATCGAACGTGTCTTTTGCGTAAAGATTTTTTTTTTGAAGTTTTACCTATTCATTTGAATGTCTAGTTTTATTCTTGTGTTATTATTCGCCATTCTACTATCAACACAGTTAGATATTCATTATACTGAGTAACTATGAAACCTTATAATTACAGGTAAATAATATAAAACGGGGTCTTCAATACCTACCGACTTGTTATTTTAAACATAGCCTGTAAAATATCACTTTCATTTCATAATTAGAGTAGATTCCTGTATTTCAGTAAGAAATTACTTAGCTGTAAGTAGCACGGTAGATACTAATAGAAACAGAAATAACAAGTGACGGCGCGCTATTTTTAATAACCTGCACAGAATGCATTAGTTCTCATTTGATATTCCTTCTGCGTACAGTGGTGAATAATTATGAAATCTCTCTTTCTGATCCCGACTACCCTACTGGATAATATATCATTTCACACTTTGCAAATGATATATTATGCTGTTAAAATATGGGTCCTTTTGGTATAAAGCTGTATTTCCTTCAAGTTTGTGAAAGTTTTCTATTCGCAGTGGCGTCAGGAACACATACGACTTTTTATGATTTACGAGCTCAAAGTTGTACCTACACTTCTTGTTTGTTCTCTCCCTCTTTGCGGTTTTAGGAACTTATTTCTATACCTTGGCTCGTGGCATTGCACCCAGTATTATATTTCTTTGTGTAAACTTGCCGAAGAATCACTCGGTTATGTTTGAGGATTGGAATAGGGGAACATTTTCCTTATGAAAGGCTGTCATCAACAAGTAGTTGTTGACAGAACATCTGGTTGGAAGTAATAGATTGTTTGACTTGCGCCATGTGTAGGTACTTGAACTGTATCTTAGATACAGAGTAATTAAGCGATTACGTCAAAGCGCTCCCTAGGGCTTCAGATCTACTTCGGAATAATATTGGTTTAATTTTGATAGGTTGGATAAGTCAATATTAATAACGGTGTAGGTAATGTTGGCTAGTGTACCTACTCGTAGATCATTATAATTAAGTAAGGGGTTAAATATATTGACCACCAAAATATATACTAAACACCAAAAAATTAAGTCTAATTTACAATAGTTCTAGCTGGTCACCCCTACGTTAGGTTTGGTTAGGTTACTTTAAATTCTTTACACAGAAATATAGGGCTCCGTCGACATAGGATGCAAGAGCGAGCAAATGAGAATACAAATACCTTTACCTAGGTATTATACAATAAAATGGAGTTAATTTTGGTGATCATTTACTATTTTTGGCAGTAAAAAGTGTTATTTTGATGTTATATTTTACTTTTTCTGGTGATAAGTTAAACATAAGCCATTAAGTAATTAAAATATCTCAAAGCGCAAATATAACAACCTTATTGGGAGCTATATTATGTTTGAGCCGTTTGGGGTTGAATCACTAGGGCCTTGGAGTCCGAGTGCTCATCGAATATTTCGGGACATCGCCAAGCAGTTGGTTGACTCTTCACGTGACCAGAGGGCTGACCTATTTTTAGCCCAAAGAATCAGCATCGCCATACAACGTGGTAATGCTACCAGCCTTTTGGGCACTTATCCCATTGACAGCAATGCGGACGAATTTTTTAATGCCCAATGAGCTCCTCCCTTTTTATTTAATTTTTAATTATATTATACTCAGTCATATTAAATGTTTATTAATAATAGTCACAGTTGCGTATCTATTTATTATTTTAATTACATTATCATTATAAATATTTTAGTGATATTTATTTTAGAAGTAAGTAGGTATGTAAGTAAATTCTTGGTTTTATTTTATTACTTGAATTGTTTTGATTGGATACGTATTTTTTTTTTTATTTTACACACGCTGTCTACATCTCTTTATCTACTTTCCTATCACAGTTATGCTGAAAGAGATTTCTTTAGAAATAAGCATCTCCTTTGTACCTATTTTTCTGTTTATACAGGGTGTCCCGGGAAGTATGGATCAAATCGAATAGGGGCGTGGGCACGGTCATTTCCAAACTTTTTAACCTTGAGAATGTCGGTGATTTTTTTACGGTTTAAAAGTTATACCATACCATACATACATACATACATAGAGATCAGTCGCAGGACACACGAGGATGTCACACTGCCAACTTCCAAACTCCGGGCTGTTACTAAGAAATTCATAATTAAAAAACCCAATATCACTTTGCCCGACCTGGGAATCGAACCCAGGACCCCACGCTCAACAGTCGCACTTGCGACCGCGAGACCAACGGGGCAGTCATCATCATTATAATTAATACTTGTATCTACTGAAAGAAGAGGAGCAAAAATGTATATGAAAGCAGAAAAGTTCATAAAGCAAACACGGGGCCGCAAACAATGGCAATTAATTAAGCACACGTTCCACTATTGTACCCACACAAAGTCCAACAACTACGTGATAATTACAATGTGCCCCACTGCCCCGTCGTATTCGACCGCACTCACAAAAACAATACGCCGTGAAACAGAAATAAACCCAGAAATAAATAAAAGTGCCAATCACAAGCTATGAAATATCGGAACGTTGATCGCGGAGAAATTAATTTAAACAGCGTCAGACGAACAGAAACATGTATTTTTTTCTTGTATAGCTATAATGTTTATATTAACGTAATTGCCCACATTTATTTTCGGCGGTTGGAGCACAGTGTACAGACCACTTGTCTCAGTTGTTTCAGATTTTCACACAATTTCTGGCAGATTTTGCCATTTGTTTTAAATACTAAGAAAAGGTGGCTATAAATCCTGTGTTTATTTTCGAAAATCATAAATTAAATACCATTGGCACAGATATATCTTATTCCATTCAATCTTAGTTGTTAGAGTTTTTCGAGACTTTGCCAAGCGGTTGGTCGACTCTTCACGTTACCAGAGAGCTGGCCTATTTTTAACCGACTTCAAAAAAGGAGGTTCTGTATTCGACCCGTATGTATGTATGTTTGTATGTCCACGATTTTCTCAAAAACTAACGAACCAATTTTGATAATTCTTTCACTAATGTTATCTACATACTTTCAGTAAGGTTTTAGTATATAATACAGTAGGTAATTATTCTTTTGTACGAAGTTATATGCATACATATACTGAATGTCCGGCATTTCTATGCGAATTTTGATGATTTTTCTAGTCGGTGTCATCAATTATTCAATGCACAAGAGTTAATTGAATTTGTGTGGGGTAGGTTACAACTAAAAAGTGAAAAATAAAAACTTTTTTACAAAAAAAAAAACAACCGACTTAAAAAAAAAAGCACTACAAAGTGATAAATAACTTTAATTTCGAAAGTCGGTATCAAAAAACGAAAATGCGGAACCAACGACACCGATTTCCGTAATTAAAGTCATTTATCACATTGTAGTGTTTTTTTTTTTTGAAGTCGGTTGTTGTTTTGTTTGACCAAAGAATCAGTATTGATGTACAACGTGGTAATGTTGCTAGCCTTTTGGGCACTTTTCCTGTTGACAACGATGCGGATAATTTTTTTTATACCCTATAATCCGTTCTTTTTTATATACTCGTACATATTATTATTTTAAGATTGCTAGCTTTTAAATTATGTAAATATTAAAAGATAATAAACTAAATCTTAGTTGTAAGATGAATGAATCGTGCAATACTTTTAAAGTGTTTTATTAGGAGATCATAACGTTCACATGTTGTCTTCGTGTAGTGACACTGGGGAGGCATTCAATATGTAATAACAAATGTTTGTGAGACAGAACTTATGTTTACGTAAACATATAAAGAAAAAGTACTACTGCGGGGCGGTCTTTGAGTTATTCACAGAATTTCCTTAGAAAAGCTTTCAATACTTACTTCAAATTGGTCCTTCTGAGTTCTGAAAAGGTTTATTTGGCTGTTGAGAAATCAATCCTAAGATTTGGATTTGAATAAATAATCCAATTTATTCTAAGTTTTAATTGGCTCGAATTGTATTTTAATTTCAAAACATCGGTAAGCGTAGGTACCGTACACCTGTTCAGTTTCAAGGTAAATGCAAAGTTTGTAAATATTTTCTTATTTATAAGTGGAGTAGGCGTGGATGTATTGTATACCTAATGCATATATTTGTGCTATTGTTTTAATAACAATTCATGAAACTAACCTTGCTCCCGCACTTAACAGCTGACATAATAGAGGGTGCCACCACATCGACGCATAAACAGATTCTAGACCCCCAAGCGTAGAATTTTTTAGCGGATATCAAGAAAAAAATCAGCTGATTCAGAGACAAAAATGCAATACCTACGCGGTCAAAATGTACGGCAGAGCAATTTTTTTTTTTAATAACCGACGAAAAATTTCAACGCAAGGGGATTCAGAACAAAGTCAAAAGTCAAAGCATTTATTTCAAATAGGCACATAAAAGGCACTTTTGAACGTCAAAACTTTTCCTGAACCAAGTACTGAACCCCTGGTAACAGGTTGCGCTTCCATGTCCCTGCCACTATGTATACTCACTGAACATTACGTCTATGGTCACAAAGAGATAATCTAAGCTCTTACCATTGAGATAATCTTACCTTTTTCCTGATTCGTAAGTTATTTACAAAAGAAACGACATAAAAGCTCGTGGCCTTGTCGATAAATCCCATTGGCGGAATAATTAGTTACCTCCAAATAAGCATTAGTCAGCTAGACTCAATTCTATTAACAAAGAGGATATTGGTAAGTAGCTTCGAGCGAAGAGTTCTTTGTCTCAAAGAAATACACGTCATTGTAGTCTGTAGGTACATTTTAGAGACACTCATTGTATCCTAATTTTGATGGAGTAATAAATATTGCTATACAGTGTTCATATACAAGAGCGGCACCCATCAACGACAGAGGTCACTGCAGTTGTCGACCACGTGCCACTCGTGTATTTGAGTACAGTGCTCAAATACACGGGCGGCACGTTGTCGACGGTAGCCGGCGACGCATCGACGGCGGCCGTCGACGCAGTTGCCTCTGCCGTCGACGCGTGTCACTCGTGTGTGTGCACACTTAATTGTTTCCTTCCAAAGTAACCATCACCAACATATAGTTTACATTTTGTATGTGGGACAGACATGATTATATAAATAATACTCGTACAAGTAAATATTTTGTATATTTTCTCTCAGGTGATATAGTACACAGATAAATCACAAGAGGACCTCAGAGAAACGTGTGAAGTTAGTAGTCGAGAGTTCTACTGACAAGAAATTCCAAAAATAACAGATGAATTATATAAGCGAATTTTATTTTATCTCTGGACAAGTAGATCCATAGCTAACAGTTATCCTGCCGTCAAATAACGATGCTCTTCAAATGTCTAAAATATCATGCTGACATACGAACCTGTCCCAATTTATTCAAGCCTCGTACATACCATCTGAGCTAACAAGGATTATCATATCATGTGATATTTTACCAATATTTGTGAAATTGCTTATCATGTGGGTCTTACTGATTTATATTCCTCTTATGACTACGAAGTAGGTCTTTTTTTTATCACAAACCATACAAGTAAACATTTTGTTCAAAACTAGATTTTACCTGCGACTTCGTCCGCGTGGATTTCGAATAGTAGTTGGGAAAAAGGGGTCCGTGGCTAAATAATAACAGCCGCACAGGTCGATCGATCAGGTTAAGGTACGCTTGCCGCGGTTGGCCTGTGGATGGTTGACCATCTTTATACAGGGTGAAATTGAATTCATGGGCATTCTTTTAAGGGTTCATTGTACTCATCATTATGAACAACTTTTACTATGGGACCAAACCTGAAAATGCGAAAAAAAATCAGCTCTTCCCTACATTTTGACGAGTTATGTGAACACAAATGCAAGAAACAGCTGATTTTTTTTCGCGATTTTAGGTTTAGTCCCATAGTAAAAGTTGTTCATAATGATGAGTACAATGACCCCTTAAAGGATGCTCATGAATTTAATTTCACCCTGTATACTGATACCCCTCCGTGCCTCGGAAAGCACGTTAAGCCGTTGGTCCCGGCTGTCATTCGTGGAACTTTGACAGTCGTTACGGGTAGTCAGAAGCTAGAAAGTCTGACAACCAGTACAAGGGGTATTGTATTACCCAGTAACTGGGTTGTGGAGGTCAGATAGGCAGTCCCTCCATGTAAAATACTGTTACCTATTCAGCTGCATCCGGTTAGACTGGAAGCCGACCCCAACATAGTTGGGAAAAAGCAAGGTAGATGATGAGTTGGGAAAATTAAAAACTCCTTTATGTACCCGTGTCTATTTAAGTGTTATTTTTTCAACCAAACGATATTCCACAAAAAACTCCTATCACCCTATTTCAGGCCCATAATAAGAACTTAAAACACTTTACATACAAAAACGTGTTCAGTGGTTTAGGTTCCGCCTTGTGTAACTATTTGTCTGTGAACAAAAGGGACTGTTTAAAACGTGTATGCGATAGATTTATTATTCATTGCGTAATTTCTGCTATAGTAACTTTATTCGAAATTATATCGGAAGGAAATGTTTGACAACCATTGTTGGAAATTTATAATCAACAAATTTTTTCATAACCGTCAGCTTTCTCGGCTACATATGTTTGAGTTGCTCCAAGTGCTCTTGACAACTTGTCCTCAATATTGAAATAAGGAATTGAGGAAATTTCCTTTCGTGACTCCACTTTGGCAGTCAATCGAATTGAAATAATTGAAATGCTAAAGGCTACTTACCTACCACGAAAGCTACAGCAGGCCATTGCGCAAATGGTGAAACAAATTCAACTCTAATAAATTAACCAAGTTGAGTGAATACACTAATTTTGTGTTGCGCACTTCCTTGCTCGTTTTTACTTCAAAATGAAAAACAAGCAATAAATAATAAGGCAACTGACGCCATTTTTTGCTGACAACTCATCAAGAGCCGCCACCCCCTGCCGTCGCGTCGTGGACCTCAGTTGACCTCCCCCGGCTCCCGTTTCAATTTACTTGTGAAATATTTATGTCCATTTAGACGCACGCCACTTTCAGACCTTTCGTTAAGCAGTTTCTCATAAATCATTTAACGAAATGACAAATTTAGAGTGTCAATAAATGAGTATAATTTTTTTTATCCAATAAAAAACCTACTAATGTAGACCAGGAGCAGGAGGAAAATAATTATGAAATTTAGACTGATATATGACAACAGTTGATATTCCAGTTCATCGAATACGCTGTTACTGGTTTAGACTTGCTAATACCCAATAGATAAAAGCATTGCAGTTGTTAGTTAAACATCGCCTTGAAAATCTATCACTTTGTCAGAATGAACTGAAATTTAATCTCGAAATGGGCGGAAAGAGTACTCGAATTACAAGAGCTGAGAGCGAAGAGATAGGAATAATTTATTTGAAATTGGCACCTTTCATTTAAGCTTCCATTTAATTTTAATCACCTCTCTTGTTTACGTGGATTTTAAATACTAGATTGCTAGGATGACAATTAGGAAATATTGTTAGTATATAGGCGCCTAATCTAATTGTATGATGATACCTACTCGTATGACGGCGCTCCATATATTAAGTACTTAATGAATTAGGCTAATTGCCACTATACCAAATAAAGTCATATTCGAACACAACGATAAAATATAATTTTGACATCCATTAGACTGGTGTCTGATATATTTTTGTTATTTTTTCTCCTAAAATATCACTCTACTCTGAATAAATTATTATTCTACTGACGAAAAAGAGGAAGTATCTCAATAAAAAAAACATTTTCTAGAAGAAATTTCATCTTCAGAGACATCACAAACAACAGTTTCCATAAATTATCGGCTTGTTCCAGATTCACGGGACAACTGATGGACGGGTTTTAATTGGGTTTCATTGAAAACTAATTTAACGCTCGGATAAAAATATAATCAGTCTGTCTGTGTCTTTCAGTAATTTAATTAATTATTGCCTCTGAGGATTGGACACGCCGCTTGACTGTTTATTGAGCATGGCATGTATTTTGAAATTTCAACGATGTCTGAAGGGGAAATCTCTCGTAATCTTAAGAACATTCACAGTCTGATCTCAGTCTCAATCTGTCAAAAACACCTTTAATTTCCCTATATTTATGACAAGTTTTTGACATTGATTGTCGCTGCATTGAGATTGCAACTAGATTTTTAACGTTTCTAATTACCGGACTTGGTCTTCTATTTATCGCTAGTTTTCGTCGTTAAAAAGATCATCATCGAAAATTCAGAATTTTTTCGATAATATTTTGCAAACCAAGTGCGTATGTTTTATGCACTGAAGTAACTTAAACTCAGGCGTTCATAACTTATCTCAACTCAAAACAATAGCAGTTGAAAGCTTTGCCGATTCAAGACAATAGGATTGCAATCCAACCAATCATAAACGACGGCTAATCAGTAATTTCCAATGGGATGAATGTTCTAAGCGGATAATACCGAGAATGGCCAATTTGATGACTCAATTAACCACACAGTAGTTACCCCTTTGAAGTTCTAACAAACCTCCCTTAGTGAGTCCCTTCCGTAGTGAATCAAATACTTGGGTACAGTTCCTAACGCTGTAGGTTATGGGGTTATACGTTCAGGGTTATCTCAAGTAGCCTTTGACCGCAGAAGGCACTTGATGGCCTTTACCTACCTTACCGAAAGATAATCTAGTAGGTACCCTCTTACGTATGAATATGGTTGAGGGAAAACCCGGACAAATAAAACAGTCACAAAGAACTATAGAGATAGTCCTTTGTGATTCTGTGTTACTTAAATCAAAATTCATGTCCAAGTTTTTGAATATCGATTGAAATTATAATTGATAAAGTTTGTTTCTGTTCATCTTGTGTGTTTGTTTGTTTTGAGATTGCGTTAATAATTTATGGGTAATGCCGTAATTGAAATTGTTCTTTGAAAAATTGAATCGAATAAATTTGTCTTCTTCTTTTCGTGTCAATGGTACTTCCTTGATTTTTTTTGTAGTTTGAGCCCAGTATGTGGCCACTTTGATTGCGGCATCTGTGGCATCGAATTCATTAACACCAATTAATTTGTTTTGACATAACTTAATCCATTTATATATCATGTATTGTCCACAATCATATTAAATCACACCTCGAAATCAGGAAAACGTAAACAATTTCAAAAGGGATAAAGCTTGGCTTACAAATACATTTTTTTATACGCTTGAGATTCCATAAATTACAGTCAACATAAACGCTCACGGTTTTCCCATAAACCATCATCTATAGAATTATAAATCCAATCGTAGTGCTTAATGTGTTCCTTTTTATGAACAACTAGCCGTGCCCGCGACTTCGTTCGCGTTGATGTCGGAAAACAAAAATGTGTCTTTTTATTACTAATTATTTTTATTTTCTAAAATAAAAACTAAATTACTCCTTATAACATCAGCTATCTGCCAGTGCTGTCGCGTCAAAATCGGTCCAGCCGTTTCGGAAATTAGCCGGAACAAACAGACAGACAAACATTTTGAAAACAGTTTTTTTTTTTTAATAAGTACCGTATATTAATAGATTTTCTAATTTTGGTGTTAGATATCAATTTTGGTGTCTTACCAATTCTTGTGTCAACAATATAGGGTAAAATTGAAAACATGCGACAAATCGAAATGGGAGATTGTACTCATTATTATGAACAACTTTTACTATGGGAGCAAACCTGAAATCGTGAAAAAAAAATCAGCTGTTCCCTACATTTATGTTCGAGTAACTCGTCAAAATGTAGGTAACAGTAGATTTTTTTTTCGCGTTTTCAGGTTTGCTCCCATAGTAAAAGTTGTTCATAATGATGAGTACAATCTCCCATTGGCCGCCGCGCGCCAGTGCAGCGCCGTGATGTCGAAATAAAAAAATATTAAGCATTTTCAAAGTTAATGCTTTGAGCTGAAATTTTGTACAGAGATTCTAGACCAGATACACTCTTCAACCCGTTTGTATTGATATACCCTTTCCGTAACACCCTGTATACTTTCATAAACATTTAGTAAAACGCTGTTGTTTAGACATTACAAACTGATACTTGAATTTTATTTATTTACTAGCTGCGCCCCGCGGTTTCACCCGCGTAAATGTCGATCCCGTGGGAATGTCGGGATAAAAACTATCTTATGTCCTTTCCCGGGACTCAAACTATCTCTATACCAAATTTCATCGAAATCGGTCCAGCCGTTTTCATGTTATGTCGTGACAACGGAAAACGGGTTTCATTTTTATATATATAGATTTGTATGTAGATATGTATAAACTTAGACAGTATCTATACAGATACTGTCTAAGTTGAAACAGGGTTCGCTAATAGCTGTTGTAACCTACTTACGTCTTACACACATGGTTCACGGCTTGTGTTATATTTATTAAATGTAACAAGGCTTTGCTCTTACAACATCTGTGTCTACAACCCTTTATTGGCTTCTACTTTGAGCGTATTTTAATTTTATCAAACCCTATCAGGTATCTGTTGTACAGTAAGAACATTTCCTCGTTTAATCAAAGAGGAAGAGAAGGAACATTAATAATCTAAAGCCTTACACGTACTGAATGCTGATTTGAACAAGGGGATAAAGGGATATGGATCATGATTGTCTCAGATTACATTCTCTAGCCTAAGAGATACAATTAACGATAGAGGGGCTTGTGGCTATGTAACAACAGCCGCACGGGTCGATCGATCAGGTTAAGCTACGCTTGCCGCGGCTGGTCCGTGGATAGGTGACCATCTGTACATAACAAGACCTCTCCGTGCCTCGGAAAGCACGTAAAGTCGTTGGTCCCGGCCGTCACTCGTGGATCTTTGACAGTCGTTACGGGTTGTCAGAAGCCCGAAAGTCTAACAACCAGTCTTACCAAGGTGTACCGTATTACCCAGCAGCTCAGTTGTGGAGGTCAGGTAGGCAGTCGTTCCATGTAAAATACCGGTATTGAGCTGCATCTGGTTACACTGAAAGCCGACCCAAACATAGTTGGGAAAAAGCTAGGCAGATGATGAGCCAAAGATATACAGATAATGCAAATACTGATAGAAATATATAGGAAAGCAAGTTCATTTGTTTTTCTAAACAAACACATTCGACGATTGAATACGTCTGTCAATACTTGCAGTTATTTACTAGAACAGACAACAATCGTTGATATCAACATCTAGTAGTTGCAAGTCTAGTACTGGCATGTGATGCTTGTTCGATATTCGAGAACTTTGCTCCAAATAGTCTGCCATAATCCCGCACAATTCCAGATAGCGATAGGTCGTATTCAGACGGTTACTCAGCCGTTCTCGAATGCTACATGTGTCAACACAGTCGTTCTATTGTCTGCTTATATGCTGAAACACACGCATCCAAATATAAAGTACAGTTTACTGCTGAGACCCACATCTGTGTCTCACAATAGATTAGAGATTTAAATAACGTGGACATTTCAAACTGCGTTGCATTTGTTTTACCCATGATTTAACCAATCAGAACGCTGAATAGAATGTTAAAATATTTGTAGGCACTAGCTAGTTTATTTTATAGACATGACATATATTTCCATTGAGTGTGTAATGATCAAAGCTAGAGTTTAAATTCATTGCTCGCTATAAAATAGTCGTATGTATTTGTCAAAACAGTTGGTCTTGATATTACCGCCAAAGATAATAGTTCAATAAACTATCTACATTCTAAACTTGAAGAATATCTTGCGTATGTAGCAAAATAGAGTGGTTATCTAAATATTATCTTGGTCTCCTACATTTCAAATATGAATAGACGCTACGCTAATTTCTAAACTATGATTTTACTTGAAATAATAATTCCAAATGTCATGACTTTGATTTGGGTTCGTATAATTATGAGGGAGATAAACAAGATATAGGAACTGTAGAGATCTTGCCCTCTTTTGAAATACAGGCCGGTAATATTTGAAGGCTTGTTCCATTCGAACGTTTAAGCGTGTGTCATTCAATGAGTCGTAGGTTTGACGTGTAAGAAATAAGATGGGCTAATTCGATGTATTTGATGAAATACTCCTAAAATAATATATGAAATCCAATAGGAGTTTCATTTAAATAAAATAGCTCTCCTCTGTAGTCAGTCCTTATAGTACTTACCTACGATATACATAAAATCTACTCGTATTTCCTATTGTTAGAAACTTGGAGCCATTTCCGTCGATAACAAGTAGATCTATATTAGTGTAATTGAATTTCCCCTACATTCAGCGAGTATGAATCTGAGGTAAAATTATTAGATACTGCCAATATCTCTCGACCGGAGAAAGGTCATAATAACTTGAGCCCCGAGCTCGTTAAGGGGTATATGGCCACTGTGATTCGAGAATCTAATAAGTTATAGAAAAAATTCATTGAATAGGTACATTTTATAGGCAAAACTAGCTTCTGCCCGCGACTTCGTCCTCATGAAATTTCACCCTCTCCCCATTCACCCTCTCAGGGGTGAAATTTCGAAAAACCCTTTCTTAGTGGATCCTACTCTTCACAAAGAACACACCTTCCAAATTTCATGTCTCTAGGATCAGCGGTTTAGGCTATGCGTTGATATATATCAGTCAGTCAGGACTTTCAATTTTATACATTTAGATGGATCATTATTTAATTAACCGCATTAGAGAATTCTTTAATCTACTAACAAGTAGGTACCTACACTTTCTTTTCGAACCAATTTTAAAACAATGTATGTAGAGCTTTTCATGATTAACGCCCTAATAAGGAAAGATGTGATATTTAATAACATGAAGCTAAAAAAATATTATTAGAAAGTATCTTCAAAAACCGTTTCATGTAACGACATATCAAAAATGTAAAAACCCAACAAACAAATTGGTTATATAAAACATATCTTACGCGACTTTCGGTTATATAACTGTTGAATAGACGTTATTAGACAACTACGACGTTGTGTAACCGTTATTTCTACAACGATTCAGTCCCTGTAACTAAAAGGTCCTATTAAATAGTTGAGTGAACGTTTTAACGACCATTTTATACAACGTCGTATAATGGTACAAAAAATAGGTTAGGTAAACGTTATTACAACTATATAATGCAACGTCGTATAGTGGTACAAGTGTATAGGTTAGGTAAACGTTTTGATAACTTCTTTATATAACGTCGTATAATTTTGCCAGTGAATAAGTTACGTAAACGTTTTTACGACTGCTTTATACAACGTCGTATACTGTAGATTGGGTAAACGTTTACCCAACTAAATAATACGATGTTATATAACAGTTAGATAAAAGGGTTCATTTAACCAACGTTGTAGTCTACGTAACCTTAACACGACTTTTATGTAATCAAACCGTCGCCAAAAGTTTATTTTTAGACCTGAATATAACGAAGTATTTTAGTGGTGAATTACGAATCATTATACGACTTAAGCGTTATTTTGTAACCGTTACAGAACTTTAAGCAGACCTTAAAATTATATAAAGGTCCAAAAGGGCCTTTTTTAAAACTAACTTCCATTTTGTCAGCTAAACAAACATTGTTACAATATTTACAAAAATATGAATCTAGATCAATAGAAAAAGCTTAAACAAAGTGGGGCTTTCAAGCGGAAAGTAAGAAAAACTTTTGAATCACTGAAAACTGGCCCGTCATCTGCGAATTTTGTACCTCATCAAAGCCTCAACAACAAAAATGGTTCCGTATAAATTTTATTTTTATTAGAAGTATTTCTATTGCTTGTTTTTTATTTATTATTATAATTCTATTATAAATGACATTTTTTAAATATTCCAGATGAAACTTATGAGGCAAGATCAAAAATTAAAAGTTCATCTGGTGGCATTGACATACAACAAAAGAATATTGTACCAGAAATAAACAGTAAGTTTATACTTTAAGATAATCACCATATATTATAACTATTTACAATGTCTCAAGTTGATTTAATTATTTTAGGTGACTCCGTTGATGATTATTTGGAGTATTTAGAGCCCTCTGAAGGACTATCTTCCGATACTTCAAGCTTATCTGCTGACAAAGATATCGAATTTCAGGAAGATATATTAATACTTGGCAAGTATTTAGATGATTGCATCGATGCATTTGAAAAGCCCATGAAATCTTCTCTACTCAACATATTTATATGTAATATCAATAATGTGACCAAAAGAGAGATAACATGTACAGTTTTAGATATTAAATGCAAATTGGTGTGTACAGTGCTTAACGAGCACATGTATTTTGTACCTTTAGTGCATACATTGTTGTAAGTGGTAACTGAAAAATAAAAATACTGAAAAAACTGTTTATATCTTTTTATTTACTAAGTTTTGGCATGCAAAATCACTGTACTTAAGTACAATGTCACAACTGTGACAGTTATAGCAATTGCTTGACAATATAAAATGAGTTCTTCTCCAAGGCCACTTGCACCTTTTGAGGTTTTTTAAATCATTCCGTGTTATAAATTTATCGACATCCAAAAACACTACCATAATGATGTCCACTGTCCACACACACTACTTCACCTGAAAAATGATAAAAAATGTTAATTTTCGGTCATTTTATGGAACGTGGGTCCGGAAGTAATAATTATAATAAAAAAGTCACATTTGTATAATGAATGTGTCATTCATCAATGACACATTCATTATACAAATGTGACTAAAGAAGATTAACAGAAACAAGACAGAAGAACAAGAAGGAAGAAGACAGAGAAACAAGTCATCACTTGTTTATATTATGTATGACCCATCTTCTTTAGTGAATTTTATTTGATATATTGTTAACTATTCATTTAAGATGTAGGTATATGTTGGTATTATATTAGAACTACGAATTATTATGGCCGTGTGGGCCCGCGCGCCCCGGTCGTATCCACGCTCTTCACGTGCAGCGTGTGGTGTCAAAAAATTGCGTGCCATATTGGTGCCATATCTCAGGGGTGAATTCAGTATCAATAAAGGAACTCAAGAAATTAAACAAATAATCACAAGATGCACCTATTTAGTATGTTATGGTCAAACAGAAAAGTACAGGACACTGCGCTCAATAATACGTAGGTAATTAATTAGATAACGCGTTTTTATAAAATATTACACCGTGTATTATTTTGCAAACTAGGTAAATACAACACAAGCATAGTCATATAATTTTAATTGAGTCATTAAAATCAAGTACATTCAATAAAATTAATGTCATTTGTAATGTGATCATCATTCTGTGTTCATAATGTTTATTATCTCACAGAACTCTAAAATCATTCATAATGGCCGGCTATCTCGGTCGCAAGAAACCGCATTATTGACCTTTTCATTCTATAATTGTTGTATAGAAGTCACTTTTTAACTTTGACAAGATGGCTGGTATTTAATTAAAAAAAAATAAATTAAATAATAATCAGCAATAGTTAATTTTTAACGAATTCGAGGGGGGCGCAAAAAATTTCCCAACAACACACCTATATTTCATCATAAAACTAAAGGTCCCATAAGAATTAGGTGCACTCTGTTCGCGTATATCATAAACCTTGTAAAGTAAATGTAAATTTAGTTATGATAATTTATAACTTACCTTTTATATTCCAGCAAATATCAGAAACGAATGAGAATGAATGGAATGGACTGAATGTATACTATAAACGTCGATGTTAAACACTTGTGTGACATTTCAGTCATCTTCTAATGTCTATATAACCTTTATGGGACTTCAGTGGTTCCATAACAGTCGAGATATAACCATTATCTAACCAAAAAGGTCGGTCGGAAACTTTTATTTAACATTTAAGCAACGTTAAAATAGTTCTCCACCAACTTTTATGTAACTTTTAAATAACAATAATGTTGTATAATTTGGGCCTATTTCGCGTTGTATAAACGTCTACAACTACGTTTATACAACCCACCTCAAAGAACCAACAGTAAATGAAAAACGTTTACTCAACTATTATACAACGTAAATTTGTTACTTGGGAATATCTGTTCTACTTAATATGTATTTTGTTGCTCATTTTAAAGAGTTTAATTACAAACGCTGACGGAGACCCGCGGTTCTGATTAATTATAATTTTCTTCTCGTTAAGAGATGAGTTTATTAAATCCTCTTTAAGACTGCTTTAAAGGTTCTACATAGTAACGTAGTTGAGAATTCTCACAGAGCACTCATTTTAATTTTAATCGTGGATTTAAATGATCTTGTAGATGAAGCAAAGGGGCACTTGCATATGTAAGGCGGATCACACAATACAACGCGTCACGCGACGGGGCGCACATAACGCGCCCCGCGCGTGATTTTTTACATACAAATTCAATAAAACGCGAAGAATTTGGCTATGTTTCCTGCGCCCCGCCGCGTGATGCGTTGTAGTGTGTGATCCGCCTAAGGGTCGTAGCACATGGTTTTCTGTATCTTCCACCTAGTCCCATGGGAAAATATGTTAGTACCTGTGTATGAATGTAAACTGAATCCATGGGGATGGATGGCTGTGTCCTTTTGCCTGCAAACTACGATTATCGCTCACCAAGCGTGATAAATGTGATGATTATCGCAATTTCCTCTTTGTACCAGTGTCCAGCGGTGCGGACATTTGGGGCTGAATTATGAGTAAGATATGAATATTTATGACTTTATAGTTTTCATATTATCACTGAGTTATTTTTCATCAGCATACTTATATCTTTGAAACATTATGTTAATAATTTATATTTACGTCTGAAAATTGTCAATGTCATTGTCTTCAATTTTAATTCGCGTAATATGGTTTTCAAGCATCGTCCGTTTTGCTTAGTTTCAAAATGTCATTTTAGGTATCAACTTGTAAATAGGTATCCACAACAACAGCTAAACATCTTTTTTTGTTATGGGCGGTTTCAGCAAGCGGTCGAGTGGAAAAATGGCGAGGGGACGAAACTATCGGATAATAAATTGTGTTTTCATGTAACACATGTGTTCGTATAAGTGGTCACTTGTTGCATTTCAACAAAATGGAAATGCGATACAACAATACTTTATTCACATACAAGTTTCAAAAACAGATGTAACTGGAAGATAAATTTGGTTCAAAATGTAAATTCGAACAGCTACTAAGTCATACAACAGCAATCTTACTAATTTACAATAGGTATTTACATGTATAAATCTATGGAATTCAAACGACGCGGACGGCAGAGATTGAGGGAGAATGGAAGGTGGACGTATCTACATACGTGCAGAGGCAAATTACCGATTCTTATGCTTGCTGGCACTAACTTTAGGAGTATTTAAAATGTTTATCGTCACTGAAGATGTGACGTCACCGAAGGTTTATGTTCTCTATATGTATTCAATAAAATAAATAATGACGAATGTGGATAGCTTTAAGAGTAGGGGAAGATCAAATGCTTACACGATGGATGGACTGTGTGAAAGATAATATGACAAGAAAAAGGGTGACTACTGAGATGACGACTAATAGAGAAGTACGAAACAAGAAGTCATAATGCGCGGACCCCAAATAAATTGGCATAAAGGCAGGAGAATGATGGCTTAAAATTAAATGTTTTCCAAAATCTGCTAACAAATAAATCAGTCCCTGGACCCGTAATCCTTGGACCTTCCACCAAAATTAGATTATTTAAATGAGATTAGTTATCTACGGTAGTTTCCCTAAAAAAGGTAAAATGTCAAACCACCAAGGAATAATTTACCTATTATTATTAAGGGGCGTAGTTCATACAAACGTAATACCAAAATAAATTATAAATCAAACATGTTCTTAAGGTAGTGTGTATTTATTCCGATTATCCAATCGGAATAAATACACACTACCTTACCTTACCTACAGAATATCTAGGTTCCCAAATATAGGTACATATATTTTGAAAGGACTCTGATATAAAGACGAGATATGAGGAATATGTTTGACTTACAAATAATTTTGGTATTACGTTTGTATGAACTACGCATGCTCCGTCGGACCCTTAAACGGAAAGGTTTTGCTCTCTAAAAAGTTTGTAGTAACTCACATACGTTTAATCCATGTTAGGATTAAACTTATTTGGGGAATATTAGGTTCCCTGTTTCCAAAATTATCGTCAAATATTAAAACAGCACTGCTGTTATGGAAAACAATGAAACTTTAATGGGTATAAAATGTATCTGAATCATTAATTGATTTGAATTTATTTTTCCATACATGCCACGCCGTCTAAAAACCCCTTTCACATCTATTTCTTTTGAAAATAAAAATAAAATGTCAGACCTTTAGGTAAATATTTTTTATAGGTCATGTTTTTCTAGCACTTGCCTACGTCTACGAATAACAAACGCATAAATCATTCTTATATTTTTAGATAAGTCAGCTACGTTCCGATATTCAAATACTTATTGGTAGGTACCACCAATATACATTGGTAGATACTCTCGGACTATGAACAAACCAGAACAAAGGCCTTCTTATCTGTTACCTGGATTACGGAATTGGCGTAATAGATATAATTCCAGCTCCCGACTCCGAGGAAGGATGGATGGCAATAGATCCCGGTCACTCACGACAACCCCAGCACTCAAGCTTGATCGAATGTTGTCGAATCGAATATCGATTCTGTGCTGGGGAGTTTGCTGCGCCACTTCTTCTTCCCAACAAGAGCACTAGGAAGTGGTGAATGGTGGACGTTTGGAGGGACGGTCTTATGTAAAATAAAAATGCTGATTCTCAACCAAATTTGAATAAATCTCTTTTGATTTGATTGTTTTATTTGGTTCTCACAACCTGCAACAGGAGCCAGACTGCCAGACCGGTCCAAGACCAACCAAGTCCTAACCAACCAACCAACTTTCTTCAACTTTTTTAAAAACGTTGGCATTCTTATTTTAGTCTCAATCCTGATCTTTTCGACATTGATTGTCGCTAAGATGAGATTGTGCCTTGAATTTCAACGATTTTGAAGTACGAGAATTGGCTTTTGCTCTCTTCTCACTAAGATCTAAACTTCCTAGCTAGCTTTAACCCGAGGAGCAATTTCCGTATTTTAGGAACGTTTGCATTCTAATCTGTGTCAATATTTCAAAATTACCTCTACTTTCCCTATATGTATATTTTCAAGTTTTTGACATTGATTGTTGCTGAGATGAGATTGAAACTAGATTTTTAATGTTTTTAATTACGAGAATCGGCCTTCTGTTCTTTCCAGGATACACGTTGCCATTGCTTTAACAACATCCATATTCAATGAACCGTCCGGTTCAGAGAATCCTACACCTCTGAACCTAAATCTTAATTGAGCGATGGTCAGATTGAATTCCTGTTACAAAGTTAGAAACTTTTCCAAAGCTGCTCAGACAATATTACTGCTTCAAGTTTGCTTGACGAAACATTTTAAGTAGGTAAATGGACTAACTACAGGGTGAAATTAAATTCATGAGCATCCTTTTAAGGGGTCATTGTAATCATCATTATGAACAACTTTTATTATTGGACCAAACCAGAAATCGCGAAAAATAAATCAGCTCTTCCCTACATTTTGACGAGTTAAGTGAACACAAATGCAAGGAACAGCTGATTTTTTTTCGCGATTTTAGGTTTAGTCCCATAGTAAAAGTTGTTCATAATGAGCTCGTACAATTACCACTTAAGGAATGATGAATGAATGAGGATGAATTTAACTTTACGCTGTATAGATAGTAACTTTATACTGGGTCAAATTAAATTAGCTAACGAAACGCAGACGCGATGGGTATCGATATCTAAACACTATAAAATAAAAACAAAAGTGTTTATAGGTTTTTTTTGGGGTTCAACGACCGCTGGTTGTGTTGTTACTTGAAGTAAGAAGTGAGATAGTTAGGTTACTTTAAACCCTTTACACAAAAATAAGAGCCCCGGCTCGTCGACAGGATACAAGTGCGAGCAAATGAGAATACAAATTTATTTATTTATTTATTTATATAAACCCTTTACACAAAAATAAGAGCCCCGGCTCGTCGACAGGATACAAGTGCGAGCAAATGAGAATACAAATTTATTTATTTATTTATTTATATTCTCATTTGCTCGCACTTGTATCCTGTCGACGAGCCGGGGCTCTTATTTTTGTGTAAAGGGTTTAAAGTAACCTAACAAATACCTTTACCTAAGTATTTTACAATAAAATTGAGTTTTAATTTTGGTGATCATTTACTATGTTTGGCAGTAAAAAGTGTTTTTTTTGACGTTATATATTACTTTATCTGGTGATAAGTTAAACATGAGCCAAAAAAAAAACAACAAAATATTTTTTTCACTTCTCATGCTCGAAAAGTTCGTCTTTATGTTGTGCTTAGGCGACATAAAATCGCTTTTTATGTTCTAGTGCATAAAGTAATTTTTTTTTCTGAGACTAAGGTAATCAGGCCCAACAGCTACATGCGCAATAAAACTTAGCAGATTAAAGTAGTGATTTATTTCATTTTCTTTAATTTATACCACTTCCGTGTTTTCTATCGTTAATTTAATAAAATCAGGTAAAATAGTTGTCATTTATTATTTAAAAACGCAAAAAAACGTTTTCATGACTTGGCAGTATGAAGTACCCAAGTCGAATGACAAATGTTGAAATTAAAAAAAAAAAAACTTTAAAAAAGTTTCGTAGCGGTATTATCTGTGGTGGCGGGAATTAGCTATGCTTTGCAACATTTTTGATTAATTTATGTACTGTATATTTTATGCCTGTTTCATTTTCTCGCAATCGAAGTGAAAAGCAGAGTGTATAACTCAGGCATAAACGAGCCATTTTACCCCTCGACTTAACTATCCACCCTCGCCTGCGGCTCGGGTGGATATAAACGTCTCGGGGTAAAATAGCTTATTTTATGCCTTAGTTGTACAATCTACTATTTTTTATATTTATCGTGTTTATAATTATATCGATACCCATCACACCTGCAGCGTTTCGCTAACTAATTTCATTTGACCCAATAGATATCAGTAGATATAGGTACTTTTGAACGAGAAACTATTATGATTTGGATTAATATTCTTGTTGATTTATCTCCTTAAGGTGAAAGTTTTAGGCTGAGGCTACATTAGGCCGCGACGCGACTTGCGACACATGAGCGATTAAAACAAATAAATTAATGCTCACGTATATGGCTACATCGTACATCAAATATTACTAGTGATCTTTGATTTCTTTATGCGATAGGAACAACATTACTACACGGTATCGGCTACATCAACATATCAGCGAAATTGAAGCGAATTTATTAGTAAATTTCTAACTTGCACGGCCAGTTCAATAGTGCTACTAAATATGCGTGTGGCTACATTATGCGTATAGTAAACCGCGATGGATGATTTGATAGCATGTGTACTGTAGTCACGTCATCGCTGATTATACGCCGGATTTTCGCTTATAATGTAGCCATACCATGTTTATCTCGTTTCACTCTTCCAGTCGCATCGCAAATCGCTGCCTACTGTAGCCTCAGCCTTAATATCTGGCTGATTAGTTTCCAGTTCGACGCTGATCAACTTTACTGTAGGCAATCAAACAGATTCGATAGTCTGTGTAAAGTCTGATTGTTGGAGTTTTATACGATCCCCTAGGGCATCGTGTTGGAATATTGAGTGCTGTATAGTCCCTGGGGGACTGGTCTAGGGGATTTTAGTGGAACGAGCGATCAAAGACAAGGTTTATTAATTCTTTATCTTGTTGTTTGTGAAAATGCCAAAAAATGTACAGCTGCAATAATTAAAAGTAGGTTATGATTACTTATTATTTAATCAAAGGGCCCGACGATACAAAGAGTGATATTGAGGCAAAAATAACTTTGTGCTTTTACCTCGGAAAGTCATATGTTCCAATAGTTTCGTACGATTTTTAATTAAAATAATTAAATTATTATTTTGTGAAAAAGAATAAAACAATACCCGTTATCCGGGACGCCATGCTTCAAGAATACACAGAATCCTGTAAACCGACCACATTGTTTGAGTTTAATCAAAGGACTCGGATGACCCTTATACGTAACTACTTCTAACTTCGGAGAGCGACGTTTATTCAAAGGGTTAATCAGTATGTAGGTATATCCCATTACTAATAAACGTATTACATCAGATGAATAGTTACACATCGATTTCTCTCTTTCAGTCGTCAGTAATTTGACTTTCGAAAGAAGAAGACAAAGTGTTGTGTAACTATAAAGACGCAATACAACGTTTATTAGTAATGGGGTAAGAATTTAGCACGAGTATAATCTTTTTGTTCATAAACGTTGCTTAAAGTTAAGTAATGATTAGCGATTAGACTTTTTAATCATACATTTTTGACGTTTAAACGTCACTTAACTTTAATCATCGTTTATAAATAAACTTATATTAATTAACTTCTTATTCGAACGTCGCGAAATTTAACAAAATTGTGTTTTGTGGTTGTCTGTGATTGTGTTCTTAAATGTGGAAGTATGTACAGTCAACAAAAGAGATAAGTATGCAGGATCGTCGGATATAGTTGAAGTTTAGTAAGAAACCGATGAATGTTCTCGAACAAAATTTTAGTTTATTAATAGAAAACAAACAGCTCATTTATCAAATTAAATTTCAGTCGGTTTCTTACTAAACTTCAACTATATCCGACGATCCTGCATACTTATCTCATTTGTTGATTATACATACATAAACATTCGCTAAACCTGAATTTTTTTTGTGTAAAAATAACCAAATATAGGAGCATAAATCCTTTATCGTGTTCAGTGGCGTATAGGATGCTCGAGCGAATGCACCGCTTGATAACGGCTAAGCGCACACTGACTCACCTCATTATAAAATACCTATGCAGTAGCGGTGAAGTTGCTGCTTGCTACCCACATGCACTTAAAATAGAACATCGTACAACTGATACCAGCTCTATTAAAGCCAGACCTATTAAATTAAGTACTAGCATATAAATCTTGTAAAGTTATCGGCTCGGATCAGCTATATTCACCCGCTGATAAAGTATTTTCATAAAACTCTCGCAAAAATACGAGATAAGTATGGGAGTACTGTGCGGTCTGTCTACGTAACGGATTAGAGTGGGTACGTTGTTATACACAGCCAGTCATTCTATAAGTATCTCTATCCGGAGCCTTCCATGTATATCTCTGTATTTAGACGGTAATTAAGCTAAATTTATCGAGCGGCCTACATCAGGCGTCCCGCGGCGACGACCGGCGACAAAGTGAAAAATTTAACGCTTCAGCACGTCAACGTTGACATCAGACAGATAACGTGACTCACTAAAGTGACACTTGTGTATTCTCTGCACGCACTTTGATATTTTAATAGATAGATTGTTTTGTTTCTCACACGGTCCTTGTATTGTCGTATACACACCACTCGAATGAATCCGTAAGAGGGTATTTCTCGCGGGAGTGTCTACCAGGAGTGCAAGCTTATACAAATGTGTTTTGTCCTGTTTGTTTTTATTTCTCACACTATTCTGGTTTCAATTTATGCCAGCCGATGTTGTTTTTACATTGCTTAGCTCGCCAACTAACCACTGGATATTTACCTACACGTTTTAATTATCAACTTTGCTGAATATTACCTATTTTTAAAGAATCTGGAGCGAGTTTCATCTGTTTTAAAGCAAACGCAGTAGACATGTAATGGTTTTCTACACACACGCAAGAAAACTTTTATTATGTTCGGAAATCAATCAGGCTCGTTTCTAAACAGCCAGCGATGCGCGAGCGGTACTTATGTATAACTAACATACGAAATATATTATACATAAATCCTTTTGTTTTTTGGTCAGTTAGGCGTCGAAGTACTCGTCCGCACCGCTGTCACCCGGAATCGTCCTCCGGGAGACTGGCAGCTTTGCCACGCTGAATAGCAATGCTAATACTTTGGCCAAAGAACGAGACAGACCTCAGTCACGCAAAGTGTCGACCAGTCGACGAGAAATTAACTTAAAAAAGGAGACGCGCACTCGGGCCCCATGGACCAGAGCGTTTCGAACTAACATACTACACGTAGGTATATAAAGTTTATAATTTTATACTTTTATACATGCCTACCGAAATGTCTTTTGAGGTAAGTTTGCAACACAGGTGAATAAACTAATAAAATTAAGAACGATGATAGATATACGATTGACTATTAACAACAAAGTGTGGTCTCATTGTTGGCGCGGTGCCAAATGTTCTGTACAATGCAATAGTCCGGATCCAGATCAGAGCGAAAGGTACACTTGTTCAGATCTGGAGTAAACTTGATATAACGAAACATTAGGAACAATTTTGAGCATCAAACAAACGTAACATAAACAACAATAAGTAGACTTAAAACATTCAGTTTTCTCATATACAGGGCTTATATTTTCAAAGACCAGCCAAATTTAAGGGTGTGCTACAGACCATCAAACTGAACAACTTTTTCCATGGCACCAATATCGTAATCGCGAAAAATTTATCAACTGTCCCATAGAAAACTTCAATACCTACTCGACCTAAACGTATGGGACGGCTGAATTTTACAAGCTTTTTTATTACAAGCTTTTATTTAACTTGCAATGTATGTATGTAACTATGTTTGTTCGGGTGGAACCTTGCAACTCAAAAAACTCAAAAGCTTGTCGCGACATTTACCTGTGTAGATAAACAAGTAAATGACGGGTAGAAAATGCCTCAGGCATTAAGTCCGACTTTGTGCAGTATTTTTTTTTAATTGTGCGTAAAGTTTTAATAAATAAATAATAAAAATGAAATAACTTGATATAATTGATTTCAATTTTTTAAATTTTCAAACTAAGTAAATACGGGTACTTAAATCTCGCAACAAGCTTTTATATCATATCAATTGTGTAATGACGTTATAAGTTGATAGTAAAAGGTTTAAAGGATAAATTTATTTTATTCTTTTTAACGCATTTAAAAAAAAGCTTGTTTTTAAAAAAGTTTTTTTTTTATTCGCGATTACGATGTTGGTCTAATGGAGAAAGTTGTTTAGTTTGATGGTCTGTACCACACCCTTAAATTTGGCTGGTCTTAGAAGACTAACCCTGTATAGACACAAAAATAAACTATGTCGTTGATGGAGTTACGGTAAAGAATATTTGTAGGTATATAAGTTCCTCCTACTCCCTCTTAGAGCAAAACAAGAAAGTAGGCATACTTACATCTGATCAGCTTGTTATAACTGAAACAGATCCAGACTTACGAAGCCGTATCCGTTAGAGATCTTCTCTTAGACTGTTAATGTCAAAGCCGAGGTCTAGCCAACTAGGATGAATGAGATTAGGTATACAGAAAAATTGTAAAACTTAGCAGCTCCTAGAAAATCATAGAAAAATTTTCCTGAAACAGGGCCACGAACATTTTATCATTTTATCGACGTGTTTACTGTCTATACTAGTTTTATTGAGCTCATAAATATAGACAATGGGTTCAGAAGAATAGATACCTTTATCTATCTGTTTGATATTGATTAAACCGCAAGAGTTGTGTAGGTTCCAGTTAATTGCCCGTCCAATGTTCAAGGTTAGATTCCGATATCGATTATTTTCGAATTATCAGGCATTACAATACTGATTAAGAAATAGCACATTCATTATCGTTGAGATCATTTCCGATTGGCTGATTCGCTCGTGAAGCATAATCTTTAGTGAAACACAGCTACCTCGCTTTTACATGTTTCAATCGTTAATCAACAGATCAATGTTACCAGGTCAGTGAAATCTATTTCAGATATCATGAAATTCTGATAAGCATGCAGTGGTTTTATCTTTCTACTTTTGTCTGGAATTTTAGTTCTGAATTGTAAATTAATTTGATTTAAACGATGTTAAAGTGTTATAAACTTATAAGTATTCTACTTCGTCCGCGTGGATTTTTTTTCTTGGGACCCTATTTTTTTTTTTCTAAAATAAAAGTAGCCTTAGTTACTCCTTATTACATCAGCTATCTGCCAGTGAAAGTCTCGTCAAAATCGGTCCAGCCGTTTTAGAGATTAGCCAACAGACAGACAAAACAGGAACAAACATACAGACAGACAAAAATTGTAAACGAAAGAAAGAAGAAAGAAAATACGTTACAAAAAAAATAAGAAAGGGTAAAATAAAAAAAATGTTATTTTGGTATACCTTATGTACTGTGCATCCATATGCGTTTAGTAAAAAGCGGTTATTTTAATATTACAAACAGACACTCCAATTTTATTTATTTGTATAGATGTATAGATAACTACTCAATTGAATTCAAGTGCAAGGCTGCTAAAGTAAAACTCCTGATAAGCTCAACGAACATTAGAAAGTGCGCAAACAATTTTCCATTAGCATGTATAAAAAGTTCATTAGCAAGAAACATTCAACTCAGAAAAAGTTAAGATCAAGAAAATAACTTCTCCTTAGACTACCGTGCAAGGCTTTCAAAGGAAACGCAGTGCATCTTATGTAGGTACTCCTATTAGGAAGTGTTTAACAAATTGACCGATATCTTGAGGAGAGTTTTCTATTAATTATTATTGATAGTAGCGAGAGCTGGCTCGATGCCAGGATCTGGAAAACAATGCAAGCCTTGACTCATTCGCTGTTAATTGGCTTACTTTTTCGGAGGCAATAAAAATTGCTTTAAATTTGTACAATAATGTTTATAAACTATTCTGGAACAGCTGCTGAGGTAATCGTGTTCGAAAAATATTCGAATCGTTTCGTGTAATCTGTTCTCGTGCGCTCGTTGCAGAATAGTCCTAACTGTGCTTGTGGGTAAAAATAGAGTGTAAATTGCCTTCGCCTAATACTTTACGGCTTTAACACATTACCAAGTCCACTAACGTAAACATAAGACGAGAAAGGTCAGTGTAATGGCGGCATGTCCTCGCACCTGGTCACTGAAGCATGTACTAGAAGAGGACGCTTCTAGACAAGACCATAATAACTTCAGTGTTAAGATTTATAATTAGAAACAAGATATAAATTGTTCTGCATAAATTGAACCAACATGTTTTTCAAAGGTGGAAGATTTTTCTTACAGCTATGTAAACCACTTCATATAAAGCGTAATGTACTACGAAACAATTTACCGAGGCTATCGCCAGTAAATCGTAGGCACTCTCGTATTGCGCTAATTGAATTTATTATTAATGGAGAAATAAGAGCTCCTATTACTAACAATTTACATATGAGATTTGACAGAACAAAAGACATGCAGTTTGTGAGAATAAGTTGTATTGCTACCAATTGATTGAGTAGAATTAAAGATAGTCCGGGCTTAATGGTTTACATAAATTGATTTCGATGTAGAAATTGCTATTCCAAACAGAACGTTCATTTGACTGACTCAAAGCTAATCTTTTCTTAAAAGGAGTTGTAATTATTTGTTGTATTGCTATTCCAAGACTTGCTTTTTGTTCCATTATTTTCAAAAACATTTTTATAGCATTTAGAGTAGTTTTTATATTAACTCCCTTACTAATAAACGTATCAGATGAATAGTTACACACCGATTTCTATCTTTCAGTCGTCAGTAATTTGACTTTCAAAAGAAGAAGACAAAGCGTTGTGTAACTATACAGACGCTATACAATGTTTATTAGTAAGGGGTAAGTAGATATGAATTGGTGACCTCTATTGTCATAATTTTGTGTCGTTAACAAACAGTTACCCATAAATCTGAGCACCAGCAACTACTTACTATGCACAATTGCACAACGATGAGATCATACATATTTAGATTAGCAGTTCGTATACTTAACAAGGCGATGTGTCATATTTTATATTTTCGAGTTAATTTATTCCAACAGCCTTTGAGTTTTTCTGACTCACAGTCTAGCCAATGGCCATGAATGAATATGCTTTCATACCATAATATTCTGCCTGCCTCAATGAAACAATGATGACGGACAAACAACGTGCACAATGTTCTAAAACCAAGGTAAACTTTTGTTTATTTCGCTTTTCAAAGAGAAAATGTGAAATTAACACAATAGGCTTCAAATAAACGGTACATAGCAAACATGTGACTTCCAAAAAGGTACGTTACCTATTGCAGCGTTACCTCTGGTTTTAAAACCTCACCTCTTAGGTTAAAACCTTGTTTTTCCAAATAATTACTGTTTGCTTTTAATTTGATTTAAAAATTGTACGTATTATTTTCAATCTGGTGATTCCTTTTATCACCGTTATGCCTGAACGAGGTTTCGCTTCCAACGGCCTAAATATCAATAACAAATGACTTCACATACACAACCCGGACACAAAAGCGAGGTGTCAAGTGCTCTGATGATACAAAGGGAGAATATTGTACAAAGCAAGATTAACTAGTGTGGACCCGGCTTTACATTACCAATTCAGGGTTGCCAGCCTCGTTAAAATCCCGGGCGGTGCATCTATTTGAAGGATTATTTAATTTGGAAATTTTCACGCTGTTCCCGGAAAGTAACCAGGATTTGCAGTGGAAAATTCGTGTTAGATTTTGCGATATCTATACAAATATTTGGACTAGCCGGATTATCCTAAACACTTCTAACATTTTCAAGATCAAGCAGAGGAATCGTTTTGTGAAGGGACCACGTGAACAACATAAAAATTTTGTTTTCTTTTGTGCTACTCTCATGTTTCAATAATTTAACATTAATTAATTTAAATTAATTTGACAGGCCTGATGGTCTAGTGGTTAGTGACCCTGACTGCTATGCCGGAGGTCGTGGGTTCGATTCCCACCCAGGACAAGTTTGTGTGATAAGCACGATCATTTGTTCTGTGTCTGGGTGTAATTTATCTATAATATGTATGTATTTAGACATATATAAGTATGTTTATCAGTTGTCTAGTACCCATAACACAAGCTCTGCTTAGCTTGGGACTAGATGGCGTTGTGTGATAGTTGTGGAATATTATTATTATTATATAATAATTGATTTTTATTTACGGGAAACTTATGCAATGTGCAAATGCTGCAAAATGTAAAATCCAATAATGAGAAAATCCAACTGGCAGTGGCTGTTGACATGACATAATAAAAAGACCATGTAAAAATAAAAGCCATATTATTCATAAAAAAATAAAAGCATACAGAAGAATATTACGTCCAGGGTCAGCAATACCCGGTAAAAAAGTTGCAAGTTGAATTTAACAATAATCTTTAATTTTGACTAGGTATATTCCTATACAAACCTGAAATCGCGAAAAGCTGTTCCCTACATTTATAATCGCATAACTCGTCAAAATGTAAAGAACAGCAATTTTTTTTTATGCGATTTCAGGTTTGTTCCCATTGTGAAAGTTGTTCATAATGATGAGGACAATGACCCCTTAAGAAGTTTTGCGTTAATTCAATAACACCCTGTATACCTAGTCAATTACCTATTGTTAAATTCAACTTGCAACTTTTTACTACTTTTTTTTTGCTACTTTTATCTTGTTTAAGATGGCTAGGTACGTCATTGATAAAATAAATGATTCATGATGCACACAAAAAGTACGGTTTTACCAGTTGTTAGATATTTCTCACAACAAATTAATGTATGAACACTTAAAAATACGTATTACCTTTAAACAAAAACTGACATTTATTTATTTATTTAAAAAGCAAAAGTCATTTATTAAATTAGGCTGAGAATCAGCAGTTTTTGAACGTTAAAATTACATAAGACAGTCCCTCCAAAACACCCGTCCTAGTGCTTTAGCTGGGAAGAAGAAGCGCAACAAACTCCCCAGCAGCACAGCTGTCTGTTTAGTTAGAAGAACTTGATTCTATACAAAGTAATTAACATTACAAAACAGCCCTTACGAGGTCCAATGTAATTCTACAAAGTGGTAGCTATATTTGTCTTTTCGCTACATACGCAGCTGTACATATGTAGGTAAGTAGGTACTGCTCGGAATGAAATGAGTTTTAAAAAGTAATAGAATGCCAGCTTAAAGCCCGCTTCATCTTAGGTACAATTCCTCTAACAGCGCCTCGTTTCTTTTATTGTAGCAAACGAGTGTGGAAACTCATGTTTAACTTACCAAAAATACGTACAAATAATATGTTTTTTATGTTTAAAAATCAAGGCTATTTGAATAAAAGCTTCTAAAAAAGAATGTAACCATACTACTTATATTTTATTTCTCCGGTTATCTATTGGAATATTTCAGTATTCAAACTATTCCACATCATAATTTACATGTTTATATGTACGTATCTATATTTAAACGTCTCCAAAAGCAAAATCATGCCATTTAAGTATTTAGACGCCATTTCTATGTATGTCGCAATTTCCCTATCTCTGCGTGTATAAATTTTCCGGCCGATCGTGCCGTAAAATGACACGTAGGTACCTGTTATGAAAATTCCTAGATCCCTTTATCCCACCTGATATTTATGTTACGCCTCACATCTCTTTTCTAATTAGAAATTAATGGGAAATAGTAGGTACTTTATAATGTACCTACGTGTGTACGTAGTATTAAAATTCGGTTGAATATATTCACGTTGAATTATATCCACGTGTAAGGAAATAGGCCAGTTAAAAGTTCTTGAGAAATTAATTACTCATGTTAATTGAGGTTAATTTATTTCAAAATATGAATATTTCGGCGAAATATTAACTTTAACAGAAAAACAATATCTGTTTATGTATATAAAACAGTCGGGTTAGTTACACCATTTATAAATCAAGAACGACTGGAGGGATTGTTATGATCTTAGATTTGTTGGATTTGTCTCCGTATCGAATGGCTGAATAACTATAAACACATTGGCGAAATTTAGGAAAAAAAAAGATAATTCTTGGTTTTTCACTATCCTAACAACATTCCAAAATCCCAAAACTTGGTTTTCACTATCCCAACAACATCCCAAAATCCCAAAACTTGGTTTTTCGCTATCTTAACAACAGCCCAAAAAAATCAATACAGTGCAATTTTTTGCGACCTGCGATGTTTTAAATTACTGGCCTAAAGGTATTTTTGACTGTCTACAGTCTATTGTGGAGAAAGAGTAACATTGCATTTACTCGTACAGCAAAAATTGAAATGCCTCGCCGAGGCGTGATTGAATGACAAACAGACAGATTCGATTCCGTTCAGTTTGCGTGATTTACCATGGTTATGATATTCGAATCAGTTGGACGAATTCTGATAAGATAAATATTTCAGCGTTTACCTATTCTAAAATATTGGCAACCTATTGGCTGACCTTAAATATTAATGAGCGCTTAGGTAATTTAGGTCGGCTTTTCAACCAACTCGTGTGAGGTAGGTATCTAATATATTTTCTAATACGTATTGTTTTCAATAACCGTAAGTAGGTACGTGTTGGATTGTTTTTTTTTTTAATATGTAAATATGTAAGCTGTAAAAATATACCTATATTACCCATAAAATTTTTTAATTTTAAGTTTCCTATAAGTAAGTCGTTTATTAACTTTGAAAGGATTTTGTATTACATAAAGACAAAATGTTATTTTAACTTTTGTTATGTGTATTTACTGTTTAAAATCTATCAGAACATAGTATATATTCATGTATATTCTATATACATTATTAAAATAAGTACCTATTAGGAGGTCATCTAAAATTTATTTGCATGCCCTAAACAGGCAATATATGACCTATACATTTTTTATATATATAAAGCCACCAACTTTTGCCACTAGTATATTTGCTTATTAATATTCATATTTATTGCCAAGCTTGGAAGGTGGATGGTACTGAATAAAGAAAAAAATCTTCTATAACACGCTTCCAATAATTTAATATGAACCACATACTCCACATACCTTACCTATAACAGAAGATGATACAAGTAAGGATGCTGATATTAAATCCTTTGACGCAGTCTTCAACGCAATTGCAACAAGAAACGTATAGGCGGACTGAAAAGGAATCGAGACCAATAAATGAAAGAGGTACAATTCATCTCTAAAATGAACACTATCTACCGGCAATGAGATCATGTCTTAATTTACTTTATTTTCGTTCAACTAGGTACTACCACCTAGGTACTTATGAACCTTTTTCTACCAGGCAGTCCACAAAGATATCATTCTTAGTTAATATCGTCCCTGTAGAGTAAAAAGTCGCTAAGTCTAAGAATGGCCAAAATAAGTTATCAATTTCACTATGATCACCATTTTCTTCTCTGCTGTATTTATTATAATCTTTTAATATCTACACGATGTCAACTCCTTCAAAAAGATCCTTACAAAAATTTTCGAACTGGGTACTTCGAAAGCTCAACAGTCTTATCTACAACTGTACGAAAGTTTTCTTTTCGTGAAATTTCATTTAACCATTTATGTACGTACACATATATTATATTATTATTATTAGCCTGTGATGTCCCACTCCAGGGCAAAGGCCTCCCTACTCTCTTTCCACTTCTCTCTGTTCAAAGCTGATAAGGACCAGTTCTTGTTGAAGGAGTCCAGCTCATCTCGCCATATACGTACACATATCGCTCATTTGGAGAAACATCTACGTAACTGCAAATTTTTTTTTTAGTCTTTGCTTTCCTAACGTAAATACGCTTTCCAAGTGCTTTTGGCATATTTAACTCATTTTTGGCAAAAAAATACATTTACGTCGATGTTTTTCCAAATGAACGATATATAAAAAGACAAAAATAAAATAACAGAAAATTACGTAGAAAAGTGATGCTTACTTCTAAAGTACCTAATATCTTCCAGCATATCTGCGATAGGAGAATAGGTAAAAAGAGATGAAGACACGGTGTGTAGGTATGAGTAGAAGAGAAAGTTATGTGTACACTTCTTATACTTATATAGTTTTAGTCTTTGCTTCTACAGCTGTGTTTTCCAATAAACCTGGCTTTTTACCATCTGCCAAAAGCGTAGTAAATTCACTGATATTTGTAAGAGTTAAAAGCAAATAAAACATGAACAATACATTTCATCTGAAGCGGTTGAACATCACATTAATATGTAAGTATGCGCATTAATATTTAAATTAAATATTTGCGTGTAAAAACGTCGGGGTTTTCAGCCATGTTTACCTTAGTGTCGGTCAGTATAACGCTGTACATTATATTTTAATGATCTTGCCTTAATTTATATGATAATTTCCAGGCCGCGTGGTTGATACGAACCGTGAATTTTTCCCCCTTCTGACGAACTGTGACACAAATTCGACGCGGAACACTCGTGTCATGTGACATATCTTTGCTTAATTACTTCCTAGGGCTGTGTATTCGTGTTTTTAATTACTTTTCGCGCAGGTAGTAAACCTGCCTTTATATTGTTTTAATATCAAAATCTCTCAGATATTTGAGGTAAATCCTTCTTTTTATTTTTGCTATCTCTAACTCTACTTTACCTTCTTTTCTTTGAGGATTTACTTTTTCCTACTTATCATTTAGCCAGAAAGATACGAGTACAACGTCAGATCGTAACCTTCCAAAATGTATTGATCAACTTAATTATTTCTCTAAATCAGGTGAGGTTACCTCTAGGTTTTATCAGCTTTTGGGAAAGTAAAATATGTTTGAAGCCAATTAAATAGTCATTGCTACATTCAACGGAAAGTAGGTACCTATACCTACATAAATAAACTAAATAATTAATTTTCCAAACTGAATTAGGTTTGAGTGGCAACTAACTGGCAACAAAGGGGTTAATTAACTACCCGAAGTAGGTAGGTTGGTATTTATTATTAGTCTCAAAGTAGGTAAGTAGGTATCTATAATTAGTCTTGGTGACATAGCTACATATTACTTTGCTAACTCACTCAAGCAAATCCCAATCTTGTATATTTCATCTCCGCAATAGAAAGGCGGGCCGCAAACTTAACATCGTTTGGGGTGGGGTGCCCATCAAGCACAGCAACTCCCCTAAATATCTTGGTGTTACCCTGGACAGGTCTTTAACATTGAGCAAAAACTGCAAGAATATCAAGTAGAAGGTGCACACTCGCAACAGTCTTCTTCGTCGACTGGTCTCATCGAAGTGGGGTGCTTCGCCTGACGTTATGCGGACTACTGGATTGGCGCTATCTTTTTTTTTGGGAGAATCCGCGTGCCCCGTGTGGAGTCGTTCTGTTCATGCAAAGCTAGTGGATACAGTTTTGAATGAAACGTGCCGGGATCATCACTGGTTGCCTAAAACCGACCCCGGTACAAATGCTTTATCCACTAGCAGGAATAGCGCCACCAGTGGTTCGCAGAGCGGTGGCAAGTTCCAGCGAAAGAGCTAAAATTATCTCCGACACACGACATCCTTTGCACGACAACATCCTTGTGCCACAAAGGCTGAAAAGCCGAAACAGTTTTTTAAAGTAGAGAGACTGAAGCTGTGGCGAGACAGTGCTTCCCTACCCAAACCGTTCGTTCCACCCGCTGAAGACCTCCCACATGGACATGAGTTACCTTGGGTAACCTGGAAGTCTTTAAACAGACTCCGGACCCAGGTTGGCCGAAGCAAGGAAAACCTGTTCAGGTGGAGATTCATATACGACTCCGCCTTGGAGTATTAATGTGGTGCTGTTCCACAAACGATGGGACACTTAATATCGTGTCCTGCGTGTCCTGTCAGCTGCACGTTACAGGAACTGGTGGACGCTGGTGATGGCGCAAAACAAGTAGCTGAATTCTGTGCCGAGGCCGAAACGTATTCAGGTGGTATATAGCTACCTACCGATATTTTCGCCCTTTAATGAATATCCGGTAATATACGTGAAATCTGTTATCTGCTGATTGTGCGGAACTAGTTATCTAGATATGTCAACACTGCGATATCGTGATTCATATTTGAAATGATTGCTTCCGCACCTTCCCTGCTATCATCAATATTAAATAACGGCCCTAAAATCAACACGACAGGTATCAAATATTCGATTAACAAACCGTAGCTTTTGGGTTCGTAGAGATTTTTATTTACGGGAAATACGGGAGGTTTCCCTAAAATATTGAAGCTGAAAATAAAAGTGGTCCATAAAATAGACCTTTTCATTTATTTCTCATTATCATGCTATAATCTTTTAGCCAAACCCATCTGAGTCGGATAAATCTGTTAAGGCTTTCATTTTCCGAAAATGTGTGGATAGCCAACAAATTATTGTGTAAATAGGTTTGAAACCATTTCATACCCTTGGGGTTGAGTTTAGTACGATTCTAAAAGCTTTCTGCTTTAATATTTTTTGAGTAAGTAACAGAAAGTAACTACTTATGCATGTTTATACCTATGTTCTCGATAAGTTAAAACTGAAACGAATGGACACAGGTAGGTAGGAAAATATATTTTTGCAAAAGGTTGATAAATTACGCTGAAGGTGTATAAAAATAAGGAAATCGATACCAACCATTCATATTTAATTCTGGCTTAAAATACGTATCTGCCGAAAAAACTGCGGGACGCGTTATGTTTTCACAAAAAGGGTTTACCTAATTTACGGGTGTGTTATAGATACACACAACAATTGTATCTTTTCAAACTTGAATCTAAAGTTACAAGAGAAATTCTCATTTCACTAGCTTCTCGTATTCTATCCGTAAAAATAAATATTTCCACGGAACGTGTAAGTATATTGCTTAGAATAAATAAATCTCCGCTGCCCAGGTCATGCCGGTTTATGATTGCGATATTTCAGTGAAAGTATTTTTGTGGCTGTAACCGCTGCTTTGTTCCAACGAACAAACACAGGTTTAATTTATAGATTTAAGCTTTTGATTAAAGAGAAACAGAAGACAAAAGTTTTGGCATCGTTCCACATTGTACCTGTATGTCTACCTTACTGGCAATAGTACTGATCGTTGAACAGAACATGAGAAACGGCATCGCATCATCGGTAAAACAGGAGCAGCAATTCAATTGAACCTAAACTGTCCAAATTGGATTTCTCGAACTCAGTCGTATTGTTCAATAGTTCAATATCCTTTCAATAAATGTTGTTTCCTGAACTGTGCTCTAACTGCCGACGCACAACACGAGCAAAATTAGAACTTTCATAACTGCAAAGTTTGCGCACGTGCTTTGTGTAGCGTTACTCACGATCTGATCGTATTTTTTATCGCGATTGTGTTGAAGTAGGCGTGTGTTGTATCAGATCTGCTGCAGAGTGATTGTACATAGGATATAAGTAGGTGGAATGCACTGACCGACGTGAGCCGCGCCGCTGTGGCGGGATCGATCTAGCGCGGCCGGGCCGAGCCGGCCATCGGGACCCGCACACGATACTTCTCGAACGCACTACACTGCACTTTATTCTTCGATGCAATCTTCCAATTGTCAATCACTGAACTTTCACACATTCACAACTAACGTCCTTGTTTCTTGACTGGTCCTGTTAGGTAGCACAGACAAAGGAAAATGAATGGACTGAGTAGACTATGCTGCAAAATCGCGTATCAAATTATTCATTAAATTAACTCTTGATTCGTCAAACGACTGTATCAGAGTGTGGTATTGAAACCCGAATTACAAATGTGTACATGTATCGATCTAGATATCAGGCAGAGATAACGGTTCTTATCTACGATAAGTTCAGGGCCTAATGACCGAGTAGATTGCTGCTGCTACAGATTGGAACTAGTAATCCCAGGAGGTCTGGAGGGAGGGTAAGCTCTTAAGTCTTATGTACTGAATATTTAAGCTAACCGCAATTAAGTAAAAACAAATATATTTCAAGTATAAATTATTATCACTGCTACTGATTTCCAATGAGTGTCAATCAATTGTATGTACATGGCATATAGTTATCGCTGAAAAATTAATTTTCAAGTAGCTTGTATGCAAGATAGCGCTTGGAACAATAACGTTTGCGCAGTTATGTTATGCAACAGATAGTGGTAAACTACTTAGTTGTGATGGATTGCAGGCTCGTCTTTATTAGAGCAATCTACAAGTAGGTTTCAGTGTGCATCAATGGAATCGTATCTGGCGATCCTACACGTGGAAGAAAATGTAGCTCTTTAGCAACTAGCGTCGGCAAATAAAGAAAATGTACAATGTAGTTTAAGAACTTGTCCGGAAAAGGCGAATTCGCCGCGATTCTCTCGTGCGTATTACGCGCGACCATTGCGTGCAGAAAGAGCGTACCAACGCGCGAGCAATTCGAATTTCATTTGTCAGTAGAAAACATGGAGTTAAGCTGGTTAAACGCCCTGGAGTTCGCGCGTCAACTGGACGCAACAAGGAGTCTCTAATATCTCGACTCGCGCGCTATACGCGCGAATTAAGCGCGAGTCGAGATACTAGAAACACAATGACTCAAATGAAATTCGAACCCAACTGCTCGCGCGTTGGCACGCTCCTTCTGGACGCAATGGTCGCGCGTAATACGCACGAGAGAATCGCAGCGAATGGGCCCTTTCTGGACAAGCTCTTAATATCTTATTACGAGTCTAGGCACTACTTTCTGACTGATAAGAGAAAAATCAACAAAACCCATGTTGCCACCTGTTCAACGTGACGTAAAACGGGACAGAACGCTCAAATCAAAAGACAATTCCTTGGGTTTCGACGGTAGGGTTCCATTGTGTAAGTGTAGGTAAATAGTGAGTGGCAAGAGCCCCGAATCGGTGTCCGGAGCCCTCAGGGACATAATGATTTCCTTGCAAATTGAACCGAGAGCAAAATATTCAAATGGCAACATCCCTAATGTTCCGTTTTTGTACAAAAGTTTTTAAGACAGACAAGGCAATAGCTACAAGGGTCTTTACTTAAGAGTTCTTATGCTTATTACAACTTTGAGAATGGAACTCTACGTGCGAAAGTGAAATTCGAAATACGACGAACAATTCGAATAAAAGTTAAAACAATATTTAAATTCAATGAAGTATTAAGATAAAAGTACCTATGCCCATGGGAAAAAGGCGATGTATGTAGAAACTATGGTTCAAATATGTAAAACAAATGTATTAAAAGCACAACAGGAAGCAAATTAAGACTGTAAAATACAGAGGGGCAATTCTCGTAATTTTAAGAACGGTTACAGTCAGAAGGCCAATTCTCGTAATTTAAAACATTCAAAATCTAGTCGCAGTCTCATCTCGGCGACAAACAAATGTCAAAAACATGTCAAAATGTAGGGAAATTAGACGTATTTTTGACAGATTGAGACTGAGATCAGACTGTGAACGTTCTTAAAATTACGAGAATTGCCCTCTGGTCAATCTGGTCTCAGTCTCAACTGTCAAAAACACCTCTAATTTCCCTACATTTTGACAAGTTTTTGACATTTGTCGCCGAGATGACACTGTGACTAAGATTTTGAACGTTTTCAATTACGAAAATTGGCCTTCTGGTAATACGCTGACGTAATCATGTCTCATTTACTTAGCAGCAAAGTGCTACCTTCAGTAAAAAGTAAACACGTACTTGAAATTTTCAATTAAAATAATGAGGATTCTGTGTAATTAATTATCAAGGAGAGAGTACATGTTATTGTTTATACAAATTCTCTGTTTCGAATCCATTAAAAAAACGATAGGTAGGTATCATTTTACTCAACCTTCTAGGAATACCTCTCAATTTGTACATGAAACACTTTAAAGAAATAACATAAAATTGTACATAAAATACAGCTAATGAGCGTAAAAAACACGTAAAATAAAAAGTAGGCGTCTTTAATATACATCTACATGAATATGAAAATAGGTTTAACTTAGAAATAGTATATAAAATATTACCCAAGAGAAAATCATACAAAAGAAAATAATTTCGTAAATAAGTCGATAAAACATAGGTACTTAATATTTCGATTTGACACTCATTAAAATCAGTGCACATTCAAAACAAAATTGTTTTGAAAAAAAATAGAAAGTCTGTCTATAAAATATTGTTTGAAGAATAAACCAATATTTTACCTAAGGATCCATTACATTTAAGATTTAAGTAATTACATTCAAGTTATTTTCAAACTCAACGATAAACTAGGTACATAGGTCATAATCTATTTATTACAGCCTAAAAAACTGTGTAAACAAAACCATTTCTTTCACTAAGTTAACTTTTAATAAATACTTACACTAACGGAGACCAGTTTAGAACATAAATAATTTTTCCAGCAATGAAAGATTCGATGAAAATAAAAACTTAAAAACACTTTAAAAAAATATGAGTTCGGAAAAGAACTAAGAAGTATAGAAATAAAATATTATATTGAAGTATTTTTTGTTAAAGTAACAGGAGATTTGTGTTGAATCTAATAGCGCGAAGATTTATCTAATGTATTGATATAATGCACGTGTTTTGAACCGGAAAAGTGTATTTGTTCGGGTGAGAGTCGCGCGGTCGGCGGCGGCGGCGGCGTCGGCGGCGCGGTGACACAGACTGCGTGCGGCCGGGCCGGAGCGGGCCGGGGCGCCGGGCGCGCGGTCGACGGCGCGCAACAGATACGCCACAGGTTGGGCGGCCCGGGCCACCCGCGCCCACTCCACCCTTCTCGCGCCACACGCCAATTTACATCCTCATTATCGTCTCCGGAGTCAGCACCTCACGCTGGCGTCCGTCACCACATCAGTCGCCGGCCTTTCCCGGTAAAAAAAAACTCTCCTAGTACCTTATTCAGCAAAATCTAATAAGGCATTTATTTGGAAGCTTACAATTTTTCTTTGTGCCAGCTACTTTCTGAGAGTTTTATCGCATTTGTTTTGTTCCGTTGCTTCGAATTATTCTGATATAATTTAGTTTGTTTAGGCCCTTTGAGGATAAAACAGCAGTACCTAGATGGGGTTCTTTATGGTCGTTAGTCACGGAAACCTAGCCATTTGTTGTAACTCCCTCTAGGGAATTAAAGATACTCTCATCAATTCGTAATAAATCCTTTTAGAAATTAGGTAGGTACTATTCACTATGTATATCCAATAATATAATTCTCTATTGATGCGGGACATCAATACTAATAAATTGACCGCATAGAACTATTATTACTCTAGCGTATATCTCAGTGATTGACCGTTGGATAATAATATTACGCCCTTAATACATTAAGATAATTCATTCTGAAAGTTTTATGTGTCGTAAAACATGTTGAGTGTCGGAACTCTTACATTAAGTGTGTTTAACACTTTGGGAAAGAATTTTTGTAATAAAAATCTGGAAAAGTGGTAAGTGATACCTGCAAATACCTACCTACTTGTGCTAACGATTGCACAATTTTATAATGGACTATTCGTTATTTTGTATTCAGGGAAGCGAGATTGTTGACGCTGTGTCCACATAAAAACTTCTAATTAATTTGGTAGGCCGAGTTGTTAGCAAATTAATTTGAAGTTTTAAGTAATAAAGGAGGCGTGTGAATAATTGTAATTGCCGACGTTGTGTTGTCTTCCATTTCTCTGAAGAACAACTGAAACTTTAAACGCCAGCGAACTTTAACAGGATTACGGTAGAATGACAAGAGAAACAGGGCCATGAATGTTGGATTATCTTCAAAATGGTGACACCTTTACTGAATTGACTAAATTGACAGATAAAAGCGAGTCAAGGGCGATAGGGGCTTTTGCGTTCATGAGCGAGATAATAACATTTCGTATTTGATATTTCGATTAGGTATATTTTCGTATTTACCGCTCTATTCAGTAAAGATTTAGAACAAAATTGTTAAATTATTAAAGGAATGCGCTCGGTACGACATTAGTATTTAGGAAGGCCATAGACAACCTAAGCGTCGCTAGAAGAGATCCATAGTGTTTTCTCTATGACCTTATAACTATTTAAGGTGTGTACAAACGACAAGTAAGTAATTTAGAGTGAAATTCGAATACCTCAATCTGGGCAGGATTTAAGTACCTAACTGTAAAGTTGGCCTATATTAATCCGCCTTATTTGATGTATTCAGGCTTAACACTATATTCTAGCTGGGTTCATGGTCTATATGACGACTATGAACCATTTTCCTTCAAACTGTTGAGTTCATTTTGTTTTTAGTAGGTACCCATTTATTTACGACGGAGGATATAACGAACTTTTGGCTTATTAAATCTGATAGCAACAAAAGCATTTTATGATTATGAGCTATCAACGTATCCTCGAGGTCGAAAGTGTTAATGGCGTTGTAAAAAAGTTTAAGACTTAGGGTGGTAAGAAAATTATCTTATGTTGACATCTGGCTGTTTACTCATCCTCTGAGACACAGCAATTCATCGCTTGTTTATTAATTTTCAGTATCCACTAGGATCCATTTGGGCTAGGCCGCATTTGGAAACTTCGTCAAGGCTTCTCGACGCCTATCCAGTGTATCAGTGTTTTAAGACAAAGTTCTTCAACCAGTGCGTCCTGCCCGTTATGTCATACGGTGCCGAAACGTGGACACCGACAGTCGGGCTGGTCCACAAATACATCGTTGCTCAGCGGGCTATGCTTGGAGTTTCTTTGAAGGATAAAATCAGGAATTAAATTATCCGGAAAAGAACCGGACTTAGCGACATAGCTTGTAGAGTAAGCAAACTGAAGTAGCAGTGGGCTGGCCATGTCTGTCGAAGGACCAACGGTCAGTGGAGCGACGAGATCTGGAGTTGAGACTGCGTATCGGCAAACGTAGTGTGGGACGCCCCCAGCAGCTAGTAGGACAGGGTGTTGTGGCACAGCCTGATGGGAGAGGCTTATGTCCAGCAGTGGACTGCGATAGGTTGAGTTGATTGATTGTTTGACCTACTTATTTTTTTTATTTCTTTAGAAAGTTGTAACATTCCAAGAAGGCAATTAATGTCCGAATGTAAACCAACAAATCCTTAAATTTTTCATCAGATTAAAAATGATTAAAATATCCGTAACCGTATGTCTTCTACAACCTAAGACTCCCAAAGGACCTCCATGTTAACGTCGGAGGTAAGTGTGTGCGATGTCAGAAAAACTGTTAGACTGGCTACATAAATTAAATTAATTCCATTTTACTAGTCCTCGTGAAATTCTTTACTTTTCTAACATAAAATCCGGCCCCAATTAAAAATAACTAGAATTTTATTTGGACGTTTCATTCGTCTACGTAACTTAAAAATGTTCGTTAACTCTAAACGAGGCTGGCTGAGCTGTGTGTTCCGTACCTGTTTGTTACGTTCACTAGTTCACCACTTTGCTGTGTTTGGTTCAGTATAATGGTGCCTACCTCGTTACTTAGGATACCCTTTTGTACTTAAGCCTGCGGCGGCGGCGGCTTAATATACCTACAACCACCCATATTTTTACGAAATGTCACATATTTGCACAGGTATCTCCACGTAGCAGTCGCTTACTAGCCGGAAAAGCTCTCGAGACTTATACGAATTTTTATAAGTTGAATTTTTAAAGGATAAAGCACCGGTATTATTCTTGCGGGATTTACAGTGGACAAGAAAGAATTGCCGTTAGGGGCAGCTAAACTTTACGTAATTTACAGTTCTTTTTACTACCGGCCAAATGCTGTACCTATCGATAAAAACTGTCCTAGAATGTACCTCTTGTGTAAACTATAGCGTTCACGGGCCATATGCGTCCTGTCAACTTGTGTATCTTTCCTTAGCGTTATGCAGATAAAAATAGAGCTCAAAAAAGCACGCGCGGCATGATTGATAGCATAACAAGCACTGTTACAGTTTCTACGCTCACTGAAGCTTCCCTTTATGCAACGTAATAAATGTTTGTAAATATGAGTGTGAGACGTGTCTGTGTATACGAACGTATATAAACGTGTTTGCGTTCAATTCTCGAATAGCTTTTATGAGAGAAAAAATACATTGAATTACAATATTGCAAATATATTCAGAGTACGCAGTTTCTAATGATATCGTTTTAATACTGTTATACTAATTCCTTCCCTGGCGTGTAGCTGAGTATCTAACCAAGTAAAATGAAAATTATGGTAACGATAATATGATTTCGCCGCCCGCGGTATCAAATCCGAGTAAACCCGAGGTCACAACGTTACAAGTGCTTGCATTGAGCTCTCATGTCGATAAAACTCTCCTCAAGTTTGTAAGCGAATCGATTTCCATTATGAAAACACAGTAATGGACCCAATGCGCGGACGATAAGAGTATTATTACGGGATTTTTCACGTTTCAGAGGCACGAAGTCCCGAAAAATAGAACATGTCAAACTGGGTGAACGCGCCGTTTGAGTGGACCCACTCAATATAATGAATTGTGAACATATAGTGAGGAAGTCTTACGTCTAGAGGAATGCTGATATCGTGTATAACAATTATTTTTAGGTAATTTGTACATTCAACTCATGTATATGTTACCGTTAGAATACGATTACGTTAATATGCGTATTAACTAGGTAATCTGCAAATTACCGGGTACAATCCGTTAAAGTGTGGAATATGTTACCGGCCAAACCCGATTTTAGGATGAACTAGTTTCGCCTAGGCCAAACCAGTTCTCATTCGCTCGCTCTTGCATCCTATGTCGACGGAGGGCTTTGCGGGCTCCTATTTCTGTGTAAAGGGTTTAAAGTAACCTAACCAAACCTAACCTCTGGGAGCCCTTCGCTCGCTCTTGCATCCTATCACACCCCGGACACTCCATACAACGCTCGCAAAATAATTACCTACTACTACTACATTAAAAAACGACGTTTGTATACGTATGAATGTGTGCGTGAGGTACTTGTGTTTGCGGGCGCTCTTGTTAAAGAACTGCGACGAATACGACGAAGTGCGGAGTGAGGTGCGGTAACTGATGTTAGTGCGAGGAAGGGAGTGGCCTTTCTGTACGTAGTACTTTAAGTATTCTGTGATCCTATGTCGCCTATCGACCCACCGCAACCATGTAACCCGTGTAGGGAGAACTGGTTTAGCCTTGGCGAAACTAATTCATCCTAAAACCGGGTTTGGCCGGTAAAAAACATTTTTTTCCACTTTAACGGACTCAACCTGCACTCTAACTGATGTTAATCGTTACCGCTAATGTGCATAAGCACATTAGCGGTAAGGTAACATATATACCAAATTCACGAGAAATAAAAATCCAGCATAGAAACTTATCACAACTAAACACCTTATCTTGAAAGAATATAATCCAGACATGTGAATCCAAATAACGTCCTGTCCAAGATAAACTTATGAAAAAATACTTAACTAATATTGTATAAACCATCGTAAACTTTACTCTGAAGGAATAAGACTGACAATAGCATGTGTTTTGTTAACGGACACACAATTCCGTGTGTACTGTGTATGAAGCCTTCAGTGGCCCTTCATATCATTAATCACAGCATTGTTACAACGTCCACAATAGCATTCAGCTCCGGGATTACTTCCCCTACCATTCTTTCTGCACTTTATAGCGTCGTTCTGCCGTTAAAAATAACAGCCATCACACTTTATCTGACGTCAAGAACGGTGGTCCTTTGTTCTCGGTCATTGGAAACAGCTGAACGAATTGGGTCAAAAGTATTCACGTACCTGTAATGTATTGAACTTTCTAAAATGTATATCGTTTATCTATAGTGTATACAATGTAAATTACAACTTCCAGTTGACGCTATACTTCTAAAGGAAAGTGGTATTATTAGCACCTAGGTATATTATATCGTGGGCTTTGTTAAGTAAAAATGTTTGCTATAAAGCGTGAATGTTTAGGAAGTACTGAGTGAGACTAAGATCTAAAGTTTAGTAAAGAAAGTAGCTATTTTCAGGCTTGCTTTAAATAACTAAAAACTCCTTAGCTGTGTTAATCACACTATGTAGATCTTAGAATACACTGTATAATATACATCTAAGTAAAAACAATCAACGTGAGAAATTTAATGTAATACCTAAATACCAGAAAGCATATAAACTTCCGTCGTTTCACTCGTGTTTCTTTAATTAATAAACATATAATATACGTATGGTTTCATCATCAGCACGCGGTGCATTCGCGAGGTTCATTAGTTCCACAACTCAACGTGAGCAGTTGCATAATTTCGAACGAGAAACTTGCTTCTGTTTGAGCTTTGTACTTATTAAAGTTACCATCGTTTTCCTTATTCCAAGGAAATGTTTAACTACCATTTTCTTTTTGTATATTGACGTAAGTAATGAAAATGGAAAACATTTTTAATCAAAAAGTTTAAAACCAATGTCCAATTCCAATACATAATATCGAACGCCTCCACTCCACCAACAAATATTTGCTATATTTTGAAAACATTCTAAGGTCGCCAAACTTTGGCGTTTACTCTTCCAAACATTTTAGTACATAAAAAATTTAACGTTGATTCCGAGAATCTGTTTTTGGTAAAATTACTTTGCAAGGCTTTTTTATCTTTCAGTCATTTCATTGCCTTAATTTACACAATGAAAAATAGGTTTGGTTGTTGCGAAGACGAATTCCAAATTTTTTGAGACTTTTAGTAGATTTATATAAATAAAACAGTAGTGTTTGCAAAACAGTAAATACCTAATAAAAGACAACGTAAGTATGTCGCTTTTATATAACATTTGGTGAGGCTCGTAGGTGGGGCTTTCCGCAATATTATGTTTGAGCAACACTTATGTTTGGCACTAACTCAAATATAAGTACGAGAAAAGCAAATATGTACAAAGTAAGCACAGATTTAAACAAAAAATTATTACAAGCAGGCACGGTGACGTGCGTAGCTGCCTTGTGGCGTAACGATGCCAGGTTAGTGTGTAGCTACCTTGCAGCGTAGCGATGATAGGAGGTTATGCGCGAAGCAGCCTTGCGGCGTAGCGATGCGAGCAGCAGGAACTGCAGCCTAATTGCGGAACGCCAAATCGTCAAATGATTCTGATCAGTTGGCTTCATTTCTATCACAATTGGCTTCATTTTACGATTTTCGAATTGCGAAACTCTAGTTTCTGCGCAGGGCCTTAACGTTCATAATTGGTTTCATAATAAACTAGAGTTTCGCAATTCGAAAATCGTAAAATGAAGCCAATTGTGATAGAAATGAAGCCAACTGATCAGAATCATTTGACGATTTGGCGTTCCGCAATTAGGCTGCTGTTGGCAACAACACATAGATAAAGTACCTACAACTCAGATTGTAGCTTTAGTATAAAGTGAGAGGTATCATATAATATGTTACAAAAAAGAGTTGTGGAAAAGAAAGCGCATCGAACTTTCAACAGGAAAAGGTAAGCAAGGTTTTATCTGCTCGTAGAAAAATAACAAGCAGCAAAAATAAATAAATTCTTATCAGGGTCCCATGCATAAATGAAAAAAATAGGAGAATTTTAACGTGCATACGAGAAAAGGAGAACGTAAAGTTAACTGCTTAACTCCATGAATAAAATCGTAAAACTTGACGGAGGAAAACGATTTTCAGTGCAAAGTCTAAAGAACTACTTTGTTGTTTATAGATACTTAGCTTTTACCCTTTTGTTATTTATTGCAATATGATAAAGATGCACTCATAACTTGCTCTGCCCACAACTGCACCCGAATTTATCGTCTTTAATTTAATATTATGAAAATTTTTCCGTGTCGCAATGGTTTTATGTATAGTTTATCCTTGAAAACATGTACAAAATAGACGCATGCATATTTTTGTACCATAACTTTGTCAAATAACCTTATTGCACATTAGGGTCCGTAATAGTCCTCTGATAAGAATGATAAGTGACAAGCCTTGTTAATGGCGATAATAAAACATTTCCTCATAGATTAGGACTTTGAGAATATTTTTGGCGTTAAAAAAGTTCACAAATATACGCATGCGCCCACACTCTCGCTTTTAAGCATAGGAGTAGGCAGAAACAACAGATCGCCACGTGCTACGATTCTTAAATACAACTAAAAAACGTAAAACTATACAATATGTAGGTACCTACTATAGAGATTATGGCATGCATAGTTTGTAGTAATCTGCGTTCGCGATTTATTTGCCAAAAATGTAAAAAACATGAATTAATAGAAAAATAACTTAACAATAAAGTTCAGTTTACGCTACAACTTCAAACATTTTTTATAACTTTTTCAATAGTTCTGGTCACTCTGCCATGAAATCAGCTTAATCATCATTGAGATAAAGTTGATATTTGTTTAACTTGAAATAGGGTGGGGGTGTGCACTTTTGCAGCAATGCGCACGTTTATTAAAGTAATTATAGAATAGCATACAATTAATTATGAGATAAACGCTATTACTAATTTAGAAGGCAGAAAAAATAATTGGAAGTCCGTTTAGCTGACAACCGGATGTCATGAGATAAAGTAATGATATTATGTAAAATATGTAGGTATTATAACGATCCTAATCATTACACGATATACTCTAAGAAACAGGCGTTTTATTCATCCTGGTACAGTTAGCATCCCCGATGCTAACAATACCTACCTACATTGTATAATTCAGTTACAGAAACAAAATATAAGTAGATGGTAGCTAATAGTCGACGTTAGCTAAAATAAAGTATGAACTCTTTATTTCGGTTAACGTCGACTATTAGCGCTAATGTATGATAGTTCTCAAGACGTTATGAAGAATGGAGTAAATTGTTGTTACTTATAGCTCATCCACTCCGGAGATATGCAATGTGCTCATATGTATGCCAAACATATGTATGAGCATATTGTATTAATACAAAGAAGCACAACAATCACTATTGAATTGCACAATACACTTTTGTTTCCATTATGCTTTCGGGGACACATTTGGCGAAATATTGAAAGCTCTTTGAAAACAGTTCCACGTATTATTAAAAGGCAGCCATTTCCACATGCCGTGGCGCTAACTGTCGCGTGTTGAGCGTTGGAGTTGGTTCCACCACTACTACTACATTTTGTTCAAAAGCTCCGACTCTCCGACTACAATACACTTTTGTGTCCACTGTCTTTTCGCACGAAATGAACCAACTGTACTTAATATTTGCTCCATTTCTGAATCAAAATGATTCGTTATTAAACTCGAAACGTGGTAATCTTGTGTCTTTTGTTTTCAATACAAAGAAATAATTGAACGATTCGCCGTCTAGACGATCTTATTGCTTTTGACACGTTCGGACCGTTAATGAACATTTTCTACGATGGCCCAATTCAACCGTCTAGAGGCAATGGACCAAACTTTATTAGAAAAGTCCCTTCATCCATTCTTCTATTTCAAAATGCATTAACCCCAGAATGAGCTTTAAAGTTTCTATTAAATTAGGATGTGACTCTGAAAAGTTCAGACAGAAATAGGTAGTGTGGAGGTAACAACGAAAGTCCAACGGAGTCCTAAGTTCGAAAATTACATTTTTGAGAGGGTTTCAACGACCTTTCGAGCGAGTTGTGTAGACAGCAATATTTTTGAGTCAAGTCAAGTCTCCGCGAACCTTTGATCTTCAAAGTTAGTTGAACATCTCTTTTAAGTTGATAGGTACCTATACTCACGAGACAGGTATAATCAGTCAATAAATGGAAAATTGGCAAACTGTTTGAATAGAGTTTGGTACCTACTTATGAAATAAGCACCTTTAATAGAAACTTGATTTTCATCAACTTTAACTGGCTTTTTCTTGGATCGCCAACAGAGGCATGCACAGGGACAAATACAAGTGTGCGCTTCCAATTATAGGAAACCACATTATACACCTATTATCTAGGTACGTAGGTACAACAAGTTTGACAAGGACGAAAACATTAAAAAAATAAATCAAAATACACGAAAATCATAAAAATTATACAAATTAATTTTAAACAAATTAAAAAATTATCATAGACAACAGAAATCTCTTGTCTTTTTTAGCATTTGATATTTTGCATGTAATATCCAATTAATTATGCTTCGATACTTCGTTAAAAGTACTACGTACAGAGCCTTGGCAAAACGCCGAAGTGTCCGAGGTTTGGTTTGGATTTACACATCGATATCTGTCCGGTGTTTTTGCTTATTTAGCACGAAAACCGTTTTTGAATAAAGCGTTTTTTTTATTTATTTGCATTACTTACCTGTTTGAAATATACATACCTACTAGATATAGTTTTGAATTTCATCTCGATTGGTTTGATTTTATATTATGGATATGTAAAGGCTTTTAGTGAAACAGTTCACCCAGGAGAGTAAATCGTATTGGTGTTTCCGAAACTTGTCTATTAACCTACATGTTAGTCTTGAATTTGAATTGATTGAAATAATAGTTCATGAGGAGCTAAGACCTTTTAACTTTGTCTCGCACGTTCACGCTTTATGGCACATATCCTTGCGATAGCCATTTTGTATCAATAAAGCCTATTCGTTTTTAGAGAACATAAAAAAACAGCGCATGTTCTGTAATAGGTAATTTTACAACTAAGTAATAAGAACAATCTACAGCGCTGTTGAAGGTAACTCTCACGCACGAACCAATCTCGCTATAATGAACATAGAGAAGTAATAAACTTCTATTTCTTCATCAAAGCGACTGCCTTGCTGGTATATTGTTCGCAAGATCCTGGATTGGCAACTGGGTTAGGCAGTGTTATTGGGTTTTCCCTTTTGCAATTTCACAGCTGCCAGATTTGTGCCGGGTGGCAATAGGTTTACCCTATTAACTTCTTGAGATTTAATTTTAACTAGCAAAATATGGATAGGATCACATCAGTTTTTATTTTAATTTAATTTTTTATTTTTGGCAAGTATTAAAAATAATATTGCCTTTAATGATCACATTATACTATTGTATCAAATTCTTATGTTATTTATGGTCACTTTTTCAATATACATTTTTTTTTATCTAAAAGAAAGAAGACTTTAAGACAATTGCATAACTGACTTACGAGTAAGTAGACTATTGAGCCTAAAAAAATATTTGAAATAACAAAAGTATTGCAATAAATATATATACTTAATTATTTTTAAATGCTAAACGGTAACAGATTGTGCAATAATCACCAATCACCAAGAACAACAAGGAAAACTCGAAAACAATAACGCAGGCTTCTCAAGGCAGAGTAACACGAGAGTCCCGCCCGCGCACGTAATTAGTCTCTCTTAATTGGTTTCACAGACAAATTACTCAATATTAAACTATGACTTGACTGCATACAAATTGCCCGTAGATTAATTAACTGTTATATTACGTGTTTTATTTTGTTAGATGTCCGCCATCTTTTTAAATTAAAACGTGTTTATGACGCAATAAAGTCAATTATTATTGCTACGGGAACGTATGATGAATAAGTTATCATTTAATTTCTTACGCTCATTTTGTTTTTATAAATGTGCGTTCACACCACAAGTATCTACTTAATTGTAAGTACCTAATAGGGGATTTACACTAGGTCGGTGAGGCAGGCTGCTTACCAAATCACCTCACAAGCCGAATCTCCACCCCATTTACACAGTTCGATAAAAATAGTCGACCTTCATGCATTTCTACCGTCGATTTAGTCACCCGCCGCGTGCGACCTGTAGCCACACGACAAAAGTCGAAACCTACTCTACTTTGGAACTTGCGCCATCCCATCTTCCAAGCACGGTAAGCTGTGCTGGGGCGGCTGCTGCAGGTGCGGAAAACCTCAAACGGCGCAAATACTCCAATCTCTTTGGAACTTACATATTTGAGCCGTTTGGGGTTGAAACACTAGGGCCATGGGGCCCGAGTGCCCACTTAGTATTCCGAGACATCGCCAAGCGGTTGGTCGACTCATTACGTGACCAGAGGGCTGGCCTATTTTTTGGCCAAAGAATCAGCATTGCCATACAACGTGGCAATGCTGCCAGCCTTTTGGGCACGTTTCCCGTTGACAGTGATGCGGACGAATTTTTTGATGCCCTTTGATTATTTTCCCTCCCTTTTTATATACTTGTACATATTATTATTTTAAGATTGTTAGCATAATATTAACTGAATATATTAATCTCTGAATGCTGAAAAAAATAAACACAAGATATACTTTGGAACTTATGATTTTAATTAAGCCCAAAGCGAATTGCCATTTTGTCTAAATGACTATTCGGCTATAGCCACCTGTGTAAAACCCGCATAAAAATTTGAAAGCAAATGCTGCAACCACCGGCCGACCTACTTTGTTTGATCGGCGACAAGCTCAGATTGCTCGAAAATTAAAATGCCAGCGAAAAAATCTCGAGCTGAACAACCAGTGATCGTCACCGCGCGAATAATAGGTTTCGAAAGAGAAGTCAGGAGTATTTTGTACCCATATTTCTTCATAATGTTATAAATACCATGTAATCGGATGACCACGAAATTGCATAAGTATACAACGTGTTCCAAAATTCAACGATAAGCGCCCGCACCAGAGGGTGGACCTGCTCATGACTACTCGAGAAAAAATAATGAAAAAAAAATTGTTTGGAAATTACAAAAAATACATTGAAATCCTTCGAAAATTGACATCCCTTAAGATATTCGTAACTACCATGACCACAATTTTTCAAATATTTCTGTTTTTTTATTTGTATCAGCAACCCAAGTAGCACTGCTATCCACCACAACCGTTAAAAATCCCAGAATACCTGTAGTTTTTACACAAAAAACAATCAAAATAATTTTTTTCCGTAATATTTTCAAAGTTTTTTACTTTCAGTCCACCTTGTAATTTCCAAAAAAATTGAGATATTAATTTTTTTTTTTCATTTTTTTAATAGTAAGTAGTATAATGTTTATTTTCCCAACACTTGCACCCGTACACAATAAAATGCATAGAATCTATTTGATTTTATTTAGGAAACAAACAGATGCAATAACAAACATAAGTATAGATACAATTAGTTCAACACAATCCAGAAACAGTTTCCACAGATTACTATACAAGTAAATCTATACTAAGTATATAAGAATGTAGGTACTACAAAGCAAACTCTTTGTTATATTAGATTTAATCCAAAGTAATTGGGTAGATCCATTTAATCCGCTAATGTTGAAATTGGAAGAAAAGAAAGTATGTTTGGCAGATAGCTAGATACCTACGAGTACTTCTTTATTTTGTTAATTAAATTTAATGTTTATTAGAAGTTGGACCATTTCATATGAGATGACTTAGAATTTAAAAAAAATCACATGCTGGAATGAATCAGCTTCTGACAAAAAAGACATCCGATTCGATTAAAGCTCGTTGGCGTAGCGCGTAGCGGTCGTAGTGGGTTACAAATCAGCTATTTGCTACGACCCTGTAGGTCTACACCGCATAAGCTACGCCGTAGGCCCGTAGCAACCCTTTGCGGAGTAGTGATTTAAAGTCCTTACTTATATTGAAAAAAAAACGTTGGCATCGTAATATTAGGTCCTTACCTATGAAATTGTCGTTTTACATAGAAAAAATCAATTTTTTTTGTAAAGAAAATTATGTGTTTAATTAATCGAAGTAGGTATTGGCCATTAGTGAAGATGCACTTTTGGCATTTTAGTGGAAGTTCGTTGACGGCTCTGCTATAAAAATCCTGGGGACGGGAACCGATTAACTCTTCAGATGCGTTTTTCACCGCCTCGTTGGATTAGATTTCTCCCCTGTAAAAAGTTATCCAAATTAGCACTTATCTAAAGTAGTACTTCAATGAAATAGGTACGAGAGCTTCGATAAAATACTGCTAAAGGCTAAGTTAAGATGAAGTTCTTAGAAGCCCGTCGTCGTTATATCTGAAAGTTTGCAGTCGTATCACCATGAGATCTGTCTTTAGAGTCTACATTAAATTGATGAAGACAAAATAGACATCTGAATTGAATTTAGACATCTACGTGTTTGGCATATAAGATCTAGAAGTTTTTCGTATTTAATTATCTAGTAGGTAGTAGAGCTAAAGAGATGTTTGTACAGACGCCAGCACATCAACCTACTACAATCTGTCAAATTTCTTTAATAGATTTTCAACTTTATCACCAAACCATAAGGTTCAAAGTTGATTGGGAAAATCTGACAGTTTCGGGTAGGTTGATGTGCTGGCGTCTGTACATCAGCTTTTCGCAGAACTAGCTTCCAGTGCCACCTGTAAGTAGGATTTATTTCGGTCTAATCCCCTGAGCCCCCGCCTCCACCCCTCCCCCCTCCTCGATCCCCTGCTAGTTCGTCTTGTTTTAATCACTGTCATATCCACTTTATCTAGGTTGTACCCATAGGTAGATATATTCTGCCTCCAAGCAGCGTTGCAGTAGTCCGGTTTGAAGGGTATGCCGTATAGATGATAATAGAGTATGTACAATAAAACATAATAGTACTATACCGCCGCCGGTATATTATGTACCTACTTAACATTACCAACTCCATGGACGGCGGTTGACATTCCGAAACCAATGACTATTGGCAAACATTCACGATATTATCGTCACATTAGAAAAGCGCACATTAGGTAGTGAAAATAATTAATCCATTACCTACTTCGGGAACCTTAGGTGGTCCACGTCGATTCTTACTCATTATGCGCCTGTAAGCGGGAGCCTTTATGAAATGTTACCTACCTACTAGTTTTAGTTTACTTACTCAGCGGAAGGGAAAGTAACAGTTTAGTGGCTATGGTATCCTCAAACAGATGTCCCTAATTAGACCTATAAACCCTAACTCACTTCAAATACGGGAAGGTTAAGATTAAGCTCTTTGAGTTACGTCCGACTCGTCCGAGTTAGGGGTCGGGCTCGCTCGGAGCATCTATCCACCCACACACTAGAAAATAGGTAGGTAAGAATTCAAGAAAAAGGTTTGAGCGCTAAACTCCGCTCCACATCTCCACGTGCGATATAATTTACTCGATGAGTCCATTTGCGAATACATACTTAGGTATCTATGTGTATGCAATTCTGAGAAATTTCGAGTAGGTAGATAGTAGGGAGTGCAGTGGTGGCCCAATGGCAACGGCTGAGACTTACGAGTTACAGGTCGTTTGTTCGAACCCAGTCAGGCGCTTTGTGTACAATTATTTCATTACCAGCATCAAAAATTCGAATACATACAGTAACATCCACCAGCCCGCAGTGGGCCCGCGTGGTGGATTACGGCCCGCTCCCTCTCACCGAGAGGAAGCCTGCGTCTCAGCAGTGGGAAATCATAGGCTGATTATGTATGTAGCTAGGTAAAGTTATGCTAGACTAGAGTTTAGGTAGGTTGGTACGCCGCGCGTTCGCGTTGGGCAGTACCGGTGGTAGCTACCGTAACTTATCATGCATACATACCTAAAAACGAATGAATTTAAAATTGAAAAGTCTTTATAGTCAACAGCGCTTTAGCACATAACATTTACTTAGTTTTAAGACTATGCATAGATATGCACAATTTAAGCACAATTTGGTTTCACCCATATCTATGGGTGAAACCAAATTGTGCTTGTCGCAAAAATTTTAAGCGAAATGCGATAGGTAGGATAGGTGCTTAGTGGTGGGTATTTTTAGTTAAAAATTCGTTCGATCATACACGTTACGCTTACGTCGCGGCCTCTTGAAGGTTACCTATACTGGTTGTCCTAACTACCTATATCTAATTCTTTATCAATAAGGGGAATAGTGTTTTAAAGAAAATAGAGGCCAGTCATAATCTCAAACTTGTCAAAAATATAGGGACATTAGATATTTTCGACGGACTGAGACTGAGATCAGACTGTAAACGTTCTTAAAATTACGGGATTTGTAGCAAGTTAAGTTAATAGCCGATTTTCACGCGGTCGGAGTCGCGGCTAGAGTTAAGGGGAATGCGAAGTGGTAGACCGAGAAATTCAAATTGTCTTACGTTTTTTTTGCAATTTGCAGGTCAGTGTCAGGTTGTATCTTGATCAAAATTTGATTCGCGACTATAACAGGTACGTATTTGCAGAGTTATATTCATTAGAATCATTAATACATCTTTCTAAGTTAGATTAATACCATAGTTCTTATGAATATAATTCTGCAAATACGAACCTGTTATAGTCGCGAATCAAATTTTGATACAAGATACAACCTGACACTGACCTGAAAATTGGAAAAAACGTAAGAAAAATTGATTTTCGCGGGCTACAACTGCGCATTCACCTTAACATAAAATTCAATCTAAATAGGTAGGTACATATAAATATTAAAGCAAACATCGATTTCGAATACATTCGTATATTAAATAAGTCACCAAATCACAATTCATTCATCATTAAATAATTTGTAAACTTTACATCAAACATAACTTGCATAATTGTTTGTTCAATACATACAAGGCATTCATTCGTTCATACGGCAGTAACTGTGATTGTGGAGCTATGACACAAACCATGCTCCACCTCCTATCCTGCCCTCTGTGTCCCAAAACATGCAGTCAAAGTGACATCTGCGCAGCCATCGACAACGCCGTGGAAGTGGCAAAGTTTTGGGAAAACAAAAAGGGGTTTGAAGGTTTTGGCCCTAAAATCAGCCGCCATTTTGATTTTTTTTTCAGAATCGCGGTGCACAACAAAAGTTATATATTTCGATAGAGGACACTTATACAAACAAAAAATGTTATGTAGCATAACATCCTAAAGCGTCAGGTCTCGGAGTTATTCACCGAAATATAAGTCGAAAACAACAAGGATTTTTTTGGCTTTTTACCCTCCAGGTAAGCATATTGAACTATTGGAAACGTTATGAAACCTTTATGGAGAAGAAACAAATGAAGAATAGACATTTTTTAAATAAATAATTAAACACGGCAATTTATAGTTCGTTGTTTTAATCCCAGAGACTAATCTGACCAGTGTATCAAACTTCTATACTAAAAAAAAACGAAAACACAAAAGACTTAAATGTCAGATTAGTCTCTGGGATTAAAACAACGAACTATAAATACATACATAATACATACATAATTAGCCTATAATGTTCCCACTGCTGGGACACAGGCCTCCTCGGTGAGAGGGAGTGGGCCGTAATCCACCATGCGGGCCCAGTGCGGGTTGGCAGATGTCACATGTCTTCGAATTTTTGGTTCTAGGACATGCCGGTTTCCTCACGATGTTTTCCTTCACCGTTTTGAGAGCAGTGGTGATGACATAATTTACACAGAGTAAAGCGCCTGTCTGGGTTCGAACCTACGACCTACAACTCGTAAGTCGCGGCTGTTAGCACTTGGCCACCACTGTTAGCCGTTTTTAATTATTTATTTTAAAAATGTCTATTCTTCATTTGTTTCTTCTCCATAAAGGTTTCATAACGTTTCTATTACCTCAATAGTTCAATATGCTTACCTGGAGGGAAAAAAGACAAAAAAATCTTTGTTATTTTCGAATTATATTTCGGTGAATTACTCTGAAACCTGACGCTTTAGGATATTATGTTATGTTATATTTTTTGTTTGTATAAGTGTCCTCTATCTAAATATATAACTTTTGTTGTGCACCGCGATTCTGAAAAAAAATCAAAATGGCGACCGACCTTAGGGCCACCCTCCATACAAAAATCTTCTAACCCCTTTAAAAACAGTCGTGCCATAGACACAAAGATTACATACAAGATTCTAACCCCCTTATTCATAAAACTTATCAAACCTATTTTAGTTAAAATGGGGTTTGTCTCTTTCTTACACACAGAAATGACAACGTGACAGATAAAGACAAACGTTCTATAAACCTATTTTAGCTAAAATAGAGATAAAATAGGATTATGAATAAGGGGGTTAGTGAATAAGTAAAACAAAATGCATGGTTTATGACAACAGTCGACGGAAATATTTTCACTGGTGGCTTCGTTTACTTTACAGACGAAAGGCACTGACTTGCGTTAAGCGTCAAGTATAACTATGTTATGAATTGACTAAACCAAGTGTATAATTTCCGTAGACACTTATTCAGTACATTTTTAAACTCACGCATATCAAGTGTTCAGAACATTTTGCAGTGTAAACCTAGCCAACTACTTTTATATTCGCTGTGCAATAAAGTGTTATTATCTAACTTAGGTTAGAGGTAGGCCTTATTCTCATTATAAAATTAATTCCTATCTCTTAACCAATACAGTGACGTAAATCTAATTTGTACCATGAAATGCAGGTTGACTACTAAATATATTGTCTAAAATGAGCAGAGTTACAATTACCAAATATTTCCGTATTTTGAGACAATGCTACACAGTAATTTCATATTTTCTAAATTTACTAAGTTCTGCATAATAACTTTTAAAATTTTAGTAAATATACCAATTATAATTTTGAACTTAACAACATACTTTATCTAAATTGACAGTGTTTAAAACTTCGAACACTACAATAAGAATAAGTTAAAATAGAATAAAAACCATTGTCATAAACTTAGCAAATTTGAAAATACACCATGGAAGGAACATCAATAATAATCTAAGTCATAATCATAAGGAATATGTAATACTAAACTAAGTGTTTCTACACAAACAAAATCACTGGATTTCTAATAAATTACATCTATAAGTGTAAGGTTAAAACATTCCAAACAAGCCCTTGTCTACAGGAGCTCTAATAGAGATGGTTAATCTCACATGTCTAAATCAAATATGAGATCATTTTTGAACATTACTTCTAAGTATTGGCCTTTGTTTAACTTATCGGGATCGTAGAGGTTAGTGTTATGCTGAATATTGTCGCATGTAACAGGTTCTCGCTTTCCTTGTGAAGGTTTTGATGGTTCCGATTCCCATATGTCGGCCTCAGATTTATCATCTTCATTATCCTCATTACCAACTATGTTAAAGACTGACTTATCGAATGATGCTTTCTCATTGTTATCGTTTTCGCTGAAGCCATCTTCGTTCGCAGAATTACAGGATCCTTCATCCGCAGTGTTCTTACACTCTGATTCCGCGTCGGATGTATCCGCCAGACCACTGTCACGTCGAGGCTTCAGAACTGATTTCAATCTTGGCTTCAGATTCTGAAATAAGAAAAGAGATACTATGTTACAGTTATCATTTTATCATACTTAAGTACGTAATATTGCTCAGTGTGTTGTGATAGGATCCTTAATATTATTTCATGAAGTGACACTTTTTAGGCGGTGATTCGATGATAAAATTGGAATTGAGTGTGTAATTTCAAGGACAGGTCACATTTCGTTACATGAGAGATGACAAAAGATATAACTCTCTCTGTTTCACCCTAATTCTCTCTTATTCTCAATTCTTTAAGAAGTTTCACTTCTATTTCGCGTACGGTGATGCACGCGCAATTTTTGAAACTTATGGACGTTTTGAGATTGTGATCGCAGAACGGTTCACCCGCGAGGTTATTTTACTCACGAACCCCTCAATAGCGATCGAATAAATCGTGTAGTCTAATACCGACTGAAACGATATCTGCATAGCTATTCACAAACACTCGATACGCTTCCGTATCGTATCGAACATTAATCATTGTTATCGTAGGAGTCTTTTAAACGCTGTTCACAAGTCCAAAACCCGAAAATGTTGTTAGTTTAAATCAAATAGACGCCCGCTATTCTTCCAACAGCTATTTGCTGTTGAGGGCAAGTCAAATCAGGTTATCGAAATGTCAGGTTTTCGATACGATAGCCTGTCGTATGGTTGTGAATCAGGGCTCTGATGCCGGTATTGTATGACGTATACGGCACACTTAATAACCATACAATTTTATCGTCACATCCGCCGCCTGTCATAGCGTTAGCATGCGCATATCAATAACATTTGTTAACACATCTAAAGAGCAACAATAATAGGATTTCTTTCCAATTATGAAAAGGTTGATTTACATAAGCCAATAAACACTGGAACAATGTTCTTTGAAAATGTTATCAGGCTCAAGTAAAATTTCCATCATTACAAAATACATTAGCATCAGCTAATAATTATCTAGGTAGGTAGGTACCCACTAAGTGATAATTTTAATCAGTTTGAGTAATCAAATGGTATGTACGTATGAAACATTGTTTATCATTCTTTGATTGTTATTGTTTACACTTTTTTCATCATTTTTGCAAACAAACATTGTATTTATGTGTAGCCGCAGCCTTATGTAGGCAAGTAAAATTTATTGTACAGTCATAAAATGCATTATCAAAAGATTGTTTGCTGAAATTATTATGAACTACCTACCACGGCTACCACCTACCACTCCTTCAAGCAAGTGCTTGTGGTTAAAATAGCTCTGCGCGACCGGTGTCGGCAGCGCGACGCGCTTAAATAATATAGCAGTTTTTGGCTCCGATTTGAATAGTAGGAATGTTGAATGGATATTTCACCTGAGAGCTGCTACTAAAATCATCTTCGGCTTCACTTTCGCTCTTTCGCCGATCCTGAGTCCGCTTTTTACTCTTTTTGCGTTGATTTTTCTTTTTCTGGCCTTCTATAGACGAATTGTACCTGGAATACAAATAAACATAGCTTCAGGCTTCAGCTATGATCGAAAATTACGAGTTGTTTATTTAATATAATATCAAATATGTAATATCTTATCTTAATTCTAAGGACATACAAAACATGATATTGCTTAGAAGACAAGGCTTTACGATTCAGTACAAGATAAGACAAGTGCATAATAGGACTATAGTAAAGTAAAACTATATTAAAGTTCCTAGTAGGTAGTTATATTATTATAATAACAAATTAATATAAATAAATTTTATCACTGACTTTCTGTTATCCACATTCAAGCAGACACAACTTTAGCCTGATAACCTACATTGATAAATGAATAAGCCATGATGGACTGTTCATTTTTAGTAGGTATCTACTGCTACCTCATAGATGTTTCCATTCTCAACTTACCTGTAAAACTGTTTGGCTATGACATCACTAAACCTAACAGTCTTTTTCAAACTTGATTCTTCTGGGATACAATCAGAACTGATATAGTCCATAGAAGACGCAACATCGCCGGCACTGGACTCTGAGTAACTGCGCATCATATTTGGCTTACGGAGTATGCTTTTGGCACCATTCTCACAACTGCCAGAGTCTGTGAACACTATGTCTCTATCCATTGATGTTGGGGAGTCAAAATCATCATCTTCATCATACTCCATATGGTTAGATGACACTACTATATTTGTCTCAGTTCCCAAGTTGGTTACCTCGACAACAGGTGTAACATCTTCAGCCTCAGGTCCCGCAGGCTTTTCTTCAAGCTTTGTCTTCTTAACCTGAGATACATCAAAGCATTCACAAGTCATAGAATCCTTGTTTAAACCAATGTGGAATTTCTGGGGCAGAGCTCCAGCCAGTTCCAACTGCAAAATGACATTATTGTCCCAAGCTTCCCCTGTTACATTGTCAAACTTAACATCTTCATCAAATGTTATGATAGCCGCATAGTGCACAGGCACAAAGCCAGCACCAACTGATGTGAACTTGATGTAAATTTCATTGCCATTGTTTTTCACCTTGATGGAATCTGGCTCTGTATTTTTAACGTGGAATGTTAAAGCTACAATGTCATCCAAAACATTGTGTGTGTAGGGAGGCAGTATGTAACCAAATGAGGGGTCCAAAAATATTTCAGCGTTACTGGTAGCAATGTTACATGGCTCTGGTGGTGCTAGAGTATCAGCAGAGGAAGATGATAACTCCTCAATCAACTTAGAATTATAATTATTATCTTCATCACTTTGTGAACCTGAATTTTCTTCACTTTCCACTCCACTATCTACCTTTAAAGAGTTTTCATTATTATTGTTCAAGTTCTTTTTGATCACTGGTAAAGTCACTATTAACATGTGTTGGCTTTTGTCAAATTTTGCCGTACCACATTCATCATTAACTAAATAAGGCAGTGTAATATCCAGTTTATATTTGGCTGGTTTCTCAGATGCCAACTTGAGATATTTCTCTTGAACATCCAGAGTACAGTCTTTTGTAGATGACAGAAGTGGAAGGTATACTTCAACCACAATGTGGCTTGGTATAGCACTGTACTGTTTACAATCTTTATGATAAGTGTAGTCTTGAAGGTCTACATTTTTTTGTTGTTTGATGACATACTTTGGAATGGTGTACCCATTTTCAGATGAATGAGCAAACTCTGCATGATTTCTTCTTACATTTCTTGCTGGTTTAGATGTTTCTTTAGGAGTCACCGGCTCAGGTTTATTTTCTGAATAATTGCGTTGGGGATAAAGCTTATCAATCATCTCAGGAGTCAAACTGTCCAATTCTTCCTCTCCTGGAGGTTGATAATCGGGGTCTTCTGTTCTGATAACAGCAGGTGTACACATTCCTTTATACTGAGATTTGGGGAACCGAAGGTTGTTACAGTCTAGGTGAATGTTATAGGTTTTTTTTAATGCATCAAAAGCGGTTTTGTTTACTAATTCCCGGAACTCTTTATTAACCTCCGCCATGCGGAGAGTGTATGAATGGAAAATTACGTCGTAAATGACGCAACGCTTTCGGTTCTGGTCATAGTCCTCTCGTGGTGGAATTATTGAGTATGGTACTTGCCAGTTCATGCCTCTCTTTCCATCAACCTCTTCTACCTTATACGTCGGTTTGCCGACGTTATCGTTGCAACAGATGTTAATGAATGCTTTTCTGTCGCCGGCGACACTTGTTTTGATAACATAACCTCCCTTCGGATTAAGGAATGTTACGTCGTAGCCTCGTTCTTTCTCGAGTTGGGTCATTTCTTTCTGATAAAGTTGTTGGTTTGCCGGGTCACGTATCTCCTCACAGTAGTCGACTAAAAGATCTCGAAATTTCTTCGTCTTCAAAGCGTCTTGTATTGTCTCTAAGTCTTCTCTAGTGAAACGATTTTCATCATCACGAGGTTTTACTCCCGTTGCCATTTTGTTTAGCAAATCTCAACTGATTTATAAATAAACACAAAATACATCCAATCCACAAAATTATTTTCAGCTGACGATTGACGAGTGATAAGAAAACGCAATGTTGTTCGGGCAAAAAAACTATAGAAGGCTATAGAGAGACCACAGACTAAGCAAAATTATTTCACACGTATGCCGGTTTTTTTATAGTTGTGTGACAATTTTATAAAAATTATTATAGTGTACAATGTTTAGTGAATTCCGTCAGAAGAGTTTTAATATTAGCACGTGTCGGTCTGCTGCTATAGAATGAGAATGAAATAAGTTTATTTTTCTGGAGAATGAGTTTCGAGTATAATAGTAGTCTATGGTTTCAAGGAAGCCTATCCCCATCCCGGACCGAAAACTAAGGTTCTTTCACTGCTCGGCCACGACTTTTGGCTTAGCGGCAAGCGGCGCGGTTTCCTTTGTCTAGCGTTGACACTACGAGGGGTGCTCGTCGTGGCATGGTTTATACATTTTGATATATTTGTTTTTGCCGCTCGCAGCGTCAACGCTAGACAAAAGGAACCGTGCCGCTTGCCGCTAATCTAAAACTTTTGGCCGGGCGGTTAGTATCGTAATAAATATAATTTAGAACGTTAAAACAAATTATAACACTAGAAACTTTGCACGAAAAAATATGACGACCAACTGTGTTACCAATGTAATAAAATATTGAGTTTGTCAGTGCCATGCGGCACGCACCGTGCCATGCGGTGCCCAAGAAGCTTATATAGGTAAAAAATGGAGACAACACTCTAAATACCTAAGTGAAGCCGACTGTGGTCGGACGCTCTCTTTCTAAATACATACATATGAGAAAGAAAACACATATCACTGTCTCGTTCTTATGTATGTATTTAGAAAGAGAGTGTCCGACCACAGTCGGTTTCAATTAGGTATTCAGAGTGTTGCCTCCACTTTTATCTATAAACTTCTTGGCGGTGCCTCAGTTTCTACTGCAAAAAGTACTCTGTGTTCTACTGTGACGCTGTGACCTTCTGACCTAGGTCAGTGCCTTCTGACTGACCTGTCAGCTCCGTTAGGAGTATATGTGTTCTGTGCCTGTCAGTGTCAATGTGCATCTGATCAGACGCTGACACTGACAGTGACATCAAAATATTGTAAAAAGTGGTAAAAAACCACAACCGGTGTAAATACTAGGAAATAGTAAAAACGCTTTTGCTGCTTATTTGTGTAAGTATTATTTTCTAAAAAAAACAGAAAAGAAGTGAAAGAGTTTAAACTACAGTTATGGCAAGAAGTATCAATAGATTGGTGTCACAAATCTTAACTCGTCAACCACCTGGGCTGATATATGGTTCAGTGAGGTTATATGGGAGGTGGACACACAGGTCTCCTGCTAAGGTTTTATTACCTTTCGAAGAAAAATCTAATCTCAAAAAAGAAAAGGTCATAAACCTAGACCCTTCCATTCTTAACAAAACACAAGCCAAAGAAGGTAATTTAGCTGAAAAAAATGAAATTGAAGAAGAAAACACAGGATCATCCCTGCCGCCAGAAAAATCAAAACAGATCAAACAAAAAAGGGACGAAAAGTTGAAAAAGCGCAATTTTTATCTCAGCCAACAGAAAGTTTTTGATGACACAGGTGATATTCTTTTTGAAAAATTGAAAGAAAATGATGGGCGTTTAAGGTATGTTAATCTAACCTAACCTGCTGTTCTAATTTTTAATTACAATTTATTTTCAAAATGTGACTATTGATTCTATTATTTTTCAATTTCAGTTCTTTATTAGTGAAATTGAAATCAAAAAAAGAAAGATTGCGATCAGGTCACACACTGGTAGAAGGTTGGAGGTTGATAATTGATGGGTTAGAAGCTAAATGTAAGTTGAAGTATGTGATCTTTAGCAGATCTGAAGAACTAAACAATTTAAGACCATTCTTGCCTAGAACTGGGGTAAAATTCTACAAAATATCTTACAAAGAGATGCAACTGTGGTCTGATGTTGAAACAAGTCCTGGTATTTTTGGTGAGTTGGTTTTTACGATTTAGTGAATTACTTCATTCAATTAACATACTTTCTGTATTCTGTGTATGTAAAGGCAGTTGGCCATATATGTAGATGTTTTTTTTTAATAAGCTTGTGTTGTCCCACTGCAGGGCAAAGGGCTTCATTCCCTCTTTATATTTTTCCCGGTCTACTGCGATTGAACGGGTTGTTATGTTTTCTGTATTTTAAATGCTGTATGACTTTAACCCCTCAAGCGTCAAGTGTACACCATGTGTACATAAGAGAAAGTGTTTAAAACGTCAACGGTACACCAAGTGTACAGAACAGAGTCATTGTCATTGTTAAAACAATGACTTTACTGCGCCCATTCAACTACTCCGACGCGTGGGGTGTTTTGACAGGTAGGCGGGAAAAAGTGTGAGAGGTTAAGGCGCTCCACACACTGGCCGCGGTTTTTTACATACAAAAAATCACGCGCTCACGCGCGGGAGTTGAATTTCTATGTAAAAAATCACGCGCTGGGGCGCGTTATCTGCTCACCGCGACAGAGCGCGGTGCAGTGTGTGGAGCGCCTAAGAGTGTTTACGATGTATGGCATTTCATACAAACTTTCAAGCCCCTGTTTTTCTAAATGAATGAACCGATTTTAATGAAACTTCGTACACATAAGAAGGATACAAAGAGTTAGTTAAGAACATTTTCGAAAAATAGTGTTACACCCAAATTAGACTGATTTAAATTTTCCATAGAAACAGAGATTTCCAGTTACCTTTTTCTAAATAAGACTTTTCGAAAATGTTCTTTTCTACCTTTTTAGACCTTTGTATCCTGCTTATGCGTATGAAGTTTCATTAAAATCGGTTAATTATATAAATATAATATAGAAAAACAATGGCTTGAAAGTTTGTATGAACTGCCGTATGTTGTAAATGCTCTTAAGACAATTTTTTAAAGCTGTATTTTTTGGACTATGGAAGTAAACTATCAAATATATACAAAGTTATATACAGTACATGAGAATTATAGACTGAGTAAAGGCCAATTCTATTAAGTACATATTCTATTAATCCTACATTTATTTATTTCAGGTGTATTTGAAACTCCTAATGCAGACAATGTGAAGAGCTTGTCAAGACCTCTGCCTCTTCAGTTCATATGTGATAACATCAGAATGCCTGGCAACTTGGGGGCCATACTGCGTGTAGCTGTTGGTGCTGGCTGCGAGAAAGTACTACTGACAAAAGGTACTTTAAAAAAAGCAGTCATTATTGCTTTTTGGGAGCGAACATTACAAACTTTAGCATTGAAATGTTCAAATAAGTAAAGGTCAGCCAGTTATGTTTAACCACAAGCAAGTGCTAGTGCTGAGCATGGGGTCCTGGGTTTGATTCCCGGGTGGGGCAAAGTGTTATTGGGTTCTTCCATGTGGAATTTCTTAGTAGCAGCCCATAGTCTGGATATGTGCCCATTTCATAGCAATAAGCTTACCACCTTTTACATGGGACCCATACTTATTCATTATATACATATGTAGTTACATTATTTCAGGCTGTGTAGATGTTTGGGACCCCAAGGTGATTAGAAGTGCAGCAGGAGCTCATTTCAGGCTCCCTGTTTACCAGTCAATAGACTGGATTGAAATGCCAACCCACCTGGAACCAAGCACATCAATATTTATTGCTGATAGCAACACCACAACTTCAGATGATACAGATGAAACAAAGGCTAACGATGAGAGAAATCAGATGCCAGTGTTGCCATACTATGGTGTTGAATTCTCATCTTTAAAACACACAACTTTAATAATAGGTGGAGAAACTGAAGGGATAAGTCATGATAGCTACAAGTAAGTCAATGCCAAGTTGTACTTTACTAATAAAAAGCTTACGGATGCAGTACCTGTTGATATATATAAATATATTTTTTTGATCTGCAATGAGCCCTTAAAGTTTAATCAGATTGGTTGTTTCTTCACCTGTCAGTTCGAGCTTATTCACATCCAGTCATGCGTCATCTTGTTATTGAAAAAAAAAAAACGCGTTACTTGCGTTTTCATCAATTTAAAACTCAAACAAATTTCGTGAAAACGCATTTTCACGAAGTAACCATTTATCGCTCGTTTCAAACTAGTTCATCACATAAACCGTCTGAGCTATAACTACTAACTGCTAATAGTTTCTCAGTAACACACAGTAAGTCGTAGGTTTCCCCTAGTTTAGGAGGCAGGGTTTCCATTATTTAAGCTACCTTTACTATCTAAACTTGTAACCTAATTTCTAAATATTTTTGTAAAGGTTATCTGTTTCAATAAAGTTATTATTATTACTTATGAAAATTGCTTTTCCTATAGTGTAAATCAGCAAAGCAAAAAAAAGCAACAAATCTATGTTTAATGTTTATATGAAGGTTTTTAGTTAAATGTTGTGTTCTTGGCTCTCTGTGCGCTTTGGTGTTTATTGTAAGCAGTGGCGTAATTATACCGTTTGAGGCCCGTGGCAAATTCAAGGGATGGGGCCCTCCCTCAATGTAAAGAAGCTCAACCAATGTTCTAGTTTTTTTTTTTACTAGCACTTCTCCTGTGACTTCTTCCGCGTTGAATTCATATTTTCGCCTACAAAATTTAACACCTGACTGCTTCTTTTGTCTAGTGGTCGCAAGCGCTACCTACTGCTGAGCTTGAGGTCGTGCCCAAAATATAAGAAAAACTATGGGAAAAAAGTACAAAATGTTCGAAACCTGAATGATGTCCATTGTTGCACATTTTCAAAAAAAGTTTGCATTTATAATCTTATGTTAGGATCCTCCTGTGCTCATGGCCCTCTCGGGCCGGGGGCCCCCTCTGGCTGGGGGCCCGTGGCCTTTTGCCCCAATGCCACCCTATAGTTACGCCACTGACTGTAAGTGTAGCAAGCAATTGTTATATAAATAAACAACAGCTAATATAACTGATCCAAAATTATTTTCAGGCTAGCATCAAATATGAACGGCGCAAGATTAAATATTCCGTTACAAAGAGGAGTAGACAGTTTAAACACTGGGATGGCAACAGCTGTAATAGCATTTGAAATCAGAAAACAGCTCATCAAATTGTGGACCCAGGAAAAACTTGCAAGGCAAACATTACAAACTACTTAGTTGTGTAGTATATTTAGATAGTAGCATAGTTTGAATCAATTGTTTATAATAATTATAACAATTTATAAAAGAATACCTGTTTTTGAATCTAAAATAGTTTTAGATAATGATGGTTGGTATGTAGTGTGTAGTACTATTTTATGTACAGACGCCAGCACGTCAAGCTACCCGAAACTGTCAAATTTTCCCAATCAACTTTGATCCTTATGCTGTAGCGATAAAGTTGAAAATCTATTACAGTAATTTGACAGATTGTAGTAGCTTGATGTGCTGGCGTCTGTACAGTTAGGTAGATGGGAAAAGACATCGCGGCTGGTCATCTAACCGCTGGTCAGACCAAGTAACCGCCCTCACTGGTCTCTCAGTTACGACCGCCCTGAGAGAAGCCGAGAACCGAACGAAGTGGAAGAACATAAAGCCTCGAAGGCCTTCCAGGGATACGACCTTCAGTAATGAAATACGCGACCAAGAAGAAGACAGTCAGAGAACTTGTTTGATATGCAAATTGACTCTCAATTTCAGTATTCATAAATTCAAATCATTCTTGGTCAGTTCTATGAACTGGCTCAAAGCAAATGCATATAGTGTGCAATCAAATCAATCTGCTCAACAATCAAATTCTCTATTTTAACGACATTTTCCATTTCGTTCGAGGATTTCACCCAAGTACTCGTCACATAGTTACCATCTGTCGTCATACTATGAGCCAAGTCAATAATACAGGCAGTTTTTTTCGGTAAAAACGTAAAACGATCGGGATTCGGCTTCAAAGCACAGTTTACCAAGGATCCTTCTCTAAAAAACTATATTCAGACTGAAGTCCCTTTTAAGCCATTAAACCTGTGTATGACAGGAACACACTCTTATTTTCCCAATACATTTTGCTCACTTTAAATTTGGTACAATGGAAATTTTAATTGTCCATCGGTTTACGTTTACTATGAGTGTGAGCAGTGGTGGCCCAGTGGTATCGGCCGCGACTTACGAGTTGTAGGTCGTAGGTTCGAACCCAGACAGGCGCTTTACTTTGTGTAAGTTATTTCATCACCACTGCTCTCAAAACGGTGAAGGAAAACATCGTGAGGAAACCGGCATGTCCTAGAACCAAAAATTCAAAGACATGTGACATCTACCAACCCGCACTGGGCCCGCGTGGTAGATTACGGCCCACTCCCTCTCACAGAGAGGAGGCCTGTGTCCCAGCAGTGGGAACATTATAGGCTGATGATGATGATGATGATGATGAGTGTGAGGTACGGTCTGTGTTTGGAAAGTAACTTATGCCAGCGTCATCTACCGACTCCGTCCGGAACTATTTAATAACTTGGTTGACGAGAAGCCTTCAGTCTGCAAACTCTTACCCGTTCGAGGATAGGGGGAACTATTTGAAGAAGTTAGGAAATATCAAACAAAACATTCCGTCAGGTTCCAATAACGTTATTTACCAGTTTAAATTAATTAATTAATTTTTATACCGTACCTAGAGGTACATATTTAGTCGAATGTTTCTTTTCAACATCGTAAAATTTAAATTAAATGTCGTGCAGTCTAGTTTTCTACTAAAATTAAACGTTGTTTGTATCACCCGTTTTTCATTTCACGAAGATTGCAAAGAGTCAACGTAAATAAGAAAATATGGTTACTGTTATTGCTTTGTGCAAATACAACATTTTGCACAGTTTGCAATAATTGTAAACCCTCAATAAAACTAGAAAAACTGTCTAGATATCTTCTCAATTTACGACACATAAGTATGTACCTACATGTAGGTAAAGAAAATGTTCTATTTCGGAACCTATAAATTCTAGAGACGATGATAGAGTTCATGAAAATCAGCTTGCAGTAACTTACTGAGAAGCCTTGAAGCGATTTAAAATAAGTAAATTTTCCGTCTTCAGTAGGTAGGTACACGGAACTTTTCCTGATCGGAATAAAATCCTTGGAAAGAGGTCGTGCGTAGTTTCCAATACTCCTTTTAAAGTTTTCGTTATACAATGGCAGTCATATAGATGATTATCTTCCTAAAAGACGACGGTAAGAATCACGTTAATTTTCTAGAAAATAAATTTTAATATGAAATTATAATTTAGTAGAAAGTCTAATAACCGCTGTCTGAATAGTAAACAGTAGAGCAGTTAGCACGATAGACTTGGTCCTCTTTATAGGACATAGCTTATGTCATCCTTGAGTACCACTACATCCCAAGTTAATTCGCTTTGCGGGCGTCTGCTCGTTGCCAACTTACTTTGACGTCATCAACTGCGTATACAGGCTGCAGGCCAACTAGGCTGTCGCCTAGACTAGATCAATCACGACTTCACGACCTTTTTTTTATTAAGCATTCGTGAGGAATGGAGACTGAAAATTATCTCTAATTACTTACATTTTTTTAATTAAGTCCTCCTATTTCTGCATTTCATTTTATGGATTGGAGAGGGACGGTTTCGGATACCTAAATGTTTTACATCCGGATTAGTAAAATTAGTTTTTGTACACCATGTATTTTTATAGAGAATCAATTTTCCCAATGTCCATAAATATTTAATAAGTACTTAGATGATTTCATTGTAAGCGTACCTATGCAACTACGGGCTTATATTCACATTCCATTATTTTTAAACGCATTCTATCCATAAGAAAGGTTGAATTGTTTGCCATCGCGCTAACTTTGCAATATGGTTTATAACTTTCGTCAGTCTTCAGAGCGCCTGGGATTTGAATCCTCCCAGCACTAGGCAAAATTACTGTAGCAAGTAATCTAGTTTTAGTATTTCGAAACTTTATTGCTTGTAAATATCAGGTGAGCTTATTTCATGGACCATAGACGTGGCCTATCTCAATCGGAGGGATGGAATTAGGGGATTTTTCAAAGGAGAATTCGTAGTACCTAGTTAAGGATGTGAAATGTAGGAAGGAGGCGTCGTCGGTCAATACTGGAGGTGGTGCGGTGCGGGCGCGATGCGCAGGCGTGGACGACCCCCTCCCCCTCCCCCGCTCCCGCCCCCCGCCGCTGCCGGCCCACTCACGCAACTCGCGACTCAGCCGCCGTGCGCTGCGATCGCGCGCGAGAGAGCTTTCGTCGCCGCTCTAGCCATGTGTGATGTTTTCATCACAGAAGGGACTGTCGTCTAGTTTCCGCACTTGGTATTTCGCAAGATGAATGAGTAAGTCACTGGAAGATAGCGGCAAACGTGGGACAGTTCCGGTTGCTTCCCAGAAGGACAGCTTTCGCCAAGTGTCTAGTTTTTCTCGTAAGCTCGTGGCCGTTGACACTGCAGCGTGCGGATCCCGCAGTGCGCGAGTGTGTGGTTAATTGGCGAACATAATAGACGAAGACGTCAGCTGAGTCGCGTAAACATTGGCTACATAGTTGACTGACGGGACTGTTGACGATGGCTCCGGTAAACACACGCGCGTAAACGTTCCACGCTGCTCCTGAAAGCATTCCGTCATGCGGCGTTTAATTCTGCTGTTCCTACTAACAGGTAAGGTTGCATGCTTCTTGTTTGATTCAACGTATAACGTACTGTATATTTTGTTTCGAATTATAGTAAAATTTTCTTATAATTGGCGCTTAACGTAGGTAGTATAGTGTCTAAATATTTTGTAGCTATTTTAATTATATTCCACCAATTAGAGCAGCCGTCCTAGTAGTTTTACAGCTGGTGCTTAGTTTTCTTATACAATTCTTCTTTCCAGATTACATTATGCCAATGTTAATGGGCTTATCTAAGTAGGTACCTACTTAGGTACCTATACTATGACCTGCACTACTGTATTGTTGAGAATACCATTAAATAAAGAAACAGAGCTTCACAATACGACTATACCTACTCACTGTAGGTGTCATATGGCTTGAAAAATAAGTTGTAATTCAGCCGAGGGACCCTCGTTCCGGGCAATTCAGGGAACAAATGGGACCGTTTGAGAAAGAGCACTTTTTGCGGGGCGCCAATCTCATTTCGGAGAACAATTTATAAATTTATGGTTGTTTTATGCCATTAGACTCTTGTTAATAGCCATCTTCGTTCTTATTTCAATTGAATTATACAATTATCTCAAAAATGTTAAGTACCTACACTAGAAATCTATCCTTCCTATTTTTAATAAAAGAATACCATCACATCACGATTCGATGAGATCGTATTATTATTGAAAGCGCACCTATTGTTAAATGGACATCTGCCGGTGCCATCAATGAGAATTGCCTTTTTATGCGTCATATTAATCGTGATGCAGCATAATAAGTATCTTCTTATCAAATACCATTGCCATTTTACATGTAGGGTCACTAAATCGAGTACTTTCCTTAGCCCTCGTTGAGAAGCATAAAAGGTATCTCCTCTAGTTACCTACCTACATGAGCAAGAAGAAAATTCGGCCGGGACGAAAATTTGCATTCCTAAGTCATTTTTAATGTTAACCTAAACAGCTGGGATTTCAGTTTTTTCTATATAATACACGTTATAGGCAACAGCCTGCGACAGGTGTTCAACGCAGGTAGACGTCGGAGTTAGCCGACCGACGGGTTTGCTTTTGTTAAAATAAAATCGCTCAATCAATGGACCAAAAGTATCAGCACGAATATTAAAAAACATGAAATAGCACGACACTGATCTTCCATTCGTTCGCTAACTTGGATTTTATCTACACCCATAAAAAGATGGGACTAATGTATGGGTTTGTAACAGAATGCTTACAATAAGAGCAGCCTTACTTGTACAAAACATATATGTATTCCTAAACGAAAAGTAGCGCATCCAAACCGGAATTAATGGAATTAATGAATGGAGGACCTTGAGAATTGCAATCGCAAATAAGACCAAAGACAGACGGAGGAAGAAACACAGAACTAGATCGAAGAAATAAAAAACCTAACAAACCACCACGATTATTCTTCGCTATAGAAAATTGATAGGTTTTTTAAACCCATTGTTGTCTACATCTCCTTGAAGGAAGCTATCATTGAAAACTTTTGCTCTCGAATAATTTGTTCCGAACCCCATTTCAAATAGAATATGATAAATCGAAAAGTTTCTTGCGAGGAAAAATAAGAAAAGTTGGAAAAAGTGGGGTCTTTCCCTCATCAATCTACTGTTTGGTGTATTGAATCCACTATGGGTTGACTTTGCCGCATTGTCACTGACAACCTCCAAAGTACGTTGGGAAACTTTTGCATCAGATTTGACTTTTTTATTGTGAAGACATTAAACTTGCTTTCTTTGGCAAAAGTTTTGCTAATCACAAGAGCGCGTTAAGTGTTAGACATTTTTTGAAGACGCCAGGCTACAAAGATTATCCGTGTTAACGTTAGAGCGAAATCAATGTTACTACAGAAAATGGGATTAATTACATTCATTCAATGTAATTTATCCTGACAAATAGGAGCATACGACACCTTTAAAAGTATCGAAAGATAAAATAAACCATGGGAATCCAGAGAATCTTCCTACAGATCAGATCAGATCCTCTGCTCCCGAAATTGATGAATTCTATAGAAAAACTAGCCAAATTAAACACTCAGATACTTACTTTAGCCATATAATGTCTGTCTAGCACAAAAAAAAAACGAATTTAATGTAGTACTCTACCTCTCAAAGAGCACCCATTTTTTTTTTCATTCTGTTCGAGCGGATATGGACTGCACCTGGCCTCCGCTCATTTTTTCAACGCATTTTAAGTTAAGAATTTATTTTAGTACACCGCTCTACAAATGTTTTAAGATTACGTTTAGATCCTTTTTATAAGGCCAGTACTGAACTTGTTTAAGATTTATCCGGACTTGGTTATCAATTTGATAGATACCAATCGATGGTTATTAGGATTATGTAGGTATTAGCTAGGTTTAAATTATCCTGCACCCTAATTGCGTAACACACTATCAATCTCAAATCTGAATCATTTTAAAGGATATTGCTAATCCATTGCTTCATCATATTATGTTCAAAAAATTTGTCCGCTCAACAACGTAAATAACGCAATGAATTTTGTTGAACTGTCAAAATAAAAGCCATTGCAAATGATAGTGTGTTACGTAATTACCCCGTCGATCACAGATTAGCTGAAAAGGTTGAGAGCACCATACGACGAACGATAAATTTTATAACGTTATAATTATGTATATCAAAATTAGGTAGGTAGTCATTTCTATAAAGCTTCCACAGAGCGGGCTATCTTAAAATTGACACTTTATCTGCTTTTGCTGGGATTAAATCATTTATCATTTTCACATTATTTATTCTACAAATCTGGTGAACAGTAATTGCCTAGCAAAGTTATTTATGTGCACAAAATAGGTATTCGTTTCAAGTTAATGACTAATAGGAACCATTGGGCTTTATGAGGCTTGTAGCATTTGGACTATTAGATACCTATGTAATTTTTCTCAATTGGGTGTAGAAATACGGGGCTCTGTTTGTATCTATTTTGGGGTGTTGACAGAGCAGGCATAATCAAAACGGGTGCAGGAGTCGATAAGTGGCCAGCGCCGGCTTCCAACGTTTCATCTCAGTGGTGTGTGTGTTTACACTCGTCGGGTTGCGCCGTCTGTGGCCTGCGCCCGCGCACGTAAGCCGAGGGTCGGTCGTGCACTCGTGTGAATTTTATTTATGTGCACGTTAAATGTTCATTTTCATATTCTTATTATAAACATTCATTCAAGAGTTGAAGAATAGTTTAAGTTGTTCAATGATCCAAAGGACGCATACCTATTAATACGATTCAGTCCCTGGGCTAAAACTATTTATATTTATTCCCTGAGATCCAAAACGCAGAGTACCTAAGAACACTAATAATACTTTTTTTTTTATTAACCTCGCCACCACCAGTCATCACCAGTCGCTTCATGTAAACTACTGGTATTTAGCTGCATCCGGTTAGACTGGAAGCCGACCTCAACATAGTTGGGAAAAGGCCAGACAGATGATGATGATTTCACCCATGTTGTTCCACTGCTGAGCCAAAATCTCCCTACAATTCTTTATGGTGTGCCTTCTGCGGGCCAATCAGTCAGGAACGAGTCCAAATCGTCACGCCAGCACTTCTTGGGCCTCGGTGACGGACGATCCCCGTCAGGCAACTACTGTGTGACGATCCTGGCACATCAGTCTTGATGCATCCTATAGGTGGGACCCACCCAGTCCCATTTTAGTTTAGCCTCTTTGGCAAACCTTGAGTTTGGACTTCTGAGCTTTGGTCAAAGACCATGTCAGCGCCGTAGGTTAGGTTAGAATAGTTATATTGTCAAAACTAATTTTGACAATAATGTCAAAATTAGTTTTTCGCTGAAGTTGGTGTAATTTTCAGTTACTATAAATTTTGTTCTTCGCGTTGAAATTGACCAGAAATTTTAGAAAATGATTTTTTTCTCCTAAGAGACGATTACAACGCAGAAGGAGACTCGAAGTGCGAAGAGAAAATGATAAACTACTATTACATTCATCCACTAGTTTCATCCTAGCGCAGTTACTATTCTAGTCCAGGACACTTTGTTATTTCTTTAGAACATGTTGATGAGAATGTGATTTCCCAGGTGCAATTTGGGCAGCTTTAAATTTCCCCGTAGAGTCCGCAGCGACCCGCAATGCCTAATCTCTAGTATAAATAAACTTATTACAAAAGTTTCCTCATTTGCCGCTTATGTAAGACAACGGAATGTTTGTATAAACTTGAGAATGAATTTGCTTTTCCTAAAACTCAAAATATGCGGGATAACGAGCGTCGCGGTAGTTAGCCGTAATTCTTAATCCGCTCATAAAGCGGTTATAACATTTGGAATTTATATTAGTGCTTTATGGCATAGTTATTCTCACTAGGAAACACTGCTGCAGTATTAACTCTGAGATTCTTTTGCTTTCAACGAAATAGCAGGCAATCCGCGATTTATTTCCCCAGCGGGCGGCATGACGATGGGTCTCCAAACTCCTTTGAGTTATAACGTCTAACTGTTCACAACAGATTTTGCAATTAATCTACTATCAATCGAATCAACCGCTCTATAGGGATTTGAATCTTACAATAATATTGTTTGTCTTAAAGAAGACTAAAAAACAATTGCGAAAACCTTTGGTAAACCGAACATCGAAAATAAAACACAGTATGAGGATCAAGTCCAATTTTTGGCAAGCTTGACAAGTTTTTTCCGTCGTCTATACCGCAAAGCCGCAGTTCATGCATGGCAGGCATCCAGTGTGGTTCAGCGAGATCTGCTTGTTGGATTAAGTAGTCCGTTTTCCAAGTACCTAGCTGAATGTGCAATGGAACGACCGCATAGGATGGTTCGCTCATCTCTCATTATCTGAAGAAAAGCAGAGCTATGTCGTTAAAAGAAAAAGCAGCGGTATTAATGTGACATACATAAGACAAGTGGATTAAAAATACATCTGGGGAAGCTACGAAATTTTGAATACGAAGCTTTGTGAGAAATTGGGTACTCGAGTGTGATACAGTGAACAGTGGTCAACCAGTCAGAGGTTGATTGCAAATCAATCTTAGAAATGAAAAAAAAAGAACACCCATTCGTTTTCATTAATACCCAAGGGATTTAATTCAGACTGTTAGCATTTACGGTAACCAAAATATAAACAGATAACCTATGACTTCTGTACAGAACTTTTGAAAGTACTTAAATTACATACGAAGACAAAATAATATTTACTCTTAAAGAGAGGGTAGCGAGCGTGGAACAAAAGACTGTGCAGGCTATAATTATCGACCTTGAAGAGCACAAGGGTGCCTGCGCAAGTCGGCACGTGCGTGAAGTAAAACGATAATGATAGAGTGGCCAGAGGGGAGGCATAATCAACTGAATAACTAATTCAAGTCATTGCGCTTTATAGACCTTTTTGTTGCACCCTTTGCACTCATTACTCAAGTTGAGGATCATTTCAAACATGTCTTTGTAAAAATATTTTGAAAGGTTTTAAAGAGTATTGTCCATTTTAAAATATGAATATACATTGCCGCCCATGGGCATGTGACCGCCCATACGTTCCTGAATATTCATGAAAATTATCGAAAATTAACTTTAAAAGGGGGTCTTTAATATTTTTCATGTTATTCAATTTTTTATTTTTTGAGTATCGTTTGTGACCTTGCTTTACATTTTTGCGACATCTCCATGTTATTGGCTCTATTTGGATTTTGTTTATTATTTCTAAAAGCTTATGAGTTATTTTATCGGACTAACTAACATTTTTTCTTAAAATTTGACGATTATGAAAAAAAAAACGGAGAAGACATTTTATTTTTCACAAAAATCAGTAAGTATATATTTCAATGAATAACATGAAACATATTAAAGATAGACCCCCCTTTTAAAATTAATTTTCGATAATTTTTCATGAATATTCAGACATACGGGCGGTCACATGCCCATGGGCTGCATTGTATATATTCGTAACAATTTACTACTCTTAACAATTGTGAAGTTCTATTAAAAACCCATTATATTCCGAAGCGGAGAGACGCTAGCAAAGAAATATTAATTCAGCTCCTGAGAATAGTTGCAAAAAACGGGCGGAAGATTGCCTTCCGCTGTAGAAAACGTAAATTGAATGGACAATGAATGGAAAGTGGAGACATAACAATAATGCAGATGCTCTTGATGACCTCTCAACCAATAATATGAACTTATAATCAGGCAATCCTAGAACTGGGCCGCAATATCAGCTTATTTGATAAAGAAGGAATGAATGAGGCGCTCTGTTTCGTTTCACGTTTATTGATAAAATTATATCTTTGTTATTTATCTACAATGGAATTTGAACGTCGCTTACTTTATGATACAATTATACGCTGAACTTCGAAGCACTCGTGTTATACTGGTGGGTGACAAACCTGTTTCGTTTGTTTATACAAAACGTGATGTGGGGGGTTAACCCTTCTTGAATTTCGCGATATTCAAGTTCATGGTCATATTATTATGTCACTATTTGCTATTTACGAGTGGAGAGGTGTACCTAACTGGTGTAGGTAAGGGTTAAAAAAATGTAATATGTTCCGCATAATTGGGTCAGAGAGGTGAAGGACGGGATCATGGTGGTAGGGGGAGGTGCGTTATTCCACGGTGCGTACGAATGGCTATATTATTGCCCGCTATATTACAACACCACATTCCGTGCTGGAAACTTTATGGTAATGTGGACTCACGACCCCTTTGGCTAAGAAAACTTGGCTACGTTTTGATTTTTCATCTGCTTGTGTTTAGGCTATAATATTGTAGCAATTTCAAGTTTTATAATCACTGTTCAAATTATTTGGTCTAAAAGGCAAAAGAATCTCTAGAATCAATCTAGATGTTTTTAGATTTAATTTAGCGATGTAGGTACCTACGGCAGTCGCTTTGAAAGATGACATAGTGAACTAAAAATCGATAATGAAAACGCAGTACGCAAGGATAATAACGAGAAGGGTCGTAGACGGTAATAAAATTTGATTAGAGTTTGATCATAAATCTTCTTTTTTCATTATCTCGGCTGGCGTCGCGCGACGCGCGGCGTTTGGTCGTCCGCGCAGGGAGAGTGCGCCCAAATCCCCCATGTTTTGACATACATGCCCCGCTGTATTTATGACATAAAACGCGCTTCTACCGATCTGACATGAGATTTATGAAGTCCGCATGTGTGCTTAGGAGATTGAATTGCTTTTACGCAATGGGAATCCATGTTTTGCGTTTTGAAATCCAGCTTTCATTTGTATAATCCTATTGTGGTGACATGGATGTCTTTGCAAGAAAAACTGTTATTTACGATTTTCAGAACTTAACAGTGTTCCAATTTCATAGTATGTTATTGGAATCTCTTTCTCTCGTGGTAGCGTGGTATTTTGGAACTGATTCAATTAGTAACTTTGTATAGTGTCTGGGTCACCAAGATACAGGCTGTGCCTAGTTTGGGACCCGCTGTTAAATCTAAGTTTTCTCTCGGTTAGAACTGCATGCTAATACTTGTATGTTTGTAAACAGGTGTAAGTTTTTAATAAAGAATTGAAATTTGAATTTTCTTGTACATCGTCATTGATGCACTGCTTCTGTTCTGAAAAGCAGAACAAATTAATCAATTAGAACAGGCATGTTATTTTCAGTCACTTCATAACCAGACGGACATACATCTCATTGTTTAATTCAGATCAATTAGTATTTCTGAGTATAATGTGAGCTGGCGTCATTGCTTCGTTTTAAAGATCGTCGTTCAAGTAATTTTATCTAAATTTAAGTAGCTGTCACTGTATCCCAAATGTAGAAGCCACGTACATAATGTAACCTACTTTGTCAGTGAATTCGTAAGGGTAAGTTTTTGTATGTATACAGAAACTGGCCCCATTCCCCATCGTTCCAAAAATAACGGACCCCGACCCGCGTCTCTATAAAATCAGTCTGTGACTTACTTAGAGTGACATGTGGGACTCATGAGTCATCTTCTGGGAGATCCATTAGTTACAATTTGCCGACTCACGCTCGCTTTTTGAGGTCGCCTCTTATGCCAAATGCTGAATGACATAACAGTATTTTTTGCTTAGAGATGTTTTTATTACAATCGTTTTATCTATACAATCATATTTAACTTTAAATACCTAGATACGGTTGGGGTCATTAAGAACATTTATTTATGCAGTTATTAATATAAAGAAAGTCGATAGCAAAAAAGCGTCATACATTGACGTGCATGACCTATAAGCACTGTGTTTAGACTTTAGCACAGCTATTATCGGTTCTTACCGACGCTATTAGAAACCTTTATGAATGCTTATGAATTCAAACTACTTACGATAGCCTTATCGTTAAACAATCTGGCGCTTTCGCGTCACAAGTCACAACTAACATCCTGGGTACAATTGAAATTAATGACTTTCTGACATGGCGATTATTTATTTTCATGAAAGTTAAAATATTTGGAGGCAGATAAGATCGAGCAAGTGATTAGATTCCCATGTCTTACTTCCGGGCCGACACGCGAGTGCGGGCACTGCGAGCGGTCACCGCCGGATGACTCCGAACATGGAAAGCATTTTAAGCGGTTGTCCTACAATGCGGCGCGGGCTATTGTTACATTTTATTTTAGGCATAAGGTATTGATTCTTTGTTACTGGTGAGCAGCTTAGATGTGATATTCGGTGCTTTAACTTTGAATGATTCTCTTTTTGTGTGGGACGTGGGAAATGCAACTGGAGTTTACAATGTAATGTGTAAAGCCATAAGAAATCGATATTAGCAGCTGTATTACATTTATCCTTGAATATTCCAAGACTAGCGTGTTTTCTGAGTGAGGTGTACAGTGAGCGGTTTGCGGCTCACGAAGCCACATAATACGGCACCTACGTAACGGACCGGCTATCTGATACACCTCAAATCAAATGAAACTTGAAGCTCGCTAACGTCCAGTCCCCTTACAAATGGATTTTCAATACCTAGGTAATACTTATGTAGGTGGGTACGGTATTTGCGGTAGATCCGATGTTGCTTGACTGAATGAATATATCAGTGTAGAGAAAAACAAACTATTTGAACACGCAGAGGAAATCTGCGTGTTCAAATAGTTTAAAGTAACCTATATTCCTAGTCGATATACTTGTCTTTAAACTCATTGAGCTCCGCTAATGAGACACAATTGATTTTCTATTGTGTCGTACTACATAGATTACGCGCGGAGCTTGACCTGGTCCTTTGTTATTGAAAAACAAAATCTTTTCAAGATTCTGCCGTACAAGCATCTTCAAAGGTTTTAATGTCATTTTACTGTCGAAATTAAACGGGGCGCGAACTGTGCAAGTCTCGCGAAGTGTCAGGGACTTGGGGAGTCATTTGCTCCACATTGTCACAGAATGTCACAGGCGGTGGCGCCATTCGGGGGATTAGACGTGTGGCTCCCCCTCTCTCAGTGTGTATTGTGGGATTATTTTTTTGGGAATCAGATTCCTAATGTGTCTGGGGTTCTTATCGCAGACATGAGATCCATTAGCTTTAAGCAAAGAGATTTAAGATAAATAATTTAATGTCTTTGGCTTTAATTCATAAAGCTTGACATACGAGCATGGCCAACGAAATATATTCAAATATTCTGCATTTTTTGGTTTAGAATAAGACACACTAGCAAAAAGTTTCATTTTCGGGGTTAAAAAGCTTTACCAGAGTTATGCGTGTGATTACGTAAACGCATATCAGAAATTTTGTGATTGTAGGTACCTCTACCTGCTACCGCTTTGTTCAGATTGTTTTGTAGCGAAACGCCTTTGGTTACAACGATAGGTACCTTCATTTGTTAATCCGGCATGTGTTTAGTATTATTATGTGCTTGTAAAGCATACATAGGCTTCGATCTTAATCTTTTAAATTTTAATCTTCTGTTTAAATAGCTTCGGATTCTATCTATTAAAAACTAAGCTCCGCTATCACTTCTGAGAATAGTTGCAGTGTCACTTAATAAGGGACACACACAACATGCCTACCCACATTTAAGTTCAATATTATAGTAGATACGAATAAGGGTCGAAAGCCCGCAGCTCCCAAGTAGCACATAATAGCTTATTTCCCCTCAGTTGAATTACAATTTGTGCGGAATCAGCAAACTAGTAAAATCATTGCAAAGAGTGTCCCACAAGTGTGTCTATATGAGTCCACCCCAGTTTGCCGAGACCAGATTAAACCGTCTAACTATCGTAATGTTGCCGTCCCATGTATGGGCATCTGCGTCCTCAAGAGTACAGGGGTCGCTGCCCCACCCCAACTTGTTTATCTGGTTATCGATCCACCCGACGTCATCGCGAATTGGTTTAATTTGCGAATCGAGTAACGTTACTGCCGATTTGTTATTGGTTCGCCCGAGAATGTTTGTCCCATTTCTTAGTTTACTACTCCATACGTCATTTCACCCAATGTAGTGTAAGCTGTAGTATTCTACAATGCTTAAGATGCAAAAATAGATAAAATAATGCAGTTCGGTTCCTTAGAACTGTATAACTGAGACGGTTTTATGGATTATCGTGTTATCTACATTTGGAGCGACCGCACGACCTCTGAATTCTGATCCTGTTTTGTTTAGTCGATACTGTGAACTCCCCACAGAGCTCCCTTTTCCTCCGAAGCTTTCTCCAAGGATTATTCTTACATACTTTGGAATGGTGACTTTCGTTTATTTAGTAGTTTAGTTTCCATTTCTCTTTTCGTAGTATATTCAAATATGTTCGTAGATGTAATACCAAGTTGTGTTTGGTGAGTCTATTTTCTTTTTTAGCTGAACATTTAACTTGTAGGTTACACTGTAGGTCTATGAGATTTAATTCTGGTAAGATGCTGTAATTTATTCTCTGTAGGACATAAGCTTTGTAGGTAAAACTGGCTGTAGCTTGAATAAAACAAGAAGAAATGTTTAAGCTCTACAAGTTCGAAGAGCGTAGATACTTAGATAGTTTGAACGCTTACATTCTTACGCGCTGACGTCAGTCGTGTCATGTGGCGCATACATAAACCCAAGTGCATGCAGTCCCAATACTCCGATATACGTTAATTGATGTCACTTAGCAACATCCATTCATACTGAATAAATTAACTGATTGCTTATACTGAGTGACAAAATAAATGACTAGTAAAATTGTTCTAGTGTATTTGCAAGGGTCCGCGATTGTATAATTAGTTGTTTGTTGCAATTGTTTCGATAAGAACTGAGTGATGTATGTAGGTGACTGAATGATGTTTATTCCTTGTAATTACACAGGCGCCTAGGTTTATCAAAACTTTATTACGTACTTCATGTCAACCTACTTCTCTTGCGTATGATAGCTAGTCAATCTTTTGTGTTCTACCTTATTAATACAATTTATTTACTTGTTTCTTAAGACTCTTGACTAAATAAGAAACAAAAGCCCACGTCAATCTTTCTTCCCATGGAACACATTCTGTTCTTATATCGTTTGATCTCAAGAATTTCTCGTGGTCCTGTATATTTTCCTGTCCCGCAAGTTATTTGCCCTCAACAACAAAGGAAAACTCCGTGGTGGACTTTCCGTTTCTGAAACTTTATTTAGTTGGGAAATTAATGGCCTGCGACATTACTATCCCAGTTTTGTTACGAAGAATAAAAGTGTTAACCTTTAAGGCTGTAATAATAAGGTTCCTCCGTAATAAAAACTTAGATGTTCTCTGAAATAATAGTATCTCCAAAATAGAGTCCATGTTTTGTATGTCAAAGGAACCTTTCGTTTTGTTTGTTGCTAGAAGATTACTAATTTCTCTCTTGGATCGTTTTCAATATGTTTCTCGTTAGTGCTTCTCTATTCAGTCGGGTCTAGTGTTTATAACTGTCGAGGTGTGAGGTGTCCTCAATTGTTCGTATTGTGCGGTGTGTCCTCCTACGTATTTAGAACGTTCTTCAGATGAGACCGGTCAAACGCAATATGCTTTTTGCTCCAGCGCCGCGAAAGTATGAACGTTCGGAGTGTCCTGATTTATAATTCATTGGTCAGTAAGATTTATTCGATATCAATTTCGAATAAACTTTTTTAATACCTTTTATTAACTAGAAGTTAAAGAAAATGATTTATATACGCGTTTTTAGTTGTGTCTATTTTTACCTGTCGGTAAAGACGGTGTAATAGCACATGAGTAAAGAAATTCTTTAGGTACTAATCTGCGTTCGCGGTTTATTTGCCAAAAATTTAAACAAATGTGAATTTATGGAAAAATAACTTTAATTACTACACAATAAAGTTCAATTTACGTTACAACTTCAACCATTTTTATAACTTTTTCAATAGTGCTAGTCAATCTGAAATCAACTTAATTGTCATTGAAATAAAGTTGATATTTGTTTAACTTGAAATAGGGTGGGGGTGTGCAGGGCTGCGCTCTTGTACTATAATAATACATAGGTATGTGATAATATGTAAGCACGTCAAAACTATCCTTTCAGAAAAAGTGTTCTCTGATAAGCAATAATATGGTTTAGGGCTGATTTTTCCAACGCCAGATAGTTTTATCAAAGCAATAATTTTGAAATTTTGATAGTTATTTCATACAAAATCTGTCAGACGTCAATTTAATCTACGAATAATAAATATCTGTCGATTGAAAAATCAGCCCTTAAAGCGAATTCAACCAAACTTTTATATATAGGTACCATAGAATAAGTCTTACTCCGAGAATAAATTTTTTACAGTTTTTCCATACTAGAATAGAACTGTCAGGCGTCAATTTTATTCCACGGATAAAAGATACCTATCTTACTTTGGTGAAAACAGCCCTTAATTTCCCTTATGTCCGGCAATGCCGCAGCAGACATATTTTTACATTGTGAGTGTTAGTTTTTGTCTGTGCTTGTTATCCTGTCTGTATCCTTTTATGAATCTGTTTGTATATGAGTCTTGTTACTTGAATTAAACGTATTTATTATTATTAGTTAGATTACATACTCACATCACACTCAGCCTTTAATTTTCCCACTACTGGGACACAGGCCTCCTCTCTGTGAGAGGGTTAGTAGACACATATATAGAGGGAGAGTTAGATTATTACCTGTGAATAGTAACTTCGAAATCACATACGATCTCTGCACGTAAGAAATAAACTCATTTCCTTGAACACAAGTAGGTAATGTGAGAGCAAACATTCATTTAATATTTAAAGCACAAAAATGGTGCATAATGGCTATATTTGGGCTTCAAATAATTGAAACCTGTAAACCGTTTTTCTAGGAGTACAAAATTCTGACTCTCCCAAACCTACATATATATTTATGAGGTCTCAGTGTTTGTTAAGGTCAATCAAAACTTAGTTGCATTGACCTCAGAAGTCTAAAATAGGCAACAACGTGAAGCATATATATTTATTTTTATTATAAGCCTGTGTTGTCCCACTGCAGGGCAAAGGCCTCCCTTCCCTCTTTCTACTTTTCCCGATCTACTGCGATTGTGGGCCGATCCTTTAAGGAGTCTAGCTCATCCTGCCATCTGTTTCTGGGCCTGCCATTGGGGATCCACTGAGTGGTGGCTTTTTTTTAAATCTAATTTTGTCTCGGGTGAGTGGTGGCTATTGCATATTGCTGCTCCGACATGCGACAAATACGGCCAGTCCAGTTCCACTTTAGCAGCTGCGCGGCCAGCGTCCGCTATTTATGTTTAGGAAAGAAGTATAGAGTTCTTAATGCGGTCTATGAGTTTGACACCAAGTATACTTCGTTCCATAGCCCGCTGGTAGACTCTAAGTGCGGACTTTTGACGCTTTGTAAGAGACCATGTTTGCGCTCCTTAGGTGAGGGTGGGAAGAATGCACATGTCCTGTGTCCATGAGCTTTCGTTTTAGTGAAAGCGGGAGAGGTCCTTTCATGAGATGTTTCATCGACCAATAGTTCTTCCAGGCGTTTTCTGTGCGGCGAGCGACTTCTTTTGTCCTGTCTTGCCTGGAAGGATACTATTTGGCCGAGGTAGGTACTCATGGACGTATTCAACCCGCACAAGTCCAGTTTCTACGTTGCGTTCGGTGCATGTATCTTTATCTGTTAATGTATTGTAATAGTTCTAGGAATGACATCGAAATATTTTAATTGTTATTATTACTAAATACATAATTAATCTGTAATAATAAATCTTTAAGGATATTCCATTAATTTAATATCTTAAAATATTTTTATCTTATTTTATATGTTTCAATGTCAATCTTGATTATCATAAACCATGATTGTATACATTTTGCATGCCTTACTGTAGAATCACTTGGAAAATGTATAGAATAGAATATAATAAAAATACTCTTTATTATGTACACCATATAAATTAGAGACATAAATATAGAAATTTTACAATGGGTGACACAATGGGCGGTCTTATTGCTAAGAGCGATCATATAAAGACAACCTTTGGATGGATATATATGTTTAATAATACAGTTGCAGTGTTTTCTGCAAAAATAAAGAATTTGATTTGAGCACCGAGTCAGTTCAGTGCTAAATAACTTTTGCCTGAACTTTACTCTGATAAAGCTCAGCACGATAATAGGAGACGTAGAAATACCATTAAAAATAATAGAGTCGGGAGAGAGCTCCATTAAATTTAAATCGCAGTAATTCTTCATAATATTATTTAGCTAGCAGTTAAATGAATACGGCTTTATCTCTACTCTGGCGGTTAAAATATGTCTGCAAAAAGGGGTCAACGCGGCGATCTTTAAAATTCATTTCGTTTTAATTCCAGTGAAATAGTCGGGATGCACTCACACGTCGTAAGTGATATACACTGCATTTCGGTGCCTGCCGCTGATTCCACCGGCTTGCTTTTATTGCACAGCTGCGATGCAATTTTAAGCCCATTAATCTTTTCCAAGCTGTTTAGGTGCTGCTTCACCTACGTTAGAGCAGCCATGCCACCCTGCAATTTCGTTATTTAAGCAATTTTAGGCGGCGACATTACGTAAAGTTTCACCTCTTCATTTTCAATTTGGTGCTGCTGCAACTGAAATAGCCGTTGTATTAACTGTATTAAGGTTCATTGTATTAAAATGACGACAAAGTATTATTATATTCCCAGCTACATTACATTAATTACAAAACTTATGCCCTTATTATCTATACTGAAAAAAGGTCCTTTATTTTGAGTTGGTTCACTGTAAAACATTTCCTGTATCTGTTCAGAGCTGCCGCGGCGCCAGCGAGTGATAAAAATGTTGTTACTTGTTAGCAGTAAAACTTTAGTTTCGGTATAACATTTTAATTATTTAAGGAACTCTCTATTAGCCTTTAGTTTGTAATTATCATCATCATCATAGGGATTATCTGCAGATTGTTATTAGAGTAATAATCTCGGGTAAGTGTCGGTCGACTGGCAATTAAAATCCCTTTGATATTGCTTTGAAGAGTCAGTTTGTGGGAGTCTAACGGACGCCAATAAAGCTGGTCATTCACGAGATTTATAACCACGCCAAAGTTAACGACTCACCCGCCATTCAAGACACGCACTCTTGCTAACTTGTTTTTAGACGAAAAATGAAGTTTTAAAGCTTCCGAGGACAGCTGACTGAAGTGCTTTCAAAAACGTGATGCCTCTAGTGTTATTTTGAAAAATGGCTACTTTGCGCTCGTTGTAGAGAAATAAAATGATAACATAATAAATAGGAACATTTTCATTCATATTCCGTACACTCTTTCGACTTTTAATTCATGGCTGCTATTATGTTGTCAAAATGCAGGTCGTATCTCTATGAGCTCACGTTGAAACTTCGCGTATAATGTTACCAACACTAGATCATGATTAATATGCAACATTACCGTGCAAATGATTCATTATCTTTTATGTTTCATATACGGTAAATGCTGAAAGTTTCGCTGTGGACTACTACTTACGCTTTGTGTTCCCAACTTCTAACTTTGAAGTTACGGCTCTCTATTAGCTAAGTAACTGCAGTAACGACTGTTCCTTATGAACAACAATTTATGTTTGCATGCAACGAAAATTACTTTATAGCTCTGAAAAAATATACAGCAGTGGGTACCTTTAAACAGATTAGACGCGCAAACTGTAACCATGAATTCTGCTCCTGATTCTAGACCCCCCTTTTTTTTTGGATGGGGAATCATCAAATGACCCCTCCCGCTCTGGGTGGAGCGAAAGGGAGTGTCAGACTCTTACTGACTAAAACCCATCCGTGTTCCTTCCTTAGCCCTTTGTGTTCCGGGGTAGCGGTAACCCTTTCGGACAATTCCGCTACCCCGGCAGGCTTCGGCCCTAACAGGCCCCTTACCTTTATGCTGACATCTCTTTAAGGTGCGCGTGGAACACATACGCGCCGTCCGGCACGGGCCTGGTCCTAATCGGACGGTGAGCTACCCATTACTCGCCGTCCGCAGGCCCGCACCTACGGTGGCCGGAAGTCGTCGCGCGGCTCTCGACGCCCGGAGCGTCTCCCGCGGCGACTGGGACGTGAGGCTCTCTCCCTCAGCCATCCCGCCACCTCCTTCGCTAGCATGACTGCTTCGCAGAAGGAAGTGACTGCCTCCTACTTCCTCTTGCTGCGGACCATGGCTTGAACCAGGGCCGGACGCGAGAGGTCGCCGCCGCTGCCGATCGCCACTACGAGGACACGGCGGTGCTCCGCCCAAGTGGGGCAGACCTCCACCGTATGCTCCACCGTGTCCTCTGGGACTTTAGACCCCCTAGGACAGACATTTTTCGCAAAAAAAAAACTTCCTTTTAATAAAAATGTGCAATATCTACGCCGCGTTGTCAAAATGAACAGCAATGTACTGAACAGTATTTTTTTTTTATAGCCGACGAATAATTTCAACGCAGAATCATGTTCTGAATCCCAGGCTGTGCGTAGATGTCCCTGCCACCCTGTAGATACCCACGTGCTATTATTGATCGAAGATACCCGCTATTATATATTTTAGAGCTTAATCGGATGAAGTATTTACCAATATTCATGGAGGAAATTCGCGTCACAAATTTTTAATAGATGTGCTTTTAAATGTGTGAATTAAAGCACGTTAAATTAAATTAATCGCTCAATCGTTTAAGCAAACCGGCTCAACAATTTGTAGTATAGTTCGATTAAGCGAAACCTGTCTAGAATTCTGCGGCATTCGTAGATTCGTACTACGTGTGTTGATTACTTCATACGTTTCCTCGCAGCTCAATACTTCCTTTGAAATAAAAGTTATTCGCTTGTTATGGCATACTACTGGTTAAGTTCCCTCAATAGTTCGTATATACAGGTATTTCTGGAATATGTAAGCTTTGATCTAGTGACAGCCTCTTGGGAGGTCCGAGAATCGCCGACAGGACGTTATGAAAACCGAGAGGAGATTTCATCTTTCATTTGATGAGTATCTGCAATACTGAGAAGTGGATAGATTACGTTAGCATGTTTCTACTAGCTACCAATTAGGGCTGTTTTGTCATTTGAACATTGAAAAGGAATGAAGATTTGGGTTTCTGCATCAACAAAATCATAACCTAAAATTCGAAATGTTAGTCTCACATGCGCAGTATAATACTAATATTCAAAAGTTGAATACTAACATCTCAGAATAAAGATAACTTAATGCTTCTAAGGCTAACACCTAATAGGATAATGACGAGCTCATCAATATTCAGCATTGAACTATCAAAGGCTTCGACTACCACGAACTGTTGTAAACCATTGATTGATTTACTTTAAGATTAATTTCTTTTTATTCGTAAGATTTATTCTGTGTCCACAACATTAATCTCGACGTCATTCCAGTTTGTTGGACTACAGATTTATATAATCAAATTACACGCTTTTCAATGACACGTACCTATGCGCGACGCTAATACCGAGGATTTAACTATGGCCGTGAAATAAAGCCACTATTAAACCGTATCGAATGCTAGCGGTGCGTGCCGTAACATTAAACAGTTCCTTTTGTTGGTAAAGCGTTTAGCAATCAAGTTGAACGCCACGACCATTGTGGTCGCAACTTTATGTACTTTTATATGTTCCTGCGAACCCCGGAATGGCCGAAGTCTCCCGCTGTGTGCACGGACCCTAATATAAAATCTGTCTTTTCTTAAATTAATTTCTAACTTGCTCCTTTTATTCTTTGTAGGTATTTGCTTTGTATGTAGGTATTCTTAGTCCTTGCATCTTGGGAAACTTTCTTAGAAAAGAGACGGAGACAATACTTTCTGTAACTTGGTCACACGTTAAATAATGTAGTGTTTGAATCTCCCACGCCTAAGACCTCCAATTTGGTAGTTTTCTATTAACAACTTTAAATTCATGATTAGACAAATGAAATTACTTTAATGGTATTATAACATGAAAAAGAAGTCTTTTTACATCTCGTTTGATGAGTGAATGAAAACGTTTCCGAAAAAAAACCTAAACACTTTACTCAGCTAATAACCGATTCATTTGTTCCACAATGATAATAATGTACTTACATAATTCCAGTTTCAATGAATAAAGAATGAAAGAACTCTTTGCCCGAATAAAGTGATGTAACTTTGAAATTCAAGCTTAATTCCCTTTAATGAGGGTTGTTTTCGCCACACCCTGATTAAATGTGTATTCTTGTGAATATTGCCTATTATGAGAATTCAAAGCGACTACTTAGAGAGTGCCTTACACTGTACAATTGCTTTTAAGGTATTTCTCAACGGAGCCTCGAAATAACATTGAAGTACAACAAGCCGGTTACCTACGAGTTGTAAATTGAAACTTTGAAAAGCTTTTAGACATTAAGAAACATGGTATATAGAAAAAGTCGAAGTAGCTTTAGTAAAGAAACCATTGATACATATCGCGTTAGGCTGTTAGCGCCATAAAGTATCGAACTTGAGGTGTCAATTCACGAAGACATAAGTATCTCTTTATTTGAAGAATTAGGTACCTATACCTATATGATTCAACTTTCATACAAAAATCTTTTAGCTACTTTTAGAAATAGAGTGTGCCAGCTGGTGAATATTTTATGCAAGTTTTAAAAGTCAATTGAGCGAAGCCGGCTTGTTTTGATCTTCATCGGGAAAGCTACCAACCTGTGTGCAGCCAACTAACTTAAGCAAAACTGTAATAAACTTCACCGTTGCCTGTTCTGCGCCCTGCGAAATGTCAACACCGTAAACAGCCTGAAATTCTTAACACTTTGAAAGGAAAAATAAACGTGAATTTCACACAAAACGTTTCTCGGGAAACATTTAAAGTTATAGTGAAAACCACTCAATTTAACCATTCATTTTCAAGATTAGCTCAACAACTGACAAATGCGGGCGCGAGCTTTATTTTCAAATGTGTATTTAGCACTTTGGCTTTGAACTGTGCTAATGCGTTTCTATCCTAAACAACGCAAGAGCTACCACCGTTTGCAGCAAATTACACGCAAGTAATAATATGTGTATTCCCTAGACGCAAGTTAATGCGGTTTCATTGTGTTTGCGGCGCGCTCTGGAACATAGATAATGGTTGCAACGTGTCAGCCGCTGCACAAAACGTTCGTTGCTGACCCTGCAATTTGCATTTTGTAGCGCTCACCGACAGCAAAAACACTGATTGTGGTTTGAGAATTGTTTGCATTGCCAGTAATCACACAGGCACGCGAAATCGTAATGGGAACATGAAGAGGATTATTAGAGACACTGAAGTTTGCAAACTATAAGGCTGACTGCACAGTGCTCGTTTGTGTTTCACCAAGCGTGCTAACTTATGTATCTACGTATGAGAACTGCCAAATAGTTCACCTCATTTCAAAAGATCAAAATGTCCGCAAAGGCTCACTCAAAGAAATATAAAATTAATCTTTCTATGAATTCGTCTAAATTAAAAATAACTGTTGTGCAGTGTTTCTCCGTATTTAGTGACAGCGTCCTTGTCCAAAATTAGTGTCATACCTACACTATTATTTTATTTATTTAATCAAGCAATTAAAATCTATAGGTATTAAATTACGCTTCTTTTGATATAAAATATGTTACTTATAAAGTGTTAAAATTAAATAATGAAGTATGAATACCCTTGTTCCCTAGACTTTGTTGAGTAGTGTATGTATGAATGATGGTCGCACTTACATCATTTCATGTGGATCGCCACATGAACTAAAACGTTAATGTGAAAAAGCGTCCACTGAAAACTGATATTGATTTATGGATAACTAGCAGTGCTCCGCGGTTTCACCCGCATAAGTTTCGATCCCGTGGGAATATCGGGATAAAAACTATCCTATGTCCTTTCCCGGGACTCAAAATATTTCTATACCAAATTTTATCTAAATCGGCTCAGCGGTTTAAGCGTGAAGACGTAACAGACAGACAGACACACTTTCGAATTTATAATAATTATTACTAGCTGCGCCCCGCGGTTTCACCCGCGTAAATGTCGATCCCGTGGGAATATCGGGATAAAAAGTAGCCTATGTCCTTTCCCGGGACTCAAACTGTCTCTATACCAAATTTCATCTAAATCGGTTCAGCGGTTTGAGCGTAAAGAAGTAACGAACATATAAACACACACACTCACAAACTTTCGCCTTTATAATATTAGTGTGATGAATATTGATAGATTAAATAAGTAACCGACCGTTAAATGCTCTATATACCTCACAGCTATCATTTTCCAATTCCAAAGCTTACATTTCATATTTTAGTAGCTTAGCTTATGCGCATCCCTTGGATCCTTTTAGGTAGAATTGCCATCAAAATGTTTAAGTATAAAGGACCGTAGTTTCCAAAAACCGAAACCGTTGATACAAAACGATCCTAAGGCAACTGCATGAACTTATATTTATTTAGTCGTAATGAATGTTAAAGTGAAGATCAAGAAACCTTAACCTACGTAAGTACCTAAGGCCAATGTTTTCCGAAAGGGCAAAGGTGTTCTGACTTACACCTACAGTTCGCTGGGGAGGTTTTAGAGTGAGGTTAAGCCGATCAACATTCATTGACACAATTCTAATCCCGAGTAAGCTTGTATAGTTTTAACTGGTTTTGGGGTAAATTAAAAAACGAAATATGGCAATGGCAAAAAAAAGGCTTTTGTATTCAGTTGGATGTTATTCTTACCACGACTCGCTGTAATAATTAAGTATCCAACTTACGCCGGATGAAGAAGAAGTCCAGCTTACAGAATGTGGAGTCTATAAGCAGTCTATAGAATAAGTGCTGGGTCATCAAAAGTAGCCTTATCACTTTTATTTTCATTTGTAAATAAATATTTTTTTCTTTTGAAACAAAATTACGCTCAAGAATTACTTTGCCAAAGTTTTGACTCGGAGTTGTGCCTTGTTTCATGCCAATTGGGTCATATTTTACGTAGCTTACACTTTTACGATTAACTGAACTCCTGGCAGCATCAATACTGCTTGGAAGTCACGCAAGGCATGAATTATTGTTTATATTTCCTTGTAAATGAAAACCACCAAATTGAATATACACCCACTATTTAGATGTTTTTATTCAGAATCGTGGAGTACGAAAGCATTCTGTAGCTAAAAATAACCTGCACAATAAGTTTATTTGTAGATTCATCGGAAAAGCTCGTAACTTGAATGTGGGATGTATTGATTTTATCATTTGCTGCTATGACGTAGGCGATATCATTAAATCGTGAAGAGCATCTAAATATTACGTTTGAGTACAAGTTACGATTTATATTTTCATCACAAAGCAGACGCTTCATTCGTTTTCAAGAGTTTCTTTTGAAACGAATCCTATGGAATGGAATGTTTTTCAAGGATATCGGTATCTTTTAGGTACGGAAGAAAGCTCCGCTGTTCGATAATTATAGTTACTCTGTAGCCTCTATACCTTATACCTACCTCCAGTGGTTACGTCATCTGTCATGTTTGGTATGATGGCGCAACGTGGACACATCAAACGCCAACGTTCTTCACTGTGATTGACACGTGATAGTCTTGGTTTATGGCAGTACGCTTCGTATTTTATGACTATTTCCTCATCCACATAGATTAGCGTGTCTCTTCCTCACCTGTAAAACAAAAGAACATCAAGGAGACTAGAGTAGTGTATGTGAGCTCGTTTGTTTAACGAGGTTGCATTGTGGCAATATGGAGACGCGCCGTCTAGCCACTCGCCGACGCCAGCGTGGCTAGGACGAGGACAGGGGTAGTCTTAACATCTACGCAATCCTTGTTTCACTTCACGAATTTTGTTAGAATATTTTCCCCCGAATTTTCGCCTACGTTTTCAGAAGTCATCAATCAGGGGAACACAAACTGTGTATTTACATAAAATGGACAGCCTTGATTATCTATTCTATTTGTTTATGTAACGCACAATTTCTCAGGAGCCAAGTAGGACTTAGAGACTGAAGTTGCGCACAGTACCTACCTAGGCTGTAGCGCTGGGTATATGGTTGTTCGTACTTCATGAGATTCTTAATCTGCTGAGCATCTTAGGGTATGGGCTCTATTTGAATACCTACCCACGTTTTTATTGTAGCTGCTAAATACAATTTCTAGATACGGATGTAAAATTTTAACAGTTCGTTTTATATCGTCACATTGTCGATAAAATTCGTGAAGTGCCGGCCGATGTGGGTGTTTTATTGATGTTCTATAATAAAACGTCGGATTCACTTAGCCGCTGTTTAATTACGTCTTCGTTTTTAAGTGTTATATGCGAGTCGTTTGTTTCCAAGATGTTATCTGACAAAATATCCATATAAAAAAAATGGGCCAATTACTTATAACATCGTTGTCTATTCAGAGTTTACAAAAATCGCCCACATCTATCGAACTGAAAATGCAAGACATCTCAAAAGTACCGATACACATAAGTATAGACCTCATAAAGCGTTTTATTAAAAAAGATATTGCCGGATATTTTATAGATAATTTAGGCGTATGGGCTATGTGCCATAATTTTACTACGGCATTCATCTATAAACTAGAACTCGTAACTTAAGAACACCGGATTTCCTTATGATGCTTGAATTTCTCTTCCTGAGTATTAAAACTAGTCTTGTGCAGTTAAGAATTACTTAGCTCGAGACGTCTCCGGGGAACGTTTCGCTGCAGAGGCGGGCGTCAAGTTTGAACCAGCTCTGGTGTTGTAGTCAAACTTTTGACGCTATTTTCTGCAAACTTCTCGTTTGATTAGGTAGGAAACTTGAGACAAGTTTCTACAAGTATAGTCAAAAGTAAGATAAATAGGTACAACAACTTACAAAATGTAAATACATTTGAAGCAGAAATAGTTTATTTTGTATTTTCCTTCTTTATTTTCTTAAAACTTTGTAGCTGCTATGAACGGGGATTTCTGTTAAACAGACAACAATAAAAAGTAAGAGTAGATTCTCTTACAATAAGAAACTACAAATACTAGCTTGTTTTGATTGCCTATTCGACCCTTAAAAAGACCTTTCTCAAAGTTGGGACTTGGGGCTCAACTTTATTGCCTTCGTTTTGCCTAGCATCAGCTTTGTTTTATTTTTAAATATCTTTGAAACGAAGTCTAGCATTTTCTTTATTGTTGAAGCTTTGAAATTGAGAACTCTATTTCTGATATTGAAACTTTATACATTCCTTACAAAATTATACTGGTGTCTTTATTTCGGGTCTATTGAAATATGAATGTACTGCTCCATTGAACAGACTTAATACAAAAGTTCCCTTCTCGAGTAAAACGTGTAAAAGGTTGGAGTCAGTGTTGCAGCAACACATCTCTGTAATGAGGCAACACACCGTGTAACCGTGATTAAGCGGCTCAGTTCAGTGGGTGTTCAATCAAACGGAACCGATACTCGCAGGAGTTAACAGAAGCCGGCTACACGAATCACAGCTTCCATTAATACTTGTTAATTGACATTAATGCTCACGTTAAGCTCATGTGGTTTACTTTCAATTAATTAAACAGCTTCTTAATTAAATAACTATCTGAGTACATTTACCGTTTACTCATTTGGCACGAAAAAACGGCTCGTGATAAAAAAAACAAGCAAAACTGCGCAGTTACTTAGGTAGAAACGTGTTTAACATGGAATTTCTTAAGAAAATCTTGTAGGAACTTAGGAACTTGTTCGAACTAATATTTAAACTTGCTCAGGAAATGCATTGCCCGCGAACAGGACCGTAAGATCCGGGGAAGTTGTAACGTTAGACTCATTTAAAAGATTAAATTCATCTTACATTTGTACTTACGTAACTACTTAAGTTAATTAAAACTCTTTTTGTTGCTAGAGCTGAAATCCATTCGGTTTTCCTGTTACCTAACTTCAAACGAAACTTATTCGATTTTGTTTGGGCTTTGCTGGGCTCAGGCCACTAAAAACGTGACATTTATGTTTTGGCATGTTTTAGATGAAACATTAGCGCTTTATCTACTGGAGCGATTGCTGGTGGCCATCGATGATTGAGACAACCTGGCGTTAACCGATTGAAAGCTTATATACCCAGAGCTTTTAAGTAGGTAGTCTGTGACTAAAAAGCTTAGAAAATCCATAAGACGCATGACTTGAAAATTTATAAAATTACTATCTAATTACTGTTTGTAGTTCTTGTTTGCGCTTTCTTTCAAACTACTTTGTTTATTAAGATTTATTCACTGTGAGTTACCTACTGAGTGCACCCCTGACGGCTCTGACCCAAGCCTGTGCTCTGAAAAGTTTGAAACTTGTTAGGCGAGGATTATTATTTTCAAGATTTCTGTGCTCCAACTCAGCTCGGACTTTGTATATTCTTGTGCCTCTACAATTCTACATGCTTCAAAACGGGTTCTTGAAAACCTACTTATCAATGTCTTGGATATAAAGTTAAAAATAGCAACAAGCCCCGTCTTTTTATTTTCTTTCTAAGTGGAATCCTGACTCGAGGATCCACAAGAGGTTAGGTCGGTTGGAATGTTTATTAGCGGTCTGCGGGAATCCAGCTCTGTGATTGCGGCACAAAAATGTACAAAATGAACGTCGTAGAAAATACTAAACCTACCCACCTTGAAAAATTAACAATTGCTGTCTGATTCTTGAATATCAATAATATAAACTAGTAATGTGTAAATTAATTAAGAGTCCTAACAATATTAAAGCCTGACGCCATTAGTTCGGGGAGCGGCTCGTAACATAAGGTGCTTCCATTATGAGACCTGTCCGTAATGGGCGCCGCGACCTAATGACTTCGAGAGCTCTTCAGGTAAAGCGCTCTTTAACTCGATATTAATAATGGAACCCCTTCATTGTGATTACCCACATGAAGCCATTTAAAGTTCTGTTTTAAAACGGCCGTGTGCTTCATTTTTAAAATGGTAGGTATGCTTGTGTTTTTTACGTCCATAAAAGTACTATAGAGCGTGTATGTAAAACAAATAAAAAGCTTTTATACATATTTGTAGATGCTATCAGCTAGGTGCCGATACCAATTTTATACACATTGTTACAAAACGAATTCCGGGAATACTGGCACGGTGTCGCATGTTGAATTGATCGTCGGTATGTGCTGCCGTTTAGAGGAATATGAATTCCAATGTCAAAGCCGAAGTGTACTCCGTGAGTGTAGTCGACTTTGATCTTGCATGTAATAGACTACGCTCTTATGCCTTCAATAAAATTGAATATTGATCCAATTGACTGGATGTGTATATTCTGTACTAGCTTCTGCCCGCGACTTCGTTCGCGTGAAATTTCTTATTCCCTCGACCCATCTCGTCGTATTGCATCACCTGCCCGCGTCTCCTGCTCTATCACTTCGTTTCCCCATAGCGCGTTTGCTCGGCTCCTAAGGGTCATAGCGTGACGTTAAATAGCCTATAGCCTTCCTCAAGAATTGGGCTATCAAATGCAAGAAGAATTTTTCAAATCCGACTGGTAGTTCCAGAGATTACCCCCTACATACAAACTACAAACAAATTTTACCTCTTTATAATATTATTATATATTATATTATATTATGTATGTGCGGTTGCCTATCTCAGTGAATACTGATATTAATCCCTGCATTCGACGCTTTCGGTGCATTGGCCGCGTTGACATTTAAGTAATTAAATTGACTCGTGTCTGCGCGAACCAGTGACCCGTCTCGTTCGTTAACTAACTACATAATATTAAAACATATTTCAGCTTCCATCATGTTATTACATTAGCTCAAGGGATGCAAAAGTTACACCACGTTGATATTTTATTTTTGGATGGCACTAATCAACTAATTGCATAACATACTGCATACAGCGTTGCAGGTAGGTACCTTGCTGCTTGAATATACGGAAGATTAATTTCTAGCAATTTGCTATGAAGATGACTTATGACTTCCGAGTTTCAGCACATAATTTAGGTTAACGTTAGGGTTATCCAAACAGGACGCACACGAGTAATTACAGTCGAGTTGACATGCAATGCCAGTGCTCTATAATACCAAAAGTCAAATGTCTGACTGCGTAAGTCACTGGCATGTTTGGTCATTAATTTTGCGGCGTATTACTTGCATGTTTCATTATAGCACTCGGTGTCGCGTTCACATTTTGACGTGATTACCGTATATACCGACTTTCCATTAATTTCATAAAAACGACATACAAACCAGTTATTAAATACTATTAACCTTTTCATTACAGTAATTACTTACCTACTTGTAGTTTGCAAGTGTTATGGTTTAATGTTCCATGCTTAATTTATAGAGATACTAGCTGCGCCCCGCGGTTTCACCCGCATAAGTTTCGATCCCGTTGGAATATCGGGATAAAAACTATCCTATGTCCTTTCCCGGGACTGAAACTATAGCTATACCAAATTTCATCTAAATCGGTTCAGTGGTTTAGGTGTGAAAAGATAACATACAGACAGAGTTACTTTCGAATTAATAATACTAAGTACTAGCTGTGCCCCGCGGTTTCACCCGCATGTTTCGATCCCGTGGGAATATCGGGATAAAAACTATCCTATGTCCTTTCCCGGGACTCAAACTATATTTATAACAAATTTCATCTAAATCGGTTCAGTGGTTTAGGTGTGAAAAGGTAACATACAGACAGACAGACAGAGTTACTTTCGAATTTATAATATTAGTATGGATAAAACATTTTCGTATTCCCTTTGCCGACTTGGCAAATGTATTAAAATCAATATAATTGTGGCTTAATGAACGGCATTCACCAGATCTGTTCGGTACGGTATCTATAATATTTTTTCGTTCGGCTCAAGTACCTAATTGATTTTATCGACTTGTTATTTCGTCTATTTATATGTTATCGTCGCATACATATTTCTTCGATAACATGGGGTAATATTCTTTCGGTAACACATAATTTCAGTTTCCGTTCATCCGTTCTATATGGGTTAACATGATAATTCAGAGAAAACAAAATGTTTTGTAGACACTATAACTCATTCCGTGCAATAAATGTTCAGCTGGGTATTGTGTGTTATTAAATGTTTATAGTAGTACGGTAGATGGCTTCCTCTGGTGCCGTAAGTGAGAGCCAAACGGTCGGTTGCGTAACAGCTGACAGATCGATATTGTTATTGTTTGGGAATTAGGTGTTATAGACATTTGGAGCGTACTCCAGTGACTCCGACAGTTCGGCGCTCCAAATTGTATAGCTATTGTATGATTAGACAAATACATTCTACTGGGAATTAATTGTCCTATTCATTGATTAAATGGATTAAATTTACAATTCAATTAGTTCGATGTTGAAAGCTCTACCGCATGTTGACCCTTCTTCGAAGAAGTTTAAATACGCAAATAGACAAATACGCATATGTCTATGTCGTGGTTCGGTGTTTGTGTCGTCACGTCATATTCACGTTGCAGTATCGAGAACTTGTAGTTGTTTGTCATGTCCCGATCCGGGTGCTCAGGCGCAGCGTACAGAAAGCAGACGCATTCTCGGCGAACGGGCGCGCGGGCACAGGGTCAACGGTCGGCCAGCGCATGCGCCTGGGAACCGACGATAAATATTTGAATTTCAACACTTGATACATATGCTTAGCAAATTGATTATGGCATGCTCCGAACCAAGTGGCGGTAGTTGTTTATGGTGGAGATTCTGGGTCGAGCGGTAGCACCAGCATCCTATGATCAGTCCTCTACTGGAAATATTACGGTAGCCTATACTTAAGATTATTATAAAATAATGAACTACAAGAGCTATATTAGGATACACACGACGAAAAAATCAGGGGCTCAAATAAAATCTGACCCTTTCGGACTGCTGAAACTAAAGGCTCCTTGGTAAAAAAGCTCAACTGGGATATCACAAACGCACCCGCAGCTCGTGTTATGAAAAATAATATCTTGGACAACGTAGTACATTGTAAATGTTAGCAATATTTTACTTTCCCGCATTAAATCTGCGCTGAGTTATTAATGGTTAGCGGTCAACTAAAAGCAATTTAATAGCAGCCACTAACTACGAGGCATTAAAAGAAAGTAGAAATGGGCAGTAAACGTATAATAAATATAGGATATATTAATCTTCACACTTGTTTTACCTTGCAACATAAGTAGCTTTAGACTAGACATTCGAAAGATAGTTAATGCCATCAATATCTTTCTGAATATCCGTTAAGCCCTTCCCGTCCTTTTCCGCCTCTTTTTCCACAGTAACTCCTAGATCTTTTCTATGATGGAAACATGGTGTTTGAGATTGAGGTCTTTCTGGTGATCGCTATAAGTGCTCTATGTAAGCTACTAATATGATACTCGTATAACCGTAGTCTCCCACCTTACCGATTGAAGATGCAGTGGGGTAATTGCTAATGCACTATCAGTAGCAATGGGTTTAATTTTGACAGGTCAACAACATTCATTGCGTTATTTACGCTGTTGAGCACACACATTTTTGAACATATGAAGCAATGGATGCAGCATTTCAATATCCTTCAAAATGATTCAGATTGAGATTGATAGTGTGTAACGCAATTAAGTTGCTGATTATTAACAATTTAGCCTTAATTTTTCTTCAGCCACTGTTTCAGTTTTTTCGCTGTATAGGTACGCAGAATACGGCACCGTAGATATACAGCAGACTAGCTTCTGCCCGCGACGTCGTCCGCGTGAAATTTCACCCTCTTAGGGATGGAATTTCGAAAAACCCTTTCTTAGTGGATACCTACTCTTCACAAAGAACACACCCTCCAAATTGCATGTCTCTAGGACCAGCGGTTTAGGCTGTACGTTGATAGATCAGTCAGCCAGGACTTTGAATTTTATAGATATATAAAATAAAGCAGATTGAACACTTATCGGCATCATCACATTCGTCACTGTCCTCTAGGGTTATAACAGTTTATTTGGGGTTGGTTTAGCACATATTTTTTCCTTTTATACGTCTCTATTAGGTGTCATCTTAGAATTGAATTTCTTGATACATAATCATATTATCTTTCTCACAATCTTTCCATTCTTTCCTTAGTCTCACTCTTATAGATAAAATTAAATCTATACTCGTCGTAGTAGGTAGTTAGGTACTAGCACGACTAAATTATTCCTTCAAGCTAATCAGTATCAGACAGTAAGTCAGGGAAACGTCAGGAGATAGAAGATATCTATGTACCTATATGCATAATACATTACTAGTGACACGCTTGCTAGCCCGTTATCTACCAGCACTGCATTAACCTATTTCTCTAAATCGATTCGTAAACTTGCACACGACAGGCAATTAAATGTTGAATTACCTTTTTTAATAAGTACTCAGAAAATAAAAAATAATTAAGACCCTGTTTCTAGATGATAAAACATATTTTATATTCAGATTTCGAAATTATAAACTCTAAAAAGCGTAGCGGTTGTAAAAGGATATTGAACGGGGCGTATCGGTGATACCCGGCCAGTCAAAATATATTTTTAATGATAATGTTCCAGTCATAAATATTAATGAAACATGCCTCGAAGACCGACTCGATTTACGGGACAACATGTCGGGTCAACATCACAGGGCCTTGTAAGGCGTTGAAGCGTATTATAAATAAAAAGTATACATTTTTGAGGATAAAAGGGAATTTATCAAATTGCGTGCACCGTAGGGTTGAGCAGTGAGATCGCGTGTTTCCAGAAACGACTCGAGAGTTAACATTAATCAAAGCAACAATTTATCACGATTAACTGTTTATATTGACAGAAATAGGTATCGTGGGCTGCTGCTTTTTAACATTTTCATAATAAATAGAGTAAATTACCGTTATTGTACAGTTAAATATTGCTTTGTTATGACTTGAATAGTGATATCTATACATGAGTATAACTTGCTGCTTAGTTTATGTAAGCGTGCTGTACCGGTATCTGTTCGCAACGATTCAATTTCCGCTATGATATAATCAGATGTAGTCGACGCCAGGCTAATGAAATAGAGCCAAGAGCATGGATCCGCCGCGCGTCGTCAAACGGGAGCGGGACCGAGTCAAACACCAAGTTTAAGTATTTAGCGCCAAGATAGTCTGACAATTGTCTAACTTCAAAGATATTGTTCCAGTAAGTTTAATATCGTACAATGTAGAACTGATGAAGTTTTCCTTAATTGAGTAAAAGTATGTCATCTTTTCTTCGGGTGAATCCTTTATATTTTGTTCATGTTCGTTCACGCCACGCGTATCAAGGACGTATTTCCTTCAGTTCGTTCCCATTTTGATAAAACATTGAATAGTTCTGCTTGTAAGTGCAGACGTGAATGGAATTTGAAGAAAACTGAGTGTATTTTCTTCCCTTACTGTAAGTTGCGGTGACTTTAAAACACCGTGGATTGTCTGTTCCTTTAGACTCGTTGGGGGATGAATTTATTACCTACTTATGTATAGGCAAAATTAGGTAAGTATCGAAAATCTTCTATGTATATAAATAAAACAAAGTCGGGTTAGTTACACCATTTATATAACTCAGGAACGGGTGAATCGATTTTTATGATCTTTTATTTTTTGGATTTGTCTCCGCCCCGAATAGCAGAATAACTATTAAAACTTGGTAAAAATTCACGAAAAAAAATTAAGATAATTAATTTTCTCATACATTCGTTCTTATTGATTCTGAGGCTGTACGAAGTTCGCCGGGTCAGCTAGTAATTTAATATTCTTTCAAATTCAGTTGCTTCTTTATTTTCCAAAGATTTTCCTCTCAAAAACAAGTACATACTAGGAAAATAACAATTCCGACTTATCGAAACAATATGAAGTAGGTAATCTCGAGTAACAAATGTTCACAAAAGGCACTTCCGAGCAATAATGCACTACTTTGTCATTTAATATCTAGTCGGAAGCGCAAAGAGAGGCAACGTTGACATCAATAACAAAGGCTTATGTCGGAATCGAGGTCCTCTCGGAAATATTGATGAGGACGGGAAGATGAATCTCCTTTTTTCTTTTGTATTTCCACTTTTTCACTACAAAAAAAAAAACAAGCCTTGCATTGCGAAGAACGCGGACGTGACAATAGCCGATAATGAGAGTTCTCAAGCCCCAAGCGTATATTGGAATGAGCCACCCGAAATTATATCTCTACTCCAACATGGAGCTTTACATTCGAGACGAGCGTCTTTAACTGGGTAATATTAGGGATCGTGTACATTGTAACATTGTATCTTTAATAGGGCATTGTCATGAATGAACAAGGGAGGTAATTTTGACCGCGCACGTACGCTGTAATGTCTTGCCGTGTGTTAGGAATGTAATAAAACATAGGCATCCTTGTGGAACGGATGTGACTCGCCTTTCCCTATGCCTAAGTAGTGTTCAACAGTTATTTTTGGATATAGGGTAGAATAATGTGGACTTATGTCTGCATACCTAGTAGCTATTTGCACTCGTTATGACAGTAATGGTTCAAGGCGTAATTCAAACAACTGTTAACTACTTATATATGTAGAGAAATACTTGTTAATTTTAATAAATATCTAATCTTTGTAATATACGAGGTGTTAATTCGAACACAGACCAATGAAATAATTTGAAGCGATTCCAAAAATCGAAATAAAAACGGGAAAAGATAAAATACATCTACAAGTGCGAGCTTACGAGATACAGGTGGACGGATTGATGGATGAAGAAATTACAATGATTTGTGGTTACACTTCCACAATATGTGTAGAAAAGTTTATTTCCCCAAATAAAAGGGAGGGAAAATGATTGCCATAAAAATCCGTGTCTTTATGTTTTACTTAGGTAAGGATGAAGACAAAATATAGAGTGTATCTGTTTAAAGATTGATAGACGGTGAAGAGTAAGTCTTGTGGAAGGAAACACACTAGCTTAAAGTAAGAACATTATGTATGCAAAACCGACAATACCCGAAAGGACGATGAGTTGTCCTCGCCTCATAAGGGATAAGAGCGTAATCTTCACGCGTACAAGGATTTTTGTAAAGAAGCTCGAAAAGGGTGTACATTCTGTACGATTTTCGTAGTCATTGTTTGTAAAGTGTCGCTATCGGAGTATCGCTAGGGAGCTGTTAGAATAAGCTTTTGTTGAGGAATATGTTTGTTCAATGCAATGTTCAAATATTGTCAGGAGTAGTAAGCGCCTCTGGCACCGCCGTGCTCGCTCCGCTTAGCACTGAGACTATAAAAATTGAAGCTGTATCAACACTGTACCGTTTAAATTCAAGTTGTTTGAATTGTTCCCCAGAAAGAAGGACACTGGAACAAGTTAAGGAAAAGTTTGCTTTGACAAAACTTGAATAATCTTCTTCATAATCTTTATCTAAGAGAAAATATTATGATTCGGTCGGTAGTCGGGCTTCTAAACTTTTAAAAGTACCTAAGCGTAATATCTTTTCAAAAACGTTATATAAATATTTTTGCTAGCAATCAAGTATGAATAAAAGAACTACACAACTTGCTAACCATATAAACTTCATGGAGTCGTATTAAGAATGTTATGACGATACCAGGAAGGAAGACTGCAATAAAAATACTAGATTTATTTGTAAAGCTAAGCTTTGAAAACACTTATCGTTTACGGATACTGGACGTGGAACTGATGTTAATTTCATGATCAATTAAATACATTATTTATTATAGCTAAACGCAATATTTTGACTTTTGTGAGCGCTCGTGCTATTAGTTTGCAATTTAACGTTTATGGCACTAAACGGAATTTGTGAAAGGAAAGGTTTGAATATATAGTGAATAATTAAACTTGCCTTGTGCCGTTTTGATTTGTACAAACTTAAATGTGTATGACGTATTGCTGATAACTATTAGAACGAGCCGTCCAGTTGGATGGTCAAGTTTGGATTGGTTGTTGACGACTTGCGTTTCGGGGTAAGTGCAGGCTCAATACCAGATCACACAATATGAGTCACATAAGCAAATATGATCATGCACAGCTTCTGAAACAGCCCAATTTTACTTTGACTGTCTTATTACTTAATCTATTAGTCGAGAGTGGGTTTCCTTGTGGTAATTATTCATCAACAGTTTATTTGTTTACGATTTTTGCGATCAAACGTGATGAAGTTTAGGTAGGCACTTGAGCAAAAGGAAAGGTCACCTTCCGAGTGGCATAACAAAAGAAAAAGGACGATAGATGCCACACGTAGCAATCAAACAAAATGAAATTTAAATTACATCATCTAAATTATTTGATTAGTGTACCAGTGAAGTGTAGAGCTAACATTGACAGAAGCCGGATCTTCGCCGTCGAACTCGCGACCTGCCGAAGCCACTTAGGTTCTATAGCTCTGTCTCCCTCTAGCTTTAGTTTAAATAAGTTGACGTACAATATGCATAAGTTTCATCAGGCGAGTAATGCTAATGCGTTTTGAAGCACCACTCCTCTACGCCGTTGCACTTGGTCGCCCAGCCAATGGAGCGTGTTTCAATAACTTACTATAATGTATGTGTGGTTCGGAACTTACTATAATATTATTAAACATAAAATATAGTTGCGGCTTTTTTCTTTTTATGAGCATCAAACGTTTCTTGTTAAATGTATGAATATTGAATGCCTCAATACTACTATATTTGAATGCTTAAAAATATTAAATGTCTTTGTAGTATTTTTAATATCTTGTCTATTCAGAAGCTACCTTTATATCGACATCATGCGTCTGTTGAAGCCTGAAAAAGTCACCCTTTTATTACTATTTGAAACTGGCTTTGAAAATTGAGAACATAAAAAGTTTGTAGTTGTAATAGCTGAAGCGTAGGAAAAATGTCACTATTTTTGTATGTGTAGGGACCTAGGTACAATACGTTTTGAATTAACCTTTTTCTACATAAAAATCATGATTTACACGAACCTACACGTCATGAAAACGTTGTTCATATAATTCGTTTTGTTTAAAGATATAGTATTCGCTCAAATATGAATTACTGAACGCGGAGATCGAGGAAATGGAATCCGGAGTCGTTCTCAAATTCCCGGAGCAAATTGGCTAAACTTCTTAAAGCGCTACCTATCAATTTCAGAAGACATTTCCAATTAAACTTCGTTGTGCTCTTTACTTCGCATCTTTGACTCTTTTACCAATTTAATAGATATTATTAATGTATCCAAAAGTATCTACCTATTTATATAATTATTTGTTATCGGATACATAGATACTCTGTAAAAAATAATCACCAGCACTGTTTATTTTTCAAAATTGAATATTGCTGTGAAATTCCGTGATGTAATGAGAATTTGAGCCTTTGTCCGGCCCGGAATCCCTCGGGTCCACGTGCCTCGGGCTTTGAATAAATTGTACGCATGCCACTCTTTATACACGTCATATTTTTATGTAGACCTACATACAAGAATCACAGTAAAAGTAAATTCTAATTTATGCCATATTTTAAGCACAAAAGTAGCCGCATAAATATTTAACCACGCGAAATATGTATTTATTTAAACGTTGTTTATCTTTAAACGGCTGCTTCGATCAACTAATAGAGGGATACAACGGGAAATAGTCAATCGACGATCGATTACGAACCACGGGACAGTATTTATCTGCCTACAATGTACGATTATTCGATTTTGCACACTTACAATAACGTTATATTCCGGTTCAAATGGATAATCTACATCGCTTTAGAATAAAGATCGGTTGTTGAATTTGCGTGGAATTAGTCATACAGTGCCTAGAAATAGCTATTAATTGATATGTTCGGCATTGTAGATAGAGCACGCTCTTGTTAGTGTTCGTTAACTCAACAATGTACCTACATACATATATACTTAAATAATAAGCTTTGTGGTGCGGCCGCTCTCAACAGCGAGGGATCGAGACGTCTTTGACTACTAATCCACTAATTGAAGATGATGACAAGTACCTACAAGTTGTACCCAAGTTTATTGATTAAATGTTAATCTGCTACACTTTAATTAATACCGAAAGTAGGAGTCGATATAAAGACGATTTGACGATTTGGGGAGAAGGAGGTAAGGTAGAAGTTGCGAAGTTGTGTAGGTAAGTAGCTCTTTCGTATAAATAAACACTTCGTACTGGTTCGATCAAAAGGATGAAACTGAAAACTCAATGTTTTCGTATTTTCGCCACGTAACGCGACTGTATCTTTCATATTACTTTTATTTTTACATCAATTGACTTTTACCATTCAAACTGAAGTCTAAAAGTAACAGCGTATTGTTCGGTGCTGATAAATACCATTTACGACTTTAGAGAGAAAGATACAAAATCTTCTCCTTATTTTCCGCGTTTCGCCTGGTAATGTGATTTGGGTACCGGGAGTGCAATAGTGACAAGCCCATTATTGAGTTTGTGCCAAACTTTGTGAACAGTGTGCGTGCAAACGGAAAAAAAATCGAAACAATGTTTTGATTAGTTTACTGTTCCATTTTCTTGTAAATTAGCCTTAATGTGACAGAGACGTATAACTTAATGTAGTAATATCGGTGGCTATTTTAACATAACATGAATATAAAGTTCAAAAACTACATAATGGTTAAAAGTTCTAAAGTTCAGAACTTATTGGAATAATCTTGCCATTATTATATTATATCATTATTATAGTCTAGAAATCTTATGCAAAGAAAAGCTTTTCATTAGGTGATAAAAATACGCAAATTAGATGAGAAAAGAACGGCGCGGCGCGCGAAAAACTTTATTAGCGCCGCGCTGCGAGCGAGCGTGTGAATACTTTACATGCGAGAACATGCAGATGCGTATAAATGGCATCACATGAATACCCACGTTTTTAGTTTTCACAACTTTTTGTTGCTCACATCATGTTGACAGCGTTAATTAGTGGCTGAGGGAAATATACTATGGTCGCGTAGCGCTGCTACGAGCTACGCGCTCTCGAATCAAATTATTTCTACTTAAAGAGGTTGTAAACCTAATTTCTTAGTCAGAAACTTCTTTATGGCTTGTATAATAAAATAAAATAATTTCTTACATTCATTAGAAACATTCGAATTAAAACTTTCTGCTTCCGGTTCCTAATAAAATTATAAACATGACAATAATGTGGTTGTGACGGTACGCGGTGGCACCGTCAATACGAAGTTCCTAACTCTAACTTGGAGCTGCTTCATTATGTATACGTTGCAAAGCCACAATTTTTCCACGGATTTCTAATTAGGTAGGTTGGTACGTGTTGGCAGCTTATCCGGCCAATTAGCATAGCAAACGAAGGAGCTTACACAGTGTGGTAAGGCGCGGCCTCATTATAAGGGGGTTGAATGATGCCGTGATGCGCGCCGCACAGCTGCTTCCTGAGCGCCGAGCGCTCGCTGCTGTTATAATATGCAGCATCTATCTCATCAGCTAGAACTAGAATACAATCGGCTGCAAGCTGCAACATGGCAGCCGATTTATGCCCCTCATTGTTAAAATTGTTTATCGTAGTTTTGGAATATCTATTGTTATGCGAGAACATAAAAGCACCTAGTTCTGTTTTGAATGTAAACTTGATAAAACGTGCCCAAAATCTAATAAGTAGGAGTAACTTTTATTGTAATCCGCAGTTTCCAAGAAATTCAATTCAATTGTAAACGAAACTTTATTACATGGCCACACAAGACTGATGGGCGAAGTTAATTGAATTTATTTTGAATTGCTCTTTTTCAGTCCCGAGCTAATATTTATAGTGGACGATATTGCTTTTCGCATAATCGGTGGCTTATGTATCATTCGTAGCGTCTGACATAGCTCTATTATTAAGTCCCAATCGATAGCAGTCATGTTTGGGCGGTGGGCGGTTAAATACTCGCTCGATTTTCTATCTAGATTTTATTTTTTGATTGGGGGACAATGTCTGGGTGCCTACACTGTGGGACGCTTGATTGCAAATATGATTTGAATATTGATGTGAATGCTTATTTTCATGAATTGATCAGTGATAAACGTCCATAGTATCTGTTACTAATAGGATGTTCTCGGATATCGTACGTAAGAGATGACCAGGGATCTTATCAGAAATGTGCAGCTGCAGTATCATTTCACTTGCATACTAATAGCATAATTTTCAGACCACGAATTCGCAGTTGGTCGGTAGTGTGACAATTTTAGCAATATCCACCCAAAATAGTTTCGTTTACCAATCTACTCAGACGAACTAATACGACACGTACATTTTATGGTGCCTACTTATGTATAGCAAAATCTAATTAAAACAGAATCTAATACCTACAGCAAGGAAGATCTAATCTAAGCTTAAAGTAACATCGAATCGTTGAATAATCAATAGTTTTAGGTGCACAGCTAATAGCTGATAGCGTTGAAAACACCTATTCGGAACAAACTATAGAGTATTTTCCAATTAAAGTTTTCCCATGAAGTTTGTTCGTAGTACGTGACGCAGAACGAATTGGTGTCGCAGATGTCGATAGACAATGTGCCGACTGGGCGTTTTGTGACACAGTTCTAAACTTAACGAATTGTTCAAATGACTATTCTATGTGAAGGGTTGCTTCTTTCAACTTTTTTGCTTTTTATCCCGAAAGTAAACGAAGGTAAGTATAATACTTATAAAAATCTTCATTTTTCAATAGATTTTTTCAGCGTTGCGTGGCGAAATAAAATACACCAAACAAAAGCCCGATGTTTCACTTTTTGCCTTACCGTTGTTAATTTCGGGGCCTTACACGACGAGGCCTGTTAATTAACTTGCTGGACGCAAAGGCATTTTTCCTTTTCTGTTTTAAAATTGGCTCTTTCTCATTTCCTCGATCAATAGAGCTGTTACGTCACAACGTTGGCAATATTAGTGCGGAGTCGGTGCAATATCTTTAAATGAAACCTTCAGCTAGAGGCGGCTGTTCCGTGCTACTACCGCAACAACAAATTACTAGCGCCGAGTATCCGGAACCCAATATCATATTTTAACAGAATTTAAAATGAAACTTGAGTTTCCACGTAAGCGGATTCAGAATGTAATGAGTTTATTAATTTTAATGGAGTAGAGCGAGTGTTTTTGCAAGCGTTAAAATGAGTTGAATTTGATGACTTCGCTTTCGCATCTGCCTAATTACGTTCTCTATTAGGTGACTTTCATCAGTGTTGTAGTGAGCAATATCGTGTATACATATGTATGTCATGTGCTGTTCATACATTTTGAGTGACGCAACAGTTACACAAGCTAAATCGTCGCGAAGGCACTCCCCTATAGTATAGTGCTAGTCGCACGTATGCAAACATAATTTAGTCTATCGTCATTCTGAATACACAGGACTCCCCCTGCCACATAAACTTATAATTTATTATATTGTTTATTGCTACGTTTTCAGTTTCAGTAAAAGTATTACAGAACCGAATTTCAGTCAAATAAAGTTAACAAGGGTGTGGTATCCTGTGGGAGAAACCCTTGTAAACTATTTTATTTAGTTTTCGCCGAACTGGAAGTATGAAGGAAAGTCGGGAAAATATTTGCTGGCCTCTACTTACATAAGCACACATTTTTCATACATAAATGGGTTTGAAAAAGCTCTTGAGTAGCCTTAACTTCGACATCGGGATATCTACGAAGCTACTTTATTACGTACTAAGTCAGTACGTGTGTCCCCTTTGTAAACATCCGGGGAAGGGTAATGTATCATATCGTGGGAAGCACTTTCTGGACATTACGAGATTAGTAAAGAGATTACTAATTAAGCTAATACCCATTCGGTTTCTATTATCGACGTGGGTACGAAGGAAAGGATGCGAGCTGGTTATTAAATTATTATCTGTGTGGCTCCCACGCTGTTGTTGATAGGTCTTCCAGGCTCCAACCGTCTGCGAGAAAAAGGGAAAATAATGTCTATTATAAACTTGAAATCTATTTGTAGTAACATTAGCCAGCTTTAACGACGTTGTAAAGAAAAAACTTTGTTGACTAAGGAAATATCTACTTTTACATTAACCGCATGCCAAGTCAACGGCCTCATGAAACTGTTCGATACCACATTATATGGAGTGATAAAAATTCCGCTTTCGTGTGTTGGTATCGATTATAGCAGAACACATTAGCGCGATAGTATCAAAACACTTGTCGGCTCGTGTCGCCACTCTCCGGAATGGAGCAGCGACAGCCGCACCCCGGGGACCAACACACATGATACACCCTGATGATGATTATACAACCATTACTTGTATCAACATTTTGTGCATACAACAGAACATGAGCTTTTTATATCAATATTTAGTACGATATCATAAAATACCAACACCTGCGAAAATTAGAAAATATAAAGTCGGCAATGAAACACAAATTGTTTTTTAATTCCAAAATACAATAGTAGTTACTTAAGTGAAAAATACAAAGCGATAAACACAACAGAAATACCTGCTGCTGAATTCCAAACGTTATTTGAATAAAGGCTGTATTTTAACAAAAACTTTAGCCGCGCTTGTAATTCAAACGAGAAAAAAGTGTTTTTGTATTGTTTGCGTTTCAGCATTAGCGTGGAAACTAGCCGGCATTTATTCTATTTACGAGCTACCCGTTGCCACGATCCAAGTTGTAGTTGAATCCTGTCGTCTGTCGGGCAGGCTTTGTGAATAGATCGGCTAAATACGTACCTACACCGCGGCCCGCGGAGCCTCCATTTGCATAATGGACGCAGACAACGCCCTTCGAACGAAACTTGCAAAGCAACCGACAAATCGAACGGTTTCGTGTGAAACTGAGCGGCTTTGTGAAACTATTCCACGTTTTACAAACACAACGTGAAAATGTTACTTTTATACAGAGGGCAACTGAAAAACACGAAAGCTGGTCGACCGTTAGCCGAGTCACGCAACGGATTGAGCGATTTTGAATTAACCCACTTTCAAAAGTTCATAACGCCCATTGTAGGTAACCTCAACACCATGCTAGTGTGCACACTACTTATTTATTTATATTATCGGCTAAACCATAATAAGTAGTTCAGCATGTGCGTGAAATATTTCGAAACGCATTGTTTAATTTAGTGGGCGCTAAGTGTTGACATAAACTGGATTAGTGAAATAACAAACAAGGGCCCCCGGCCTACTGAATACTATGTAGGTGGTTTAAAATAAAAACTTAGATATATCGCTAACTTCGCGCTGTTTTTCTTATAGCCGGAAGCCATTTTCATAGACATGCCTACCTACCTTATATTGGAAATTTCTTTGACCGAAGAATTTCTTAACGAAACGATAAATTCCGTTGCTGATCAAAGTATCTAATGTTGCTCAGAGAGAGATTTATAGAATCCAATTATTTATCTCAGAACAAGTTTTAATGAAATTAGTATTTGTAGCTACTAAGCAGGGTCTGGTTTACCTAATCTTAATTACATTAGGTCGACGCTTTGTTATTCATTCATTCATAGTTAATTTAGCCTTTGTCTAATAAACACAGATAACATGTTGTTTGGTTGGTTGCAATTTTACTTATTGCGTAGCTTCAGATATTATTCAGTTTATTTACTTAATAAAACATTTGTTTGTTTCAGGTAATGAACCCTTCGTTATCGAGGACGTTTCTCTTCGCCAGCTTGTCACACCCGAGGTTTGCGCACACCCACGCGACGGTCTCTTTGCTCAATGTTTTCTTTGTAGATGCCAATCAAATTTCACGCTTGTCGAGCTCTCAGCCCAACATAGCATTTCTTTGTCGTTCGACGGTACGTAGTCGGTCGTCCTCAGTTTTTATCGCGTTTCCTCGTGCTCCTCCCGTCATTTGCGAACCCTTAAGCGGCCCGGTGTCGACAATGGACTTTTTATCGACGTACCGCCTTTACTGTCGTGCACATACGCATCGTTTGCCGGTCATAAAGTTCCAAGCGACGCGGCTTGTCTACCGAGCCGTGGAATTTTGCTGCTCTCATGATGTTCCTACGGTCGTTTGCTCACAGCATATGACTCTTGAATTTTAACCAATTTTTACATAAAATGATATCGCATGAGGTGCGAAATGGAGTCGCGGTTTCGTTAAAATTGAATACAAAGCTTTCAACTCTCGAGGAAAGGATTAACTCAATTTGTAACAAGGGTAAGTCTCACACTTTTGTAAATGGTATCTTTCGACTTGATTCCACTTAACGATTCTTTCGACTTCCAAAACGCTTCCTATAACTTCAGATAAGTGCGAAGACTTGTGCAAGAGTTGAAGATAAAAAATAATTTAGTAGCCTCGTCCTGGAGGACGTTATCTGTGTTAGGTGCGCGTGGCGCGGCGCCGGGGCGCGGCGGCGCGGCGGGTTGCGTGTGTTTACCCGCTCACCCTCACAAAGCAACCCAATATATCAAGTTGTCGGCTCGACTTTACCGTGAGCCGCAAGATGTTGCTACACGAGCCGCTGTTTGTCAAGTTGCGCTACGCGACGCCCTTACTATTACACACAGCATTGTTCGCCTGAAAACCGTATACTTGATGCTAGCAAACATTAATCATAGTTCCACTATACCTTCTTCATATTTTATCCGATACGTATTGAAATCGGTCGACTCTTCCAGAGGGCTGGCCTATTTTTTGGCCAAAGAATCAGCATTGCCATACAACGTGGCAATGCTGCCAGCCTTTTGGGCACGTTTCCCGTTGACAGTGATGCGGACGAATTTTTTGATGCCCTTTGATTATTTTCCCTCCCCTTTTTACGTACATATTATTATTTTAAGATTTTTAGCTTTTTAAATTAAGTATGTAAATACGTATTGAACGGATAAAAATTGTGACAAATTTTACTTTTAATCCAAGTTTGTACTATCGTAGCTTGGGTGTTCCTATAAGAATAGCTTAATACAGCCGCCTACTCTACCCCCAATTCAGTTGGAGTGGAAATGAAATAAAAGTGTACAAATCACGCGTGAAATTGAGTTCGACCCGATGCTGAAGTCATTGTTCGCTTGGGAAGCTGGCTGCCACTCCGACGACCGACATATCGGCACAGGAACCCTGGCGGCCCACGCTTCGAACAACTTTTTTTTTATCCGTGACATGTTTTCGAAACCCATTTAGATTTCAAACGGCGGCGGCGACTAGCTAGATGCTCTTCAAATCATTCACATATTTGGAAAGAAAATGGTGTCAACATATTTAAAAATCTTCGAAAGGTTTGGGAAGTATCGTGTTGCCATGACACTCGGGTTGTGTAAAAAAGCTTGGAAGGATACATAATTCAAAAGTTAGGATTCTGGAGCAGTCGGTGGGCGGGCTGGATGTGTACAAAGTTTCATGTTTTCAGCCCGGACGGCGCCCTCGGGACTCATTTATCTGCCAACACAAGGGAAAGAGATAATTAATTGAAATTATGCTGTCAGGTTCACGTACTTTGCACACGTCTGCAAGTCTAAATTATTTTCAAGATTCAATATAATTATGTAGTTTTAAAGTTTCAAAGCTCGCGCGCACAGACCCCGCGTAGCTGTTTGTGCTACGGCTACGAGTAATGAGAGGGATCGTTTGAAATGCAGGATGTGTTAGTTGCATGCACTAAACCTTTTGTGACAAAAGGTGCGGTGTATGAGCGCTGGGAGGCGCGGGCGTCACGCTTCAATGTACGCACATACATTACATTAGCATCAACGAGATTGCATTCCCGTTGTAAATGGAGGCAATATCGAAGTGACGGCAGGTCGTAGTGCAGCCGCGCTTCCTCGCAGGGCGCTGGGTCATTTCCATATTATTCGTGACACGTCCGGTTATGTAAATGGTTCCCGTGCCGAGTGCCGACGCCGCCGATGCCGGCCCGCTTGCCAGTTCGCACGCTGCGCTATCCGCACCCGAGTCTGAACACGTTCAATCCACCTATCACTTCATTTACCCTGTCATGTCTTGTAAATATTTCTTTTCGTCAGCACAGTTTATTAATGAAATAATACCCGGCCCCGCATTTCTATTCAGCACGGATGCTTGCAAAATAGCAGGACAAGCTCCAAATACAATACCGTTTAGCTAATGTCAATTTATGACAGTCGTCAATTTATACATTTATCTGGCTTTCGTCCGTGCTCTTTGAAATATCCGTCTGGCAGCAAGTTAATGTAGATTCAATAGTACTCTCTCTAATTTAGGATCGAAATATTGTTTGCTAATACAATTTGAACTGAAACTGAGAACAGTTTCATCACTACAATTCCAATAATGTAGCTATTCCAATAATGTAGCCATCTGCGGTTTTGCTCTCTGTACATAAAACCTCAAATTAAAGCAACCCAACCACAGCTGCATATCAATCTGGGAGTTCATCTACATAAAAATTATAATAATAATACAAGTCCCGTATAAATACGTATTAATAATAGTGTCATCAATGATGTTTTAATAATGTAATTAGTCGGGAGCATGGTTACGTCGCCACTGAATAGGGGGACACCCGCGTCGCTCGTGTCCATTCATCGTGTCTTTCATTGTTTAGATAATTATAGGTCGTGGACACGAACTACTTATTACTACTACGTAGTAAGTAGTACTCATCTATTGAATTTTAATTACTACATAGTGAGCGACTTACCTACTTGACTTATGAAAACATAAAATACATGAGCTTTATTGTACAACTAGCTGTGCCCGCAACTTCGTTCGCGTGGATGTCGGAAAACAATAATGTGTCTTTGCTAAATCTTTTTCTAAAATAAAAGTAGCCTAAGTTACTCCTTATAAAGCCCCGTCAAAATCGGTCCACAGACCGACCGATTGACCGATTTTTTTGGGACCGATTTTGACTCCTCTGTCTCCTCTCCTCTAGCTCCGTCTATTCCGTCCGGCTATTTTTTTTTTATTTTTTTTTTCGTTATAAGTACTGTGCGTATATACCTACTTTTATATGCATTTAATAAAGAGCTGTTATTTTGACATTACAAACAGACAATTCAATTTTATTTATTTGTATGTATAGATAGAAGGCAACAAAAACCTTTCCATAAAGTTTTATGGTCATACAGTCAATAAGCCCTAAAGAAACATTTTGCTGCTACTCGGTATCTGCTACTGCAAGCTTGCACATCTTCCGAGCCATAAAGCACCCCAATGTTTTATTGCAGCTGGGAAAGTCTGTTATGTTTGCAGAGATTTAAGGCAGACAGACAAGGCAGAGGGTTAGGCCGATTTAGTATCTACAAAAGCATTTTGCAGAGCATTACGCAGCTATTATTGTACCTACTAACACTAACATGTTGTAGGTACACTATACTTACTTGCTTTTATTCATTAGTGGAACACGAACGAGTACCCGAACGTTAATTAACTCAAAGCTCGGCTTTCAGTGGTTACAAAACCATGCGATAATACCCTTTACTCGCAGGTAAGTTCACCAGACAATACCTTTATCCTGATTCCACGTCCGTCTAATCAACTCGAATTGCTATTACAAAGGAAATGGAAGAAAAATGCTGCCTTTTGAAGCGAAACCCTGTAATTCTGGCTACTTCAGTATTGCTTTCACGTTTAGATTTTTATTATTATGGGTTTATTTATAAACAGCTTTGTTTTTCGAGTTCGTGTTCTGCCTAATGGTTATTTAACCGTCACCATCCGATTAACGTTTATAATAATATACTGAAATACGTCGTTGATATTTTACAATAAACGAATTAAGTGGGTTATAATATTTAGCATTTAAACACTAATTGACATTTATGGGAAATTATGCCCCAGTGTTTTGATTGTGCGTATAATCAGAACAGTATATAAATGGCTTCGCACGTTATGTAAAATAAGTGGACGTAGTATAAAACGTTTAATAAACTATCGACCTGTTAACGTTCCAGTGATTTTAGTCCTTTGAGGCATGATAGCACGCTTCTTTTAACAATTAGAGAATCGTCTCAAGTATGTACAAGAGAAGATTCCTGCCCGTAGTTCAAATAAAACGTAGTCCCAGTAGACGCCGCCGGGCGCCGGGCCCAGCAAAGCGAAGCTCCCGTTTACCTCTCGGCATCTCTAATGCGCACTCACTTTAATTAAATTACTGATCGAGCAATCGAGAAGTGCACCGGAACCCTCAAAGAGCTGCTGCGGCACTGGAGCCGTGATCACGAATATCGATTTACTCGAGTTCTTTAAAAAATCATGCTTTACGTTCAAACGTAGCTCAGAGCTTTATCGGATCGATAGAAAGGCCTTTACTTCGATGTAGTTTTAAAGCCAGCAATTTGCGTATTGCGCTGTTATGTCAACTCAGCAAAGGAAGTAGGTACTAGGGTACCTGCTTAAGTGGTATGAAAGAGGGTTTGTTTGATATGGAATGGTGATAACAAATCCCTGACATTATCGCGTCTAATAAACCCGGCAGTCGTGTGTGAAACGCCGAATATCTGGGTTTAAATAAATCGCTCACAATTGCAGAGCTTAGATACTCTTCGTCCCAACGAGCGAACAAATTAATTGAATGTAATCGTGTGTGTTACCTACTCGTGAACACTGCGCGCTTTAAAACGTAAATGATCTTCTAAAGCGTTTTGAATGCTTTCATTGAGTGTTCTTGCTCGTTTGTAGCTTGATTTACTCATTAATTTTCTTGTTATACACGGATAACAGGTTCTGTGTTGAATATCCATTATTTAGGAGTAATATAATTTGATACCCATGATTTTAGGCTGCATTAGAAAGTAGATACACAAAAAGAGAAATCTAAAGAAAATCTATTAAGTAATTTTCAATGCTTGGAATTGCATGTATGATAAATGGTTTTAATTAAATTAAAAGCTTTCAAAGTCTGCAATATCAGATATGATATTAAAGTAGCAAAGGGGAGCCTTGTAGGCTGTCTGGAAACATTCGTTTATACAGCGATAGGATCGCGTTACGTGACATTACACGGTTTTGGAATCATGGGATTCCCAGCCACAGGGGTGCATTCAGTCGTGTTCCTGCGGCACCCAGACACACCTCACCCTTGTTACACGGAACTCGGGTGCATTTAATTATGCAAACAATTACCTACACCAAAATGTTTGTCACCATTGAATGATTACTCAACTTTTTATAATAACAAGCTCTTATCGGTTCAAATGACACCCGTCACAATTCCTAAACAATTGGTTGATTGTAATGCGTCCACATTTAAATTGAGAGTCAATGGATCGTCGAACAAAATGGTCATTACTTCCAATTGAGCCAATAACGGTGGTGTAATCAATCAATACGATGTCTTTCTACATGTTTCACAATTCATAGCAGTCAAGCAGCAAGTGGAGCAGCCATGGCAGCCCATGGCTGCTCCACTTATATAGGCGAATAAAGCGAGTCATCTGCCTAGCCTTTTTCCAACTATGTTGGGGTCGGCTTCTGGTCTGACTGGATGTAGCTGAATACCAGTATTTAACACGGAGCGACTGCCTATCTGACCTCCACAACCCAGTTACTGGGTAATACGATACGCCTTGGTAAGACTAGTTGTCAGACTTTCGGGCTTCTGACTACCCGGAACGATTGTTAAAGTTCCACGAACGATAGCTGGGTCCAACGGCTTAACGTGCTTGCCGAGGGGACTCGGTATGTAAAGATAGTCACCCATCCATAGACTAACCCCGGCAAGCGTAGCTTAACCTGATCGATCGAAATGTGCGGCTGTTATTATTAAACCACGGGCCCCTCGGCGAATGAAGCGAGTAACAAGATCAAATTAAATTAGCTAGCGAAGCTGCAAACGTGATGGGTATCGATATCTAAACCTGATAAAATAAAAAATACAAAGAATTTTACTGATGTTTTTTTGGGGTTAACAACCGCTGCCAGTGTTGTTACTTGAAGTATGTGTTAAGAAAGTCTATTTTCTTTTGTTTCATCGTGCTTACCCATCACGTCTGCGAAAGTTACACAAAAAAAAAACTGATATTTTCTGGTGTCTGTGATACAATGATATTCATTCAGGCACCGTATGCAGGTACAGGCACCAACGATACACCTTTTTCTGTAAAGGTCTTCCCACATTTATCGACGCGGAATCGGCTAACGCCGGTCAAAAAAGCCTTTATGTCTACGTAATAAGGGTGTTACTATACCTACCATTCGCATCGGCTCGGCTCGGACGACGCGGCGCGACGCCGATCGACGGCGAAACGAGCCGTTTGCCTATTAGCTCGGCGATAAATCGAGTAGTTTGGTGATACGCACTCGGCTTAAGCCGATTCCGCGTCGATAAATGTGGGTACACCCTAATGATAATTTTTAGTTGGAAAATTCATTTTTAGTTGGAAAATCGTTTTTGTGAACCTTAAATGTATTTTTTCTGAAATTATTATTACTTATTATTATTTTAAGTGACTACACTAATTTCGGTGGAAGACTCCACAAAATAAAAATAAAAAATATTAAATTAATTTCGTCCTTTTTTTATCCTTTTATCATGTTTAGATATCAATATCAATACTCATCACGCGTGTGGAGTTTCCCTAGCTAATTTAATTTGACCCTGTGTTTCCGTCTTATTATTAGACGTGAAATATAAAACCTTTAATGGGTAAAGGTAGTACACGTTTCGGCACGCGACATTCAACAAAAATTTGAAACGTAGGAACAAGTTTTCCGCGGTGAAAATACGGCCTAGTAACAAAGAAGTTACCTCAGGAAACAAAACACAGGGAGTATGAAGAGACTCATGCAGTGACAATAACTGTGAGAGCAAAGAGAGTGCATCAGCATCTTGCTTTGTGCCGCACAACCTCATGCACTTAGCTCTGCTACTAATGTATCAATCTTGCTGATGGACAAGTTTCAGCATATCTCTCGCGAGTCGCATCTCAAAATTATCCCACCTTGTGAAAAATAACTTTGAGTCCCGTTGCTTCAATTTTAAACAACTTTATTGTTCGGAACAGTTTGTCTGAAAACAAAAGGTTAACTTGTCTGTTATCAAAGTTCTGCGAAGTCATATTGCTTTTATTTGATACAATAAAGCCGCGTTTGTTGCTTACAATCACAATCGAATCTATCAGAAAATTTACTCTGGGTGTTTTCAGGTTTTCTGCGGCATTCTCTTTACACAAATATTTGAAATAAATGGAGTCTCGTAACGAGGCGAAACGGATTCTCTAAGGATTTCCTCTCTGTTGTTATAAATCCGGAGAGTTTACACAAATCTCACGTTTGGTATAGGCGCGGCTGTTAGCGCTTGTTAAAATATTTCGCTTTATTTCCATAATCCTATTTCTATTCCTTTATTCGTGTCATGCATTCATTTTATAGAACGTGTTATTTTATGAACAATAAATTTCAGAAGTAAGAGTCAATAACTTAAATTACACAACTGTTCCCAGGCATTCAAAAATGCAAATCACTGTCGATAGTCAATAGATATGTAATAAAATAATCATGAATAATCGGGTTCTTCATAAGCCACTTGTCTGATTGTGGTACCTATGGGCATGCATATAGTGAGTGACGCTTCCCTGCTGCGTCGGCGGCGCACGCGCAGCGGGAGGGCGCGTTACTTACTGCAATTGGTCACGATTACAATTTCACTGACCGTATAAACCCTAATTTAAAATAATATAGATGATCTTTTTATGTAACGCGCGAGTCGTTTCTGTCAAATGAAACGACAGTAAAACGCCTGTTCATTTCATCTACTCACTGAACAACGATGTTTCTCAACAATAATATCAAAAGAATGCGTCCCATAAATTTATCGGTTCTGAACGGAACAGTTATTCCATGGGTCGGAGTAGTTTATCACAGTTCATGGTAATTTTGTAAGCTGATATTGTATCTGGCAACAAAATTGTCGCTACTTATGCTGAACACAGCTATGACCCCATTCCTGATACATAAAGTAGAGTTGCTATACTCTATATAGGTTACCTGATGTTGGCGCTACCATGTTTTTCAAATGTTTACAGCAAAATTCTGGTAAAATTAATTGTACAGCTTTGTGGATACTCGTAAATTTTGTGTTCAACACAAAAGGTCGACTGACTATTATATGTATTTTGTCTTTTCGTTGTTAAGACCACTTTTCTCTTTATAAGATTTTCTTCTTTGGTGATACAATGATAATCCAAAACAAATTGTAGATAACAGTGAGTTTTCCCATGTTTGAAAAAGTATTTATTTATTTTACCATTTATGTACACACATATATAAACAGACAATAAATAATAGAACAGAAATATAGGTACAAAGGTGATGCTTATTTCATAAGAAATCTCTTCCAGCATACCTCCGATAGGACAATAGATAGAGAGAAATAATTGTAAGAGAACTACTATCGTAATAAAATTCATAACACTACTATCCTGTTAAGTAGGTTATACTTAGAATTTAATTTCATTATTACACATTCAAATGATTTTTAATATTTTCACTATGTAGAAAAAACCTACATGAACTTGCGCCTAGATACCAACAGCGTAATTAATACAAACAGTGTTGCCTACAGTTAAACTATCTCTCCACCAGATTCATTTCTAAAATCACCAGAACAAAAAAGAAAACAATAAGTATCTATATTAGTAATTAGTTTCTTTTATTATTGCGTAATAAAATATTAACAATCAGTAAAATGTGGGTCTGGGAAGACAAGAATCCGGAAACTTTTGCGTATATTGTGGTTTTGGAATAGTTAGGCATAACTAGGTAATTGAACTCGCGAAAATTATACCTACGACACACTGAACAGTCCGCGATCGAGTTGACTGAGTTTTGTCTGTACTTTAATTGTAAACTAACTAAACTACAACTAAACATTATTCTACGGGGAATTGCCGCGTACCTATTCTGTATCAAGCGAGATAGTGAGATGGTTCATTTGATGTCATGTCACACAACAATGAACAAATAAAATGATACGTCAATTCACGTCATTCTGACGGATAAGAATTTCTACTAAACCACTAGTAAAATCGACCAGCCACTAAAAGCAATATTTCGCCACTAACAGGCAGTTAACACTAACAGTTTTAGTGGAAAATCCACTAAGTTGGTTACTATTCCATATATTCGTATTTTACAACAAACTATTAATAGGTGGCTAAAACAAAAGCCGGAGTTAAACGATTGCCCTACTGTCGGAATACCTTGGTCAGCGATGGCCGAAGTTAAATTGGTTTGCCAGGACACAAAATTAAGTTATATAACCTGTGCCTGTGCGGTGCCCAACCTGGCACACAATGCACGCCAGCTTGTTGGCAAATTGGCAATTTTAAGCCATTGCATGTTCCTTGAGGATTAATTTTCTCCTTAATTGAAAGCAGCTTTTGGGCTTAATCACTTAAACTACGTTAAGACACACTGAGTCTTGTAATTAGATAATGTTCATTAGTTTTCCTAAGTTATCTTATAAATAGGTTACCTAGAGAGATCTCGTAGATAGCCAAACATCCCTGGGACTTACCATTGATAGTCGACTTAATTGGAAGGAGCACATTAACGGGGAGTGTGATAAATTGTGATGTATGCTAACTAAACTCTATTATTAAATACAAAATTCCATACCAAACTGGTCGAATCAACGATATCTTATCGACGGTTCCCCGGCTATTTGATCTAAGCGATATTTTTTGCGAAATTTAAGTTGTATTAAATGTATGTGTACTACTGAATAAATAAATAATAAATAAACAACGTACCAGTTATATTAAAAAAAATCTTTATAAACAACGACAAACCTTCTTTGAACCGTCGGCGTCGCCGCTTTGAGAGACCACATTTTGGACCTAATTTCAACCAGCGATAAATATTCAAATATTTTTAATAACACCTTTTCAACAAAATGTTGACAAATGAGGGATGCGCATACAAAGATCAAGGGTAGGTACCGTCCCTTTATTTGCATTTAGATGGGTGCGACAAGTTATTGTGGAGTGCGGGGAGGCGGTCGGGCGACCTCGGCGAGTGAGCCGACTGAGCCACGTCACCGCCTGCCTTACCCCACGACTAATTACCGACACTAACAGTAAACCTATTTAATTGCCAATTAAAGCCAAAGGCGTAAACCACGTAATGCAGATAGGTAACGAGTAAGGACATAACATCGACCTGTGTAAGAGTATTTGCGCAATCAGTCTAATCCCTTTGAATGTTTTATGAGACTAATCTTATCGATAATTGAATAAATAAACATGTAAATATCTTGTAGAATGCGACTATGCAGCCAACTTTACAAGCCATTAAGCCCATTTGCCTAATGCCTGTTCAATATATTCGGTTGAATAAATAGTAATGCGGCGATAATGTCGTAACGGCACGCAATGAAGAGAAAACTTTCCCGAGTGTTTATCAAACAAAACAGCTGATGTAGCACATCATATCCAAACAGGTGGCCAGTAGTAAATCTCTGTCATCAAACATCGGATAAGGGTCTACCGTTAGGCGGCAGTGACAAGTGTCTTCACAGGCACCGCTCAGCCCGTACGTCGGCCAAACGAGTGCTCGGAAAATATGGAAATTTCTTAATGGTTAAGTACATAGTATGTTTAGCTTACCTATTCCTTCACGCTCTGCTACAAACTATGCTTTAAAATGGTTATGACTAAACTGTCACTAACAGTGAGTGTCCACAAGTTTCTACGCATTAAATCATCCACAATGAATCAGACACCTTATACGACGAAGTTTTCCGGACTCTACAGTTACTCATATAAATCATTCTTAATTTGAGTGTACAAAAGTACGTCCATTCTACGCAGGCCTACGCAAGTTGTTCACAATGATTAGGAAAAGCGCATACAGCCGTCCGGTCCCACGGCACGACACTACAAGACGGATTGTAAACAAGACAAGAATGTGCGGGGGCGATCCATCTCCGGCCAGGGATTCACAACGATTAGTTGTTCCTTAAAGCAATAACCTGTGAAGTGGTTCCTGTTACTAATTGTACTTAATCCATTCTCCGGCAAGTACCCGACTACCCGCGAGGGATAATCCTGCCTTAGGTTTAGGTTGCTTGATGAATACATTTGGTTAAATTGAATTATGAACGGCAATATCTATGAATCAATCTGGAAGATAATTTGACTATATTGGCTCAGTTTGAATATCGCTCATCCAATAGAACAATGACGTAATTACGTTTTAGCTATTTTTCAGGAGAACGTTTTAAAAGTTTGAAATTGAAAATATGATATATTTCCAATGATTATACTAAAATATTTAATATTTTTATGTATGTTACTTTACTATCAATAATAATTTGTAATAACTTTATGAGAAAACTCAAGAAAACTGTTAAAAACAATCCAAAAAAAAACAAACCTGACGTACACTTATGCCATTTTATAAATAAAATATAACAATTATGACATAAATTAGGTTTTGAAATGGGAATAAATCATGAATTCAAACCACAAATTATTCAATTTAGTTTTATTTGTATAAATCAGTTTACATTTAATTTTATAAACGTATAATAAGAAGTATCAAATGTTTTTTTTTTTTTTTATGAGTTACAAAAATGTAGTTTTTATGTTAAAACAAAGATACCTAGATAATGTAAGATACAAACATGATCATAAAAAACTAAAAAAATAGTGTTTATTTTTAGTTTCCGTGTGACATTTTGAAAAATACGCCAATTCTCTAACGACAGTCACTCACTCTATCGAAAACCACCGTAACTAGAATTCTGTCGTTTTTGTCATAGATAGATCTTTCGAAACGTGAACTTATGACATTCAAAACTCATTTTCGACATTTTCGTAATTACGTCGTTGTTCTATTGGATGAGCGATATATAACATAAATAAATATCTCGGAAATGTAACTTAAAAGAGCAAGAACAGATATTTTAGCCAACGCGAATTTGAACAATTTAGTACGAAAATCAGTGTGTAATCTATATATATAAAAATGAAACCCGTTTTCCGTTGTCACGACATACCTAACATGAAAACGGCTGGACCGATTTCGATGAAATTTGGTATAGAGATAGTTGTTTTTTTATCCCGATATTCCCACGGGATCGACATTTACGCGGGTGAAACCGCGGGGCGCAGCTAGTTTGGGTATAAAAATTGCTGTTCCACAGAAACGACGTCTGGCTGTTTCATCCCCTAACTAAACCCTAAAGTGTTATCTCTTCTTTCTTTTATACCATTTATTTACAATAATCTTGAGTTAACGAGTTTTTGCAAAATATGCTAGGGGTGAGAAACTAATGCGTTTCAAAAACAAATAGGGTACGAAATGTTTATCAAACTTAATTTCCCTAGGTGCCTAGATGTTGCACAACAAACGTAAGTTTTTATGCTAGGCTACAGCTGCTCTTGATTTATGTAGTGAGGCGTAAATTATCTCGAAGGAACATATTGCGCGTAGGAGCTTTTCATTGAAGCACACTTGAGGTCGAGTGCTCAAGAGGTTGACGTCCCTAGAACGTCTCGTCGAGTGGCATGACGTGTATCGCGGTTACAGTTATACATGCGGAAGGGGTTATTAAGAATAAATAACAATACCACCAACAATCGAGAGTGGTTCAGCTCAACAAGGACGAAGGTTCGAGTGGAGACGTCATTGAGGACGGAAGAGTTGACAACCTAAATAATATATGTTTTGCTGTCGATATTGGAAGATGGATGAACCATCATTAACATTATTGGTTTGCTCATACAACAACATTTGCGCAAACTGTTTAGATATTCCATACAAGTGTTTTCAAACTAAGTGGTACGTATAATTTAGGTTTAGGGTAATATAATGTTCCCAGCACAACCAATGTTTAAAATAATTATAACAGATTTCGTGCCTGTTCATGATACCTACGTATGACTCATTTGCAAGAACATCATCTTTTATCTATGACTAGCTAATGCCTTTTTTTTTTTTTGTTTGCTACCTTCTCCGGCGCGCACACAACAAATTACCAAAGTGTCAGCACGATCGGTCGAGCCATTTTCAAGTTTTTGCGAGACTAAGGCACGGCAATGGATTTTTATATACCTATCCTATATGTATACCTAATTAACCCCCTTACTAATAAACGAATTACCTATATCATATGAATAGTTACACAACGATTTCGCTCTTTCAGTCGTCAGTAATTTGGCTTTCGAAAGAAGAAGACAAAGCGTTGTGTAACTATATACAACGTTTATTAGTAAGGGGGATAGATTATACCTTTTACCAACATGTATCTAATACTTGACGAGCAGTTTCATTTTAACCTTTTAATCGTATAATTAATCTAGATAAAACAATGTAATATGAAAATCCAAAACTGAAACTGTCGGTTCACCACAGCTAATAAGACATCCATTCGAGTTGAGCAATCTTCAAATTCGAATCCTAATCCGAGAAAGCTCTCGAACAAGAACAATGTCGTGCGTAACTGTTCAGCTATTCGTTGATCACAGATATTAGTATTATGGCTGTAGTTGATGTAGTCGCATTCCACAAGGAAGTCTATTTTAGACATTGTTAAATCACCATTCGTCCCGTTTCGTGAGTCAGGCGTAACATGTTCTGGGAAACTGTCGCCAGTAATACGTTATGTAGGTACGGTGTCGTCGACGAGGCGCGCATTCTTGTTAACATTGCACGTCTCTGATGCACATTTTTCATTTATGCGACAGTACGTCATGAAATATAGTTGGGTCCTTAGCAATATTCCTTTCTGAATATTGCAAATGCAAATGGAAAATTGTATTTAAAAACTTGTGCTTGCACGAGAAGTGGTCTTTCGCCCACAGTAACACAATCCGGGCGATCACTTATGTTTAAATATTCTTTAATAGTTTGTTATAACAAAAACTTAGAAATAATGTACAGTGTCTTTGATCTCAACACCGACTTAATTGGATAAAAACTTCCCCCGCTTCGAGACTGCCAAAAAAAGTTTCGTTTCAAACTAGTGTGCGTGAAAAAAATTGCTCCCCTTCCGTGAAGCTACAGTGTCAATCCATCAAACTCACGTCCGCGAATCAATACTCTCTCGTACGACTACGTTACATAAAAAGGAATACAATGTAGTTATACGATGTGACAAGTCTGTTGTCGTAAAACCACAGACATAAGGGCCCGCACTCATGAATACTCATCATTGTCGTAAGCCGAATCCGATGTCGAGTTATTGATGGCACGTAATGATGCTCGTTTTGAATACATCCGTTACCGAATCGGAAATATACCTACTCATATCGAACGAGAGAAAATGTCTTTGTTTTCAAAATCTATCAAGTTCACTTCCTTGTGGTTATGGGGTAAAGGATCCGAGGTATCGCTTTCAGGCTGTGTTTTTTCTTCGCTTTGTGCTAATGTTTGGTGATTCTTGTGTTTATTATTATTTTTTTACCTAGTGTTTTTTTTTTTAATTCTGAATATACAGCCAGTATATCAACAGTATAAACATGTCTTTACGTACCTACATATTGTATGCTTCGTCAATAAGGACTTGAAATATAGAAGAAAATACATACATAGATATAAGTAACGAAACCGCTACAAGTCTCCAACCACAACGTGTTGTTGAGTTGATTGTATTTGATACCCGTACAACAGATTGAATTCAGTGCCATACATATGTATGCACGCTGAGGCTGTAACAGTGATACGTACTGCGGATTCGCTGTGAAATTGAAAAAGGCAAACAATTTATTTAGTAGGCCACCCTTGCCCGTCCGCTGAGGGTACGCCATTATTTTTTACGCCGCCGCCTCCTTTCACCTCAATTTTTCCCAGTTTATTGTCGTTTTATACAAATTTTAGGAGCTATTCGATTCGGTTTTGCTTAACGAATATTTATTTTATGATGAGATCTAACCAAAATATATCCACGGATCGCGGTTACGTTTTTATGACTTGCTGAAAACAAACATTAGGCCCATGTTTTCAAACGACATCGTGCGTCATTGCACGCCTGCCCATATTTTGAAATGCTTTTGAAATGAGTTTTCCTTAAATGAAACCATATTTTTCCCATTCAATGTTTATATTCCTTATACTTACATAAATATTATTGTCCTTAACTGAGGAGAAAGGAGGACAAGTAAGTAAATCAACAGTAACGATCCCTCGGAGACAAGACCGGTCGTATCCAATAATGTATAGGATCGGAAGATTGCAGTGGTGACAAGGTAGTAATCCATCGCCGAGCACCATTAACCAACCCATTTCGTTCGGTTCACTTTTACGACTTTAACTGAAGATAAGCAGTTGATACGTTTTACGTACTTAAGTTTCTCCTTTATTTCTCAGTCGACATGGAACCCTAATGAGAATCGAACTTGCCATACCTACTGAAATGTTCTTTTTTTTAAATAAACTCTAGGACTTTTCTTGTTCGAATTGCTAAACGAGAGTTATATTGTACTTATAATTAGACTAGCTGACTCGGCGAACTTCGTACCGCCTCGAAATTAAATAATTTAACAGAGTTCAATAGACACGTGGCGCCATCTATTACCATAATAACGTTATTGTTGTTTTCCTCGGGAACAGCACTTTTTTCGGGATGATAGGTACCCTATGTCCGTTTCTGTAAACCTGACAACGTATATGCAAAATTTCAGAATTATCGATTCAGTGGTTTAGGCGTGAAAAGGTAACAAACAAAACTTACTTTTAGTTAGGATAGGATTTCACGCGGACTAAGTCGCGGGCAGCAGCTAGTAATATTATAAGTTAGGATTATTCGGCACGCAACCGTACAAAATTTCAATAAAATCAATAAAAACAAACGTTAGTAAACACGAACCGTGCTCGCTAATCAGCTTCCAATATATGCGTCAACAAACAATGTTTGGACATACTTACCTACACACACATGTACGCCACTGTATCGGATCTATCTCATGTTTTTTGGATCCGTGTATCTCTCTAAATAAAAACTCGAATAAAATTCAAATCAAAAAGCGTTCACATCTCCATACTGACATGGATCATGTCAGTATGGATGGAGTATATATGGATCCTATAACATATTCGTGTAGGGAGGATAATTCAAACACATTTTCTCTAGCAAAAATAATTTGTTATGCAGAAAGAGTCACGTTAGCTATTGTGTTCATCGAAGCAACGGATTGGAAAATATGATGCTACGAGTATCATCAACTACTGGTCTGATAAATAGAATTAGGTACGTGTCAATGTAGGATTACATTGATACGTAATGCTGTTTCTCAGACCATCATCTCATCACATTATCATCATTTCAGTCGAAAGACGTCCACTGCTGGACATAGGCCTCTCCCAAGCACCTCCACTTCGACCGGTTCTGTGCTTCTCGCATCCAACGGGTTCCTGCGGCCTTCACAAGGTCGTCGGTCCACCTTGTGGGACGCCTTCCAACGCTACGTCTTCCGGTACGCGGTCGCCACTCCACAACCTTTAGGCACAGAATACTTAAAGTACTACATACAGAAAGGCCACTCCCTTCCCCGCACTAACATCAGTTACCGCACCTCACCCCGCACTTCGGCGTATTCGTCGCAGTTCTTTAACAAGAGCGCTCGCAAACACAAGTACCTCACGCACACATTCATACGTATACAAACGTCATTTTTTAATGTAGTAGTAGTAGTAGGTAATTATTTTGCGAGCGTTGTATGGAGTGTCCGGGGTGTGCTTTAGGGCCCCATCGGCCATCTGACCAACATCTACATGCTTTTATTTTTAACCGACTTCAAAAAAAGGAGGAGGTTATCAATTCGACTGTATTTTTTTTTATTTATTTTTTTTTTTTTTTTTTATGTTTGTTACCTCATAACTTGCGACTGGGTGAACCGATTTTCATGATTCTTTTTTTATTTGAAAGCTGGTGCTTCCCGTGTGGTCCCATTGTCACCATTTCAATATCTGATGATGGGATCTTAGAGAAATCGAGGGCAACCCTCAAATTTATATTTTATGAAGTATCTTGTGTATTTGCGTATGGTTGTCACCATCTCAGGTAGCTGGGCTGATGATGGAAGGTACAACTCCTTAACAGTAAGAAGTTACTCGAACAGGCAAGGGCTGTTTTTATTAGTAAATTGTTTTGATGTTTGATAGGGCATTTGTCACATTTGGTCTCATGATCATCAAGTCATGACCTGATGCTGCAGTCAGGATAGTCTGCAGAGTACCTAACTCCTCGACAACTAACAGCAGATATATCGTGTTTAGGCTCATTGAAAAGGGCTCGATGTGTGGATAAAAGTACTGTTAATGAGGAACACCGAAGTACATAGAGATCTGATGCTGAAGCCAGGAGCATCAGAAAAAGTACAAACCTTGAAATTACAGTACAGTAGTCGTGTTTGGGCTCATTTTAAACAGGACTAAATTTTAAGTTCAATGCAATGTTGACATAAGTCTGGCCTGATGCTGCAGCCAGGATTATCAGCATCTAGTCTAAAAACATCAGGTCAGGATTTGATGATGGGATCCTGGAGAAATCGAAGGAACTCTTCAAATATTATAGGCACACCTATAGCGATTTGGGTATTTTTTATAGTAACTCGTGCACTCGCTCTCGGAAAGCACCATTTGGTGAAGTGGAACTGATGATGAAGACCACAGATGGCCTCCAGAACTACTCAATAATATATAAGTATTTCACGGGTTGCTATTCGATTACTTTAATATGGTTGCTAAGCAATTTATGCTCGTCACAATGTGAATGGTGATATGGAGCTAATGGTGGACCTGGAGAACTCCTCAACAATTAACTTCCCTGCATCGGGAAAAGCAATAATTTGTTTGTAAAAGGCGATGAGCACTAAGCTATTGTAACTTAGATAAATTATAAGCAGACCCACTAAAAAGCGTGAAATAAAAACTTTTTAAGAAAAAAAAACCGACTTCCAAAAAAACACTACAAAGTGAAAAATAACTTTAATTTCGGAAGTCGGTGGCAAAAAATTAAAATACAGATCCAAAGACACCGACTTCCGAAATTAAAGTTATTTTTCACTTTGTAGTGTTTTTTTGGAAGTCGGTTTTTTTTTCTTAAAAAGTTTTTTTTAAATGGATACTCTGGATTTATTGATTACTAGCTTCTGCCCGCGACTTCGTACGCGTGAAATTTCTTGTTCCTCTGACCCACCCGGTCGCATCGCATCGCCTGCCCGCACTATTACTTCGTTTTCTCCTAGCGTTCTTTCCGACTTTTTTTCTTTTGGCTCGGCTTCTAAGGGTCATAGCGTGATGTTAATGCCTATAACCTTCCTTAAGAATTGGGCTATCAAAAACAAAAAGATTTTTTCAAATCTGACTGACAGTTCCAGAGATTACCCCCTTCATACAAACAAACAAACAAAGGAGATGTTTCAAAATGTATGGAGCCTGGGCCAGGTCCTTGTACACTATGCTTAAAAATAGGGAAATTCATATAAAACAGTTCTCAACTGTCCAATTACTTTATAATGGCTTGGTTTGCTGGGAAACACAAGAAATTACACTTGAAATTGCAACACACAACAAAATCCCGTCATGGCGGTAAGCTGTCATTTTGATTGATTAATGACGTTTGACATGTTTGTTTCTATGGAGGTTCTTTGTCTAAGGACTGAAGTGACAGTGTTGTGACAGCTGACAGTTCTCTTTCTATGATCAATGGTCGATCTATGATTTACTGTCATTGGTTTTAAGCACAGAGTAACAAAACTGGTGAGACAACATGTTGAAAGTCGATAATAATTGATAAATATCAATTCACTCCCACAACATTTGTGAATGTAATTGAATTATCTGTATTTTTCCCGAATTCTACAGATTTTTCTCTTTTTTAACAGACTTCAAAAAGGTGGTTCTGTATTTTTGAGTTACTGTAGGTACATAGACCTGGCCCATTTTGAAACATCTCCTTTTACCTACCTCTTTATAATATTATATTAGTATAGAGTAGATTATCAGCCGTTTGTGTCCCACTGTCCCACTGTACGCTAAAAGCTTTTCTTCCCTCCTTCCACTTAGGTTACTATGTATAGCAAATCTTATTTCCTTTTTCACTTTGGTGCAGTGAAATAGTTCTACTATCTATTGCATAATAAATGATCCACCAATTGCACCTAATTGTTCTTAAATAATTAATCCTGCTTGGCTACTCTTGTATACCTACACATGGATCGATAGTCATCGATTTGTGGCTAATGCGCTCTATTGTGCGTAGACTGCAGTGGTAGCTGTGCTAAGTAATTACATATTATTACAACGTAATGAGCGATATGTAGAGCAGTCATAGCACAGTGGTAACGGCCCCGACTTACGGCTTACGTCGTGGGTTTGAACCTAGACAGGCGCTTTACTTTGTGTGAATAATTTCATCACCACTGCTCTCAAAACGGTAAAGGAAAACATAGTGAGGAAACCGGCATGTCCTAGAAATATTACATCTACCAACCCGCACTGGGCCCGCGGGGCGGATTACGGCCCACTTCCTCTCACAGAGAGGAGGCATGTGTCCCAGCAGTGGGAACATTATAGGCTGATTATGCTTATAAGCCCAAGGGCAATGTAGATTTCATAGAATGTGTGTGATGACGAAAATCGTTTAGCATGGAGGACATGGATGGATACTGCTTTTATTACATAAAGTTCTGGTGACTTTTGGCAGTCATTGTTAAGGCATCAATGCCACTACGAAGATAATATCCTACGATGTAGTCGAGCACTACGACTAGTTTAGGGAAACATGACGCTATTGTTTTCCTAAGAAAATTGATCGTGATGCAAAATCTATGTGGTTTAGACGCATCCTGAAAACGTAAAGCACCTATATGAGTGACTGGGAGGGAGCTTATTTTAATATTACTCATTATTTAAACATAATTACATAACATAGGTCTATTATTATGCATTGCAACAAAAATCTTAATTAAAACTACGTTTAAACGTTAATTTGAAAACTCATCGAGGTATTTTTAAGAGAGACCTTCAGATTGTTGGTTTAGGATTCGTGTTTGAGTTACGAAAGCAATCAAATATTTGGGTTATTAGCTATTCGTTTATTATACCATACTTGCACCCTTTTCAATTTAATTGAGAAATTTAAAAAAGCATTACCTCTCGTCGCAAAAATGTTAATGTCATAATTTCTTAGATATTGCACAATATAACCAAGTACGTATTTTTAACATTCATCGTGTTATTTTCTCCTTTTCAATGGGCTATAAGTAGGTACATTACAGCCTGAAGCCCTAACACAATCAATGTTTTTGCAACGATCCCCGCTCGGTCGCGCTAAGCTAGGCAGCTCGCTTAAAATATTCCGGAACCACGCAAAACCTATGACGTCAAGTACCCTTTATCCCAAAGGCTTAGCAGGATAAGAGCTACGAGGGTACAACCCAGCTGACTTTTTAACGAGACAAACGTGTGTTTCATAAATCATTTAACTGAAAATGGAGATATGCGGCGTTTATGTAAAAGCAGCGGTTTGCGTTCACGTCAAAGAGCTGTCCATTGGCAACACAGCGTGACAAATTAACAAATATTTACCGTTAATGGAGTCTGACACATAGCCGCGTCCGAGTCCGCTTTATTACCCTTCGATGAGGCTTTATCTAGCATACGTTCACACGGCTATCGTAACGTATCAGGCTGCGCGGTTGTTGTGTTAATTTTGAAAATGTACGGGGTAATGAATTCGCGGCACGTTACATTAATAACACAACACAAAGGTGCTTTTGGAGGGCTATAGTGTTTCATTAACAGGATATCTGGATTTTCCAACACAATATTATATTATTAATATAATGAGGTTGCTGTGGGATACACATTTAGCGTGGATTTCGCGGTGCTTTTCGTGAAATCCTACGTGGAAAAACATGTTGTGAGGATAATAAATAATAATTAACAATGTAATATTAGTAGATAGATAGAGTACATAATGTCTGAAGAGGGTTTAGCGTGGGTTAAAGCATTAAAACAAGCTAAGTAATAACATAATAATATAATCAGTTAAGAATTTGAAAATACCATGTGTGAAAAGCAAGTTTTCCCCAACTTTACAATCAACATAGTCCAAAATAGTTGTTAGGCCTTTTGAAACGAGAAATTTATCATATCTCACCGGAAAGAAAGCGCAAATATAGTATAATAGAGTAGTAGAGGTAGGTATAGCCGGGAAAAGTTCGAAAAAGCTCTTAAATAAATAAGAAAACTATACGAAAATATCACATAGAGACTGAATTATCTTATCGTCTTGAAAGCTCTACAGAAACCAGTTACTTAAAGTGGACTTCACCAAATAATACCGAGTTCGGGGAATGATAAGGAGACAGCACCTATTGGTAGGCATGCCACCCCAAAAAGCTAGACGAAATGTGTCTAAAAGCCTGCCCTACCTCTTTTTTGGCAACTTTATCAAACCTCAGTCTACATTCACTCGATTGAATGTGGTATAGAAAATGATAAAAAGAAATATTAAGGTATTCGTGCCCAGTCGAGTATTTTTACCCTATCTACATCTACGGTCCGGGGAGTAACAATAAAAAGAAGAGCTGGATATTTTGTGGAAATTATGTATATTGCATGAATATGTATGTAAAATAAGAGTTATTGGAAGGTCAGTGTGATAAAGACGGCTGGGAGGGGGTAGTGGGCACGCGTGGGCCATATCTAAGGATTTAGTTTTGTGGCAGTTATTACACCCGCTACGTGTCCCCTTGCCCCCCGTGCCCCCATGTGTCCCTTGTCCCCCAGTCTCCCGCCAACGCTGCCCACAATCGAGGGTGCGATCGGAAAACGCGATATTATCAATTCGCGAAACTTCTCTTTTTGTTGCGACTGCATCGGGGGAAAATTAAAATGTATGGAAATGCGTACATACGAACAATAACGTTTTTTTTTGTTGCCACTGTTGCCAGCTGTGTTTGAAAACAATCCATAAAAAATGTTTCTCTAGACACTTAACTCCGATGATGTGTTTGAAGAAGATTAGCATTTCAGCTTTTTATTTTTAAAAGCCCCATAGCCATAGCCTATTGAATATTCATTAGGTAGGTACCCGGCCCGGATCAATAACATCTGCTCAGGAATGTAAAAATCAATATGGCTGCATAATTGCCGCTCATTACGTCCTAGCACCCAGCCTTGGGTAATTAGCACTTATTTTGAATTCACAAAGAGGCAATCAAGTTAAAAAATTATGTTGCACGCGACCTAAAAGGTGGTACGGTCAGCAACGAAGGTACCACTAACATTTAAGTTAGTATCAACAAAATAAATTGACCTGCAATTTTCGATACACTGCTTTTCAGCACTTTTGTGTTATTTTTTAATTGTTCTCAATAATTATATTTAAAAAAACTGAAGTGTTAATCGGCTTTCGTTGCTGACGGTACCTAAAGTAACATTTCTCAACGAGGTTGAAACTTGAAAGCTGTGCGAATTTTTCTTTGTCCTAAGAGCGTCACGTGCTTAAGCTTTTTATTATCCTTACTCCCCCTGCTGGAGGGATGTGGCGTATTCGTGGAATTGCCTGCCGTTTCCTTGCAAATGAAGCAATAGCTTCCGTTCACAGGAAATTTCATGGCAACCAATTAATACGTCTGGTGTTGTCTAACTGTTTTATGATCAGCGCAAGTACTGGTTTCGGCGAAGATAGTTTCAATTTTAATTCAACGCTTGCTTTCATTTTTCGTTTTGATTTTTGAATTAATAATTGAAACTAAGCTCTTATTTTACATAAAATTGGGAAACAGACTGTGAGGCATTCGTTTCTTATTTTAAGTGATCTGCTATACAAATATGTGAATTACAAATGTAAATCTCGTAAGAAAAGTGTCTCAAAGAAACACATAAACTTTGAAACACAATCTAAACTAAATAAGAACCCAATTATAAACGTAAAAATAAAAATTTATAAGAGACCAACCACTGAGAATCATAAATAGGGCGCGTAATGAATTCCGTGAAGACCTCCGTAAGAGGAACGTGACACAAATCCTGGCTCAATAAACGAGACGAGTGACGAGGCCGCGCCGCAGCCTGCGAGACGCGTGACGCGGGCCCCGAGCGAAGCCATCCCTCATAGAAACAAGACCAACCACTCTCGCGTCCTTATACCTAATCTCCTTTATATTCCTCGCTTACATATAAAATGTTTCTGGTATTACCGCCATATAACATTTTACGTATCCTCGCATAACCATTTCGCAGTTACGGGGCATGTTACTTTAAAATTAAACAGACATAAACCATGACCTGCTTCACTACCAAAGATCTCTTTAAAATACGATTATAGAAACAGTGCGATTAGGACATCGTTACGTTAATACTAAATTCGACGTAAGAACATCGATGTGTTTGTAAACATAAAACTAACGCAAATGACGTCTCGCTGCAGGACAGAATGCGGCTGGCACGGCGCCAATGTTGTGCTTCAACGCCCTTTTATCTCTCGTCAAAATACCAAAAATAAAACACTTATTTAACATTTTACACGTGTTACACATTCCTAAATCGATGACAAATGTTTTATTACGTTTTAAAAATAGTTTTCTTTCTTTTCAGGGACGATACTTGGCGTCGAAGTGCATTTCGAAAATAAGGATAGTGGGTTTTTTCTAAAACACACGGCGAGATGGAGCGGTTCGGGCCCACCGCCGGAACCCATGGGCACGGCTCTGCCCGGCGCCCTGTTATCACTAGATCGGTTCACAGTATTACAAGGCTCTGCGCCAGCATCAGTGCGGGCTACGTACGGACCCTTCTCTACTAAACAGACAGTGCCAGCGCGATATGCAGTTCCAGATCCTTTGGAACCACCAAGGAGAAATGCGTCTTTGATAGAATTGCAAGACGCTACTGCGCACAGACTCGATGTGTCTGCGCACCTGGTGTTCCGGGAGCTTCCTCGCGATGCTCCCGTGCTACGTGTGCTGTTCCACACCGGTGGTGAGGGCGGTGCAAGACGTGCCGCGACACGGCCGCGTCGGGTGTGTATTACGTTACATGCGAGTTACGGAGCGCGAACATTAACTGCGACATGTGGCCCTGAAGGCGAAGAAGGTGCTTGCCTCGCTGAATTAACTGTACCAGCTGCGTGGTGGCCTGCGGATGGAAAGGGCAAGAGACCACCACGGACAGTGCGATTAGCTTACAGTGCAGCTGAAGCCGGCAGTGGAGAAACAACTGAAGGCGCGTGTGGGCGTGTGTCTGTGCAGCCTGCATGGCCCCTGGGTTCCGTCACGTTGGCTGGAGCTCGTGCTGGGTATAGAGAAGCTCGAGCCGGCGATGCTGCTCTCCTCCTACCCCGAGCACCACTGTATCCACACTCTCGACTACATCTGCCCTTCGTAGTGCGGCGTGACACCAGCCATACAATTTCACATGTTGTCATCAGGTGAGTTCATGTTTACTTTGTTCGTATATGTACTCATGTAAAGCCTTGTAATTTATCCTTCTAAAGTGCTCGTATCTTGGCAAAAACTTGACAATGGTCATTAAAATTGTGATTAAACGGCAGTGCTTAACTGTAGCCTCGATGCCACCCAGGTAGTGTCAGACTTTCTGTAAGCCTGACATAGCGGTTTGTAATCCCACACCTGGAGAAAATCTGTCAACGCATGAGCCGCTTCAAGTTAACGACGAACAACTTGCGCATCTCTGTGTTATGTCACGCTGACTAATATTTATTGGTACTCCGCCCAACTGGGACTGGTTTATTGCTTGTCAACCGCGATCTTCTATTTTGCGTGGGAAGTAAGGGACATGAAATAATTCATTAGATTTTGACAGTTATGTTTTTATTCTCATCAGAATGTAAACAAAAATTTGAAGTTGCCACAAACTAAACCTATTGTTCTGTCGTAACTTTTGGCAAGTTGTGAGTGGCTCACCGCAGTGGTTGGAGGACGGACGAGGTGCCAACTGCTAACAAAACAAGTTCACATGTACCCTGAAGTACCGAACAGGCGGTCGCATCTCACGGCTTAACTGCAAACTGTCGACCTCAAAGCGTCAATTAAAACTTTTTCAGTTATTCTAGTTTTTAACTGAATAACGACTCCTCCAGAATCACCTCGTTTATTTGACACAATTTATTGCTCTTTAGGATCAAGTTTATTCTTCAAATAATTCTTGGTCGCGTTCTAGACGACCGCAAAAGATACGAGTACCTACTACTTAAGTAGTTAGAACAAGAGATGACATTTTTATCGTTAAACTACATTATGTGTAAAATTGAAGACGCTTTTCTGAACTTTATTTGATTTATATTGTAATTTTATGATTATTTTGTTTTATGTCTATAATAAATTGTGTCTTACTTTGTTTACTTAGATTGATACAAGCTCTTTGTGAAAATTCTGGAATCCTTATAAAAATAAATACTTATTAACATCGTACCTATCTACATAGTAATAGTCATTTCTTTGTTACATTTGAAAAGAACTTCTTCTCAGACCATAATTGAGTTTTTATATTATATTGGTTTAGTAGGAACCTGTGCATTCAATATTATACGGACTATGTACTTAGGTACTGCCTAGAAGGAACTAAGCTTTTCTCTGACTACCAAACGATCATAATTCTTCTTTTAAGTAGAAAAGATCTCCGTACAATTTCCCAAGCTCTGCCCTAATATTGAGTTACGACATTCTCCTAGGTGCTTTTCTATTCCTCCTAACCGTAATATACCACCACTGCACTAAACCATTTGAGAACGAAAATTCGAAGAACACTGCGCAAATATTGATATATGATCAGATAGTTATAACAAATGCTGCTAAAGTCAGCCATGAATATTAAAGTCCTTTTCAACATCGCCAATACAATTGTACTTAGATAGAATTGTGATAGTTTGAAATCCACGATGATATTGCACGGAATAGTTGGAGAATTGTATTGTTTTTGAACTCAAAATAGAGAAATCAACCAACCGAAAGCTACCTTCATAGACATTTAATTAGCTACACTACAATTTATCGATAATAATCAATCGGTCATACTCAAAGCTTACTGAGTCTGTAATAAACTCATCAATATAAAACACGTAGGTTCACTTATAACGATAACCAAGCACTTCACTTATAACGATATCCTTATAAGCTCAGTGCTCACATATTATACGAACAATAAAAACGTAAATGAAAAATACTTACAGCGTATACAATTTCTAGCTGTTCGCGTAAAAAGGCCGTGATTGCGCGATTGTGGAGCTCGCAGTGATTGTGTCCCGGCGTGCACTATTGCAATCTTTACACCCGACGCTTCAAGTGCTACACGAGAATCTAATGGAATCAATATCCTGTCGATATCGCTAAAAGGCGCTAGTCTATTTCAAAAGAAATGAGCGGACATGCAGCTGGAATAAGTTTTAATTTTACACTTTAAAGAGTTGAATAAGGAAGTAGCTGTGATGTATTTATACTTACAATCGTTCGTATATTATGCGCCACCTGCTCCAAAACTTCATCGTGGATACGAGTATCTGTTTCTCGTTTTGAGTTACGGTTTTAGTCGCACCCGCACAGGAATACTCGACTGCAACCGACTAAATGGAAATTTATGTCTCCTTCGGCTTAGCTATTAAAATAAATTTTACTATTCCAACAATAACGTGAGACAGTTTAGCTAACTGCGGCTTTACGTGAACCTGATCCTCCGTTACCCATTGTATAGATCCTTATGTAAGTTTGTACCTAAATCTAACTTTGTTAAACGCATAAGCGAAAACTAGCCAACAAGTTCAAAGCATGAAATAAATTATCCTCAATGCAGGGAAACCTGCATTCAGTTAAACATAGCTTTGATCTCTTCTCTTTTACGATTGGTATTCTAAGAGGCGCATTTGTGTCAGTGTACTTTAGGACCGGAAGAAGTGCACAGCGCACATTATGCCGTCAAACACAAGTGAGGGAATGGGGACAAAAGATAATACGCAAACAATGAATGTTGAGTTATTAATTAATGCAGGTTATTGCTATTTTTATGCTGGATCGTCACATTGCCAACAATCAACAATGGACTATCAATATTCAGTACCTCATTTTATAATCGCGAATGATTGTAATGAATTATTATGTTTCAATGATCCATTTAGAGATTCGTTAACATTCGTTGCACTGCTGCACTGAAAATTTTCCGACAGGACAAACTTAGAAGTAGAAAGAACTCAGTGAAATGACTATAGTAATATTGATAATAAAAACTGTATAAATTGTCCTGTAGAATGAAGGTGAAGTCAGGTCTACGGCTGGTGAGCGTGACTGCTGCGAACTCTCGCTGGGCGGTGACTGCCGAAGTGAAGCCACGCGCCGCCACCGTCACGGCGACGAGACTCGAACAACCACTACGAGAAGACGAAGCTCCTGATACGTAAGTACCCCGCCTAATGTGACGTAGTTACTTTTTGTTAATGGTTTGATTGAGTGCTTCATTTGTTGATCAAACGGGTTATTGAGGTGAATCTAATCGATAAACTAATCACTTAATCAGTTATGTCGTAGTAATGAGCATAATCTGTGATCCAAAAGCTTCTCTAAAATCGGCTACACACAAGTGCGTCAAGGTATTATTCAATGTGATTAATAGCCGCTGGATTCTACCGTTGTTCTAAGGGTGGATTTGACCCCAAGTCGAACTAGCAAATGTTAAAATTACTTCCAAATTAGTCCAAGTGCGGCATCATATTCGAAATGAACAAAGAACCCCTTTCTTAGCTTGTGAGTGGAAATTACATTAGACTAGGTGAAGTTAATTAACTAAATTAGAAGCATGAGGACAAAGCTCCTTTTCACATCCACTTTCAGAGCACTTTATTGCAGCTTCCTGAGCCACTAACTACTACTTTCCGTTATAAAAGTATCCGGATGCGACGTAGATAATAGTCCCCACAAAGATATTGTAAAATTAAACAATAAGATCGTTGAACAAGAGCAATTTCAGCTTCACGCTGAAATAGCGACAGAAATTGCAATAAAATTGAAAAGAGACATTCATTTTCAAAAATAAATCCGATAAAATAAAAATGCCATCTGCAATTCTACGTTTTCCCACTTTAGCGATAAAATGCTCTTGCAATCGGAGTGGTCGTAGATAAAGTGGGTGCCTTCTAGCTAGCCGCCTAGGTCATCTGAGCGAGAGACTTTCAAGAATTCATTCCATTTCTAAGTATTTCTTAAGTTCTTCATTGAGATGTTTACTTCTATTGTGTAAAGGTCATAATATGGCTATCTAAACAACAACGGCCTTAATGTTCTACAATAATATTTTGTTGTATTAGTTAAATTTCGATGCACACTTTTATGTAATTTATGAAACAGTCGTGTATCCTACTATCCTATCCTACTATCCTATTCTATCCTACCTTTTCCTACTAGTTTTCCTACTAATATTATAAACGCGAAAGTTTGTGAGGAAGGATGGATGGATGTTTGTTACTCTTTCACGTGAAAACTACTGCACGGATGTTGATGAAACTTTACAGTAATATGTACCTACATCAGAATAACACATTAGATACTTTTTATCCCGATATTCCCACGGTATCGACATTTATTCTTGTGAAACCGTGGGGCGCTGCTAGTGGTTCATAAACGCCCATGGCGTTCATTTGTTCTATGTACCCGTACATAAATAAACATCTAGTTAAACGAGTTTCGCACCAAAATGAAAATTTATTTTTATTCTTCACGTTTTGTAACAGAATGTTTCCATTTCTCATTTCTTTGGCGGGATTTGTTCACAATTTCGCCCACGACTACTTTGCATTTGCACAGCCATAAATTTTGTCAGCGCTTTTCCGCTTAATGAAACTCGATGTCACGACTAACTTTTTATTGTTTAGATAATTCGTGTTTCCACTGCGCAACGTAAAGAGACAACACCCAAATAGTACGTGAACTTTGAGAATAAAGTCTAAATAATACGACTATTGATTTATTATGACCCGGGATATATTCACCTTCAAGATATTCGACCTCAATAAACAACCTTTTAGGTATTAAAAGCTTTTAGGCTCAGTAAGTTTATGAACTGAATATTGTAACTTCATTTAACGATATAGGGATTCTGAGGAGAGCAGCGGCGTCGGTGAGCCTGGCTGGGAGGAGATCCTCACGTGGCTCGTGGAGGTCGGCGCTGAGGGGGAGGGTGACGGAGAGGGATCGGAGGGAGAGTCGGGGCGAGGAACTGCCCGCATCAGCTGGTCAGCCAAAGTATCTTCAGCGCCCACCATGACCTCTACCACGGAAGAACCGCCTCATGAACACAGAGTCAACACCAGACTTGACATAGAAAAGGATGACATACAGGCTGTGCTGCCAATTTCTAAGGTAATTTAACGACTTGTTAACCGTAGTCATATCATCTTACGTACATGCTACATAAAATTAATTCAAACAGGATTTATAGCATGTTGAAAGCATTTATAGGGATATTCACGACCTGCTCTTGATTAAAACGTTGAAATACTTTCAGTGAAAGCATAACACTTTAAAAGATGTATGTTCTTATGAACGGCGTACTACCTAGCAATTTACTACGATTAACGGGTGCTAACACCTATACATTTTTATCTTACTTTCCATTTAAAACGTATCTTTGTAATAAATGCGAATAGTGATTACAATCACGGACACCCACTCGATTATTCGACTATTATCGACACAGGTGCTCGAAATCAACAATTTATTAAGACATCGATTGTAAGCGATAAATTACCCGAAAGGTATTTTCTTTGTAATTAATGGAACGAAGGGATCCCCTTTTATTACTATAACGATATCTTTATTGGGTTCCAAAGGTTTTTATTAGAGTGACTCGGTGCGAACGATTCTGAGTGAGTTAAACAGTTATACAGGGTCAAATTAAATTAGCTAGCAAAACTTTGCAGATGTGTTGGGTATCGATATCTAAACTTTGCAGATGTGTTGGGTATCGATATCTAAACTTTGCAGATGTGTTGGGTATCGATATCTAAACTTTGCAGATGTGTTGGGTATCGATATCTAAACTTTGCAGATGTGTTGGGTATCGATATCTAAACTTTGCAGATGTGTTGGGTATCGATATCTAAACTTTGCAGATGTGTTGGGTATCGATATCTAAACTTTGCAGATGTGTTGGGTATCGATATCTAAACACGATAAAATAAAAATATTTAATTATTTTTGAGGGGTCGACGTCCGCTGTCAGGGGGCTTAAAAAGGCCACTTTGGCAGAATCATAAAATGATAACATTATGAATCATAATAAAAGTCGTAAAATGGTCACATACTGACAATTCATAATATTATTTGCGTACAATTTCATATCACCCAATTCATCTGTTTGACAGTTTTGTACGGAGATTCGTAAAATGGTTCACAAAATATGAATTGCTTTAATGTCAAATAATGTAATGAATTGTCAGTTTGTGACCATTTTAAGACTTTTATTATGATTCATAATGTTATCCTTTTATGATTCTGCCAAAGTGGCCTTTTTAGGCCCCCTGTGTTCTTACTTAAAGTATGAGTTTGGAAAATGAGTTTTATTCTGTTTTATGTTTAGATATCGATACCCACATCTGTGAAGTTTCGCTAGCTAATTACATTTGACCCTGTATATGTAGATGCAGTAATTTTTTTTGGGTTCATAAATGGCACTGATATTATTTTCATCAGAATTTTATTTAATTTCAGAAGTATTATTATGTCTGCTACGAGCGTGATTGTACGAAATAGCTGAGATTAACTTTTAATGGTACACTCTTAGTATGAATGAAGTGGTGTAATGGGAGCTTTATCGCGAGCTAATGGAGGCTATGGTGGGTCGCAGCCGCCCACCGCGCCCACCGCGCCCACCGCGTGGCTGCTCGCGCGCGGCTTGTTCGCCTCCGTCACATTGTGAATAACTGCTTTAGTCATTATTCATTGATGTCGATGATTGTTTGTTATCAAAATCAATGTTCAAGACTTAGTTTTGCGGTATCATAAAAATACCATCTTTATTATAAACATAGTTCGCAAAAATAAACTCTCTATTTTAAATTAATATTTGACGTTAATAGCCCTATTCATTGCGCAATAATTTTACAGCCATTAGTCTGTCACAATAACGAATTAGGGATCAAAAAAATCTCCTAACATTTAAATTACATCGAACTTTAAGAACACGAACCACGTTTATGATCTTTTCAAGCAATTTGGCGTTTTTCCATTTCTTGTAACACGGATTCATCGTTAATTTAATTTGAACGTTCTATTAAATCGGGGAATCGGGTTGTGGGACTTTGGGGACTCGTGTGGCAGACAAACACATTGTTTCAGCGCCCGTATAATTTCCATACGTCTGCAGCAACGTGTGGGGTCCCGACGGTGCGGCTTTAAATGAAGTTACAGAATAATATTTATAAAGCAATTAGTTTATCTCAATATTAGCGTGGAGTCATTAAGTCGGGCCGCGGGCGCTCCGGCTGGAGTGGGTAGAGTGGGCTCTTCATATCTGCTCACTGACGGATGAACGCTCGCTCCTTGTCTACCGCCCAACTAGATGATTAAAGCAATTAAATTACGACGTGAGTGATGGAGTGTTTGTATGTATTCAATCTGCTTAATCTTGACCTACAAAATAATGACTACGCCTACCTATTTGACAGCAACAGTGAGCTATCACTAGACATGTTCTCCAACACAACAGGAAAAATAAAAAGAAATGGAATGAAACGTATATACGACGGCATTATGAATAAGATTGTAATTGATTTGTGCGCATTTGGTCAGTTTGACATAACACCGAATAATATTAGCATACAAACGGAACCTTATAATGTTATAAACTCACCTCAATTGCATGAAAAAGAAACCAACAACCAGTTTTTTCTCTGAGAAATATATGTATATCCTACATCAGAATATTGCAGGTTTAATTAACAAATCTGATGCATTATGTGTAAACTTAGAAGAACTGGTAGACAGCAACAAAATTGTAGACGTCATATGTATTTCTGAGCACTTTATGATGACAGGATTTGAGTCAAACTTATACCTACCAAATTACAATTTGGCTTCATTTTACAGTAGAACAAATAGTAAAAGAGGAGGAACATGTATTTTACTTAAAAAAGAACATAAATTCAGAGATATTCCAGAAATCCGCAAATTTTGTCTTGACTGTATATTAGAAGGTTGTGCAATTGAACTACTTGACTTTAAAATTATCATTGTTTGTATATATAGGGTACCTAAACAAAATAACTTGTATACGTTCTTTCATAAACTGGAAAAATTTCTGACTTATATAGCCAAATTGAATTGTAAAAATATTATAATTACTGGTGATTTTAATATAGATGTTTTAAAACGCAATAATGTAACATTAGATTTTGAATGTTTACTGTTAAACTACAATTTAAAACTGGCTTTACATGAACCAACCAGATTCGCCAGTGGAACTTGCATTGATAATTTTGCACATAACTTTAAAAAGGGATGTAAATCTGAAATTTTGGAATTGGGCCTGTCGGACCATACAGCCCAATTAATCAAAGTCCCTGTTAAAAAAAATCTGACATTGCATTATTGGCGTTCAATGAAACGTGATTATTGCAAGGAAAATATTGATAAATTTAAAATGTGTGTTAAGAACTTCGCTTTCTCGGATATTTACCTCACTGAGGACCCAAACACAGCTTATCGACACTTTATAGCTGATTTTAAACTTTTTTATGACCTTTGTTTTCCACGAACCCAATATTTAATAAGAGTCAATCATAAACCAAAGTGGGTATCACGTGGTGTAAAAATTTGCAGTCGAAAGAAAAAAGACTTGCTTTGGAAATCCAGACTAAACTCAACAAAAGACAACAAATTAAAGTACTTAAATTATAGTCAGTTATTCAAAAAAATTATAAAACTAACAAAACGGGCGCAAAATAACTATAAAATATTAACGTCTCAAAATAAAACTAAAACAGCGTGGCGGATTATAAACGAAACGAGACTTAACACCCCAAAAGAATCCATAGATAAAATAAAAATTGATGAAAATAACGTCCTTGATAATCCAACAGAAATAGCGAACGCATTTAATAATTATTTTATTGAAAAAGTCAATCCCCTACCGGGTGCCGGGAACAAAGTAACGTCTTTAATTAATCACCGATTAAATTCAATGTTTCTTGCACCAAGTTCACCCTACCAGATTAATAAAATTATAAACAACCTTAAAAATACCAACAGTGTAGGATATGATGGTATCTCTACTAAAATAATTAAAGCAGTAAATGAGGATATATGCCATCACTTGAGTCACATTCTGAATTTGTCGATATCGTCTGGAATATTTCCACAAGATCTTAAACTATCCGTTATAAAACCTTTATTCAAAAAAGGATGCAAACAGTTAATGGTGAATTATAGGCCTATTGCACTATTATCAATATTTTCAAAAATTTTCGAAAAGTATCTTTATAGCGAACTTAATTCATATCTAGAAAAAAATAAAATATTGTGCAATGAACAAAAGGGTTTTCGACAAAATAAAACCACGAATATGGCCATTTATGAATTTATCCAAAATGTTATAGGCCACGTTGACAAAACAGTTCCAGCTTGTGCAATTTATTGCGATATGTCACAGGCGTTTGATTATGTAGATCATAATATACTAATCAGTAAACTTGAAGCATACGGCATAAGAGGCAATATTTTAGATTTAATTAGATCCTATTTAACTAACCGACAACAGATAACAGTAGTAACTAAAGTGAATCCTAAAAATAAAAAAGAGGAAACATTCAGCTCCGTGAGGAGAAATGTCACATACGGTGTTCCTCAAGGCAGTGTCCTAGGGCCGCCGTTGTTTATTATCTATATCAACGACTTACCAAAGGCAACGACTCAACCAATGACATTATTTGCTGATGACAGTACAGTTTCAATTGCATGTAAGGACATTAATAATTATAAATCTGACATAAATAATTCATTGACATCTATAATTTCTTGGCTTGATAATAATAATTTAAAAATAAATTTATCTAAAACAAATATAATGCACTTTGGACAAAGATTGCATAATCCATTAAATGTAAATTTGATTTATGATAATTACACTATAAATGAAGTATCTAATATCCGTTTTCTCGGCTTAACTATAGACAGCAAACTAAACTGGAAAGAACACATTGACGCACTATGTAAAAAAATCAGTAGTCAAGCATATGCTCTGTACCAACTTGCTTCATCTATCAACACTAATGTGTTACTATCGGCTTATTATGGACTCGTTGAATCTGTCCTAAGATATGGCATTATCTTCTGGGGCAATTCATCAAATAAAGATATGGCATTTAAAATGCAAAAGCGATGCATACGTGCTATGTTCGGTATCCAAAGTACTGTGAGCTGTAAGCCACTTTTCACAAAGCATAAAATCCTCACACTGCCGTCACTTTATATTTTAGAAATCGCCTTATTTGTAAGAAATAACCCACATTTGTTTCCTCGAATATCGGACCTTGTAACACGAAATCGCCGGGATAATAGTAAACTTCGTGTTCAGCCAGCTAAGACAGCACTACTGTATAAAAGCGTTGTATGCAGAGCACCGATAATTTATAACAATATCCCTATCTGTGTCAAAAAACTAAGTACAGACCAGTTTAAGAAAACGTTTAAAAAAATACTGACAGAAAAAGCTTACTATAATATCAATGAATTTTTAAATGACAAATCGCTCTGACTGAATCTATTATATTTATTTTGAATCGCATGAATATTTACCAATTGTTTTTTATTTATAATTTAATATTAATGTTATTGTTATTTTTTTTTTTTTTTTTTTGAGACTTTGTATATTTCTTTTTAATTGTAATTTTTTTTTTTATTTTTGAAATCTTATGGTCTTTCGACCTAATTTGTACACCAGCCATGGTCAAACATGTTGTGCCAAAGAACATCCTGTAACACCTACAATAAACATTATACCATGTTTATAATCTACACATGTTTTTGCAAATAAATTGATCTTTATCTTTATCTTTATCTTTATCACTATTGTAGCCGTAGATTAATAGACAGTGGCCATTATAAGGATCGAATTACTTGTTTGTGTCCAGTGTCACCTTTAAAAGCTGAAGGCCGTTATTGGTCAGGGACTAGGACAGTTGGGAACAAAGAACAATAACTTTATTAGGTACTACTAACAAGCACTAGGTAACAGTAACTTGACTGCTTCGTTGGTCTAATGGTCGCAAGCGCTACTGCAAAGCATGAGGTAATAGGTTCGAACCCCAGGTCGGGCAAAGTGTTACTTAATACTCAATACTTTTATTGCATTCAACATATAGGTATTCTTAGGTAGTAAACTTATAATTAGATCATAATAATATGGACCCTGTCGAGCACGCACAGAAAAATAAGTGAGTTAGGAGAGAGGAAGCATTTGTTAATTATATGTAGGCATAACATTACTTAGCAAACTGCTATATTATAATAATGATGTTGGTATTTTCTAAAATAAACTAATAGCTTTAATATAAAATATAAACAGGAATCTATTGAGAGATGTACCTACTCGTAATAATCCATACTTACTAATATTATAAATTCGAAAGTAACTCTGTCTGTCTGTATGTTACCTTTTCACACCTAAACCACTGAACCGATTTAGATGAAATTTGGTATAGATATAGTTTGAGTCCCGGGAAAGGACATACCTACTTAGGATACTTTTTATCCCGATATTCCCACGGGATCGAAACTTATGCGGGTGAAACCGCGGGGCGCTGCTAGTAATTAATACTTAAATCAAATAAAATTTAAAGTCTCGAGTACTTAAGTTATGACTTTATTAAGTCTATCACTTAGATATTCGTTTACCGAGTAGTAGCTTTTATTTAGCAAAATTGTCTAAGTTTTTTTTTTTAAATACGGTATGTTAATTTTCTCTCCTTTTTTTATTTATCGTTTTGTTATTGGGATTTCTATCTAGAATTTCTCAGTAGCATTCGGAGTCTGGATTTGCGTCCGGTTGATAGCAATAGGCTCGTCCCCCATTACATGGGACTTAAACATATCTAACTGGCGAAATGTGTGTGTACTATAGGTACATACATCTCTGCCCAACCCTTAGGGAAAACGAGGCGTGGTGATGGTAACTTTACTAGGTACTAGGGTATCTCTCTAGGTCACGAGAATTTATTACCTAAAGCTTTTAAGAGAAAGTAATAGTGCTTAATCTGTCCTCAAATGAATACCTTCTAACATCAATGGGCTTCGAATCGTTCTCTTTAACGATCTCCGGAGTTACATTTACAAGTGTTAATCAACTGATTACTTCTGACTAATAGATTTTTTTATTACCTACTATCAACTATAGGGGCTTTTTCTCACCTGTGTTTACGACTATGAATAGCCCGTCTCGTTCAATTTCGTTGCTGAATTTAGTGAATAGTCAACCTTCCAAATACTTATGCTGTTATCTTCGCCAATATCCATTATTTATTATAAGCCTGTGTTGTCCCACTGCAGGGCAAAGGCCTCCCTTCCCTCTTTCCACTTTTCCCGGTCTACTGCGATTGTGGGCCAATCCTTTAAGAAGGAGTCCAGCTCATCCCGCCATCTCTTTCTGGATTATAATATCCATACTTACTAGAATATAGTACTAATTATAAATTCGAAAGTAACTGTCTGTATGTGACTTTTTCACACCTAAACCACTGATCGGATTTCGATAAAATTTGACAAGGAGATATTTGGCATTCTGAGGAAGGAGATAGGTAGTAGTCCCCGAAGCAGGTTCCCGAGGGATAATTTCCGACAACCACGTGGTCGAAGCCGTGGACAGAAGCTAGTCATCGATATAAATATGCTTTCACTGTGTATCCTAAAAGTGAGAAGAGAATAGAGACAAGACACACTATGCCAAGGCATCGTTGCCAGCTTGGTGATATTGTGTACCAAATTCTCAAGAGTAGTAGATTTTTGGAAAATGTCGTGATGGGTTACCTATACATTTAGATACTCTGTAGCTCAAATTTTTTGTAATACTGTAATGTGTAACTGTTTATTTTCCTCAATAATATCAGCAATCAGCCTATAATGTTTCCACTGCTAGGACACAGACCTCCTCGGTTAGAGGGAGTGGGCCGTACCGTAATCCAACACGCGGGCCCATTGCGGGTTGTGGAATAGCTTTTTGTACTTAAATTATTTTCCCAAATAATTAAAAGAAAATAAAAAAATCTACAATTACAAGCGGATTTGTTCATTTGACATTTTTCCACCAGAACTGGGAGGTCCTAAACACAGCGGTGCTGACGGGTCGTCAGGTGTCTCAGGCTATGAAGGTGCTGATCGTGTCACAGGCTGGCCAGGTTGCTGACGTCACACTGCAGAGCTCCTGCCATTCTGAGGATGAGAGCGTGCTAAAGGTAAGGGTGAAAGGAATGTGAGCTTTCTAAGATTAAGTTTGTCCCTGGTAATGTATTTGATGTACCTACTAATCACAAAACACATAAAACCTCTTTAAACTGTTCTGTGCTGCTAATACATAACTTGTCGCTTCAAAAGCTACAAAGAAGAAATTGTCAAAGAATTACAATTGTGATTTAAATATACCTACGCACAATTTAAGATGGTAGTTAATTTGCATAACAATTAATTTCTCCGACCTTACCTAAAAGTTGCCGTCTGACTTTACATTGAGTTATTTATAGAATTTCTAACTTATCTATTGATCTTTCATCCGATACGCTATTATGTTACGAAGGAAAGATTGTGAGATAATACAGATCTATTGAAATGGTTGAAAGTAACAAAGAAAAATCTTTTTTTAGAACAGAGCTTTTAATTTTAACCTTCAAATGTCGACTCTTGTCTGTAGCTAACTCCACCACGTCTTAATCTACCAGGGACCCCTACCACAACTAGTAATTTGTAGGGCAGGTCAAGGTGACAGTTAACAGTTTTACTGCAGATAACCCTGAGTCCTAAACGAAAGTGACTGTCGCGCGAATATGCGATAGCGCATTCGTTTACCTGAATTTGGAAACATTGTAAAAGCCATTTTTTTTAAAAAGGATTGATCACGCAAGTACATCATACTCAAATAAACGAGCGCAGCAATGGTGTACCCGCGCGACAATTGCGTACGGGCGCATCCATAGATATTTACATTTCTATGGGCGCATCAATCGCGTACCCGCATCGCGTACTCGCGCGGCAATCGCGTATTCGCGCCACAGTTGCTTTCGGTTAGGACGTGGCTTAATACAAAAGCGCTTGACACTTCGCCTAATAAGACTAATAATAAATGTGTTTGTCATCGCCCAGGTATCTTCATCATGCAGTTCAGTATACGTTGACGGCTCAGAGATCCGTGGCTCTTCGAACGCGTCAGTGATCGTCAAATACGGCACTTACACCGGTTTGGCGCGGTTCACAGTATGGATGCCCGAATACCCGCTGGAGATTGATGTCGATGACAATAGGCTGTCGCAAATCAAAGGTAAACATCGTTTGTGATCGATTTAAAGTGTCAGTTTGTGTTGTTGCTCATTATTTCGCATTTGTAGTGTCTTCGATGATTGAACGTTCGAGTGCAAGTTGAATAAATTGACTTTGAAGTTTTTGGAATACTAAGGTGCCTATTAATTCTTTGGAGACAACTTTAGAATTTTAAATAAGGTCTTAGGTATTTAATTAAGTAAGTTGACGATCACCATATATTTACCTAGGTAGGCACTTGATTTACTTACGATAAACTACGAGTAAGAATCAACTAATTAACTTTTGACAAATAGGTAGGTAAGTACTTAGATTTAAACTTTTAAAGACTTAAAAATGAATATGGTTTGAACTACTATTTTTAAAGGGGATTGAAGGAATTTTATATGGAGCCTAGCATACCTATCATACTGTCACGCCATTTTGTTTTTTTTTTTTCAAAATGGCAGCCACGCATGAATTCTGTATCTAGGTAAATCGATAGCAAACAGAAAATATAATAGAACCAAACCCCGTAAAGCGTCACGTTTCCGAGCTATACCTATTAACGTTCAAAGTTGATCACGTGACATCCATATATTTGCATACACCTTGTTGCTTAGATGTTTGAAATAATCACTGAAAGTTTAGAGTATTCTATTCTATTTTTCTCTGTGGCAATGGTGCCGATGTCGACAATTCTGCCAATGTCAGATGTGATATGAGAACCCGTGGCGGAGAAAAAAAAAAAAAAATAAAGTTTAGAGTAGGTAATCAAAGGTAGGTATGCCACGGACCATCAAAGCCCTTTAGGTAGAACATTTTTAATTTCGCGAACTCTAACTGAATAATGCATGACATAGGTTGGAAAGTCCCCGATGACGCGAACACGAAGGAAAGGGCGAAGCGCTCGCTGTCTGCACGGGGTTGGGGCGGCGCCAGACCAGACAACACCAACTCTCTGTCCGAACAGCGCTCGTGCCGCCTGCGGTACCAGCAGAGCAATGTTGAGGTAAGGGTGCCATTTAATTATATACCTATTACCACGCTACGCCGCATCACACACCACGCATCACGCCTGTAACCCCCGAAGGATTAGGCAAAGATGTTCGGGGTGTTCCTATAGTACACCCACATTTCGCCAGTTGCCATCAAACGGGCTCAAGGCCAGACTCCGGACTCGACTACTGAGAAATTCATGATGGAAAAACCACATATTACTTTGCCAGACCTGGGAATCTAACCCTGGACCTCATGCTCGGCAGTAGCGTTTGTCTTATTTAAATAAACGGATTTTTTTTACCTGCTGTCCTCAAAATATGCGTATAAGCATAGGGTATTGTGTCCTGGTAGATGGTGCAATTAGATTTTTTTTTATTGTGAATTTGATTAGATTACCTATTCGTGTGCTATGACTTCACGGCGCGGTTTAGGATTGAACACCTTGTAAAAGTATTCTAATTACCCATCGGAAAAGTTTACCTGGCTGGCACCCCCCTCTTTTCTTCAACAATTAACGTAATTTCAACAGAGTGGTTGCTTGGCGGTTTGAGTAGGTACTTAATAGCCAGGTGCTTAGCAACGCCAACGCTTGAGCGAAGTGTAGGAGCATAATTAGCTCCTTCTGTAAGAAAAACCCTCAAAATTGCCTACGATAAATGGCAGTGGGCTCGCCATCACGGTAATTGGCGTAACTGGGGGTGTACCTTTGTATTGCAAAGGCCAAAATCACAAAGTTTGCGTGACATTTTCAAAAGTTTAATTTAAAGGTTTTTCCTTGTTGTGTAGGTGTACGCCCGTTTCCTGGCGAAGGACCACGATTCGGGTCGCGTGTCGTACTTCGTGTCACGTCGGACGTGGCTGAAGGTCACGGAACTCGTGTTGACACGAGTCTCGGACCCTCGGATTGCGTCACTGCGAGGTCGCGTGCTGCAAGGGCGTAGCACTGGACGGACTGAAGTGCAAGTGCTGTCGCCTATTACAGGTAATTTATGGTGTCATGTATTTCCGTGTGTAGACTGATTTATTACAGCTATATTTATAATCATTATAATTTATAAAGTCATTATTATTATTATAAGGTGTTAATATTGATAATCAGCAGCATTTGATGACGTAGACAGATTGGAAGCTATGTAATTATTACGTCAAACGTCAGCCAGGCGGGAACATCCTTCGTATTATGCGCTAATTATAACATAATGCGCACACTAATCCGTTCGCCCAGAGGTGATCCTGAGGGAAATGTAAGCTTGGTGACACCTAATAGAAATATTATTTCGTAACCTTATTAGAGATAGGTATATGAGGAGAAGTTGCCACCATCTTGTACTTATGTAGGTAAATATTGTGTCAGATACATACATGAAATGTACGCTGAAGGAAAACATCGTGAGGAAACCAGCATGTTCTAGAACCAAAATATTCGAAGACATGTGACATCTACCAACTCGCACTGGGCCCGCGTGGTGGATTTCGCCCCACCCACGCCCTCTCACAGAGAGGAGACCTGTGCCAACACTAGGCTGATTATTAGTACATACATGGCCGGAACAAGTACCTAACTGTGCCACATGGACCTCTCGCAACTTTTAATAGCCTTGTAGAAGTAGTGCACTAGGCTTAAGTTTTGTCACTAGGTTAGACTCCTTCCTATTCCCACCTACAAGTAACTCGGGGAGATTCGAAACTTCATCTTATCGTGTCTATCTCCAATTGGACTTCCAAATGCTTTCGTGACTCAACTGAATCCTATCAGTTAGTCGACAGACGATAATTCGCCCGTAACTATCAGAATTTAAACTTATGTGTCTGGGGAAGATAAGAATCCGTTGAGTTACAGTTGATTCTGACTAGTCTAATCTCAGCGGGTTTACTTAGGTAGGTAGAGAAAGGTTTTCGATAGTCTGAGCCCGGATTAAAGATATTTATGTACGACTTAGGAAGATACCTAAGTACCTAACCTAAATATCAATAATTTGGGCTTAATCTCTGGGAAGCTTCTGCAAAAGCGACCGCAGCATTTACTGTGATTGGGTGTTATTAGTCAGGTAAGGTAGGTATTTATAGTGATGTGATTTCATTACTATAAGTAGGTGCCTACCAATCTATGTAGATAGCCCATGCACTCCTTAACCTACCTACTTCAAACGTAACTCTAAGCTAGACATAAGCTTTTATGTAAGTTTGTAGAATAGAATAAAATGGAAATTTATTATGCAAATATGGGTAACTAACAGCGCCCCGCGGTTTCACCCGCATAAGTTTCGATCCCTTGGGAATATCGGGATAAAAAGTATCCTGTGTGTTTATCCTGGTTGAGTATAAACTGTATGTGTGCCAAAGTTCATCAAAATCCGTCCAGTTGTTTTTACGTGTAAGAGTAACAAACATCCATCCATCCATCCTCACAAACTTTCGCGTTTATAATATTAGTAGGATACATTAGGTGTTAGCTCAGCTATAATTCATCATTCGGCGTGCAACATTTTATATTATTAACATTCACTTAAGTTTAACCAAAAGCAAAGATCCATCAATCTAGAGCAATTCAGGCAATTCTTTTCTCTGATAAAAACTCAGTCTAATTGTATGTCCTACTAGGGTCTACAGTAGGTATATGTTTTGTCAAAATCACGAATGTTGTTTATTTTGGTATTTATTTTCCTAAAATAAATACCAAAGTTTTAAGTCCATACTTAAAACTATGGTTTTAAGTATTGACAACGTGGTTAACGGCCCGGCTCTTCTCCATAGGGAACGACCAATTGGAACCGTGTACCTAGCTTCTGACGTTTCAGAAGTGCCCATGTAGGTTTATATAAAATTAAAATTATCATATAGTTCTATACAAACTTAGACATCAATAAAATGTTTTCATATAAACTGTTCATAAGTATACTACGGTAGTGCAGTCAAAAATATCTGACTACTCTTCGGAACATAAATATCTAAATACTCTAGATTTCAATATATTTGTTGCAACCTAGGATTTATAAATATCTATACAGCTTTGAATATTCAACTAAATGACCTTTACCATTAAATTTATTTTTGCTTGCCGGAGCAGAAGTTCGAGTAATAATACAATATTGCCATTGAAGGATGTCATCATAACTGACAACTTCAAATTGATTTTGTTTCAAGATCTTTTTCATAGAAAAATAATTGCATAGATATTTGTGAACCTAACTTCTCTAACATAACATAACATAAACATAACTTCTTAAGGTGAATGGGTAGTTGTAGCCCGCGAAATTCAATTTTTCTTACGTTTTTTGCAATTTTCAGGTCAGTGTCAGGTTGTATCTTGATGAAAATTTGATTCGCGACTATAACAGGTACGTATTCACAGAATTATAGTCATCAGAATCATTAATACATCTGTTTAAGTTAGATTTCTACCACCAACACTTTTCCATACGAGATTTGTTCTTAACGGTAGAAATCTAACTTAGAAAGATGTATTAATGATTCTAATTATTATAATTCTGTAAATACGTACCTGTTATTGTCGCGAATCATATTTTGATCAAGATACAACCTGACACTGACCTGAAAATTGCAAAAAACGTAAGAAAAATTGAATTTCGCGGGCTACAACTACCCATTCGCCTTAACATCTGACAAGTGTAATGTCAAACTTCTATCCGAAAACACAAAAGACTTACATGTCAGATTAGTCTCTGGGATTAAAAAACGAACTATAAATTGCCGTGTTTAATTATTTATTTAAAAAATGTCTATTCTTCATTTGTTTCTTCTCCATAAAGGTTTCATAACGTTTCTATTACCTCAATAGTTCAATATGCTTACCTGGAGGGAAAAAAAAACAAGAAAATCCTTGTTGTTTTCGACTTACATTTCGGTGAATAACTCCGAAACCTGACGCTTTAGGATATTGTCATATAAAATTTTTTGTTTGTATAAGTGTCCTCTATCTAAATATATAACTTTTGTTGTGCACCGCGATTGTGAAAAAAATAAAAATGGCGGCCGACCATAGGGCCACCCTCCATACAAAAATCTTCAAACCCCTTTTATTTTGTGTTTAATTCCTTTTAGATACCGATACCCATCACGTCTGTAAAGTTCCACCATAGTTCATTAAAGAAAAACACCTTGTAAATCTATAATATTCTTTCTCCAGGACGTGTGATTGGTCTGCGCGAAGTCCGCGTGGGTAACGACAAGGTGTCGATCTCGCGTCTGCTGGTGCGCGTCATATCCGGCCTGCAGCTGAACATATCTCCCGACACCGCCATCGAGAACGGATACGTATCCGAAACTACAGTCACCAGGCGTCTTACAGCGCAATATCAGGTTTGTTAATAACCTAAAGTATAATGAATTACTTTTTTAACTTGACGAATGATTTTATAGGAGAAGACGCCCAAACAATATCAATGTTGAATCCAGACATGATAGGATCATGAGACAACTATTTAGAACCGTAATGAACTGACGTCGGCGTTAATAGAAAACCCTTCGTTTGCTAAGACGTTATAGGTAATGTCTTAGCAAACGAAGGGTTTTCAACCCGCTTCGTATAACTAAGTAGACGGTAGGCCGTGTACTTAGGTATACGAAGCGGGTAATTACCTACCAAATTAGTGAAGGAGTCTATATATTTGGAATAGTCTTAACGGTAATTAAATTATATATGCCATTAATTATGATTTGAAAGCTCAACAGTAGGTAACTAAGTAATGTGTTTGCCAATTACCGATATCACAGCTCTAACTTATTAGATAGATACGCAAATCCCCAGTAGAAAATGATGGTAACCTTCAACTTTGAACCTTATAGGCAATATTTCCAATTCGGTTGCCTTTTATACAGCTGAAACTAACTCCAAAAAATATCTGATATTTCAGGAAGGCCTACTGGACATAGACTTGGAGTTCTCGGACGGCAGTCACACGGCGCTGCGTGACGTGGCGGTGTCGGACTACTTCCTCGTTGTGGAGAGCCTCGACCCTGAGGTGGTCGCCTTCGCGCCCATGTATGCGTCCCGACATCCCAGGGTTATTGCTGTTGGAGAAGGTGTGTTGATTATGCCTTCCAACTTAAGCTTACATAGCCCAATGAAAATTTATATGACATTTTGCCCAAGTTAATTAGCTCCGTAACTTTAACAGGCAACGACCAATGGTCGTTGGTAACAGGTAACTAAGCGATGAACAGTTTTCTATTGAAACTCAGAATTCTATGTAAACTGCGATGAACATTTCATTACCAAGTAGTTATACAGGGTGTTACAGAAAGGGTATATCAATACAAACAGGTTGAAGAGTGTATCTGGTCTAGAATCTCTGTACAAAATTTCAGCTCAAAAGCAGTAACTTTGAAAACGCTTAATATTTTTTTATTTCGATAGTTTATTAAATGGAAATCATAAAAAACGTGTCACCACACTACGAGGGTCATTATCCATAATCTGTAGTGTGTCTGTGCGCCTAGTACACGCACATCACGCCGCCGCGCGCTAGTGCAGCGCCGTGATGTCGAAATAAAAAAATATTAAGCATTTTCAAAGTTAATGCTTTTGAGCTGAAATTTTGTACACAGATTCTAGACCAGATACACTCTTCAACCCGTTTGTATTGATATACCCTTTCCGTAACACCCTGTACAACCGTTAGTCGTTGATATTATCAGAGGTCATCTTCTGTTTATACAGGGTAGCGGGGACATCGACGCGTAAACTATAACCGTGCATTCAGATCAAGCTTCGAGACCCCCTAACGTAGAAATATTTCGTATGTTATTAAAAAAAACTGCTGTTCCATACATTTTGACCGCGTAGGTAGGTATCAGTGGCGAAAGTACCGTACAACTCGATTCCCACCGGCTTCCCTTCGAAAATTCAGAACATAACCATACTATAGTCAATTCATAATTGAATTTTTTTTGGCATATTTTTTTGCTCCGGCTTACCTCTGTCATAAATTCACCCTTCGCCACTGGTAGGTATTGCACTTTTCTATGAAACAGCAGGTTTTTTTATAACCGACGAAAAGTTCCTACTTCTAGAATCATGTGCTGAATTCATGGTTACTTACCGTTACAGTTTGTAGGTCGATTTCCATGCCGCCCTGTATACGAGCAGATTAGATTTTTTACATTAGTGGGAAATTGTCAATACAGCTGTCGTTATTACCTACATTCAACACCCTAATATTTTCAAAACGAATACTGCACAACTTCTGAAATTTAATCGTACATTCCAGGTAGCGGCGAACTCCTCCGAGTAACTCTTCTAACTCCCGAACAATGCAGAACCGGTCCTCTCCGCCGCGTGGCTCTCCCGGGCAAGGGCGATACGAAGACGCCGGCGAACATCAAGAACATTCCCGGCGCTATCGCGACCGCGGCCGCTAGTGTGGATGTCGACTTCAGCGGAGGGGACGCGCCGCAAAGGCCTGATACGCCGCAGAACGATGATATTATGGCCAGGGGCGGCATGAGGAGCGGGATGGCTGAGCTTGGAGATATTCTTAAAGGTAGATATGTAATGTAGGATATAGTAGCATACAACAATCCGTTTTTTTTTTAAATAAGACTAATTATAAAAAATCGGATTATTGTATGGTGGATCGGATATCTTAGGAAGATTGAATTATTGCTTTGAATATCCTCGTGGGTACCTTCTGATTAGGTGAGCGTTAGCTGCTCTTTGTGGAGTTTGGTTGCTCTCCTGATATTGGTTCCACTTGCCTTATTGCCTGTGTGGTGTTATGTAAACGCGAAGTGATCATAATATTCTATGGAACTCAATTCTTAAATAATAATAACGCCGAGTATCATGTTATCAGTAGATCTTCACCATGTTATTATGAAAGGCATGTGAGACTGAGCACAAAATCTTTATGTTCTAGGCTACCCATCATTCAAGGACGAGAACAACCACGAGCCGACGATAGCGCAGGCGCAGCAGTACAACTCCATCTACCGGAACAACCCCGCGCCGCATTCACAGCACCAGACTGCACAAACTTCTGTTGTCATCGGTTAGTATTGCCATATCAGGACTAGAAAGACTTATACTGACTACATAATGTAGGGTGAACGATCCTAAAGTTTGTGTTTTATTTTACAGGAATATACGTGGTGCTCGGTGCATTCTGCTTTGCAATCGTGGTAAGTAACTAATTATCCACTATTTTCCTTATAACAATGTCCCCTATTAATTTGCTAGCACCTAGCACTAGAAATGTCTAGTGCTAGCAAATTAATAGGCGAAGTATTGTCACATCTGCGAGTTTGAGTCATGGTCACAGTACAATGTTAATTAGTTGGTACTCATGTCAATGCTAACTCTCTAACCACCTACCGTTAATCGCTGCTAACGAGACTATGAACACAATGACACTGACCCCTGATTTCTGAAAGCGTGGGTATTATTTTGCCAGCTTTTTTCAATGAATTCAACGTCGACAATACAAAAGCAAGGTGAAATTTTTGACAGCAGATTAAATAGAATAGGCATTCAGGCCCACTCACCAAAAATCACTTTAAGCATTTAGCGCGAAACACATTTAAACATAATTCTGTCTCCATCATTTTGTATCCTCAAGCGAGGCTTGGTACGCTGAATGGACGATGTTACTGGAAGAAACATAATATTCCGTCTAAAAAATTACATCTTCCTTCCCCAGGTATTCGTAGTATCCTGCGTAGTATACGCGACCCGCGTGAAGCCCTCCAGCGCAGAGCGCACAGGCGGCGGCGCGCGCGCCCCGGCCGGCGTGGCCGAGGGCGGGCGCCTGCAGGTGGCCGGGCTCGTCGGGACCACGCTCGGCCTGGCGCGGGACAAGCCGAACCGGGAGTCCACTACTAACGCGCATGACTGGGTGTGGCTGGGTAAGATTTTGTCTTTACAACTTTTGTGTAATATTTTATAGAGATGGTAAAACTGCCGTTGGTTAGACAGATACCGACATAAGGGAACCAATTAGACTATGTCTTGAAAATATGGAACTGAGACACATGATACATCAGTTTCATATTTGCTGTACATTGATATAATCAACAGCACGTCACTTGAATTACGAAAACCGCCCTTATTGCTACGACATAAAGACAAAACTGTTACCAATGACGTACGATTGACTGTACCTGGCTACAGGCAGAATTTTTGTATTTTTAACTAATTTATCGATACAATACCTTAATCTTAATCCTTACTTGAATATTTTTAAAATAGGTACTTAAATTCAACCACTTACCAACTAAATGAAATTGTTATAATGCTCATAATCCTAAAGACACTCAATAATTGAGTCAAAAATGAAGCTTTCAACTTTCCAGGACGCGCGACTATCGAGCGGAACGGCAACCGTCACCCTGCGAACAGAAACTCGGCACAACAGACTGACAATGGCAACACCGAGATGAGGATCACCGCCAACCCTTTGAACTACAACTATGTGGACCCTGAGGACGCGATACGAGAGAATGGAAACGTGATGGTGACCAGCTTCGACAACCCGAACTCCATCGAACTGCCATCACAGAATGATAAGAAGATCATTGACACCAACACGTATTGTAAGAAACCGGCGCGCCACACACGGCATCACTCCGGCGATGGACACTGGCAGTAAGTGATTTTTGCAAGTTTTTAAGCTTTTGGCACTTATTCTTTCAAAGCAATGTGACATGTGTTCTGTGTTTTTATTAAAATCACTTCTGGGTTGATATTTTAACATTCTTTTCGCACAAAACTTTCTATGATTGTCCATACTACAATAGCACAAATTAAATGGGTATGTAATTTCTATGGGTAGCACGCTCCGTCTTGCCTTTGTCAATTGTTCTAACCTGTGTCTGTAATCAAGCTTTGCGCTTAGTAGTTTTTTCTGTGCATTATTGTAATAATTATGGTATAATTTACTCCATTTGGTCTACAGGACGGACGCCAACAACCCAGACGACTACCGACCTCCTGTCCCGCCCCACAGGAACTCGTCCACACCACAACCACAACTGCCAGTGCCACCACGAAACCCCAGCAAAGTAAGGATAAAAGAAAATCTAGTTCGAAAATTCTCTGCGAAATGTACGAGATATCTTCATTAAAATGTCATTATGTTATTCCAGATTTTGCCCGACGCAGTCATGCCACCCTCAAGACGAAACCATTCCCGAAATCATCAAAAGAAACACGACCGCGATTACGACTCCCGACGATCTCCAGAAAATGGCCGCCGCTCAGACCGGTAAGTTTATCTACTTTTTTTGACAACAAATGGGTGTAATCCTTAAGCAAAGTTTGTTGGCCACTAACCAAATATATTTTTTCTTTACAGAATTATTGATTTAAACAAACTGGATGCCCCCTACCTATTGAACCGAGATATGAAAGATTACAAACGCGATTCGAACCCGGCCCCCCTTAGAAATGACTTAGAAGACAACCCAGTGGAAAAGCTAACTGACAAGGACGACTGCGCACGATTATTTGAATTCGACAACGACGCTCCTCTCGTGATGGAGAACAAGGACTACAGAGAGATCATCGGCCTCAACAGAGGCACCGACGACTCACGACGAACGTTCGCCAAACCTGAAAGCCCCGACTATATGCACGACTCTGGAATCGGTAATTATCTCTTCGAATTAAGTATTTTCATTCGATTGAAGTATTGGATACTAACGAGCTAAATGTTTACAGGCCTACCTGAAGTACAAATGAGGCACAAGAATAGATCCAAAGAGTCAAAAGGAGATTTCGTGGAGGCCGCCAACAAGAACAAAGGTGAGTCTTACACATAACCCGATCTTTGCTCACCTATACAATTAAAATTTAAGTGTCTGTTTGTAATACTATGTAAACACAGCGGCTTTTTAAACGCATATGAAAGTAAAACAAAAAAAAAAAAATCATTCGAGCAAAAACAATTGCACAAATGTTTCGTGAAATGTATTAAAAAAACAAGATGGCTGCGTTTGTTCCGATTTGGGCCACGCGCCAAAAGATCCTTGTACAGTCACGTCTAAAAGTATGTATACACTTGGCAATTTTCAATTGCGATTTTATCGTGAAATAACGAATGCAACGTTGAAATACGACATTAACATAAACCTATGGGTTCGAAAATACTATTTTCGTAATAACATAAAATTTCATTAAAAAATAAAGGAGAAAATCGCCTTTGAATAAAGCCAAGTGTATACATACTTTTAGACGTGACTGTACAGCTATACTTAGGTAGACATACTGTGGAAGTAGTCAACAATGATGATAATGTGGCGTTGTGGTGCAGGGAGCAACTCACCGGAGGTGAAGCGCGCCACGATAGTGGGCAACCCGATGTACTCGCGCGGCGCAGACACGCGCGAGCCCGCGGCCGAGGCGCTCGGCCTGGACGAGCTGCACATGGACTACGATCAGATCATGCATTATTTCCACAACCTCAAGGTATAAACCGCCACACACCGTCCCACCTGCTTCTAGTGTAGTGTTGCTGTGTGCTTGCATCGATACCGCTCGCCACGTCACGCGCCGGCACGACGCGGTTCTATCATGTATTGTCTCGATGTTCGATGTACCTTCTTATGAATGATAGAGCCTCAATTTTGATGCATTTAATATGAAATTTAGGATAATATTTTATATGAGTACTTACATTTTATATGACTATACATACGAATGCCGTGCAGTATTATAACACTTAATTATACCTGTTAAGATTCATTTTAAGTACCTATTCATTACTTCACCTGCAGCAAATTCGATATTTCGGGTGATCGCCTAGACACAACATTCCACTTCTCACCTCTCTTGAACCATTATTTATTTCGTCATCAATGTAGAATGCTAGAAAGCAGCTAATTCTTACCACTAGCATAGAAAGTAGTCTCTAACTTCACGATTCTATTTAGAAATTCTATACCCTATAGATTTTGCTGCAGAATTCTGACTTATGTATTTTTAAAATTTTTCGCAGGAATCAAACGCCTGAGTAGAGCAGATCATTGCAAAGATCCGGCAGATATTGTCTACGTTTAAATATCAGCATATCATCAAAGCTCCGCCAATCGACGTATACAATGCACCCACTGATACGTCCGGGGCAGCCGGGCTGGAGGCTAGTACCATTGACTCGCACAACAACAACAACGCGTTCCCAGACGCGCACATTTACGAGAACGTTAGCAACGGTAACGCAGTCGCACCCACGCAAGTGCTGTGCGACTCCATCGCTCACAAAAATAATTTCATGAAAACTCAATTGAAATTCTTGTTAGAGCACCTGAGCGAAGCTTACGAGTAAAGTTGTTGACAGTCAATGTACTATCCTCGATACAATATGTGTCTCAAAGTGGATCCTTGCAGTGATCGAAATCGAAACTATACAAATTGTAACTGTTTTATACATAATAATACTATCGTTAAACGTATTTACTCTAGTCATCTACAAAGCTGCACATATTTAAAGTACCTAATAATGATAATTGTGTGCATGTAGTTAATACTCATAATATGTCAATGAATATAATAAATTATAAATATTACTCACGCGAGGTTTGTCTGTATATTGATATTACTATCTCCTTATGGTAACGGGCTAATTTATTGGTGTACACTGAGCGCCGTGTATCCTTGCCTACGATTCGCGAACCTTAGGATATGTCGCTATTGTAATATTCCCATACCAAAAAACGTTGCATTCGTTCTAGATCTGTATATATTTTTCCACTAGAAGGTAAAAACGCTACCTCACTTTTGTCTTAACTTAGAGCTTAGCTAATGTACGCAAGTTAAACGTAAAAATGCATTTATTTTATAAATCTCTTGATGCAAAATCATTTTCATTTTCCCGCCTAACGTGTATTTGGATAATGAAACACGATAGTTATTATAATTAAGACTGCAAATCGCCAGTTTCTAGGGAATATAGTATTTAAGTATAGTTTAAGAGATACAGAACTAGTCAAATATATTATTCTTATAATTAATCTGAGCTAATTTATTTGCTCAACTCTCTACTGTTCCACTCTCTCAGAAATGGCTTACATAAATGTCTACTGAAATCTTTTAAAATATTTGATGTGAACTTGTTCGATTTATTTTTATTGCTAAGTAAAGACAGCCTAACTAAAATTAAATACGGAAATTAGTTTCGTTTCGTCAGAAAGCACTGAATTATTCATTTATAGACTTATTTAAACTAAATATTAATAATAATTATTATAGAAACAAAAACTGTTTACTATAAGATATACATGGAATATTCACAATGTACCAATAACATTTCACAAGTCAGTACTAACAATGGTTTAAAGTTGTGATAAAATGACTGCTAGGGATTGATTTTATATGCAGTCTATTTTATAAATAAAAGCCATATCATATATAAATGTAACGCTTGTATGATATTGTAAACACATTATTAATTTATTGAAAATGTAAATTGCATTTACTTGTAAGTTAGTATGTTAGGCTTTGTAAATATTGTTATGACGTTATATAATTTATAGGTACTTATGGTGGAGATGACAATGCAGAATAGAAAATATATGTGGTAGAAGTCGCTTCACATAATATGGACAGAGTAGAGTTGCACACAATATGAGATGTTTCATGTCTGTTACAATTGTACACTAAATAGTAAATGTTTTATCTGTACCTATTATGAATTGTATTGTGTATTAATGTGACCCTAAAATAATGTAATAATAGGAGCTGTGGACTACAAACTTGTACTGTTTACTTTTAGCAACAGAGGGCAGCCTAGTGTTCTGTGAAACACGTATCAGCTTGCACTATCTTTATTCGTGAACCATGATACTCTCTAAAATACTAATAGCGTGTTGTTTGGCTTTTGTCGTTAGGTTAGGGACGAGTCATAAGATACTAAAGTACTATACGCTGTAGTATTTGTTACTGTAATACATTTGTTTTTGTTGAGTTTTTGCCATAATTGTAAGAAAGGAGTTTATAAAGTAATTATTGCTACAAGGTTTAATACATGTATGCAAACTGAGGCTTGTCACGAAAACCCTTTCATGAAAATGTCAAATTTAATAAACCATTATTAATTACATGTTGTTTCATTTATTGGAGTGTGAATCCTAAATGCCTAGCACGGACAACTGTAGCTTACGAGCACTGATTGGGTAGAGGTTAACAAATTTGAATTTATAATCTTGGAATCGTTATGGTAACGTTAAAAAAAAGCTTATTTGCATAAAATGTGGTAGGTACAAAAGATGTTCGATACAATGCAAAGACACATTCCGCCATGTAATGATGGCATGCAAATATTTCATATATTTATTTATTAAGGTACATCAACAGCTTCTATGTATAATATATCTTAAAGTACTAGATCACAATAGCCTCGGTCTTACACAGTCGTCAATTATAGATTTACCAGCAATGATATATGAAGTAGGTATGTTGTAACATACAGTAATATAAAAATTAATAAAAAAAATAGGTTTTAGCGTTTAGAAGTCTAAGAACGAAAAGAACAATTGATTAAATTCATAGGACGGTTCACAATTTGACGCTTTGACATGGATAGTTTATAAATAAACTATCGAAAATGATTACGTTATATTGTAAGCAGTATGGTACAGTTCGCAATTTATCGGCAGGTTACAATTTCGCGAGATGGATAGATTATAAACTAACGGTGTTCACAATCTTACGATGACAAAGCCATATACACGCAACTGCGCCTGAATAGTTCTATCCTAGGTACAGGTATTTTCAGTAAATACTGTAGACTTTTCATTTGTTAAAATTAGTTTTAGCTTCAAAGAGTTTAGAATTAAGTTTGACTTGCGATTTCGTAAATGTAAATACAAGAAACGGTAAGAAGTTTGTGTTATTTAAACACTGGGTCTACGTGATTCAGACCAGCGACGACCAGCCCGTGTAAAAGATTGCACGAATGCATTTTTTTTGCCTAGGCGTGATACACCATCATTGCAGTTGGTTTAGTTATCTCATCTTTAACTTTTTTTAAAGCATTTAAACTTTAAACACATATTTCGTCAATATGTTCTTTCCAGGTGAAGTGTTCATCGAGTGTTTAAAACCCAGAAATTTTGGTTTGTGTACTTGTTAGACTAATTGGTTTCTAAGAGATATTTTAAGTTGCAGGCATTTACTCTTTTGCGTTTTGAAATGTAATAAGTATTTTAGTTTTTTCTAAATTAACTTTTTAAACATTGTTATCTAATCAAAATCATGCACCATGCCGTACCGCGTACGCAAAATACGCGCATTGACGTGGAGTTGCGGACACCAGCCCGTATTACCTATTACCTATCATGCACCATGTGATGATGATATTTAATGCGTTATTTATATCTGATTAGACGTTTCAACGTTCTTACAATCTATAATTACCGTCTTGTTAAAGGCAAGAAGGACACAATCTTGTTCTATTGCTTGAGGAAGATCATTAACATACACGGTGGCCCTAGAATGCTTCCCTGTGGTACACCAAAGTAATTATGTCGAGGTTGGGAATCAAAATTGATGATATTGTTATCTTTTTCTTCGAATTTAGTAATCCTCGAGATTTGATTTCTATGATTTGAACCATTCTAAGGCTGGACTGGACCTCTTATACCAATTTTATACAATTTATCGAGGAGAATTGAATGATGAACAAAATCGAAAGATTTGCTTAGGTCTAAGAAGAGAGCTAATGTAACTTTAGCGTTAATATTATTTAAAATTGATTTAACTAGGTTAAGTGAAGTTGATCTATACTTTCTAAACCCGTACAAGAACATTATACTTATCAAAGAAAGAGAGAAGTCTTTTGTGCAAAACTCTTTCAAAGACCTTCGATAGGATTGGTATCAGCGCAACAGGTCGGTAATTATTTTTATCTGATTTAGAGCCTTTTTATCGTTACCTTGCCTATTTATTTATTTATATATACTTTACTGTACACCACAAAAATACATAACAAAAAAAATAAACGACCACTAAAAATATACAACGGGCGGCCTTATCGCTTTCTGCGATCTCTTCCACAAACTTGAAAAAGACGTAAACAATAATAAACATGAAGTACTTGTATGGTCATAAATGTGTTTATGTTCAGGCCTGTTAAATCCAAGGTAGTAAAATAAAATCTACAAGTATTCATTTAATTTTTTATATTTTCACTACTTACACTAATTAAATAAGATTATTTACAAATATTTTCCATACCAGCGGTGGTCAAACGGCGACAACATCCTGTGACATCCTCCCATATTGTTTTGTATGATGTACTTCATCGTATAATAATTCTGGTTGTTCTCTTCTAACCATTTCTCTTCATCTGCCTTCTTTTTCATGATTTCCATGGAAGTGGCCTCAGCTTTGAATGGTAACCGCTCAGCCACAATTTTCAGCATAGGGTAAACCTGAAATGCAGATAATGGGTTTATGGAAATATGTTTGAAAATCAGAAAAAACATTACAAAAAACCACGCCGACTTAAAGAAAAAGTGAAAAATAATTTTAGTTTCGGAAGGCTATGGTTTTGTTTGATTGAAGATTTGTTTTTTTATATACTGCCAAATTGCTACAGAGATGAAATGAAATTGTATATTCTGTAAATAGGATATCAGAATCACTTTTACACGTCATATCATTGAAACCTCCTCCTTTTTTTGAAGTCAGTTAAAAATGTTTCAATATAGACAGTCTAAATCTAAATAGGAATATAGGTTTGGCCAGGAATTTAACCCAACTTTTTCAGTAAAAAATAGCACCCTGTAGCACAGCCCCAAGTGATACTTATACACTACAGTGCGGCCAACAAGAGAATGCGTTCTTGACACCTGTCAGTTTCATACAAAAGAAAACGTGTTTTACGAAATTGATCTTTATTAGCTACTTGAATTGTAGCACTGACATGTGTGAGGAACGCAATCTCATTCAGACTGTAACAAAATGTTACAAAAGGTATAAACTACTAACACGTCACAACAGCACACACTCAGCTGCTCACCCGCGTCATGGATAGCCTGGCTAACTATTTTTGTAGTTTATATGTGAACTAGTTTGGCAGCTCTGAACAGCAGAATGAGCACCATTGACTAAAAAACACACATACCTCAGCATAATCGCACTTGCCACCAACTTCAAGGATAATTCTGCCAGATTTGATGGGTGTCACGTAGTGGTCGATGGCACCTTTACCTCCGCCCATACGTTGACCTTGACCTTTCTTGGTAACAGGCTGCCACGGCGGGTCTACTCTCCAGATGGCAAACATTCTCTTCTGATCTAACTTCCTTGCAACCACTAGACGGGCCATTTCGAAATGTTCAGAACGCATTCTGCCACCACCAGTAGCCTGAAAAGTTTAGGTATCCAATTAGTTAATGCTGTTTTGTTCGAAAGTTATAGATTCTGTCTATAGTTTTAGTACTTACAATTATGCAACTGTACAATGCATCATTTGATGTGAAAGAACACAAATGAGGTGCCTAGTTGCAAACCCTGCTATAACGGTTTTTGGTTGAAATTGAGTTAAAAATGCAGTATCAATAAAAAGATTTTCTCTTACAGTTACAAAGCTCATTTTTCAGCATAACCCACCATAACCTTACGAAAACGATAAGTTAAATGCAATGTTCTCAGCAAAACCTGACATAAACACTCGTGTGAACCTGACATAATTTGACAGGTCAATACCCGCCAAAATTGAGAGTCACTTGCAAATCCCTATAACAGATTTTATTCCGCTATATAGACCTCACTGTACCTATATTATTAATTAAATTACATAATCATTAATTATTCAAAATAACACATCTGTTTGTAAGCTGTTGTGTGAAGACATTCTTAAAACATTTTTTTTTGGTTTGTGATGATTCTGTAAAAACCATTTTAGTAAGGTTTGCAACTAGACGCCTCAATTAACAAAGAAAGTTTGATGATATTTAAATGCGAATAATCTTTGCACATGACAAAAAAAGCATGATTACAACTTACAACAACACCATACTGCTGCAACTGTAAGTTTGTGTGTAGTGGCTCTGGACCCCGCATGTAGCGAAGACGCTTTTGCATCTTAGGTGGCTTCAAGTTTGACGGATATATAGGCACCTTGTCATAAATACGAAGCCTCTGACGTTCAGGAATCTCAATATCTGTATGGATGAATTTGTTCATATTATTTATGGATATTATATTATACAGGATGTCCCAGAAATCAAAGTCAAGCCGGAACCGGATAATAGGTCAACTTGTGACAGTTATCAGAAAAATATTTTAAAAATATTGGTCATGTACTTTTCAAATTATAAGTATCAACAGATAAGTCGGAAAAGCTGACACCCTATGATGATCTTTCAATTCCAGTAACTACAACCCTCCCTTTTTATATACTTGTACATATTATTATTTTAAGATTGTACATATCATCTATAAGTATACATATATACTACAACTTATTTTTCTTCCTTTTTTTTTGTTCTTTTTTTTCCTTCTTCTATCTGCAATGAGCCCTTGAGCTTTAATCAGATTGGTTTTTTCTTCACAACCAATCTGATTAAAGCTAAAGGGCTAGTAACTACAAATATTAACTTTTCTTCAATTTTTTTCTGTAATGTAAACATGAATACTTATCTTTAATAAAAACTTTTTTACAAAAAAAACAACCAACTTAGATTAATTTAATCGAGAAAAACAAATAATATCTCCATGCTCGAACATTGTATCTCTGAGATATAATTAAAAATAACAAACACCAAAATATGGAATGTTCATTCCTGAGATATTTGGCGTTCCCTAAGAACTTTTATTATTATTAGGAAGGACATAATAAGTTTAATTCGTACATGTAAAACTGTGCAGTTACATCAAACTTTGATAAATAAAAGAACTTACGGTCATAATTTTTTGGTGGTGGAAAATATTTTATGCCGGCTACCAGCACCAGTTGAGAACTTTCCGGCCGCAGAAGACCTAAAACAATTTGAAAAGCCTCATTATTTATGAAATTTCTTTCATAATCATTAAAACCCTAGTGTTTTTTTTTTTCTAAAAACAACTTACCAAGGGTCACACGGAGCGACTGGTTTAACATGATCTTATAGGCTTAATCACAATATGTGTAGTTGTGATTAATAATGCATGCACATTTATAAATTGCCCTTTAATTTCAAGTTTTCATCAAATCAACATTTGGGAAAGATCTTTTAGGTTATCTATAAGGTACGGTTCAGTCAGTGTCAAAAAGAATTTTGACACTTGACAGTGACAAAACTCACAGAACCATTTTTATGACCCTGACCATGGTACCTTACCTACAACTATATACTTCGCCATTTTTTTGTGTCCAATATTACCACTTTACTATTTTTATTACCGGGCTGTTTTTTTTTTGCTTTATACAGGGTGAAATTGAACACATGCGACAAATCGAAATAGGAGATCTTAGTAATTTTTATTTGTATCAGAATTTAAAAACTTAATTAACAAAAATAACAAAATTAAAAACTAACTTAACTAAAACTATAGGAGATTGTACTCATTCATTATTATGATCAACTTTTACTATGGGACCAAACCTGAAATCGCGAAAATAAAATCAGCTTTTGTGAAATTGTCACAGACATTGTGGCAGCATTAGTTCCGATTTTGGTAACGCGCCAAACAAACCTTGTAGCGTTGTAGACGTTGTAGTGGGATTGGGCGGGGGGACAAATGAGTCATATCTGTCGACTGCATGGGCAATTGTCCAGTGTCATCATCATACAATACGTGTCTAGCCTAGACGAAGCTTTATGACTTGGTTTCGTTCATCATGAGGAAATGGACAAAGACAGGTGAAAAAAACTGGTACTAGATACTGTTTCTCAACAGTGGCCTCAAGAGGTACGAGATATGTACAGACGCCAGCACATCAAGCTATCCGAAACTGTAAAAGGGGTTTGAAGATTTTTGTATGGAGGGTGGCCCTAAGGTCGGCCGCCATTTTGATTTTTTTTCAGAGTCGCGGTCAAAGACCTTACAATAATATATACTCTAAGGTCGCGGTGCACAACAAAAGTTATATATTTAATCCCAGAGATCTGACAAGTGTAATGTCAAACTTCTATACTAAAAAAAAACGAAAACACAAAAGACTTATTTGTCAGATTAGTCTCTGGGATTAAAAAAGGAACTATAAATTGCCGTGTTTAATTATTTATTTAAAAAATGTCTTTTCTTCATTTGTTTCTTCGCCATAAAGGTTTCATAACGTTTCTATTACCTCAATAGTTCAATATGCTTACCTGGAGGGAAAAGTCCTTGTTGTTTTCGACTTATATTTCGGTGAATAACTCCGAAACCTGACGCTTTAGGATATTATGTTACATGACATTTTTTGTTTGTATAAGTGTCCTCTATCTAAATATATAACTTTTGTTGTGCACATTGGCGTATCTAGAGATTTTTTCTAGGGGGGGCCTGGCCCCTAACCTTTTTTTTTTTTTTTTCGTGGGGACATCCGCATGGATACCCTCCGTCCGGAAAGAACGGAGGGTTATGTCGGACTTCTACCGACTAAAACCCCACTGTTCCTTTTATTACCATAAGTCGGGGGCCCGGGAGTACTTGTGCATTCGCCGCACCCCCGACTGGTATCAGCCCGCCATGCCTAGCGGGCCCCATCCCCAAGTGCGGGCGATCCCACGCCCGCACGGCGTGGCACTTCTTTGAGCCCGACTGCTCGAGCGACGAAACGACCCCAATTTCGCCGCCCGCAGGTTCTTATGGTGGCCGGAAATCGTTAAGCGCCTTTCGACGCCCGGCTGCTCTTCTGGTGCAGGTGGAATAAGAGATATGCTCTCTCTCCCTCTCCGCCGCTTACTTTGCATGCATCACCTCCTCGCAAAAAGAGGCCACAGCATCCCACGCATTTTAGCTTCCGACCATGGACTGAACCACCGCCGAAAATGACAGATCACCCGCACCAAGTGTCATGACGAGGGCACAGCGCTGTTGGGCTCGTGGCAGTCCACACAGTGATGACAAACAGGCGTCCGCTCCCGACCTATGCCACGCAGTAAGCACCTGCGTCAGCCGGAAACTCAGCGCGCCATGCTGCCTCTCCAGCCATTCTTCCATAACAGGCCTTACCGCCACTGCTGTGGCGGGCCCTTACCTGGGTTGAGCAAGTCGCTCCCTCCATTCAGCCAATAGGATCGGTCAGACTGGACTGATCCTTCGTGGCTCAAATTCCCGAGGAACCGGAGGCTGACTACGCACAAGCTCCACCTTTCGCAGCGATATAGGGACGCAAGGATTTTCGCGTCCAGATCCCAGGGCGTTGACCCAGCCAGGAGAGTTGCTGCCTCGTAGGAGATCGTACGGTATCCTCTTATCACCCTAACAGCCATCGCTCTTTGCGGCCTTCGCAATATTGCAACGTCGCGGGCCGTCAGAGTGTCCGCCCACACGGGCGACCCATACAGAGCCATGGACCGCACAATCCCCACGTACAGTCTCCAGCAGGAGGCGTTGCCCCAAAAATTGGGTAGCAGTCGCGCAAGAGCAGCTGCAACGCTCGTCAACCTGGGGACCAGCCGCTGAATGTGCGGCCCAAAGTCCCACCGACTGTCGAGGACAAGTCCTAGGTACTTCATCGTCGACTCGACACCGATGCGGACGCCTCCTACCACTATGTGTAAATCCCGTGGTGGCTTGTTCCGAGGCCCATGGAAACAGAGGGCCACAGATTTGTGCAAATGCATCTCGAGACCCAGACGCCGGATCCTTTCAACGACCTGCGCAACCCCTGCCGTGGCCTGTATGACCGATTGCCGATGCGTTTGCCCCCGGGCCGTCTAATCATAATAATACTCCAACTTACTTCGTTGCTTATATTAGTAGATTCAATTATTTTTGTGTTTCAAAAGTAACTAAATGGAATGTATTATTTAGGTTATAATAAGTTTGTGTAGCTCTTGGTGGTAGATTATTTATTTGATTGCTTTTGTGTGAAGTTATATTATGTAAGTATCGAGCTTAAAATTTCGAATGGGTCCCCAAACATCCTAGGGTGGGCCTGAGACCAGTCTAGGGTGGGCACGGCCCACCCGGCCCCCCCCTATATACGCCAATGGTTGTGCACCGCGATTCTGAAAAAAAATCAAAATGGCGGCTGATTTTAGGGCCAAAACCTTCAAACCCCTTTCCCAATAAACTTTGAGCATTATGCTTTAGCGATAAAGTTTAAAATCTATTAAAGAAAGACAGATTGCAGTAGCTTGATGCACTGGCGTCTGTATAACAGAGATGGACCATTGAGTTCTAGCGTAGATAGATAATGCTATGATTTGCTGTAAGCGTATACCTATAAGGATAGCGATAGTCTTTCACAGTCACTTGTAAACTGCGAGTTCTAGACCAAGAAGATTAAATAAGTATATACTAATTCCATGCTAACCATACGTGACATCGTCACTGACTGACAGCAGACAGCGGCGAATTTGAACTCTACGTTTTGAACACGTAAGAAATTCTAAACGGAAGATGAGGCGGTATGGACGAAAGACTGCTGCCTGCTCTTTGGGCGAATTAAAAAAAAATTAACTTTTAAAGTTTGGTTTGTTTGTTTGTTGTCAACAATTCATAATATAATTTCATATTGTATTGTGGTAGTCTGTGTTGTCAAGTCAACAGGCGACAAGATAGGGCATTTTGTTGATAAAATTGATAAAGGTTTTATTTATCTAATATCTGGTGTTAGAAATTAGTATTCTCAGAGTTCATGATATCAAATCATATTATCAACTCGTGTTGACTGATCCAATTTTGAAAGAGTTTAAGTGCAAAGATAAATGTATGTTATCATTATGATTATGAACAATATTATCCTCAAAGGCTGAGCTCAACTGATAAATAACAAAAGAGAATGAAAAATATAAGTATCTAATCCTACCATAAGTAATAATTGATAAAAATCTGCGCTTACATTGATGACTCAAAATGGAATACAGGACGATGCTACATTTACAAAAATGTCTCTATTTCAATTATTACTTATACATAACGTGGGTTTTTGTCATTGGTTTTTTTCTATATTCAAAGGTAAATTAACGATTTTAACACAATGTACCTACTTTGCAGTTATTAACCATTTCAAGTGTCCTAGTATTTCTTATTATGTAACCAATGCTAATCAAATATCTATTTATTTCAGTTGAATATTCTTGGACACCTAACAAAGTACCTTTCACTGACTGTGTTTACTTTACTGGTTGTCATTGAGTCAGCTAGGATATATCTTGGTCACTATGGAAATCTGTCTCGCAGGGTCAGTACCTACCTATTTTATTTCATCATAAGATTTTAAATTATAAACAGGAACTGTAAAAACACAAATGATTAATTTAAATTTAATGTCTTTCAGGTCCCAGAACTAGCAGGATTCCTCATGTTGACCATACTTATGCAAATGCCTCTGGTCAGCTTTTTCCTATTCAACCCATACTTGATGAGTACTCCCATGGAGACAACACTACACACAATGTTGTGGTTGCTCACTCTTGCTGAAGTTGTCTTTAGTTTTTTGGCACTGAAACAAGCATCCAACTTCGCCAAAAGTATTTATTTGTCACAACCAAAGGACAGGTGACAATAAGTTCTTTATATATTCTTGAAATGTGTATAAGTTTGTTTTTTTTTGTATTAATGGATACTTAGCCAGACCCAGTCATGATTGAATCATAGCAATAATAATAATTATTGTTATGATTGTAAAGGGGGAAATAAATTACTCACACAATTTACATGGAAAGGATTTATTTTGTTGTTACACAACATTAAATGCTCATTTTATTAATTAAGGACGTGAATATAAGAGTGAAGTGTATGAAAGCAAAGCTTTGGTATTTTATTTAAATTAGTATAACACATTTATAATAATTAAACATTAATGGATGCACATTTTTGTAAACGCAAGTTTAACCTAAATTAAGAGTCCCAAGTTTAAATATTGTACACTCATGATTATTTTTAAATTAACTTATCAGTTTATAGGGATATCACACAAAATGCTATCTGTAAACTATAGAATGAGCACCTCTATTATACCATATCTTGGGTATTATACAATACAACTGAACTATGACATATATTTCTTAATTGTATCAAATATAACCTCTTGGTAAAATGTTTGGATAGTCTTTTATAAAATTACTTTCTTTGCCTTCAAATATTTCACAAGGCACTGGACATTCAATATTATCTTTTTTTCTAATAATAAATAAAAAGGTATAAACAAAATGTCACTGAACTACCATACATCAAAATGCATTGCTTAGGTGCCATTTTATTATGGAATATAAAATAAACAATATACTCATTCCTTCAACCAAGAACCAGCCTCTGGCGCATGCTCTAAACTTACTAACACAGCATTATGGTACACTCTTAGGCATTATAATAAAATACATTATTTGGTATTTAATACTATTTACAATTGCACATTCAAAACATTCAATTTTACTACTATTAAATATAATTGTCATATCTAACCTCTTACTGATCAGCCAACCAAGTACCTGTCATAATATTATATCTTAACTAAAATTATGCCCGGTCAAGCACCGCATGTCGCCTATTGGCGAAACAAAAGAAAATCAATTTTCTCATTAGCGGAGCTCGACAGATTAAAATAAAAAAAAATATACTCCAGATTTAAGTAAGTAGGTAATACTTTCATACTTCCTTCCAATGGTTTGAAGTTTATGTTACTGGATCAATGGGCTCATTGAATAGTTTGTTATCTTTGAAGAAGTCCTCAAGTGTACATCTTACTAAATGTAAAGGTCCCTGGAAATTTTCTATTTTTGTTCCAAATTCTTTTATATTGTCTTCCATTTCAAAAGATTTTATTATATCAGGAAGATTTGGAGACATTTTACAGATAAACTGGAAACGAAAAGTAAATAATATTAATAAACATACAATAATCCGCAATATCTAGATTAATCAGAAGAATTCTTAGATAACATAAAACATGATAGATAAAATGAGTATTAGTAATAATAGTATGTTTAATTAGATATATTTTTACTGAATATCAGTACAAATTGTACTCACAGAAAATATTTGCTGTGTGACCCAGTTGTGATACTTTTTGACAGACCCTTCATATGCCACCGTAAATATCTTTTTCAAATTCACTTCAATATCATTGGCTTGAACATGGCATAGGACTTGCGTAAAAATAATCTCGAAAAACAACAGGGCCCTGTAAATAAAAATAAGGAATAATTAATATCATAGTGACAAGTTTTAAAATACTGTGTGTGGTTGCAAAACTTTTTTTTAATGATCTTGACGCACCTGCTAAGCCACAGCACACTCTCTGCTCCAGGTTTTCCAGTAGCAGTCTCAGCAAGCATTAACTCAAGTAAGCAAGAGTTTTTGTCATAGATGAAAAGCTTTTTAATTTTCTGAAACAAAGTTTTAATCACAATAACAATTATTTGGAGTGGTATAAGCCTAGTTAACAAAGCAGTAGGTAGTCAATATTATGATCACACCTATTGAGATGACTAAGTAAATATTCGATATCAGAGACATGATTCATAAGCATAACACTTACATCAATATTTCCTTGCATGTCATACTTTACAGGAGCAAATAATGTGCCAAGGCGTTCTGAAATAATGATACACAAATGTGGTAAATGAATATTATTTGGATAATATAACATAATATAGGATGAAGCGTTCATACATACCTACTACTGCCACCAAGTCTGTAGATGCATCTATAAACTCAATTACATTAATTCTTCCATTTATGACTGGTGGAAAGTGTCTTAAAGCAAGAAAAAAACATTGTTCACTTCTATCACTACTTATAGAGGAGCTAGCCATTTTCAGTACAAAAATATTAGCGTAAATTATTTTGAATCAATTAACAGATATTATATCAAATATCACACACATTCACAAAACTGCTTTGACTTGTTCAATTACCGAATTATCAAAATTATAAAACAAACAATACACCGACTGTTTTTCCGAGGTTTTTCCTCTATGACTAACTGAAACCACAGACTGAAACTGAAACACACAAATCCACAAATCACAATCGCACAAATGTCACATTATTTATTTTCCAGTTGCCCACCGTCGTTTGGGGTTACCACTTAATAAACTTTGCACACACTAGGAATAATTCATTGATTTTTTCTTCACTTTTTAGTTATAGTACACTTGTTAACTAAAAGTATTTCTAGTCTAGGAGACATAAACTTTTATTTTTTATGTGATTATAATACTTCCTTCTTATTTTCTTCATTTTGTTCACTTTATTGTCAACTTTCCTAATACTGTTACTCCAACTATTTAATATGAAAACGTCTGTTTCAGCACGTTTCCCAAATCATCTTCTACAACTATTGTTAACACTTTGGTTTTTGGTGAAAAAGTAAATGGAACCAAGAATCTTTTTTCTGGCACAAGATTTGTAAATTCATACGAATCTAACACCATTCCATTTGATTCATCTCTTACTTCCACTATTCTAATGCCGGCAGTAGAAATGATCATCATTTTGTTTTTATCAAATTTCAGATACCTCGTTATCGCTTGTCTTTCTCTTCCATATTCATTGTTGAACCACCGATGGTAAGACAATAACACAGCACAGTTTCTGGTCCAATAAATTGAATCGTTTCCGTTTGTCCGATTAACGTTTTTCTTTGAATCTGTAAGTCTATTTGTTATATTTGAATAAACACTTGATGGCCTGGTTATAGGTGTTACGTTTGGACTTCTTCTTATTATGTCAGATTTCGACATAGCAGCAAAATTCCCCAATGTGGTTTTACTTCTTGGTCCTAAAACTCGTAATGGCTCCGCCACGTTCATTGTAACACTTATATTGCGTTGTAGTGAAACAGTAGAATGTTGTACTGGTTTACCACTGAAGTTATTCATGTTATCTTTAGCTAAAGCTGATCGTTTTTCTCCAATAACAAAAACTCTGTCTAAATTGTCAAATCCTCTTCCCATTATACCATCTTTCGTGTGTCCGAGATCAAACGTGTGACCAAGTTCGTGAAAAACTGATCCCAACGTAGTTGCAAAACATCCTCCCAATGTGCCACGGTAGCCACTGTCATCCATAAATCGTCTTACGTTTACTGGTGTTGCATCTAAGAATTTTGGAACAATTTCTTCTACAGTCGTTGGCCAGGTGTAAAGGCAAGCTGTCCCGAAAAGCGCCAAACCGCCTCCCCCTAATGCAGCATATGCTTCAGTAAGGGATATAATTTCTTCGTGTGTCATAGGCTTATCGATGTCAGTACCTTTATATCGAGTGCAGGATATGAAGCCCAGGAATTTTCTTTCATTACTACCTAAGTCGGAAAGCATCAATTCTCTTCCAAAATGTGACCATAATTCTGTTTGTTTCATTTTTCTTGCCTTGTTGACGTTCAGACTACTTCTAAAAATAATGCATTCTGGTTTTTTGGGATTTACTTCATGTTCAAGTTGAAATGTTTTTCTTCCAATTCCACTTTCGAAAAGTTTTTCGGCTGTTAAACTTTGAATTAACTTTGAACCAAGAGCTATTCGGGAACAGGCACTTTCTATCGAGTTTTCAATATCTAGCGGACTTTGAAAACATCCATCGTGGCCTTGACATATGATGTAAACTGGAGTGACCCGAAGATTTGTTTTTCTTGGGGTATAGTCCAGGAGCAATATTTTCCGCTGCTGTTCTGTATATTCCAAATCAATGACATTTTCACCTCTTTTCAGTTCTATTATCACTTTGAATTCTCCATTATAAACGTCCCATTGCGATTTATTTTGAAAGTTTTCACTTTTTAATGTACATAATAGTTTTTCATGGTTATTAGAATTGCCTCTTGTTATAATTCCCTTGATCAAAACAAGTGAATAGTTCACGACGTCTCCATTTTGAAAATTAGTGATAAAAATTGAAGAGTTGTGTTCTGTTTCGTTATCTTCGTTTACACGGTTGTCCATTACCTGAAATTATGTTTACATTACGTTAGTTCGTGAGAATAAGTGGTTTTAACGGTTGACCTTCATTAGGATCGGTACGCAGTTTCCTCGATTTCTTTAAGTGTGAACAAACACCACATAATTAGGTTAATGCCATTTTGTGACAGGGATTAGGTAAGTACTCGAATATGCTACTTCAAGAGGTTTTACGCACTAGCATTTGGTTATATTAAGTGGAGCGTATCGTTTTATTTTTATCTGTATCTAAACTTTAAAGGTCGTCGTAAATGAATAGATTCGCACTGTAGCAATGACTCACCATGATGCGGTTGGCGTGGAGCGCGCAGAGCCGGCGCGGCGGGAGGACTGCGGGTGCGGGCGGCGCGGCGCGGCGGCGACTCGACCACTCGCAGCCAGCGTGCAGTGCCGTTCCTCCTCACTTCTCACTAAACTTGGTCGAACGCTCGCACGGTTGGTGTGCGCATGCCCGCCGATGCAGACCGACGCGCCTCGGTAACGATTGCGCCCACCAGACAGGTACGAGACTAGCTGTCTCCACTGGCAAGAGGGAAATTTGAACAATGCAGTAAACATAGATGAGAATGCGCCACTGTCATCCATCAAGTCCTTGTTGTTTGTTTTGCGAATTTTTGTTTTCATTACAGCAATCGCGATGAGGCGATGACACTATCGGATACTACATACATCCTGTCTACTAGCAAATTATACTAGGTACATGATATGATGTTGTTATAGTGGGGCGCTAAATAGGTAAACTGGACTGAATTCTGATGGTCGACCTTTCTGATGTTTTATTAGGAAATAATCGACTTTGAGATACCTGGGTGTATAAATTAGGTAAGTTCAGTTTAGGTAGGTAGATATCTAAGTACGGAAATGAAAAAAGGAAGAACTATTGAAATAGGAACGACATTGAAGTGGCAAAACGAAATTAAGGCCACGGAGAATTTGGGAAAGTCACTAAGTCTTACATCTAGTGCCTACTATTTCCATTAGTTAAAGGAGTCCAAAAGTAACTTTTTGGAACCTGCAAAAAGCTAGCTGTTCTAGTCCGATTATGTTTTGAACTGTTTATTTTGGGTGGATACGCTTACGCCCTCTATTGTAATTCATAACAATGTTCTAGCAAGCAAGGGCGCTGCTCTACAGTCACTCATAAAATGTAAGTTAATTACAATGCCGAGAGGCGTATAGCCTTCGTTATTATGATTCATGTTATCATGTGGCGATACCAATCTTTGATTCTTCGAAAATATTAGTTACTAACGTAGAAAAGGCAAGGTAAAATAAATATCTCTATAGATTTTTGAATCGAGTAATTGGCTACATATAATGTAATAGGTATAATATTTTGTGCCTCTGTTTTCCTGCCAGTGCTAGAATGTGAAAACTTGGTATTGCAGACGATAACAGGCTATATTTCAAATTTTCAAAACATTAAACGAGATTGGATCGATGCAATCTTTGGGGTTCGACCCAGACAACAAAGCGCCTGGTGAAGTAAAGTAGCTACATGTCGCGCTGGCTACATTTTGTTATTCTAGCAGGCGGTGTCGCCTACAAAATTTCGCTTAGTTGGAGCATTAAAGAGGATTACTTGTAATGTGAAACGTGCAACCCACTGTGCAATGTTTACCTACTAAAAATGTGTAAAAAAAAACAAGAGTGATACGAAGGCTTCTTTCTTCTTTTTTTCTTGTATCACTTGTAGGTGATTGAATTGCAATTGCAAGATCCAAAGCTACCTAAAGTTTGTACCTTATGTAGTATCTATGTAGATAGGGCCCGGTAGTTATTGTGAAAAGTTAGACCCGGTAGGCATTGTCCTATGAAACAAGAATTTAACTTGTTTTCAGAGTGGAAAAAGGCATGAATCTCGAAAACCATTTCTGACGTGAGTGCGGGCGTTAACGATATTAGGTACCTACTTGGAACTCGTTGTTTTCACAATTCCACCGGGTGGCGGCGCCGGCGTTTTGAACCATAGGTATTTATACAACTTTATTACACTGTTAATTTTTCAGCACTTGTCAGGCGGTATTCTACCTACAAATGCGTGTATATTGAAGCAATTTATAATGTACTTGCATATAAACGAGCTATTTTCGGCACACATTGCCAAACTTTGCTTTTTGCAAAATTCATAGCTTGTAGCTCGTAGTCCATGTTAATTTAACAGGGGCTAATGGACGTCTCACGACTTGAATATTCATGGGAATGAAGCGTCGTGTTATGAGATGACGAGGAATGAAATATTCACGCGTCGAGGGACGAGCGGAATGGCTTTAATATTACTTATACCACAGATAATATAACTTGTACGGACAACGCACTGGGTGACCCGACAGCTACTGTATGTGTTGATCAGCGGCTGAATAGTTGCGTAGTACGTATTTGCCTTGTACGGTAAAGTTATTAGAAAAACCTTGCAGCAATGCCAAGAGGCTGATGTTTTGACAGTGTGATATTTTATAACAGAACAATGTATACCTATTAATCTGGTACCGTCGACCTGTCTATGTATAAGTGCCTACCTAGACTCTATCACTAGGTTACATATTATAAAACAACGTCCCCCCGCCGCTACTGTCTGTCTGATTGAACGCGATAAACTCAAAAACGATCGAGCGTATTTTCATACGGTTTTCACTAATGGACGGAGTGATTCATGAGGAAGGTTTAGTTGTACATTTCATTAAAGTTTTGTGTAAATTGGCTGAAATATGACGATGTCGGAAAAAATCATGCCGACTAGGGGCTTTATTGATGTGCTCTGTGTAAATTAATAGAGTTATATGAAAAGCCCGGTAAAAATCCCAGTAAAGCCGGTAGTACAGACGCCAGCACATCAACCTACCCGAAACTGTCAGATTTTCCCAATCAACTTTGAACCTTATGCTTTAGTGATAAAGTTGAAAATCTATAAAAGAAATTTGACAGATTGTAGTAGGTTGATGTGCTGGCGTCTGTACGTTCCCGTGGGATATTTTTCCGACATCCACGTGCGCGAAGCCGTAGGCAAAAGCTAGTACTTTCTTCTACTTAGTCTTTACACAACACCCATGGAAACTTACTCTACTTGGCGACTACTGAACAATTTAACCATAAAAAGAATGGAAAAGTGAGAAGGAACAGAATTAGTCGAAAATCGAACATAGGGCAAGCTATAGGTAGGTACCTATGTATTATTACTTTAGGTAAGTTAGTACTTAAAGCAATCAAATGTTCTTACACAGTTCATTGAACTCATATAGAGCATGTTTCCAATTTCATCGGATATTAATAAATAACAGATATAGTTGGTTATACAGCTAAAAAGTCATGAATTCTAAAAGAACGAATCGCTTTTTTTGTTAGTACCTACTACTTTTCCGTACATTAGAGCATAGCAAATATTGCGAAATCTCGAAATTGCTATGCGGATTTTTTAGTCATGAGGGAAATATACGTTTGTACATCACACAATTGGTTACTTCTAAGTCAAACTTTAAATAAAATATAAATCTTACCTTGAAGGAGCTCGAACTGAAACATATAATAAGCCTATAGACGTAGTACTATTAAGTATTCTGTGCCTATAGGCTCCCGCAGACAGGCGCGACACTTAGTAGAACAATTTCCATGAAAACTTCATAGAAATCGTTGCGCGTCTGTGGGACCTTAGGTATAACATGATCTTATCGTAGTCATCAAAATGAAGTCGGTAATAAAATAAAACATAGCTACCAACTAGCAAAACAAAAGACAGTTGAAGACTGTTCCTATGCGCGCGGCGACTGCGTTGACTAACAAGAGGTCGGTGACGCAGTCGCAATGTTTGTTGATGATGACCTGGATGCAGGAAACTGACAGGGCTGTCCGCAGGAGCCGGTCGTTGTCCCAGTGAACGCAGCACTTTCGCTTTTATCGGCGAACGAACCCGGTCCATTACTACCTCACTCACGCGGTTACACCATCACAGGCCGTTCGATTTTGGCTGCGTTTGTCGCTCCGGTATGCATACTAATAGCAATTTATTTAGGGTTGTGATGTTTAGATTTCTCCACGCTACGACCAACGTACCGTTCATTGTTTTTAAACTGTATTGTTTATAAACTCGGTGCATAGGTAACATATTAATCATGTTGCGTGTACGCGGACTGGTGGGTGGCATGGCAACACAGACTTTGGTGGTTACGTTTGAAGTAGCTACGCGTCATACCTAGGTCAAGCTAGGCACGAGTTTATAGAGAAATGGATAAAGAACTGCCATGAAAAGGCAATTTTCAGAATGATCATTCGTCAGTTTGAAAATTATTGCTCATTAAAAATAATTCCAAAAAGTTTTTGTGTAGATATCTGGCAACAATTAACTGCTGTGTGATACTAGTATCTAAGTGCTTATCAAGGTATCTACTTGATATAAAAACATATAGGTAAGTAAGTATTGTCATATTTTGCAAACTGAAAGCTTTTAGTAGAATTTCGACCACTTCAGCAAAAAAGTTTGAAAAGAACACTCTATGACAAAAAGTTGAACAAAACCGGCTAAAATTATAAATATTTTAAGTATTATAACGAATCTTTTCCATGTTGCTGTGAATAAAAATAATTGAAAGCCCTTTTGGAAATATCGATACAACCTGTTTGGAGCTTTAATCGTCGGAACTTTACTGTGACACGTGTTTCTTAGTACCTACTCGATGCACTCAAGACTTAAAAAATAGGTAATTCCTTAAGTATATTTGTAAATGCCAAAATGATTCATAGTTTGGGCCAGTTGCTACTATTTTTTTATCGCGTGGAAACTCGCGTGCATATCTTTATTGTGTTAGTAAACCTAAATAAACGTCATAGGTAACTACAGCATGGTTTTTGTACCATAAAGATTAATTTATGTCGGCAATGGCATGAGTACCTAAACGAGCGGAAAATTATGTCGACAAAACGTAGGTAAGGATATAACTACTTACTTCGCAGAAAATCTGAAACATCGAGATGTGTCACACGACTGCATGACTCCTGACTCTTACAATTATAGTCATATGTCGAAGGACTATAAAAAACTTTAAAAAAGCATGTGAAAAACATGAAGGGTGTACCACGAGGCAAAAAACATGCGCAAACCCACGTTTTTGTATGTCGAGTCCACCACATACAAAAGACGTGTTTTTTTTTACTTTTATCATTATATTACGGTTGATTATATACAGCCCGCTGACAGACGGACGGGCGGATGGACGGACGGACGGAGGCTTAGTAATAGGGTCCCGTTGGCACCCTTTGGAAACGAAACCCTAAAAATTACACAAGTAAAGAATTTTCACATACATTTTCCTAAAATCAGTAGGTAAGGACACATTTTTCAATTTCGCCATCTCAGCGCCACAGTTCTAATCATAATATATAAAATCTATTTTTAAAACAGTAGCTTATGTAAAAAGTTCTGACGGATTATGCCGTCGGGTTATCGGTACGAAACCACAAACTGCGCTGGACCATTAAAAGCATCCGCAGACAGGAGCGACGCGACAGCGCCACGCGTGTCTAGTAGAACAATATCTACGAAAACTTCATGGAAATTGTTCTACCAGAATTGCGTCACGCCGCGTCGCATCGCGCCTGGGAAGGAGACTGGTCCGAGGAAGCTAACGGGTTCGATTCCCGTCTCTATGAATTAGGTTTCCATGTTAGGATTTCTAAACGTGTCTCTAGCATGATGTAGGCGGGTAAGGTGGGACACCTCTACTCTATTGCTACTTGTTACTTTACAGAAAACTATGTCTTCCGATATTTAGGTTAATCTATATCATTTTCACGTAGATATTCTCAACAAACAAGGTCAAGGACCGCGCGTCGCCCATCGGCGACGAAACAATAGAAAATCAATTGTGTCTCATTAGCGGAGCTTGACAGAAAACTGTTTAAAACCTTTTCCGGAAAATCCTCCGTGTTTTTGCAAAAAAAGGGTGGTTCATTTATTGTTTAATGCAAAAAGCTTTTATGGAAGTATCTATATTGGATCGGAAGCGAGATGAACAATTTAAATTAGATAGGTACAGTCACGTCTAAAAGTATGCATACACTTGGCTTTATTCAAAAGCGATTTTCTCCTTTATTTTTGAATGAAATTTTATGTTATTACGAAAATAGTATTTTCGAACCCATAGGTTTATGTTAAGTGTCGTATTTCAACGTTGCATTTGTTATTTCACGAAAAAATTGCAATTGAAAATTGCCAAGTGTATACATACTTTTAGACGTGACTGTACAACGGTTAGTTAATTACCGCTGAAAATCAGCTGAAAGCCCCTATCTCAAACGCTACGCCGATCTCTACACCCGTAGTATGGATCAATACTGAATATTCACGCATTGGGTTTATTTTTCCTACTTATTACATCAACCAGAAAAAATCTACCATTTAGCATCAACAGAAAATCATATTTAAAGTCCAAGTAATCGACGCATGATAGGTCTAAATAGACTGAAGAAAAAAAGAAACAGCGCAAAACAGTGTTTAAATCACAAAATTATGAAAAAAATATGTGTGAATTACCTCAATACCTACGTAATACCCAACATCCAATATGAAAAAAATCCTATTAAAAAAGTTTAAAAGTTAACAGATTCAGTATTAATCTTAATTTATTAGCGAAATTGTGAAATCTTCGCGCGAGGAACACGTTTATACTAAGTTGATGAAGTCATTTTATTGAAAAGAGCCATTTAATATTCATCTCCTGTTACAGATGGCACAACGAGAGGCTGTTAAACGGGTATATTAACTATTAAAAGTTTTAAACGAGCCGCCCGTAGAATTAGCTGCGTTCGATTTTCTTTCAGCGCAAGGTTTTATTTTATATTTTAGTCACGTAGCGTTTATATCTTTATTTTAAAATGAAGAGGCATTTTCCAATGTATTCAAATAAAGATGAATCTGACGTAAATAAATTTTCTTTAGTCCGCATTAGAGCTTTTTCGGGATTGCTTTATGTAGTTGGCAAGTTCAGCTTTCAGCTTTGGATTCTAAGAGCTATACAGATGACTTTGACAGAAATCGTTTCATGGAAAAACGGTAAACGCAGAACTTGCATGCAGTATTTTTCATAATTACGTAAACTTATTAACTTATGAACGTAGTCATTACAGCCTTGAAATTTCGTGTTTTACAGTTTGCAAAATATTCGCTATAAATGGTCGTACATTAGTAATTTAATTAAATCATTTTTTTTTTTCCGTTGGCCTGTACTGTCCTGGCAAAGGCCTCTCCCATATTCTTCCACATATCCTTGTGCTGTGCCTTCTCCTTCCAATCGGTTAGGAACGAGTCCAAATCGTCACGCCAGCGTTTCTTAAGGCCTGCCTCGGTGACGAAGCCCGTCTTCAGGCACCCACTGTGTGACGACTTTAGCCCATCTGTCTGGATGCATCCCACTTCAGCCTCGCAGACTTGCCGCTAACTCAAAAACTCAAACTCAAACTCAAAGCATTTATTTCAATTAAACCATTACAGGTACTTTTGAATTGTCAAAATTAAGTAGTCGGTCAGTTAGTCAGAAAGTTGAAGCTAGTCGCCCATTCCAAAGCGTAGATCTCTATGGAGAAGAACGGGCAAGAAACTCCATGGACACTCTTTTAAATCAAGATATTACAAAATCCTGAGTACATTATTCTTGTTGCTTCTATATGTAAGAACAATGTAAAAAAAAACACACACAAATGAAGAAACAATACAAGAAATAAGATTAAAAATAAGCCTTGGCAGTTAAGAGATGACCAGTCTCAACCGACGGCGTCCGTTCACGAACATGACGCATGGATCAGCACCATCCAGCTCAACCATTTCAACAGCGTAACATCGGCAATACCTGCTTGGAGCGTATTGTGGTGTTGCGAATTTGGTCGGTGAGTTTAATCTGTAAGATACTACGCTCCATCGCTCTTTGCCAAACCTTGAGTTTGGAGTTGGCCGTAATTTACTGAAAATATGTTACAGCAGCATGCAAGCAGCTTATGACAATAAATCATGTTACGTATTCAGAAAACAGCTTGCGTAGGTTCGTTGCGTCTGTCGGCGTGTCATATTTCGGGCCTGCTTTAGGGCCCTCTACGTGCCCTACGACATTGTACGTGCTCCAATATTTCGAAACGCTGTTCTTTGTTAGTAATAATGAAGATTTGCGTAGTTTCATCACAGTGCGCTCGTTGAATAATAACGTCCGGTTGAATGAACCATTGCAGTGTGTCCTTGTTTTCTGTGTTTTTCCATGGCACGTGCGCGCTTGTTCTTGTGAGACTACTCTCCACGTAAAGACGGATATCTCATTCCTCATGCAAGCTAATACAATAAATTAACAGTTGATTGCACACGGACAGATGGACAACTGCGCAAATGTACGTACCGGGGCTGATCGATCTGTGTTATCTGATGCAGTGCGGCCTGTCCGGAGTGGTTACACGTGACCTGTTCATTATAATAATGCTAATTTATTTAGATGCACTTCATAATTAATTTATACTTATTTATGTACTGAGGTCTGGTGTAATAGTAGCTATAGTATGTACCTATCCATTTAAGATTAATATTTTTTGTTCTGATTTAGTAATTTTTTTGCGATAAATTGTTGACAAATTAACACCCCCAAAATTTTCAAGACCTCATAACCTGCTGTATTTGCATAAACAAATACGACGATAAGTTTTCAGCTAAAAACCTCAACTCTTAAAACATCAAGCGTCAAGCCATAAATTCCAGTCTATAAATAACAGTCTCACACTTTACCTAATTGAGTTATTCTGAAGAGGAAAACCGGAAATCGATGGAGGAAATGTGTTCGAAGAGCGTAAGCATCTTCATTAAAATTTTACGAAGATTTATAGTTGGACCGCAAAAACTCCGTTACAATACCTGACCTACAGCATTTTATTTCATTTGGAGCACAAGATGAATGGTTTTAGAAAGCCATTATAATTGTAATTAGCGTTATTCTCTGCATGTATAACAGCAATAATAGTAAAATATTATGTTTCAATTCAGTTATGTTACCGAATCGCCGCAGCCTCGGGGCGCGTACGCGTTGTCATGCGCTTAGTGGAGCAGTGGGCATTTAATGAGTTTTTTGCCAACATACCTATAACTACGACTCGCTCCTTAAATTCGTCCCCGTCTAAAGCTGAAAACCTTTTGCATAGTAGTGTTCCTAAATGTAGTCGCTTATTTAGCTTCGAACATGTAACCCCGCGTGATGTAGTTAATGTTTTTAACACACTTAAGTCTAAAAACACCGGTGATTATTGGGGCATCTCCGTTAAACTTTTAAGTAATATAATAGACATCGTAGCCCCCTATTTAGCTGTTACTTTTAATAAATGTGTTGATTTAGGAACTTTTCCTGACCTCATGAAGAGTAGTAAAGTCATACCGTTATTTAAATCAGGTAATAAAAATGACGTTGGCAATTTTAGGCCTATTTCTATCTTACCTGCATTTAGCAAAATATTTGAAAAATTAATACTCAAGCAGTTGCTAAGACATTTTAATTTAAATAGCCTCCTTCATAATGAACAATATGGCTTTACAAAAGGTCGTTCAACCACAGATGCGGGTGTTGCTTTGCTGAAACACATATTTAATGCATGGGAGAAATCTCAAAATGCTATTGGAGTTTTCTGTGATCTCTCCAAAGCCTTTGATTGCGTGCACCATGACACGCTTTTACGTAAACTACGTCATTACGGTGTCCAAAACGAAGCTCTCAACGTAATAAATTCTTATTTACATAATAGGTTCCAATGTGTAGATGTTAATGGTGTAAAATCTTCCGGGCTACCAGTTCAGTTAGGTGTACCACAAGGCTCAATACTGGGTCCATTCTTGTTCTTAGTATATATCAATGATTTACCATTCCATTTAAAGGGAATCTGTGACGTTGTACTGTTTGCAGACGATACATCTCTTATTTTTAAAGTTGACAGGAATAGACAAGATTTTGACGACGTAAACAGTGCACTATCAATAGTTACGGATTGGTTTACGTCAAATAACCTAGTTCTCAATGCCAAGAAAACGAAATGTGTAAAGTTTGCCTTACCAAATGTTAGAAATCTAGGACCCAACATCGTCTTAGATAAAGTGGTGCTTGAAACAGTGGGCTCGGCAGTTTTTCTGGGAATAACAGTAGATGCCAAACTTCAGTGGGGACCACATATATCAAGCCTAGCAGGAAGGCTCAGTTCGGCTGCCTATGCCGTCAGGAAAGTAAGACAATACACTGACGTTGATACAGCTCGTTTAGTCTATTTTAGTTATTTTCACAGCGTTATGTCCTACGGTATTCTGCTGTGGGGCAAAGCCGCTGATATACAAAATATATTTGTCCTGCAAAAACGAGCTGTTCGAGCGATTTACCAGCTAGGCGCCAGATTTTCTCTAAGAGATTTTTTTAAAGATATTGGTATTCTCACGGTTGCATCACAGTTCATCTTTGCCAACATCTTATATGTTAGGCAAAATATACACTTGTACACTAAAAACAGTGATACTCACAATGTTAACACTAGAAATAAGGACAAACTACGTGCTCCCTTTCACCGGCTTCATAAGGTTCATAACTCATTTGTTGGGCTTGGTATTACCTTTTATAACAAGCTACCTTCTTCCTTGCTAGATTTGCCTTTTAATAGATTTAAAGCTCAAGTAAAATCCAACCTTTGTTCAAAAGCATACTATTCCATCAACGACTACTTAAACGATAAGAATAGTTGGTCGCCCTGATTAACTCAAGACAATTATTATGTTCTTTCTCCAGAATTAGCTTACTGACAGGTTATATGAGTTTATATAATTGTTTTTATTTTATTTTTATTTTTTTTTGTTTTTTTTAGTTGAGAGTTTTAGTCAATTCGGTTTAATTTTATTGTAATTTATTATTGACATAATCTACTCATTTCAATGTCTTTTAATGAGTTGATTGCAATATGTGGTTAGCTAGCGACCTCTACGAATGATCATATTATTATTCTTGCTTGAGCAACCGGCAGCAAGTTCGTCATGCTCCCTTAGATGTCATTGCTTGCGGTAGCGTCGGGGGTCGGGTTGCCTCCTTCCCTCAAATATGGCGAGGGAGGTAATGGCTGATCTTTGCGTTATGCTCGTGAACGGGTGCTGCTTGTGGTGACTGGTCGTCTTGCTGACCATGGTTTTATTGTTGTTATTAGTAGTAATAACTTGTTTATTTATTTTACTTCGATGGTCCTAGTTTATCATTTGTGACTTCAAGTGACAGCTATGTAAACAGAACCCAGCATTGCATACATATGTAAGCTGTCACGCCCTTTATACTTACCTGGAGGCTTTTATTTGGTCAGTAAGTTTTTTTTTTGGTTATATTTTTAATTTTTTTTTTTTTGTGCTTGAGTACGTATAGTATTTATTGTATTTGTTGGTATATTGGCGTGGCTAGTTAACCTATGGCAAATAATTTAATTTAAGGTTCTGTGTCCTGTAATGTTAATTACTTTGCATACATAGTATTGTATAAAATTAATTATTTTCTAACTGAACAGACAGCTGTGCTGCTGGGGAGTTTGTTCCGCCACTTCTTCTCCCCAGCGAAAGCACTAGGAAGTGGCGAAGGGCGGGCGTTTTGGGGGACTGTCTTTTGTAATTTTGACGTTCGAAAAGTGCTGATTCTCAGCCTAGTTTGAATAAATGACTTTTGATTTGATTTGATTTGAGTGGAACACTATTCTGTTATATTTTTAATACGGTTACTTTTTCTGATGACCCTGATCATGCCCAGATTTAGGCCGTGCCCTTCGTTATCTGATCGGATATGTACTTAGTACAAGGGCAGCTCGTGAGTTTCTACCAGACAAGAGTAAGTACAAGAAACATCTGTGTAACATAATGTACCCAATTTTATTTGCTTGTAAAAGATACATATCTTCACAGTTAACTTTTCCTTTATATAGCCCATTATTTCGGGAGACTTTTTATTATGTAAGTACCAAAGGTTGATGGTTTTTGCTTAATAGCATCTCCATCAAGATTTTGAATACGGTAGCTGTTACTTGGAATTAATTTTATTGAACGAGGAGTAAAGTGCCGGGTACGTGGTGGCGCGGCGCTGCCTACGTGGCCGCCCACGATGCGTGCTGCACAATATAGGCCACTTCGCCAGCCTGACCTAATCGCATCGACCATTCAACATCCGTGCAAGAAACTGACCACACATACTGAATATGAAATGCTCACTGTTAATGTGTCACTTTTGTCAGAAGTAAGCATTTTGGAGTACGGTCATTGACCCTAGCATTGCGTAGGCTAGCTACTTTCTCTCAGAGGAGGTGCGCGGCAGGCGCGGTGAGAAGGGGGTCCTGCCAAATTAAGTGCGTGAAAGGCTGCGGACAGCCGTTCCGGTACCACCGCACCGGCACCGGCGCTTACGCACCCTTCCTGCGACAACATTTTCGGTACGAAGAATCTTTCAGTTGACCATTTACGGTTACTCGGCTCCGTATTAACACAGAAGATCGCATCACTGTGTTTATTGTCGTGAAACGTTGGCGCCGGTGTGCAAAATTGTGAGCATCTTCGTAGAGCGGGCCAACGAGGTCGGTGAACTCAGGCCAAAGTGGCAATCGCGAATCAGTAGAGACTTGGAAAATCGTACCCTGGTGTTGTCGCTCACGTGCGCTGTTAAAAGGTTGTATAAGCATTGCGACGCTTTCTACGCCTTCTTGTAATCAGAATGAAGAAGTGAGCGGAGAAATTGGCAACGTTTAACGGTTCACTTGAAAAAGGAAACAATGAGACGAGAATTACCTGGGCGCACTCGCCTACATTTTTGAGTGTCGCGTAATGATTGATTAACAATTAAATGCAGACTTGATGTAAACGTAGCGGCTTACTTATTACTTTCTTTACGACATAATGTCAGTGCTTACGTGGCTTTATTTATCTTTAGTTGAGTAGGCGCTTTGTTGAGAGATGAGCAACACGTGTGACATTTGAATTATGTAGGTACGTATAATTATGAATATTCGTGAAATATATGTATGTAGAGGTTTTCTGCATAGGGAACTATATTTTCTATCACCAAAATTTATATTTGTCATCAAGTTGTATCACCTAATAAATAGATCTATCGCCACGAAATATTTGTATCACCTAATAAATAGATCTATCGCCACGAAATATTTTCGTTCTCAGATAGCGGGGCTCCGTCGACATAGGATGCAAGAACGAGCGAAGGGCACCCCGAGGTTCGGTTTGGTTAGGTTACTTTAAACCCTTTACACAGAAATAGGGGCCCCGCGAAGCGGGGCTCCGTCGACATAGGATGCAAGAGCGAGCGAAGGGCACCCCGAGGTTCGGTTTGGTTAGGTCACTTGCATTGTTTGGTGACTACATTTTGGTGACAGATCTACTATTTGGAGGACAAACCCTATTATTTAAGAAACACAAAACTAATTAAATTGGTGATAGCTTAAATGATACCCTTCTGCATATAGGTGTTATAGAAAATTTGTCGTATTGTTGGACTTTAACTGGAACAAGTAAATTACGACATTAGATAAAAGCTGATTAACATTGATCCATTATTTCCATGTAGCGCTTTAATTCAGTGACTCTAGATCAAAATTTTACCAATGTAAGCACTTTTCAAACTAGTCAAGCATTGGATACACTGTATTTGGATACACTGTATTTGGATACACTGAAATCGAATGAATAAATATGACCAATGTAGACGGTTCAATCCAGTCCAGCATCTAGATCCTATCCAGAACTGGATTTGAATACAGATATCTGGCCACTAAAGGTTGCTTTCAATTGATTATTCAACCCAGTGGCACAGGGTTGAAAAAAAAATAGAGGCTGCTTTGTTCCAATCCAGCGCTGGACACAGAATGGATTGGATTGAAAAGTTATTCTCATTGAATCCAGTATCGCTCCAGTGTCACTAGATTTCAGCGCTGGATCGAAATACTAGATCTATACACAATCAATAAGTAATTCCATATTATAGTTTATGGGTGCGTAGGTCTCGCATTTTAATGTAACTTCTAGAGCTACGCTAATTACGAGTACCTATGTTGCAGTTGGTAATACGAATATTTATAATACATTAGTATAATGAATGAGTATTTTAGGAGCAGTTTGTACTCGATGTGTGTGGTTGGTGCTAATGTAATGACGATCACGTTGCGCCCGCGCGTTGCTGAACCACAAGTTACGAAAAGCACACGACGCCGCCCGCCGCAGGAATACCAATCGGGCTAAATTGGGCGGCTTACAAAGGTCGAAGGCAAAATTATTTATAAAAAAATTGCGAAACAACTACATAAAAAAGAGTTGGCACATTGGACGTGCTTACGACGCCACGTTCTCTCTTTTGAAGGTTACCCCGCGAAGCTGTGCGTGTACCGTAAAAACAAAACTGTCATCGTTTAGAAGAACTAGTTTAAGTATTGGCCGAAATGACCGTGCTTGATGGACACGCCCTCCTTTCCAGGAGAATAATAACAGAAAACTGAGATGACTAAGCCTGATGCAGACTTAATCTGCGTCAAATAAATTTAAAAGGATTAAAAGTCAGCTTAACTGGCATCATGACAGAGTTATCGGATAATTATCGTAGCAGTAAATTTCATTTTCTTTTTAAAATTTTTATTGATTATTTAGTGAGTTGCATGTTGGTACGGCGCAGTATACGCGCGGAGCAGGCGGCGCGCACGCAGGTTTGGTCCGCAGCATGCGGTTGCCCGGGGTCGGGTGTCGTATTTCTAGAGCATTGAACCTCGGCAACCTTGTGCGTTGAGCCCGACCGCTCTCCGCACGCTGCGCTGACGCAACCGCTCCAGCCCCTTCTCTACTTCGACCGCAACCATATCGCATAATTACTCCTTTAGGGCACACCTGTTCTTAACAACGGTTACAATGGACGATTTGATGTTAGCGTTAATCGATTCATGAAAGGTTGAACTTAATTGGAGGTTGTTTAGCATTACACAATGTATCGACCAAGCTAGCCACCTTTCAAATAAATATATACCTACTTGAATCACCCATTGTAATTGAAGGATGTTCAATTTCTTAATAATAATGTTTAGTATGATGAGCACGGCTGCAGCACGGAGCCGCGCCACCGGCGGCACTAATGAAGTTAGCACGTCTCGCAGGGTGCAGAGGAACAATGCGGAGAGTCGGTCAAGAGGTGCGAGTGCGGAGCGCTAACGAACCGTAGCCGTCCGCAAATAGTCCGCGAGAAGTGCGAAACGATCGCGGGGCTACAATTGGCGCCTGCCCTGAGAGCGTTGCGAGGTAACGCTTACGTAAACCGCTGACATAACCGAGTCGACGACCGCCGCTTGCGCAACCACCGCCGAACCCGCAACCCCACGCACCGCACCTCCCCCTCGCCACCGCCACTCCCCACTATCCGCCAAAATTACCTAATTGTACCCAAAATGCATCAAAAGGACACTGGTCCAACGCCCGAGTTACGACATCGGCAATCATTAGTGCAACAACCTTCTGCCTATTGCCTAGGCAGGTGACGGACATAGCTTGAACGTTTGCTACGGTATGCGATCATTTAACATTTTAATAACTTGATCTGATATGTACTTGATACTATTTTAAGGCTTTATTGCGTTTGATTGTAACCGGGCGAACACTGACCAGTCACGAGTCACAGTTATAAAAACCTAGGTCAATGTAAAACTCTACTGACGATTATTTTTTTAATAGTTGGTTAAATTGGGTGCGAGTTAAAAATACACAATTCTTGATCACAATTATTGTATTCCGAAAAGATTTGAAGATAAGCACCGAGGTTCAGTGGTGTAGGATGTCCGACTTAAAGTTAATTGCTATAGGTTATCGAATCCTTTAAAGTTTAAAGACCCGAGTTTGACGATTGCACATCTGGGAGGGGGTTTTCGGTCTTTTGGCGAGATGCGAACATACTGCATAAAATGTGTGACAGTGGAATTGCGTATTCCCCGCAGGTGTAAGGAACCGAATGATCCGTCAACGGAATTGTGGGCATGTACGTGACGTATATGGTACAGTTATCCTTAGTGAACGAAAGTGAAAACTAAATGCGGGCCCAGTCAACGACCCCGGCGGGTCGTCGACCGCACCGAACTGCAAAGGCCGTTTGTGAGTGCTGAGGCCGCGCGCGCGACATTTAGCCGTGCACTGGACGCGCCTGCGCACCTATTGCAAACCCTAACTAACTATAACAACATCATCATCATTTGATAATCCAGAAAGTATTTCAAAAGTAAAAGTTATAGACGTCATGAAATCTCGAGCGAGCTTAGAGGAATTTTGACAAGTGCCCACATAGCGACGATCATTCACTCGAAGCTTGTTTTGTAATTTATAAGTTTTATTTCTTATATTTTTTGACAAAGATTCGAATAATTTTACGTGCTTCCGATCATAATAAATTATAAGATTTTTCTTTTCTTGGGAGACGGTATACATCACACGATGTTTCAAGACATAGCTATAGCACGCTGATACCAATTAAGAACTTCATTGAAACAGTCCTTCAAATTATTATTTACATTTTTGAACTGTTCTCAAGTAAAAGTTTTTTTGCGATAGAAATGATGTGAATGTCATGAATGAAAATGCGGAACCGTAGCATCGCCGAGATTACAACTACACTATCTACTTACGTCTTTTCTGTACTACGACATTATTACATATGTATTTATTCAGTACCTAACATGTAGGGGAATAACATTTTAAAACAACTATTCGTATGCTGACTAAATGAATATTCAAGATAGAATTGCGAAGTTAACTTCGTCGTTCTGCCACCGAGCTACGAATGTTATGTCATGGGGACATAACTTTCGAGTTTTTACCAGGGTTTATATCGGGGAGCAACATTTTGGACACATTTCGTATGTAAAAATCAACATAAGTCGATTGCGAAGTTTTGTTTCTAAAATTAGCGGTTACAGCTCGGCTACGGCTACGAGACTACGGCCTACGAACATTTCGTAGCATGCGCAAACAGTTTTGGTCCTGTTTAATGTTTTATTTCTCTAATTTTGTGGTAAGGATATCTTTATGAGCTAGAAAAATCATAATTATTTTGTATACCTACCATAGTAATGTGAACAGCGGCGCTACAATATTGTAGTCACATGGCGTAGCGGAGCAAAATGTTCGGTGTGCATAATTTTGTAAAATACAACAGTTTACCGCTATTGTAGATTTTAAATTCTACTTCCGCATGGTTGTATTGTTGGCACAAAATGAAATGAGTGCGTAGAAACAGCATTTTTGCAATCGGTGTCAAAATTCTTGACGATTACCTACTCGTAGTTAGGTAGTTTATATTTATATGCCTATATATAAACATATTTTTGGTGCTAACACCAAAAATATGTTTATATTTTATATATATTATATATTTTAAAAACATCTAAATGTTTTTCGTGGGGTATTTCTACCAAAGAATGATCAAGTCCTTTATAACATAATCCTGATAAAAAGATTTAAACGCATTGATAACAAAATTATTGTTAACATTAAAATTTAAACAAGTCAGCGTTAAAAGTTAAAGATCGCCATTTATTATCCACATTAAAGTTGTATAGTTATGACAGAACAAAAACTATAGGCATGTGACAGACAATACGACTGTCAAGATCTAGTAAAGATATTGCAACTGTGCCTAAAGGAGTAAAGGCCAGTCTCGGACACAACAAAGAACTGCGCTGACGCTGAAAAAAAGTGACTTTTTTTCAACGCGTACAGTACATTTGCATTTGCTCTTGCGCAGTCATTGTTGACATGTATGGACAGATATACAGAACATTTGCGCGTTACTTTGGCTTTATCGAACGGTGCTCTAGCTGGATTTAGTTATTAAGATTAGTTGCAATATCTGTTTGATGTTTATATTTAAACTAAGCCTTTATATTGAAAATAAGTATATCATGTACCTACTTAGTTTCAATATTTAGGCTTTGAATTTGAATTAAAATTAATCATCGTTGATTGTAATTTGAGGTTTTTGTTATAATTTAAGGCAAAGATAAAAACAGTTGGTTAGAAGATAGTTTAGATATGCAAACCCTGATTTTATGGTTTTTAGCGTGAGATTTTGCCATTAGTAAACAAATCCACCAAACATAAAAGTTCAGATACAAAAGCGACATCAATGGGATAGGCTAATAAATAACAAAGTACAGTTCTGAATGAAGGTAAGTGTCATCAGTCAACGTTCACTGCAATGCACAGTGAATAGCTTGTCTAAGTTGTTGTTGTCTTCACCACATCTGATGGTCTACTACGCCATTTTAAGTGTCCCGTCAAGTATAATTAGCACTTGGGCCGGGGCGAAAGTAGTTGCTTTTGGGTTTGTTGTAGAGCGGGCGGCGCTATGTGGCCAAGTGGTCGTCACAACTAGGCCGCGTTTCCACCGAACGGGTCTTGACTTTTTGTTCGTGATGATGCGGAACAGAAGAGAGAAATTTGGTGAGATAAAGCAGCACTCGCTAAGGAGGACACGGTCACGAGGAGTCATCGGCTCCAAACTCGACGAATGTAGAGCAAGCGATGTTTCTCCTTGGGCCACGCAACCTGTCCGCGGGCCGCCGAGCGCCATCAGCGCCCCGGGCGCACTGTGCTGTGCCTCGTTACCACTAACATTTCGCGCGCAAATATTCCTAAAAGGCCTACATTACAACATCGTAACTAATTTTTTTAAGCCTTCTGAAGAAATATTTTATAGACCTTGAATCTTTTTACATGTTTCAAGGTGTACTAAGTTATCTCTTGTACCAACAAAAAACTTTCTATAACAAGTATTCCTCAGAATGTAAAAAATACAGTTACATGGCAACGACAATTAAGACGTTTCGTATCTTTTTTTTTATAGGAGTGTTTCTAAAGAGAGGTCCGTTCGTTAAATTGGTTATTTTATGTAAGCATTAAGATTTAGATAGGCCTAAATGGACTCAATTATGTGCGCAACGAGCAACTTTCTTTTGCAACGCGCATGTAGATGCGTGACCAAGGCATTGTTTGCTAAAAAGGCAAAAAAATCCAATAATATTTTGGAAAGCACGGCGAGTCCTTATGTAAGAGTTCAACGTGACACTTCTTGCGGAGGCAGTGTGCTGTGTGCGTCCGTTCAGCGCGCCACTTTCCTTCACAACAATATTTGGATAGCTACAGAACTATGCCTTGTGAGTAGCTGTTCTCATCTAGTGCGAGTTTTACATCTTTACTCACGCGGTTTTGCTGCGACGACTGTGGCGAGATTGGAAGTTTATTTTTTGTAATAAAATGTTATTGAAGTATAATTTCTTATAGGTATCGTATTCGATATAGAGAAATGAATATTTTATCAATTATAGCTTTATATTACCTAAGTGCCATTAAGTTTTACGTAGGTATTTTTGCACGCCCGTATTTTATTTTCGTGCTTATCAGTATGTAGTTATCACTGTATCAGTCATCATTACGGTGTATAATTCGTTAGCATTTTACAACAGTTTATTTTATAGTAGACTGGCCACTCGACCAAGTGCTAATAAATTAATAAAACTAGAGTTCGCCGTTTTGGATAGTGTGCAAAACAGTGCCACACAAACCAGAGTAACAAAAATGATGGACCGTTAATATTACATAAATGTCACTTTCAGAGGTAAAAGCTTTTAAAGCTCTTCAAGCGATCCACCCAGCAAGTTTTTTAGTTTATACTATAGGTATTGATTACGGATTTATACTTTCGGTATATTCAGACGTATGGATTGACTCCCTGACTATTTAATGGCTATCGAATAGCACTTAACATAAATATTGTCAGCACTTCAAATTCGAAACTTATTTCAATAGACCGTACGCAAACGTAGTGCACTACAAAGCTTCGCAAAGTGAATGCTTTCAAAACCTTATCAAACTTTCTAATTATTTTGTTTACGTCCTAAATACTATAAACTGCAACGAACAATTTAAAATATCATAATGACAGCATGCGGAATAGCTACCACATTGTTTATACTAGGTAGATACACGATGAGGCTTGATATGTATAATTTATAGCGGATGGACAGAGGATGTTTGCGTTTGCGCTGATGTCGGCGTGTCGAGTGTCGTTCGAAGAAGACTCTCTGCTGACGGCTGACAGCAGCCTCACCAACGCGGGGTCGACGACCTCCAACAACGCTATACATTTGGCGAACAATGATTTGGAGTGCCGAGGTGAATGGCCGCGCTCGGAGGGGCTGAGCGTGGGCAGTTATTGACCCATATTGGAGGTGAAATGTAGATCAGTGGGCGAGAGCGGCGAAATTCGCCGCGGAGTCTGCGCGCGCGCCGCGGCCACAGAGCTGCGCCCGCGCCCATCGCGGTACTAGTCGTGTAGGTACTATTCGCACACAGCTGCGCTCTCGATGAAATCTCGCATTTTGAATAGAAAATCGTTGCTTACGTGTTTAATGTGGCATTATTACGACAAAAATAAAAATTGCGGATCTTAGTTAAACGCCAATTTTATATAATATTATATAAGCATATATTTTTTTATTTGATTTCATTATTCCATACTATATCACTCTCTAATTCTATTTTAAGTACTGTTTAGTGGTTATTTACCTTCTCTAATAAATTACGTCTACATCATCCTAAATAAATGAAAGTGCCTCGCCATAAAATAGTCGTTATTTAGGGTCAAGTTTTATAGCCGGGCTGTAGGGGGGTATTACTAGAAGGGTCAACATCGCAAAACAAATTGGTAGACCAACTTGACCTAACGGCCAATATTGGGCGGAATAGTCAATAGATGGGACCGCTAAGTAAGCAGATTCTAATTGTAGTACTGAAATAAGCCGAGCACAGACCCACTTCTTGCCAGTTGTAGCTATCCAATGTATATTTATATATACTTTCTTGTACACCACAAAAATACATAACATGAAAAAATACATCAAACACTACAAAATATACAATGGGCGCTTTCTGCGATCTTCCACCTTGGAATGGACAGTGATTTTCCTGGACATAAAATTGGGCTGTCGTTGGTGCAAATATGATGTATACAATACACTAAAATAGACAAAAATATACCTACATATCCAAAATTATAGATACATAAATACATTAAACATACTAAAGTAGTGTTCCTTTACGTGTATATGTATCGTAGGTACTTAAAAAGTGCGATGACACTATCGCGATAGATAAATTAATTAGTGTTTGTGTCGTCCTAAGTAGTTGACATTTCTGCGACAGCAACGACTTTTAGGGGCAAAATAATGAACTACTGTCCAGTAGAACGAATTAATGAATAAAATTCATGTTTCATGAAACTTATTTACGCGAATACCGTTCATTAAAGTCAAATAAACCAGTCGAATGTAAGTCGAATTTCACTAGTTCCGAACTAATTTACACGATAGGAAATGCAGCAGTGTGGTGGTAACGTTGCTGTTCGAAATTATTCGTTACTTTGAGCAATTTGTTGATTGCAAGGTTCGTCAATAACAATTCCGTCAAAAAAAATTTAAAAAAGATTTTTTGTTACCTTCAGTTGTACAAAACACTTATCTAAACACCATGCAGCGTTACAATTAAGGGAAAGAGTGTTTTCGATGAACTTTGGCGCCCAAAGTAAGATTTAACTTGTGTTTAGCGTGCCAGCGTCCTCGTCTATAATTTGAATAACTTCTTACTAGTAAATGCATAGGTATATGATGTGGACTATTAAAGTACCTATATGGGGGTATGTGTATGTATTGAGAGAGAGATAATGTGGTGAAAACTTGTGTTTATGTAAGTAAGTCTGTATAAATATAATTATAAATATATGACTTTATTAACTACATTAGGTTAAGCGATTAATACATGTAGTAAATCTTCAGTCTTATCGTAACTCAGTGTCAATAGCCACTTTGTGACCTTGGTCTTACATTACTTGGTCTTGACAATTCAAAAGTGCCTGTAAATGGTTTAATTGAAATAAATGCTTTGAGTTTGAGTTTGACATCCATTTAGGCAAACAAGGGAGCAATGGTGCATAGTTTATTTATTTAAAAGATAGTTTGCGAATCACTCACGGTATCAAACTTATAAAAGCTTGACTTTTTAAAACATGGCTATGATAACCAGACATTTTCCGGCTCCGTACTGTACTTGCTTTGGTATCGCGTCAAAGCTTGAAGACAAAAATCACGACAGAAAATACAAGTATATCTACTGAACGTGAGGTCAAATCTAATGCTTAGTCCCGATTCTGAAAGTAAGTGTTAATTAAGTGTAAGCAACTTTCGTCCATCACGTGTTCGTGATACATGAAGCGCGCATTCCGCCGAACAGTGTGGCCTTCTACCGCGGCTAGTGTGGCTACCACCTCAATATGACCTAATCGCCGAATAACGCAAAAAGTGGCACGCGAGCTACTCTTAATGAGACTTCAATTTAGTAGCTACTATGTTGCTATGTTTGTGTTACCTACCTACCTTCATTGTCGAGCGAAGTAGAAGTGTTTGAATATTCGTTGCCGAATTTGGAATATTATGCAAAAGGTATAAATTTTGAAAGGGTTATTTGAGAACTACGTCATTAATTATGTATACTTGAAAGCCGGGACTTTATAACAAACTTTATAAATATTTTAGAATTCTATTTACTACTAGCTGAAATGCTTACGCTGACAACACAAACGTGATTGCAGGGAGGCTTATTAGTTAAAGTGTGGAAAGCAGTCCAGTCCCGACTACGAATAATACCGGAATGTAACCCTAGTCTCACAGTAAAGCAGAAATAAACATACTTACTTATTCAAAAGGAACGGAAGTATACACTTGTAATCGTAATAAAAATGAAAAGCTCGAGTTTGTAATTTTGGAATGATGTAACCCAGATTACGTTTTCAAAGAAAATTACTGCGCTATAAAGCTCGATGTGTTCTGAATCTAAAGTTCGAGATTAATGAGACTATAAAATGTTGAAATGGTGGTAGGTATAGGTCAAAAATTTAGGTATAGTCGGAAAACGTAGAAGAGAATGTTTTTCTGCCGACCCGGGACACGTGTGGGTAATCTGGAAGTGGCCTATATTCAACGTTGGCTGAGTTTTGGCTATCTAGCACAAATTAAATCTAGTTAGTTTTTTAGTGTAATTATAATGTTGTATGTATTTATAGTCTGTGTTTTATATGGGCCTTGATGCCTGAAATAAATGGATAAATAAATAAATAACTTAAACATTTATGTTCGGATGAAGGAAATAAGTTGGAAAGGGGAAGCAGCTGTAACCCGCCTTGAACTAATTTCGAGCAAATGCTACTAAGAGGCATTAAAACGAAACGAGTCTTAAGATTTAAGAGCTATCTAAAAATGAGTAATGAAAACTGTGAACAACTGCTGTTTTATTTTAAATTCAAGAATTTCCCACTAGACACAATCAGATATCTACACGTTTTTGAGTTCGTATTGACGTAGCATGCATTATACCAGTCAAGGTAAGTTAGGTAAGCAGTCTCTCCTTCGAATAAAATCAATATTCGTGTAAGATTTGTGTATGGTTGTAACAGCGACGGTTTTCTACACAATTTTTTTTAAATTTATTGTAAATGAAGTCACACAATAAGACTGACTTCATTTACAACAAATTTGGGCTTTCTGCTTTATTGCTTATGGTATGCGGTTTGTTTTTTTTCCTTAACTAGGTCAATACCTAGTTAAGGAAAAAAACAAACAATTTTAGGGTAAAAGAATTTGTGTTTCGAAACTAAAAATTTACAGGCCATGGGAGCAAATATTTGTTCTAGGTCAAGATCATACCCAACATGTAGTGTAGAAAAGAAAGCCAGCTACCCAAACCCCCCACGCTTATCAGGTCGTCAACAAAATAAAGGTATTATTTGAAACCATACGAATGTTTCGGTCTTATCTTTATATCGTTCTTGTGGAGGTTATTTTACCAGATTATTACTCGGCGAATACTCGAAGGATTTAAAATAAAGGTGAGCCTACTTCCCCGTACCTTTATTTAAATAATGTAGCTAAGTTGCTTCCAATAGACTTGCTATTTTACTGTTACTAAATAAAACTACAGCTGAAGCAAAGAGTCTTGCATACGAGAACATATATAACACTAGCTGTGCCCCGCGGTTTCACCCGCGATAAAGTATTATAGTCCTTTTTTATTGATTCCCTTTACAAATCTCCACCCCCTTTTTACACCCTTAAGGGATAATTTCGGGGATAAAACCTGTTCTATATCCTTCCCCACAACTCAAACTATCTTCATACCAAATTTCATCTAAATCGGTTCAGCGGTTATTGATTAACCATACAAACTTCCACCCCCCTTTTCACCCCTTTAAAGGATGATTTCTGGGATAAAAAACTATCATATGTGCTTCCCCGGGATGCAATCTATCTCTCTGCTAAATTACATCTAAATCCGTTCAGTGGTTTAGGCGTGAAAAGGTGACATACAGACAGACAGAGTTACTTTCGAATTTATAATTATCACACTTCACACTAATATTATAAAGGCGAAAGTTTGTGAGTGTGTGTGTGTGTTTATATGTTTGTTACTTCTTCACGCTCAAACGGCTGAACCAATTTTGATGAAATTTGGTATAGAGATAGCTTGAGTCCCGGAAAAGGACATAGGGTACTTTTTATCCCGATATTCCCACGGGATCGACATTTACGCGGGTGGAACCGCGGGGCGCAGCTAGTATAGTATATATAGTATTTATTCCTAGAATCGTATCTTCTTGTGTTACGGTAGTTCAAGGGTGAATAATGGATGGAACCTTGTATTCAAAATCTATAATAATTGCAGGTTAATGAATTTCCGCAAAGTAATTAAAAACCGTTTTAGTTTCATGACTGGTGAGGCAGAATGGCGGAAAATAATATTATCTTGAATTATGTTTGTTCGTAAGTTATTGGACAAGTCTCCAGAGACGTAGCGAAGCTACTGATTGACAGTTAATTTCGCGTTCGATTTGTTATTTTCCGTTGGATGAGAAATAGAAAACAAAATACACTCACAAATCACATTCAAACACAAAACTCACCACTACTACACCAGGAATACGGATAGTTTAGAACTGCGTTCAGTTAGGACTTTGTACGGAAGAAGAACTATCCAGTTTGAGGGAGCGCAGATTTATATCTAATAATTTACCGAAAGAAATAAGAGATTGTTCATCAGTGAACATTTTTAAGAATAGGTTAAAGTTGTATTTGGCTAACCAACAATAATAAATCATTACTATATGTACTCGATAGATTGAACGACAATTACATATGTTTATTTCTTGAGATATTTTGTTTAGTTTCTCATATTTAAGTGAACTATGTATGTTCTTTTTGAGAAATAAATTTCTTTAAACCGAAAACAGCTAGCTTTCTTCAGCACCAAGAAGTAGGTTCAATATTAGTTCAACGTTTTACTAACGTTTTTCTGTATAAGGGGTTGAATCAAGGAGTTGGTCAACAAACAACCTTATTAGCTGTCTGGCGCGGTGCCTCAGGAACGAATCTCGCTGACCTGATTCAACACGTGCGCGACGAAGGATCCTATATTGCTCTCGGAAATAAAGAAAACTGCTTTACTGCCTTCGAAACAGTTAACGGCTCTTTGTCCAAGTCCAGACACATAAAAAGTCCCAAATATCCGAGGGAACGCTTTATGGCATTTCGGATAACGGTTCTCTTAATAAATGTTTTGGGAGAGAGATCTATAGGTTGTAGACCTATGTATTAGCACCATAAAGTTGTACTTCCTCGACAGATACGATCGTATCAATTGTTGTACATTCTCAAGTTGCGTCAGTAAAATAATCCGCAACATTTATAACGCTAATTGCCATCTGCAATAAAAGATAACAATATTTTATTGTTCCTTTTATAAGTAACGGCGGTGGCTGTTAACGGAAATGACAATAATGAAAATATCGATTCCATTTCAACGTGCACTTATAAATATTTAACTGAATTTGGGTTATTGGACTAAAAGCAAAGAAAGTAGGCCTTCTGATTGGTTTTATACCAATTTGCGGAGCGGCGTTAATCGGCACAACTTACGGTTTTATTACCAAATTATATTGCAGTTATTACTTATAAAAATAATTTGAAAGCTCTGATGAGCTTTAAATTAAAGTAATAATCATCAGTAACTGAGTGTTATGTGTCTCTTTAATTCACTGGTCAATTTAATGTTGCAGGTGGTTCACCATCACATGCCTTGCTCAAGTGTTCGTTAATATACATAGTTTAACATCAGTTTCATAAATACATTCTAACGTTTTTCTCTTAGAAGCGGCAGAAATAATGACGAAAAATTGCCGAGAAGAATGATGGAGCTAAATTAAGACATTATGATGATCTCACTGAGAAAACCAGTTCACATAAGTAAAAATTCGCTGCGCTGTCATAAACTATGCGTTTAGATTGTGCTGCCCCAGCAATGGCTGAACATTAGTGTAGTTGCATAGCAACCTCTCGACTCAGCGAGAAGAATAAACACTGACTTAGGAATTTTAATAGCCGTAAGAAATTGCATTGTCTAACAAAATACTGTTATCTGTTCGATATAAGATTTTTTTTTTTACATTTTATTTAAGTCTCATTTGCATTTTTGCAAGAAGCAATTTATTACGGGATTAAAAGATGAATTCCCGGTGGCTTCATTGGCTTTCAGTGTTGTAGGGAAAAGCAATTTATTAAATGGCCTTCCGTAGGGTCCCACAGAGCATGCTGATGAAGCGTCAACGTTCGATATTCTGATTATTCCGATAGATTTTGTCCCAAAGGACTTTGTTAGGTAGGAAAAATTTGCATGGAAATGCAATTTTAATTTGTCGAAGTTCTATGTAGGTATGAAATATGGTTTAGATACGAGATAATAATTACGGTAAAATACTTTGGTGAGAATACTGTCGTCCTTATGTTGCTGAAAATAATGTTGGACTATAGTAAAATCGTATAATTAAGCTTTACATTGATGAGTTTACTTGATACCTAGAGGAGTTAGATACTTTTTACAAGTAGGTACTTATTATTAAATGGATCGGTACCTAAAAGCACTCAAGTCAAATATAAGAACCAAACCAAACAATTCATTTTTTGAGTTATGTATAAATCTTTAATTTATACATAACTCAAAAAATGAATTGCGAGAAAATCCTTTCATCAGGCGCACTCAGAAAGCTTCTGTTTATTTATTTGTCTGAGCGCCAGCTTATCAATTGCTATCATTACCATTCTCGTGTCACGTAGGTAATATTATTTTATCGTTTGATATAATTCGCACCTGAAATTACTTTATGTGCTTGCCTACTAATCGTTGTTTTTATTATGTCTTTCGATAGTGCGTTTAGGAAAATTAAGTTTCCTGAAGGTATAAATTAACAAGACTTCTTATTAAAAAAATCTTGGAAATAAAGTTACAAGAGCTTGAATGTTCCATTTAAAACCTCCATCGTCATAAACTTCTATCACAAGTTTCGGTTAGTCACAGATTACTTTTGCGACCGAAATTGAACTGTTCGTGCATTACAGATGTGCCAAAGGCTTAATAGAAAATTAGTGTTATATACACCAAAAGTACTGTCATAGTTACGAATTAGTATACAAGCAGTGAGTGCAGCAGCTATTATCGTACGGCTTCATACAGTCTGCAGTTATCTGGCAGGTCTCCGCCACAGGCCGTTGGCACCACCTCAACGCCACGTGCAGCCAGCACGTGTCTCCACCGCTGCCAACAACATGCCGTGATAAAGATCACAACAGTGCATGCACCAGAATAACCTATTTCCTTCAATAGAACAGTGAACCTTGCTCACTTGATCGTATGCAACGAACTCTTTGTGTATTCTTAGGTAGTTCTAATTTGTTATGGTGGCTTGAGCCAACCGTTTTGAATGAGACTGACAGAGGAACAATGCCATTCGAGCGAGGTTTACTGAGAGCCGCGGAGTCAGCTCAAGATTCAGTTTCTTTTGAAAACTGGACGAAATCACGACGTACCGAAACAGATATCAGATTCCAAATCTTAGCATTAAGCTTTGCTTAGGATTACCTAAGAAAAGCGTAATGTTGTGTGATTTGGGATCAAAGAGTCCGTACAGAAGAGTGAGCAATTGTGACAAACTTCGGTGTTTTGTTTTCATGCAATTAGATTCGAAATAAAGAAGCTTGAAGAAAAACAATTGGTCAGAATCGGAAGAACTCATTCACAATTTACTGATTATTGGAGTCGGAACATTATTAGAAAATGTGAGCCCTCGGATACCTATGTATATGACCATGAAATCAGAATCGCAGTAAATCTTATGCTGTCTAGGTTTGCCTTAGGGATATTACTTCTAGTATATCAATACAATACCACGTCTGTACGTCCGGTGGGACGTGCCTGTCTACACGAGGACGTTCGTGACATGTTTTGATTTCCGGTTAATACCTATAGTAAGTCAACAGTAGCGACAATCGCTCTCCTTTGATAAACAGAGCATCGATACCTATTTTTATCGCAGTCAGAATCTTAGGTACTTGTAGTTCGTGTACATAGAAAATAGAAAGAAAGATAGTAAGAGGAACTTGTCTTAAGTCGCGATTGGAATGTTTTCATTCAAGGGCTTATTGGTTGATTCGCACGAATTTTAATTAAACTTTTAAATAATATAATTTTTATTGAATAAGAAAAAAGAACACTGCAAATACACGCAAGAAAGTGCATAAAATTCAAAATGTGTCAACAGCCTAATACCTATTTTTGGAGTAGTCAATTCGGCCATAAACTAGCTTCGTGCGAATCGCCTTCAGAAAAAAATTAACAGTGTCGATTCGCCCGTTTTGAGCGAGTAAATTCGTGCGAGTCAACCAATAAGCCCATTCAAGTGGTAAGGAAAAGGCATTGCTATATTCTCAAGTATGATTAGTAAGCAATACTATGTAAACAAGGTGTGAACAACAACAAACATGATGATTTGATGCCTACCTTCATCTGTAATTACAATTGATTGATACTGGTGAAGTAGAGACAGAAGCGCTCGAACTGGACCCGCGGGTCCAGTTGACCAAAGGAAAAATTTTCTATATTTTTATTGGTCAACTGGACCCACTGTCAAAATTAGACAAACATCTTTTGTTTTAAGCTACCCGTGGATACAGTCGAAACAAAAAGACAATGGCACGAATCTGGTACAGAATCTACGAGTACCTCAAAATCTAAAGATAAAAGATAAAGACAATTTATTTGTGGAATATGCGTTTACATAACATTTTTCTGTTAGTAGATTTCGAATCTTATTTTTAATTTGTTTTGTTGTCATGGCTTTATATGACTGTGGTATTTTGTTGTATATTTTCGGGGCCATACAAAAAAAGCTTTTCAAATTCAAATTCAAAATTCGGGACAACTAGATCCACCGGTTAGTATACAATAACTTAGAAACTATTGTTAGTACTTAACATACAATAACAAAGAAAAACACACATCCATCAATAAACATCACAACACAATTCACACAAAAAAAAAAAAAATTACACAAAGCACCTGTGCTGAGACACCCCGCCCCGACAAGATAACCAACAGGGAGATACCTCCGTACAAGATCATCAGACGAACGAAATGCCTCAACACAGGTGCACGCACATCTTCAGCTATAGTTTTCAGGATGCTGTTGTGACTCCCCCGCACCCTCCTCATAAGAGACTCGACTTTTTTCCGAATGACGGCATGAAAACCGTCAGTGTGAGTCTGTGCGAACATCTCGGAGGCACTGCAGAAACGAGGAAGTCCCAACATCATCCTGAAAATATTATTGTATTGGACGCGCAGTGTGTCCAGGGATTTTTTGGTATAACTAACCCATAGACTACCCGTGTACAGACCCTGACAATACGCTTTAAATAGTATGATCTTGACTTGGTCCGTACAGCGGGCGAATCTACGGGCCAGCATGTTGCCACGGACTGACAGAGCCCTGCGCTCCCTCTCTATGTCAACATCATCCTTAAGGCCGTCGGTAAGGTAATGTCCAAGGTACTTAAACTGCGACACCCTATCCAAGTTAACACCATTCAAAGTAATATACCCAAAATATTATACCGTAGCGTAGAAGTGATGCCACCAATCCATGAAATGCCATCACTAAAGCATCTGGGTTAACTTCTTAGGACAGTTTGTACAAGACATATACGTGACTGAGCTCAGTTTTTTGTTTATACCTATATTCAATGTGCGCTTTCCAGTTCAGTTTTGCGTCTATCATTACACCAAGAAATTTTGTGTCGTCGACTTTATTTAATACTGTGTCATTGTAGAGGGCTTTAATGTCAATATCACCATGCTTTTTTTTTTTTTTTTTTATTTGAAATGGGCTTGCTCTTGACTCTAGCCTAGGTCAAAGGTGACAGAGACAAAGTCGACGATGGAGCGAGCTTACCCAGAAGAAGCCTGTTCACTCTCACTTTAAAGAGATTCGGGTTGTATGCGCTCGGAAAAACAGACGCAGGTAAAGAGTTCCACTCTTTTGCTGTGCGCATTATAAACGACATTTGCAAACGCTTAGTGCGAATTGGTGGAACAGCAACCAGGTAGGGATGGTAACTTGCAGTGCGCCTGGATGTCCGAAGGTAGAAGGGGGCCGGTGGAATGAGGTCGTGGAGTTCTTGGGCACACTCACCGAAGTACAGTCTGTAGAAGACCGACAGGCAGGCAACCTTGCGGCGATGAGCCAAGCTGTGAAGCTTGGCATCCACCAGTTTTACGTCGCCAATGAGCCTCTTAGCTCTGCGTTCCACCGAGTCAAGCGCGTACTGTACCCGTTGACTAAAGTAAGATTAGTAAGATTAGGGTCATGTGGTAGTCAATAGCATCAGGCAGGTCATTGATATATAGGATAAATAATAGAGATCCAAGCACGCTCCCTTCTGGGACACCGTAAATAGGCGTTCGCTCGCCAGATATGTAAATTGGTGGTGAGGTCAAACTGAAAATCCAAGATGGCGGATGTGAAAAATGTTCAAATTTTTCATCATGGGTGTTGATTTCTTGGTTTTCTAGGGTACTGAAACCGATGGTGAGGTCAAACTGAAAATCCAAGATGGCGGATGTGAAAAATGTTCAAATTTTTCATCATGGGTGTTGATTTCTTGGTTTTCTAGGGTACTGAAACCGATGGTGAGGTCAAACTGAAAATCCAAGATGGCGGATGTGAAAAATGTTCAAATTTTTCATCATGGGTGTTGATTTCTTGGTTTTCTAGGGTGCTAAAACCGATGGTGAGGTCAAACTGAAAATCCAAGATGGCGGATGTGAAAAATGTTCAAATTTTTCATCATGGGTGTTGATTTCTTGGTTTTCTAGGGTGCTGAAACTGATGTGAGGTCAAACTGAAAATCCGAGATGGCGGATGTGAAAAATGTTCAAATTTTTCATCATGGGTGTTGATTTCTTGGTTTTCTAGGGTACTGAAACCGATGGTGAGGTCAAACTGAAAATCCAAGATGGTGGATGTGAAAAATGTTCAAATTTTTCATCATGGGTGTTGATTTCTTGGTTTTCTAGGGTACTGAAACCGATGGTGAGGTCAAACTGAAAATCCAAGATGGTGGATGTGAAAAATGTTCAAATTTTTCATCATGGGTGTTGATTTCTTGGTTTTCTAGGGTACTGAAACCGATGGTGAGGTCAAACTGAAAATCCAAGATGGTGGATGTGAAAAATGTTCAAATTTTTCATCATGGGTGTTGATTTCTTGGTTTTCTAGGGTGCTGAAACTGATGTGAGGTCAAACTGAAAATCCGAGATGGCGGATGTGAAAAATGTTCAAATTTTTCATCATGAGTGTCGATTTTAGCACCATCGGTGAGTTAAGAGGTATGACCCAACTGCTTCGCCGGGAGTTCTTAAATGATCCTAGAGAAATAATTAAAATATAACAAATCCACCCAAGCATGGGAGCATAGCAAACTAATCTGGAAAAGGGTTGCAGGTTGCAGAGAGATAGTATTTTAGGGCCCCCTGTATTGATCTATTAATGAAGTTGTATTATAGCTAAAAAAAGAATCATATTATCATTTAAAATGGTCTATTTTTGAAATAAAGTTTAACCGGGATCACGAAATCGTAATAAAAAGAAAATGTTTTGATAATGCACTCAATTGATTCAATTCCCGATAAGGTCGTCAGTGTAATAAATACGTGTACTGAAGCGTATTTAACGATTTTATTTAATAAAAAAAAAAAAACAAATTATAATTATACCTAATTATAGTTCGAGGTGGTAACCAAAACTATTTTTATTAAGTAGAAAAATTTACCATTAACGCTGCAGTAGGTCCTCCTGTATTTAATCCCATTTTTAAGTTTGCTTACTCTCGCGTAAAGTAGTTTAAAAATCAACGTGAAACGTATTGCAGTTTTTGGTTTCTTGTCAGTTTGGACTCTAGTGTTGTTACTCTGTAATTAACGGTCAGGCACTCGATTGGCTCGATCACAGAACATAATTATATACCCATCCCGATTATGTAGTTCGAAAACTCAATTCAAGTTGAATCTAAAATATCATGTACTACCTCCCTCCAGTACCTACCTTAAATTCAAACCTAGCAACAGTGTGTTTGAAAAGCACACAAAAAAAATTAAAAGAAAGAATAATAGCAAGATCCAGAATAAAGCAACCGTTCTATATTGGTACCTAGGTATTTCAGTCAGTATCACATGAAGTATATAATATCTATTCCCTGGTTTATTACCGACTAGTACTACTACATCAAGTGGCAAATCGAGAGAAAATAAACTCGAGGCTTTATTTTATTTAGAGTAACGAGTTACATATAATCAAGCCGCAGCACTATCTGACACTATTAAAAAGATAAGTGTCAAGACTGTCATGTCAAGTGACAACATTTTATTAATTTATTTATTCGGTTTCTTTCGAATTGCATGAAATTGATATTTCTGTTTTCCTGTGTGTAATTGAAGGATTTTAATGAACATGGAATCTTCAAGACGGTACAGCATGTACTCCAGAAGAATGTTGTGTTAATTGTTGAGTAAGATTTCAACTGAACTGTTCGCGTTGGCTGTTGTGCACATGTTAGAGCTCTTGGACATGGTATCAAGATGAGAAGTGGAGCGACCTGGATAATTTTAGATGAAATACTATTTACTTTTATGTCGTCAGACGTTGAAATTGATATCCTACATAGTTATAAAAATAATTCGAAAATTATGTGATTTTTGATTTCATGAACCGTTATTCCTACTTCGGATATCTATGTTCCTACTATTTATTACTGAACAGTGCACTATTTTACTAAATTATAAAACCGAGGCCAAACTTCTCACTAAACAAGAGTTCTTTTAGTGTGTTTTAGGGTATGATGGTATTTCTCAGCTAAGACATCTAGGGAACATAAACATGCGGCTTTTAAGCCTCTGTGGCACTGAATTAAAATTGTGCAATGAGTGGCGTAGGTCATCCTGTAGCTTCGCCCTCTCGATGCAGCTGGGTATAGTCCTGCGAATTTCTGGAGGCGCGATGCGAGTCAGTGGATACAGCATTCGCAACTGGGTCGGTTTTAAGCAACCAGTAATAATCATTAATGTCTTATTTAGAGCTGTATCCACTAACTTATCGTGGGCTGATCGGTTCCATACTGGACAGTCCTGCGGAGAAACAAAGCGCCATTCCAGTTGTTCGCAGGACTTGAGCAGATGCCACCCATCTGGTGGAAATTAGGCGACGGAGTAAGTGATTTCTGGTAGGTATGCAATTTCTGTTTGACATTTTCGCAGTTTCTCCGGAAGTTAGGGGACCTATCCACCTCTCGGGGTAGGTCTTAAGTAAGTATTCCTTGAGCCACCTGCTCCAAAAAATCTTAGAGAGGCGAAGAGCCTTTTTCCACTTTTTTCTTAACGAAAAAACTCCGTCGTCCAGAGAGGTAGGTAATTGCTGATTTGATGAGCTGCCTATTAAAAAATGAAAAGGTGTGAGGCTTTTATATTCACAGCTGTAACATACATTATTATATGTCAAAGGCCTCGAATCGGACGTCTGCGTTACCATGGACGATATTCTTCCTACGATACGTCGGTGCGGGCTGGAGGCCAATTCTCAAGCATCTCGCATTCGTTATTGTCGTTCGATTCGAACTTTTCTCTCGAAACAATCAAGCCGAGCTATTCTCGCAGGAAAGACACGCGACATGCCTTAGTTTACATGCGACATATTTATGTAAAAGGAATTTTGTCACCTGATTATCATATTATGATATACCTATTATTATTGTATTACAACAGGGCCATCAAGCATGATGGGGTTTTCGAAAGCATTTCAAACAATAAAGATTTCAAACGATATTTTATTTTTTTCAATATAAAACATAACTAACACATACAATACATTATAATAATCACTAGTGTATATGAATGGTCGGCGTCATGTGTCGCGCGCTGTCCGCGAGCTTAGGAATCGGCGGACCATTTCACCTCTCGCCCAATATCTTCATGAACTTCAACAAATGTGAATGCGGCAATTTGAACACAAATAAATTTGAATTAATGATGTGACGATACTCCTAATGCGACCCTCAGGGTAAAAATTGTTTTCGCAAGGATTTCTCAACAATCTTTTAGGATTTTGTAAAGTAATGTAGCCGGGTCACGTATAGCCACGTCATTGGAACAACATGCAGCAGGACGGTCCAGTTGGTTCAGTACCGCACTCTTTACGACAACCACAATTCCTCTTCTTCTTTTCCGTCTTGATAAACCTTGATGTTATTGTGGTAGTCATCAGCTTACATGTATCATTTGCAGTAATTCTGTTTTATTTTATTACTTAATTTATGTAGATAACCAATGTAAACAAACTACAATTTTGACTTTAATTTGATGTGACAAATATAATTGACATTGACAAATCAGCAACGGCCATGCATTCCGTTGTAACAAATACTAAGGAGGACTTATTTTAATGATAATAGTAAAATAAAAAAGAAAGAAAAAATTAGAAAGCTACATTATCACAGAATAACATAGGATATAATTTATTTTTTTCTGCACTAATATTATAAAGAGGAATAAAATTCTATTATATATTATATTAGTGATTGATATCTTCCGGACCTCACTACGGCATCTCAAAATCCAGTAACGTTGTTTTAGCTCATTGCAGACAGTAAGTAAGTAAAAATAAGTAAATAAAAATTAAGTGTACCTAATTGAATAATATTATGTATATTTTAAGTCATAGAAATAAAACTAAAAGATTCGGCTTTACTCCTTAACTGTACTAATGATGAAATTTGACAGCGGGTCCAGTCGACCAATTCAAAATTTGACTTGGTCGACTGGACCCGCGGTTCCAGTTCGAGTGGGTCCAGTTGACCAAAGACCCATATATTATGATGCGTGGAATATATTATTATAAATCACAATCTAAAAAAGGTACCCACCTTAATACAGGCCAGATGAAAAAATGGTCGACATAAATGGAAACAAAGGAAAAGGAACGTTCCTTCATTTGTTTCTATTAACTCTTCATTGTATAGTCTCCGTCAGAAAACATGGATGCATGATGGTGATGAACAAAGGGTGTCTTTGTATCTGGATTTGGTTGACGCCGCATAGACGCTATGCTAGCGTCGCGGAGACGTGATTGTATAGAAAATATCGTGGCGTTGACGCGTGGGTGGCGTAACGTTAGAACATTCTACAAAGAATGCCTATTACGCTAGTTGCGAAGGGTGCCTTAAACGTTAAAACATTTAAAAATATTAATGTATTTGCTGAGCATATTTTAAGTAAGTATAACTTTTTCTTAATCACAACATAAGAAAATAAATTACGTTTTTTAACAAATATGGAATAAAAGTCACCAATTAATAATAATTAAACCTAAGTAGATAAGTTATAGGCAATTCAAAGCCCAGATATTACTTCAGCAAGACTAATAACAGTCACTTCGGAGTGCCTTGCATGTCAGAGCAGAAATAAAATTGCCAGGTCATTTTATGTTAGAATAAAACTTTTACGACGTGACATTCAGGCACTAGAGGGTTCCTTTCAGACTTGTCAGTAGCACCTCATTTATTTCCTTTTACTTAGGAAAAAGTACGCATCCAAATTTCTCTTCGTAAAACTGAAAATTTATTAATATCAGCATGATTTATAGTCCTATTTAAAATTTGTTCTGCGTTTATAGCCACAAGGGCACATAAAGCTTTCATTAAATTAAAGGTCTAAAAGATTATATTAGATTTAAATAAACGAGGCCATTAGTTTCAATACAAATAAATCAAATGCAGACTGAAGGATAGATTCTGGCTGCCGTTCAAGCCGAATAATAAAATTATGTTTATGCCTATCATAATGTAGGAATATTTTATTAAATGCGCATACTGAATCATCGTAACATCCTATTGTTTCACGGATCAAGCAGCATAGCTTAATGTTACGGCGGCAATATTTCTCACGATCGCAGGCAGGCGGGGCACGGTTCGGTATCGATTGCGGGTTCTCGGTACGCTATAAACGACCGACGGTTCTAATTATAGCGCACGCGCAGGCGAACGCCTTATGTCACATAGTACAAGGTTACTATAGCGAGGAAATTTGTTCTAGACGAGTTTCCGAAAGCGGCTTGAAGAAAGTACTTTTACTGAGAGAAGGCGCGACGTGGCACAGTTTCCACGCGAAACGTGGCGGGAGGTACATGCGCGCACGTCGTCGGCGCCCGCGCAGGCTTTCCAACTCACACCACAAATTTAACGAGCCGAGAGGGGAAATATACGGGATTTAATGTAATATACGAGTAGAAGCCACCGGATGGACACGATGTTTCTCGGGCCTCAAGTAGTCTGGTGGCTACTTTTCCGAGTTTTCCAATGCGTGGGTGAACGTACCGGTACCGACTGGTCCTCGTTCAGTAGTTTTCATAACGCGGGCTTTTGATTTCCTGCCGCTTACCTATTTTACGATTATCTATTAGTTGATAATGTATCTGACTGGTTTTAGTCATAAGTACCTAATGAAATAATACAACTGATTATGGCAAGTTTAAATGAGTACTTTTTCAAAACCTGCGATACGCTACCCATTGAACAGTGGGTGTGTGTTATTACTTATTAATTATTCCATACGAAGAAATGATTGATATTTTTAAAATTGACATTACTGGTTGAGCTTTTCAATTACCGAACCGTATTTCTCGTGAATTTGATTGAAATACGTTGAACCTTGAAAAGCCATAGCCATTTGCAATAGTTTTTTTTTTACCGTTTAAGCCTTATAATAAAAAAAATTAGGTATGATTTTACTAAAATGTTGATTGATATTAATTTTATTCATTTAATTTCAAAAGTTCGTTCATGAGTGGACATTTGTGAGAGCAGGATATTCATTATGATACTTTAATATTAAATTAGTTAGGAAGAAGGTATGGTTAGTTAATTTAGCAACGATCGACCCCAGTTTCATATTACAGTCAGTTCATATTACTGTATGATTGTCGGTAGATTTGGCACGAGCAAATCACATCCTGCATCCTGCACGAACTGTGTCGTTTGTTCACCTCTAGGTGAACAAACGACACAGTTCGTGCAGGATGACAGGGTGAGGAATAACCTAAATAGGTAGACCTATTTAGGTTATTTTGAAGCTAAGCTATGGGAAAAGGTAAATATGAAAATTTTCTATAAAAGTTAGCTTTTGCTACGAAAGCAGAGATTAATTTAACATTCGTTAACTTAAAATCACATCGATTGCGGCAAAAATTTGTGAAATCCCTGCAGGTAACAGAGGTGATTCTTATTTGCTTAAAAGGGTCTTCACACGACTCCAATAACCATAAGTAAAGGTTTTTTGCAATCTGACACCAGCATCATTCTTATTTGCCCTTATCCCAATTGATTGGGGTCGGCACAACGAGTTTTTTTTCTTTCATATCTCTGTTAGTTGTCGTCTCGGTAGTCAATCCCTTTCTAGCCATATCGTCTTTTACACATTACATCCATCGACTCCATGTAACAACGAAATGTGTCGTTTTATTGCAACTATTCATTAGATAATAAGTTACTAGAGCTTTGCTATCATGCAGACTTTCTCGATCTTAAGGGAGCTAGCGAGTTATTATGGCAATGAAAGAAATTATTTCCCATTCCGGGCAAATAGCAAGAGTCGATTGAGCGAAAGCGATTCTTGTGATGCTCGAAAGCGATAGCTTGACATTGTCGAGTACTATTGTCTAGTTAGTATAGAATTACGACTGGTTTTATTGAGACTACCAAAAGGCTTACTCTCTTCTAAGTATGGCAGGAGAAGCCGCAAGCATGACCCTTAGTTTCACTAGAAACTTGAATATGGGTTAAAGGAAATTGAGGTAATGGCTACACTGGCGTATATAAATAATCGAACAGAGAAATAAATCTGAGCAAAGATCACATTACCTTTTTGTATCCTGCCAAAGAAAAATATACCTTATCACAGAAGGGGAAGTGGTGGGCATGCGTTTTACTGAAGATCCCAGAGACCTACACAAATGCTAAGAGCAGTCATAGTATACTTTTAGATGGTTAAGGTCTTATATACTCCATGCTCACCTGAGTCGGCTTACATACTCCATGTATGTAAGACTACAGAGGTAGGGCAGAGGCACCTTACCTAGTCCGAGTATATTTATGATTCACCTAGATTTTATTATAGTTACTTAAGTAACCCAAGAATTTGTCAATTGTCTACGTAGCTTGTTGCAATTTCGCATCGAAGAGATTTACCACCCAAGTTTCAAACATTACAGGTTCCACATCCAGAGGTGCATACGTTTTATTTGATCGTGATAGGTCGGCGTTGCTTCCGACCTTTCGTTCCTCTACTTTCGTATTGCACATTGTTTCGACATTCTCCTTATGCCATTCTTTTGACATGTCCTAAGTTCCTAACCAGCGCATGATGGCCTATTCAATATCACGGCGAGATGGGGGGAACGAATATATAAGTTTTCTCTAGGGTTCTTCCAATATATAGGTATAGATGTAGGGTATAAAGGTCATCATTAAACAATCAACTAACATTTGTCTTATACATGGCGGGGTTTATTTATAAACGATGTGAAAATGCATAATTAATAAGTCGCTAATCACTAGGCACATAACTTTAAGCAACGTTTATGAATAAAGGGGTATATCCTATATTTAGATGCTAAATATTTAAGACTTTTCTAACTAGGTTCCTGACCTAAACTTTCAGCAGACTTTGAGGCTCTATACGTTGGTCTAATATTTCAAAGGTAAGTTATTTTTGAGTAATATTTATCGAAGGTCAAAATATAAAGGTTTATCGATTCTCGTAGTCTATTTCGTGATTCTTACCCATTACATATTGTGCTCTATTAGTTTTTTGCTAAACGCTATCGCATTGGGGTATACTCAGAGGTCACAAGGTTGAAGTAGACTAAAACGTCATTATTTGATTTGTAAAGTAGCTATCTTTATTTTTGGAAGGGGCTACTAAAATTTATTGGTACCATTTGCGACAGTTGATAAAAGTTCATTCCTAATTGTGGTAATCTGATAACATATCGATATATGTTTTTTATGGCTTTAAATTTGTATAAAAACTGAATGTTTTTCACAAACAATTATAGTTTTTATTGACATTTGTGAAAGCAAGGTGAGTTAAAACAAAATAATACAATTTTAACAAATTTTTTAAATTAACTTTTACTAAGTACCTACTTTATTAGAAAATTGAAAATTCTTTTAGTTTTTTTTTTTAACAATTCAATACCATGTTTTGTGCTAGCCTTTAATCCTGAACGTATTTTGTTTAATTAGTTACCTAGATTTTTGCAATTTCATATGGATACGTGACTTTACACACGGGTGGATACCCGTATAAAATCGATTATTTGTGCCATATCTGTGGGATGGTACGAGTATCACACTAATATTATAAAGGCGAAAGTTTGTGAGTGTGTGTGTGTGTGTGTGTGTGTGTGTGTGTGTGTGTGTGTGTGTGTGTTTATATGTTTGTTACTTCTTCACGCCTAAACCACTGAACCGATTTAGATGAAATTTGGTATAAAGATAGTTTGAGTCCCGGAAAAGGACATAGGATACTTTTTATCCCGATATTCCTACGGGTTCGATACTTATGCGGGTGAGACCGCGGGGCGCAGCTAGTTATGATCTAAAATTCTTTGCTCAATTCAATTTATTCCGCATCGTAATAATTTGAAAATAAGTTTGTCCCTGTGTGCTTTCAATGATACACGAAGATTTTTATTAAATAGAAATATTAATGTTATTTACTTGACCGAATAAGATTCATCCGTGATTTTTCGTTATTACCGACTTCAAAAAAAAAGGAGATTATCAATTCGACACGTATGTAATGTATGTAATATTATTGGAACTGCAATATATTCACATATTATGACAATCTAATAAGGCTTCCAAACAAATGTACAAAATTTTATAGATGTATGTATGTATGTTTGTCCGCGCAATTCTCCGCAACTATTAATCGAATCATGACCATTTTTTTTATTGGCTTACATTTACTTCAAATTAGGGAACAGTGCAAGTTTCATCAAAATCGATTCAGTAATTTTCAAGATATGGACTAATACGTGTCAGGGGCGTCGCTCACTGGTAAGTCGAGGCGGGATCGGGGCGGGGTCGCGGCAGCGTCGCGGCGGCGTGTGTGAGCGCACTGCCATTTATTCCTAAATAAAACGTAGAAGCGGCGCGCCGCTTGTGCGCCCGTGCCTTGACGCCGCCTCGACTCTAGCTCGTGTGAGCGACGCTCCTAAGTGTGACGCCCTGGCTTATTGATACGAGCTATGATTGTAGTGTAAAAGGGAAAACATCTCAAAACCTTGGTCCTCAAAAAAATTTGTAGGCCCCTAATTTGTTTCGTACCTACTTTTGATTTCGTTTTGCTGGTTAATGTCATGTATATTATGTAAAAATATTATTAAATACTTTTTAGTTAATTTCTTTTTAAAGTCGGTTTATTTATTTTTTATATTAACAAGTTTAAATGTGTTGTTTCAGTTAAAAAACTTTAAACAAACAAAATGAAGACCTTCGTTGCTCTGTTCGCTCTGCTGGCCGTGGCCGCCGCCAACCCTCTGCCACTCGTGCAGATCATCGTGAACCTCGATGCCCCCGCCGATGTCTCCCCCGTCGTCGTCCCCGCTAAGCCTGAGATCACCCCTACCCCCGTCCAAATCGTTGATGAGGCTGAGAACATCATCCCCGAGCCCGTCGTGTTGCCCGAGCCTTCTCTTCCCGAGGTCGTCATCCCCGAGCCCGTCGTTTTGCCCCAACCCGTCCTCCCCGAGGTAGTCATCCCCGAGCCCATCGTTTTGCCCCAGCCCGTTCTCCCCGAGGTAATCATCCCCGAGCCCGTGGTTATGCCCGAGGAACTCAACTAAACAGCAACTGAAGAACTTCGCGTCTGCTGAGCTCCAACAATCAAGACTCATGCTAAAGTTACGATTATTGATTAACTTGTGACCAGTTATATCTTGGGAAGAGACTAAGTGACATCTATAGCAATTTACGGCAGATGTAATAAATTTATTTTTCTAATTTTTGTGATTCTACCTTATTCACCCTAACCGTGATACCCTCTTCTCCAGTTAGCACCCAAAACATACTTGACTCAAAACAGTACCGATATTAACAAATGATAGACTAAAAGCATGATTAGAATTTCTAAGGTTCATCGACACCATGTAACAACGAAATGTGTCGTTTTATTGCAACTGTTCATTAGATACTAAGTTACTAGAGCTTTGCTATCATGCAGACTTTCTCGATCTTAGGGGAGCTAGCGAGTTATTATGGCAATGAAAGAAATTATTTTCCATTCCGGGCAAACAGCAAGAGTCGATTGAGCGAAAGCGATTCTTGTGATGCTCGAAAGCGATAGCTTGACACTGTCGAGTACTATTGTCTAGTTAGTATAGAACTACGACTGGTTTTATTGAGACACCTAAAGGCTTACTCTCTTCCAAGTATGGCAGGAAAAGCCGCAAGCATGGCCCTTAGTTTCACTAGAAACTTGAATATGGGTCAAAGGAAATTGAGGTAATGGCTACACTGGCGTATATAAATAATCGAACAGAGAAATAAACCTGAGCAATGATCACATTACCTTTTTGTATCCTGCCAAAGAAAAATATACCTTATCACAGAAGGGGAAGTGGTGGGCATGCGTTTCACTGAAGATCCCAGAGACCTACACAAATTCTAAGAGCAGTCATAGTATACTTTTAGATGGTTGAGGTATTACATACTCCATGCTCACCTGAGTTATCTTACATAGGTACTCCCTCCATGTATGTAAGACGTCAGTGGTAGGGTAGAAGCACCTTACCTAGTCAGAGTACATTCATGATTCACCTGGATTTTATTATAGGTACTTAAGTAACCCAAGAATTTGTCAGTTGTCTACGTAGCTTATTGCAATTTCGCATCGAAGAGATTTACCACCCAAGTTTCAAACATTACAGGTGGGTACATCCAGAGGTGGGTACATCGAAAATTTAAATATCAATTGCATCGTAACATCGAAAATTGTTATACCTAAGCTTAAAATGTCTAACATTGAAATGCGAGTGATAAAAATATCTAATGATTAAAAATATCGAATCATTATACTTACCTAAGTTCAAAATGTCAACATTTAATACACTTATTTAGTTTATTATATTTGCGTTAAAAATATCTACTAGTTAAAATATCGAACATATTTTGATATAAGAAAAAATGTAGTTAGATTGGAAATTGTATTATAGCTTATTGATTTATAGCTACAAAAGTTAATGAAAGAAACAAATCACTGTAAAACCGACTTCACGTGGTCTTGTATGCCTTACCCCTAGAGTGTAATTTAAGCCCGCGTAGGCACAGAAGGGCGAGGCGGCTCGCGAGCTGAGAAGGAGGTGGCTTCGCCTTCATCGCAGATTCGGCTTGCTGGCCGGCTTCACCGTCCTGCCTCGGCGGCGAGCGTTAAAACCATCGACGACAATAAGCTCGCGTGGGACCGCTCGAGCCCCGCAGCGCCGGAGCCGTGACAGAAATGCCTGATGCATGCAGCATGCAAGCAAGCAAGCATGCATCATGCAAGCGAGTATGCAGCATCATGCAAACAACGAGCATGCAACATGCAGCAGGCATGGTTTCTGTCACGGCTCCGGCGCTGCGGAGTTTCCGGCGGTCTCACACGAGCTTATCGTTGTTGATGGTTTCAACGCTCACCACCACAGCTTCGGCTTGCGAAGCGGCGGCGAGCGTTAAAGCCACCTCCTCCTCAGCTCGCGGGCCGCCTCGCCCCTCCGCGCCTACGCGGGCTTAAATTACACTCTAGGGGTAGGGCAGACAAGACAACGTGGAGTCGGTTTTGCAGCGATTTGTTTCTGTCACTAACTTTTGTAGCACAACATATAAATAAATGTCGATATTTAGGACATTCGATACTCTGTACTTCGATATTTAGGTCATTAGGTACTCTGAACTTCGATATTTAAATCTTTCGATGTTATGTTTGTCGATGATTGGATTTTAGATATGTTGGACGTAGGTTATCTAACAATTCGACATTATAAACTTACGTTATTTTAATTTTCGGTTTTATGGTCGTTAGATATTTAAATTTTCGATGTTTTGAACATTGACATTTTAACCGTAGATATTTTAATTTTCGAAATTCAAATATGTACCCCTAGAGGTACATACGTTTTATTTGATCGTGGTAGGTCGGCGTTGCTTCCGACCTTTCGTTCCTCTACTTTCGTATTGCACATTGTTTCGACATTCTCCTTATGTCATTTTTTTGACATGTCCTAACCAGCGCATCATGGCCCATTCATTTTCTCGGCGAGATGGGGTGGATGAATATATAAATTTTCTCTAGGGTTCTTCCAATATATGTAGATAGATGTAGGGTATAAAGGTCATCATTAAAACATCAACTAACATTTATCTTATAATGGCGGGGTTTAATTATAAGCGATGACCAAAGTTAAGTGAAAATGCATCATTAAAAAGTCGCTTGTCACTTGGCACATAACTTTATGTTTATGAATAAAGGCGTATATCCTATAGTTAGATGCTAACCCCCTTATTCATAATCCTATTTTATCTCTATTTTAGCTAAAATAGGTTTATAGAACGTTTGTCTTTATCTGTCATGTTGGGGTCCATATTGGCTCAACTAAAGTTCTTTGCCCGAAATTGTTCTTCCTAACGATTTGTAATCCGAATGATCACTCTTCCTAAAATTTTTCATCCTAAAGTTTGCATTCATACTATTTGTAGTGCTACCGGCGATGTTCATAACACTCATGTTTCCGAAAATTATAATTAATAATATCATTAATGTAAATATTTTAAACTCCTACTGTTTTTTATCCTAACGCTTTTATCCCTAAACATAATTACCATAATATTTTCATGGCCTGGGAGTTTATACGGGTAAGTAATATATGATATAATTACAAAACCTCTAATTTTTACAAGATATAACAACTGAACCTATAATTTTATTTGATATAATGATCAGTTAATATAATAAACGATTGATATAATTTTAATGTAACTAATTTCTATAAGAATAACAGACAATTAATATAAAATCGTTTGATATACCACTCAATAGACATAAAACCTAGTCTAATATGATAAAAACTTTTTTTTCATCCTATGTCGACGGAGCCCCGCTTCGCGGGGCCCCTATTTCTGTGTAAAGGGTTTAAAGTAACCTAACCAAACCGAACCTCGGGGTGCCCTTCACTCGCCCTTGCATCCTATGTCGACGGAGCCCCGCTTCGCGGGGCCCCTATTTCTGTGTAAAGGGTTTAAAGTAACCTAACCAAACCGAACCTTGGGGTGCCCTTTGCTCGCTTTTGCATCCTATGTTGACGATCTAAACAAATAACCTCCTCCTTTTTTTGAAGTCGGTTAAAAAGATATGACTTTGAATAATAGTGTAAAAGATGGTTATGTTGAGAAAATATAGGAAAACAAATAAAAGTATAATAGATGTTTATTGCTACTGACATTATGAAGTTGAATGATTCGGAATTATGAACATTAGAGACAGAGTAGTTAGGAATTGTGATTGTTAGGATGAAAAATGTTAGGAAGAACATTTTCGGATTTCCAATTATCGGAGTTGAAAATTTAGGTGAACTTTGGCGCACCCGTCATGTTGTCATTTCTGTGTGTAAGAAAGAGACAAACCCCATTTTAACTAAAATAGGTTTGATAAGTTTTATGAATAAGGGGGTAAATATTTAAGACTTTTCTAACTAGGTTCCTGACCTAAACTTTCAGCAGACTTTGAGGCTCTATACGTTGGTCTAGTAGTTAGTCTCGTTTATTTTCGTTGGATCCCACTTTTGAATCCCATTTTTTAGGTATTAGCGATGGATCCCGTTTGCTATTTCCGTTGAATCCCATGTTATAACAACATGACATTTCAGAAGAAAAGTGATTTACCTTTATCAAACACTAGATTAGATTAATTATTAAAAAAAAATGTTAGGTTAGGTTAAAACTGTGACCCCTACGCACGAGCCGAGCGAGCGAAGCGAGCGGTGCCGCGGCAGCGGCCGGCGAGTGCCAGAAACGACTAGATCATATAGAAAATGAGTTGTTTATTAAATAAATAGTAGGTATACGAAACGTTGATTGTAAACTAAAAATTTATCAATGGAGTTTTGGTGAAACATTAGTGGACCCCTCATTTTACTATAAACAATTTTTTTGTTGATAGTACCCGCATTCAGATTTTTTTTAAACATTCGGGATCCAACGGAAATACTTTTCGAGATTCAACGACAATAAAACGTAATTATCTTGCATTTTTTTAATTCGGGATCCAACGGAAATACATAATAATGTTTTGCGGGATCCAACGCCAAAAATATTAAAATGGGATTCAAAAGCGGGATCCAACGAAAATAAATCGTTAGTCTAGACAATCGATAAACCTTTGTATTTTGACCTTCGATAAATATTACTCAAAAATAACTTATCTTTTTTCAAACATAAGTTATTTTTGAGTAATATTCGATCGATTGTCTATTCCGTGATTCTTACATATTACATATTGCGCTCTATTAGTTTTTTGCTAAATATTAACTTTATGGTTATAAGGTTGAAATAGATTAAAACGTCATCATTTGATTTGTAAAGTAGCTTACTATCTTTATACATGGAAGGGGCTACTAAAAATTTATTGGTAGCATTTGTGACAGTTGATAAAAGTTAATTCCTAATTGTGGTAATCTGATAACACATCGATATACTTACGTTTTTATGGCTTTTAATTTGTATAAAAACCGAGTGTTTTTCACAACCAATTATAGTTTTTATTGACTTTTGTGAAAGCAAGGTGAGTTAAAACAAAATAATACAATTTTACTATTTTTTTTTAAATTAATTTTTACTAAGTAGGTATCTACTTTATTAGAAAATTGAAAATTCTTTTATAGTTTTTTTTTAATTCATTACCATGTTTTGTGCTAGTCTTTAATCCTGAACGTATTTTGTTTAATTTGTTACCTACATTTTTGCAATTTCATATGGATACGTGACTTTACACACGGGTGGATACCCCTATAAAATCGATTATGTGTGCCATATCTGTCGGATGGTATTTTGATCTAAAATCCTTTGCTCAATTTAATTCATTCCTCATCGTAATAATTTGAAAATGAGTTTATCACTGTGTGCTTTCAACGATACATGAAGATTTTAAAATAGAAATATGAATGTTATTTACTTGACCGGATAAGATTCATCCGGGATTTGTCATTATTACGCGCTTGTGCGCCCGCGCCTTAATGCCGCCTCGACTCTAGCTCGTGTGAGCGACGCCCCTAAGTGTCACAGCCTGGCTTATTGATACAAGCTACGGGTATAGTGTCAATGGGAAAACTTCTCAAAACCTTGGTCAAATTCTAGTGCAACAATATTTATAACATAAGTAGTTTTAAACCGACTTCAAAAAAGGAGGTTGTCAATTCGACACGTATGTATGTAATATGATTGGAACTGCAATATATTCACATATGACAATCCATTAGGGCTTCCAAACAAATATACAAAATTTTATAGATGTATATATGTATGTATGTACGTATGTATGTATGTGTGTATGTAACTATTACTACTTATTAAAAATGTCTTACCTACTAGTTTTATGTTAACAAATCTATAAATGCTTACAACGAAATCTTTAAATATTTGCAACAAAACTATTAACAACTATTAATTACAAACAAATATTTTACTTAAAACTAAAAATTACGAAATAAAATCAAATAAAAAAAAAAAATAAACTGACTTCAAAAAGAAATTATTTCAAAAGTATGAAATAATATTTTTACATAATATACACGAAATTAACTAACAAAACGAAATCAAAAGTAGGTACGAAACAAATTAGAGGCCTACAATTTTTTTTGAGGTCGGAGCCAGCAAAGCCATTGAATATAAAACGAAACTATTTATTCGATACAAAACGGAGTTATAAGACATATTACATAACAACCTAATTTATTATGTAAATGTCTACAAACATATATTTTTGTTATTTTTTTATTAACAAGTTTAAATGTGTTGTTTCAGTTAAAAAACCTTAAACACACACAATGAAGACATTCGTTGCTCTGTTCGCTCTGCTGGCCGTGGCCGCCGCCAACCCTCTGCCCCTCGTGCAGATCATCGTGAACCTCGATGCCCCCGCCGATGTCTCCCCCGTCGTCGTCCCCGCTAAGCCTGAGATCACCCCTACCCCCGTCCAAATCGTTGATGAGGCTGAGAACATCATCCCCGAGCCTGTCGTGTTGCCCGAGCCTTCTCTTCCCGAGGTCGTCATCCCCGAGCCCGTCGTTTTGCCCCAGCCCGTCCTCCCCGAGGTAGTCATCCCCGAGCCCATCGTTTTGCCCCAGCCCGTTCTCCCCGAGGTAATCATCCCCGAGCCCGTGGTTATGCCCGAGGAACTCAACTAAACAGCAACTGAAGAACTTCGCGTCTGCTGAGCTCCAACAATCAAGACTCATGCTGAAGTGACGATTATTGAGGAACTTGTGACCAGTTATATCTTGGGAAGAGACTAAGTGACATCTATAGCAATTTACGGCAGATGTAATAAATTTATTTTTCTAATTTTTGTGATTCTACCGTTTTCACCCTAACCGAGATACCCTATTCTCCAGTTAGCACCCAAAACATACTTGACTCAAAACAGTACCGATATTAACAAATGATAGACTAAAAGCACGCTTACAATTTCTAAGGTTCCAAATTATTTTAAATACCTACCTACTACTCACGTCAAAAAGTTTACAAAATCCTACTGATCAGGTGCAAAGAGCTCATGACGCAACTTAAAAAGATTTAACATATTATCTCTGAATAAAAATACACTTGACTCATAATTCCTGACGTCTAGTTGATGACGTAGCGGCCATTCCAAGGGTTGAATGAAAAGCAGGCGCCGCCAACTTTTTGTTTCAATTTTAATCGGATGACGCAGACTCAAACTTTGTTGCGATTCAAATCAGCTTCGCAAGTTTGCGAGGTGACGTCACCACGTTTAAATTATAGGGCTTTACCATTATTATATTAAAGTTACTGAGTACTGGCAATGCCCGTCTAAATGTTGCGAGTCATAACGGCTAGAATAAGTTTGACAGATACGGTTTGTTCAATAGCAAGGAACAAAACAATATCTGTCACAGATTTTGGAAAAGGCCTAGTAATCTGGAGATTATTAGGTCTTTTATTTCAAACGGTTTTGCATTCATGAAGTTAGTCCTCTTATTTTAATATACTCGTAAGAACGATTCCTATTTCTGTTTCAGTTTACCCATTATAATTTCATACGTATTAAACCAATTACTTATGTTATGCATCCAAGAAATATGCATCTGATCCATATCATGAAATTTAACATTAATGATGGTTATAAAATTGAAACTAAAGCCAGCGAAGACATTACATCGCTTGTTAATTTTGAATTAAACATACACGTCTCACACCATACGATGTACGTAGAATTGACACTGAATGCCGACTGTGACGAGCCCGCACACTTCACCTGCATCCTTGCTAAACCTTTTTATTTTAATTGTTTTATTGATATTACTAGCTGCTGCCCGCGACGTCGTCTGCGTGAAGACAGTACCAAAAATACCTAAGATTAGTGTCGCTATAGCATTATAAGTAAACAACTTTTAAAATAGCATTAAAGTATAAGTTTTTTTTTGCAAGCGAAGCAAGTGAAGAGAGTTATATGGGAATCCTGCCGAGTTCAGTCATAAGATGTGACTGAAGGAAATAGAGAAAATAATTCAGGAATACATTCCAGTACACAAAAGAGTAAAAATACGTACAAAGGTATCATACCTTACAACACTTCCCTATAAACTACGTTGGTAGTTAGGCTGCCAGGTGCCAAAATGTAAAGAGAGTCAGGACTGGTGACGCGGGAGCAAGCGACGTACAGTTGCCCGTGTGAGAAGCAACTCGTCCTGAGGTCGACACCCGCTGCCCTCAGTGTCTGCCCCTGCGACTTATTGATGGTTATCGCGAAGCAAACACTCACGGGGAACTGTACGCGCTTGAACTGGAACGGGAAGTTATGAGGTATGAGGGGAATGCGTGGTATAAATACTGCCTCGCCGACGCCACAACCCGTAACAATTTTCGCCTTAATGGTGTCTGTGGAGCGAGATGACTTCATTATTATGCTGCCAGCTGATATATTTTTTAGAAGTAAGAAAAATGCATGTTTACCTTTAGATAATCGAACACGTTTCAGCATTTAACAACTTCAAAAAGCTCATAACAAAGTCATCTGTGCTTTTAAACAGGCACATAAAACGCGATTTCTTCGTCGGAACTTTTCTAAAACATTCGATAGCGACTCTCCAGACACACGAGACTATGACTAACGTTCATTGGCCGGGAAAAGCACTCGTATCACCTTGTGGGAGCGAGTTTTATTTTATTTTCAGAACAACTTTACATTTCGAATATCCTGGATGACATCATTCGACTATGTGCAAAATGCATTTAGTCGTCTCAAGTCGTGCAGGTACGGACACAACAGGTTCTCCGAACGCTCTCTCGCTTTCAGAACTTTGTTTTTTGTACACCTGCTCCATTTGAACCACCATTTAATTGTGACAGTGTAGCGAAGGCTGCTATCAATTACCATGACAGCCTACTTTTTGTTTCAACTTTACTTATTGGTGTGATTAATGGAGACCACGATCTGCCACCGAAAGCTTTTAGACAGTACTGACTACTTTTTCAATTGCTCGAAATAGACAGCAATTATAAGTATGCTCTTTATGTGTTTTTAGTCACAATTATGCCGTATATAGACAAATGTAGGTTGCAAGTAATGCAGTCATGTTTAATAACGAAATATTGTAACGGGATACTTGAAAAAGTTGAAGAACTTTTCGTTAAGCATAAAGCTTATTGCAATAATATCAATTTCGTTTCATATTGCAGCGCTAGCTGCGATTGATATTAAATTCACAATCTTAATAAACTTTATTGTTTTGTTTCTCTCTTGTATATCAAGTCGCAGAAAAACGTGCTTACAATTAATTATTATATATTCTGATAAAGCAAATTACGCTTATCGAACTCGATTCACGATACCCTAGTATGCGTACCACACATATAATAAAATAAATATTCTTTTTCCATGTCAGCGCTCGTCCGGTAGAAATGTATGAGTGCAGCTGCCGCACGTTTGTGAGTCGATAATGAATGCAGAGGTCGCGCTATCACTCGAAGACTTCGTCCACATTGACCTTGCTCCACATCAGGCGACCTTGTTCTCTCCAACAGCTAACGAGCCACAAACGCCTATCGTGTAAACTATTATTCATTACTCGCATTAGTTGCCCCACTGCGCTTAATTGAGCTGCATTCCCATAAGGATCAATGTCAGTCGCATTGTTGTGGGTTATTAATATGATCCATGTTGCATGCATATGAATTGTACCTTCTTTGCAAAGAAAGAATACTTATAAACATTCCTATGTATATTTAGATGAATTGCAAACGTAAGCGATGTGTTCTGCCGTGTGTGACAGTGTACAGTATGATAACACGACAGGAGTTGTAATTTGCAAGGCCGCTGTACACAATTTGTGTAAATAGCAATTTCAGCTGACATTGGCTGGTTGCCGAATAAAAGACAATGTCTCTCCTTCGTTAAATAAAGCCCCTTGAAATGTTTCGCTGCAAACACACACATTTTTGTTAAATGAACGTCGAAAAATTAGAAACATTTACAGATTTTGCCATTCAGCATTTGATAAGGTGTATTATTAACCTTGTATTATATACCAAAACTAATCCTTTCTCATGATACTCAGCAGCTAGTGTATAATAAGTATTATTCGTAGCGAATGATGCGTATACATGGATATCAGTCACCATTCAAATCTAACAATGTAAATAACTTAGCAGCTGTTGATAAATTAATTAATTTCACTTAGTGACGTTGCATTTACTAAGTAAACAAATATGCACAACGCTTCTCTATAGAACAGAACATACGCAGGTATACAGTGAACAAAGCGTTGCCCGCCCATGTGGTGGTAAGTTTTCTCAGCTTTCCGTGCAGTTCCCCCACCCCGCGCGTGGGGCGTGAAAGCACCGCGGTCGTGCGCCCGCGCCTCTAAGTGTGTCACGCGGGTCGACGAACGCCGGCCTAGACCCACTTACTGCAATTGGGGCACAATCAGCGACAGTATAGCGAGCGCGTTGACCCCGCGCGGTGAAATGCCCATCTCTCTCCTTCACACTCTTTCTCTCGACGTCGCTTGGCGACCGGCGGCTTTCCCGGCTCGCCGCCACACCGCCACACCGCACGCTACACGTGACAACTAATGACACATGCCACATTAGCGTACACAAACATATAACACCATATTTAAACTAATCAAGATAATGCATGCAAAAACATAAAAATTATACAACACGTGACTATCACGGATCACGAACTGTTTGCAGCGTCCTAAGTACTGAATTTCAGATAGTTATTGTGCATACAAACTCGACAATTGAATATGAAGTGCACGTATGTCGTGTTGGATCGACAATGTTTGTATATTTTCTCTCGGACTTATCGCTCGCATGTGACAATCCGAACGATTCATTGGAACTGACACAAGAAACTGTCATTAAAATATCAAGTAATAACAGAATATTCGATCTTCGTTCTCTTCTAATAGATACCTATATTCTCAACGGAGACAGGATCACGTAATAAAAAACAGATAAATGCCTGTTAAATCCGCATCGGCATGTGCGGCTCGTGCGATGCGTGATCTACGTCTGTGCACGTACTAATAATGGATGTGTGTACAATGTTCGATTTTCACTTTCAGGCAAACACTGTCCAGGAAAATACTCTTGTTTCTATCTCGTAATTTCATCATATTACTAACTTTTGTTGTGAAAACCTCTGACCATAATATGGTGCTGGTTAGAGTTTTTCACAACAAAAGTCAGTCTCCAAAAGTATAAAAGTTAGATAAAGCTTTTGAACTGTAAATAATTTATTGATACCAACTGTTATTTACTAAATTGGAACTACAGTAAAAAAAACCTATCATATTAATTGAGAAAGTCTGTAAATGTTCTCGAATTTTCGAGAGACATTATGTATTATTGTTCTAACGTTCCATGGAATACGAAAGCGCCTGTTTTTATTTTCATTGAGAGTCGATCAATGCACCTAGATAGCTATGATAGTATAGAAGCGCGAAGAAACAAACGAACAAGAGCGAACGGAAAAGAAAGTAAAAATGAGTGCATTGATACAAGAACTAGGCAAACGTGTGGAGCGTCGAGAAATGTGTGCAAGCGAGTGCAGCGGTTTCATCTAGGGAGAAAAAGTGATGGCGATCGAACTGGAAACTGCGAGATTCGGAGCGAGTGCGTATTGTCTGTGCCGCTCCACGTTCCCGCGCCTCCGTGCACTTGTATTGCACATTTTTTCCCCTACTTCTTCACTTTCTTCTTATGTACACTTTCTAGGCTTTATGGTGAAATGTCTACGCTTTCTAACGTAACACTAGTGCAAGTTTTTCTTGCCACCAGCCATTTGTAATGAAAACGAGTTGATGCTGTCATTGATTCTGTGTGTACTATCAATTTTATTTTTAACCGCCGTTCATGCCGTTTGCACTCTCTCAGCCTGACCTGAGAGCGGACGACCGATATGATCACGTGGAGGAACAAACGCGTTGTCAGTGTGTAAAATAAACAACCTCTCTCCACGTGTTATACGCTTTGTAACGTTCGTATTTAGGTCACAGTCTCTGTGAAGGCTTGCTCTGGAAATCTGCATAGACGGATGTCGGTGCTATTAGATATTGTGAGTTTCTCTATCGGAGAAACTTTCGGAGTGAGCGAAGTGTGTCGATCCGCGAGCTAGGCGGTGGTCGTGGTCGTGCACCCACGGAAATGGGTCCGCGACAATAAACTATAAGACATGTCTATGTGGGCCATCGCAGAGCCTTGCGAGAGCGGGATCGCCTGCGCTTGTGGCTCGCCGCGCGCTATGCAAATCGCTAGGAACTTTCTTCCGGCGCTTGTGAGAGGCCATTGTAACGATTTCTCCTGCGGAAGCGCTCGACTGTTGCCCTCCAGAAACTTTGGCCTGATTTGATTGTGTATCTTGATGTTTATTTTAATGCAGCGGTTTATTTTTAGTCATATCTATAAATAAACAATCTAAATTAGTATCACATCGGCGTGTCAAAACAAATTATTTATTTCGAATAATAAATTGAAAAGCACAAAACCTGCGAAAAAACAAACCTGCGGCAAGTATATCATATGTCTTTGAGGTCTTGTTTGGGCCGAATGATATTCAAATTAATAGCGATTAACGATGTTTATGTGATGGTAGTGCGTCCGTTCCGTTTGAGAGGCAGTCGGTGTGCGGAGACCACGACCCGCGCAATACGGGCCGGCTGGCGCGCGGCCGCATACGGCGCGGTGCTGCGGTAACCTACTTGGCGTGCATTGATCTCTTTGTTTGTAAACATGGCGTCGCCGTCGCCGTCGCCGCCCTGTGCATTGAGTTAAGAATAAGAAATCGATTTGTGGTTCTGTATATGCCACCAACTTGTTTCAGTTCAACGTTCACTAGTTACCGTGACCGCTGCTTCAAACAAAAGCTGTAGTAAAAAATCTTTGACCAAAAACTACCTGGGGATTTTTTACCATTCACAAATCAATTGGATAATGTTTTTGTGAGGTTAGGATTTTGCTCGGAGGACTGACATGACTTTAATACTGCTTGTCCGACACAGGACCAATCTGGATGACAAGCCAAAACAGGACGCAGTGGAACCCCACTCCAAAATCGTAGAGGCTGAAGCTGAACATCGCTCTGTATCAGGTACACATAATTGAGTTCTTGTGTTTGTAACCGTAGGTTCCTATGAAGTATCTTTCACAGAGCACAGACTCACTAACGATTACAAAGTTGCCGGCTGCGCGGACTGCACAACGATGGGACAATCCTGGAGGAAGGCCTATGCCCAGCTGTGGACCTCTTTCGGTTGAAATCGTGATAATGATTAAAAATACAAACAATATTATGTGATTTGATGATAGACAAAATTGAAATACGGACACGAATAACACGATACGGTTTTAAAATAAATAAAATAGAATATCTTTAATTCAGACCTGAGTAAGTCCATAAGTTGTTAGTGGTTAGTTAGTGGTTTTAGAAATTCTTAATTACATTTGTAATTTATTAGAGTTCTATAACTCACAAATGACATTGTTTAGAATTTATTTTCGTTTATTTTCGTTGGATCCCACTTTTGAATCCCATTTTTTAGGTATTAACGATGGATCCCGTTTGCTATTTCCGTTGAATCCCATATTATAACAACATGTGTACATTTCAGAAGAAAAGTGATTTACCTTTATCAAACACTAAAAAGAGATTATTTTTAGTGGGTTACCCGGAACTGAACTAGTTAGATTAGGTTAATTATTAAAAAAAAAACAATGTTAGGTTAGGGTAGGATAAAACTGTGACCCCTACGCACGAACCGAGCGAGCGAAGCGAGCGGTGCCGCGGCAGCGGCCGGCGAGTGCCAGAAACGACTAGATTATATAGAAAATGAGTTGTTTGTGAAATAAATAGTATACGAAACGTTGGTTGTAAACTAAAATTTTCAATGGAGTTTTGGTGAAACATTAGTGAACCCCTCATTTTATTATAAACAAATTTGTTGTTGAAAGTACCCGCATTCAGATTTTTTTAAGCATTCGGGATCCAACGGAAATACTTTTCGGTATTCAACGACAATAAAACGTAATTATCTTGCATTTTTCAAATTCGGGATCCAACGGAAATACATAATAATGTTTTGCGGGATCCAACGCCAAAAATATTAAAATGGGATTCAAAAGCGGGATCCAACGGAAATAAATCTTTATTTTGATAGCAAAAGTTGTTTGACGTTAATTACTTTTAGGGCCGGTTGTTTCAAACGTAGTAACGTAGTGCCTGCGCGAAACTTCACAGAACTTAGTGGATATGAGCTCTATGAAACGTTTCAATATCGTGAGCGTGTCGAGACGAGGCTTTCATCTTACTAAGTAGTTTTCAGTGGAAAACTTGTAAAAACCGTAGAAACCAAGTCTTGCGTATCCCCAACACTTTACGACTGTTTGCCTGTCACGTAAGCATCGTATTTTGAGATGAAATATTGACAAAAATGATTGCCTGTAAAATTTGCTTAAGTACAATATGCTGCCCAAATATTACACCTCATCCTCTTAACATCACAACACATCGTGCGTACCTACATATACAGCGCATGAGATCTGACCCCAATACTTGAATATTTATTCACATCGCGATGCTGATACTCTTTAAACTTGTTGATTGAATTATATTGAATATTTTTACACGAAGTACCTTAGCGTGGATGGAAAGGAAAGTATTTCTTCTAAATGTTTAAAGGGCAGTTAGTACCTACCTCATGACCGCCAAATGGTCTCGACCCTCACGCCTGCTTCATTACGTAAGCTGCCGCGCCTCTTAGCCTAAGAGCTGATCCCTTCACATTGTCAAGGGTTATTGAACCGGTACCATTTTGCTCTACCTCCAAAGAATGCAAGGACATCGATGGCCCGTTGGGCGCTTGTAAGTAACTCGATTCGGACGAGCGAGCTTCACTTGTCTGCTGTTGCACTGCCCATTTGTGTATTTCTCCTTAAAGTAGGCAGAAAATGAGAACTTGACCAGCATTCCTTTCTTTGTTGGGCTCTACAATCTCTGTTTGCCACCAAAACAAGCATTGCGAAATACTCTTTTAAGCGCAACCCATAAAAATGTATTGTAGTAAACTGTAAAATGTACAAACATATTCAAACGCACACAACGTTATTTTCGCAGTTGCATAGGTAGGTTCAACAAAATACAGTCACATCCAGTAACGGACTGCTTAATGAAAGAGAGTATGATTAAAATTATAATAGTTGTTTACTGGCAATCGAGACTCAATTAAGAGAAGTCAAAGTCCTAGGAATGATAGTGTGCTGATCATTGACACTAGTTTGGACATTACTCCGAGAACCCTACGACGCCGCATCACTATAGAAAGTACAGTGAAATGACAGTTGCAAAATGTTGAATTGACCCGAGAAAGTTGATAAATAACAGTTATTTTCTGATGTTGATATGTGACTTTGGTATTTAATGACAAAATGAGTTAGTGTTTTAATATTGGGCTGTAAATGCCTTCCAATGTACCTATTAGCTGATAAATAAAAGGTAGTATTCAATGTGAGTATAATAGATATGTATACTAAATGCATGTTCTAGTCTACACAAAAGACTTCCTTGTAGCATAGTTAATCTACAATAAAACATGACATGACTAAGCCTATCAATATTCAATGAATACGGGATGGTTTAATTGATTCGCAGCTATTTTTAGCCTTTGCAATGCATTTTCCTGTCTCAGACAGATATAAATAGCTCGATCACCCATGTAGAAGATTCCAGGAATTTCTCTATTATTGTGCAACAGCTGCATGAGGCAGAGGTAAAAAGCCTCGAATACGTTGACCCCAGCCGCTAGGACTGGTCGACTACCTTTTTCGCAATAACTAAAAATAAAAGAAGGAAGACGTATACATGGGATGCAGGCATTCTAGACTGTTCTCGGGAGTAAAGGAGAAAAAAGAATACAGTCTGTTGAGAGGCGCGCGCCGAGTGGACGACTGAAGCCCGCGGGCTGCGCCCCACTGGATGCGTTCGAAAGTAAAAGAGAATAGAGACATGGCGCGATTGAGATCTGGCTTGCTGCGCTCATTGACAAGAGTGCCTCATTAGAGATGCCATTGAGCCGATGCTGAATGTGCGCCGCACTCGCGATGAAGTTATTGACTTTAATCAACGATGAGCATAATGAGACGAACATTCCAGTGACGCTGAGGGCCGACATGTCCGACAAGTTCTGATATCTGCACTTTTTATCGATTAACGCTCCACTTAAATGCAGACGTGAAATTTATTTATTCGTTCGAATAGATTATCTTGTACAACAGAACCTAAAATCGAGATAGATATTAATTGATATACAGCAAGTGTAGTTGCAAGGTATAAGGAAAAATACAGCTTTTATACAAGGTTACGGGTGGGTAAACTGCTCAAATGCATTACAATAATTATCTAGGAAATAACATTCTGTTGCAGTAGGCATACAAAGTAAAAAAAAATATTACGAATAATCAGCAAGTTACATACTTGGAAACGGATTTCGGCTTTTGGCTTGTCCTGTTTGATCAGAACAGCTCGATAAAACGTAAATGTCCTTTTAAGTGCTATGCGGGCAGTTTGCGGGCGTCCACCTCATGTTAACCTTGCATTGTGTCAGTAACACTGGCCGCGGGATAACTGTACGGTGGCTGAATGAGAATGGCAACAAGGGCCTCGAATGCTCCGCACAGCTCTGGATCCGTCGCGGCTATTGTCTCCTGCGTGCGGTCCCCGCTCGCGCTTCATCACTTGATTCATCGATATTGAAGTGATAGATAATTGTCTAGAATTTATAAATTAATATATTGAACAAAGCGGAGTGGGTGTCTAGTAATACTGGCATTCATTATAAAATTAGGGACATTATTAATGGGATGTCCTCAAAACCGAACCTTCACTTGACGCTCACCTCACGATCGCCTGCAGTTTTTCGTACAACACTGGGCAAAAAACTTAATAAATTAAATAAATTACTGGCTAAAAGTGTTGTATTCCGTACCTACCTATAATTGTTAATTGGTGCAAAAATAAAATAATTTAAAACCGTCAACGGATTTAAAACAACGGCTTCTGCGATATCTTGAACTAAATTGTACCTTATTAAATGGAAAATTACATACCTATGAATATTTAACTTTAAGGGTTTTCTGAATCATCGTGCCATTTAATTATAATACTTTCGAGATAGGTGCATTCATTTAGGTAAACAAGTGTCTGCGGTTTTAATGAAATAAAACAATCTTGTCGACTCATTTCTTTGGAAAAAAAATCATATAAGTAAGACAACTTTTACGTGTGACCTAGACTGCAAAGTAGCTTTTAATTTGTAGAATGTCAGTAATCGTTCAATTAATCGTTCAGTACACATTCCCAAGTGCACGGTACTACTATAACACTACACCGCGCAATGTAATACGTGTGGGTGTGCGAGAATATCATTCCTTATTCAATCAAAGCTGGCGCGCGTAATTGCGTCTCGTAATAATTAATAAAATCAGTGGCACGTGGTGGAGCTAATGCTTTACATTAGTGGATACTACATAAGTGAGGTGATCGTTATGATTGGTCCGATAACACAGCTCGGCCGCTGACCGGCCTTCACACTCCGCGCCGCCTGCGCCTGCGACTGCGCGCGACCTCGCCCGTTCGTCTCGCGCGGGGAGCGCCAGCCTAACTCAAAAAGTATTGATTAGAGATCTTGATATCGCATTTTTTTTTGTTGATATCGCAGAACTTAATTATCAAAATATAGGTTTTTCTTGTAACTTAAAAAAAAAAAAACTTGAGCATTAGATAACGCGCGTCATTTACAAGCAAACAAATCGATGTTCTGCCTGCTTTACGAATATCTAGACTTTTTTTAGACGTCTTAAAAGCGAGAAAAAAATATAAGGTCCAATTAAAGCCAATTAAACTATGCAGTTGTATGTATACAATTACATAATAATGTTTTCATTGACTTACTCGAAGATTAGAGATTTATCTAGATATTTATTCTCGATCTTAATAATATTATGACGAGATATGGAAACCCTGCTTGCACATTGCGTAGATGTTCAACAGGTTATAATAATATTTAACCGACCTCAACAAGTCATCACGAGGATATACGGGTAATTATTAGAAGATGCATGTCATTGTAAAACTAATGTCTTCTGCTCTTACCGAAAACCTTATAAACGTTGGTATTGTCATATTGTAACAGACGGACGACTACAACAGTTTTCAACACTAAACTGTCTGATTTACATTGACGCAGACAAGTGAGTAGGAACATACCGAGTTATGTTAAGATCGAACTTAAATAGGTGCGTGGACTTTAAAAAAAAAACGTGTTTTACATGCTATTATTTGAGATGTGGTGCGAGACGAATGTTGAGAATACCGTGCCGTATCTTAACCGAGCTTCGAATAAAACCCGCTTGTCGACCATAAACTTCGCATTCTCTCTTATTTTGGCCACATAGTACGCAGAGGCGATGAAGTTTGGAAAAACTGAACCGATCAGGTGAAGGAATCATCGTCCTCTAAATTCTACGCAGTGGTAAGGGATGCGCTGGACAGAAACCGGTGGAGGCGGATCATCCGCTCCAGATGCAATTCCGAAGCTGACAACGATCCTCAGACATGAGGGACCGACTACAGAGAGAGACATGCTTTTATTAATGAAAAATCACACCGGTTGTTAGTCCAATATTTACGTAGGCATCGGCGTCGCGTTGACGCCACGTAGACGCAACCATGTGGCCTCTACGCGGCTGCTACGCGGCTGCTACGCCACTGCTATGCAGCTGCTATGCCGCTGCTACGCGGCTACTACGCCGCTGCTACGTGGCTCTACGCACCGCTACGCGTTGCTACGCAGCGTCTTAGCCACGTCTAAGGCTACGCCTGGGCCAAAGCCTAGTGTGATGACACTCCCAATTGTTTAATAAGCTTGGAGCTCTGTGAACATTTTATTTGAAAGCATGTTTATTTAGTAGTACTAAATAGTAAGAAATGATTGACTACACCGATGCAATGATCAGAAATATCATTCTTAGCTCATATTTAATTTTATTTATTTCTTATTCCTTTGTACTTAGCGATTACGTGATTTGGTGAACTAACCCAGAAACATTCGTTGGACCTGTGTATTGTAGAGCATGAATCATCCATTTCTATTTTGAAGGTTGAATGATTCACATTGTGATTTATTAATTAATTTCTTTTTGTCTATTCAACAGCGTAAATAACGCAATCACTTATGAAACGTCAGAAGCTAGGTGCACGGTTCCAAATGGTCGATTTCTATGGAGAAGAGCCGGCAAGAAACTCCACGGTTACTCTTTTAATTTTAAATAATTATTGGATTTTACAATGTTTTCAAATTACTGTAGGTATGGGAGGACAGCGTAGGCCTGTGAACAAGTACAAGGTACTTGAAAATGGTCTATATCATTGAAAAAATATAAAAGGATTTTTTTTTTGATGGATTTATTAAAAGGATAAATAAAATATAAAACACCTATTAAAACCAAGTGATATGATAGCCAATACAACCACTAATAAAGAGTTGAAAAATTTGATTTGTCTGTATATAATGTCAAATAATAAAAAAATTATATCAAAGAAGTATGTAAAAATAAATAAAAAATAAACATCGTAATTTGCTAGCAGTTAATAGATATTTACGTAGTTATGTCGTTAATGAGGTGTCAGGGAAGCCACGTGTGCAAAAGGAATTATTTCCAAACTACCTTGTCTTCAATGTAGTCTTTAATCTTGTACAGTCGAATTGTCTTGCTGGTGACACAGTGATCAAACGTGAAGCTATCAATAATAATAAAAAAAAAACTTTGCCTTACTAATCTGTTCATAATGAATACAACCATTAGCTATAACTTTGAAACTGTTAAATGCAATACGATTTATTAGCACAAAAAATGCTAAACTGCGCAATTAGAATAAAGTATGTGTATTTAATGCGCCTGTTTAAATTATGATAAATTGTTACATTGATATGCGATAATATGCGCCCGCGGTGCGTAGTTTGCGATTATCTAAGTAACGTTATCCGAGTAAATATTGCTAAGTAGCTAGTTATTTATACAAACGGCTTGTGCTTATGTAAATATTATAATTAACTGGTTTGTCATCGTTTTCCTTAATTTTATAGGGTTCTTTTATTTTCACACCAGTTTTAATAATCCCATTATGTCTTATTCTAAATAAGTCTAAATAAAATGGGTTTCGTATAAGGGAACCATAAAAATTATAACAGTTCTATTCGCATTTAAATGTAAAATTCATCTGTAGTCGTATATTCCCGTGTATAAATAATTAGGCTTACCTGGACACGACCCGCTGGGTGGGACTGAGAATGATCGCCTTTTAAAACGAAGTTAATTCAAATTCTTTTCCATTGAAATATACAACACAAATAATGAGCAAGAAGATACTGAGTGCCGGTCAATGTAGGATGAATTTGTCTCTACAATCGACACTGATCGAATCTTTGACAGATCGGGAAATCGGAGTACCTATATCAAGAAAGGCCCAACATAAATATTAAATGCGATTTGAAAATCAAATGTCTTCTTGGAATATAAATTTAGAATTGTAATTTTTAATAGGGCTTGGTGATGGCGGGATTCGGAGCAGTTGGTAGGTGTCTGCTCACGTGACGAGAGGCCTCCGCAGTCTGCCTGTGTTGATTGTTCTGACACTACAGCGGCCGCACGCCCGCACCTCTCTTCTGTGACACTAATCAAAACTTTCTGAGTGACTTTTCCGGTACCAACCTTTCTAACAAGTAAGTGAGATATATTTACAAATCAATTCCATGCAGTACATACTGTTTTATTACTATCATTATGATGTAAGGAGTGTTTGCATACATTTGATACCAAAATACTAGACGACGCGTCACGTTTTATTTTTTCGGCGTTTATGTTGGTAGCATTGGTTGTCACACACACACACACTCAAACATGCCACAGACTCGCTAGAGATTGAACGAATGATATTTTTTTGGCGGCGTCTCGGATGAGTGAGGTTTGATTCTTATTTCTTTTTCGTGTAACTTGTTTATCTTATAGATAGTTGTTATTATTTTATTTATTCGATAAGGTACTTGCAAAATAAAGAAGATAGACATTATTAAGTCAAAACGAATTGTGACTATTTGTGTATTCGCTCGTAGTGAGGAAATAATTTATATTGTACAAAAATATAGGTATGTATGCTGGGAGATGAAGAGAGGGAATATCTCAGTTAAGAAACAATTTTATAATTGTCGCTATTGTGTTTTTTTTTTGTAGCAATTACAAACGAATTATTCTAAAGGTAGACAGCTGTTAGTTTACAATTAATGTTAAGCTTCCATGAAAGAGATAGTTGATAGGGTAAAAATGTAGTAAAATATAACTCCGATTTGAAAGACAAGTAGGTACCGCGTCGTAGTCGAGGTCTACGAGGTGCGAGGACGCCCATGTGCGTCAGTAGAATTATTGGGCTAATAATATTATTATCATGTTTATGACAATATTCACGATAATAGCGTTAATTTATTTAAGTGATCAGCTATTATTACCGAAATACTTCATTTGAATGTATGATTTGCTCTAGTGGCGGCAGAAATCGTAAACAATATTGCTTTCTTTTCGATTTTTTTCTGAAATGCTGCTTTGTATTTGGTGCTGTTGAAGTCTAATTAGTTGGATCACACACTACAATGCGCCACGCGAAGGGCGCGCGAAACGGAGCCGAATTCACCGAGGTCCAAGTGCGTTTTTATTGAATTTGTATGTAAAAATCACGCGCGATATCTTCACCCCGTCGCGTGGCGCGTTGTACTGTGTGATCCGCCTAGTGAGCAATAAATTATTCATTGTAACAATAAATTGTGTACTGTTATTATCATCGAAAATTTATAGTGATTTAGTCATAGTCATAACCCCATGTGTAATTAATTAACAACAACATTATTAGCGTTTAGGGATTTAGTAAGTATTTTCACCCGAGTGCGACTGCCGAAACAAAGGACTAGTTACAACTGACTACAAAGTCCAGACTATTCGCCGGTCATAAATATGTATGTTGGCAAAATGCTCAGCATTTCTAGAATCTTAACTTATCTTAGATGTCTCGAACAGAACAAAGACCAGACTAAGAGTCTGCTGCCTTCACACCCAGACATTTTTTTACAAGCATTTTATTGAAAGTGCCTCAACGATTCTCGGACGTTTTTTTTTGCAAAAGTCCTCGTCTACTGTATAATAGGTTAATAATATGCACAAAATATCTTCTTTGTTTTAGCTCCAAATGGATTTTTTCTTTTTGTGGCTAGTCACATTCGTCGCGGGATTTTGGATCTTTAAAAAAATAAAACAATGGCAGAGTCTGCCTCCGGGGCCTTGGGGCCTGCCGGTCGTTGGCTACTTGCCGTTCCTCGACCGCCATCAACCTCACCTCACACTAACTAAGCTGTCTAAGCAATATGGACCTATTTATGGTATTGGTATGGGAAGCGTGTACGCCGTCGTGTTGTCAGATTGCAAATTAGTGAGAGAAGCTTTCGCTAAAGAAAACTTTTCTGGAAGAGCTCCTTTGTTCCTAACGCACGGCATCATGAAAGGAAATGGTGAGTAAACAAATATCGGACTTGCACAAAAATTTTGACTTTGGTGTTAATGTAAAATATTGTTAAAGGTATTATTTGCGCGGAGGGCGGACTATGGAAGGATCAGAGAAAGTTGATAACTACGTGGCTCAAAAGCTTCGGCATGAGTAAGCACAGTGTGTCGCGAGAAAAGTTGGAAAAACGGATAGCGTCGGGCGTCTACGAACTTTTGGAAGTATGATTAGTATTCTGTACCTAATCCGTAGTTAGTATAAACTTATCCGACATTTTACAGCAAATATAAATGATTGACGCCGAAGTTAAAGAATATGCAACCAAATATAAGACTTACTCGTTCCTAAATTTTTTGCTTCGGCGGATACGATGACTGCACTGTTTTACGAGACCTTTAATTAGTGTTTATAAGCTGACGTTATTTTAATTTTAAGATAAATCAAATGTAAATGTAACCTTTAAATGACAATGACAAATGCTCTGAGGCCACCACAATTAAAAATTGACCTTCAACTTTTGTTTTGAAACAATAGAATGGATCATGAAATGTTAATTAGTGTAGTATAATAATGGTCTAATTCATAATAGCTGTCATTTTTGTGAAAACAAGCAGCGCTGCAATATTAAAGGTACATCATTATTACTCTTCCAGAATGTAGAAAAGGCGGCAGGCTCTCCAATGGATCTGTCCCAAATGTTGACGAATTCTCTAGGAAATGTCGTCAACGAAATTATATTTGGGTTTAAGTTTCCTCCTGAAGATAAAACATGGCACTGGTTCAGGCAAATTCAAGAGGAGGGCTGTCACGAAATGGGAGTCGCAGGTGTTGTAAATTTTTTGCCTTTCGTCAGGTAAGGATTAATAATAGAATAGAAACAAAAATAGAATAGATATAATGATATGATAACAAATGAATTACGAAATGTCTTCTACGTAACCTAATTAATTTGTTTCAGATTCTTCTCATCATCAACCCAAAGAACAATGGAAGTTTTGACACGCGGCCAGGCTCAAACACACAGATTATACGCGAGCATCATTAATCGACGACGAAAAATTATAGGGTTGCCACCAATAAAGGAAGCAGCTTATGCTCCGCATGACAACCTCTTCAGCGAGCATCCTGAGGGCCATATGAAATGTATCAAGTACAGCAAACACGCTTCGAAAACTGAGGAACATTTCTTCGATCCGAATATCTTGATTCCTACCGATGGAGAGTGCATTCTTGACAATTTCCTTCTAGAACAAAAGAGAAGGTTCGAGAGTGGTGATGAGGGTGCTAAATACGTGACCGATGAACAGATGTTATATCTTTTAGCTGATATGTTCGGAGCTGGTCTTGATACCACGTCTGTTACGCTGGCTTGGTTCTTATTGTATATGGCTCTTTATCCTGAAGAACAGGTATGTATCTAAGGTATATATTTAATAGCTTTCGTTAGTGAGTATTCAGGCTTTAGCAAACATTCGTTTTGTGTCGAATCGTTTGATGAATTCGCGGCGTCTGAAGCGGAGTTAGCATAGAATTCTTAATCGAGTGTCAATCATCGCTGTCAGTTCTCAACGATGTATTCAAGTGGAGGCACTACTGAAAGGCGCTTCATATGTTCCTAAGCTTTTAACCTACTTTTATTTGCATATGTAACGCGAAGGGGCACTAACTAATAAATTATAATAACAACATAAGTTTGTATAGTGTGGAGATTAGCGCAAACTAAGATAGGTTTATAAAAAAAAACATTTATTTCAGGCGACGCAGGCCCATAGATAAATACCTTAACCTAAACATACATATTTTAATTATAAAAAATAACTATTATACAGACACTACTACTTTTTACTTATTATACCTACTCTGCAGTGGGTGATGATGGATGATGATGTGTCAAGCAGTACTTTTGCTTGATTTATTAAACATAAAGATTATTTTAAGTGCCCCGCGCCTTTAAACAATGCAAGTTCTAAATATACGCCCAGTAGTTCCTAAAATAATCAAAATCTTTTCAGGAATTAGTGCGTAAAGAAATTCTGTCAGTATACCCTGAGGATGGAGAAGTGGACGGTTCCAGACTGCCTCAACTGATGGCGGCTATCTGCGAGGTTCAGCGCGTTCGATCGATAGTGCCAATCGGGATTCCCCACGGATGCGTCGAAGTATTCATATTTTATGTGTATTTCATAGACCAGATTGCTTTGATGCATTTAAATATGTGGTTTTAATCGAAGCTCATATTACTTTCTATTCATGTTTTGTCGGTTCCTGAAATGATAAAATTGATGCCGAAATGTTCTAAAGTTAGATTATTGGGCTAGAATTTGGGACAATAATGAAAAAAGAAGGGTTACATAATTCTGTTAAAAGATTGCAAATCATAAATGTTGCAACTCTTTTCTAATCATAGTTTTATTTGAATAGTATCTTAGAGCACATGTCTTCCATCCACAGGACACTTATCTAGGAAACTATAAGGTTCCTAAAGGAGCAATGGTTATACCACTTCAATGGGCTATGCACATGGACCCAGAGGTTTGGGAGAATCCTGAAGAATTTAAACCGAGCAGATTTCTAGGTCCCGATGGAAGTCTGCTGAAACCTCAAGAGTTCATACCATTTCAGACAGGTAACAAATTTATTTTCTATTAAAACTCCTCGCACACAATAAGGTATCAATAAAAGGTACATAATAAGGTGATTTATTGGCTAAAGCATCCTCTACCAGTCAACCAAGGGTGGTGTAGAGATAAGATGGCAGGTGCTCTGTTTTACAGGAGTTAATAATAATAAAAAATATTAAAACCCCATTAACACTTTGCTTGACCTGGAATCAATGCTTGCAACCTATTAATTCAATTATCCTAGTTAACCGTACGTCCTGCGTACGTCCGGGAAATCATTTATATATTACCAACTCGGTGACTAACTGTGAGTGTTCTCCAAAGGCATAATCTATATAACTTCTTGCAGTACCTCTTGTCGGGCTAACATACTATTAAAAGAACGGGTTTCTCTACTGACCTCTTCAACTTTACTGAATAACCAACTTGGTTTTGTTATTATAACAGTAGGTACATTACAATGGTTCAATGGCGTTATCTTGTGACTTACGACCTTTCGAGCCTCAACCGTTAGGCTTTTGTCGCTTCAACTAATGTTAGTAATGTTTCGAATTGTTTTTTTTTAATGATTAGTCAGCACTTGCTTTAGATAATAAGGTAATAATAATATAAGATGATCTTCTTTTTGTATCAATAACTCAAAAGAACTCAAGGTGATGTAGCATTGCCAAGGGAGCTTGCCCACTTAGATTTTGTTTAAAGTTAATTGAAGAGGTTTAATGAAAGGTAGACACGATCCTCCATTAGCAGCTCATTAGCGAGATAATTTGTAAGCCAGATTTGACAGTGTATTAATAAAATGTAGTCAAAATAAAATCAGTTTCCAAATATCGCTGAATCGAAATACATTTGACGGCTCATCTGGCTGTGCTGCTGTCACCACATGACGCTGGCAGAATAGTCGACATCGGCTCAATTGCCAAAAGGGAAAAAATAAAAACAATTACATACACGTATTGAGAGCTTCCACATACCTAATTGAGCGTTAATTTAAAATGTCACGTAACCTCGGATATTTATTTATTTATTTTATTTTTAGGAAAACTTACAGCTAAACAGAGACAGTAAGTAAAAGTACAAATAAAATAAGGCCAATTACAAGTTTCCACGTATAGCAAAATATCACACATATCTCGCATTTTCAGACTAAAAACAGATTAAAAATATGTAGGTAGCTTTAAAATACGTTTTCACAGTGATCAGAAGACCTACTTTGATTTCAGATTGCTTATTTTAGACTTTCAGTAGGTACGTATAATTATAATTTTGGACTCAGATAAGCGTGATACATTATCGTCAGACATTTAATAATTATATAATCCATACTAATATTATAAATTCGAAAGTAACTCTGTCTGTCCGTATGTTACCTTTTCACGCCTAAACCACTGAACCTATTTAGATGAAATTTGGTATAGAGATAGTTTGAGTCCCGGAAAAGACATAGGATAGTTTTTATCCCGATATTCACACGGGATCGAAACTTATGTGGGTGAAACCGCGGGGTGCAGCTAGTAAGTTCAAAAAATTATATCTAGAGCTGAAAGATTGATAACTATACTAACGTTTAGTCGAAAGACTTAGATTACCGTTGTCAAGGAGTGTGGAACGTAAGATAGAAACACGCTTGTACGATACGACTACACACAGAAAGCACGGTTAATAGAAATCTCTATTCCTAGACAGCACGTTTCGCCGAAAACTTTGTTGATAGAAAACATTGTTTGTAGATATCTCGGTTCATAGGAAGCACTGTTGGCAGAGGTCTCTGTTCATAGATAGCACTTCTGGAGTATTCCCGTTTGAGCACCTAGGAGAGACCCTCTCAACGGTAGAAAAATTATATACGATTTGAAATAGGTGCCGTAAACTTTGTTCATAGAAACCACTGTTTCCAGATACCTTGGTTAACAGAAAGCGCCTTTGGTTCACGGAAACTAATTAGATAATTATTTTTAAGTAAGTTGTTTTCCCATTCGCTCGCTCTTGCATCCTATGTCGACGGAAAAATAATATATTATGGTACCTTTAAAGATAAATTAAAGCCTTCGTTTAATCCATAGGTAAGCGCATGTGCCCCGGCGACGAGCTATCGCGGATGTTGGCATGCGGCTTAGTCGCGCGATTGTTTCGTCGCCGGCGAGTGCGACTAGCGTCCGACCGACCCTCAGAGGAAGAGATGCGAGGAACCATCGGACTAACACTCACCCCTCCACGGGTCTCCTTCTATTGTGATCCTGTGTGATTGAAGTTTATACTGATGCATTTAGTAAGTAGATGTTAGTCTATAAATCTGAATAAAAAATTGCTGTAAAGTAAAATGATTTTTATTTCATGTCCTAAAACCAAAAATTCGAAGGCATGTGACATCTACCAACCCGCACTGGACCCGCGTGGTAGATTACAGCCCATTACTCCCTCTCGAAAAGAGGAGGCCTCTGTCCCAGCCGTGGGAACATTAAAGGCTGATTTTACTCACACTAAAATGATTTTTCTGTTATCAACATTAGCGTAAAATAAAAGGAGCTTGCTGCTCCAAACCGTACCACGTAATGAACAACTTGAACACCAGGTTTAACTTAAAAATCTTAGTGCGGAAATCCGTCTAAAACTGCTTTTGAAACATGAAGACAACGTAATAATGTTTAGAGACTTTTTATGTATATTTTATAGATACGTTTGTCAGGGAAGTAATGAAAGTTGCTGAAAAAGTTGTTTTAAGCTTTCCGCAAAAGTGACGTCGTATGAGGTGTCTACAAGTATTTCCTTGGTTGTAAAAGACCACGTGAGTACATATTTAATTGAATTAATATTTATTCTGCAATAGTACCTACATTAAATTCGCAAAGCTTTCGCTGATTACAGGCAGAAACGTGTGTGTATTTAATTACTACAACAAAGGAAATTTGTAGTATACGATAGGTACCATATGAGTAATGGGAAAGACCGTGAGTAATGTCAGCTTGTCGATACCCTCGTTAGTACAAATTGTACGGGTCTACGTACCTATATCTGTGACGTAGGCTGTCAACGGGTCATTCACCTCCAATATTACTTAATAGTGTTTATGTTCACGCAACTGCACCTTTACAAACTAACATACCAGTTTAATTCAGTTTAGATTATTTGAATGTTGCAGTTACGAAAGACCAAAGGTTCAATAAACTTTATTTTGTAAGCTAAACGAATTTTAAGTTATTGCAATTTAATCTGAATAGATTATGTGTCTTGTGAGAAAAACGATTGATTAATTATGCCAAGCGGTTCCTTTGGTTTTTCATGTAAAAATATTTAATAATTTAACCAACTAATGATGTTATCAACTCTGCGTGTAGTGGTTACTATTATATATTTTTCGTCGAACTCTTGGTAGGTAGGTATTAATAAAACAGGGTGTTCAAATCAATGTTTTCACAATTTTAATTTATTACTTAAGCGTAAAATCTTATAATAAAATAGAGCATTATATACAAAGCATATAATAGTCCAACAGATAATGGTGAGCTGCGAGCTAACAGACTTACTCGACTGAAGTTCAGTACAGGGCAACTTGGTTGCAACACAATGAATTTAGTACCACAATACAAGAATATTAAAGTTAGGCGTTATTCTATTATATAGCGACGATATCGCTCTAGACTAGTTTCTGGTTGTTACACTACCACGGAATGTTATTTCATACCTGATAGGTACATGCTACACTAAACATATAAATGAACACTGACAAACTTATATCTAAAGCCTACTGTAACGCAACAATCATGAGATCACACACAACAGACCATACATTCTCGCAAGTGACACTAATAAATAATGACCTAGAATTCTACATTTTATTTTGGTATAGGTACTAGAACTTAGAACGTAAACCTTAAATACAATGTGTAATGGTGTGATTTGCTGAAGTTCCTATCATTCTAGTCTACCAACACGCTACTCGTAATACTGCAAACTCACACAAACGTCATTTTATAATCTCAACGATGGGAATATCAATATATCTAACGTTCGGTCTACTATTTAATTGAACACTTTATGCACAGCCTCGAGCATCGCGACGGCGACGTCTTCACTTATATAATAAAGACTTAAATAAATGGTTGTCGATTCGCTCTAAAACGAGTGATCATTGAATACTGGTGGGTATGTTCGCGCTGTGAGGCGCGATGTGGCGCAGCCTGGCGCGGCTAGTGCGCGCCGACGTGGCGCAGGTGCGGGTGGTCGGGCGCGGGCGCGGCCGCCGCGGGCGCCGAGCGCGGGCTGAACTTGACGCGGAACGCTTTGGGCGCGATCGTGGCGCCCACAGTGCCCTCCAGGGACGGCGGCGCAGCGCCCGCCTCCATCTGCACGTCGAACTGGTGCATTATGCACGCGAAGAACATGAACATCTCCATTCGCGCCAACACGTCGCCTAGACACATCCTCCTACCGACACCGAACGGCATGAAGAACTCGGGGCGCCTGATCTTGCCTGTCTCGTCAATGAACCGGCTGGGATTGAACTTGTTGGGCTCGTCCCAAAGCTTGGGGTCCATGTGTACGCAGTTGATGAGTGGTACAACTTGAGACCCAGCAGGTATTCTGTAGCCGTTTAGGTGGACATCCCTATGAAAAAAAAAGTAGCGATAAGTATTTTTGCTAATAGAGTTTTTAAACCATTTCCGAATTTAATGTTTTAAATACTTACTTTGTAGGAGAGTGTGTTGTTGCCAGGGGCACAGTATTGGACATGCGTAATGTCTCCAGAATCGTAGTTTCGGTGTAAGGAAGGTTTGGCATATCTTCGATTGTTGGTAAGCGGTCGCGACCGATGACGGCATCGAGTTCCTCCTGTACGCGCCTTTTCGCCTCGGGGTTCCTCAGCATGAATACAATCATCCATAAGAGGGATGACTTGATAGTTTCCATACCAGCCGAAAATAGATCCCCAAGAATTTGTTTCAATTGAAGTTCTGTGAAAAAAGATTCTGTATTAGAGACCTTCACTATAAAACTACAATTTACAAGATATCATTTTTTGTATTATAATAAAAACTAGTTGATTGTTGTATGAAACTTACCGTGATCTCTGCCCTCGAACAGTTCCCCGGCGCGGCCCTCAGTCTTGGCCTTCTCGATCTCGATCAGATAGACGTCGATAAGGTCTCTCACGTTATCGACATCGAGAGTTTCGCGATGCTCGTCGATCAGGGTTTGGTAGAAAGCGAACATCTCTTCGCGATTCTTCATTACTTTCTCCTGTGCTTGAGCTTTGCCGGGAAGGTACTACATGTAAAAAACAGGATTTGTTAGTTTTTTAAACAAACTCTAAAAACATAGCATGGAATGTAATCTGTTATTAATATAAGCTGAATTATTGTTACTACTTACGTTGTAGAGAGGGATATATTCGCCGTAGTGCACTTCGCCAAACAGCCTCATGCCTTCTTCAATGAGATTGTTGAGCCTTTCAAAGCGAGCATCTCCGTTACTGAAGCGCACGGACATAGTGATGCCGCAGATGACGTTGGACACGCCCAGGGCGAGGAGAGGGTTCGCGTCAATGGGCGCTCCCTCCGACCGGTGCAGGTTAGCGATCAGCTCGTAAACTTCACACTAAAAAATAAATAACCCCCATTAATACTGTAATACTGTTATGACCAAAATTTCACAAATAAAAATAATTTTAACTTTATGGATATGAGGATAAAATTAATATTACGAACCTTAATTCTTCCTTCCATGACTTTCTTGCCGTTTCCCATGTAAGTCATGCCAAATTCGCGCAGTTTGTCGTGCAGGAAGCGGCGCTGGCTCTTCCAGAGACGGCCTTCGCTGTTGATGATGCCTGTACAGAGGGAGGCGTTATAGTTAGGGCTCACGAGGTGGGCGGCGCACACGCACCGCCGCGGGAGGGACGGGCTAGTGACGCCCACATGCACATGTGCACTTTTCTTGCCGGTTTATTATGGGTTACTCTAACATTTACTAAAATTGCAGTTACTATTTATTTTTCGGAAAATTTACGGAAATTATCAAACCAATGAGCGGAACAAATTGAAATGCACGACGAAATTTGAAAAAAACTTTGATATTGCAAATATTAACACTAAAAATTTTAATCAGAAAAAATACATTTTAAAACCAAAAATGCGAACTTTTTCAAAAGACTCATCAAAATGATTGTATTGTGGACTTACCGAGACCATCCAAAGTGTGCATTAGCGGGGTGCTGGGGCGTCCGGTAAATTCTTCTCTTCGGAAAGCTTCTCTGATGAGTTTGTAGTCGCTAAGAACGATCGTCAGCTGGTTTCCGAGTCGCGCGGAGAACAGAGTACCGTAGTTGCGAGCAAGCTCCAGGTAGGTCTTGTGGCGAACTCCGAGGAAGGGCAGGTAGCCGACGACGGGCGGGCCCCAGGGCCCCGGCGGCAGCTTGCGCACCTCGCGCACCAGTGCCGCTAGCCGCAGCACCAGCAGCGCCGCGCCCGCCACCAGCAGCAGCGGCAGTGAAGTACGCGAAGCACAGTAGTTCACCACTTGCCATAGTCCCCACAAAAGTTTAGAATTTGACAGCATTGTTATCATTTTATCTGTTTATATTGTTCTTTAAAAATAAATAAAACAACTGTTGTATTTTTTTTTAGTTAGTAAACGATACGTAATATTAGTGCGCGGATCGTAAATCGCGATAGTGCGATGCCGAGAACTCAATGATTGTATATCGCGTGCGACCGACGTCTGCGCACTGGCGCGCCGCTGGCGTGGCCTTGCGAATAAATACGCGCGGGGTGGACCGCGCGCAGGCTCGTCCCACCGTCGCGGGCGCTCCTCTCTCCGCCGCTTTTCCGGCGGCCTGGTGCGCTACGAAACCCGTAGCACTTTACCCGTAGACCATTTGTATTTTTTTAATGTAGACTGTGTTTCATTTTGGTTTTCGTGAACAAATTTTTATTTCATATATAAATCAAATCAGTTAACCGTAGTTGTCTTCTTTCATAATAAAAATAATGACGCTACGCAAGTTTTACGAACTGAAATACATGACTGAAAAAAGATTTTAAGCATTAAATCATGCGAATTCGATATTGTAGTCGTGAATGTACTACCCATTTCGAATGTTAAATAAGAACTGACTTTGGGGTGACCTCACTTACTTTACCTATTGATGTTAATGTGGGCATCGAAATTCGGCGAGGGGTGAGAGGGGAGATCGAGGTCGTGCGGGTGCGCATGCAGATGATAAGATTAACAAATTGCGTAAGTTGGCGCGAAGCAAGGTGACGGCGGGTCGACGACTCGCGATTGAGAGCCTTGGGCGAACTTCTACACTGCTCGACCTCTAAGCGACACTTAAATATCACTCTTAAAATTATACAACGAGATCGCATACCCCATTCATTAAAATGTGTTTTTAATAATAATCGTGTCTACGTTTTCTTTCTGTACGTATAAATTATGAAGTATTAAGTATAGTGATCCAAAACCTTTGCTTAGACATTTACATTTAAAAGTTCACCAATATTACGGAATGTTAACCACTTAAACCAAAGATCAAATGAACACAAAATACGTTTTAATAAAAAAAGGAAAGTACTACAAACCGACTTATATTTTATTTCATAACAGTTAAGTAGATCGATATTAGAACCTCTTAGTGAATCGCCTATTTTTAATGTTTACGAGGCGCCTCACAATACTTGGCAATAAAAGGCAATAAGCGCATAAATAATCGATGTCCATGATTAGTTCTACGCTCATACCTATGTTTCTATTTTTAGTACTTAACTTACGGGTGATTCAGAAGACCGATTAACAAGATGAAACTGCATTGCTATGCAATTGTAATAACAGGAAAACGTATAGATGTACATATAAGGTTATTATGAACTGAGATAACGATTGTAAAGAACATTTAGAGCCCTAAGTTTTTATTGCACAAGTTCCAATACATAATGATTTGACAGCTTACCTCTAAACATGATTGTTTTATTTCTGATACTTGACGGCACATCGAATTTTGTGGCGGTACAATCTGCTGCTACAATCTGCAGACATGGCTTAGTGCGTATGCACATACCTAGTCGGAAAAGTGCCAGCAACCAAGTTGCTATCTCTCTTAAAAATTTATAAAATTTAAGATTACAATCATTTGATAAGAAATTCGATTTATTTTTGTTGGATCCCACTTTTGAATCCCAGTTTAATATTTTTGGCGTTGGATCCCGCAAAACATTATTATGTATTTCCGTTGGATCCCAAATTTTAAAAATGCAAGAAAATTACGCTTTATTGTCGTTGAATCCCAAAAACTATTTCCGTTGGATCCCAGGTGCTTAAATAAATCTGAATACTGGTACTTTCAACAACAAAATTGTTTATGATAAAATGAGGGTATTGTAATCAGCCTTTTAGGGTTTTCCTCGATACATAACATACGAAAATGGATTATAAAAGTCTATTACATAATTACTAAATATCTACCTACTTAGATAATTAAAAAAAAAAACTAGAATAGCATCCTTGCTCAAAGATATTGTTTACTAAAATAAAATACTATGTACAATGAAGACTAATATTTCATTTCATTCACTTCGATTCATGATAACTCCACAGCTACAATCGCATTGTTTTAGTGACCTTATAAACTATTAAACGCTATGAAATATAAAACTATGAATAATACCTACGCTCACTATTCTAGCGTTTTAAACTAGGGTATCGATTTTAAATAAAACAAAGTCATAGTGTTTGCAGGAGAAATAAGTACTTTTTAGTATGCTTCTAAAATAAAACATAAAATATGTCAGCTAATGATATATAAGTGAAATAATTGTCATTGCATTGACATTCAAAAGTATTCAAATAAGGCCACATTACATTCATATCACGAAAAATAGATTTTCCAATGATCTCTGCAAAGCATTATGGAAGGCCGGTATAGCCAACTCGCCCTTTGAGAACGTTTAGAGATCATGCCTTAACAATCTACTAGATCTTAATATGGTCATAATGTCTGAACGTTGCTTGTTGTAATGACAGTTTCCAAACGTGCAATTAGTTAATTAATTTTGAGAAATAATACACATTTATTCTATTCGTATCAGATTTCGAAAAATATTATTACATACATCATTATACAGGTAGGGGGTAGGCAGAAACTACAGAACTGCCACATCCTTACGTAATATTATTATTATTACGTTTTCTAATTTAAATTATTCATTTTTCGGTTTTCTAATTAAATATTCGACACGGTTGTCCTCCTGCGGTTGGAATTTAGTTGAAGAAATATTTGTAGACGGAAAATTTTTAATTCAGTCCGTTTTTTTCCGATATTTTCGTATGTGTTTCATAACTAACATCTATGTGTAACTTTTGGTTGAAATGCGCTTTGACGTAGCAATCGGTATCTATATATATAAAATTCAAAGTCCTGACTGACTGATATATCAACGCACGGCCTAAACCACTGGTCCTAGATACATGAAATGCGTAGGGTGTATTCTTTGTGAAAAGTTGGTATTCACTAAGAAAGGGTTTTTCGAAATTCCACCCCTAGGAGGGTGAATGGGGGGAGGGTGAAATTTCACGCGGACGAAGTCTTTCTTATAAATAGAGTTTCTTATAAAGTTGTGGACTAGCATAACTCTTATTGCTATGTTACTGCCAATTTTTCCATTTCCAAATAGAACTAAATTCATCAACATCATAATTTCAGCTCCTAATCACCCACTTCTGGGTAGGTACAGGCCTCCCCTTTCTTCTGCCATACTTCCCGTTTCTGTGCGTCTCTCATCCAGTTGTTTTCCGTAACTTTGACGATATTGTCACCCAGCATGCTTTTGGACGGCCCTGGAGAACAAAATTATCATTGAATATTGTTTAGTTCAGTTATGTATTTCTCTCATAAAAGTACCTTATACTTGGTTATGTTAATCAAGTTAAAGCTTAATTTAAAATAAAAAGGTTTTTCTGTGTGGGTTAATTCAAGCATCATGTAGCAACGGGTGCATTTGGTTGTATTCAATTAAAATTTAAGTATGTAGCGTTAAGTTACGTAAAGGTATTCCAGATACCTTGTCTGAAATACCGTATAAATGTATTATCCATCTTATTTAGGTAAGTAACATATACTATTCTACAGTATATAAACGACAAATCCTCTTCTAGTTATAAGCCCCTTAGCTAGAATATACCAACCAGTGTTATCTTTGCAATGCAGATGCAGCATTCATAGCTTAACGACTTAATACGAACTATACGCCTTTCTTTGTTTGGGAATCATATACCTATTATCAAACATTGTTAAGCAAAATAAACTATAATTCATGGTCAAAGTTCAAATGAGTAATAACGTAATTAAAATTATTCTTAGGTTAAAAGTTGTTGTGTTCTGTAATGAGTAATCTTAGTCAAAGTGAAAAATAATGTTCTTTACAATGTAAACAAAGATATACTTACGTTATTTAATATTTTATCAGTTACATAAGAACAATTTGTTAAATAACATTATCTAACACGAAATTACAAATAACCTTAGGTATATACAAAAGTAAAACTCTTGATAAGTTCTACTGAAAGAAATAAAAGAGACAGAATTAAATACAAAGATACAAATTAATGTTTCTTTCTATTATGTACTTATATTATAATTAAATATGAATTTGTATAAAACCGCTACTTACCTAATCAAAATTTTTACTCCATCGCATTGATTACAGCTGTTTACGGAAATTCATGAAAAAAATCCAATCATGGCCGATCGATTCTGTTTTCAAAGGCCTTTGAAAACCTTTAAGTGATTATTGTGAGCGGTACCTACCTAAATTAGTACTATGAAATGAATACCTGTATTATTGTACGTACAGGGGCGCGTCATTGTACCAAAACCCATTGTGTCCAACTGTTGCCGGAAAAGCTACGAAAATGAAGGGCATTTCCCAAAAAAAAATAACACAGCCTCGTTTGCAAGTAGTTGCTGTATTTTGTACACAGAACCTTTTTGTGTTCTCGACTGCGATTAGAACACTTCCTTGAAGATTAGAATTGTACATACATAAAGTAGGATTTCAAGGGACTTTCAGGGGACTTCTATTTTCAGAGTCGTTCTAAACAAATCTACTTATATTAAATAAGTTTCTGAAGCTAAAGTGTTTAGATTTTTTTTTGCCACATTTACCTAATCTTAGGATCGCACAACGTGTAGGTACCGTGTCGAACTCCTGAAAAAGCTCCTTTCAGATAACCGTATGACTATTTTATTTATTTACATAAGTTATGTTAGTTCGTTCTCATTGTTAAATAACTGAAAAAATATCGTTGCCATATAAGTAGGTACCCATTGATATTCTACAATGGACTTTTCCGTTGATAGCTACAGTAAGATAACAGTAAATGATGAAATAACTTGCTCACTAATAAAAACACCGTACCGGATCGACATCTACTTATTTTTAAAGTGAGAGTTATGTATTTTTCCATCATATAATATGGGAACAAACTGACATAGTAGTGACGATGTAAAAACAACAGGTTCATTACATGATTACAATGATGTCCTATGTTCAAGAACTAATTAGAGCCTGTGCTCTAACAGCTTCGCATAAGACACTGTTCCGTTATTTTTTCAGGGCCAGCCAGTTAGTTTTTAGTTACAGCACTGTAATTTTTATTTATGCCAGTGCCTTAAGTTAATAATCCCATAGGTGCATAGATATTTTTTTCATCCCTCGGTTACATTCATGAGGAATGCCACCCCTAATTAGGTTTAGGTTTGGTTTTATTAGGTTTATCGTAATTTCACTACACCACTGTTTAACGGTGCAAAGAATACCTTCTTTAGAATTTTCATCATTTAGTGTAAATAGTTTCCCAGTATAATGGATTGACACACGGACCGATGAACATGACGAAATTAAGGGTTTCGTTTTTTTTAACGGATTTTGGATATCGAGTTTACAATCGATATGAAACATGTCTATGAGAATTTATTTATATAACGAAAATCCTGTGGAAAAAGTTAAACTTTAAGTAGTAACAATCTTCAATTTGTAAACATACTTCAGTATTTTCGGATCATTTACATTCAAAATCAGAAAATTACAGCTATTAAAATTTAATCCCAAGCTGCAGAACGGCAGTTTGGGACATAAACTGTGCCTACTTCGTCCCATAACCCCTTCACGAATGCCCTGCGAAAACGCCCGCGTTAACCCTCTGTAAGAAAGGCTGGCTTGTGCAAATTGGTTAAAATCTAGATTTTACGAGGTTGTGCCAGACGGACAGAGAGACAGACCGACAGGCATATAGACAGACGGCGCAGACCCTAAAACATCAATTCGGTTCATATTTGGCAGTGATGCATGTATTAGATAAATTATGAACTTCCTCCCCTTTAAAAAGTTGGTTAAAAATATCTAAATAATTCCACTTTTAACATATTAAAAAACCAGACAAGTGTGAGTTGACGTCGCGTGGAGAGGGTTCCGTACGATGAATATGTTATTTACCATGTTGTAGCATCCCAAGAACAAACCTTGAAAAACATCTTCTCTCATACATTCCAACTGCAAATGTAAGTATGTACCTACGCACTCTATTGAGAGATTCGCCATTACCATAGACTTCAGATAGGATTTTTTTGAATCTATAAACACAGAACTATTTTTTTTTCAAAATTTTAGGCTCAGTGGTTTCAGAGATATTGAGTCTATTTTTTTAATAAATATAAAAATAACTTTGTTTTTTAGTTATTAAAAATATATATTTCAGAACTTCACGTGTATGCACTTATTAAAATTATAACCCCCTTACTCATAAAACTTATCAAACCTATTTTAGTTAAAATGGGGTTTGTCTCTTTCTTACACACAGAAATGACAACGTGACAGATAAAGACAAACGTTCTATAAACCTATTTTAGCTAAAATAGAGATAAAATAGGATTATGAATAAGGGCCTTAATTTAAAAAAATAATTAATTCATAAAAAATATACTTACCAGAGTTTTTATTCAGTTACTAACTACAATTTTTTTTTTATTTTAATCCGATTATCGATTAAGTCTTATATGCAATTTTTAGGTCTTATATGCAAGAAAATTGGGTGGATGTTCAGCGCTAAGAAGTGTGACGTCGAAACACATGTAATTTTTTTGTAATTTTATCAAGATTTGATCGTGTTTTATATGCAGTTAAATTTAACTTTTGTAGTTTACTTTAATGGTATAATAGTAAGAATGCAGAGAGAATGATTATACGTATCTTTATTTTTCCCTTTTGCATATTTTCAGCAATAAGACAATAGGTTGTTGATGTACATATTTTCAACGATTTAATAAATTCTAATGCTGACAGTTGATGTAAAATTCTGAATTTCATGACGTAATTTGCAACATGACGTCGAGTCAGCTGATATGTCAAAATCTAGTCGAGCAGAGTGGTTAAGTGTTTCGTGCTAAGCATTCGAAACCGCGACTTATATCGATTAAGTTTGCTTACCACCGTACGATACAAATGTAACGATATCTTTCCTTGCAATATCAGTTTTCAGCTTCGTATAAATAAATTAACTAGTCACGTTTTGCTCCTAGGCCGAGAGATCAATGACCGTCCCTTTTATCGGTGAAGCGGATTTATATTTGGTTCTGCAGCATATTAGAGTCGCGTGATCGAGTTAAGTATATAAACAGTTCCATTATTAATGGGACTGATAAGCCCTGGCAAGAGTGGGTTAAATATAGGCACTAGGTAATTAATTACAAATATATATTTTAAAATTTGTTCTAAGGAAAGTCGTTGCACACTTGAGGTCATAACACGCTACGTTTGAGCGAGCGCATCGTCCCAGGAGACACAATAGTTCCCGTCTGTGTGTATTGATCGCTACGCAGCGACGGACGCGCTGCCGCTCAGCCGCTGTAACCGAGGTTCACGCTTCGGGTGTGAATGTTTCTTTAATACTGTGGAGACTGAGTCAAGACTATGTATACGGCAGATAGTCGTATGTACCATTATCCACATTATATTCTTAATGCATACAGTATGTACAGTACATAGTTGGCACGGAATTTAGTTTTGTAACAAAACACAAGCAAAGCATAACTTAGGTACGTTTTTTGTTGGTTGTGCCACATTTGTAGCTCTAAGCTCAGAAAACAAGGCTTGGCAAGCTTTCCGCGTTTAGATTACAAGAATTACTTCTGAAATTTATTTTATATAAGAGATATGATGATTTCTGTGTATTATATAGATCAGCGTCGTAATTTTCGTGTAATTAGAAATTAGATAAAGATAAACTATTTTAGGACATAGATTCCTGAAGAAAAACTTTTGAGTTCTCTCCGGGTAAATTATATTTTGTACCCTGTAACGTACCTATACATTTCACTAAGATACAATCATATTTAAAATAATGATGAACGTTAAAAACAACTACCTACATTTCTTATATTCAGTGGTTCTTTTATCAAGAAGGAAGATTCTGTTAGATTTAGTTTAGTACACGTGTTTATCAAACACTAGCAGCGCCTCGCAGTTTCACCCGCATAAGTGTCGATCCCGTCAAATCCCGTGGAAACATCGGAATAAATATATTCCTAAGTCCATTACCGGACCTCAAACTATCTCTATACCAAATTTCATCAAAATCGGTTCAGCGGTTTAAGCGTGAAGAGGTAACAGACAGACACACATTCGCATTTATAATATAATAGTATGAATTTATATTATAACGATTAAAGATGAACATACGATAATAATAAGCATATTGTACGCTTTTTCATTGACCTCAATTCCATAATGACAAACATTATCTTACTTCCTATTTCAATCGTGAGAGATATTTATAACGTTGAAGGCTCTTTATTATCTGCTTAGTGTAGTGCTTAGAGTATGGAATTTTTTTGTATGTTGTTTGTGAGCTTAACAGGTCGGCAGAATTGAATATCTTATCCATGATTGATCATGAGTAGGTACCTATGATCCTACAAAAACGTATTTGTGTTTTCCAAAAACTCATAATAGCAATGTGCGTATCACATTCCGCCTTCTCGCAGCTTAGTATAACTATTATTTTGAGAAATACGAACTTATACTAAAATCATTGTTAAAGATTCTCGCCTTTTTTGAAAAAAAAAATGGATCGTAGCAAGTATCGTAGCACTTTGTTACATTTAGTAGTTGGCGTGAAGACAAGTTTCTGTGTTTCATAAAAAGTCTTGATTCTCTAGTGAAATCATAGTTTTGGCACTAACACAACTGAACTTGCAGCTACCATCTTCTGTAGCCAATTTTCAGAGTTTATTGCTCGGTTCCTATAAACAAAAACGAATCGTTTTGCTTACCAATGGTAGCATTTTTTATTGCCAAACTGACCGTACAAGTAGATTCATAAACTAATTTTACCTGCGATAGCTACTTCCATAGGGACTACTATGCAAAGCTATGAGGTCTTTGCTTCATTATTGGTAAAGATACAAGAGTCTTAACCTTAACCAATAGCCATTAAAAGAATGCTACACTAGTAGGTACTGAAATCACATCGTAAAATATGAACTGTCAGAATTATAATAAAAGTGTATGATATTATTAAATCACTGTTGTACGAAGGTTTGAACTGAACATAATGATGAAATAAATATATAATTGTTATTGTCCAGGTATAAAACCCCACTAGGACTCCAAATTAATGTGTTCTAAACACGCACGTGGCAAATGGCTGTATGGGAGTGTCTATATGACAATAACTTTAGTTAATTGTAAGAAGTATTGCGAAGTCTAGCTTAGCCTTGTGACTGGGCGTTATCTCCAATTATATCTTAAATGACATGAATACATATTTACTTTGTATTTATTTATTTTACTTTAATTATTGTGAATGTGAGGATTATGTGGGTATTTTTTTTTCTCTGTTAGTTTTGATGTTGGTCTGGTAGTTTGAGTTATTTATGCGGCCAACCCAAATGTTCTTTCTTTGGTATTGTTCGTCGAATCGCTGAGCTGCTCAAGTTCTGAGTTGAGCTACGAAATTACCGTCAAATGCTTGCACTGACTGGACTGGTCCATTCAAATTTATAATATGTCCTCAAAATACCATTTCAGGCAGTAATCTACATCGTCCTCACATGATCTGAACAAGATTATTACTTTATAAGAAACCTTTTTTTTCAAGTCCGTAGGAAATGTAAAATCCACCTAGCTTATTTTTTTAAATAATATGACGTGTAAAAGTGTAAAAGTGTGAATTGTATAATTGCATAACACATGTGTGAGTACTATGTACACACTATAAAGCTACCATTTACTGGGTACGTCTTTCATTGACTTGAATGTGCTCTGGCGGCTGAGAGTATGTCATGCTCACTCAAATGTCTCGCTGATGGTGGCGCATGTGTTGGATCATTTAGCTCCCTTCAAAATGGTTGAGCTGAATGGTGCTGATGCATGCGTCATGTTCGTGAACGGGCGCCGTCAGTAGGGACTGGTCATCTCTTTGCTGCCATGGCTTATTTTAATTTATTATTTGAATTGTTGTTTTTTCTCATCTTTTCATTATGGACGCTTTTAACGTTCTGCATCGTTCTCACATGTATAATTTTTAACATGAATGATGTAACCAAGACTTTGTAACCACATTATTTTGATTTAAAAGAGTGTCCATGGAGTTTCTTGCCCGTTCTTCTCCATAGGTACCTACGCTTTGGAATGGGCAACTAGCTTCTTTTTTTCTGACTGACTGACTTCTTGACAATTCAAAAGTGCCTGTAAATGGTTTAATTGAAATAAATGCTTTGAGTTTGAGTTTGAGTTTGAGTGATTCCGATATCACACTAATATTATAAAGGCGAAAGTTTGTGAGTGTGTGTGTTTATATGTTTGTTACTTCTTCACGCTCAAACGGCTGGACCAATTTTGATAAAATTTGATATGGAGGTAGCTAACACCCTGGATTAGTACATAGGCTACTTTTTATCTCGATATTCCTACGGGATCGACACTTATACGGGTGAAACTTATTATAATTACAGGATAAACCATTTAATTTAATTTCCATTATCAAAAGAGAACCATATCCATCGGTTTATCTGGGTACTTTAAGCATATTGCTATGCTTAAAGTACAGAGGCGGACTTTAAAATACCCTGGGCGTACAAGTTAGCATTGGGACTGGGAGGATGAAAAATAGACTTAGATGCGCAAAACCACTCGATAAATTCTTAATCAACCCTCAACATCCTCTCAAAATAACCAAGGATAATATCGGTTTCCAGAATAATTGTGAACATGGGGCGAATTATGGGCGATTATATATATTGTAGCAGAATAATTTCGTGTAACGCTACTTTCCGATCGTTGCCAAAGCCGACCGGCGGCGGCGTCTTTGCTGATATTCATTTCATGTGCAATGTTCCGTGATAATTTATTTCTTATTATTTTTGGGAAAGCTCTTGTTTCTAAGTAAAAATAATTATCAGAATTGGTTAAATATTCTTTGTAGGATTATTAGATTGAGTTTTTGTCTAATTTTATATTACATGCAACTTAGCCAAAACACATTTTTTTTCCGTTAGCCTGTACTGTCCCACTGCTGGGCAAAGGCCTCCCCATTTTCCTCCACATTTCCTTTTGCTGTGCCTTCTCCGTCCAGTCGGTTAAGAATGAGTCTAAATCGTCACGCCAGCGTTTCTTAGTCCTGCCTCGGTGACGACGCCCGTCTTCAGGCACCCACTGTATGACGACTTTGGCCCATCTGTCTGGATGCATCCTAAAAGCGTGAACCGCCCAGTCCCACTTCAGCCTCGCAGACTTGCCGCCAACATCGGCGATACCTGTCTTGGATCGTATTGTGGTGTTGCGAATTTGGTCGGTGAGTACTACGCTCCATCGCTCTTTGGCAAACCTTGAGTTTGGACTTCTGAGCCAAAACACATAACAAAATTAAATCCACAGTGAGTAGGTCAGTAATTAAATTATCAACCGAGTACTAGGTAGGTACCTACTCTATCTTTTTACTAATTCAATTTAAGTATCTAAATCAAATTTTTTTCTCAAACATCATAAGTTAAGCACATTACTTACGACATTGGCAATTTTGACACAATTTAAGTTTGGTGATCAACTTGTCAGTATTTAATAGATAACAATGACATAACGATTCATTAATGCGATATTAAATTTAGTTAATTGATTATACAAGTAAAACCAGTTATAAACACCAGTGGGCGTTTGTATCTACTATCTAGCTACTTAGTACAAACTTCGTGACAAACAGATGACGTTACAATCGTTTAGAGTACTTTTTATACATCACGACCACTTCAACGTTTATACACCACAAACGAGTTACGAAACTTTTACTTGATTTAGAGTTCTCTTATTATTTATATATTTTTACGAAAACTACAACGAGAAAATCACATTTTTCAGCCTAACATTTTATTCTATTTTAAGACTAGTCGTTGCTCTCAGCGCTACTTATGTATTACGTAGGTACTAACAATAGGTACATCGACGTCAGTGAACATATGCGCACACGCAGTGTTTGTTTATCCTCGATTATTTACTCCTTGACATAAATGTACGTGCGAATTTTCGTAGCAGCCTTCATAGCCTTTTCGTCAGCAGTTATTATTCAAATTTCAGTGCTAATTCTGATTTATTTCAGTAGTTACAAATGAAGAAGTATGAACCTTGTTCTAAATAGTAGATAATATACTTTACATTATTTCCATAAGCCTTGCCCATGCCAATGGTACAGCTGTTGCAAAATAAACTCTATAAATTATGCGTGTACGGACACGCTGTTTAAGATACACAATTTGAGCAGATTAACTGCTTAGGCATCTAATTACTAACTGTTTTATTATGCAATAAAAACAAGAAAAAGTGAAATTAGGCAAAAAGCGTGAGTGCTTGGCCACACTGGCAGCGCAGGGCGAGGAGCGGCGCGGGTGCGGGAACGCGCGCGATCTGCCTATCTACAGTGGAGCACGGCTTCGTTCTGAGTGTTGTCGTGTCCAGTGTTGGTCAAAATATAAAATGGATGAAGAAGACATATTTTTACTAGAAAAAAGATCGAACTATGTCGTTTGAGAACCCCGGTCCCCGCGCCGGCCACTCGCGCCCTCACTGCGGCTATAATGCGTGCCACGAAAGATGAGACTTGACTCACCACGTGGTTTGACTTGCACAGTACACGGTATGAGGGCTGAGCGCGGGACGGGACCGGACGTCGCAGGGGCGGCGGAATGAGCGCGGGAGACGGGCTCAAGTCTCATCATTCGTGGCGCTAACTATACTTGTATGAACGAGCTATAGCATGAGTTGCCCGCGCGCTCCCCGCGCCATGTAGCCCGCACCGATCACCGCGCCCGCGTGCCCACTATGGACGCTCAAATGAAGATCTTATGTTCGAGTACGCTGCGCCGCGCCCGCCCCGCGCCCGCGTTTGCAGTCTGGCCAAGCACTGAGTGTTCTAGATATTGAGAATGTCTACTCGATCTCGATTGCGAAAAGTGATTCATCATCATTTCCTTGTAGGCGCCGCTACGGCGTGCTCGAGAAGTCAAAACAAAAGTACTATAGGGTAGAAAGGGCATAAAAGCATAATAAATATTAATCATATTCCCATAAAATAGATACCTCCGTAAGATATAAAGAGTAATACCTTCTGTTCCTACCGTTCATTGTAATAAATAATTTAGGTTAAATATTTGCGACATGTTCGCGAAAAACTTTTTTTATACTAGGTATATGACAAATCACAACACAGAAATCAGAAATCTCTCACAGAGAGAAGGCCTGCGTCCCAGCAGTGGGAAAATTATAGGCTGATTATGTTATGTTATGTATATGACAAATAAACTAATTTATTTCTTAGTAAATCTAACAGTTTTTTACGTCACCTGCACTTAATGAGATCACGTGGAATAAAAACGTGACCTACACATACATACACATAATATACAAGAAGCCCCACAATTTATCGTACAACCTCTGACACTGGCTGAATAAATTTGGGGCGTACACTGATTTCTGGTCATGGTCCTTACAAGGAAAAAAGTCTACCAAAAAAAGGAAAGCATTTCAATGCGTTATTCTTTTATATAGGCCCGTATAATTCTTGTGATATGGTAATTTTATGGAGGGTTATGCCCTAAAAATGCGGATCATGGAGTTCTTGTTCCTTATTTAGATTTGTTCTTCCTTTAGTAACTAATTCGAGGAATAATAAATATATGTTTCTTCTTTGGGTCTCGTCCTAATTTAAGAAAAATTGTTCGATTTTGACATATGAATTTTTGAAAATTATAAGAAAATGTGCTTCGAAACTCAATATTAAAAACAAAAAAAAATAATAAAAAGTACATACGTTAAATATTTGAATAATTATTTTGTGTATGACTATTTTCATATTTCCCTTTGCTACTCAGAGTTTTCTAAATATTAGATACAACGTTGCATAAAGTAACCGCTTTGAACTATGTATGTTGTCAATTAATCAATTTTAACACTGAGGAAGTACATGCACTTGTCGTTAAGCCAATGATTTTTTACTTTAGGTATAGTTTATAACAAAACTATACGAGAAAAATATCGATTGTGCACTTATGTTTAACGCGTATGAGGTACCTACATATGAGATTAAATATGACGTAAATACTGAGAAATGCGATTAAAATTAAATGGATTGTAGATTTATAGTGTAGGTAGTTAGTTGAGCGTTCAGTTATTTTAGTTGTGTTTTAGTCAAAACAAGTGTACAATACAACCTACAGAAATAAGCTTTTATCAATGCACTGTAGATAAACCCCCTTATTCATAAAACTTATCAAACCTATTTTAGTTAAAATGGGGTTTGTCTCTTTCTTACACACAGAAATGACAACGTGACAGATAAAAACAAACGTTCTATAAACCTATTTTAGCTAAAATAGAGATAAAATAGGATTATGAATAAGGGGGAAAGTATATAGCCTATTTGGTGTTTTACATGCAACCACCGCGAGTTTGTTAAGAAGAAATGCGGTCGGAGAGACTTTTGAAAAAGTCTAGGTAAAAAGTCATAGGTAATTCGAGGTTTTCTCTCCCGTATTTCCTCCTCTAATATTGGACCAATTTAAAAGATATTTCATAAACTGAATAAGAAGGATATACAGGGTGTTATTGAATTAACGCAAAACCTCTTAAGGGGTCATTGTACTCATCATTATGAACAACTTTTATTATGGGAACAAACATGAAATCGCAAAAAAAAGAATCAGCTGTTCCCTACATTTTCACGAGTTATGCGTTTGCGTTAAAATGTCGGGGACAGCTGATTTTTTTTTGCGATTTCAGGTTTGTTACTAAATAAAAGTTGTTCATAATGATGAGCACAATGACCCCTTAAGAGGTTTTGCGTTAATTCAATAACACGGTGAATACTGTGTCCCTATGTTTTTCTTTTTTCATTAATAGTTGTCAAATTTGTACACTAGGCCTCTGTTGACAACGGAATTTTTGAGCATTTTTTTGAGGGTTCTAGTGCTTATAAAAATAATATATCATCAAAAAGAAAAACATAGGGACATACAAGCAGTTAATATTTATTATTATGTAAAAAAATCATTGATTTATGTTACTAACCAGAAAGAAAACAGGCAAGAGCGTTTCTATGGAGAAAAGACCACCCGCATTTCCTCTTAAAAGTGATTATAAAAAAGTAGTGAAATATGAAGATTTGGAATTAGAAGAGATTAATCGTCAGATTAGGATGACAAGCAAAAGAATATGTAGTAATTATTGAACATACGAGATAAAGCGTAGTTTGATTTTTATCCTACCCGGCTCCCAAAAGAGGATATTCCACCTTTCACAGTATCTACTTATACATACTTAGAGCCATATGATTACAGGTAGAGTAACCTGATAACCTCTTTCATCGTTTACAAAGAGCAGACTCACCCTTTATGGCATTCTGCTCCATAATTTAAATAAAATTACCATAATATGTGCGACAAAAAAGTTTACTCTGAATTTCATCCAAGTAGGCATAATTCTGGTTGTCCGTGACACGAAGATCCAAAGATTTGATGATTACACGATTTTTATAATAAAAAATTATTATCAGCGACCTTCAATATGCAAAAAGTAGGTGACACCATTTTTGCACTACCTATACGTCAGGGTGATAAGACGGGTGATAACCGGGAGTCCTACAGGCTACGACCTGCTCATGTCACGTGACCGGCGCGACATGCCAGCCGCCGTCACTTTTTAATGTACTTATATTAAGCTTTTACACATAAAAGTTCATTTCTTTTGATTGCATAATCAGTGTTTTGCGTACGTAATGGAAAACATAATTATTTTGTTGTGATAGCGGCGCGCTGTGTACTGTTTCGAAACAGATTATAATAATATGACCACCCACACCAGTCAAACGATATAATATTCCATTTGTTGTGTCAGGCTTATCGATACACAGTGATAAATTTTCCGTAAAATGCAAACAATTGTACTACTTGACTTGACAACTTGTAATTGGATGACTTATAGTTTTTTTTAGGGTTCCGTACCTCAAAAGGAAAAAACGGAACCCTTATAGGATCACTTTGTTGTCCATCTGTCTGTTTGTCAAGACCCTTTATCTAGGGAACGCGTAGAGCTATCGAGTTGAAATTAAAACCATATACTCAAGTATACAGTCCCTTGACGTTATGATAAAATCAAACATCTACGTTAAATTAAAAAAAAAATTATGGGTGTTTATGCCGCAAACAACGTATATTTCGACCCTCTCAAGGGAATCAAAATTTATAGGGTACTTCCCGTTGACCTAGAATCATGAAATTTTGCAAGAAGCAAGGTCATGTAGCACAAGTAAAGGAAAAATCCGAAAACCGTAAATGTGTAGTTACATTTAAAAAAAAATCCCGTGATAAAGTATTTACATACCAACAAATCTGTACGGAAGCCTCGGTGCGCGAGTAATAATAATTACATTTTATAAATCTTAAAACAAAGTCGGGTTACACTATTTAAACCTCAAGAACGTCTGGACCGATTCTTATGATTTTTCACTTGTTGTATTTGTCTCCGTCCCGAATAGCAGAACAACCATTCCTAAATCCTGAAAATACGAACGAAAGTTTAAGTATTATAGGTAAATAATTTATTTTCTCATACATTCGTTCTTATTGATTCTGAGGCGGTACGTAGTTACGAACACGAAGATCGCCCGACCGATCGAGTCGGCTAGTAAAGTAATATACAGGGTGTCCCTGGAAGTATCGGATCGGATACTGGACCTCGTATTTTGTAACAATCTATTGTGTAATGTAAGCCAAAGTATCTGTTCATTGTGTAACATTGATCAGCACCATCCACCCTTAGACATTACCATTTCTTTGTATCGGGAAGCCAAACTTCCATATAACATTGTCAAAGGAATGCCTGACTTTCGTAAATCTAATTACATACTGATTCGTAAATACCTAAAGGAACTTAACTGGGAGGAATTATTCGAGGGCCTGCATGACGTTAACGGGATGGTGCAGGTATTTTACGACATTATTAATACAGCTATAAAAAGGTTTATTTCTACAAAAGTACCTAAGAATGCAAAATATCCACCATGGTTTAACCGAAGTCTTATTAAAATGCTAAATTCAAAAAACAAGATCAGAAAGCGCTACAATGTCTATAAGAACCCGTTAGATAAAATCGAATTAAGAATAATCAGTAAAAGATGTGATGACCTCGCAACTGTTTGCCACAATAACTACTTAAAGAACTTGGAAGACGAACTCACAAAAAACCCCAAATTGTTCTGGACTTACATAAAAGCTAAACGGGGGGGGTCGAGCGCGTACCCTATGTCGATGACTGATGGTACTACTACGTCATCTGACGGAACAGAAATATGCGAGCTTTTTGCATCTTACTTCTCCTCCGTTTATAGCCCTGCTCAGGATGCTGGCAATCTCCATAATAATACGTACTTACATAACCTTCAAAACTACAGCTTATGTTTATCAAATCTTTTTATTGACTGTGAGGCTTTATACATAAAGTTAAAAAACCTGGACTGCAATAAGGGCGCAGGGCCAGATGGAATACCACCTATTTTTATTCACGAGTGCGCGGATGAGTTGGTTATTCCATTATCACTTATTTTCAATAGGTCCTTGGCTTCTGGAGTTTTTCCTTCAAAATGGAAGATAGCGAAGGTGGTTCCCATACACAAGTCAAATAATGACGACATGGTTTCTAATTATAGACCCATATCAATTTTATCTACCTTTGCTAAAATTTTTGAGTCTCTTGTCTGCTCCCACATCCAGAATCACTTAAAGCTGTATCTAAGCGAGGAGCAACATGGATTCGTGGAGTCTAGATCCACATCTACCAACCTAGTGCTGTTCACGGAATTATTAACGAAGGCAATAGACTCGGGTTTCCAAGCTAATGTCATTTATACTGACTTCAGTAAAGCTTTCGACAAGGTGTCTCATGAAATATTGATTGGCAAATTACGAGCATATGGCATCACCGGGTCGTTACTCTCTTGGTTGAGCTCTTATCTCGTAGGTAGATTTTTCTATGTGGTTATCAACGGTTTTCAGTCTGCCCTGCGATGCATCTCGTCTGGCGTGCCGCAAGGGTCTCATCTGGGGCCCGTTTTATTTAACTTTTTTATCAACGATATTCCCAATTGTTTTCATTACTCTGTTATTTTTATGTATGCAGACGACTTAAAATTTGTTAAAATTGTTAAATCTAAAGATGATGCATCTGCACTACAGAGCGATTTAGAGAGGCTTGTTCAATGGTGTCAAGCCAACAAGATGCATCTAAACTCAAGTAAATGCTACCATGTTAAATTCTCGCGAAAACATCATTTGATAGACCAAGACTATTATATCGATGGAGTAAAGATTGCGGAACTTGATACAATAAGAGACCTAGGTGTTATGTTCGATCGGAAGTTAACTTTCATCCCACAGATAGACAATATAATAAAAAAGTCCTCTAAGATGCTGGGATTTGTTATTAGAAATTCCAAACAGTTTAGGTGTTGTAAAACTAAAATTATGCTTTACAATTGCTTAATACGAAGTATATTAGAATATTGTAGCGTGATCTGGCGTCCACACTATGCCTCACACTCGTTGCGTCTAGAACGCGTTCAAAAGCGTTTTCTATGGCACCTGGCGTTTTCTTGCGGAATAACTAGAAAAGTACGCTCGTACAGGAACAGACTTAAGCACTTTAAAATGGTTTCGCTGAACAAACGCCGACTCATTAATGACGCAATGTTTGTGTGCAAAGTAATGCACCACAAAATTGACTGCCCACAAATACTGCACACCTTTAATTTCCGTGCCCCCTCGAGAATTCCTCGCAGTGCAATTACACCACTCTGCCCGCCGCAGAGAAGAACAATTCTAGGCGCCAATTCCCCCTATGCTAGGTTATGCAAAGTTGTAAATAGTTGCAGTGATCAAATCGATTTGCACTTTGAAAGTTTGGGTAAATTAAAGGCCAATTTTTCGAAGCATCTTGCTGAATAGATTGACTCTTCATTATCTCCTTCGACCAGTAATGTGGTTACGTATAATAAGTACCTTATGCTGTTATATTAATTATTTAGACCTTTAGACTTTTAAACTTCCAGATAAATGGAATTATTTAAAATTAGATTAATGTTTTAAATTATACATTGTACAACTTCTTTTTGCATGCGGAGTTTACCTTTAAGTGATTGTTGCACTATTGCACTTACATTTTTGCATGTTACTTTTAGCATACAACCTGTGTACTCAATCGTTGGTGAACCAATAAATAAATAAATAAATAAATAAATAAAGTATAGATCAAATCGAATAGGGGCGTGGGCAAGGTCATTTCCAAACTTTTTCACCCTGAGAATGTCGGTGAATTTTTTTACGGTTTAAAAGTTATGACCAACTTTTATTTTTTTTTTCAATCACTTCGCATAGTGCTCAAAGAAAATAATCATAAAAAATACTATCAGGGCTATCTAAAAAAATTAAATTGATAGCCCTAATAGTTTTTTGTTAAGATTTTTTTAAAACGATTCGAATCCTCTTCTCTTTTTTTTTTGTTTTTTTTTTTTTTTGTTAAAACGTTTGGAAATGAACTTGCCCACGCCCCTATTCGATTTGATCCATACTTCCAGGGACACCCTGCATAATACAGTAGTAGAATTTTACGCATGAAACAGGGAATAAGGTTCCTAAGGGATTACGCGAATGGAAACATGTTTTGTTAATTTTTCCCGCAAGTTTACCGCCATTGGCGTAGCTTTCTGGTAAATAAATTACAATAAACAACTTATATTAGGCGAGTCTAACCACAATATTGTGGATTTCCATTTAACACGATTGCCAATAACTTTCATTTTAAAACATGACAATTATTAATGTCTAGGTACTTTCCTAAATTATTGTGATAAGTTGGTACCAATGATAGTGAGATTTTTTTCATTGAAGATTTTTATTGATACTAATAAGATACTGCAAAGGAAATTAAGGTCCTGAACATGCTTACTACAAAAAGTTACGCAGGTAAGTACGCCTACAGGTAAATTGAGTAAAGAAGATAATTATGTAGGTATTTGTATGTAATGTTATGTAGGGGTCGTTAAACTGAACCTAGTTCGATGCATATTTGGCGAAATGTAAGACATATGTAACCAACACCTTGTTGATAAATAATCGTACGATGGAGTTCTGTTCAGCGAATACGAAACGACGCGATGTATCGATGTTTCGTATTTCGGACATAAAGCTGTCGATACCCGCCGCAGCTGTTGAAACGCTTTCAACTTTTATATCCATATGAGAAAGAAACAGCTGCGTTTTTTGCATTGGAAATGTGTAGTTAGCTCTCTGACATTTCGTTAATGTTCTCCTTTTTAATATTTGTTAAATAGCATACGTGTGTAAAAAAAAGATGTTTCGAGTTATTATAAAGTTTAAAACAATAATAACTGGGATCATTATAAGTGAATGTATTGTAAATTAATATAGGTTATTTGTAATTCAGTTGCTCGTATAGCTTGAAAACAGTTGGATTTTCGATTACATGTAAAGTTTAGTGAATGAGTAATCCTCGCGTTCATAATAAGTGACTCTACTGCAGATGGTGGGCAGAATTGCAAGCAATGTCACCCCCATGCGCTGAGTAATATGTTGCACATAATTACACCGGATACAATATCAGATATTTTAGCCGTCAGTCATCACAGTATTGAAAATAGTATTCGTGTGTCACTGTTGTTTATTTATTTTTATTATGTGAAAAGTAAAGTTCAGCATAGGTTACGTGCAAATGGAGCGTTTTTTCCGCCACGTTTCTGGGTAGACAGTCACACGGGGTTCGCGTATCTTTACGTGGAAGTGTCGCACGCTAGCCACTATAGCCAGCTCAGACCGTGTCGAAACCGTAATGTCTTCCCGGGATTGTAGCGCGACGTAACCCGAAGCGCTCCTCACGTTACGTGTTAAGCGTAATTCGCACTACTTGTAGTGTATTATGTAAGTTACAGTAAACAGAATGTGTTGTGATGACATGCAGTTTTCCTTTATCACATAAATGCAAAGGAAAGATAGAATTTTTTTAATCAGTGCAAAGAATCTGTGTACAAAGTTGCCCAAAACGTGAAATTCTGGCTGCATAAGGAATTAACCTCTAATGAAGAAAATGAGTGACAAGTAAGGTACTAAAGTAAGTACATAGTTAACTGAGAGTGTTAGACTAAATTTTCTAGGGAAGAATGCAATTATTATACCATATGCAATCACCAAGCTTTTAAACATTTTGGTTTATTTATTCATTCGTGTTATTGACCGCTCTCTTTAGGTTAAACCATATACTATATAGTACCAAGTTATTTGTATCGTTGAAATAAAATAATTACAAACAATTAGATGGAACAAGAAAAGACCAGAGAGATATAAAGGCAAACGGGCAGCAAATAAATACGAACAGCAGATTGTGATCGCTTGAATTTATTTGTCGATGACTTCAGCCAGGAACTTCAATTAGTGCTAATAATACCCTTTAATTACAACTTTGTTCCTTGAAAGATCTTTTAAGATTATAAAATTGAAATACCATGAAAAATTACTACACACAATTTTTTCTATAAAAATAAAAGTAAATAAAAAATATTTCGCAGTGACAACTTTGTAGGCTGTTTATTGCGATAAAGAAAGGAGTAGGAAGCGAGTATGAAAGTGCAACAACTCAGCTGGTCCACGAGGTTTCCAAATCTACGTATTTGCGTGAATGGCTGGGGTGAACGACCTGTTTAGAGCGGAGTGAGCGCAACGCAAGCGCGACCAATCGATAAAGGCTTGCGTAAGCGCCTCGCACGCCCTCCTAAGGGATTTACTATAAGGAGCAATTGCCAAAAGGTGTTTACGACGTTTTTGAATGGAAACAACCGTGCTAATGTTATGAGTAAATCTTGATTGTCTAACTTCCCTGAAGGGTCGGTTACGCCAGCCCTTATCACGGCACGGAATACGGACTAGAACTACTACTGGTCAGTACTCTAGGAACTAGTATTGCATACAGCCTTTAATTACTTTCATAGGTATCCGGCATTAGGTATATTGTAGTTAGATTAGGTATTCAAGGAGTTAGGTAAACTGTCTTCCGTAATAAAGTTGTATTTGTAGTGAAAATAGTGACGTCATCAACCTTTTTACGAGTCCTGAACGTTGCCAGTTTTTTTGGTAAAGTACACTTATTTAAACTTCCCCTAAAGTTTGTGAAAGTTTTGTTAAGTACGTTGAACATGTTCATTGTGAATGAACCCTAGGCGTAGTAGTACACGCGACCTGTGACGTCATTAGCCAAATCTATCAACGACGCACTTCTCAGGTCAACTGATAACCTACTTAATGCTTACTGGACAGTTACTGCGTTGCAAAAACTAACTGTATTTATTATTAATTTGAGTTATTACTATAACTAGATGAATGTTTGACAGAAGAAAGGGAAATTATAGGTTTTTTCATGTAATTTCTTAACTTTCTTATTTCAGGATCTGCGTAGTTCAGTTAGAAAATACATGAATAGCGGAAAATGTACTGTTTTTTTGTTAAACTTAAAAAGCTTTGATCAAAAACACTCACATTTTTGCATTTTCAAACAAAGATTAAAGATGGCATGCTTACCTACCTGATTAGTTTCCTTCATATTGATTCAAAGTAGAGGCATTTGGGAACTTAATATGTGATGGTTCAGAAAGATTTCTTTGTAATAACATTTTATTTTAGTGGTATCACTGAAAAATACAAACAAAAAATAAAACACTTTTATTTTAACAAAAATTACCTATAAAAAAAAAAAGACGGGTTGCACTCCGGGAGTGCCGGCAGAAGAGAAAACTTGAATATTAACGTTGAAATTAATCAATTATTAATTTAATTAATATAACTAATTTTTTTTCACTACTTCTGCGTCACTTTTTTCATTTTACGTCCACGTCCATCCATTCATCCATCCATCCATCCATCCATTGTCGTGTGTCACTTAGTTCACTTCGGTTGGCGCCGCCGTAGAAAGAGAGGGGGGGGGGGGGAAATCTCTCCTGACGGTCACGTGTCCTGACGCGATGTCCTGACGCGAGTTTAACATTTTTTACCCATTACAAAAAGTGTGCAACGCCGCTAAAGAAGTTTTCACTTCAAAAACTTATGCGTCCGTTTTATTAACTTATTAGGTAGGTACCTATACATGTGTGAAGTATTCGGAGGAATAACTTTAGAAAACACAGCAAAAAACATGATCCCGCCAATTTTAATGATCAGTCAAAATCACATTGTATTTTTTTAAATTAAATTATATTTGAAGCATGGAATTAGTATGTACTAGGTATATAGTACAACTTGAAGTAACACAATTATTATTTATTACAATAGTAATACTGAAATTACTGTTTTTTTTTAACCATTTCAATATGCAAAAATTATATTTTTTACAGTAACTGGACATTTATCTTAAAATAAATATGAGATATATCTATGGATAGCACCAATGTTTTCTTTTTATATTTTATTTTGTCGTGTGATAATGGCTTTCTCCATTGCTAATAAAGTTGGCCAGAACCTTCTTTTAATTAATACTACACAACCTTTTTTGGAAAGTTACAGTCTCATTTCCTTATTGGTTTCCACCTTTTTCGGTTTTCGTGAAAATGGTGTACAGTGATTGATGTTTGTGTTAAATATTTGCATTGATTCTTACCTACCTATAATATTTCGGAAAGTTTCAGTAATTGTGTGGAAAATCCGCGCGATTCGCAGGTTATCGCCCTCAAGTGCATACTATGTAGATAAGGCTAATGCATTCTATATTGCGTTCGGAGCGTGAATCACGTTTTTGCCAATAACTACTTAATTATTCAATAATAGAGGCCATTTTGCCAGCCTGGGAGAGGCCTTTGTCCAGCAGTGGACTGCAATAGGCTGAACTGATTGAGAGGTCATTTAATGCTAATTTTGGGCGTTTTACTTCGGGTCACCTGGATATGATATAGATAAATCAATTGAAGCCCACGCTTCAGTACAGTGGTAGTAATTAGTAGGAAATTGTAGGCCAATAGCACAATCCCACACACCATTCGTGTACATTATTGTATGACCTTGGATAGCATACTGTTCTGATACAATAAATATTGATTTTCTTAACCTTACCCTCACATACAATGTAACACGTAATATGTAGTATTATGGGAATGCCAGAATCATTAAATCTGTAGGTTGGTACGACATGAACGAAATAATGAGTAGGAAAAATTGAATGAGCATAGTACATGCATATCCAGAAATACAGGTCTCAGTTACGTTCTTCCCTCTCGTCTTGCAGAAGATTAGGAGAAGATATTATTATTCTAATACTTTTATTTTCACTGACTAATAAGAAGTAGCTGGTACTCATCTGAAATTATCGCAATTTGAAATTAAACCTATTTTGGTTTAATTTCTCGGTTTCTTATTCCTTTACCTATCTGTTTTTTATTTTATGTTTCAAGCCTAATATTAGCGTAAATGTCAAGCATAACTTAATAATCAAGAGTTCTTTAACATCTGACATATCATAATGGAAACTGGTATTGTAAGGTTGATATCGAAGATATTTTCTTACGTAATGATTTTGCGCATTAAGAAAAACAGATTGCCGGTTTTTTTTTCTTGCAGAGTTTTCTGGTACTTATCTTTTTTTTAATTGGGCAAGAATGTGGCTGGATTTCAATAATGTGCGAATACAATTTATATGATTTTTGATTTATGATTTTTATATGATTTATGTATTTTTTATGGTTTTTAATTTTTATGGTTTATGGGTTCTGAGTGAAACATTGTACATTCAACCAATGCTCGATTTTCAGTGATTGATTCGCAATCGCGTAATAAGAAACGAGCAGTTTTGTATATCATTTTGTTATGAAGTTACAATGACGTCACTTATCACTACCTCGACTTTATTTTTATTTCCACTTCTCGTTATTGTTGTGCTGAATTTACCCAACGTCAGCGCAGAGAACAATGTTTTCATAAATAAAATAGGTACATAATTACGATGTTATCGATATGAAGTAGCTTGCGGTTTTGATAACATAGCAGTACCTAGGCATTAACGAGAACCTTGTGAAAGTCGTAGATAAGTTATACAACACAAGGTGACCCAAAAATTCGGCAATGTACCCTTCGTTATTATTAAAAACGTAAAAAAATGCAACTTATTCTTGGATCGCACGACTAATAATTAGATGTAAAGGTTGCTTCTTCTGGGTGAAGTCTCGCCTACCTGAATTATATGTTTTCAGTTTATTTTCCTGACACAATATTATGTTAAAATAATATAATAAGGTAAATTAAAAAATTGATCTATGTTAGAGTCCAATGCGAAACTGAGATTAGGTCTACTACTCACATTATTTAGGTACGTCATCTCTCTTCTTCATCTGCATCATTTCATTGTTTTTAGTAAATGAAACGGATTGAATCGTACCGCATTACATCACGCGAATTAACGAATAAGTACATTAGGTAGGTACCAAATAAATAAATGAATGGTCACAGGATATGAATCAACTGTAGTGGGTTTATTTTACGCCACCGTAGGGATTTCGTAGCAGCTAAACTCATGATTCACGTCATTTACAATATTATTCAGGGTTTATTGACATTATGTAAGTAATTTAATATTCTTGTTTATTACATACCTTCTAAATTCTATTTCAAACTACAATAGGGCAATAACCTCTAGAGTTTATACCATAAACGTACAGTAGATACCTAAGTAAAATGTGCACTAAGTGTTTATAATAATAGGTAGGGTTTTAAACATCGTGATCGTTGTAAGGAGTTTTGTTATCAAATTCTACTTAAGTTGTAACAATATCTCAGACACTCAGAATCTAAAACGATTTGAATAGAATAGGTATTAAAATAATGTTATTTCCCGAAAAGATAATCAAGTTTTGTCCTATTTTTGCAAGGCCCTGCAGGTTTGCATATGATCACTTAATATACTTAATATTTTTGTTATCGTTAAATAATTAATTCATAGTAATTATTTAACACGATTTTGTTTAGCACGATATCAGTCCGTGATTGACCGTCAAACTTATAAATTGCGACTTAAGGATTATGTCATGATGTACATTTAATATGAGTTTCAGTGACTGCGTTTGTATGGGTTAGTCTAGGAATGACTGATCGGTCATTTGTAGAATCAGTCATTTATAGAATTGTATATTTTAAAAATTGGGCAATTATAGACTCTGTAGTAATTTCGCGAATTAGTCATTCCTAGACTAAACCGTTTGACGATAACCAAACCGTTGGTCAAGAATCAATTGGTGGTTTTATCAACAATCTTGTGCTGTTCCCTGGAGTGCATTAACATAGCATCTCACCCACTGATCACCCACTAAAACAAACACCCACTCATCGCAACTGTATGTTGAACAATAAGTTGAGCTCTTTTGAAAAGCTTAAACATGGGCTCATTTTCATCCGGCACCTTTTGCAGTTGGCAATCAGTTAGTTCTTCTACTGACAAGCAAATCTTCTCACTACAGTATGAACTAATTTTGAAACAGTATCGCTCGAGTTCACACAAAGAGAGAGACAAATCCATGTTTCCGGTCGAAATTGTAAAGTCGTGATTCGAAGTTCGTGGACTTGAGTGTGCAACACCAGTGCTGCATAACCGACTATCAACGTGGTAAACACTGCCTTGTTGGGTGTTTCGTGACTCCTGCCCGAACTTTGTACCCGCGGACACGCATTTAATCGTAGGTATGTCTGAAAACTATACCGGATAGCAGTGATAATAAACGTACCTACTTTTTGTTATTCACAAATGTCGATAAAAACTCAATTAATAAACAAATGCACACATCAACACTGTCTACGGATATTTCAAAGTTTAAAAGTACTGGCCATAGGTATACAATAAAAGATTAAACGTTAAATTGTTCCTGGCACATTTTTCTTATGTATTTTTAAATTGGGAAATAATAAAGCTTCCGAAAAACAAATTAACTTCCAACGATCTGTGGTTGAATGTAATACTAAGCTGTGTTAAAATGAATTACCGAAAAATTAACACAAAATTCACCGAAAAAAAATGTTGTATTTAACAAACAGACATGAGCTTATTCATATATTATTCTTATAGATGTTTATGTCCTTACTAACAATATTAGATTGTACTGATCTGACAATTAAATTATATTATTATTATTCAAAATACAATTTTACGAAAAATAACCTACTTTCAAATAATAAACTAAATTTCCAAAAAAAAAACGAAACTTCCGAAAAAAATACTAAGTTTCCGAAAACATGTTCTGCTAAAATAATCGTTTTCTTAAGGTCAGTGGTGACCAATTGACCTAGGTATTTGAATTATTCCACTCGCTCAAGAGGAACACTGTTTAGCTGTATGGGAGCCACATCGAGATGGTATTTTTTCCCGGGTCAAAAACAATATAGGTATACTGCCTATGTTCAGTTGCGTAACGTTCGCATGTGGCGAATAGTGTCCTAATACCGCCGACTGACGCGTTCAGCAGCACCATGTCGTCCATGTAACTTAAATTATTAAACACAGACACCGTCAATATGACAACCGACGTGATGAGTGCTAAGCGCCTCAACCAAGGATTTCATATACAAATTGAAAAGGGCATGGAAGGTCAACCCCCCTGTCTTACTCCACACTCCAATTGATATGTCTCCGACAGCACACCTGCCCACCGAACATTGTTGACCTGGTTACCATACCAATGCTTGAAGATACGATATAAGCTCGATAGGCTAGCTGCAAGTTTCTTCCATATCGTAGGAAACCAGATCAAAAGTCTGTTTTCTGTTTTCGGTTGTTTCTTCGACTACACAGATCGAAGAAACAAGCGAAAACAGGTGCTCTTCTTTTTGTGTAATACTTGGCGGCCTGCTTGAGACATAGAAGTGCACTTTTTGTAGAAAATCCTGGCCGAAACCCGAACTGATTGTCGTGCAGCACAAGGCGTTCTTTTTGTTGTGTATCAAGCAGATAATTAAGCACCTTAATGTCTGTGGTCGCTACAGAAATATGTCTATAGTTCCCCTTATCCGAAAGATCACACCTGTTTTACTTTTAACAATAAGAACTACGATCGTCCTCATTAGATCGGAAGGCAAGTATGAATGACCAGTACATAAATTGTACAGTAGTGCCAAAACCCTCGGTAAGTGAAGACATATGGTGAATGCTTGAAACTAAGCCCGTCATGACCAGGGGACTTACCTCTAGTCGTAGATCTGACGACCTTCGCCACATCTTTGGCACTGAAGCATGTGCGCACCTGGCCACAACGGGGCTCAGCATCCAGCACCACACAAGAGCTCCCTAGTGGGGACTTTACGAAAAATTGAATTTTAATCAGATAACATAAAATAATGTGAATGACGCAGCATATTATGCTGAAGTAGTTTTGTTGTCAAACTTTTGCATCATAAAATAAACTTTATCAGAGTAGAATTTCTTCTTGGAAGCTTACGATTCATCTTTATCTAATAAAACAGTCTCAGCTACATTAACAATACACAATGTACCCAAATAAAACACTGTTCCTGTTTAACATTCTGCAACAATGTTGAATGTGCTTACACAACAGTAAGTGCGCAGTTTTGCGACGGGGAAGTGCAATCAAGTCATTCTGGTAGTTCAGTTCATTTTGATGATTCTGTTTTGAGGAACCGTAGACAAGCAACGGTAGCAATTGATTGTAATAGCCGGCAGTAAGGAGGTCACCGAGTTCAGGGCCAGCACTTGATCACCGGAACACGTTTCGTATTTATCTACATAACATATTTAAACAATTTGTACGAACACGTGCGTCACAAAATACGATTAGCTCTCGTAGCACATTATGCTAATTAGTATCGTAGTAGGAACAGTACTCACGGCCGTTCTATATACATAATAAGGACGGATTTTTATGAATTTATATTTAGAAATGACATTAACGATTTTTACTCACAACACAATCTTAGAGCATTGGATGGCTGAAACAGTTTACGAACTTGAAGTACCTACGAACACTGATTGCATACGTTTACAGCACTACTCTTTAGGATGTCACAAACCGAAGTACCTATTTATATTATAAATTGCAAATAGTCCTTTAAGTACCTACCTACTAATGATTGAGTGGCATCGAACGAAGTGCTTGATTGATGGAACACTGACAGTTAATTTTCTAGATAAGACGTGAGACTCAGAATGTGGCGAGCGGCATGTCTGGGAATCTCTTGTTATTCACTTGTAAATACATAGGTACTTGCAATATGATTCATTTTGTTTATCTCAAAGTCAAGGGTATAATGGGCATATTTATAGCATAGTACCTAATAGGGGCGCGGGGAACTATTTACTGTAGGTACCTTTAGAAACTGCAGCGATATCGATACGTTAATCGTGAGAGGTACCTAAAGGAGTTCAGCGTTTATTAACTTCGACTTTTTGAGCTTTCACATTGTAGGTGGCTAGTAATTATAACAAAATATAGGTGCAAGACAGTTTGCAGACTTTTCAGGGACAATTAGCATTAAGAAGTTAAAAGTAGGCACCTATGCCAAAAGAGCTCTATTAAATGGGTTTCATTTATATAATAATTTACAGATTCCGAAAAAAAATCTTCTAAAGTTATGTATGCAGGTATGTACTGACCAGTTTTATTTGTCTTCAAATCTAGGTTACTCGTCCATCAAGGTGAGAACTAATTTTTAATTTGCAGCGAGCTATCTCCAAACTGTATCTGCCTGTCTGTTACATGGCAATTATGGCCAGTTGTTCACTCACAGATTGTATATATTGTTGTGGCATGAATCTTAGCTAATAATAAAATGATATATAGGTACTTGCAGAGCGCGCTAGACCAGCAGCCTAATTGCGGAACGCCCAATCGTCAAATGATTCTGATCAGTTGGCTTCATTTCTATCACAATTGGCTTCATTTTACGATTTTCGAATTGCGAAACTCTAGTTTCTGCGCAGGGCCTTAACGTTCATAATTGGTTTCATAATAAACTAGAGTTTCGCAATTCGAAAATCGTAAAATGGAGCCAATTGTGATAGAAATGAAGCCAACTGATCAGAATCATTTGACGATTTGGCGTTCCGCAATTAGGCTGCAGGATGTGAATAAAAAGCTATGTCATATTTTTATTCAATTCTTTGCTATCTGGCTCCGAGAGGCAGCTGATAAAAATGAGAAGGTACATACGCAAGTGGTAATAGGCCACAGGAAAGTTTCTGTTGACAGTTTTTTTCCGTTTGGTTACATTCCTAGCGTATCCAATCACTATCAGTAAAATTTACCAAAGTGTTTTGTTATTTAGTAGTTTTCGTAATTCCCGCTGAGTTTAGTAATAATAATAGTGCTCCAGACCGAATTTTGGCCATGGCAGCCAATTAGTGAATTTCAGTGGAGACTAGCCATCGACTCGGGAGATATTATAGTGCACAAGTGTGTGCGTAGACACAGCTGCATTCACTCCTCCCTCACTCTCACTGACCAATGGTACGGCAACCCGATACGACCAGAGAGAGACCAGGCGCAGGACCAAAGGCTTAGTAACAGTGTTTTATTTACACGACCTACTAACTGACTTTATCGTTACTCTAAGCTACGGGACACAAACATTGCGATCAATTCGAACAACTTGAGCTAGGTTCGAACCCAGACAGGCGCTTTACTTTGTGTAAATTATTTCATCACCACTGCTCTCAAAACGGTGAAGGAAAACATCCTGAGGAAACCGGCATGTCCTAGAACCAAAAATTCAAAGACATGTGACATCTACCAACCCGCACTGGGCCCGCGTGGTAGATTACGGCCCACTCCCTCTCACAGAGAGGAGGCCTGTGTCCCAGCAGTGGGAACATTATAGGCTGATGATGATGATGATGATGAGCTTCAAAATAATTTGCCATCATTAAAAGTACCTACTTTAATGCCCCACACCTGCGGGCAGGGTCAAAATAACGAGTTTCAATTTAGGTCAAAACAATCACAACAACAGTTTTTCGAACTGTGTCAAAACTTAAAAGAATAAACTCGTAGTTAAAATATACTATTTTATTAATAACTGACACCAATTTATTTGCAATTTATAACGAGCTATATTTATTCATAGTCGTATATAGAATCTATCTTCATCAAAATTTTTCAGGAATAGAATGTCCCAATATGGCCATTCTTCGTAGCCTGGAATAAGTGCCTAATCACATCTGCTTACTAGCCATAAAACGTGAACTGACTACTATTTATTTGGCAGTCGCTCCATGTAAAATACTGGTACTCAGCTGCATCCGGTTAGACTGGAAGCCGACCCCAATATAGGAAGAAGTAGAAGGGAAAAGGCTAAATCAACTATTTATTTATTTTTTAGGGAAAACAAACAGTAGTATACTAAAAATATATAAGTGTCTTAAACATATGACATACTAGCTGTGCCCCGCGGTTTCGCCCGCGTAAGTGTTGATCCCGTGGGAATATCGGGATAAAAAGAAGCCTATGTCCTTTCCCGGGACACAAACTATCTCTATACCAAATTTCATCTAAATCGGTTCAGCGGTTTGAGCGTGAAGAAGTAACAAACATATAAACACACACACTCACAAACATTCGCCTTTATAATATTAGTGTGAAGATACAGCTTTATTAAATAAGCTCCACAATGTTTCAGCGTTCGTTGTTAAAAATCCTACTTACATGCATGATCACTTAATCATGCATACGGTACTTAAGTACTTCGCTTACACAAAACCTCACGCCTGACATCCCCAGAGAGTTAAGGCTGAAGTGTAGGTACCTATCCCATGTCCCATGAAATCCCCGCCTATGGATATTAACCGGGCACAAATCCAGACTCCAGGCTGGAGAACCCAATACCACTTTGCCCGACCTGAGGTTCGAACCCAGGACCTTATGCTCAGCAGTAGCGCTCGCGGCCACTGACTATCATTATGAAATTATTTGGGTAGACTCTTCTTAATACACTGTAGTACAATAAGTCACTGTTAATTTACATATTTTACTAGGCCTGATTTCACCAACGTCAGATATCTTTTATCCGTGGAATAAAACTGACGTCTGACAGTTCTAGTATGGAAAAACTGTCAAAAATTCACAATTTATTCTTAGGGTAAGACTTATTTTAGCCATAAAAGTTGTGGAATTCGACCGAAGTAATTATTAGTAAGGTACAGTCGAGTTCTTTAATATCTGAGCATGTTCATGAATAAAAAATATATAGGCAATGGTAAGTTTCATAAAACTCTAAACAGCTTCGCCGTACAATAAATTGTAAACAATCTGTGACATCATAAATATGTGACTACATTAAATCAATAATATTACTACAGACAAAGACTCTAAAAATTGTGCGCAATCCCTTGTTCATATTATTTAGCGCAAAGTTAGGTTCACAAATATCTATGCAATTATTTTTCTATGAAAAAGATCTTGAAACAAAATCAACTTGAAGTTGTCAGTTATGACATCCTTCAACGGCAATATTGCATTATTACTCGAACTTCTGCTCCGGCAAGCAAAAATAAATTTTATGGTAAAGGCCATTTAGTTGAATATTCAAAGCTGTATAGATATTTATGAATCCTAGGTTGCAACAAATATATTGAACACTAGAGTATTTAGATATTTATGTTCCGAAGAGTAGTCAGATATTTTTGACTGCACTACCGTAACATACTTATGAACAGTTTATATGAAAACATTTTATTGATGTCTAAGTTTGTATAGAACTATATGATCATTTTAACGCTTACAATATTTTGAAACATTGTCACTGCCAATATATTAATGAACTCGACTGTACCTACGTCGGTGCTCGACCTACAATATTGTCAAAAAAGTTCCGGAGTTTCATCCAATTTTATGTATCATTTTAACTTTTCATTAATTTTAAAAGATTTATGTCAAAATATTTCGCAATCCTGTTCGAAAACAACAAGGAGAGCTATCCATTAATTTTGTCGAGACAAGACACATCTGCGTAGGATCTTCGCATTAATTTGAGGAAAGTAGGTACTTACATAAACTCGTTTAGTAAATTATTTGCGTTGTTCATAATAAGAGCCTGTGGCTTACTCTTACGACGCGACGCCGCGCTGTAGGGTTGATGATGTGTACCTAGGTACTCATCGGCACACCTACGTGTAATATTATAAGGTCTAAAGTCTCTGTTATACATACTTGTTTTTGATGTATACTTTTTCAGCTTGGGAGCTTTTTGGTATTGTCTTGTAAGTTATTTATTTATTTAATACTTAAAGTATTAGCACACAAATGTATAGAGACGGACTTCATACCATAGACATTTTCTACCAGTCAACCTTTGGGTGATGCAGAGACAAACAGTGGTAGGTGCAATCATGAAAATTGAGAAATAAATATTTCTAAATATAAACATACGCAAAAACCTATTAAAACTACCTACACCTAACCTACTTATTATTTCTATCATACATCGTAAAAAAATGCTGTTTCACTTATCATGCTCTAAAATTTCGTCTTTATGCTGTGCGTAGGCGACATAAAGTCGCTTTTCATGTTCTAGGGCATAAAGTATTTTTTATCTAAGACTAAGATAATCAGGCCCAACAGCCACACGCACAATAAAACGTCGCAGATTAAAGTCGTTATTTTATTTCATTTGCTTTAATTTATATCACTTCCGTGTTTTCTATCGTTAATTTTATAAATAGTTCCGTTTATAATAGTTCTCATTTATTATTTAAAAACGCAAAGAAACGTTTTTATGACTTGGCAGTTTGATATGAAGTACCCAAGTCGAATGACACATGAAAACTAAAAAAAAAAACTTTTTAAAAGTTTCGTGGTGGGAATTAGCTATTCTCTTCTCCAATTTGCTACATTTTTGAACAGTGAAAAGTGATTTTATGCCTGTTTCATTTTCTCGCAATCGAAGTGAAAATCATAGTGAAAAAACGAGCCATTTTACTCCTCGACTTAACTATCCACGCTTGCCTGCGGCTCGGGTGGATATAAACGTCTCGGGGTAAAATGGCTTCTTTTACGCTTATGCACTAGTTGTACAATCTACTATCTATTAAACAAAATAATATTGTCTCTACATTATTCTGTAAAATAATAATCATTCACTAGCTACTAACAGTGGATTTACTTAGAGCTTCAAACGCTGCAATCGGCGATTGGCAACTTTTTTTTCATTATTTTTATCATCGCAGATCCCTGTGGCGCTGCAACACAGGCCGTCAGCAATGCGCACAATTTCTAAAAATAATATATGCTGCAGATTATATCAGGAATTCGATATTTTTTGTAAAAATGAATTCATTCCGTGTCCTTGAGGTCATTTCCAACAATAATTTCTTAGCTGGTTTTAATGAGAGAACACAATTCCCTTTAATTTTTCACAGGTAGGCTCTTCTTCTACGATCATTAATCTAATATATTTAGATGTTATGTTATCTCCGTCTTAATAAGTGTACATAATAGGCTTTAAGGCTTTAACGAATCTATATATATAAAAATGAAACCCGTTTTCCGTTGTCACGACATAACATGAAAACGGCTGGACCGATTTAGATGAAATTTGGTATAGAGATAGTTTGAGTCCCGGGAAAGGACATAGGCTTCTTTTTATCCCGATATTCCCACGGGATCAACACTTACGCGGGCGAAACCGCGGGGCACAGCTAGTATTTTATAGAAATCAATACAATCTTATTAGATAGCTTTCACACTTTCCCTAACAAAAATTGAAAATAAATTCATTATAAAAATCAAATTATGAGCTGCGTAAAATTGTATAAGTTTACAAATCTTACATAGTGACAGTTTTTGCGAATGCCCATGAAATTACCCTGTGTTCCTTGACACAGTAACATAAAAATATCTTATTTGAGGTGGGCTTAGAATATGTATGCGAAATATAACATTTTAGGCTTGAAATAACGCATCATTAATACAATTTTAACCAAAGTTTTGAAATCTAAAAATAAGCAGACTAGATACTAATTCAATAACAAATTGCAACCGATCAATACATCGATACATGAAGAGGGGAAATACATGAAGGCAAACGATGGTTATTACGAAAATTGCTGAGGGTGGTTTATCGATCCTTTCCCAGGAAATACCAGCATACATCTATAATGCGGAATTACCGACCGACAGGCTTTGTTTCATGCGTCGCCAACGAGTCGCGTCGAACGAACTTGTAATTTATTAAAGACTTAGATACGTTCATACAAAAAATGATGATAAACAAAATATGTATGTTGTACATTGTACATTAGGTGACGATAGATCATGGCCGTTCTTCGAACCCGGCAGAGTAACATAAATATAAGTACATTGTAAACAAGATGAACCAGAAGTGGTTACGCAACACTCGTAGATTTTGTCCAAGGTCTTCCAATCATACAATAAATTATCTTTTAAGTAGCGGTACTTCTGGTGTGACAGTGATAAGTATAGTATGTATGTCATATGTGTGAAGGATTTAATGAAGTAATTTTTTTTAAAGAATCTCTTGGAGCACAACATACAACGCTTGTCGTATTACAGTTTGTTGAAATTCAGTTGGCAAGTCCGCATTGTCTTAACCACTGAAGATAATTAAAAGAATCATGAAATTCAGAGGATAAATTTCTTAGAATATAAAGAGGTGTACTTTACTCTTAGGGTGTACTAAAAGGTGCATTTTCATGGTTCTGGATAAGAAAGAACGCATGTAAGAGAGTTTTAAAGTCGGGGGTTGCGGATATTGAAGATATAAATCTCTAATAGTACCGCACTCCGCATACAGACCGTATAAACGCGGTACCACGGGCACGTTGGTACGACTTTAAAGTGTTGCAGCTTAACTTACCTAAGTGTCACTAATGGGTGTTCATTTTAATGTAGCTATGTTTATATCTGCCTAAACTATGAAAACGTGCTCATTGTGTCACGTTGTTAGATAGAACCACGCCCACCGACTCACATGTACTTGTAGCCTATTTACGTCAATTGGCTTTCATGAATTACAGTAGGTAGGTAGTGTAGAGGTACAGACAGACGCCAGCACATCAAATCTGTCAAATTTCTTTAATAGATTTTCAATTTTATTGCTAAATCATAAGGTTCAAAGTTGATTGGGAAAATTTGACAGTTTCGGGTAACTTGATGTGCTGGCGTCTGTACTTGTAATACGCCAGTATGGTATAACAGTCTGACTTTACAAATATACAGTTTATCTTTTCTATAAATAGCTCGGTCCTAATTATTAAATAATAACCCAATCAAATAGAATAAATAAGTAATTAAACTTAAATTGGATTGACATGGTGCTGTTTTATCGTTTTTTTTTTTAAGAATTGGTTATAATTATCATCTTTATTAATAACTAGCTGCGCCCCGCGGTTTCACCCGCGTAAATGTCGATCCCGTGGGAATATCGGGATAAAAACTATCCTATGTCCTTTCCCGGGACTCAAACTATCTCTATACCAAATTTCATCGAAATCGGTCCAGCCGTTTTCATGTTATGTCGTGACAACGGAAAACGGGTTTCATTTTTATATATATAGATGATTGAATAAGGAACAGAAATGTATTTTTCTTTCATTAATTAAAAACTTAACTAATGTTATTGTGTACTTATGTAATATTTGTTACACTTTACATAGTATTTATAAGTGTTTCAATTTTTACTTTCTGGACAGTAATCACAAAAAGCATACAAAATTTACTTCGTAAGTTCTTACATCGATGTAACACTTCATTCCATCAGTTTACTGACTCTATACCTACGCGTAATTTTCCAACACAACATAATCACGTAGGAAAATCACTATCAAATTAATTTGCTGGGACCTGACCCTGCACAATCTACGAGCAGTCACAAACAAGTAAATCAAAGAGTAAGTTCACTTTGGCAAGGAAAAAGATGACCAATTCATTTCTGGCGACCTTGCGAATTCTGCACACCTTCGGGGTTGCGCAACCACCCATCAGGTCAAGGGTGGGAAGGCGCCGGTCTCATTTTTGGCTACCTTACCTACGCATGCTCAATGCTAATTTTATCCTTCTGAAATAACAAGAATTGCTGCTGCTTGTTTTAAGTTTTAAGAACCCATCTGTTTTTTTAAAGGTACATAAAAATAAAGGAAGGCTTGTTTCTATAATTACTACGAAATGTTATAATACCTACCTATATCCTATTCGTGACTCGTGACTAAAACCATGCATTTCTTGCTGTGTCATCAGCATATTTCATAATAATTAATAGACCTATATATCCAGGTCCTCGAACCCATGTGAACACGTTGATACATGTAGAAAATATGAATTTATAACTAAGTATAAAACATAATAGATACTACAACCCATTAAAAAGTCTACAATACTATAATACGAAATTATTTTTTTTTCAAAACAGGACGTGACAAGATTATTTATTCTAAATTAATTCGATTACAACATAAAGATAATATAAGAAATTCGGATTGACGTAATAAATGGACAGCAGACATGGAGTCAATCGCCTCTTATTACAAGTCGATGCTTCATTCTGCGAACTCCTAGACAGACAAATAAACAGGGAAGAAGACACGTGTGCGAGTGGGTGTCTAACTGTCAATCTCCTAAAATTTAAGGTGTTTTTTTTTAATAATTCAACATTAAAGTCATACGAGAAATGTCGCATAATGGATTTTTCCAGACGAGTTTATTGGTTCCGTCCGAATTTAAGAAGGTGCTCGCGGCGCCAAACTGCTTTTTGTGAGGCCCGACCTTGACCCGTCTGTTCACAGCCAAACCGGTTGTAGCGCTAAAAGTAAAAGCTTTCGCCAATCCAATAACTATATGTTTATGCTTATCATTTACTTTCCATCATACTCACCTATCAATATTTTAGTCTGCGTAAAAGAATGATTCATTATTACCTACAGTTACCTATAGCTTTTTCAGTCGAGAGCTTTAATGTTTTTCCACAGAAGTACCTATTGCTACGAACAGTGTTGAGAATTTTATTTTCAGTAGATACCTAGACCTGCACCTTAATTGCGTAACACATTATCAATCGGAATCTGAATCATTTTGAAGCAAATTGCTAATCCATTGCTTCATAAGTTTGAAAAATGTTTCTGCTCTACACGTAAATAACGCAATGAACTATGTTGAACTGTCAAAATGAAACCGATTCCGATTGATAATGTGTTACGCAATTGCCCCGCTGCTATTTTTAGGAAGTAGGTTAATAATCATAGGGCATCAAAGAATTCGTCCGCATCGCTGTCAACAGGAACAGTGCCCAAAAGGCTGGCAGCATTGCCAGGTAGGTACATATCCAAAATATATGACCTGATATATGAAAATAAATGGCCTGATGGTCTAGTGGTTAGTGACCCTGACTGCTATGCCGGAGGTCGTGGGTTCGATTCCCACCCAGGACAAATGTTTGTGTGATGAGCACGATCATTTGTTCTGTGTCTGGGTGTAATTTATCTATAATATGTATATATTTAGAAATATATAAGTATGTTTATCAGTTGTCTAGTACCCATAACACAAGCTCTGCTTAGCTTGGGACTAGATGGCGTTGTGTGATAGTTGTGGAATATTATTATTATTATTATTATATTATATGCTTAAATTGCAGGACAACCAGGGGTTTCAAAAGTATAACAAAACAAAAGTTCAGGGAATAGTTCTTATTCCGTTTCGTAACAGTCATGAATGAATGAAACACCCATTCATGGGTATTCTGTATTGTGGACGTGGGTATCGATTGATTCTAATATTTAATTGTTGAATAACTTGGTATAGATGTAGAAGCATGATGTCATCGCGAACGAAAGCTCGTGTTTGCGCAATATTAAGATTATCTGTAGATACGTTCAGTCGTAGGTACTAATTATAATTGATTTATGTCTTGTAAACATTTCAAATTTACAATAATATTATATTTCATGGAATTGTGAAAAACATAAAAAGTTATTAGCACCTGCTTGATCAAAATATAGCTATTAAAACCTATTTTTCGGAAGTGATGATTTGAGGCTAAGTTTCTCATCCTATTCTAGAGACACTTCTACTGCACACTGGCCTACCTACATAGGCCATGCCAATGAGACATTCAACAGTGCAATAGTGTTTAAGGTGAATGCGTAGTTGTAGCCCGCGAAATTCAATTTTTCTTACGTTTTTTGCAATTTTCAGGTCAGTGTCAGGTTGTATCTTGATCAAAATATGATTCGCGACAATAACAGGTACGTATTTACAGAATTATAATAATTAGAATCATTAATACATCTTCCTAAGTTAGATTTCTACCGTTAAGAACAAATCTCGTATGGAAAAGTGTTGGTGGTAGAAATCTAACTTAAACAGATGTATTAATGATTCTGATGATTATAATTCTGTGAATACGTACCTGTTATAGTCGCGAATCAAATTTTCATCAAGATACAACCTGACACTGACCTGAAAATTGCAAAAAACGTAAGAAAAATTGAATTTCGCGGGCTACAACTACCCATTCGCCTTAACCTATCATAATACTTACCATAAAAGGCTGAACAAATCGTTATTTGTTATCTGTGTTTATTTGAAGCTGTTATAGATAGGTACTCTAGGCGGCAAAATGGTTCGTGCAAACCTACTGACGCATGCGTTCGCCAGTTAAATCTGAAGAGGAATTGGCTATGAATTGAACTCAGAAATAGGAGAACGTCCGAAGCAACAAACAACTATTTGTTCGGCCTATAACGTTTCCCTTGCTGGGCCACAGGCCTCTTCTCTGTGAGAGGGAGTGGACCATAATCCACCATGCGGGTCCAGTGCGGGTTGGTAGATGTCACATATCTTCGAATTTTTTGGTTCTAGGACATGCCGTTTTCCTCACGATGTTTTCCTTCACCGTTTTGAGAGCAGTGGTGATGAAATTAATTATACAAAGTAAAGCGCCTGTCTGGGTTCGAACCCACGACCTTCAACTCGTAAGTCCACCACTGCTCTATTTGTTTGTTCTAATAACTAATTCTGAAAACAACAAGCAAATAAAATGCGGAATAAAAATACCTATTTCTGACGTAACTTAGGATGAAGACCTCAGTTTATCTGTGGGGATAAACAACTACTTATGATGAATGCTGTGTTCGAAGAATCTCGACAAACATCGCCATTTTTATTCCTAAGTGTATAAAAATAATAACAAATGTGTTTACGGTTACATTAGTCATTTTGGCAATACGTACGATCGCAGAAAAGTACAACGAGTAGACAAGATATTATAAAGGACGGTCAGTATCTGTCAGACCAGGAGTGTGCTGAGCAGTTCGCGACTTATTTTGAGTCGGTATATAGTAGGTTGCCGCCACGGCTAGACTCAGAAGCGGCAGCAGCGGAAGCGGGGAACACTGGTAGTGCATGCGTGCGAATTAATAATCTAAGTCTTAGGGACGTTAAAAGTGCACTCGACCGCCTCAAGCCTAAGCGATCTGCGGGCCCGGATGGTATACCAGCGTTTCTTTTTAAAGATTGTGGTAGGGTACTCGCGGAACCGTTACTTTATATATTTAACGCCTGTCTTCATTCTGCGAAGTTCCCAGATCGGTGGAAGATTACGCGAGTCATTCCAGTGCCCAAAGGCAGGGCGGGAGCTGACATCAGTGGGTATAGACCGGTGGCGGTGTTGTCGACGCCGGCAAAGGTGTTCGAGTCTGCCATTCAGCGCTGTATGCAAGAGCAAGTGCGCGGACAGTTATCGGATGCGCAGCACGGATTCCGGCCGGGGCGCAGCACTGCTACCAATCTCCTTGATTTTATGGGACGCGTGGTGCCAGCGGTAGATGCTGGGGTGCAAGTGGACACAGCTTATTTTGACTTCAGAAAAGCCTTTGACACCGTCGACAATGACATCTTACTGCGGAAGCTAGCAGAAGTTGGATGTACCCGGCATCTATTGCAGTTTTTCGCCAGTTACATGCAAGGCAGACAGCAGTATGTGGATTGCAACGGATGTGAATCTGACTTATATTACACTTGGTCGGGTGTAAGTCAGGGCACCAACTTGGGGCCTCTAGAATTCATAATTATGATAAACAATTTGCCGGAAGTCGTAAGACATGGCTATTGTTTATTATTTGCTGATGACCTCAAGTTGCTGCTAGAGATTAGGTCCGAGTCTGATTGCAGGCGCCTACAGGAAGACATCGATCGAATAGTACAATGGAGCCATGAAAACAAACTGTACTTCAACGTATCAAAGTGCTCGTTGATGAGTTTCACCCGTGCTCGTGCACCTCTGCTCTATGAGTACGAGGTGGACGCGGCGCCAATGCAACGAGTCACGGAGGTGCGAGACTTGGGTGTTTTCATGACTCCCGATCTGACATTCCGTGAGCATGTAACCAGGATCTGTAAGAAGGCCTACAGAAACTTGGGATTTGTTCTGAGACAGACACACAGCTTCACAAACATTACAGCAGTTAGGGTCCTATATGATGCACTAGTCAGGAGTCATCTTGAACATAGTGCGGTCATATGGGCTCCACATGAAGCTAAGTACTCTGTAATGTTGGAGCGTGTTCAGAACAAGTTCACGCGCCATTTGTACAGGAAATTATATGGGGTATATCCGTTTTACCCACTGATGTATCCCACTCTGTTTGTCCTGGGCATGGTTGGCTATAATCAATTGCACGTCAGACGGGAGTTTACGCTGGTCGCCTACTTGGTGAAGGTGCTTCGTGGAGTGGAGAGTAACCCGGGAGTATTGCAGCGCTTGAGTCTGTGTGTGCCGGACCGGTACGTGTGGAGGCGGCGCAGCCCGCCATTGCTACTGGTACCTACAGCGAGAACTAACCTGCTTGCCAAGGCACCTCTTACCAGAGCTATTCGTACCATCAACGACCTTCAAGCTCAGATTGATGTGTTTACATGTTGTGTGAGTGAATTCGCAAGGGTATTACTATTTATATTATGCTACAAGCAAAATAATATTTAAAAATAATATTTATTTATTTTATACAAAATTGTTTGATTTTAATGGTGTAATAATTTAATAATGTTATTTTTAATTTTATGTAATTTGGTTATTGTAAATATATAGCTTAGGTTATTAGTTTAGGTTATAAGTAAGTTTATGTTTTTAACTGTCGCATTAGGTTAAACCCTGTAATGGCAGTTAAGCTGGTATAAATAAATAAATAAATAAATAAATAAATAAAAATTATATAGTAAATAAATCGATAAAAGACATATGTGTGCATGGCGCACAACGTGTATACACAACTACAAATACAGGTTGTGCGCCGTGCTTTTGCATATCCAATATATAAGGAATAAATAATTACAAGATTATTTTAGTTATATTAATTTCTTGTCAACTTCGGGCTAGCTGTTCCCCTAGGACATCTACCAGGCCAGAGCAAGGGCTTGGTAGGTAGACCTAGGTGACCTAGGTGCAGGTGTATGTAATAAAACAATTGAAACATATTCTATGCCTATTACGTTAACGTACCTAAATAAAATATCAGTTTCATGATCACAAGTGTGACTTGCACAACTGTAACCGATCGCTATAGCCATCATTTAACAACAGTTGCGAATTCATAAACGTGATATATTGTTAAACAAATACTCAACTATTTAGATCAAGGACAAGATTTTTCTGCAATCTGTAATTCCGTACCAGCCGTCAGCTAAATTCTGTTCTGTATAAAAATCTTATTTGTAGTCGCCTTGATGTCAGGAGTTATATTAGTGGCGTGCTCGATTTTTACTTTAGTTGAATGTTACGAAAGCGTGCAAAATTAGATGATGTTAGTGACCTTACGCACCGCAATCGTTACGCAAGGGTCTGCAAAATTACTCAATGATTGACTTGCCATCTGACTGTCAATAAAATTGTGATCATGTAATTTGTGGGTTTTGGGAGTTACCTATCGGGTTTCTCTATAAATATTCTGCGTGGAGAAAGTTACCTAAGTTGTAGTATGACGTACTTTAATTTTTATTATTAGGTCCTTACATATGAAATTGGCGTTTTGTATGGAAGGAACAAAAAGTCGAATATTTTTTAATATAATATATTTAATTAATCAAAGTATGAACCATTGTTTTCAATGCACTTTTGCCATCTTATAGGTAGTTCATTGATCCCTTTACTAAAAAAACCAGTCGGACGGGAATCAATAAAATCTTTGAAGGCGATTTGGACTGCCCCATCGGAGTTGAATTTTTTCCCTTGCAAAAAGTTATCCAAATTGCGAAAAAAATGGTAATCTGTTGGAGCAAGGTCCGGGGAGTACGGAGGATGTCTAAGACATTCCAATTCAAGTAATGTAACGCAGCAGTCGACGCGCGTTTGCCGGTTTGCTTCAGTCAATTCGTGAGGTACCCACCTTTCAAGCTTTTTAATCTTCCCAATTTGCTTCAAGTGAATTAAAACAGTTTTATCACTAACATCGAAGCCTGCAGCTAACTCGGACGTGGTTTGCGATGGGTCCGCTTCCACAATAGCCTTCAATTCTCCATTATCAACTTGGGTCTCAGGCCGTCCACGGGGCTTGTTCTGCAGGTCGAAATTTCCAGAACGAAAACGTTGGAACCAAAAACGAACTGTGTTTTCTTTTGCAACATGACCGCCATACACATCATTCACCCTTCGAGTCGTTTCCGCAGCACTAGTGCCACGGCGGAACTCGTACTCGTAAATAATGCGATATTTTAAATTTTCCATTTTGTAAAATGAGTGACGCAAACAGAAAAAACAGAAGAAAAAAAACAAATGAATGACGGTCATCGAAGCACAAATACATGAGTAAATAGCTGTACAAATTTGAATTTGGAATTCCTTACCAAAGAGGAGAAATTCGTGATTAAAGTGGCCAGTACGAAAAACGCCAATTTCATATGTAAGGACCTAATATTAATACTTAGGTTCTGTTTATAAAATATCACACCACTGGTTCAGAAGAATGTTTTCTAAAGTCTTTAGGCTTAATCATCATACAATTATTATTTCAAAATCCCCGAATTGACAAAGACCTTGGGTGCAGCGATTCGCCTGAACTTCAGTCAACACAAGGATCACTTTATTGGTCAATACCAACAGGCCTGAGCTTGCTAAAATCTTTGGTAATTACTTACGCAAATTATTTCCATCCGATATTGCATCTACTTCTCCGTTAAAAATGTATTTGGTGTCCATAGCGAAAAGAACACACCTTTTCCAGTAGAAACATTTCTATTAATATATTCTTGCACACATACAAACTTGAGCAATATTTAACAAACTATTTAATTAGGTACTCAATATAACATCAATACAATATCGACTATATACAGACTTCTTGAAGACAACCTCTTGGCTTAAAAGCTCGAAGTGAACTAACTTAGAAACTAGGCGATGCTCCAAACATCATGTTTCCATTCTGATCCGTTAAAAACTAGTAGGTACCTACCTACTTTTACGGTAAATGTCAAATGAAATACCATTTTATATTCAATCTTTAAAATCACTACAAATCTTATTAATATTCGGAAATTCTTATTATTATTTGGAAATCATGACAATAGGGATCTGTTAAAATGTTAATTTGTTGTATTTTCTTTATTTTTACTTTTTGTAACAAAGTTAAAAAGAAACCTTCCAAACTTGTGTGTGATCTCTGGCCACGTTTGCCCCATATTTTAAGTTATAAAAAAAACAACTTCTGCGATCATAGCATTAAGTTATTATGCTTGACTGGTCGCTTACGCGATTGCCTTGACTGAAAGCGTCTTCAATAAAAACTTTAAAATCATACGGTGAAAATACGAAAGCCTTTAAGTCAAGGTTAAAATAATAAGTAGGTATCTTATTGTTGAAATAAAATTAAGGAAAACTACTTTCTCAAAGTTGTTTCGAAGATGTTAATAAGGCAGCACCCACAAAACCCACAGGAACAGCCGGTTGGCACCTAAGTATGAGGAAGCGGTGATACTCAATCTTCCCAGAAACTCGGCTGACCATAACAAATCATCATCATCGTCCATATCCATCATCCACTGCCGAGAATAGGCCTCTCTTTTCATGTGCCAATTCCCACGCTTCACGGCGCCTCTTCCAGGTTCTATCCGCGATGGTAAGAAAGTCGTCCGCCCATCTCCCCACCGGTGATTAGAGACACTCCATTAAACAAAGAGTAATAATCAGTACTGCACTACTTTTCCTATTATAGTAATTTCGCACGCAGGTAGTAAAACGATTATATATCTTGTAATAAAACTATCAGCAGGACGCAAGGCGACCCCGGCATTGATATACTAATAAGGAAAACGATGTATTTGTAACTAAGTACTACCATTTTGTTTATACTATTTATTGTTTAGTGATGGGAAATGTCTAAAAACTAGGTATCGATTCATTCGAATGATAAGTAGCTATCGGAAATCATGTAAACTATTGAAAATCTTAATTTTTTTATTCGTAGCACTAAAATAATGATTTATATTTTATTTTAAAAAATAAAGTAGATACGAGGGGGTCGTGGACAAATAATAACAGCCGCACGGGTCAATCGAAAGTTAAGTTACGCTTATCGCGATCGGTTCGCGGATGGGTTACCATCCATTACATATCGAGACCCCTCCGTGTCTCGGAGAGCACGTTAAGCAGTTGGTCCCGGCTCTCATTCGTAGATCTTTGACAGTCATTAACTCGTTACGGGTAGTCAGAAGCCCAAAAGTCTGACAACCAGTCTTACCTAGGGGTATCATGTTACCCAGTAACTGGGTTGTGGAGGGCAGATATGCAGTCGCTCCATAAAAAATACCTACTGGTAGTCAGCTGCATCCGGTTAGACTGGAGGCCGACCCCAATATACATTGGGAAAAAGCTCGGCTGGTTGATTGATAAAAGTAACGTAGGTAAGTAGATATCTACTTTTCTACAAAATCACACACATTTGAATGAAAGATGAATAAATATCGATACGATCAATCGATTCAATTTCGTCCAAACTCTACATTTAGTAAGATAACAACAGTCTATTAATTATTAATATTGGTAGTGCTAGTAGGTACTAAGTACATAAATAATAGAAGCAATTAAATGTTCACTCAATCATTGGATTAGACAGATTTTGCTCCACATTTTGCTGCATATTTTCCTTATGCAATACTTACTTTGTTAAGGAAATTTATCGTTTTAGGAAAGTTATAGAAATACAGGGTGGCAGGGACATCGACCCGCAACCTGTTACCATAGATTCAGTAAGGCTGCACGATGCGCGCACTTTGTGCTCTGGAAAGAGGATTTGATGATTTGAAAGGCTGAGGATCCAGTGTCCATGACGGCATACACAGCTATGACTTACATGATTCTGGACCATCCTGCGTTGAAATTTTTCGTCGGTATTTTTTTTTGTTGCCTACAAAACTTCAATACTTACGCGGTAAAAATGTATGGAACAGCACTAGGAAGTGGGGGACAGTCTTAATATGCAATTTTGACTTTCGAAAAGTAGTGATTCTCAGCCTAGTTTGATTAAATGACTTTTGATTTTAAAAAGGTAAAGGCATAATAATTACTATATTCTATACCTACTGCTAGTGTTAGTTCAGGGTAATCCTCTTATTGTCCTATATTATTTTCTTGAACTTTCTCCGTGAAATAACCACACATTTTGTTTTGAGTGGGGTTTCGCGAATATTTTGAAAAAATATCTTTAGTTGCACGTACGTAAGTAGTTTTCAACAGCTAAACTATGATTTTATACGTATACAAAAAATCTCTATTTTTTTTATTGAAACCCCATTGATAAATCCCCACCCTCGCTGAGTCCCTGCCTTTGCTGCATAAATTGTTTTTTGTTTTATTTCTAGGCAGAAGATACCTACAACGAACGCTAGATATGATTGAGCATTTATCAATCCCGTCAAAAATAACGTTTAATCAAACTAGAATTTCCTGACAAGCCTATTTAAATTTATATTTCTACCACTAATTTATAACCGTATCTTCTTCAAACACTTGTAGCGCTTGCGCAGGTTGTCACCCGTTCACGTGCACTCACATATAGGTACATGTGAGTAGCTCTCAATAGATGCACTCCGACTAGATAACAGACCGGTGTAGCTATTGTTTATGTACACGAGTCACAACGGGGTCAATGTCTCGTGTTTATCATCGGAAAGACACGGGGGTTCCATTTTCTTCATATTTATTTCATTTTATTCTTCTATCTATAAAACTGGAATGAGAAATAAATGTATGTGGTCGGGAGACCGCCGTCAGAAACGAAGATCCTTACGTGATACTCGCACACACACTCGTAAATAATATAAAAAAGACAGAGAGGGAGAGAGAAAGTGTGAATTGAATACGCGTTTTTAATACAGAGTCATCTAGTATAAGTTTTTAGAAGCTCTCATGAGGTTTTCGCCATCTTGGATTTACATTTTGACCCCACTATCGGCCTTAGCACCCTCGAAAACCTTGAAAACGATACCCATGACGAAAAATTTCAAAGTTTTCGCAAGTGCTATTTTGCATTTAAATTTTGACCTCACTATTGGCATCAACACCTTCGAAAACCATGAACCTTTTGCAAATTTTCGCAGTCGATATCTTGGGTTTTCACTTTGACCTTACTATCGGCTTTAGTGCAGCACTCTCAATAACCATGCCAAAACTATCTCTCTCTATCTTTGTCTCAAAGACAGACAGAGAAAGTCGCATGGAGTCTCAAAACGCTTTTTCGTTACGTGACGATTTCTACCAGTTTACTCCTTCCTCCGCAAGCCTCGATATAGAACTTCGTTCCAAAAACGCTATTATGCTGCAGAACGGAGGTCGTTATGGTCACCAAACGGCTCATCGATACTCGAAGGGATCCCTAACATGAGTAGAAGAAGGATTACTAAGGGTTTAGCCGATAGAAGCCTTACGAAATCTTCCGTCTACTCTAGGGCGAGGTAGATTAATTACCCCATAAAACAAAGGGTGTGTAGATAGTAGATACCTACAATGATCATGTCGAAATGTGATGTCGTCAGCGATTATGCATTCAAGGAAATTCGCATAAATAAACCTGATTATTTCTCTCTGATTACATAATAAAAAAAGAAACATTTTGGAATCCCCCGTGAGAAAGTCTTATTAATAATTTTGTTATTTGTCCGTTTCCGGCAGGCCCGTAGCCACTATAATACTCGTATTGCCTGCCTTGATAAATTTTCTCGATACAGTTTGTTTGTGCGCGGAGAAGTTAATATTCTGTGATATTATTTCAGACTTACGCCTTTTTCCCATGCAGAAACTACAGAACCCCGAATGCAACGATCCTTACATACGGGGAGTATGTAAGGATCGTTGCATTCGGGGTTGCTTCGTTGGTTTAATAATATTATTATTATCCGAAGTCGTAACTCGTCCGTAATAATACCTATTATAACGTATGAAAATTCGTGCCATATGTAGTAGGTAATGTAAAAACAGAAAGCAATTTTCTCGTTAAATAAAATTTCAGAAAGTGAAATCTTTCATGTGTTGTCGTTGTGGGTGTCGTAACCTAGATATTCAAATCTAGGCAATCATTTTTTATAAGACAATGAGTGCATTCACATCTGGCGTCATTGAAAGCGTCAATTTAGTCGTTTAGACAATGCTGAAGCTGAAATCATTAGACACTTGCTGCGAATTGGAAGATATCACTATGCACTGCCTGTTATTTTTAAATCATTGGGAACGGCTTGGATTCAAAATCTTTCAAACTGTTTGATCCACAATCCACATATACCTAAATGGGAACAAAAGTATTTAAACATCCTATGGACAAACTATTGGAACAAAACAATTGAACCAACAGTCCAAAATCCTCAAAATTCGTATAATTTTTTTTTCGGTAATTACCGATTTCAACATTTCGGTGTGCACAGCTCTATGCGAATAGTAAACATCGAGCAAATGTCAGTACAATTGATGTGCATTCAGTTGCGCCATTCGATGACGTCACATCACAAGGATAATAGTGTTCACCTTGACCTTAGGCTAATGTCAGCTCGGCGCCTGCGCGTCCGCGCGTGCCCGCACTTATGTAACTATTTGTGATAAGCTCTTGCACAGGAAATCCAGCTTGCATACAGCTTGCATTACGTCATCTGCGCTTATTTTTAATAATATAACGTAGCATCACGAATGTGATTCCCGCAGGGTTAGGCAGCGGTGTACCTACCTAGTACACTCACATTTTGCCAGTTATGTTTAAGTCCCATATAATACTAGCTTCTGTCCGCGACTTCGTCCGCGTGAAATTTCACCCTCCCCCCATTCACCCCTTAGGGGTGGAATTTCAAAAAAACCCTTTCTTAGTGGATACCTACTCTTCACAAAGAACACAGACTACAAATTTCATGTCTCTAGGACCATCAGTTTAGGCTGTACGTTGATATATCAGTCAGTAGGACTTTGAATTTTAAATACGAGTTTATCGATGGGGCGAGTCTATTGCCATCAACCGGGCACAAATCCGAACTCCGGGCTGCTAATGAGAAATTCTGGCTGGAAACATCCGAAAATTTTGGGAATCGAATCCATGGCCTCATGCTTAGCAGTAGCGTCTTCGACCACTAGACCAATAGCAGCCTTTATCTATGTTTACTAGTGATAATTATGGCAATCTTTCAGAAAGTCATTGAAGCGGACTTTTCAAGGTTTTTGTTCAGCAGAGAACGTTTACGGGCTGATAATCATGATGCACTTCTCAATGTCAGCTTACGTTTCAGTAGCTTCAAGATCTGTTATTATTATAAGTACTGAGTTCCTATTCGTACAACTAGACGTCAGAGAGGCAATTCCGGTAATTTTAAGAACATTCACATTTTAGTCTCAGTCACAATCTGTCAAAAATTGTATAGCGTTTATGTACAGACGCCAGCACATCAACCTACCCGAAACTGTCAAATTTTCCTAATCAACTTTGAACCTTATACTTTAGTAATAAAGTTGAAAATCTATTAAATAAATTTGACAGATTGTAGTAGGTTGATGTGCTGGCGTCTGTACCTGTTTTTTGACATTAGATTTTTTTTTCGCTGAGAATAGAATACTCTTTATTATGTACACCACATAAATGTGCCGAGATGAGATTGCGAATAGATTCTGAACGTTTTTAATTACTTAGGGGAACTGGCCTTTATAATTATAATTATTAGGTACCTATGGTAGACAAGTTCCTACTTACGATATGATAAAATTATGGTAGATGCTGATAAAAGCTCCTACCCGCTGCTTTTTTCCAAGGCAAAAAGGTGCTCTTATTTTTGGCATTATTTTTTTTTCGCAATACGGAAAAGTATAATTTGTTCGATGCCCGTAACTATTTTATTCTGTATCTGAGTTCCAATATTTGAGTGAAGTAAGTGAAAAAAAAAGGCAAAGTGCAAGCATAGTCGGTTCTTATCCTAACATTCTTGTAATGTGTGTCGGTATGTGAAAATCCGTAACGGCATAATTAATTTATCTGTCCTTGCCTAATTTTTAATAATGTGTACCTATTGAGTACCTATATTAATTTTATTCTATGTTCATCGTTTTTACATAATTATAATTGTATATATAATATTGTAAAACGTTTTGAAAGAGTAAATCTATGGAATTTCTTGCTAATTCTCCTCGCTCCATACGAAACTACCTTTTGGACGCACCTAGAATCAATTCTATTTTCTTGGAATGCTTTCCCAAAATTGAATTTAATCTTTTTTCATTCATTCAATATCTTGTAAAGCAATGTTATGTACTTTAAACTATAATAATATGTATTTTCTTGTAAATGACGTTCAAAAGTAGCCTACTTGAAATAAACAAAATGACTGACTGACTGAATGACTTTGACTTTGGTAAAAGGCCGTTTTCAGTAAACGTTTCATTGAGCCACAGAAACAATTTTGACTTCTAAACTCATGCAGTATTTTTGAAGTGAAAACTTCTTTAGCGGCGTTGAGCACTTTTTGTAATGGGTAACAAATGTTAAACTCGCGTCAGGACACGTGACCGTCAGGAGAGATTCCCCCCCCCCCCCCCCGCCTCTCTTTCTACGGAGTCGAAGTCGAAGTCGAAGTCGAAGTGGAAGTGGACGTGGACACACTGCTGTGTATTCGTAACATTCGTGTATATAAAGTGTTTAAAATATGGAAATTGAACAAAGTGCATCTATTAATGAAAAAAGGGACGCAGAAATAGTGAAAAAAAATGAGTTATATTAATTCAATTAATAATTGATTTATTTCAACGTTAATATTCAAGTTTTCACTTCTGCCGGCACTCCCGGAGTGCAACCCGTCTTTTTTTTTATTTATGTTTCTTGCATGCAGTGACCTTAGGTATTGCGTAATAGGAGTACGATTTTGAACCATTGATTCGCCGAAATTAAAATAAAATAAAACATTCTTATTTATTTTACATATTTTCATGAACCCAGTTAATCTCGGGATAAGGTTATAATAAACATTGCTTGTCGCATCATAATTGAGTGGATATGAGGGTTCAGCTTAATGTGTTTGTATATAAGTAAGCATTTTAGTTTTACTAAGAAAATTAAAGGTAACCATAACACTACCGTAGAAATCGGACATTGTATTCCCATTGTTAAAGTTTTAACTTAACCTCTGAATATTCTTTCATTTTAATTTAGTTCCTAAAATCAGAAGCGGGATACGACTCTCGTTTTCCCACTAAACCAAAAAAAAAAATGTCGAATAATACCGGCCCCAGAAAAAGACGCGTGTAGGTAAAAGGTTTCTACTCCGCCAATTGTTACGACGATGAAAGTCAAAGTGATTTAGGTAAGTAATTTTCAAAAATATCATAATTATGACAGTCAGAAAATATCGCAATGAGGCTTAGTTTTATTCTTCCATGAAAACACTGAGCAAGTTCAAAAACGGAGTTTGAGCTTTTTTGAAAATTCTTATTAACTGTTGGATAGGAGGCAGTGTTTAGTGCAATCACCATTTTTTTAAATAAGCATAATATGACCTGTTATTTGCACACAATGCATGACTAGTAAAATAATAAACCATTTATTCATTTTAATAATCCTCTTTTTGCATTTTCTTGACATCACTATTTCAATCCAAATTAAAAACTAAAACTAATTCAGTCGATTATTTAAAATTATTACCCGACAAAAATTAAGCAATTCAACAGAACCAAAAACACCAGATTCCCGGATGACTGGAAGCTATACAAAGAGACCCAATATACATACAAAAAGCAAATCGGAACTGACAGGAGAACAGCATGACGAAAATTCTGTGAATCCATCAAGAGAAATAATGAAGGAGAATGATCGGGCCAGAACTCTCGGCGCGTTGAAAGAACCCGATAACTCATACACAGAACCGAACTGATCATCTTCACAAAAAAAAGGAAATTGACGATACTACATCTACCACGATTCTTTAGAACTACCTTAACCCTATCAACTGAAACCAAATACCTGAGCATCTTCTTGGACAAACAAAATTGGGCAAAACATACCAACTACATCACTACAAAAGCCAGCATAGCCCTGTGACAGAGCAAGCGACTGAAAGAATTGGGGAATTAACCCCAAGGTCAAATGGTCAAATCTCCCAATTCCTGCTTGGCAGGAATTGGGGGATTAACCCCAAGGTCACTTATTGGCTATAGAGGCAACCGTTGCGCATGACTGTGCTCTTTGAATGCGCAGGCGTCACCCAGATTAGAACAGAAAACCTCTGGTCACCCAGATCTTTTACAGATGTTCTTAACAGACCAGGAGTACGTCTCTTGGTCTATTCTACGGCCGTCGGTGGTTTGGCCTCCTATCTGGGCTGGTTGGAATAACGACTGTCGGTCGCCTTGACCCACGCACAATGATCCACCTGAAGGACTAAGTGCGGAAACCCAACCCTCTAACATAGAACATAGAGTAGGTACGGACGCTTACAGAATATTTTATTGAGTCGGAAAAGAAAGAAAATATTTCTGTTCTACTAGCATTCAGCTCAGTCTAAGAATATGTTTTGCTTATTTTGAGCACGTTCAGTAATTTGACAATTTAATAATAACCTTGCGTGTGTAATGTGTTATCAATATCAAAAGCTTCAACCATTCATAAATATTAGTGATACTTCAAGATCAAAGTGGCGGCTAATTGTAAACATAAATGAGATAATAATTTTAAAATAGGTAGTTTACTTATTTCAATGTTACTCACAATTGTAGGTACCTAAGTACTGTATTTTTCTCGATTCTTGTTGAAAAGTTATCAATTTGTCATTTATTTAAAGTTGTCGTGCAATAAGTGCTGTAGCCACTCAGCCATATTAACAAAGTTAATGTTTTATTATGGTGGTAATTTTCACATGACTTAATAAAATGCTTATCACTGAAGCACTGACAGAGAACTTTCCATCAGGTAGCTTAGGTACCAGAATACACACAAGTAACTGGCACGCACATGTAGCGTCACAAGGTCACAACTCTATGCTTAGGCTGAAGTTCAAGCTTATAATTTCATTACGCAAGTATCTACTTGCTAGTGCTACTGAAGTCTCGAATAGGAGATGGAACGTGCACCAGTATCTGCAAAAAGTTTCTGAGAAAATGATGACTGCATTTTCTTCCTTCAGTATTTACAAAAGTCTTCTTTTTTCACAGCCCGCCTTCACCTCTCTTTTCTTGTGCAAATCTCCACGGTCCAGTGCCAGCCTCACCTAGGTTTTGCCCGTGATGGTAACAATATCGTCTACCCATCTCGCCGCTGAACGACCGACATCTCGTCTTCCAGTCCTTGAAGGCTACTCTGTCAGAGACTTACTCCACCGGTCATCATTGCGCCTTGCCAGAAGGCCAATTCTCGTACCTTAAAACGATCAAAATCTAGTCGCAGTCTCATCTCGGCGACAAACAAATGTCAAAAACTTAACAAAATGTAGGGGAGAGGACAGATTGAGACTGAGATCAGACTGTGAACGATCTTAAAATTACGAGTATTACCCCTCTGATGTCCTGCCCAATTCCATTTGAGTTTCATAGTACGCTTTCCGATATCGAAGACCTTCGTATGTCTTTGTATCTCGACGTTTCGAACTCGGTCTATTAGCCTGATGCTAAGCATGGAACGCTCCATGGCTCTCTGTGCAACTCTTAGCCTGTACAGAGCCTCCTGCGTGAGTGTCCACGTCTCAGCACTGTACGTCATGGTGGGTAGTAGGTAGAACATACTGGTTATAGAGGCGGGACTTCAGACATTGTGGAATTTCGGCTGATCTCAGGACATCAGTAAGTTTGTACCTATTGCAATTTCAATTGCAATGGGATGCAATACGGGGGCATCCGGAAACTCATTATTTTAATGAAGAACAATTCAATTGTTAAGTCCGAGTTATACATATTTTCTATCCGTTTTCCTCTGATAGAGACAGATTGCGTGTCAACTAGAATCAGAAGTGTAATCTAATGACTTTTATTGTGTTCAATATCTGAATGCAAATCTTGATATTGTTCAAGATTGTCTCTATAGAGCTCTTATTTTGCTCTTAAATGGATTTTTTTTATACTAGACCTTGTTGTGAGAAATCTCAATTGAAAAGTAAAATTACTTAACATCAACTTACCAAACTGCGCCACAACACCATGTCGTCCACCATCCGCATCTAATTCCCATCAGCCACCTTTTTAAGGTTTTCGGCCTATCTAGTTAGGGGCTATCCTACTCTACGCTTGCGGATATCGTAGTCTCCACGAGTAAATTACACATGTGTGAAAAATATTAAAAATTGAGAGCAATTCGTTGTTTATTTTCTTTTTCTAAAATTTTTTTACTACCCTATGCATGTTTTACACAAACGGTCATTTTGATAATAATAACAGGCTTCAACTGTCCAATATCAAGGCCAGTATGAATGGCTGTCAGTCAGCGCCGCTGTGCAGGCGCAAGTCCCACGTTACATGATCGTTCATCCCCTTCAACCTTGACGATTAGTTTCGAATGACGGGTTTACACGTGGCAAGCTTAAAGGTACGTTCCACAAAAATTATGCTATAAAAAGCATATTAAAAATACAGCCAGGATATTTTTTTCTAAAGGTTATTAAAATAAGACGAGCGGACAAGATGTTACTTACATTAAATTATTTATACTACAAATGGTTATGTAGATACTGTTAACAAGTACATAAATACTTTCTTATCCATTTCATATCTTGACATTTCATTTTGAAGGGTATCATTGGGAGACGTTCATCTAGTAATTTAATTAGAGTGATGATTAAACTTCAAAGAAAATTGCGTAATTAATTACTAACGAATTGATGTCCGACAATCTGTGAGTCGGCCACACTATCTGAAGCTTGCTGGTTTACTTTTCCAATTTAAGCAAAACAAGAAGAGATGGAATAGATACCACCAACCTACTTTATTATGTAAAAAAACAAACAATTGTATCTACTTAAGTCGGTATCACAAAAACGACGCTGAAACAAAACATGAGCTAAATATCTATGACTGAGAAGACGTCATACAAATATTATCTCATTGCCTACTCCTCTATCAGCTAGAGTAATGAAACTCCACCTTAAAACCTTGAACTTGTGTAGTAAGGTCAAGCGCCACGTGATTATGAAATACATTCAATAGGGTCTCCCTTCCGACCTTTGAATACATTTAAAATTACGAGGTCAACATCATAAAAGGGACAACCAGTTTTATCAAAATAGGTATTATATAATCTATAGAATGTTTTATGAGCACATAAAACGGCGAGGGGACACCCCTGTTGGTTCCTAAAGCGAGTACCATAAACACGAGAATTGAATGCTGAAGCCTACAATGGTCGGCAGAGTTATACAATCCATTCAGTGCGAATTTGAATAGGGAACGATAAATACTTTTTCTTTTTTTTTGGTTAAGGGCCTTTTGAATTTGGAAGTAACGACCACTTTATACCGGACTAGGGTTGTCACTAAATAATGCGAATTGTAGGGACTTTAGTCTAAAAGGAGCGTAACATTAACGGACATTGAACACATTGAAAGGCAAGTCCAGACTGAGGTATGGGAATTTTGCAGATTTATAAAATTAAGATTGAGTAAGTAGTTAATATTTATGCTTTCACAAATTCAAACAAACAAACAAATTAATTGCTCGCATTTATTAAAATAAAGACAAAAAAACTTAGTAATAAAACTAATCTACAAAAATTATATAACGATGTACACAGTCATAACATAACAATTATATCAAACTATGAATGCACAAGGTCATGAACAACATTGTGTATCTATCTAGCTAGCTAGTATGCTAGATAGTTAGATTATCTATAAAGTAACTGGAAGACAATTATACATTATCTACTAGGGTAGCAAATACCTACCTACTCAATTTTTCACGGTCGATTAATCGTATACGTGCTCCTCGTTTCTGACCGTAAGAAGATAATAGCAAATCGTAAAGAACAACAATGTTTTTCATATGCACTAGATGACCTCAGCCGGCGGAAACTTACTACTATAAATATATTTTTTTTATCGAAACTAATTAAATGACTTCGAATAATTAATTATTTAAAAACTTCAGTGTAGTTTTTATGATGTTCTGTTCGACAAGAATCAAATTCTTTTTCGACGTCAATCTCATTCGTCTCATACGTTCGTCGTTCTCATAATAATCATAATCATTTATTATTGTCAGAATATGGTACATTATTATGGTCATAAGATTAGTCAATGGTATCATCACATTCTGCCAAGTGTGGCGTGCAAATATTAGGTACACACATTTATAACTTTACAGGACAGAGATTATTAGGTCAGGTTGGTGGTGGTGGTTTGTTTGGTTTGTTCATCTCGTCGAATGTAATTAAAACAATGAAAGTAACTAAGTAATAATATTGAAACCCGAAACCGAAACTTCCCTTTGAGGGAGTTAATTAAAGTAATAATGTCACTTAGATACAGCACTAGACTTTTACCTTTGTCAAAGGCTACGAACAATGTTTAACACTGTTCCATTTACTAAGCTAATTAATTATGTACAATAGTACCTACATAAAACACTTGTATACCGTGCTTGCGATTGAACAATAGTTCTGCTAAAGATATTAACAATACGGTTTCCTAGGAAGTATAGCGGTGAAAGTTTGTAAGCCTTTGAATAACGATCCAATCCAAGATATTTGTTGAGAACCAACTTAACTGGCGGATACAAATGGTTTCCTAAAGCTAATATTGCTTCTTATATCAATCGTTATATTAAACAGCAAAAATATTAATCTAAAGGCGGATGATACTAATATGATTTTATAAACTAAAACTTTTGATAACAATTGTAAAACTAGGTAGACTAAAGTAAATGTATAATGTTATGCTAGGAGTAGCAACAAAATAAAAACAAAATGTTAAACATATTCCCCAAAAAATAAAAATAAAACTTAACTATGCACTTAAGTGACGTGTTAAGTACAATGTTAACATATAAGTAAAGCTAGTAAAAGTAGAGGTACCAAAGCAGCGCAAAATAGGACTGAAGTTTATTACTTCAAATTAATAAAAACAAAATGTTAAACCTGTTCCCCAAAAAATATAAACAAAACTTAACTATGCGTTTAAGTGATGCGTTAAGTAAAAAATTAACATCTAAGTAAAGCTAGCAAAAGTAAAGGTACCAAAGCAGCGCAAAATAGGACTGAAATTTATCACTTCAAATTACATACTAACAAAATTACTGTCGACGTTAGAACACAAGTCTGACGTTGATTTTTTACACTAATGCCCGTTTTCTCGAACGAAAATTTTCGACGCATCGAAATCAGTGATGCGATTGGCTGTTGCTTTATATTTTCTCCTTTGTCTCTAATTTTCATATGTCAATGTCATGCATACATTTACATGGTTACTGAAATGCCAATTTTTAAATGTTAATTAGTAAGTGACAGTGCTGTTGATGTGCTTATTCTAAATAAATAATTCAGTCAACCAATCCCAGCAGGTTACTAGCGTTAATTTTCGCTCCAGAAACCGGGCCTAAGTCATGGCCCGTTTCAACGCCTTCGGATGGATGAGTTAGAAAACTAATCATACAGATAATTTCAAACAAATTCTATTCCTTTTCCAATTTATTAAGTAAATAATCCTATCCGAAGACTGAAACAAGCCCTTGCACTGGCCCCCGCGCGTGATTTTTACATACAAATTCAATAAAAACGCGCTTTCGCGCGGGTCTGCCTCAATTTCCCGCGCCCCGCCTTTCACATATTGTTGACTTACATTTTCAAGTTAGTAAAGCACAGTTCGAAAGGAATAGGAGCATGAGTTACTCCCAGAACTCCTTCTAAAGGAGGAATGTCTTCTCCCTCTGGCATACTGAATTCAAAGTTGTTCATGATATTGGAGAAGAAGAGGAAGAGTTCCATTCTTGCTAGCATGTTCCCGATACACATACGTTGGCCCGTTCCGAATTGCATGAAACTATCGGTAACAGTAAACTTGCCTTCCTTGATGAATCTTTCAGGTTTGAAAAGTTCTGGCTCCGGGTAGATGTCTGGGTCCATGTTCATTTTGTTGATCAGTGGTATGATGTGAGTGCCGGCTGGGACAGTGTACTTCCTAATTTTCCAATCCCTGTAGAAGAAAAAAACATTAAAACTATCGTTTTGGGACTTGTATTAGGGCCTTGGGGTCCGAGTGCCCACTTAGTTTTTCGAGTCATCGCCAAGCGGTTGGTCGACTCTTCACGTGACAAGAGGGCTGGCCTATGTTTTTTCCAAAGAATTTGCATGGCAGCATTGCCATACAACATGGCAATGCTGCCAGCCATTAATTGGGCATTTTTCCTGTAGAAAGCAATGCGGACGAATTTTTTGATGCCCTTTGATTATTTCTCCTCCTTTTTATATAAGTACTTACACATATAATTATTATTTTAAGACTGTTAGCTTTTTAAATTATATAAATATTATCTTGGAAATTAAAACTATTGATTATATTATTTAATAAATATATGCAGGTATCTATTTAATTAATCGTTTTTATTTCTGTACTTACTCATTATTGTCTCTGAGATCTAGGTTTGGTACTTAATGACTAAATAGATTTATTTAAAAGTCATAATATTTTAATGGCGGATTAATAAACAACTAATACAACTTAATGTTCTTGTAATAGGCAGCACGTTTTGATAATATTATTCTAAACCATTTATTACAATCGATTATTATAGTTATGACAGGTGGCAATAACTACCTATTAAAACTATTGCCAATAAACTGGTTCAGGGTTAGTCAATAAATATTTGATATGCATTCTGTTCACACTTTATCTTAAATTATCATCTTAATGTTTCCTGGCAAAAAATATTTGTGCGTTAGATAACAAAATATTTTGATATGGTAACTAAATCGAATCTCGCTTAATTTAAATGCTAACTCAAATTGGGATGCATACAATGATGTATGACGTAAGTAATTTAAAAATTTGGCGAGTTTGTAAAGTGAGTTTGCATGTAGGGGGTCATCGGAACTAGGTACTAATCCGATTCCGAAGTCTTTCACTAATGGGAGGCCCGGAGGCTACATTATCCCTGAATGTCATAGGATATGTTTTAAGCTAAAACGAGAACATTCACGCGAACGAAGTCGCGGGCAGAAGCTAGTTAGTAGAAGAATAAACTGGCCTTTTTCGGACAGCAATTAAACTTTTAGGCTTTATAGCTCAACGCTAAAGACCATGAAATAACCATAAGTTAAATGAGATGATCATCTTCTCAGATAAAAAACAAGATATTAACTTACGCAGCATTAACATGCGTAGTGCCCAAAGGCACGATGGATGCTATCCTCATAGTCTCCAACAGCACAGCTTCAATATACGGCAGTTCCAGGCGATGGGCCATGGTCACCAGTTCACCAGGAGCTACCACCTTCCTCAACTCAGTCCGCACCTTATCAGCAGCTTCTGGGTTCTTTAGCATCATGACAAAAGTCCAGAGCAGTGACGTCAGCGAAGTGTCCATTCCCGCAGAAAATAGATCGTTCATGACTTGCACTATTTGTTTTTCTGAAAATGTTTTGTAGGTAAGTATTAGAATTTGTTTAACCGCTCAAGGACCGCGGGACACCGATCGGTGACCAAACAATAGAAAATCAATTGTGTCTCATTAGCGGAGCTTGACAGATTAAAGATTTTCTTTATAGAAATAGAAATATCTGTAGATAACTGATATAGAAATAAGCAGCTCCTCTACATATTATATAGTCGTTTAGTTAAATAATTTTGGCTTAAATTCATAGAATAAGGGATTTAAAAAAATAATTATACAAGTACTGGGGATCTACGACCAAAGCACGAAGTCTGTAGTTTCGATCGAAGTTACGGGCGTATCCTACGTCGTAGGTGCGAACATATTATAATTAGTTACGGGCCTAAAATAAGAATGAATGACAACACGAATTGACAGTTCTTATTCCTACTCCCAATATGAAATTGCCCGCCCGAAAAATTGAACTTGGCACTTGTTTTGACAGATCAACTACTTTCAGACGGGTCCGTATCTTCGTTTATTTTCGTTGGATCCCACTTTTGAATCCCATTTTTTAGGTATTAACGATGGATCCCGTTTGCTATTTCCGTTGAATCCCATATTATAACACCATGTGTACATTTCAGAAGAAAAGTGATTTACCTTTATCAAACACTAAAAAGAGATTATTTTTAGTGGGTTACCCGGAACTGAACTAGTTAGATTAGGTTAATTGTTAAAAAAAAACAATGTTAGGTTAGGTTAGGTTAAAACTGTAACCCCTACGCACGAGCCGAGCGAGCGAAGCGAGCGGTGCCGCGGCAGCGGCCGGCGAGTGCCAGAAACGACTAGATTATATAGAAAATGAGTTGTTTGTGAAATAAATAGTATACGAAACGTTGGTTGTAAACTAAAGATTTCAATGGAGTTTTGGTGAAACATTAGTGAACCCCTCATTTTATTATAAACAATTTTGTTGTTGAAAGTACCCGCATCAACGGAAATACTTTTCGGGATTCAACGACAATAAAACGTAATTATCTTGCATTTTTTAAATTCGGGATCCAACGGAAATACATAATAATGTTTTGCGGGATCCAACGCCAAAAATATTAAAATGGGATTCAAAAGCGGGATCCAACGGAAATAAATCCGTATCTTCATTGACGGACTTAAAAAGTAGACCCCAGGACCGGTCGACGTCCTAGCTATCTCCAGCAGTGGACATATTTGAGCGGAAATAATGATAATAATTAATTACGAATGTGTAATTTACCTGGTTCAACGTCAGGGAATATATTCTTCTTATCATTCTTGTCCATGGACTTTTCCTCTTCAATTTTGTCTAGATAGTGGTCCAACAGATCTGCTGGTTCTTTGCGGTCCATTGAACTAGCGCGTTGTTTAATACGCTCGATTATATGGTCGTGGTGAAACTTGCTAATATCCACCAAATTTCTTTTAATTTCGTTGATTACTGCCTTTTTACCCGGGAGTTTCTGAAAAAGATATTCAGTATACAATTTAATTAATTGTATACTGTATATGATGGATGACTCATCGTTTCGGCTCGCTACGTGTCTCCGCTTGGGTGCACCTTGTGTTGCTCCGCATCGATGTCACTGCGGTGAAGCTGTCGACAGTCTCGGACACCATGGCCTGTCCTGCTGCAGGAGCGCAGGTCGCATAGCACGGCACGCCAGCATCAACGATATTATTCGTCGAGCCCTTGTCACCGCCGGCGTACCAGCGGTGTTAGAACCAAACGGCTTGGTACGTGATGATGGGAAGAGACCAGACGGTATGACGTTGTTGCCTTGGAAGGTGGGTAGGCCTTTGGTGTGGGACGCAACATGTGTCGATACCCTTGCGCCATCTCATGTTCCTAGCACTGCGGGCTGTGCTGGCGCCGCTGCTGCAGCTGCTGAGACCCTCAAGCGGCGCAAATACTGTAACCTTATGGGCAACTACAGCTTTGAGCCGTTTGGGGTCGAAACGCTCGGGTCATGGGGCCCGAGCGCGCGTCTCCTTTTTAAGGAAATTTCTCGCCGGCTAGTCGATACTTCACGTGACCAGAGGGCTGGGTCGTTCTTTGGCCAAAGAATTAGCATTGCCATTCAACGTGGCAATGCTGCCAGTCTTCTGGGCACGTTTCCGGATGACAGCGATGCGGATGAATACTTCGACGCCTAAGTGTCCTTTGTTATTTTTATTTTTATATATTTGTATTGTAAGTTAGTTAGTCGTTTATTTTAGTATCTAGTGTATATAGTTAATTGAAAATTGAATTAATATAACTCATTTTTTTTCATTAATTGTTTCATTTAAGAAAATGCTTTCGTAAAACAGCACGGTCTAACGGTTTGAAAGTGCGTCAAATGCTTTAGTAAGTTCAACGATTTAATATAACTGAGTATTAATTGAAAAAGTTTCGTATAAAAGTTGTAAGAACTATTCAAGGTCCTGGTTAAGATCCTGCTACATTTCTCGTATGCAGTTACTTTTTCCTCAACGGGTTAGCAGAATTTCAGGCACCTACGGCTATAATTCCTCAGAGACAAGAGTAATTTATTGGGTTTAAAATTGAGATAGACTATGGACATTGGTCACAGGACAGTCCCTGGTATGAGTACATTTTTCCTTAAGTTTAATAGACGAAAGAGTAAATCGAGATATTTTATTTAACTTTTATTAAACTCGCATAGTAGGTAGGTCCTAAAGGAGACATCATTATATTTAAGTGAAATGGTAGGTATCACAAAAAAAAAACAGCTATTATTTGGACTCAGTATCCGCGGAACATAGACTAAACTTAGAATTGCATATGACATTGAAGAAGTCATTGGTACAGGCGTTGAACCCGCAACCTTGACCGTTAGCAGTGGGTCTGTGAACCTCCGGCACTATGACTATTGAGCTCAACGTAGCGTGATGACCGTGTACTAGCGAAAATATAATTATTTTGAATCACATCAGAATCAGTTTCGTCACCGTGAATAACCACTTGACATTTAGAAGAAATATTCCAAATTCCATTTCAATCCAATAAGTTAAGGATTGTTTTCCGATTTCTTCGAAATCACAGAGACCTTTCGGGGCCGATCAGTTAGGCATTTAGTTACCTAATAATAAGCGTAACTTACCAGGTAGCCTTTCACGTGTTCACCAATAAGCACCAGCCCAAACAGCCTCATGCCTCTGGACACCCTCTCGTTGAACATGGTGAAGGCTTTGTCATTAGCTTCAAAGCGGAAACTCATCATCAGCTGGCAAATGACGTTGTGAATGTGTCTTCCGAACAAATGTGACGGGTTTACAGCTTGCCCTTTAGCGTCGTTCAATTGTGTGATCAATTCTTCGATTTCCCTCTGAAAAAATGTAATCTTTAGTACCTAATTACCAGAAACACTGTTTCTAAATACTAAAATGTTAGTATTTAATCATTTCATTACAAAACTTACAGTGATGTCTTTTTCGAAGCGGGTGTTGGGCCAGAGCTTGACTCCAAGAGCCCGGAATTTTTCATGAAGGAACTGACGCTGCCTTTTCCAGAGGACTCCTTCACTTGTGATTATTCCTAAAAATCAATAATACCTAATAAATGTAAAATGTCTGACCTAAACGAGTTTTTAGATATTGTGAAAAGCGTAACGGGTTTAATGATGTAAGAAGGACAGCTTATTGCTACATAAAGAAATACATAAAATAATAAATAATTCTATATGATTAAGTAAGTATATAGTGTTTCTTACCCAATCCTTCCAAAAGATTCATCAACGGAGTATGAGGTCGGCCAGTAGAGTCATTCCTGCTGAAGAACTCCTTCATCAACTTCGTGGAGCCGAGACAGACAGTGAGGTTGCTGCCCATTTGGATGGAGAACACGTCGCCATATTGTTTGGACATGTTCAAATAGACCAGGTGGGGAGGCCTGCGGTTCAAAAACGGCAGGATACCCAGCAGTGGGATACCCCATGGTCCTGAAAGTAAGAGAATTTATTAGTAGAGAAAATTAACACATTTCATTATTTAAAGCGGTAGGTACTGGCCTAAATGAAGTGTAAGATCCTGGGATATAATCCTGGTCATCAGGACACTCTTAACTTTGCAAGAATTCTTAGAGTTGCTCCAAAATTAAATTATAAGTAGTAACTAGAATCTTGAAGGGCCGAATGCCCTCAAACATGGAGACGAGACGTTGCGAATGTTGGCTAAAGATTGCAAAAGAAACTACATTGAAATCCACATCCGATTTGGACCTAGTGGGACCTGTGTCGTAGTGCTGAAAGTTTTAAAATATTAATACCTCCTGTTCTTTTTGAGGTAACATCCTATTTTCGCAAATTAATAGATGATTAGATCAAGATACATTGCTACTAACTAAAATAATAATATATAGTAGGTATGTATGGCTTTAATAAATTCATTATAAAATAAATAAAAAATGGGGACTTACCAGGCGGAAGACTTTTATAATATTTAACATTTTTAAGTATTATCCAAAATAATAACGTTGAATACATAAAAATACGTATATTAGCACTCGATAAATAGTTAATTGCTAGTATTATAAGACAATAATAAAGGAAGCTGGGAAACATTTTTTCTAAGGGTAAAAAAGCTTTAAAAAAATATAATATTGAAAAACAAGATATAATTTGATTTCAGGATCAGCTGTTTTTTTTTTATTAGCCAGCCGCACTTCAATAAATTTAAAAAACAAATAATTAGCAAGCAAAATACTGCTTGCGTTAATATCGCTGAAATTAAAATTACCAAAAAGGTCTGAAAACTTTTTTAAATTAAAATACATATAAAGCACTCAAACCAACTGAATTGTAAATGCAATTTTTATTTTATATTTTTCGTAATATTATGTAACTGCGGTGCGAAAACTTGACCGAGAGTGTGCAGAATACTATCCGGTTTTGAATAATGATCCAAGGTGCTTTGCGTCGTTTTATATATAGTACTAAGCGGCCGCTGCCATTTTTATCTATTACGTGTTGAATTGATTTGCTGATAAATATTCAAGTGAACATGAATGAGTACTGGAATATCGTATTATCATTTGCGACACATGTATGGTTATCATATGTGGGTTCGTTGACCTGATTTGTCACCTGTTTGATCGGACGAAGAACTAACACAGTTTATGTAATTTAAAAAAATGTTTTATCTTTCTAATCGTACGTTACTTTGCGTAAAAAGTGCTTATCATAACTTTCTTCACTACTGACCTGGTGACCTAAAAAACTTTTGCTGTTGAATAGGGCTGTTTTGCCGTCGAGATTTATTGTTAGAGACATTTAGGGCACCTAGGGCATTATTGATGCATTTTAAATATTATTATTTTTAGAAGACTTTAAAAGTTAACACATAGAAAAAGAACAAATGCTATGCTATGGTAGTCAGTTGTAGCGAAAATCGAAAGTTGTTTTTATACTTAGTAAGTTCATTAAACTTGGATTAGGAGTGTAGGTACCTACAACATTTTTATTACGAATTTCAGTATTTGGTGAATAGATCACCCAGGTGCATGTAATTTTTTTTTATTATGTGATTGTCCTGATTTTACCTCCTTTATCAGCAGGTAAATTTCAGGGTTATTTAGAGATAAAAAAAATCTGTATTAGACATTTGCGAGCTCATTTATGGACAAGGAATAAGTAAGTGGGTCAAACTGGTGCATAGGGAGTTTCATACTAATAAAAAAGTGATTGTTTTTACATATAACCTCCTCCATTTTTTCGTCGGTTAAAAAGGATGAATGAAAGAAAATCTGGGTTTCCTCGTGGAGGATAGGAGTTCTTAGAACTAACTAATTATTGCATTTCAATATGATAAGTACCCGATGCAGCTGCCAATGATCGAAAGATATACATCATTATGATAGAGTACTGAAAGTGCATTGACCTCATTCGACCACGATCTGCCATGATAAACACTTTATATAACGTCGTAACATATTTGCCCTTGTCATTTGACATTTTGCCTTGATAACTCGCTCAGTGTATTTCTGTTTCCGTATTTATATTTGGCAAACACGTCTAATCTATTTAGGTACAAAAACTTGGAAGGCTATCATCATAATTATGATGTTAGGTAAACTGCGTTCCTAGTGATGACTCGTGATCTTGAACTTCCCCTGATGCACTAATGACACCGGATGGTATCATTAGTGCATAATTATGGTGCAACTAATATTGTCACATTTAATGGACTCGCCAATTAAGAACGAAAACATTAAGAACACATATTAACAGGCGTGTGACGTGGCTCATTGGTAAACGTAGGCACTTTGCGGAGGAAACCTTTAAATAAATGGGGTTAAACCATCTGTAACAAAAACAGTAGAACTCCTTTTGGGGTCAAACACTTACAAGTATTATATAAAAACCGTAGGTATTCATATCGACAAACACAAGATAATGTTCCTACGTATTTATTAAAAAAAACTGTTGCGCAAATAGGTATTAAGAATACGCGCGAGTATTATATATGTCAACAACCTCTATTGTAGGGGAATAAACTATGAAGGTCATCACATTACTACGTGTGAAGGACTTACATAAGCAGCTATCGAGATTGGATAACAGTTTATTGACCTTTATCGCTACGGTTGTATTCCGGGTTGAACGCTCTGACAAGGACGTTCAATAGCACGTTATGCTCAGCAAATTATAGTACACGTGGTCATGCTGTTAATTTATTTTATACCTACCTCACAGTACAATTAAAGTCCATTTTACTTTATCTATTTACACGTCTTAATGACGATGATTAATAGAAATTCTACTACTACTAAATTAATTAAGGAATCGGTTGATGAACTTTATACAGAATGTAATGTTGTTGGTGGGTCGACCTTGAGAAGTTTTTGTGTATTTATAACGATGACCCTGCATGACCAACTCAGGAAGTTCTTTGCACTATTAGATCTGAAGTCAACGTACCTGCCTACTGCAAATCTAAATAAAAACTACAACGATCTCCCTGAGTTTTTCTTGGGAATACCCTACATGTATCTACAAAAATCTATCTAGGTATGTAGCTATTTAATTATTTATTTCGAGAAATTCTCGTTGATAGCAAAAATTATCATTATCTTATTGGTTTTGATGAAAAAATATAATATAATATCGTGTCAAATCAATAAAGCAAAAAAAAAAAAACAAGTATGAACACTTCCGTAATTACTCATTGAGGCCTCGAATGTGCACTATTTTATCTACTTTGGCAATCGCGGATCTAATATCAAAGAAGACCAAATTGAACTCAATTGAATGATTACTTTGATGAAAATTGACGAGATAAAACTACCAGCTGAACAAAAATTGGAGCAATAAATCGATTTCCGAATTCGCTACTTGCCGCTGCTGCAATGAACTGGCGTGTCATACGATTTGAAAAGGATTTTAACTTTTAAAATATTATTAACTAAGGGCTGTTTTTTCAATAATCATAATTTATATCTTTTACAAACCTTTCGAAGTAACAATCATTTAATTTGAGAGTTTAAAGGAAAGTGATATTTATTGAGGAATCCTGGGAAATTTTCAAAAATACATGAAAATTATTGTCTAATTCCATGAATTTATAAATTACCTACAAGTCACCCTGTATACAAAGGCTGTCAAACCGCAATATTTATACCACAGATAAAAATTATCTGACTGTTGAAAAATCAGGCCTTAATGGGTTTAGCACTTTGATAAAAAATATCGTTAATGAGTTATGGATTCCCAGCGCCCGAATCTATGACGAGGTAATATGTATAATGTGTTTATTACAAACTTTGTATAGAACAGTGGGTTTTATGACGTGCAGTAAAATTTATAACAGCTGATTATGTAGGTCAATAGATGCAAAGTATCAATTTACAATTTTTACTGACAGTAATAAAAATATGTTTATATGTTCCACAAGGTAGGTACGACGTCTATGTATTTTAAAATTTTCCTATACTTACCAAATAATAACATTTTTTAATGTACAATCCATTCTTTTTTACGCGTGAAAAAATTCATGGATGTTCTCCCTAGGGCGGGTGCATCGGGTCTCTAAAGACTGAAAATAGGTGATCAATGAGCATTTCCATTTAGCTCATTCATTTCAGCCGAAAGACGTCCACTAGATTGATGCCGATGATTGGGGCAGGCTAGGGCCTGCAGCTAGCAGCTGCTGGACAAGGGCCTGCCCCAATCATCGCTGCTTCGTCCGGTTCTGTGATTCCCGCAACCAGCGGATTCCTGTATGCGGTCGCCGCTCCAAAACCTTTCGATCCCATCGGCCATCTGTTCTGCGGGCAATGTGCCCTGCACTGCCACTTAAGTTCCTCGGGCTATATCGGTTACCTTGGTTCTCCTGCGGATCTCTTCATTCCTGATCATTTACCTAGTACTTACTTATTTTTAGTGTAGCATCTTTTGCTTTTGGTTCGTTTTCAGCTTTGCATAGCTCATTTATTTTTCTGGCTTTCAATTATTTTGTTCTGTTTCAATTTAATTCTTCCTTTAACAGTTACCACTTGTAATTAAAAATAACTATATGTATATTAAGTACCTATTTTTGTTGTAGTGACTCCAAAATTAATTTAACACGCAGGAATCAGGATGCTCCCTGAAACATGTGCGTTACCTACCCAATTTAATACCAGTCTCATTTTCACATTTAAAAAAATATATTGTCACATTTGTTACCAATGAATGAGTAACTAGTAAGTATGGTATCTACGGATGACAATATAATATAATAATACGGGGACTATTACAGTTTATAACGACTATATACAGTGCCCTCCAAAAGTTAGTAGACATTTTTCCACTTCAGCTGTAAAACACCATATTATGATTTAAAATTCTAGTGATCCAAACGTTTGAACCCGTTGGATGCGAGAAGCACAGAACCGGTCGAAGTGGAGTGCTTGGGGGAGGCCTATGTCCAGCAATAGACGTCTTTCGGCTGAAATGATGATGATGAAATGTTTGAACTGTTATAACGTATGTTATTGACTAATTCAATTACCTGCGACTTATCATAAAAATTATTCGAGAAATCAATAAGTGATTTTTTTAAACTGTAATGTGGCATCATAGCTGAAATGGAAAAATATCAACTAACTTATGGAGGGCACTGTAGATACTCGTACTACAAGTTATTTATTTTTCTAACATCTACTTGCTTATTATTGAAACGTCCCGATTTAGTATAATATGGCCGGCTTTGTTTGTAACGAAGAATCACTGACTCCTAAGACACAGACACCTACACCTAGTTTAGGTAGTCTGAGTATTAAAATTATTGTGACCTAGTTATAAGCCTTATATGCTCTTAGTCTTTGGATATTGTCATGTGATGGCTTTTGGTAAAATAAAAATTATTAAACGAGAATCCTTTGCCACCTTGGTGTGGTGAAGGCTACGAATAATAAATGGTCAATGAAAAATTAGTAACCTGTTAAAAAAAGAAGTCCAGACAGTAAATTATGTGTAAAATATGAAATATTAATGGAACTGTGTAAATCGTTTTTAAAAAAAGGATAACACATTTTTTAAAAGGTGTGTTTTTCATTTCATTCATTAAAAAAATATGGAAGCAAAATATCGGCAATGATTCTTTAATAAATAAAGATCAATTTATTTGACTTCAATGGAAACTAAATATTGAATCATTAAAAATACAATAGTATATCGATAAATTATTATATGTAGGTTGATCGTTTTTTTCTGAGCATTGGAAGTTGTGCAATTCAACAAAATAATTTAAAAAAACCTATAGTTTCGATATAACATCTTTAACCGGTCAAGCAGTAAGCAATAAAAAATCAATTGTGTCTCATTAGCGGAGCTTGATAGATTAACATCATAATCAGCCTATAATGTTCCAACTGCTGGGACAGTCCTCCTGTCTGTGAGAGGGATCGGACTATAATCCACAACGCGGGCCCAGTGCGAGTTGGCGGATGACACATGTTTACGAATTTTTGGACGATCCAGGACATGTCTGCCGCATGCCGGACAAACTGTGGGCCCAAATAACACAGAACTGGTGCCCTGAGACAGTGAGGCGGGGACCCAGCAGACCACGTAGGAGATGGCGGGACGAGCTGGATAGCTCTCTCTAACATTTACTACTCTGAAAAGCCCTGATATACCTTATTCTTTATTTCTGGTTTTAAGTACGTGTAACTACTGAGTTTCGAGTTAATCGGACCACGCATTGAAATTCTTCAGTACAAACTTGAACACCCTCTAATCCCCCTATAATTAAAAAAAACAAAATTAATGACTTTATTATCTACTTAGATAAGTATTTGTGCCAAGTTTCAAGTTTATTAAAATTAAAATATTTTCAAAAAAATTTTTTTAGTTTAAAAGAATGTATTCATGAAATAACAAACCTACATATATGATGGGATAGCCAGCACTGGTCAGACAGCCAGGTGATACCGGTGAATACAGAATATTTTTCAACTTCGATACAAAATACAGCAGGAAAAAAAGAATGGGCAATATTGAATTGAACCTCTAAAAGACCGATTGATAAAGATACAAAACTATTTTTTTTAAAGAACTCTGTCAATAATGTATTTTTACTATTATTTTTAATAAATCGAAATTAAACAGTAGGTAATCGATTTCATGTAATGGTTGTAATTGTGCTAAAATTCTCTAAGATGAATTTTCTGCAGGCCGAGTCGCGGGGCACCTAGCTGCTAGTACACACATTTGAATTCTAGTACAGCATTAATGTGGGTCATCAATTCTCACGATTCTATTATGTTATGCCTACAAATCTGTCGAGCAAGTATTGAAGTGTCATCGACCCCGAGCGTACTAACCTATATTACTTGTATTTTTCTTTAGGCCTTTTGCACATGATTCAGTTGTTTTTATATTTACTGATTATTTACGCACGTACCTACCTACTTATTGCTCTTTCAGTGTTTCGTATTTTCTACCTATGTTTATTATACTTACCTGTAAACTTTCGTTGTTGTAGATAATTAGGTGCAAATGATCGCTACGCGAATATTATATTTTGGAGGTCGTTACGGACCTGCAAAATTACAAGCATGAGAATTATTGTTCAGGGCAGGCTTGAATAATTAGAAACGAATTTACAATTGATTATCTAAACGCTACAGCCTAGCTTTACAGCAAAAATTACCGTTTAGCTATACCACCTTACATTTGCTACGAAACTGCTACGAAATTCGTAGCGGTATTCTTCTCATATTATACAGTGATGCGAATTAAAACTGAAATCACAACAATGACGCCGATTCTCTTGTTCACAAACTAAACTAAATTTAAGTTCAGTGCATCTTTTTCTTTCTATTTCATTAAGAAAAGGACAGAAGATAAATATTAGTTTAGACTAGACCAGTCAAATTAGTCCGTGCCTGACGTAAATTGACGTATTTATAATAGCCAATTTTTTAATCACGTCAATTTATTGTCTATGGAGTATCTTAATTTGACAGGACTAATCTAATATTTATCTCCTGTGCTTTTCTTAATGAAACAGAAAGAAAAAGATGCACTGAACTTAAATTTAGTTTAGTTTGTGAACAAGAGAATCGGCGCCATTATGCATTTTTTAATACCGTTTCGTAACCATTTAGTAAAATATTGATATGAAGTAAGAGTCCAGAAAACAATACCATATTTGGTAGTTGGCGTGCAGCTGTGCCGACCACCCACCAGTCAATAAACAAATTCGGCCATCCTAATTGTCTGTATCGGTACTTCACATTTCACTTTCGTCGAGGCGGTACGAGCCCGCGGCGAGCAGCCCGGAGTCGATGAACCCGTGTCCTCGCGGCCGCGTGCCGATTAGATAATTTCCGCGGTGCGTTGTCAAAATACTCATGACCCAATGGTACAGTGAATACGCGGCCGTTGAACCCACAGCGGTCGCGCAAATAAAGATACGTGATTCGAGTTTATAGCGTGCTGTGTTTCGATAAAAAATCGCTATCGGTTCAAAATTCTTTTTAGTTTGACACTATCTCGGATTTGTATGTTGTTATCTTACAAGATTAGGAAGCTACATATCTATCTAGTATCTTTAACCTAATTTTAAGGTGTTGCGTAGATAAGATATTTGATAAATGATTTGATAAAACAAAAGGCTTTTAGATTTTTTTTTCCCTTTTTAAGTTTTTGGTCATTAGGTATTGGTCCTTGTCCATGCTCTGTTTACACTTTCACTGATTCAAAAGTACCAAATTCGTACCTGTCTACTTCCAACAAATAGATACTTCTGAATTTCAGCAAGGTTTCAGCGCAAGAAGAGTTCCGTTCATGTCGGACTACCATAGTTGTCGAAGTAGCACGTTGTCGAAGTCGCATCGTTTCCTAGTTAAGTCATGTCGAAGAAACGCTTTATCGGAGTACAGTAGTGTCGGACTTAAGGCATTTCGAACTAAAGTATTGTCGAAATAAAGACGTGTCGGAGTTCCGTAGTGGCGAATTAAAATCTTGTCGTAGTAAAGTTTTTCGAAGTTCAGTTGGTAAGTCCCTATAATTTTATGTCCTACGGCGCCACAAAACTTCTGAGGAAAAGATAACATCTAATAAAACGATCGAGTTATCGAAACCGCTCCCATTTATCCCTTTATCTTATAGTAACAAAATCGGAGAATTTTCGCAACTTTGTCTTTCAAATGTTAGCGAATTACACGATATTGACACACGCACGCGCCTCACTGCCAGATAACTTTCATGTTACCCTTCAGAATTTGACAGTTATCTTCTGATAACTCAATAATGCTACGCAATAATGTAGATTACAGAAGCTGGCGTAAACTAGATATGAAGAGGCATTTTTTTCGGGTTGGCCATCCACGCCGCAGTGCACAGCGATTTGAAGTGGGGGCACTAACTTCCCGGTCGCCACCGGGTGGCAACTGGGAATTTTATTCCCGATTGCCACCTGGTGGCAATCCATGTGGGGGCGACTGGGAATATTCGAGGAATTGTGGTGTCACTTGCGAGAAACCTATTTCCATAAGTGGACTGCGTTGGGCTGAGTTCTCATCATCCTCTTATTCCAATTTATTGAGGGTCGCCGGTGACGTAGAAGAACCTACCTATGTCTTACTCTTCCACACATAGGTCCCTACTAACTCTCGACTCTCTCTCTCTCTCTCCAGTAGTCATCTCGATAGTCACTACCGTCCTTCGTATTCGTAGCCTTATCACAATCTTTCACACAATCCACCCTTTTCTTTAGCCTAAGTACTTCTTTTCCTGTTTTTGACACTGTCATCGCAATATCTTCGTCCTCCCGAGTCCTGCGTAATTCCAGGCTGAATTTAAATCCATTGAATAGAAGTTGTTTCCAATAAGAGGTCTTTTTTTTGCTTATACTCTTGTATCTAATTCATGGATGGTGTATAGGCAATCAGACGTCTAATAGCTTACTTACCTATACCTACCTACTAGGAAAGTCGAAATGACTCTGTCTAATGCGCAGGTACCTAATTGTGGTGATGTATGTATGATGGTAAAGTAGGTACAGGAATATATGCTTAAATACAATACAATGTGTATGAAACTATGTGTGGTTTTCCCCAAACCTAGAACAGGAACGGAAATTTCCTTATGTATGTCGAGCATACAATGATAAATGCGGTAGTAAATTCTGCAGAGAAGTTTTCCATCTAGGATGCCCGTTAAGCTGTAGAATATACGGGTGATTATTATTTGATGACGTCAATGGAGCAATGGAATTTGACTACAGTTCATCAACACACAATACATTGTCGGTAGTACCAATGAGGCTAATCTCCTGTAAGTTGGTACCTACAATGCCTACACTCGGTACCTATTTGCAATGTTTGTTACAAATAACTTGCTGTTTCGACAACAATTCAGCAATTGTGTAAGTATTTTAATTAACAATGAATGGCTCAGGGTTTTTCGGAAAGTTAGTGAGAGAAGGTTAGTTCGCTCATCTAAGCCAGTTCATCTGAGTAAAAATTCCAGTGTGCCAAAGTTTATACTTGTTCTAAATTAAATAGTTTTAATTAGTAGTACTTAATTAAAACTTATTAAGTTAATTTGTAGTCGAAGTAGTCTTCGGCTTAGGTACAATTTAAGAGTTGTTTTTATTTAAGTACTAGCTGCGCCCCGCGGGTTCACCCGCATAAGTGCCGATCCCGTGAGAATATCGGGATAAAAAATAGCCTATATGTTAATCCAGGGTGTCAGCTACCTCCATTCAAAATTGTATCAAAATTGGTCCAGCCGTTTGAGCGTTAAGAAGTAACAAACATAACACACACACACACACAAACTTTCGCCTTTATAATATTAGTGTGATGTGATATCCTGAAATACCGACCCTGTAAAATTTTCTGAATTCGTTTGATTTTCACTTTTAGAGCAATCAGTTTTGAGAATCAATTCAGTTCTGGCAGTCTTTACTTCTGGTGGACGCTGGTGATGGTGCCAAATAAGTAGCCAAATTCTGGGCCGAGTCCATTTAGATTGCTATCGACACGCTAAGAAGTCTACTAGTCTATGTTCTATTGTTTTTAAAGCTGATTAAAGCTGTATGTGCCAATTCCTTCTGGATACAAGACGGGATAGGTACCTATATCTTATGAAGCCTAGGTTGCTGATGTTGTCACTGATCGATCTGCTTAGCAGCGCTTTGGCTGTCTCGCATAATACTGTGAGCATTATGCTGAGCGATGGACGTTTTACGTAGATGTGACGCAAACTTTCCCCCAATCGCAAATAAACGTATTTTCTTTCTTTCTAAGGGTTACGCTACGACCGACGGGTCTACGACTGCTACCTGCGCGAATTGCTTCGGAAGGTCAATTATCATACGATGAAACTTACAATTAATATATTAATAGCCACCTTATTAATAAACGTTGTATATCATCTGTATGGTTACACAACGCTTTGTCTTCTTCTTTCAAAAATCAAATTACTGACGACTGAAAGAGAGAAATCGGTGTGTAACTATTCATCTGATATAATACGTTTATTAGTAAGGGGGTAATGTATAAGCTAAGGTAGCTCTGATTTTTGCAAGTAGCTTTCCTGTTAATTGTCACACCTTTAGAATTAAGTAGGTAAGTACCTATCTATCAGCAGGAAAACGTTACCTAATTACCTCCTTTAAAAATCATTTGACTATCCGAAATTCTGAAACAGAGCTTAACCTAAGGCGGGTCTTGATGATGATGACCTAGTCAGTTTTTACGTAGCTCTTGTTTACCCGCTTTTGTTTATTGTCCCTAGTTTAAATATGCAAGAAGTGCGGTATCGACATGAGAAAAAAAATACGAAGTAGGTAGGAATCCGCCTTCACAAACCCTCACGTGTTCGATGATGAAGACATGTAGGTGTCTATAATCAAATATGTAGGTATCTATGCGGAATATTTGTCAACTCCACGATTTACGAATGTCGCCAATTCATCGGGTGCCTACCGTACCAACCATTCGAAATGCATTTAGCAAGTTCAACGAACTCTTAGTCATAGTGATGTGTAGAAACCTATGTCGCCAAATAGGTAAATAAGCAGACACTACAAATGCTGAGCACAGAGCTGACATTATTCTTGATTAGGTAAGCAATATATCCGGTACTATGCACTCAAGTACAATACGGAAACATCTACTTACTAATATTCGGTAATTGCTGATTCGCATAATTAGTCGTACTTTGGTCTTTAGTAGGTTTGTCGCAGGTCACATCTCGGCGGTTGCGTGGCAGCAGATTTGAACGTGCATGATCGGTGAATGCACGCGCGCACGCCCGGGCGCGAGGCCGGCCGATCACCTCCTTATGTAACCCGCCATAAAGTGCAGCACGCTCCAAACAAACCACGTAAAGCGCGACCAAGAACACTGGTCTTTGATCTTGATGCGAATGCAGTAAGCCAATAGCCGATTATATTTGTTTGTTTTAAGCTGTTTAAATAGTTGCATTCGTTGGCAGGTCATTAACACTCCCGGTGTATCTAATTACGATAGGATGTAAACATCGCCCCGGTTCTAATTATAATTTATTTTTGTACTTTAGGATAACGACGTAAGTAAACACAAATAAAACTGGAAGTTCGTAGATGGAAAGATTTTATTTAAAAATATAGAATGCGTAACTTTTAACATGACACTATGTTAACAACGCAAATTTTATACCATGTACCATATTACCTATGTTGAACAAATAAAATACTTTGACTTTGACTTTGACATTAACTTATAATAAGTAGGTATATTATTTTAATGTGAGCAAGTTATGTGGACGTTAATACGTCCACATAACTTGCTCACATAACTTGCTGCAAATGCGATATCAATAAAATGACATTAAAATTTTTACTTTAAGCCCCATGTACACGGTGCCATAAAATTGAAAAACAACTGACTGGCGCCGTTTAAACAACACGTACCTACAATTGTTGCACGATACGGGCAAGTTAGTTGCTGATCAAAACTGGTGTAGGTGTAAATAGCACGTACAATAAAATCGCATGTGCAATAAAATCGCATTCAATTCTGGCATGAAAATGTTCTATCATTCAAACAAGAGGGAATGAAACGAGTAAAAAAATATCTTAAGTAGATGTTCAATAAAATTAAATAAAATATTTGGCAGCGTAAATTCAGACAAAACTTTCATGCAATAATTGCCTTGGTATAAACAGAAGTCGCATGCAATTCTTGAATGGCAATAATTGAACGTGGTTATAGCATGCAATTATTGCTCTTGAACGTTTCAGAAACTTGCACCGTGTAAATGGGGCTGAAGGCTGCAATTAAAATACAAAAAAATAAGGCGCTTATTGATAACATAAAAACTACCTATAACTTTTAATTTTCTCTCAATTTTTCACACTGATATACATTGTTTTACTTACCTAGAGTCCGACTAGCATAATTTACATAAATGAAGGCCATGTAGCCATAGTTAAAGATCATCGCCTCTGAAATTAACATATTAGACATTAGTTCAACAGAATAATAGTTCTAGGACAAGTTGTATTGTCATCTGGACTTCTATTATTACATGTTAACGTGACACACGCTGCTGAATAAATGCGATCAGTTCCAATAAAAATAAATCGATGTGCGCCTGAGGAAATAAGCCTAGCAACACACTAGAGGGAAACGCTGCCAATGAAACGACGTAAAGTGAAAAATTTTGCACCATCAATACTAAGCCAGTGATCGTCGGAATAAAATTTGATGTAGCCTATTTATTAATATACAATTACAATGTCGTGGACAACCGGCCGCGTTTCGAGATAATGTGATATAAGCTTTACAATCACACTAAAGTGCAAGATAATAAATTCAATTTTATGTACATTTAAGTATTATGTATAATAAATAAGTAAGTAGTATAACCAGTTACGTAGCTACACAAGTAATTACAAAATAATCCCAGTCTTTTGTTAATGTTTTGAATCACAGAAAACAGTCCCCGAAGTTGGATATTTTAATCAAAATCTCAATTTTTTTTTTTCAAGTTTTATTTTAAAATCTCAATTCGGTTTTCAGATACCTATCGGTAATGGTTTTTTTTATAAGTCTCTATGTATTAATATTCAAAACAGCCATATATTTATCATATTGAAATATAGTGTGAAGCGTTTTTGTTACAGTTGTATCCCAAAAAGGCCAAAAAACCAAGACCATTCTAAGAATTGTATTTTAGCAAATAGTCTTCGTGCGCGGAAATTGAAAAGCCACATCATTTCACAAAAACTATTCAAATATGAACTCTGCATTTAAAATAACCTCATACTGTACAATGACGGAGGTCAAAATGGTCCTCTGGTCACCGACCGATCGAGACAACAGATTTAGATATAGGAATATATCTACTTAATACTTATTTAGAATCACTTTATCGTTTTGTTTCGCTCCTTAATCAGACGCTTCACTTTTTGTTCATTTTTTTGTCTTACATTCGGCATTATTCACTCGAAACGTTTGGACACAATATGAATCATCAATTAAATTAAATGAGCAGATGAACGTCCATTCCTATGTAACTTTGTGGATGTCGTGTGAACTAGGAATGAAACAAAAATGTAAGTAGAGTACATTCACTCGACTGAAGCGTCTGATATCAGCTTTAAGAAGCCTCGTCCAGTGATCCTTGCTTGTGGCGTGTTACCCTCGAGTATGACGGAATCGAGCAGCTTCTGGGGGGCCTTAAGAACGGGTTTTCCAACGGCCGTCATCACCCGGCGCCTTGTTGTTTTTAAACCGTATAGATTAGCTTTATCTAACCTTGGAGTGATCCCTGTTTTTACGTACTTACATTCAGATTTTGGACGATTGTATTCGGTTCAAGGCTGATTATAAGGCTTACTGCTTGTCATTATGACATAAATGAAGTGTTCACATAAAGCGTGACTTGATAAAACTGCGGGGATTTTATCTTCATCAAAATTGAACGTTCTAGCTGTTAACAGTTCTGCGTCATTCCTTAATTATAGTAAGTAAGTAAGTAAGTAAATTTTATTTGTTTAAACATGGTGTACATGATAAATTGCATGCAGGATAATAATGGGGTACATAAAAGTTCAAACATGTTCAGCCGCATATCGTGGCGTACAAATTTGCAGGAAGAGATGGTGCATAAACCGTGATAATATAGGTATTCATCAAAATTACATTTCATCATTATTCATTATAAAAATCAAAGTAGTCATTAAATAAATTAGTTAATAAAATTATAAATTACTGTCATTAAAAATTTCAATTCCAGATTAAATGTCAAAAATACAACATTGTCATCTTAAAAACGAAGAAAGTTGTCCTCTTTCATAAATTCTGCTATACTGTAATATGCTCTTTCAGTTAGTAAACTCTTCAATTTAATTTTAAGAGCAGATATATTTAATTCTTTCCATGATTTTGGCAATTTATTAAAAATGGTCGGAGCCATGCAGAAGATGCTCTTACTCATAAGGGCTGTTTTAGCGCCGTGAACGCAGAGTTTGAAATTATCACGTCTATTCCTAGGGACAGCATCAGACAAACGCTGAAATAAATGCGAGTTGGATTTAATGAACATTACTGTTTCCAGGATGTATAATGAGGGCAATGTCAATATCTTACGTTCGATAAAATAAGGTTTACAGCTGTCAGTTGTTTGCAGTCTAAACATCGATCTAATGCACCTTTTCTGTGCCCGAAATGCTATTTCATTGTCCGTGCTGTTCCCCCAAAAAATGACTCCATATCTAAGAGTTGATTCGGCTAATCCATAGTAAGCAGTAATTAGCGCATCTGTGTTGAGAACCACAGCAAGCTGTTTCAGAGCGTAGGCTGCACTACTCAATTTTTTACTAAGTGCCTCTATTTGAGGTTTCCAATTCAATTTAGAGTCTATTATTAATCCCAGAAATTTTGTAGTGTCAGCTTCATTGATATTTATATTATTAAATTGAATATTAAGATTGTTGATTGTTTGTGTACGTTGTCTAAAGTGCATTACGTTAGTCTTTTTTAAATTAATTATTAAATTATTATCATTTAACCAATTTATAATAGATATTAGCGAATTATTAATGTCACGTTCATATGTGTTTATGTCATTACAAGCTATTGTCAAAGTGCAATCGTCAGCAAAAAGTGTCATCGGATGTTCGGTTATTTTAGGCAAGTCATTTATATACAAAGTGAACAACGGAGGCCCCAATACACTGCCTTGAGGTACTCCGTATATAACTTCACGTTCTTCTGATCTTGAAGTTTCTTCACGTTTACTTTTTTTATTTATGTTACTAATTTCTGTAACTTGTTTACGGTCATGAAGATACGATTTAATTAATTCTAAGACGTTGCCTCTAACACCATATGCTTCAAGTTTCCTTGCCAGGGAATTATAATGGACGCAGTCAAAAGCCTGTGTCATGTCGCAAAGTATGGCACAGACTGGTGTTCTCTTATCTACATTTAGCATGACATTATGTAAAAACTCATAAATAGCCAAATTTATACTTTTATTTTTTCGAAATCCCTTTTGTTCGTCACTTAATATATTATATTTTTCTAAATAGGTATTCATTTCACCGTATATGTATTTTTCGAATATCTTAGACATAACTGGTATAAGCGCGATCGGTCTGTAATTTATCATTAATTCGTGATTATCTTTCTTATATAGCGGTTTCACTATAGACTTCTTTAATGCATCAGGAAATACACCTGCACTTATGCAAAGATTAATAATGAAACACAAATGAGTACATATTTCAGATGCAACTGCTTTCAATATTTTAGTGGCAATACCATCGTAGCCAACGCTGTTCGTGTTTTTTAGTTTCATAATAATATTTAGTATGTCATAGGGCGTAGACGGAGCCATGAACATAGATTGTGTTCTGCCAAGAATTAATGACGTTGAGTTTGTTCCCGCGCTAATTGTTGGTTGTATTTTATCTATAAAATAATTATTAAATATATTGGCAATGTCCTTTGGATGTGTGATGTCTTTACTTTCAAATTTGATACAAGAAATTGAGTTTTTCAGGGCATTGAATTTACTCTTATTAATTATTTGCCACGTAGTCTTAGACTTGTTATTAGAGGTTTTAATATTGTAATTATTTTGTGCTTTCTGAGTCAGATTCATAATTCTTTTGAGTAATTTTGAATATCTTTTGAATTTATCTCTATTAAATTGATTTGGTTTTAACCTATATTGCCATAGAAGCTTCCGTTTGTTTTTACTACACAACTTTATCCCACGTGATACCCAAGTAGGATTTTTAGTAGTCTTAATGGTAATCATTTTACTGGGGAAACATAAGTCGTACATTAATTGGAACGTTTCAATAAAACAGTTGTAGGCTGCATTAGGATCGTCCATTTCGTACACTTCCGAGAAGGATAGACTACTTAAACAAGTCTTGAATTTTTCTATATTTACCTGACTGTAGTCTCGTGTACTTTTGCGGTAATACTTAATAACATCCTTTTTATTAACGGGGCACTTTAACAGTTGTGCTGTGTGATCGGATAGCGCGAACTCCAATACTTCTGATGTACAACGACGCTTGTTAAAATTATGAGCAAAATTATCAATGCATGTTTGGCTTGCAGCCCGAGTAGGTTGTCTCAAAGCAAGTTGTAAATTAAAATTTAAAAGAATACATTCGAATTCGGCTGACAGTTTACTTCTCTTCAAAATGTCAATGTTGTAATCACCAGCCAAAACTATATTCTTACATCGTTGTTTGGATAAATAATTTAAAAGAGTTTCCAGTTTATCAAAAAACTCATTGATATTATTTGAATTAGGTACTCTATAAATACACACAATTATAATGTTATAGTCTGTCAATTTAACTGCACAACACTCGAATATACTTTGCGAGGACATGTTTGCTACATTGGTCAATCCTTTCCATTGAGTACCATGCTTAACAAGTATACATGCACCGCCTCGCCTACTTGTCTGTCTACTATAACAAGCAGCTAAACTATAATTAGGTAGGTGTAGCTGATTCTCACAGCCAGCCATCATAAAATGCTCCGAAATACATATTACATCTACATCAACATTTCGTTCTGAAAGTTCACACAAACAGACTGAGAGATCGTCAGATTTATTAACGAGACCGGCAATGTTCTGATGTAATATACATAAATATTTATTCAAGAAAAAAGTAGTGTATAGTGTTTATTTTAATCAGTATGGGTAAAGATAATATATTGAAAATATTACATCTAGATTACAGTAATAATGACTCAATATTTCATAATAAAATATTAATTAGTAAAACCATGAACATTATTTTAATGTAATGTCCACTGTTATATTCATTTATTGGGAATAGTTTAAACAAGATACTTTCAACTACAATAATATCATACATTATACTTATTTATTTTTTGTAAAAATATCAATGTCCGAATCCGCATGTATAGTCACAACACATGATGCTCTAGCCACAAGGACATAACGTGAACACGGACTTTTGATAACAATAATTGGCAGTGACTTAATAATATTGCTTTTAATTATGTTTTATCGCCTACTAAATAAATATGCTAGAACACGATAGCGTTCGCAACTTTTGCGAAAATCATGTTATCATGGTAAGGCAGTCAGCGTCAAAAAATACAGAGTCGAACAGACAGTTTAAAACGATAAAGCTATGGTTTTTTTTGAAGTGAAAACTTCTTTAGCGGCGTTGAACACTTTTTGTAATGGGTAAAAAATGTTAAACTCGCGTCAGGACACGTGACCGTCAGGAGAGATTCCCCCCCCCCCCCGCCTCTCTTTCTACGGCGGCGCCAACCGAAGTGAACAATGGATGGATGGATGGATGGATTGGATGGAGTGGAAGTGGAAGTGGAAGTGGAAGCGGAAGTGGAAGTGGAAGTCGAAGGCAAAGTCAAAGTCAAAGTCGAAGTCGGAGTCGAAGTCGAAGTCAAAGTCGAAGTAGAAGTCGAAGTCGGAGTCGAAGTCGAAGTCAAAGTCGAAGTAGAAGTCGAAGTCGGAGTCGAAGTCAAAGTCGAAGTGAAGTCAAAGTCAAAGTCAAAGTCAGAGTCGAAGTCGAAGTCGGAGTCGAAGTCAAAGTCAAAGTCAAAGTCGAAGTCGAAGTCGAAGTCGAAGTCAAAGTCGAAGTCGAAGTCGAAGTCGAAGTCGAAGTCGAAGTGGACGTGGACACACTGCTGTGTATTCGTAACATTCGTGTATATAAAGTGTTTAAAATATGGAAATTGAACAAAGTGCATTTATTAATGAAAAAAGGGACGCAGAAATAGTGAAAAAAAAATGAGTTATATTAATTCAATTAATAATTGATTTATTTCAACGTTAATATTCAAGTTTTCACTTCTGCCGGCACTCCCGGAGTGCAACCCGTCTTTTTTTTTTTATTTGTATAACCCATGAGGTGTTTCAGAATGAGTAGTCACTAGCATAAAATACTTTCTACTTACGTAAGATTTAAAAGCAATTTTCTCATAAAGTATTAATAGAGATGTTATGGTGTTACAAAATTTGTATTAACGAAACCATAATGTTTCTGGTATAATACTGTAGTGGTATTTTCTTGAAGTTGGACCACCATACTACCATAATGATATTTCACGAGAAAAACGCAACTCGTGCCTGTACACGACAACTGACAAGAAATGTATCATATTGCTATAAAGTTAAAGAATCATGGCGAGACCCTTACATTAATTTGTACAAAAAAAAAAGAGTTCATATAGAGGATGCAAAATATTTTCCAATATTAAGAATACATTACCAGGAGTAGATTGATATACTTATCATATTTTTAAAACCCCGCATGATTAAAATGTTTCGATATGAATATATCAGGTTTTCGTAATAAAATATAATGTCCAAAGTATTTACTTTGAACATTATATTTTTATTGCGGGGTTATAAAAATATTTTAAATGCCTGAAGATACTCTTTAGGCACCCAAGTGTATAAGAATTAGAATTACAACTTCTCTAAACATTTTATTTTTTTGTACAAATTCTGCCATGATTCTTTTCTTAGTTGTTCCATTCTTCTTGAACGGTCTGTTCATCCCTAGGCGCTGCCTGTCTCTACTTATAACAAGCCTCTTGCCGTCAGTCTTGGGGTGGATGTCTCATTCACTCAATATTCTTTTTTAGATCTAATTACCTAATTTTAATCGTCTCAATTCCTTATTTCATTTTCGTTGTTTTACATTTGATTTTAGAGATTCTTTGATCTGGAGTACCTATTTCTTAATAATTAAAAAGGATATAAAAATGCAACTTACTAAGTCATAAAAAGGATAGGTAATGGATTACTATCCGAAAGTATGCAGTTTCTTCAATTCTTACTAGCTAACGTAAAAAGGCATATTACTGAGCTCCTTAGTGGCTAGTCTAGCTGCCCTATTTAGTGCCACATTACAATGAGTGTGTAAAGCCTCGATAGAATCAGTCTCTTTCTTACTCCACCTCGACTCCATGGCTACTGAAAACGCAGTACAGGAGAATGTACACAGCAAACTTATTAGTATACAAACTCTCATTCTCAACGCATCGCTCGGTTGTTCTACAAGTCTTAGGAAGTTAAAACTTGCTTCGTCAAAGAGTATTTTCTCGACCACGTCAGCGTATTCCGGTAAATCTTGCAGAACCGTGATAAGGAGTCCCACAATGTTCAGTACTATTCGCGGCGACTTCGAATCTGTAAATAAAAATGTTTCTCAAACAACAGGAAGTCACAATTAATTGGAGATCCGAATTTGGCTTGACATAATTCGGTTTAAATAATCTTAGCATTATGTCAAGATGTCTTGTGGCGATTTTGAAATGTCACTTAGCATGAGATATGAGTATCATCCGTCAGGGCGTCTAGCTAGGCGAATGTGAACTATAATTTGTCTGTAACATGACCTTTTTACATCGAGACAGCTATGACGTCATCTTTTTGCAAATAAAATTAGAATGACAAGTCTCACGAAAACTAAAGTTTCAAAATGAATATATTAGATAAAAGGGGTAAGTAATTCCCGCGTTTTTATGAAAGTTCACTTTCTAATCTCAGTCTCAATCTGTTAAAAACGGTAAAAACCTCTAATTTATCAAATTTTTGATATTCATTGTCGCTGAGATGAAATTGCGACTTGAATTTGAACGTTATTTAAGCACGAGAGTTGGCCTTCTGTTGGCTTGACCTGTAGGTGAATAAAATAACACAATCTTACAGTGCATTAAGAGCCTGGTGAAGACTGGATGCGCGTTATATGCGCTGAGCGCGGTGGCGAACTGTCGCACGCCGCGACACGAACGCACGCACAGCCACGCGCACACCTCCAGCATGCGAGCCACGCCCTGTAGTCTGTGACAAATTAACAGAATAATTACTTACTAGAATCCAAAAAAGAAGATCACCAAGCTACCAAGCCGATCTCGCTAGCTGGCTCATCTTATCATATGGAAAAAGCTGTATTTGTGAGGGCACAATAGAAAAAACGAGACAACAATCAGATCTGTTTACAGACGCCACGCGCTAGTTGCAAGTTCCGAGGAAACTATAAATTGTAGTGCAATCCGTACCTGTCATGAGCTCCATCATCATTGTCTTTGCTGTCTTTCATGAGCGTATTAATGGCCGCTACGAAATTATACACCACTTTCGCTTCGAGGTACACCTGGAAATGGAGAATGTCACTTTATCAGTAAGGCAATTTTGTTGCTGTTTTCATTTTTACATTGAGGCCAATATTTCTACAGTCTGGGAATCAGAAAGTTAAGGCCTGTTTGAAAATAATTATGTTTATCTTCAAAAATGCTCATGCACTATAGTAAAATAAACTCACATCTTGTATATTCAGCAGGGTGTGTCTCGGCAGTGTATGCGCAAGCGCCGGCAGTGCTAGAAGCGCAGCCACAGCGCCACACACTCGTCCACCGCCGCTCGCCCGCGCTGCACTGCCCACTACGCCTATTACCATGCTTACCTGTAATTATATGTAATTTTTTTTTTATTTATATAGACTAGCTAGTGGCTTCGCACGGGTGCAATTTTATTTTTTCGTAAAATAGCCGAAATTTTCTTTCATACAAACCTGGTCCTAACAATACCGACCACAACAAATAAAGAATTAACCAATTTGGTGCAGTCATTCGGAAGTTATGTGCGTACAGACATTTCGGCGACTTTGTTTTATTTATATAGAAGATGTAATGATCATTGCGTGATTTTATAAGATGAATATGGAAGATGTTTGCCCGCTGGTTATTAATCTCAAACAATGGAGCAATAAAATAAAATACTCCTCCCTTGCTATTAATTCTTGCTGTGTGACAAAATTGGCATCGCATAACATTATTACATACCATATTCAGTTGAGTAAGAGATTCCACATCGCCATCCATAACTTCACTAATGTTGGAGTTGAGGAATGCTTCCCATTCTTCCAGTTCAATAGAAGATGGCTCTTTAACTGGAAACACAAAGAACGAAACATATTATGATGAAAGAAACGGATAATTTATTTATTTATTTATTATTTATTTATATATACTTTATTGTACACCACAAAAATGGACTAAAAAAAAAAAAAAAAAAAAAAAAATATGGACAAAATATATGGATAAAATATGGACTTTTACTATACTGGATTTTTACATAGCAATATTACCATCACTTTTGTCCTCAGTCTTAAGCATCCTGTCATTATCAGCAACATCTTTATCATCAGAAGTCTCCTCAATAACTTCAGATTTCTCCACATCCTGATCTTTTTCCTCTTTGGAACACTTTTCCTTATCATCTACAACAAAGCTTGAGACCTCTATAGCAGGTTCACTCGTTCGTCGCTGAGTTTCATTTTTATTTTTGTCCCAACTTCTACTAAAATGGAAGGATCTCTTGATACTTCTCGTTAATTTGTTTCCTCCACTACCAAACCGGAGTTTATCGCGTGAAAATTGCAATATTTTCTGCGTATATGAAGGTGGAACACTCTTACTAAGCCCAGAACTAACATCACTGCTACATTTGGTTGAACTTTTCGGATGCTCCAAGCTTTGAGATGCAGTGTCTATAGATTTCGCTTTCTGTTTTGTCTCCAATATTTCTTTTTGGCTATCACTGGCACTTAGAGGCTTTTGTGTTTTCTTTTCTTCAACATGTTTCTCTGTATTGGGCTTTTCTTCATCTATCTTATCCATTTTGTTTAGATCTGATTGCTTTTTGTTAGCTGCCATTAGTTGCGCCATGTTATTCTCTAGGTTGCATACAACGAGGTTTGAGTTGTTGAGGACATTGTATTCGTGTCTGAGTAGTTTCGCGTTGGCGGCTGTGATGGGATGTGATTGATCTTCATCGTCTGTCTTCAAACTGTCTCGTACACTAAATGCGCTAGTAGCTCTGACGCTGTCGTCATCAGACATAGGGACACACTCCATTGCTTGCATTACTCTCGCGTTTCGTAAGTCATGTTCTTTCGGTTCTGGTTTCGGTTCTGGTTTTGGTTCAGGTATTGTTCTGGAAAAAATATGGTAAGTATCCATTTGAGATTTCTTTAACTTTGTCTATCTATTCATTGACTTTGTCTCTGCCAGTGCTGGATCTACTAAATCATAAGCAAGCTTTTGAAAGCTATAAGGACTGTTTTTCCATACTCCATGTTTTTCTAGCACTAGGTACAATAGTTTCCTTACCTTGTATTACTACTAACTTTTTCCCTCTGAAGCTGCTTTGCCTCTTGCTGGCTGTGGGTCAATGGTTTTGTGAATGGTGATTCACTCTGGACATCTTCTGGCAGTATAGTCACATGGCCAGAGACAAATGCATGCTCCAGAATTTCTGGCCATGTCATCCTTTTCATTGGATCTTTGTGAAGTAGGCCCTGAAATATTGAGTCGATCAAATATTATTATGATTTTGCAGCAGCACTATGGCTTTTTTTTGGGGTATTGCTCTCAAAGATCCTCTGATGATTGTTGTATAAAACCTATATAAATTTTTATAGAAAGAATAATCTTTTTTCCAGAAATATGAGTAGGATTAACAGAATAACATCGAGAATCATGAATGGTCCAAAGGGGTATCATTTAAGCTATCACCAATTTAATTAGTTTTGTGTTTCTTAAATAATAGGGTTTGTCCTCCAAATAGTAGATCTGTCACCAAAATGTAGTCACCAAACAATGCAAGTGACCTAACCAAACCGAACCTCGGGGTGCCCTTCGCTCGCTCTTGCATCCTATGTCGACGGAGCCCCGCTTCGCGGGGCCCCTATTTCTGTGTAAAGGGTTTAAAGTAACCTAACCAAACCGAACCTCGGGGTGCCCTTCGCTCGTTCTTGCATCCTATGTCGACGGAGCCCCGCTATCTGAGAACGAAAATATTTCGTGGCGATAGATCTATTCATTAGGTGATACAACTTGATGACAAATATAAATTTTGGTGATAGAAAATATAGTTCCCGGTCCAAAGTGGGACCGAATCTTGGAAACACTGATTCTATTCAATTTGATTGACTGACTTAATTACATTTAACAATACATACCTGCAAGAAAGATCTAGCATCAGTGCTAATGAAGCTGGGCCACTGCACTGGCTTGTGTCTGATCATCCGCACCAGTTGCCATATCGACATGGTACAGAAAGGTGGCTGGCCCGCTATCAACTCGTACACTATGCATCCAAGAGACCATAGATCAGCCTGAAATAAGGATAGGCACATTTTATGAGATTTTTTTTTTATGACGCATAGCAAAGCCTATAATGTTCCCACTGCTGGGACAAAAGCTTAGCCAATTTTAAAGTGTTCTAGATGGAACTGTTGTTCAAAAAGGGTATTTAAAACTTACCTGATGATCATAAGGCTTCTCCTCAATCAATTCTGGCGCCATGTATAATGGAGTACCTTTTATGGAAGTCAGAATATGTGTTGCATTTGTCATGATTCTCGCAAGGCCAAAGTCACATAGTTTCGCACGGCCAGTACTGTCCAGTAACACATTTTGTGGCTTTAAATCTCTGAAAAAAATAATGAGTTGTTGATGTTAGTAGCATAATCAGCCTATATTGTTCCCACTGCTGGGACACAGGCCTCCTCTCTATGAGGTGTGGGTATAGATGGGCAATCCACCGGGTTTAAACCCAGTGCTTTTGGTAAACATCCGATAAACACCCATTGTCTAGGTGTTTATGGGTGTTTCCGGGTGTTCACCAAAAGCATCTGGTTTAAATCCTGTGGATTGCCCATCTATATGTAGGTGTGGGCCATAATCCACCATACTGTGTTTTTTTTGTTTCAAGACATTTTTTCAAGACATTTTAAGATACATTTCCTCATGATGTTTTCCTTCACCGTTTTGAGAGCAGTGGTGATGAAATTAAAGACACAAAGTAAATTAGATCCACCCGTACACAAAATACGCGCATTGACGTGGAGTTGCGGACACCAGCCCGTATTACCTATTACCTAAGTAAATTAGCTGTCTGGGTTTGAATTCACAACCGACAACTCTTAAGTAGGGGCCGATACTACTGGGTCACCACTGCTCTCATTGATGTTAGTATTTCATGTTAATTTCAAGAATTATTTTGAACTAGCTGCGCCCCGCGGTTTCACCCGCGTAAGTTTCGATCCCGTGGGAATATCGGGATAAAAACTATCCTATGTCCTTTCCCGGGACTCAAACTATCTCTATACCAAATTTCATCGAAATCGGTTCAGTAGTTTAGGCGTGAAGAAAAGACAGACAGACAGAGTTACTTTCGCATTTATAATATTAGTTTGGATTAGACTGCTAAAATATATTTCTTAGAATGTTGTAGGTCCTTGTTGGATCCTTGGAGGTCTGGACCTACAAGGATACAACATGCCATGGAACCTAACACAAATTAACTTACGTGATAGAACTAGCAACAGCAAAACAAATAAGTAAAACTCAGTTACTATGGAACAAACCTGTGAAGCACCCTATGGGAATGCAAGTAGTACAATGCTGAAACCAAATCCCAAGTTATTTTCTTAACTTGATCTTCATTCAAACATCCTTCTTTGGCGAGGATGCTATGTAACTCCTTCTCCGCATACTCCGTGACTACAACCAACTCAGATTCGGTGTCAAAGCTATCTATCATCCGGATAATGTTTGGATGTTTTAGCTGCCTCTGAATATCACATTCTTGTCTCAAGTTTTTTAAGTCTTTGATTGAACGCCCTTTCTGTAATTTGTGGTTAAAAAATTATTAGTTTTCATTGATATGAACTGACTGTTGGAAAACAATTAAAAAGCTGCAAAACGACCCCTTGTCTGTGTACTTACTAATATTTTAGTATATTACAGTGCACATTAAAATCGCTTTTTGCTTGTTTAATAAGTCCTAAACTTGTGACATGCAATGTAGTGTTACTTATAGTTAAATTACTTATGGGAAGTAGGTGAGCTCTGGCCCTACAAACATTCAATTTAACAAGAAACTGGTACCTAAAGTCCAGAATTTACTCAACTGAAGATTGAACATACCTTTCTTATAACTTTTAAAGCTACAACTGCATCAGTTTCTTTATGTTTAGCTTTAAAAACACGACCAAACGATCCTTCACCAATGAAAGATATAACTACGTAACTTTCCATTTTAATTCAAGAAATTGAATATATCTCTCAATCATTTAGCATTATTTCCCCATTGAAAGTAGATAATTACAACACACGGAGCTTTTAAAAGTTCCTAGATAATGAAAATAAACAAATCGAAAAAATTTTAACAAACAGCGACTGTCAAACTCAAAGTTCTGCTGTCATTTTTGACATTGACTCTTTGTCAGTGTGAAACGGATGCGTTCTGATCTGGTGAAAAATAATATAACTTTGTAAAGTAAACGATTGCAAAAAGCATAAAAATGACCGTGCTCCAAAGAAAGTTTCTAGGATCAAATAGCTTCAGGAAACATTACAAGCCAAAACGAATCGAACTCCTAAGATTTCTCTAGACAGCGGCATCGTCACTCCACCACGCTAGTACCTTCCTAAAGGCTTAAGCAGCAGAATAGCAATAGTACTCTCACTTTACCAGTTACCTTTACATAATAGGAATAATAATCTCCCTGAGACTATTCTTTTATTAGATTAATTTATTCAAGAATAGCCTCAAGTAACGCACTTTTATCCTCCTACAACTTTAAAAAACCGACGTTTTTTTTTTAATGAAAAAACTGGCTTCAGATAATAAATCAACACCGTTTTATAAAAAAAGAGAAAAAACATTTAAAAATAAATAATTAATGGCTTTGCTAAAAAAAATTGTCGGCTAACGGCCAGTTTTCTGCAACAATAATTTAGAGAGGTATGACCAAAAAGACTGATTGTAAAAGAAAACTGAGAAGATTCCACGAATAAGGACAACAATAAAAATAGGTACTTATAACGTTTTCAAAATAAACAATACTATAAGGTATTTTGCATCGTAAGAATAAGATTAGCGAAAAATCAATAATTAAAGATATGCAATTGTAGGGGCCAATGGGGGGGCATTGGCCCCTACAACTGGAAGGTACCTGTAGGTAGGCATGTAATCGACATTAGAGCCCGTCTTTGCCACGTTTCTGCCGATAGTACGTACCTAGACAGTAGATAGTTTCACATTTGACCAGTAGGTAAACCACCGAGTAAAACAAGCAAAATATCTCTACTGTACAATAAACACTCTTTTATCACGGGTACCTACCTACTTACGACGCCGCCGTGTCGTCGAAACACTAAAGGCTGTTGCACTTGCACACAATGCTGGTAACGGCGTCGGCTCCTGAAGTAGGTATACTTATCCATGTTTGGAGAGCACTGTGTCCACCGGGAAGTAGGTAATAGCGTCATGCTGTCTCTCCAGCCACATGGCAGTCACTGTTTCATGACGGACTTTGCCGCCGGTATTGCGGCTGCCACTAACTTATTATTTTCAACCGAACTGCACTCGTATTTTGCTGGCTCTCCTCGGTTTTTAGACAGACCGCAAGTTTTGCATAAGTATAGAATAGGGTTTTCTGTTCTATCTGTGGTTCTATCCATAAAAATGCAAAGATTGCTGTCTGTTCCCTTTTCACGTCTAAACCGCAGAAATGATCTTTATGAAAGGAGAATGGGCACCGTACTATGGGGTTTCTGCCCTGAAGCCCAATAGCCATAAAATATATGTATATACATTGGTATATACAGGCTGAATTTTCCAAGTGGGCGTGGATGGCCAAATTCTAAACTATGAGGAATAGCGAAAAGTACTGAAAGGAGTCGCGGGCTCGATTTTGATGAAAACTAAAACTGCATCATTGGATTTTTGAAAAACCAATATTTCTAGCCAGGAATCGAACCTGTTCATTTTGAAAAAAAAAACACACCCTGTATTATTACACCATTCGATAGAGTCGGTAATAAGGATCAAATTCTGGGAAGTAATGACATACGGCAAACTGAAGGAAAACGTTGAATTTTAATAAACTTCTTCTTATGTTAAAGTATTCATAGGTACCTACATTACGTACCTTGTTCGAAATTATGCTCAATATTTTTACTAACACACCCGCAGCGCAGTCACCTTCACAACATTATGTTCTAAATTCAAATTTCTATTACGATTTTTGGAAAATATTCTAATGGAATCAATAATATTGTAATGCTGAATGTAGTACAATCCTTGAGAAATCGAATCCAGCTATGTATTGAAAACAATGGTCATCATTTTGAACATTTAATCAAAGGTTTAGTAGGTAGGTAACATAACCCGGGCCCGGCTAAATAATAACAGCCGCCCAGGTCCATCAGGTAAAGCTACGCTTGCCGCGGTTGGTCTGTGGATGGGTGACCATCTTTACATACCGAGACCCCTCCATGCCTCGGAAAGCACGTTAAGCCGTTGGTCCCGGCTGTCATTCCTGGATCTTTGACAGTCGTTACGGGTAGTCAGAAACTCGGTCTGACAACCAAGGGGAAGGGGTATCGTATTACCCAGTAACTGGGTTGTGGCGGTCAGATAGGCAGTCGCTCCATGTAAAACGTTGGTATTCAGCTGCATCCGGTTAGACTAGAAGCCGACCCTAACATAGTTGGGAAAAGGCTAGGCAGATGATGATGAGGTAGGTAACATAAGAACAATAAAATAAGTATTTTGTTAAAAATTAGCTCTTTCTTTTAGTTTGCCGTGTGTCATTACTTCCCAGAATTCGATCCTTATTAGCGACACTATCGAATGGTGTAATAATACAGGGTGTGTTTTTTTTTTCAAAATCATCAGGTTCGATTCCTGGCTAGAAATATTGATTTTTCAAAAATCCAATGATGCAGTTTTAGTTTTCATTAAAATCGAGCCCGCGACTCCTATGAGTACTTTTCGCTAGTCCTCATAGTTTCGGATTTGGCCATCCACGCCCACTTGAAAAATTCACCCTGTATATCTTAACGTTAACTCTTTCCATTGGTATATATCTTAACGCCGTTAAGCCAATGGAAAGAGCTTTCAAGGTGAACCTTTCTTACTTTGTAAAGTCGTGTTAGAAGCAAATGTTCTTCTTGAAAAGCTCTTTATATTGATAAAGAGTTTTTAAAGAAGAACATATATCTTAACGGCGTTAAGAAAGAGAACGCTATTGGGGGATGCAGCAGGCTCAGGGCTCCCACACATAAACACGATACGACGCCGCGTCGTGCTACGACGTATATGATTTTAGTGACGTATCATTCAAACCGGGAAAAGTGGAAAGAGGGAAGGGAGGCCTTTGCCCTGCAGACCCTGCAGTGAGACAACACAGGCTTATAATAATAATAAGTCATTCAAACGGTGAAACGATGCTGCGTGTCGTATCGTGTTTATGTGTGGGAGCCCTTAACGTTCTGTCCGGCCGACCGAGTCTTAAAAACATTGTTGTTCCTAAAAGGGCATTTAGTAGGCCAATGTTTTAAAATGTCCGTTTATAGTCTTAAGAGATGATATTTACAAGACACAGATTTAATTAAAGTTACTTATTTAGTTGACGAAATACCAGAATTTCAATAATATTCACATTTAAAATAAAAAGTATTAAAATTTTTATTCAAGTATACATGCAGTAAGGTAAAAATATGATTTGCATTTTTTATTTTTTTATTTAGAAGTCTATAGCTCCTAACTTACTTAATCAAGAGAAATCGTCATAATAAGAAATACTCTCCTTGGTGAGATCTTTCCATTGGTATGTGTCTCGCTATTGGCCTTTAGGGCAGATTTGCCGATACTCCTTTGACAGACAGGTATCCTGGGATCTGGAAAAGGGCATGCGCTACTTTTCATAATGGATCACAGACGAAATCGCGCGCAACAGTTAGTTTTATACACATGCCTATACGTATTACCTACACAGCTCTCAGAAACGGAAGTAAGTAAGTACCTAATGCTCAACGGTCAATTTCACAAAACTCAAAAAGTGAACTTAGCTTTAATTGGGGGTCTATAGGTAAATTAGGTAGGTATACGTTATCTAGTCCCCTTACATATACGTTTAGGAAGGTAGGTGTGGCCTACGCAAAGGAAGCATAGAATAGAATAATCTTTATTATGTACACACAGAATAAATGTAACTAGACATTTTAGGAAGCTGCAGAACAAGCGAGAAATTTGTTATAATATAAGGTAGAGATAGGAGATATAAGTCAGACCTACCTATGTAGCTGTTTAATATTAACATGACCCATATACATACGTAGGTAATAGCTAGTTATATCTCTATCTTCTCAGAATTTTACTTTTCACCTTGAGCTTTTTAATAAGACCTACCTGATTCTACTGATGATAATAGGTAGGTATAACCACGGCATTCTGGTTTCACTAGTTTAAAAGATCGGCCCATCTGATAACAATTTACGTCTGAATAATATCATGAATATAGACGAAACGAGTCTGGAAATAGAACAATTTTAATAATTTAGAACGGCCATAAAGTAGGCGAGTCGGCCCGCTAAACTCGACATTCGACAGCCAACAGCGGTACCCGATACGAGTTGGATTTGTTGATGCTTTTTTGTCTATAGGTACGCTATTTATACTCGGATTATCCGGCAACCAGCTGTACGAGATAAAACTCTGAATCGCGTACACACAATAAAACACCAAGTGGGCTAAAGTTCGGACGGGAGCATTATTTCACGTTGAAACATATCATTCCACAATCCACAGCCGTGCACAATTCTGTAAACAAATGAGACACGGCGCGTGGGCCGATGTGTACATTAGGGATTTTTAGTAACTCAGTTTTGTCTAATCAATATTTATTATTCATTTCGTAAGATTTAGAACTAAAACACAATCTGTCTGTAAGAAATCTAAATAATTGGCTATTAACGGTTTCGTCACAGAAAACAGAAATAGCTTCAACAACAAAATTAAAATGTTCTACGGGAAAAGCTTATCTACTGCCCACGCCAGAAGCTTTTGTTGGTTTCAGAATTTTGATGATTACGATAGGCTCAATGCTCAATTGCTTAGTCAATAACAAGAAGAGTGATCGTTAGGATGGCTAGTCAGCACTTACATTATACAGGGTGTTACGCAAAGGGTATATCAATACAAACGGGTTGAAGAGTGTATCTGGTCTAGAATCTCTGTACAAAATTTCAGCTCAAAAGCAGTAACTTTGAAAATGCTTAATATTTTTTTATTTCGACATCACGGCGCTGCACTAGCGCGCGGCGGCGTGATGTGCGTGTACTAGGCGCACAGACACACTACAGATAATGGATAATGACCCTCGTAGTGCGGTGACACCTTTGTTATGATTTCAATTTAATAAACTATCGAAATAAAAAAATATTAAGCATTTTCAAAGTTACTGCTTTTGAGCTGAAATTTTGTACAGAGATTCTAGACCAGATACACTCTTCAACCCGTTTGTATTGATATACCCTTTCTGTAACACCCTGTATTGACAACCTATCAGTCTGAAACTGAAACTCTCATTTTCAGATATAGTCTATGTTGTGCCGCGATCTTTATCATCACAGTTCCTATTTGCATTCGCGCCTTAATTTCCCATCTGTAACTGATAAATCATAATGTCCGTAAAAATAAGAAAACCCAACGTAGGCGTGAACAGAATATTAATAAAAATGATTTAGAAACGAAGTTAAGTTTAAAATAAAAGGTGTGTATGTAGACAAATATATCAGAGTAAAGGACTGATGTAAAGGGTTGCTGTTGCCAATAAATCATTTCTGCTATTACAAATCGTAAGTGGGTAGCCATAAATTAGATTTGAACGGGTAAGTACTGTAATAATTTCGATGACCCGTATAATGAGTCAGGGCTTGCAAACATGTTGTTGTCTGTCTACCAACCACGTTTATAAAAGACGATAGTACCTACATATAACACTATTTTAGAATCACGAAACATTTTCCAACACGTTTTTCTTTTCACTCTGTAGGTATACTGCTGTGAAAAGAGCTTGTAATGGCAATACGTAACTAGATATTGTTTCAGAGGTTCTAGGTGCCTATCTATTTATTTACAAAATACTTATGTGCTCGTAAAAAACAATGGGCGCTTAAATTTTCCATTGTACACATTTTAACAGTGTAGTAAATAATTTATTCAATGTTAGTACTGCTATACATAGGTACTCGTACTTTATTGAGAACATTAATTCACGTGACATAACTAGTTCATATAGTTACGTGTACCTACGACCTACTATCTACTGTAAAATGTTCTTTAGCTAGCCAGATAATCCGAGAAATATTTTGAAATACCTAATAACATCTGCAACTCTTCCTTCACTCGTATTATTGTAGTTACGATCATTCCGTGTGTTTTATTTAACTAGAGCAAAATTTCACATATTTTCTTTTCACGTCATTTCAATTTGTAGTACCTACTCCTCTGCGAACAAAACTGAAAGCTAATAATAAAGGTAGAACGGGATGGTTTGCATGAAATCATGATTTTATGATGCGAATACCTCTGTATACGAATTTGGCAATCTTGTTGACTGTTATCGCTCAACGAGCTTCGTAAAAGCTAATCAATAAGACTTGTCAGCACCCTGCAGATTCTGAATTAAACGGAACATTGATGTTGACTAATAGGGATTCAGTTCAAAATGGCTGCACGATATTACAGAATATCTGGGTAACAAGATACAGGATTTATAAATGGGCTCGCGTAGTTGATGGATGACTAAACATTGCAGGCTGGTGCACCGCGTTTTAAAAAAAAAAAGTTGTTTAGGTTCGTTCTAGAAACAAGAGTTTCAACATATTTCATATTTACATACCACCCATATATTGTGTGTGTCATAAATGTAGCTAGAGCTTTTAAATTATAACGCTACGTAGTTTTGTAGTAGCTGCGTTGGCTACGTAGCATAATTATGAAGATTGAATTATTCATAATTTGAAAGCCGTAGAACCGACGACCGTTGGGGTAGACGTGTTGGGATAGGCCGCTCTCTCTGGCTAGTTTGAGGGAGGATCTTCGCAAGGTGGCTCCATTGGTAGCAGCTGGATGAGAGTTGCCGAGAGGGTGCAATTGGAGAGTCTTATGTTCAGCAGTGGACTGCTGTAGGCTGATGATGATGATTAATTGATTATTCAAAAAATAAACTTATTGACACACGTCATACGCTGAGGACTTCCAAACTTAAAGTAAGTACCTACTTAGGTCCCTACTACTACTGCATATACATTTTCAACTTATAGTTGTAGTACCTACTCATTGAATTTAATGTTTGCCAAACCTAAACTTGAACAATAAAGAAGTCACGAAAAAATATTGGAAGCTGTTTAAAAAAGTGACGGAACGATTCACAATAGATTAAATTTGATTCAATTGTAAATTAAAGTCTCTTATTTAGAGCTCATCCATTTGATTTTACTGTTTAGTTGGTGTTTTCTCGAATGAACCGTCTCGATCATAATAACGTAGAATACAATTTCGACTGATACTTGTTTACTCTACTCGTTTTAGGTATCATTGAACTCGAGTAACGTACGGTTGTCCTGGATTCGAATTGTTTTACGAACTGCCGAGTCCATAACTGTTGCTCAAAATAACCTGTCTCGATATTTCCAGTGCTCATAAAAATGCGATTGATTTATAGTCAGTACATTTGTATTGGCACCCACCCATTACATTAAACTACTGAATAACGCTACTCTTGCACACGCACACAATAAATTCATATTTAATATTATTTAATTTCTACGCTATTGTGAATAAATTACAACGTAATCTGGATTTGTACTTGGTGTTTTACAAAATTAAAGTAAGTAGAATTAATATTATATTCGCATGGTATTTACAGAGCTTGCCTTCTGAAAATATTTCACATCGATCACTCATAAAATGTTTTCTGTAAGTCTGGCTGGGTCTACACTTCGATAGTTTATTTCGATCTAGTGATGAAAAAATAAATAAAATCTATGTTTGAGCTAAGTGAAACAGTCGATCGACGTTGGATTGGCAGAGTAATGTTTGGTAAAATAGATTGTGGAAATTTCGTAACACAGCATGTTTCAATTTTATTCCAATGTAGGTATACCTACAAATATTGCACCCCATAAGATGTGGAACATGTACTCGTACAGCAGTTTGTCATTCACCCGTAGGTACTTAAAATACTTTTGATCCATCTTGGGTATTGGCAAATTAATAATTATGGATTCAAACGTTTGCACTTTGTAGGTAGAGACCTAAATCCAGAGCAAATCAACAGTCCAGTCTGCAAGCAGAAATGCTTGCAGACTGGACTGTTGATTTGCTTCCTTGACCTCTTGAATCCACCATGACGAAAAGCGAACGAAATTAGAAGTAAGAAAATAATTAAGAAAGCCAAAACATTTTCTTCTAAACTACACAGTCATCACGAAGCTTGACAAATTTATAAAGCAAAAAAATAAACATGAAATGAAGCAATAACCGCACGAAAATAAAAATAACTGTGCATTACGCGAGACTGGGATTTATTTACAAAATAGAACAAAAATACCATGTCATGTTCTCAGATACCACGTTCTCAAGTGCCTGTCAGTGGGAGCAATGTACCAGGGACGAAAGGACGTTATTGTTGACAACTCAAATTGTGCCAAATCTCTATTCAAGCTTCGAGCGCGCTTCATCTGTCGTGATGATGGATTTGTTATTGCCGTTTAATCATTTTTGAAAGAGTAACACACTTACAATGACAAAAGGACATGTTTTTAAAACAATGTCTATTTTCATCATAAAATCAATTTTCGTCTTGCAATGTTTTGAAAAGCTGCCTTCAGTGAGTGGAGCTTTTATCTCCATTAGGGAATATTCAGTCTACGATGTTTTTAGGCCTTCTCCTATGAACCGGTTTCGTTCTGAATTACAGAAACGTTCCTTCCTAAGGATTCTAATTACATGTGACTGAAACCATCCCATGTGCAGTACCAGTAAAAACTAAAAACTGAAACATTAGGCAGATACCGACGCGAAACGCAATACTCAGCTCTACATTATTTGTCAAACTTGTTGTTTCACGAAATTCTTTCGAGCAATCTCAAATCTCAAAGGATTTGGGCAGAGAAGTCACTTTTGCTTTGGTAATAATACAGTAAGATACTACGTACCTATGTAACTTAAATACTTACCTGCTACCTAAAGATACCTTAGGTACGTCTGCAAATCGCAAATGATTTAGAAGTTTGAACTTTGCTTAAAAACAAAATTTTCCGATTATTTTACCGGTTTATGATCAATAAAATATGTATCTGCAACATAAAATGATTATTAAATGGACACTTCTGCCAAACTTCAGATAGTAATTTGCATCGCTGGAACTACGCGTAAATCATGATTTTTAACTACCTACTAATGGCGTTGGCAACATGTCTTGCGACGTCTTCTAATTACAACTGAAGCACAATATTGGATTTCCCTGAAGATAATAATCTAAGTTCACTACCTCGGTGGTCTATTAGTCAGGACAAGCGGTCCTAGGTTCGATCACCGTGTCGGGCAAAGTGTTATTGGGTTTTTTCCGTTACAAATTTCTTTGGATTTGTGCCCAGTTAATGACAATAGTCTGCCTCACGTTACATGGGATTTCAACATAACTGAAGAAGCGTAGGTGTACTATACGCTTTTTCCTATCCCTTTGGGAATGTAGGCGTGGTGTTCCATAATTTGCTCAATGGGCGTGTAATTCAGGGCATAGTTTCAACCATTCATTTTGTTCACTTGACGACCTACATAAGAATTTATATTTGTATAAATTACTCTAATACTGTACCTACAAAATGTCCGATCTGTGGGTAAATTTATCGTAGCGGGTCATATGCGCAATACAAATTAATTACTCTACACAAGAATTTAGTTTCTTAGATGCTATAACTGGACTCTTAATGGATTTTGAAATATAATGAATGGGAGTTTTAGTTTTGGTAGAGCTCTTTAAAATGGTGCTCGTCCAGGGATAGTATTAATACCACCACCATTATTGCCACCAAGTAGCGTAACTGAGTCGAAGTTTGAAAGGTTTTGGTGCAGGTGTAGTAACAGGAGACAGATAAGACTTTACATTTTTTTTTATTAACACCAGCGATGCGATACTTCTAGTATTGCACATAGAGAGAGAATGCATTTGTGCCTGCGCACACACTTGTGCACTAATACTTAATAATATATCCCGCGTCTATGGCTAGTCTCCGCTGTGGTTGGCCGCCAGCCCTTACGGTGTATAGATGTAAGTTCCGAAACTTACATCTGCCTAATTTGAAAACAAAATCCCGTGTACACGATGACCACATCTGTTAGCAAGCGTTACTATAGCGGCCGAGCGCTGCAAGCAAGAATAGCCCTTACTGTGTCCAGATGTAAGTTTCCTCGATGGTACATTATCCCTTATTCAGTTCCACACGAAAAGCTTAATGTGCAACAAACAAACTCTAGTCAAAAGCTCTAACTATTCTTACTAAGTTCCCAAGTTTAATATCCCATTAACGCATTAGTTTGGTATTGCTGTTTGCTAAACCATCACATCCGCTGTGCACATCTAGCTCGTTCCGATTCTTAAATATTTTTCTTTCGTTTACCAGAGTAAACTTTCCTTATTCTTACCAAAGCATCAGCCCGCATATAAAATAAAATGTCAGCGTATGATTTTCAAGAGGAATATTTACATTTGTCGTAAATCAAACAAAATCCGAGCTAATCCAATAGCAGGTATATGGATGCCGGAAGAGGTGACGGTGACGGGGGTGGAGGTGACGGTGACGGAGGTGGACGTGCCATGACGTCACGTCTATTCTCTTCAAAGTCTCGCGTCTCAAGTTTTAATGGCGCGAAAGTTAATGGCGTGTGATACCCAAATGATTGACGCCACCTAGTAAAATAAGCCGTAGTTAACGCGCGTGGGCGATTGGATCATACACATAATTACTCACTTGCTCAATTAGCAGCTCATCCAACCGTGGTTTATTCGCACTTGTTGAATAAATCACATTCACAAGTTTTCTACGACAATCTGACCCTCAAACGGATTCAGCGGGTAATCTCCAAATGAAGATCGAGCAGTAAAATGTATTAATAATAAAGCTCAAAATTTTCCTCATTTCTAAGAATCACGTCGGTAGCCAGATATTAAGCAGGCACCAATAAAAATTATTTCGATAATAATTAATAACGACTGCGTCGCTAATAGAAAAACTGCAATTTCCTAACACCATAATCATAAACTGCCTACACACGACAAACGACTTTAAAATTATACCTAATTATTCGCATTTATGACACTGCAGTAGCGGGGTCGTTTGGGCGGGCGGCGAGGTTACGGGGGGCGGGCGGCACATTACACGCTTCAGCATCGCACGCACCGCTTGTTTACGTTTTTCATAACCACGTTTCTACTAAAAATACTTTAGCATCCTGCCGTTTGAGGCTCACGCCATTGGTCGGCGCAAGCGCAGGAAGCCGGGGAGGACTCGGGGGCCAAGGGGCCGCCGGGCGCCCCTCGCCCCCCGGCCCCCGCCGCTGCCGCACACATCGCCCGGTTTATATGAAAGTATCAGAAAGGCCAGCCTAACTCGTGGGGCAGCAGAAATAACCCTGAACGCTGGAAACATCAGACTAGCGGGCAGTCGTGTTGTGCGTCTCATAGTGCTAACTAGTGACATCAAACATGGTTCTGGATACATCAGACTGGGTAGGTGTCCAGAAAATTAAAATAAATCGATTTACTTTAACATTATTAATAATTAAATAAAAAATATGTGGTTCAGGCATGTTACTAATTATTCAAAATGAAATAAGAGGGGATATTTGAGAAGAAAACAAATGGTGATAGCTGTTGAGTGGACGCTAACAGGTGCTGTCACTGTGTTCGTCTAGAGCCGAACGATTTTGTGGCTGAGTGACAGCCGTCGCGGAAGTGACAACTAACTTAGCGTATATTTTGTTATTTCTAACAGCTAAATCAATGTGACAATAACATGACACTAAACATTGTGCGGCTGCCAACTTAAGTTAACATAAAACAACATTTTACTATGCTTGAATAAAATAATGCTGACGATGCATAGTGAGTTTTTTTAGTTGTAATGTCTGTAATATAAGTCAGCGGGTTCTATAAGTCAAACGAAAATAAATTAAATAAAGCAAAGTTTTTTGATTAGCAATATATCAATTAATTTATTTTAGGAAAGCTTTTAACACAATGAGAGGAATTTCATGTTAGAAAGTTTCTATCGTCGCCTGTTTGTAATTAATTACAGTTTCACATGCTTCTCGAGATTTTAATTCTGTTCGGATTTTTGTTAATTGATATTTGTTCTTCTTGTAGGTATTTACGGATTCACATACTTAAAATTTTGTTTTCATTAAATTAAATAGTTTAACAGTAGTTGTAGGGTGTGTGATGTTTGGTTATTTTTTCTCTGTAATTTTAAAATATTCTAACAACTAACATCAATATTTTACTGAAGATTCTATGTATAGAGAATAGTCTAGATTTTTAATAACTTCATAGATTTTTATTTACAAAACAGAGTTAACAGGATTACGAAAATAGTTAAAAGCCTGTTTTTCATCTCAAAAGGCCGTTCAAATTGTTTTATGCAATTCCTAATATACCTGTACCTACATAAATTGTTGTAGAATAAATTCAGAATACCTATTACAAAATATTTAGGTAATTTGAATTAAAAACATAGAAATACATCAAAGCTTACGAATAGTTGCAATCAATAGTTTAATACGAGTAACTTACATTCAAATGAGTTATAGGTATAACTTTACATTACACTTATTATACTTTGCCTTACCTACATTATTAGAGCATAGGTATGCTCGTCAAAAATAATGTAAGGCATCATAAAGTTTTAAGTATTTAAGTCGGCATGAAATAAATTTACTAGCATGTACGCAACAGCCCAACATGTCTATTTCAGTTTCAACTGCACATAAAATAAATTTATTATGCTTTGGTAACGCAATCCCACGGAAAAGTCGCTTCTATCACCTATTTATCTGCATAGAAACTTACGTATTTTAATAAATATTTTCGTGCACATTACTTTCCACTAAAATATTTTTATTTATGTCTGCCAACACAAATAAAGCCGACGAAACATTCTTGAAAACATTCCGATACAATGCAATAACTTTGATAAATAATAAGACAGTCTTTATTATAAATACTTCTCTGTTATTTCTATTCGTTAAGAATGATTAATAACACACTTGTGTTCTACATTTTTGTTTTAATAATAAAATCATATATTTTCATTTAACTTTCAGGCCGATGAGCTCCCCCCAGAACAGATTGCCGGTAAGTTCACTGACCCTAACAAACCTATTGCTAACATTTATTTTTAATCCAAAAGCTCGAATAAATAACGTTTTAAAATAAAACGTGAAAATGTAAATGTTATAATGTTTACACAAATGATGGAAAAACGCAAGCTTTGTATTGGCGATACGCCAACTATACAATGGAGGGTGAAGTTAATAAAAGGGGACTCGAGCGAGGCGAAAGAAATTAATGATTTTAATTTTGCATGTGGACCTAATTAGGAAGACGAAAATAGAAGAAGACTTTCTTAAAAATGGCTAATAGTGTGGTCTTATAAAAAACGTCCTAATCTTAGCGTTAACAAAATTCAAAAACGTACATCACATAAAACCAAATATATTATATACTCCACTATTAATTTTATATCTAAAATGCATGAGACGTCATACGATTTGTCAAAAGTTAATGAAGATATTAACCAACATGTGTTGTTGTGGGTGTGCCAGCTATTTGAAACAGTGCATTACCTTTAATTTAACACTGCACCTTTCCACATTGTTGCCATGAGTAATGTACCTACTTAGTTAAATATTATTGTAATCATTATTCCTTCTCAAAACTGTTTTCGTAACATCTTTGTATAGCGCTTTGTATACTGAGCTTTGGAAGCTTATCTGGCTCAGAACAAATGTACAGAACAAAAAAGAAAAAGTAGAACCCCAACCAATCTTTATTGGCAAATATTTCAAGATACTAGTAGCTACTTTCATCCTGAAAATGTAAAATTTGTATTGTTAGTTAGTCATTTATTTTAGTATTGGGTGTATATAGTTAGCTACTTATTATGAAGCAATAAAATGTAATTTTGAATTTGAAAAAAAAAAAAACTGTAAACAGTGAAAATGTGAGTCGTGAAAGAAAACTTTACAATAATAGTAGGTATTCTTCCTTTAAACATTGGTGAAATTTGAATGAGGAAAACATGTTGTTTTCGGGAAAATCCATTTTACATCTAAACATCGAAATTTGTCTGATGTTTGACTGTCCTAATTCCAAGCATTGCTGAGCAAATACAGGTTCTGTTACTGTTGCAACGTGACTCTGGCTTGTTATAAAATATAGCTCCAATTAATTAGTTTAATTAGTTTTTCAGTACAAGTGTGAACGTGTTCCGTCAGACGTACACACACTAATAATCGAATGTATCAGTGCCAACTATTAGTAAGTGTCGTTCAGAAAATCAAGAAAAATAAACAGCACGTTTGAAATTCTGATACATTGATAATAACTTGTCTGCAGAAATGAAAACGTTTTCTTATACAAACACAGACAAGAGGATGTTCTGTTTATGTTATTTTATAAGAAAGTTGTTATTTTCTCGGGTGTAGAAAAAACAGTGATGTGGAATCCGTTTCTCGAAAACGAAAGGAATGTTCTTTAGGTTGCTATAAAACAAATTAATAAGAGATAATAAAGAATTATCCCCAAGTAAATATTATCTCGATCATTCTAGAAACTTGTTAATTGCTTTGTTTGTCTCTAGAATTTGATTTTTGTTTATATTTAGTTGATGGGATTTATGACTTGTTCTTAGCCAAAGCTTAACTAAAGAACATTTATGTATTTAAAGAAGAACTTTTTCTATTTGTATGAAATAGAATAAGTTTCTTCTTAGTAACAAACTAAACTTAGACTTACTATTAAGCAACCTATTTGCTTATTATGAACTGGTACTGATTCTTAGGTAATTTCACAATAAAGCCTGAAAGGTATCATGTTACGTTGCGTGCCTATAGTTTAATTTTATACCAACTCTTGAGGTAGATAACAAAATGATGACGTGGGTTTCTGCAGTGATCAAAGTTGCATCAACTATTTACACGGATAACGGAGTGCAAGATTTTTTTGTTTATGGGCGTATCATAAAATCGGCTTGGGTGTTTGGTCGGCTGGCGGGCGCGGCGGGTGCGGCGGCCGGCGTGGCAACACGGCTGGAAGCCTGCCAACGGAGCGTGGAAATCAGATAGAACGTGCTATCGCCATTGTTTAACCAATAACGTGGAACCAATTTCCCAGAACTTCGTAATAAATGTGTACCGTTATTATCGATACTTCGGTTCTAAATTCGAAAGATGACTAATTGAAAGCTTACGCTGTAAAATTATTTCTGTATTCAAACGGTTACAGCTATTTCCAATGTTTACAATAGTTTGCGATTCCTACAACATTACATTGTTTACATACAATGGCATGGCAGCTTATACAACATGAAAGCGGCGCGAATTCACTTATTCACGTACAACATGTTTGAATTGAGGTGAGGACAGCGTGTTTTCATTACCTATTTGACGTAAACGCGTAAAACAATTTTCGTGCATATTTCATGTCATTTTGTTTATCTATTCCTGAAATCATTATGAGCTTTGAAGTCGGGATTAACGTAAGGGACGTTTTGTATTGAAAGTATAAAGTTTGACAGGCTTACACGCTTTTAAGTAAATATAAATGTTCTTATTTTTCACAACAGTATTAAATGATTTTTAAATTAAATTTGTGTAATATAAATATGTTTTTCCAGCCTACCAATTGCCATGGTTATAAATAACCCCTTCAAAGAAGAAATTTAAATTCCATAACATGTCGTTAATATTTTGAGTTATTTTAGAGCACACTTGCTGGATGTCAACACCTACTCGAATTTGTTTAAAGTTTGGATGTCCACAATAAACTACACGTAAAGCGTTTATGTTTCACGATATCTGCCAACGAACCTAAATCATGCGAGTCCAGCGCTGGACATTAAGATTGCAAGCCAAATGCGCGAAATACTGTTAATGCAATTTGTTATAGTGATTCATTGCTATCCTTCATTCATGATAGCGGACATACACCATTTTCAGTACAAACTGCCGCAGTTTATCATAATAATATTGGCGTAGAGCAATTAGTTTAACTGTGTTATAAAATAATGATGTGAAATGTGTTTTGAGAAGATTGTGATGAAACCCGATATGAAATGTTCCTAATTGATAAAGTCGTAAAGCTCGCCTTACCCGTGCCCTGAATTAAAAAAAGAAACTTTGCAGCAGATTGCAGTAGCAGCGCTTTGCTGAGTTTGTAGCGCTTTCGCAAGCGAACCTCACCGCCTGTGGGTTGGTAATTAATAAACAGCTAAAATCTAGAAAAAAACGTAATAAAATTCATGGGACTTTGAGACAACTGCCAAGAAGTCTTGGAGATTAAAATTAACACTCTGGCAGAAATAAAAATCATGTTTTCAAAACTATTTTGTTGCCAAAATAACATGGAACAGCTGCACAATGTTGAATAGAGCTGCGTTATCGCGCTCTACTGATAATAACATTAAAAAAGTTGTAAATAGCGTTTTTTAAGATGCATGGATAATTAGAAGATTATAAAAAGTTTTATCGTCGTCTTCATCCTTGATTCTAATTGCGCCTGTCACAAACGACCCGCGTCACCCTGAATAATAGAGGAAACTAACTCGGTGAAATGTGCCACAGTCCACAGATTCAGATTTATATCTCGCTGTAGCGGATATAACATCTTATTAAAACTTTGAAAAGAATATAATGCGTTACCAACAACTGGCATTTTTGACACGTTCAAAATGTGTAGTGAAACAAGCGCGTCTCAAACTGAAAGCCTTTCTTTTAAATAAACCATTTACAGGCACTTTTGAATTGTCAAAATTAGATAGTCGGACAGCTAGTCAGAAAGTTGAAGCTAGATGTCCATTCCAAAACGTAGATCTCTATGGAGAAGAACGGGCAAGAAACTCCAAGGACACTCTTTGAATCAAGATATTACAAAATCCTGGGTACATTATATATTTTGTTGCTTCTACATGTGAGAGCAATGTAAAAAAAAAAAAACAAATGAAAAAACAATTCAAAATATAAGATTGAAAATAAGCCCTGGCAGATAAGGGATGACCAGTCTCAACCGAGATGGCGCCCGTTCACGAACATGACGCGTGGATCAGCACCATCCAGCTCAATCATTTTGTAGGGAACCGAATGATCCAACACACGCACCACCATCAGTGAGCATGACATAGTCTTAAATGCAGTGCTCTTTCAAGTCAAAATCAAAATATCATAATAAACGGATCCATGGTTCGCGCTTACATTTACAAAATTTTAAAAATGCTTCTAAAGTATACGAAACTATAGTTTGCAATTAAACGAATAAAATTTTACTACCAAACAGGAAGAGATATTTATCTAATATTTAAGTATTCAACAATTAAAACATGATTAAATTAAATAAAAATAAACAAATAATAATAAATAAGTAAAATAAAATTATATATTATATTATTTATAATAAGTTCGTAATACGTCATTGTCGTGTAAAGGTCCAGGTCTACCTGCGACACCTACAGTTGCCATTACCTTCGTAAGACATTCCACGCTTAAGTTACCAAAAAAAGACCAATAAAATTAAGGAACTACATGTACAGAACCCATTGAGGTGTAAAAGCAGTTATATGGCAACAAAGTTGCGCTGCGCTGGGTTCAGTGTGTCATGTCTAAAAACGTTTGCAAATAAAATCCACTGCACGCAGTAGGCGTGCGTGCGGTTCCTGCGTCAAACCATAGCGCTTTTAGAGTGCGTAGCTCCACGCCACTTCATCAAAATGTTACGCAGGTATCCAGTACCTATCAGTCGTAAAAATGGATTAAAAGGGTTTTATAAGACAATGGAACGTCTTTGTTTGCTTTGAAGTGACGGACCCATCCTTTAACATCAAAATATTTATATAATCTTTGAATGAAAAATCTCCTCCACTATTTATCACTCAAGCAAGTCATTAAAACACTGAAAGAGTTTATTTCGGTGAGCTACATAAGAATTTTATATACTTATATTAAATTTGATGACGCACATTCGTTATTACGGCTATCAAACTAAAAGTCAAGAAAGTTATGATGAAAAATTATATGACAGTTGTTTAGTCATCGGAAATGATTATTAACTTATTCCAACGGGTACAGATTATTTTGAGAGTATTCCACAACTGAATTAAATATAGTTTAGGGTCATACTCGTGAACCTTGTGCCAATACATACGTGCGTAAAGAGCGATAAGTAGTTTGTGGAACTGGACAGCTAAAGTAAATAAACATGAATGAGTGAAAGATTAATTACGAGGTGACTGCTCCTCGTTTATACAAGTTCATTAAATAATCCGATAATACAATATGAATTCAAAACTATTTAGAACATAACGAATTAGACGCGCCTACGTTTCTTGGTCAAATACTAAGTATTGCGAAAAATATGACCAGCCATGCCACTGACCAATACCTACTGAACTTTAATAGAGTCAGCCCAGACACGCTAAGAAGAAGACAGACATAACTTAAAAATAATAGAGTATTTAAAAAGTATTCTTGTTTGGAACAGTATGATATAAAGCGCCTTAGTAAGAAACCAAAATGTTGCCTCTCGTAGCTGAATTCGATCTTAACGGTTTGACTGTTTTTGCAGAGCGCTATCCAGAGCTTTCAAGAATTTGACGTTTAAGAATGTTTTGAAAAAGGACAGAGTAGTGTTTGATAGGGCGGCTATGAGAGACATGCATGTTGGTTTTGTTTTTGTTATTTACTGTCGCCCTACATTTCCACGACACGCCACGCGCGCCGCGTTGCCGGAGCGCACGGCTGCACCACGCTGATGCACCGAAATAGCTGCATTGCACAACTTATTCGCACCACATCTCAGTGCATTGAACCGATGTCCTAATCTCATCGCTAACCGCCCAGTCGAACGATCAGTTTAACTAGTTTTATTGCCAGTGCAACACAGCATTTCTCTGGGCATCAAAACGAATTTTGAACAAAAAAAGTCACTTCGGGTCTAGACCAAATCAAACGTGCAATTGACATCATGTCACATACGCTAAATATTGACGGTAGGAGATGGCGAGCGTTTGATTTGTAGTTGAGTTACGTAATGTTCTGGTGGATTGGTTAACGTAGGATGTTTGTTGCAGTCCTCCGCAAGGCATTCGATGGCTTCGACCACAACCGCTCGGGCAGCATCCCCTGCGACTTCGTCGCGGACATCCTCCGGATGATGGGGCAGCCCTTCAATAAGAAAATCCTTGAAGAGCTCATCGAGGAAGTCGATGCTGACAGTGAGTTTTTATTTTGTGTTCCTTCTTCGCTTAACGTGTCCATTATGAGGCACCATCAACCACTTTTTTCTACATCACTAGCCCTTAAAGGACCTTATTAGATATATGTAATTTTTAGATTATTTTTAAACTATTGCTCATACTCACCCATTTGTGAGTCATCAAACTATATTTATCTATATAGCGTACTTCTGCAATATACGTTACTGCCGCTACTAAGCAGTTTGAATTACGTTTTATTTAACGTGGACTGTTATAATTTTGTAAAGATAAAGAGCTAAACTAGACTAAAACCTACGCCTAGCTTGCCTACCTCTAGGTATGCATTAGATAGGAAAAAAAATTACCTAATATTACCATTGTAAATTTTGGTACGAATCACAATTTATCAAGTGGTTAGCTCTTTAGTGTTTATTGTCCTACAAGAGAGTACCTATAAATAAGGTGAATTGTTTGAATTCCAGAGTCGGGCCGTCTTGAGTTCGGAGAGTTCGTGACACTGGCAGCCAAGTTCATCGTTGAGGAGGACGCGGAAGCTATGCAGAAGGAGCTCCGGGAAGCGTTCAGATTATACGACAAGGAAGGTGAGAATCACCTACTCATGTGCATTCTTCAAAACAATTCGCATATTATCGCTGGTTCGATCCATCTCTAACTGAAGTGCAATTTCTATCCCGCTCCATCCGATGCGCATTCACTAATGCTATCTTGTCTGGTATTGAAATTTTATTACTGCAACAGATACCTACCTATACAATTTAAAGCTCATGAATTATATTTTCATGTCTTTGCCCATTCCATCTTTTAGCACCAGCGCTTTCTTTGGCTTCTTTTTTAAACTTGGGGGCATATTCATATGACTTTTCTTAAAACCCACAATGCCTTTCAATAATAAAGTGCTTTGTTGACAGGCAATGGTTACATTCCCACGTCAAGCTTGCGCGAGATCCTTCGCGAGTTGGACGAGCAGCTGACAGAAGTTGAACTGGACGGCATCATCCAGGAGATCGATACCGACGGCAGCGGCACCGTGGACTTCGATGGTGAGACATGACCACAAATATTATAGTAGTTATAGCTTTGCAAGAGTCGGGACTACAGACAGGCCGAAGTAGAACAAGGCAGGAAGGAGTTACATGGAAGCATGCCTATGCATATTATGCAGTTTTGGGTATTTTGTTCAGGCAAATGCCTTCAGCTGGTCGAGATAAATTTTGAATCATTAAAGTGTAATTTATGTTATTGGTCTGGGTCGTTGAGTTCATCTTCAGCCTCCCCCGATACCTGACCATGGCAATCCCAAATATGATAAATCTATATGTGACTCAGCAGTGGGTGGACATGAGCCAAATCGAAACGTTATTTAGAGTAGAAGACAACGCATATTAATTAGTCCCGATACCAATACAGAATGCATAAAGTTTATAGTTGATCCTATTTGTAAATGAGCAGACTACTTTAGCAAATTAATATATTGTTTCAGAGTTCATGGAGATGATGACAGGAGAATAAACTTATATATCTTCACACTTTTATATATTTATATAATCTAATGTAAGGAATCTCTACTATATTTCGGTACTTCAACCTTTCGAGTCTTGGGAACATTGGACGATATCACTTCATGCGATAGAATGAAAACATCACTATCTGTTTCATTGGTCAATATCATTAAAGTATTATGTATGTATTGTACAAAATAATATTTTGTTCTTGTTTAATTGATGTGTGTGATTGCGTATAATGTTTATATCTACTTTATTAATAAATCTTTTATTCTATTACCTATGTTTGAATGAGGTCTACGACATTACCACAGCCGACGGATTTAGATCGCAACGCGGTGTAAGAACGACTAATTCTTAAAATAATATTCGTGTCGAGAATGTTGAGATATAATTTCATTTCTTAAGATTTCTATTCAAGATAAATATAATGACTCCGCTGTTTTTAAAGCGGACGCCAAATTGTCCTAGATAATTTTGATGACATAAAACTTTAAGATATTTATTTGGCGGTCAGCCAGACACAAGTAATGGGACCATCGGGGATAACATTCCACTTTCAAGAGTTATAATTATTGTGAAACTAAACATCGCAGGGTGAATAAATAAAAACACATTTCAATAATAATTATTATTTATTACGTAATTCTTTGTTCATCGTTTTCATTATAATCATGATCGCCAAATAAGTAAATAACATTCAAAATATTATTGTACCTTGGGTCAATGTATAAAATATACCTGCGCACATAACGAGGCTTTTATGACACTTTTATAAATACCACATTCTCACATTTTTGACATAGACATCAATTTTAATTTCGTATGGCGTTTGTATACCTACCATTTAGTAAAAAGAAGTTAAATTCATATTTTAATTAAATGCATTTGTTTTAAAATATTCAATTAAAATAAATCAATAACATTCACTCAAATTATTCACATGGTAGGTATGTTAAATAACATTGGACACATTTGCTGAACATAATTTTACTTACCAAATTAATTATATAAAATAAATCTCTTAAATAACTTAAAAGCCTACATAAAACGTAGACCCTGCTTAATAATACGAAATAAGTAGTACGTAATAGTTATTTAGTAAAGGAGTCTTGATGAAATAAAATCAGATATTATAAAAAAGAGAGTTTAGCGGCTTTTTACAATCGGTTGATATCTACTAAATAAATAAAAATAACATTAGATACATAATATATAGCAGAATGTATCTTTTTTGGCTCGTTACCAAGTCCGAATATCAGGACAGGAACGAGACACAAGTTAATGTTCCGCAGACGACAATAAAGCACCCTATATACATAATATTCTGGAATATATTTAAACACTATATTATAATTGTTACGCGCATAATTTGAGGGACATTCACATACATACAATAATATAAGTAAATAGTGTATAATGTAAGCTATGATCGTAGAACAATGAGGCATTGACAGATATCATTATCACAATTTAGTAGATTTTAGCCGCCTTCTGATGGCACTTAGTAGCACATTCACAAAAGACATAAAAATTCGATGTCACACACTCGCCCGTACGAACTGTGATAAATACCTTATAACCACACAGTTATCATTTTCTCAGCTAAATAATTATTTTTACATACAACAAAGTCAAATATTAAAATTCATTGGTAACGTATTTAACAACTAAGCTTTACAAAGAGTCTTCGATTAAAACATTACAGCTATTCATCCTTAGTGTAACAATGTTTAATGCATAATGTGTATGTATGTACATCTATACATATCTCTCACAATCTCTTTAGCATCTTGGCTTCGGATAGCTAGATTTATCTAAGATTTCGTAAAGAACTACCTACAGATGAGATCTCAATTTGAACTATATTTTACCAAACGTCCCTCTCTTGCCTGAATATTCAAAGCTAATTATCACATTTTACAGAAACGTTTAGTATTACAATGCAATAAATTACTAAATTTATTTTCATAAATGAAAACATAGTGCTTGCCTATCACATATAACAACCAGCAAACAAACAGAATGCACTACATTTCAAACATATCGAGCGTTCCAGCGGTTCTATTGTTTCTTAAAGAGCAGCAAGCATACTGTATTCCGATCCAAATGATTAATATACTTCTAAGGAATGAGCGACAGGATGCTGGTCGGAACTGGCGAGGCAATAGTGAGCTATACAGGTGGTCTTAGTTATAATATTCTTGTTTACTTAACTAGAAATAGTTTTATGAATACTGTTTAAGTAGATAGATCTTCATTCCTTTTAAAGCTGGCTGTGTCTTTCAGACGCAACCCACGAACAGTCCAGTTGCGAAATATTCATAATACTCTGAAACAAGGTGAACTACATTTTAATGCAAATCCTTACAAATTAACTTCTTCTATTTATTATCTTATTTATATTAAACCTTGGCAACAGCTGCAACAATGCAGGTCATTCCAAAACATCTTCTATTTTAATAATAAAAAAAGGATTCAGACAAAATGTTACAAATTAACTGTGGAATCCAGTGTTATGTAAACATACCCATTAATTAACCAACTTTGAGTCCAAATATTAGTTGGGTGTTATATGTAGCTGTTATTTAAATCTCAATGTTAGGTACTCATAGGATTTAGTGTATAATTACCTCACGTCGCCACACTGGCTTTTGACTAGTAGAAGCATCGCCACAAATACATTAGTGCAGTATAGGAGGCGGCGGCCGGGAGCGACTGTTGTTGGGCTTGGGCACCGCGCTGGGGTCCAGCAGGCTTGAGTCTTTCTGTGCAGGCGCGCGGCCCCCAGGCCCCTTGCGGCGGCGGCTTAGCCACGGCGGCGCTGGGCCCTCGCACCACGCCGTGCGTGCCCATTCGCGCGGCTCCGCGCCTAATCGCGAGCACTCGCGCGCATAGGCTCGGTAAGCTGCGCAGTGGCACTTCGTGCCTGAACAACTGCGAGCGTCCACCTCACAAGCTTCTTGATAGTTGTGGGGATTCACCTTAGTCGTACAATCTGTGAACGCCTCGTAACGTACGAATCCGCGACACAATCGTCGAGCCTTCATTACCTTTGATTGACGATAAATATTCGGGCCCGGCCGCTTCTGACGCCGCGTGCACGCGCGCGTCCCTCCTACTCGCCATGAAGATCCGAATCTCCAAGTATCAGTGAGTAGCCTACCATCACGAGTTTTCATATCGTCTCTAGCTACCGAATTAAAATTGCCACAGAGACCGCACAATTTTCCTTTATACACACTAGACACTGTCACTTCGAGAAATCCATCACCGTCCCATAGCATCTGTATACCGATATCAGCCTTTAGTAGAACAGATCCATTACTGCGGGTTATGTCTGCAACTCCGTTTACTTTATGTGGCAGAGGCACTCTATGTCCATTAACTTTAATTCGCATCTTCTTTCCCATGTTAATCTTAGTGGGCCCTATCCGGAGTGTTGCCGTCCTAGTCCACGACGAGTGAGATGTATTTCTAGCATCGTTTGATATTCTGATCGAGAACGTGCCATTAGCACAATCTGAAGCCAATTGATACTTGCAAGATCCTTGGAAACTGTAAAACTTTCCGTCGAAAGTCTTATAGTGAGGGTCTCCGAACACCGTACAGATGCCGTCGATGTCGACGCATTTCTGGCAGCACTGTCCGGGTAGCTGGCGGAGCGTTTGGTCGGGAGGGCAGGTCAGGACTGGACATCGTTCCATGGCACATCTTGGCTCACCTCCATGACATTCACATGACTTGCAGGCATCCAGTTGCCATGTTTCTCCGTCCTGTAATCACAAAACGACAGTAAATTGTAAGATCTCGTAAGATAAGACTTTGAGTATTTTCTCAGTGTTACAGTCACTTCTTTATCTCAAGTAGTCACCTGAGATAAATGCTATACACATTAGTCACTTTCAAAGAATCAGCTTTGAGACTGTTTTCTGACTTCCACAACGCAAATTGCTAATCAATTTGGAGCAGGAGAAACAAACGCAGTCGTTTCTTAATTTAAAAAAATAGGGTCTAAACCAGTCAGTCAACTACTCGTAAAAACATCAAACAATAAAACGAACCTGGTAAGTCTTTCTGCCGATGACACAAGCGGCATTCGCCTCCTCAACCTGGGGGCACTCGGGGCAGCACTTGCCGGGTGGAGGCGGCAGCGCACGCGCCCCGCACGTAAGCACGGGGCACGTGTGCCGCGTGCACACAGCCGTGCCGTTCAGACACGTGCAGTCCGTGCACGGATCCACCCGGAAAGGACTCAGATGTGCGTGGTACTCCTTCCCAATTATACAAGGCTTCAAGAGCATGGTGCCTGAAACTGATAGTGAAAATTATGTTAGAAGGTATTTAAAACATTAAATAAAGATAGAATCAAATCGATAGTTGCGCATAACCACTTTCAAATCCGTCAGAGCTCACTGTGATAGCAGATCATCAGCCGAACATAATGATACATACATACTCAGCCTATAATGTTCCCACTGATGGGACACAGGCCTCCTCTCTGTGAGAGGGGGTGGGCCGTAATCTACCACGCGGGCCCAGGCCCCAGTGCGGGTTGGTAGATGTCACATGTCTTCGAATTTTTGGTTCTAGGACATGCCGGTTTCCTCACGACGTTTTTCTTCACCGTTTTGAGAGTAGTGGTGATGATATAATTTACACAAAGTAAAGCGCCTGACTGGGTTCGAACCTACGACCAACAACTCGTAAGTCGCGGCCGTGACCACTGGGCCACCACTGCTCTCATGAACATAATGGTGCTTTGCCACAAATAAGTATATTTGTAGGTCTCTAAAGGAGAGGTGGCTCCGACTAAGCCTGAATTGTGCCTACACGGAATGGACAGCAACGGTCTGATGTATAAAGCACTAGGCATAGGGCCTTCTTTGCATCGTACTTTGTGCTAGCGCATTCTGTTTCAGTCATCTGTAGTTCCATCCTTACTATAGATACTTATTTGTACCATGAATCGTGATAAAGCTCTGCCGATTCAGCAGGTCGCAGTTTACTGCTGATCTAAAGCTAATAAGAGGAGTAATCAGCCTGACTGAAGACCTGACCCATTTTCACCAAAATAAGTACCTTCACACCCGAGAAATTAGTGGCTTAGTCGTTTATAGTCAGGGTGCCAAGATGGCAGTCAAGGAAGAATTAAAAAAAAAATCACTATGAAACTTACTTGGTAGTATTTTATCAGAGGTCGGATGCGTGCACCTAGGACAGCACTCGCCGGGTGGCGTGAACTGGTGCGCGCGCGTGCACGGCAGCACGGCACACGCGCGCTTGGCGCAAGAAAGCGCGCCGCGCACGCAGCGGCACGACAGGCACGGCTCCTCCGGGATGCGCACGTCACGGCCTTCCCAAACACGCTGCCCGTTTATCACGCACTCTGAAATATTATAATCATACATTAAAATATCGTAAAATAAATGACAGACCTTTTCAAGGATAAGGAACTCCATTAATCAAGCATAAACTCTTTGAAGATTTTAAACACGAACTCATTACCATCAATTTATAGCAGCGCTAAAAGTCAAACGTCTTTTCGATCCCTCAGCAAATAAATGAATACAAAAGAGATTCCTTTTAGGGGAAACAAACTCTTTAGATTAGCAGTAAAAGCTTAAAACAAAAATCCCAGCCATTGTTCGCTAAATGGGAATGAGTCCTGGCGGCGCAGTGGCTACGACAAAGCGCAAACTCCATAAATTAGTGCGGGTAGACGATGAATCAATCAGGGGCTAATGAATGACGTAGCGCGGACGGCCGCACACGGCGCGCCCGCCGCTGCGCCTGCGCTGCCGACTGCCCACCTGCACACCACCGTGCAGCGGGCACCACGCCCGGACTTGCACACATCACACCACTGACGCAAACGGTTCGAATACATTCGCATCCGCCAGTATTCGCCCCTGAGTTTGTTCATTTCGCTGTGATGTACCTATATTATAGTAGAACGTGATGCCATATTTACTATTGATTTATTTCTGACTAGAATACAATTATAATGGTGGAATATACGAACAGAATATAAACCATTAGGCCTAGGACTCCAATGGGGAAAGATAGTAATGCATATATAGTCACTGTTGAGCGCGGTTTATTCCGTGCATATAAAACCACGTACTGCATTGACAAACTGTGTGGTACTCGGCAAGTCACTTAAGATGATAAACCGTTTAGAGCTTCAGCGTACAATATTTACATTTATTTTGTCCTCATGTTAGAATGCGTTTCATTCAACAGTCACGGACATTGGATTCAAGGCGCGGAGCCCGGACCGCCGCCTCGCCGCATATAATTGTGACAATGAAAACGGTCAAGTGTCTGTCGTAAAACTAGAGACGACTACACAAAGTAGGCTGTCCTTTTGTAGGCATACAATTAAGTATTCATCGCTGGTGCGCGTCGTTTATATGAGCGATGGGCTTTGTCATACAATGTGCCCCCCAACACATGCGCTATTCGATAATAACTTTGGTTATGTAATGAAGGTTTTGTGCATACGTTACTTTTTATTATACGTTATAAATATTTATCTAACCTTTGTCGATTTTGAAACAAATGATAAATGTATATATTATTAATATCTTGACAATAGAGTCAATTAGATTCTGATTTATTCTAGTACATTAATGAAAACAAACCAGCCATCATTTCAATTATCTGGATCCAAGTTGTCCCCAATACATAAATATTATTAGATATACATATTGTCGTCTATGATGGTTATCAAGGTTTAAAAACCATCATACTAAATGTTTTCAAAACTATGGAGACGACTGCTTACAACTCAAAGCAAGAATGTTAAACGGACACGCCCAAACACTTAGCGGAGATATATTCCTCTGAATTTCGGTTTAAAACATTATGTGGTCATAAACTATGTATTACAAAGTCACATCACGTCACGGTTGTACATCACAAGCTAATTATTTCAATTTCTCAGGTTTCTGCCGCAGGTAGGTATGCCTAATAATACGTGGATTACGAAACATCACTTGAATTTAGATTAAGTAAGTAGTTAAGTCCTTTCGCGTAAAAACATTTTTCTTCCTCAAGTGTATTTTTTGTTTTTTTTTTTTTTTACTTATATTATAAATTATTTTATTCACTCAATTTACTAGCATTAAAACGTCGAATTTGCCGAACCACCTTCTTTTTGGTCGACCTTTAAAGCATCGACAACTTACACACTAATCGTCACTTTTCACTTAAAACTTCATTAAAACATTTCCCATGTTGATAAGAAAAGAATCGTGAAGAATTAACAAGTAAAGAAAAAATCTAATGCAGTGTTGGGATCCTAAAACAAACAAACAGAGGGCACACGTCGAGGTCCCCGCAGCACGGCGGCCTCGTCGGCCGCTTTGACCACCGCACAAAAACCCACCCGCCCCAACCTTTTAAGTAGGTTGTTAACTTTTTGATTTATGGACAATAATAGAGACGCAACGCCGTAGGGGACTCGCAGACCACCACAAATATAATTTTAACGAACCCCCGTCGACTATAATAAGACCTTATTTCGTTGTCATTTCTTTGTCTCTAGTTATAGAGTAAGCATCCGATAGAGGAAACGACTTCGCGAAACGCGCGTCTCGGGTGGTCCGCGCGCAGAAAACAATTTCGAAATAATTCCAGACCCCTTCATTACAAAAGTACATTTTAAGAATTGGTTTCTGTTTTCATTACCCACCACTAAAATTTCAACAATCAATTCTTTGTAATACAACTTCGCGCTTCATCTGGGATTTTATTGCAGACTTTAAATGCTTTTGTTGTTTATTTTGCATCCACGTACGGAGTAATTACTCTTTGGCGCCACCTCTATGTACATACCGCATCGCAAGCCTTTTATAGGCGGATTGTTGAATAGCAAATAATTGTATAACAAGTTTTTTTTCTTGTATTGTATCATGTAACCTTCTATATGTGATATATTAAATTACATTCAGTAGATGACTAAATTATTCTGTTGTTGTAATAGTCATCTCTGACTCGGTATGGAGCAAGAAACGGGATTGGAATTATGGCAGAGTGGTCCATTGTCTATTACGTTGCTATGTCACGTTACATGTGTTATGTGTTCCACCGTCGGATAGCAGCGTGCCGTGTGTGGGCGAATTGTCGCAACAAAGTACATACAAAAACACATGAAAAATCACTAAGCAGCCGCAGGTGGAACGCTAGCCACCTTATTAATTCCTCTATTTCCGAAGCGTGGTGCAACGTCCGATGATCCCTTGATCTCCCCGCTTAGCGACTGGCGGGTAATTAATAAAATATAAACACAGGCAATAAAACGATAGTTAGGAATGTGTCGGCTATATTCAAAAGCGATATCGAGTCGTCATCTTGTAAATTACTATTATTTGTTATGGAATTTAATAAACTTGTTAAGGTTTGGAAGCACAGGTAAATTGCTTGCCGTTATGGTTTTATTAAGTTCGCGTGGCGGCGTGTGTTTGTTTTTGTGTGGGATCATGGTGGTTGTTTTTGCGGCGCGCGCGTCTGGGTGGGCGCAGGCGCAGCGCTCGCGAGACACGGCTGCGCCAGCGCAGGCCCGCGCCCCCGCCCCGCTCTCACATTATGTGAGATGAATAACGTAGAGATACTCGGCAATTGTGGTGGGAACTGTTGGCGTGAAATGGCTAGTAAATTGTTTCACTCGTTGTGTTTTTGTCTTTGTTTAGATGGTTTATTACATGACTTTCATAAATTCTGTTAATCTTACTGAGTGCCACAGCAAATTGACTTTACTTTCAAACAAAATTACGATTCTTTTCAAAATGGCAATGGAAATTGAGTTATAACTTCACTTCAGCTGGTTCTTGTTTCAATCTTCGAAGCAGACTAAAGATAATAATAAAGCGTTAACTGAAACTCACCATCACAAACAGGACAGTTATAATGCGTATGCCGCTGATGTTTGGGCCTCTCGCAGGGCACGTAGCACTCGGGCTTGGTGATGGTGACCACTCCGGCCTCGCACCGCAGCACTCTGTTATCTTCATTCCACTCGGTGTGGGAGGCGTGCTCTGTGCCGTTGTACCAACAACCCTTGCACTTCGCACAGCATCCCTCTCGAGGCATCACGACCGCGCAGTCGTCCATCTGCCCGCACTCCTCCACGCCACTCCGACACTCCACGAAGCCGTTCTAAAAATAAATAGGAGGGATTTGTTAGACTTGTGAGTTATAAAACTGCGGCCTATAACTTTGTCCCATTACAGGGTGTTAGGGGCATGCTTGCTCACTGCATGTTGGCAATATCAGACAGATTAGCACTTCCCTTCATTACAGGCGTCCATAATGAACTTAGGAAGATCATAAAAAATGGAAAATGCTCTTTGGAAATTGCCAGATGTCGAATCCACTCTCTATTTATAGCCTTAAAGAAGTAACTACAGCGATATTTTTGAGATACCTAGGCAAAACGTTAGTTGTACAGTTTCTTGAAATTAGAAGCCCCAAAGTATTGAAATTCGCTGTATAGTTTCTTATTCTGACCAAACTTATTTATATAAAAAAAGGAACAGAAATTCAACCCAGGCCCGACCTAGACATTAATTTCAAGGGCCCTATTGATTTACAGCCGCAGTTGATTACTTTATTTACGTAATCAATATTGATCAGTTTTATTCAATTCAAATTCATTAGCAGGTAGGTAGTACCAGATTCTCCTTATAAGTACCGTTAAAATGCTGTAGTATTCGTACGTACAACAAGAAATAATGTAATAATAAAGTAGCAACTAATTGTGTCTCAGTATTCACATTTGTGTCAGCATCCATCACGGATGTACAATTGAATAAGCATTCCTTAACAATTTACCGAGGGCTGCTACATAAATTACATAAGTCTTAGGATTGTCGCCAGTCACATTGACAATAGCAAATAAATTTTCCTTACATTACACATGTACGATATTTTATGAGGAAACAACAAAGTGGCATAAAGACGACCTAATGATAAATAAATTTTATCGCGTTATTCTACCAATTACACGCTAGCTTTAATTAAAATTGGTTAGTTATTGAGCGGATGGTGGTATCAGGTAAAGCCAAGTACTTTATTGCTCACAAAATATAGTACAAATGGGAGCGAGTGAAGCCGCAGCTGATTGTGTCCGTGTTTTGATACGGAAGAGGTTTCTCTGAAATTTTTCCTTGTTCTCTCCTTGTTTGTCAATTTTTTACAGTTTTAATATGCAGCGAATGTATTTGGGATTTTATTGGCACTTCGTTTTATTTATTTTTGTTATTATCTTTTATGTGGTTGTGGTTGCTATGCTGATATGGAAATGTAGAAATACATTAAAGTGTGTCAGCTATTGTATGTACTGGCGAGTGCCGCGCAGCGACCATCTGAGAGATTGGTTTTACTTTATGTTGTTTTTAATGTTCGTGGACGACGCACTACTGTAATAATACGACCCTCGTACCGTTGCCTTTATTAACGTTAATGTTTAGCTGTATTTGCGTCTGGTTCTTAGGTAATGGTGAGTTGGGTTACGAAAGATCTAGCTTCATCTGGAAGTATAAAGTTAGAGTGGACAATTGGAACGTAAATAACAACGAAAGAGTCCATTGTTTAGAAAAACAATGCTAAGGTAGATATATATTTTTTATCGTGTGGAAACCGGCATGTCCTAGAACCAAAAAATTCAAAGACATGACATGTGACATCTACCAACCCGCACTAGGCCCGCGTGGCAGATTACGTACGCCCCACTTCCTCTCACCGGTAGGAGTCCTGTGTCCCAGCAGTGGGAACATTATAGACTGACTAAGGTATACTTTAACAAAAAATCATAACAATAATTCATTAAACTAAATAGAAAAATAGCTTCATTCAAACACAAATACATTAATGTAAGTCATACACAAAACATTTAGACTCACTTTCACAGATCATGACAATACGTTTATGCAATATTTTTGTAAGCAAGCCACTAAATGCAGACACGTTCGCGGTCATATTGTCTAACCGAGGCAAAGGAATGCAATGATTCATCCAACATTACACGGACAATAAAAACCAAGAGCATAAAGACTGATTAGGAAAACAAAACGGAACTCATGAACAAATTGCACATTTCAAAACACCAATTAAAATTATCTAATACGTAACGGTAATATTATGATTGAACACTAACTGTGTATGAAGTATGGACATCCATAATAAGATCAAAAAGCATTGTCGTAATTATTGTATGCGTTTATTTTACGGCTCTTTGTTCTGAAACGCATTTGCATGGGCACGTGGCGCAGACGCAGTCAATGTTAATTGCTTTTCTACATAATAACCTCTCGGTACTCGTAGTTCGTAGGTACCTATCACTGTGCACGTACATATGTACACATTGTGCATTAGGGATCATTGTGGTTGTATTAAATCCAAACTAATATTATAAATGCGAAAGTAACTCTGTCTGTCTGTCTGTCTTTTCTTCACGCCTAAACTACTGAACCGATTTCGATGAAATTTGGTATAGAGATAGTTTGAGTCCCGGGAAAGGACATAGGATAGTTTTTATCCCGATATTCCCACGGGATCGAAACTTACGCGGGTGAAACCGCGGGGCGCAGCTAGTTCGTTATAATTTTTGCTCATTTTTACCTCCACATGTACAGAGTGGCAGCAACCATAAATACCTACCTAATTCAGTAGAATTTTTTCGTTGGTTATCAAAAAATTAATCTGCTTTTTCACAGAAAAGTGCAATACCTACGCGGTCAAAATGTATGGAACAGCAATTTTTGAAATGAAAACTTCTTTAGGCGCGTCGGGCATTTTTTTAAATGGGAAAAAACCATTGAATTTGCGCCACTGTTACCGTAACCGACACCGCTTCGGATGTTTTCGGCTGTCCTCGGGATGTACTCGGTTTTAATGTATATCCGATATGTCAGTGAGTGTTGGCAAAGTATTCTGTTTGTGTTTTTTTACCGACGGATAGGTAATTTCAACGCAGGGAGGTTCAGAATCATGTACTAAATCCATAGTTACAGTTTACGCGTTGATGTCTCTGCCAACCTGTATGCATTTTAGGATTACCTCATCTGAACGATCAATAAATGTTATGTAGTAGCAGGCCCATATTCAGCAGTTACGTTTAATCCTCTATGAACTTTTGCAATAACCATTAAGTGCAACAGAGAGCGCTAATAAAGCTTTCTTTTTCGTCTTTGCTTTCGGGCTGTAGTGAAATATCTCTTCTTATCTACTTATTAATTTTATTAATTCAGGCTTAGAGGCCTAAGACTGAATTAACAAAAAAAAATAAGTGCTCGGCAAAGGTGCTCGGTAAGTGGTACCTAAATGCTATTTTACAACAGCTTAAAAATCCTTCATCTGTGACTCGTCAAAGTTATTCCAGGAAACGGTTTGTTAAAAAAAAATATTTATCCACCCAAGAAGTCAAGCAACTTATTAGCATGTAAGCTCGCAGACATGATCAATATTAGAGGCAAATATTTGCACAAATCTGTAAACCTATCAAACGTTTTAACACCAAACATTATGGCGTCCTAATTTGTACAGCCCGTGGTTGCGAAGGAAACTCAAGCGCAGCGCCGCCATTGCTGAGAACTTAGCAGCGGAGATGTACGAGTCGCCCTAGGGTCAATTAACCAATATACAACCTTATTTCACAAGCTTTGAAGTTCGTAATCCATCGTTCGGTTCGGAGGGCCCTGTTCGTGACTGTATGCCGTGTTACCAACTCCTAGCACTATTGTGACGGACTAACAGTCCCACAGATTATACAATTAGACTTTTTGTCATCACATCTATCAAGTAAATTAATGATTTGTTTTATGAATGGAACCTGCTGTGACATAATCCGTCTCTTAGGATACATATTTAAATAATACGAGAAGTTGTACTCAGTCAATGATATTTATTAAAGCTATTTTGCCAATTTATAAATACAACTGACTAAATATGTTATTGTCAAGAACTATAGTTATTTAATAACCTAACACAAATTGCCATTATTTCGGACACTTATGTTGCTCTGAACCCACTGGAAGAAGTAAAAGAGCCTCTCGCTTCTTTGTATTCAGCAGAAAGTTAATGGCAATTAATGTCCGACTCTCAGCGTGTGATCAATAAATACCGTGAATTACAATTTTTTTTAAAACAAAATATCACTATGGCATAAATGTATATTATTAAAGAAAAAATCGCAAACAAACCACGACCTACGTAGTACGTAGTCGTAGGCATATCTACTAATAGAAAACAAACATCACGCGTAGATTCACGGATATTCGTAATATAGTAACCGTCTATAAAAGCAACAGGAACAAAAGAGGTGCCCTCCTAATTTTTTAGTTCAATATATAATATGTATAACGAACTAGTACCGAGGTCGCTGGAACTCTTATGTTTACTACTTTTCAATACTTCGGCCGAATTTCACGTGCGGCTCTCTTTGAAATCACCCTCAAATAGCGTAATATTTACGTTACGCCTTGTATAATAACTGTAAGTCTGTCGACTGGCCATTACTTGTTATAAATAATGTGTAGGCACTGAACAAAATAGAACAGATTATGAACACAGATTTGGTTAGACAAATCGGGGTACGTAGCTAAGGTGAAAATTGCACCCGGATTCATTGGAAAACTTTAGTAGCTTCAATTTCGTTGAACAAATGGTACAAACCATCTGTTCACGTAAGGTATTTAGTGATTTGAATAGGGCGCAGGTGCTTTCAAATAGGTTGCTAAGCTATGCCATTACTGGTTAGCCGCTACATTAACAAGTTGTCGTGTGGTCTCAATTGCAAATATACTTGATGCATGCGTAATGTATTCAATTCATTCATGTAATTCGAAAGAGGAAACCTGGGGATTAATGGTATCAGGAAGACTGTGTTGCACTGCGATCATGATTGGAGATTAGCGTCCAAGGATACCCACTTTATTAATGATAAGCCTTCGCTCTTGAAATACTACAAACAATTAGCGTCGTGATAGTATGATCACGATGATTAATAGCCAAGTTTTGATAAAAGATAAGCAATTGTTAATGCATTGAAAATGTTAACTATACAAAATATAAAATGCATGAAGTTGTTCTAAATACTAAGAGCGATAATACGATATTATTCTTAACCAACGCTCTGTTTTATTGCGATCTGGAAATAAGAGATACTTAATTGATGTAGAATGTAACAGCTGATTATCTTTCCGTACTAGACTTGTTGAAAGATTGCACTGAAAAATGGGTTAGTGAGGTACCCGTAGGCGTTTTTCAGTACCGATTCGCATGTTTAGTAAATTAGGTATTTGTTTAAAATTAACTAAGTCCTACGTCATGCCGACTACCTCAAATTCCGGAAAAAATCTAACACTATTTCTATTTTACTGAAAATTTGTTTATTTTTGGTTGTTAGTGCAAGCCAAAATAACGTTTGTTAACACGTCGTACCTAGTAGATATAGATTAGGTACCTAAGATACTACGTCAGCAGAACTTTTTATTGCTGTCTTGTTCTTAGTCAGTGCATTGTTTTGTTTAGGGCTGATTTTTCAATCGACAGATAATGACGTTTATTCGTGGAATAAAATTGTCGTCTGACAGATTTTGTATGGAAGAACTGTCAAAAATTCAAAATTATTCCTCGAATAAAATTATCTAGCGTTGGAATAATCAACGCCAGAATATAAACGTATCGCCCCGTACCCCTGACGCCAGGCCACTTTAACAAAACAACACACACACACACACTTAAAACAACAAATTTCTCGATATTGGTGGTTTTTTTTATATTAGTTTCATGCAGTACAATATAGACGGAAGCTTAAACTTTTAAATTATATAAATAAAAACACACAAAAGTAATGATTAAATTGTTTATTTCATAATATGGTGCGACCCGTGCGACGTGTATTTTGTCATATATCTGTGACGTTGGCGTTCAGGGTAAGATTTCGTTTGTCACATAATATGTGACAATGGCGTTCAAAAGGTTAAACAATTATTATCTTAAATAAGCTGCACTCCGCGGTTTGGCTTGCATAAATCTCGATACCGAGGGAATATTGGGATAAAAAGTATCTGTCCTAATCCAGGTTATGGTCTACCCATGTGCCAAATTTCATCCAAAACTGTTCAATCGTTTTAGCGCGAAAGCGTAACAAATAAACATACAAAAAATCAAATTTTTCTCTTTATAATATTGGTTTAGATAATTCAAAATCTAAATAAAAAATGGCGTTAATATTTAAAAATAAAGGCGCCTGAGACGCACGTAACGAGTGATATTACTAGGAGTGAGTAAATACTACAAATACCAGTTATATTGATCTGATAAGTAACACTGTAATATTTTAAGAGATTTAATATCATCATGGCTATTCTAGAACTTCATAACATAAATAAAAAATTATCGATAATTAATTATAAATAAATCTATATAAATATTTATGACATGGAAAAATTTAAAAAAATATGCATCAAACTTGACATTTTAATGATTATTTACACTCAATAACAAAGGAACTAATAAATACAACAGGTGTCTGTAATTGTGTGTCATAAACATAATCAGATTCGGTAGCCAAGATAAGATCTACGAGAGTGCTACGAGGGTCTACGAGGTAGCATCCGATTGTAGCAGAACAATCACGTGACGTCACATAACCTTATTTACTAAAGAAAAGTTCCAGAAGACCAATTCCCGTAATTAAAAACCGGCCAAGAGCGTGTCGGGCCACGCTCAGTGTAGGGTTCCGTAGTTTTGGGTTACTAATTAATACATAGACGTGCCAGAAGTTTTCGGTGGTAATTTTGGATTGCGAGAACCGATTTTAATAATTCTTTTTTTGTTTGAAAAAAGATACGTTCAGGATAATAAAATATGTAAACGAAGTTAAAAAAAAATGCTTGCTTATACGATTATACTACGAACTTAGTCCAGAAATGATTTTGTACAACTTTTTGTCTTTTTTGTACAAAAACTGTTGTTTTTATCAAGTTCAAAATAATTTTCCTAGAAAGTCCTTATAAAGTTCTACTTTTCAGATTTTTTTCATATTTTCTAAACTTATGGTTCAAAAGTTAGAGGGGGGGGACACATTGTTTTTTACTTTTGGAGCGATTATTTCCGAAATTATTGACATTATCAAAAAATATTTTTTGTAAACCCCTATTCATTTTTAAATACCTTTCCAACAATATATCACACGTTAGGGTTGAAATTAAAAAAAAAATCACTTCCCACTTTACATATAGGGGGGCTACCCTAATAAAACATTTTTTTCCAATTTTTATTTTACCACTTTGTCGGCGTAATTGATATACATATTGGTACCAAATTTCAACTTTCTAGTGCTAACGGTCACAGAGATTAAGCGAGGACGGACAGACGGACGGACGGACAGACAGACATGGCGAAACTATAAGGGTTCCTAGTTGACTATGGAACCCAAAAAACGGTCAAAATCTAGTCACAATCTCATCTCAGCTACAATCAACGTCAAAAACTTGTCAAATCCATACTAATATTATAAATTCAAAAGTAACTCTGTCTGTCTGTCTGTATGTTACCTTTTCACGCCTAAACCGCTGAACCGATTTCGATGAAATTTGGTATAGAGATAGATTGCATCCCGGGGAAGGACATAGGATAGTTTTTATCCCGATATTCCCACGGGATCGACACTTATTTGGGTGAAACCGCGGGACGCAGCTAGTATGTATATAAATTGATTGAATTTTTGACAGATTGCGACCGAGATTGGAATGCGAACGTTCATAAATACGAGAATCGCCCCTCAGCTTTTGCGTAAAATATGTATACTTAAGTGTACCTAAATAATCTATTTCTCCAAATGTCAGTGCTTTCGTGGTAGAATTCGAATGCGCTGGTAGATCGTTTAATGCAACAGAGGTAACGTAATGTACCTGTTTAATAGTCTGGCTTTTTCTCCTATTTATGCAATTACTTTGCTCCCACTCCTATTGCCTGACGTTTATACAAAGTACCTACCATATTATATTGAGTTAGTATTATTTATAAATCATACTAATATGCTTGTATGAGAAATTGTATTCAGATCAAAAAATGTGCTACGGATTTCGTGTCAAAAGGTCTCAACTATAAGGAAATCAAAACTTTTATATCAGCGTATAATGTGCGTTATGTACCTACTTATCAGAATATCGCAAAACAGCAACGAATAGGTGCTTAACATAAATTTAAACGAGAATCATCGTGTGGACCGTCCCCGAGCAGTCTGTGTAGTTCGCGACTCCATTATGTAAATTAAGAGATAAACATTTTAAATGAATGTTAACGTCCACATTTTATACAACACAGCCAGTATTTCTTGTAATATAACTACTAAGAAACTGCTGATTGAAATTATCAAGCATTTCAATGAAATTACGCTTTGGTTTAATCACGTACGCACTCTGTGGCAGCCTGGCAGGTGTAGTGAACCATCGGAGTATCTTAAAGATTAAGCCAATACCTATGTAGTAACGTTATAACGATATGTCCTTAATAAGCTAGTAACTGTATATCATTAAATAACAATTTTTTGTTTATGGCTTTCGCAGATATGCCTACAGTTTTTTAATAATAATACAGTTCGTCTTATCTCTAGTCGTGTCTGTTCATTAGAAGCATGTAATACATAAATTGAGTTTTTTTTTGTTTTAATTGACGTGCAAGGATGATAGCGACAGGCTGACTTGACCATACATTTCATACGAAATATCCTACAACGTGTTTGGTGATTCAAACTGTGATTGGAGCTTTTATGAATCTCTATAGATTCATACAAGCGTCGCTTGCTTGTTATCTAGTTTGCTTAGAAATCAGCGGGGTAATTGCGTAACACATTATCAGTAGCAATAGCTTTCATTTTGACAGTTCAACTACATCCATTGCGTTATTTACGTTGTAGAGCAGATTTTTCGAACAAATGAAGCAATGGATTAGCAATATCTTTCAAAAGGATTCAAATTGAGATTGATAGTGTGTTACGCAATTAGGGTGCTGTTAAGTTTTCTGAAAAGTTTTAAACAGATTTTTGAGAAAACTGAATAATAGGCAAGCGAAGCTTGTATAAATCTATAGAGGTTCATAAAAGCTCGAATCACCAAACACCTTGTAGGATATTCATAACAGCATATTAAAAACTGAAAAATGTACTACGAATTTAGTTTCGTAAGTAGAAGATTTCTCAGTTCCTGATAGGTTTTTGTTTCATATTGATAAGGTCTATGACATTATTTGGAGATCACGAAACACATTCCTCACGACTTATATTTTACATTGTAAAAGTGGGTTCCTCGTTTATTTCCCAAGGCTACTCGTGTCTCGTGTGGGACGAACGGTATTGCTAAAAAAAACACTATCTCGCCAAAGCTTCAGTATTTCCTTTGTTAATGATAGAAAAGTCAAAAAAAAAATATGGGCCTGACATAGGCTACCGAAAAGTTTACGTCAATTTAGTCACTTCAAAACATATTTTCACTCATTTTCGTAGCTACAACGACATTCAGTAGATGTCACGGTCTCTCCACCAAAACTACAAACTCAACAATTCCCTATATATTTATTAGGCATATTTCCGTATATTCTCGGAATTATATAATTCACGATTATTCGAGGTTGTCATTTGTAAAATTACGCGAATTTCCAGGAAGCGGTGAGGATATTCAACGCTTCCACTATCTGATACGGGAAGTGACGTATCTATACTACCGAAATTTATCGACATTGTACCACAAATTAACCGATAAAATGTAATAACAACGATTGAGTAGTTAATTAATAAATACTTAGGTATGGGTGAATATGAAATCATGGTTTATAATAATATAATAACTTCATTTTAGAGTATTCACAGAACATCGATTAATTATTCACGAAAATAAATAAAGGTTAGGTTGCTTCTACACCTACACATAAATGCTATCAAACATGATGAAATAAAACTATTTCTTCTAATTTTTTTACTTCCTGAAAATGGTTTCGTAGGACGTAGCACAAATAAATAATTTAAGGTAAGGCAAAATTGTCCGAACATAAATAAAAACAAGTTTCTATTTCAGTATTTGCTAGACTTACGTAACATAGATAAGTAGGTATTTCTAATTTACAAAGCAGGAAAACAAAACTTATCCAGTTTTCAGCCCACTCGGTTTCCAAAGCGCGATGGCGAGTAAATAGTAAGTACGTATCGTTTTAAATGCTATGCAAAGGACACTAGACGAATTTCTATCTTAAAAATACGTACCTAAGCAAATAAGTTATAGCTATGAGTGCTACGTTCTGCGCAAGTAGGTGACAATTAAGAGCCAGTACAATCTGAACAAAATCCTTGATATCATTATTTTTATGTAGATTTATCGAGTTTAGAATGGAGTGCTAATTATACACATTTAAAGGCAGGTACTTATAAGCTGTAATTTTATCTAGTCTAGTAAATGATCCCGGGGCGGCGCGGCGGCGGGGCGGCACACAAGGCCGCGTGTGGGTGCGCGCGCGCCGCTGTCGCGCTGGCGCCTTCACAACAACCATTTTTTGCGCGCGACACGCGCTTCGTCTCCGCTTTGATATACTCATTTGATGCGGACAATGTTATCTATTCCAACGATAATTGAATAAACATTGAGCTACTAGGATGTAGGAACTACTGTTACATGATTTGTTGATTTTTTGTTGCTACGTACGATAAAATAGGCTTCATGACTGACGTAAAACTGGTCCTTTGCTGCGAACTCAGTAGTATGTTTGTAGAATAACTTTGCGATTTCGGCATGGTAAAAAAAATTCTCAAAAACGATCTAATAACCTGACTCATGCAACAACTATGCACTAAAAGCTTGGCTCATATTAATCATGGAGTTTTGACTAAGCAACTAACTGTAAATATTAATTATTAAAATAGACGCGGATATGGAACGAAAGCTCTTCTTGGTTCTTGGTATAACGGCTCAAAGTCCGTGTAAATACCTGCAACTGAATTAAACTTGATTTTTTTTGCATCATAGCAAAACATAACAACAATGTCGATGATGTGTGGCGTGTAAAAAATACGCGTTGCTAGAAGAACCGGTGCGACCGCATACCGCGCGCTCGCGGCAAGGCCTCGCGCCAGCTGCGCCCGCGCCCGCCTCAGCGACCGCGCCCGCCACCGTCGCTACCGCCGCCAACAACACCCACTTTCACATTTAAATACAACGTGCACCTAACTACCACACGTTACAAACCTAATTTTCCCTTTAGATGTTCAATGCTGCACATAGGTAGGTATATCCGATTCTATCGCTTCTCGTTACGCGTTCAACCACTCAAAAAATAACTCCTACTAATCATTATTGTAGTAAATAAGTTATGAATCAGATACGAGATAACACAGGGGTTTTGAAATTATGACCAATAATCTTAAAATATCTCTCGTTATTGAATACATTCACGGGTGCCGCCGCTGCTGGCTCGAGTTGAACGCCATGCGATCATTACAGGTACTTGAGTTAGCAATTTACTTGTAACTATAAAATACAATTTATGAGATATTAATAGATTGCAGGGCTAGGACAAAAATAGCCTCTCGTGTAACATTACTTAATTATCAAGCAACAGTCCGACGGACACGTTGCCAGCCAGACTTAGGAATTACTGCGCATGATTCAATTATATTGTCATGAAGGAACTCGGGAGCTATTATTACGGCACAGTAGTATTTAACTGTTTATTTAGGATCCGTTCTGGTCTTAAAGCAATGCGTTTGTATCCAGTTATGAAGTCCTAGTCGTACTATACAGTGGAAGAGTCGCGAAAATACCGACTTAAATTCATAGCAGAGCTGGGCCGCTCGTTAGTTTTTACCGATTACTTTTTAGAGCAGATCAACTTGGAGATATTTGGGGCGCTGAATTGTTTATGTGACACATGCTGACCACTGACAGCTACAACCTGGTAAACCCATTACGATTGCCGACTAACTCAGTAATTGAACAAGTTCGTATCTAGTTAATGTTTTATTGCCAGTTAGCAGATTAAAAGCTTTTAAAATTGTACATAATTCCAATTATAGCCAGGCGACTTTTTTGAAAAACCTTGCTTTCAAAATAATAAATTAATATTCATGTTTGTGAAAAACATTGAAACTATTCGCTTAACAATGATTTGCAAGTTCTTTAGGTACCTATCTTAAATCTCGTATGCTAATTATAAAACTAGATCACAAGTTTGGTATGTCGCTAATATATTGACTTTTCGATCGTAGTAGATGCAGAGATAAAATTTACACACATTTTATGGTGATCCCATTTTGTGTTACGTAAGCCTTGTAACGAAGTGGATCGTCGATGTGAAGTTCATTGGTACGTCGCAGGCGCATATAATCCGCGCGTCGATAAATGGCATGGCTCATTAAAGTAAGCGGTGCGCGGGAGCTGCGCGATGCTATCAACCGGCTACTGGTTTGTATAAAAAAGCAAGACTAATGGCACCCTCGGGTCAACATGACGCTCACCGCTATTCTCGTGCCCTCTTAAATCTCAACTCTACCGAATATTATTTACTTTTTTAATGTCGATACAAGAAAAAGCAATTAACCTTCACTGCCTACATTCCATCAGACGTCCAAAACATTGATAAATCATAAAAAATACCATCCGCCACATTTTTGTCCCGTAGTCGCTACGTGGCACGTGACAAAAAATGCCCATTAAGTAAGCAAATGTATATTTTAATTCAGAATAAGCGATAAATCTCGCGATGGGCTTTCGAATTCCGCGCAAGTCATCCGACGAGGTGAGATCGGCTGGGAAATACCATTATATATCTACGTACGCCGTGCTGCCGAGCTCCTACATACATACTGATGTCGTGTGATCGTGTCCACGCCAACAGCTGTGCTGCGATCACGTATTTATTAAGTCTTTTTTTCTTTTATGAAATACCAAACACTTTGAACTTATGTTGTGAACTTGTGAGAGGCACTTAATTAAGCTGAAGGCGGATTCTGTGGGTAATTACCTACCTATTGCAAATAAAACTCTAAGTTGAGGAATGCGGTCGGGGTTAAATAATAATGGAATGTTAGGAACAGTTGCGTCGGATTCCTGTGCTCGCAGTGCTTGTCAAGAGGTTCCGCATTGTCAGTTTTTGCAGCGCGCAGACAGGCGGCGCGCGCCGGGAGCAGCGCCGCACGCGCGCCGCGCCCAGCCACGCCAGCACATCACACGTTGAACGCAATTAGCACCAAATTACTTACTTCTCCTCATATAAATCAATTTAATTCAACAACAACCTACACGTCTAGTTCAAATTGATTACCGATTGTGTCGTAGGAATTCTAAGGACCAAAATGGATATGGACATAACCTTATAGAGAGCCTCGCAAACTGTTCAAAATTGTACCGAACATGTGCGGCATTTACAAGTTCACTAACCAAATAAGTGCGACATGAAGTTGACATAACAGGTTATTTCCCATGTCCTTCGATGGCATGTGACACGTCACAGAGTTGCAGTAACAATTAGCACTACTCTAGATACACAGATACTACTTTATTCCAGCTCTACACAACACATGTCATATTAGGCAATAGCCTAACTTGTCTAAGTGAGAGAATTGGACAGACCTCCTAATTTGATATTATATTCTATTTGTAAATGTCTAATTTGTAATTACAACACATACACAGTTCGTCTAGGCTACATCGAATGCCCAAATAGACTTTTGAAAATTGAAAACAACATGACGTCGCACACTCCTAGCTAAGCGTAGAAATAGAGAAATGTCTACAATATAGAACTATAAAATCTTAGATCTATGGTCTTTAAGGACCAGCAAAGTTAAACAGGATTAGCTAAGAAGTATGCCATTTTTGAACCTATCTGAATAAAATCTATTTTCACTGACATCGCCACTGTGGTATATTATTCACTCCCGTTCTATCTCAAAACACTCAAATTTGCGTCACAGTCAAGCTTAAAAGACAGTTTCCCCTTAAACTTTTCTAACACAAAAAGCGCATCCCACTACTGAACATTAAAAAATTCCAAGAAAAACGCTAATCAAATTACTAGTTATTGTCTAGGTGTGAGTTAGTCGCACGCGCGGCTTTGAATTATTATTCTGTACTTGGTCCGTGATAAATTGATTTGGTGACAGTGACCACCGTCTAGGCATACAAACGTTCCATAAGTAAACCCCGAGAGACAATTACGATACTTGTGTATTGTATTTCACACCTCACATTTATTTATACATTTATCGATAAGTGCGTAACTTGTTAGATGATAGTGCTATTACCAAGCGCTTCGATGTTTGTCGATGATTTCTTAAATTATTTGTGACATGGCTTTTATTTCGCAATATACATATTTTAATTTTGTTAATGATATTCTAAGCCTTGTTTTTAAAATGAAATCACAAGTTGCTAACGTTAATTGATATAATCTTCATTAATTTTATCTATCACATAATTTAATTACGTTCTTTTTAATGGAACACATTGCTACAAATCCTCCGATTCATAACCAAAAATGACCATACAAAAATGGGCATATTTTGAAAACGTTTGTAGGTTCAACTTACTTTATCTACTAGTCAACCACATAATTATGTAAATTCAATGGTAATCAGTTTCATCTAACTTTTTCCCAACGTTTCAAATGTCAAATGATACATACCGATTCCAATTACCATCCAACTCTAAGATGATTAGTCTGTTGAAATAGGAATATATGAATGTAAGATTGGCGTAAATTATTCTAAACTTAGAATAACTTATTTGAACCCAAGTTCACTTTAACCGCAGAATAACTTATAAATAGTACTACGTAATGAGTAATTGGTTGTACCTAAAACAGAACATACTCGTTACGTCAAATGGCTCATACCTACTGTTTTATCAAGCGTCAAGAATTTTATTTTATTTTTCACTACTCAGATTTGATTAGTAATCCATCTATTTATAAGATCAAGAGTCTAATTGCTTATGCATAAGCTAACTTGCTTAGGCTAATAATAATCCGTGCATTTAAATAGGACAGCCTGTACACAATAACAAGACTTTAAACAAATTCATAATCGATTAGTTGGAAGTAGAACTGTGACAAGTAACTTTTACAATAATGGCGATAATCCTGGTTGTAGGGTACTTCATATTTTATATTTAAATAAATATCTATAGTAGTTACTACGCCTCCCGACACGACGGTAATTAGATTGTCTAGCACGTGTGCAGAACGATTAATATCATCGTATTTGTAAGCTAAACACGGCTCCAATCACGTTGGAATTTAAATAAATCTTAGGTGGCAAATTGCAAATAGGTTAACCTTCGTATTAATGGCCGATGGTTTTTCGGACCCTTTGATAACGTGATGAGAATATGTACAAAAAAGTGTGTACCTATTCATAAGTGGCCATAGTAGGTACAGTCAGTGTCAAAAAGATGTTCAAATTGACAGGAATTAATTTGATTGTCCACAAAGTCAAATTCAAATCATTTATTTCAAACAGGCAAATAAAAAGCATTTTGAACGTCTAAATTTACAAAAAATAGAATTGATTCTAGTCACCCCTTCCAAAACATAGTTTTGTATGGAGAAGAATGGGGAAGAAACTCCATCGTTACTCTTTTAAAAATTTTGTAAAAATTTTTGTGTACATTAACTATATTTGAAATTATATGTGAAGAAGATGCACCTAGAATAATATTACTCTAACACAAAAGGTAAATAGAATTATAAATAAAGCAATGAAAGTTAAATTAATTATGTGATAGATACATGGTGCTCACATATTTACAAATATTGCGAAAGATGAAATTTTAACAAGTTAAAGTAAGACACAATCACACAATCATTGGAGCAAAATATTACATCAGTGTGTAGCCATAAAACAGTGAATGAAAAGAAATTGCATGCAGCTGAGATGAGAATGCTAAGAGGGATATGTGGTGTTACGCGAAAGGATAGAATAAGAAATGAGTATATAAGAGGAAGTCTGAAAGAGACACCGGTGGCTGAAAAGTTATGTGGACATCGGTTGTCATGGTATGGGCATATGATACGGAGGAATGAGGAAAATGTCGTCGGGAAAGTTTTGAGTATGAATGTGAATGGCTATACGAGCAAGGGAAGACCAAAGATACGATGGATGGACGGAGTGAAAGATAATATGGCTAGAAAGGACTAATACAGAAGTATAGAAGAAAAAGAAATGTTGCGCCGACCCCAAATAAATTAGAATAAAAACGAGCAAATGTGTAGCCACAATTTTACATTGGGTACTTAATTGTCGCCATACATCGATATAGGAACACAGATTGTAGACAATCAAATGAATTCTTGACGATGTTTACATCCTTTTGAGACTGAGTGTACGTTTTTATCCCACATAGTTGAAGAAGCAATCACGATGGGGCACGACGGCCACGTGTTGACACGTATACACAGCTAGCTGTGTCTCATACAAATGTTGTTTTGAAAGGTTGCTAACCTATTACGATCTTTGCAGGTCCAAAGGTGCGCTATTAACTCCTTGAGGTTATATTTTCTCAGTAGACTACATGGAAACTAACTCAAGATAGATACATTAACGGTTATTCATGATGATCATTATTTTGTTTTATGTGTTTAACTTTGAATTTGTAGGTACCTACTCCCAGTATAAATTCTAAGATGTAATTTAATCTAAGCCCATATCAGACATTTAACTTTTTGTTAATTTTTGCCTTTCATTCGGCATACGTTTGAACACAAAATGAATCAAAAGTGAAAAATGAATTCATTAGTGAACCGATCCAACGATGTTATATTTCATCTTTCCTTTCATCAATCCGAATGATTTAAAAATGACATTAAAGGAGCAGATGAACGTTCATTCAGTATATCATTTTGTCAGTGTCATGTTAACATGGAATGATGCAAAAATTAACCTTTACTCTAGTGAGTGGTTTATTCGAGTGAAGAGTGCATGATATCGGTGCAACCGCGATGGCTCACTTATTTTAGATGGTTTAAAGGATGTTCCAAATTCTTACCTTACAGATACAGCGGAAGCAGCTACTCCAGTCCTGCTCCAGTCTGGCGTCTTGCAGCTTAACAGGCTCGCCTTCGTTGGAGCACGGCGCACGCTGGCCCTCTGCAATTACAACATAGCGTTAATTGTTTATTTAGCACCGGTAATTGAACCTGAGTTAGTATCCAGTTGCTGGTCAAAAGTGAAGTAATTTAGTATCGAATGCATAATATTGAATTCAGTTGCGACATGGCGGGGCCATGTCGTTTCGAAATCAGTGAAATTGTGAATTTAAAACAGAATACAAAGATTTAGCTGCTGAATTTGAAATCTCACGTGGTAAAATAGGTATGAGTGAAGTTGAAATTAAACATCCTGGATCACACGAAGCAGAAAGTCTTGACAGCGATTAACATTATGAAGGAGTTGCAGAACATGTCGTATCTCCTACTAAAGTTGCTGACACGCACGAAATATAATGATAAGTCTGAGAAGCTATACAAGCTTGCGATTCCGATGCACGCACGATACCTGCCGAGTGTCGTACGAATGACCACGAACTGCGGAGGAGGCTGCGGTTTGAGCAACATGCGTGGGAAACGACTGTCCTATATAGCAGTGCACCGAGCACTGCACTACTGCACACAAGTGAATTTATTTACTTAATAAAGTCAACCAGTTTATACTTTGAGCTTCAACAATTCCACTAATCAATAACAGAAGTTCCCAAGGAAGAAATAGGATAGATATTGGTAAATCTTTCTTCAATTCTTTCTTCTTACACAAATCAGAACAGAGAAAGTACATTATCTGTAAGATAAGTAGTTAGTAAGATTCACTATCATTATGTTTACGTCAACCAAATTGATTAAAATTGTAAATAATATTAATGGCAAAAGAGAGATATATCGATAAAGCAGCTTAATCTAATGCTGTCGTCCTTCGAGATACCAAATTCCAATGTAATTGGAGAGCTATTATAGAAACTTCGGTTTAAAAATACTGTCTACAGAATCGGAACTTATACAGTATAACCTGCCTCTCTGCTTAGCGTTTGGGGACTACGAGAAAGCCTTTGATTCGATCGAGAAATGGGCTGTACTGCAGTCTCTTCAACGGTGCCAAAACAACTATCGGTACATGCTGTAGTGTCGGTACGAAAACGTCACTATTTCAGTCCGATTCCAGGATCAGGCCTCGAAACCTAAGAAGGAAGAAACAAAAAGAAGGAGAGATAACGTCTCCCTGTCTCACACGTCGCTACGTGTGAGACAGGGTGACGTTATCTCTCCGAAACTGTTCACCACTGCACTGGAGGATGTCTTCTAGGTTCTAAACTGGAAAGGGGCTGGCATTAACATCAATTGTGAGTACATAACTCACCTTCGGTTTGCCGACGATATAGTTGTCATGGCTGAGACTATGGAGGACCTCAGTACAATGCTCGATGACCTCAGTAGAGCTTCCGAAAGAGTGGGTCTTTAAATGCACATGGACAAAACGAAGGTCATGGTCAAATGCCTATGTAACACCCACTCTCATAAAGATCGGAAACGCTACACTAGAAGTCGTGGACGAGTATGTTTACCTAGAACAAACTGTCCAGATAGGTAGATCCAACTTCGAGAAAGAGGTCAATCGTCGAATCCGATTCGGCTGGGCAGCGTTCAGGAAGCTACGCAATATCTTCTCGTCCCATATACCTCAAGACGAAAGTCTTTGACAAGTGCGTGTTGCCAGTGATTATATATAGCACTAAAACGTGATCGCTCACAATGGGCCTTATTAGAAGGCTAAAATTCACCCAAAGGGCAATGAAGAGGGCTAAGCTTGGAGTTTCCCTGCGTGATCGAATCAGAAATAAAGAGATCCGCAGGAGAACCAAGGTAACCGACATAGCCCGAAGAATTTCCAAACTTAAGTGACAGTGGGCAGGGCACATTGCTCGCAGAACAGATGGCCGATGGGGCCGAAAGGATCTGGAGTGGCGACCGCGTACCAGAAAACGTAGCGTTGGACTATCCCACAAGGTGGACCGACGACCTTGAGAAGGCCACAGGAACCCGTTGGATGAGAAGCACAAAACCGGTTGAAGTGGAGGTGCTTGGGGGAGGTCCAGCAGTGGACGTCTTTCGGCTAAAATGATGATGAAGATGACAACCATCATTCTTGCATATATTATAGTGCACCGAATGTCCCCGCATAGCAACATAACATAATAAATAACCTAAACAAGTCGTTGTATCACATAATAGGTATAAAATAGTTTAACAGAATGAAATAGAAACAAAGTTATATCATAAAAATATTCCCAATGAGGTTATCACAAATACATTTATCTGTAAAAACATGTCGTTAAACAGCCTAGATTCTGACAAATTGTATTTTAAACTGAACAAAGTCCCTACATGAGTCCTCTATTGATGAGCTCGTGGTAGAAGTTCGGCGCGTCGAGTTTCGTACACATGACATCGACATTGCGCCTCAGTGTCGATGTCGCGGCCGCCTGATCACACGTTACCTTGATTTAGATCCACGGATCCGCATTCTTATTACGTAGCCATCGGGCGCCACCGGCACCGGTCGGACTGTCCTGCGGCCGCGTCAATATTTTTGTAGGTAATTAATATGTGCTCGTCTACGAATAAGAATTCCTCTCCAAATGTTTACTCGTGGCTAATAATTTAATGCGCTGTTTTCACAGACGGAATAAATTCCTTTAATCCGCGAGCACATTACTGCATTGTTGCTTCAATTAAATACCAACTTCATTTAGAAACAATGAATCACTCATTCAATTCAATTGTATATGGACGACAGACGACTTTGCCTTATAGATTTTTGTGAGCACGCAGTTTATTTACATTTCATAATATCTCATAGCAACGAGCTGTTTTCAAGGTAAACGGTTTTATAAATAATTCGCTGAATTGTAAATCAACAATTAAATAGGTAATTCATATTGTTAAATAATTATACTAAAACTCTGTTAAAAATAATTATTCACAATTTAATGCGTGTTAAAATAGTAGCTTCGCGTGACTGGTGTCAACAACAAGGAATAGTCAAAGAAGACGGTTCTAAACTAAACCTATAGACATCTAACTAAATAAAACAGCATACAAACATTGCCGACGGAAATAAAAAGTTGTGAAAGAAGTATGAAATGCTTGTGACGCATCATAATACGAATATGAGCCCTTGAATCGGTTTAACCCACATTCCCGTCACGACTGTCCTTAGCGCTCGTATTAGATGAGTGTTGATAACAACGTATAGATAAGCGCCTTAATCGTGAATCAATGTCGTTATGCAATGTCACAGTTCGACACTGAACTTGTCCTCTGCTGGATGAACTTTTTCTGTCGGGATAATAACTCGATTGATTCGTATCGTCGAGGGGCTTAATAGAGATGATACGTAATATATACTCGGATCATCCTCGACCTGATTAAGAATCCATATATCATTTTATTCAAGGTCAAACGATAAATCCTTTTAACAAATAATATTAGTGGTTCAAGTAATAAAATATCGAGTGGTTTTGATCGAGCTTGCGAATATTTTTGGGTGCGTACTCGTAGTACTTTCGTAGACCTTTTTCGTAACCTCGTAGAGGGTCTACGAAACTTTCTTTTGGTCATTTATTTACGAGTTTTATTGCTTTTCATGAAATTTGTTGTTGTTTTTCATTACGTTCGACTACACGAGTTCTCCGTGTGTGATACATTTAATTAAAACACGTGTTGGTAATTCAAGGTTTCGACTGAAAATACTTTGTAAATTGTAACCTGATCTTTCGAATTACTAAACATCCCAAAACACCAAATACAAATATACCATTAACTTTAAGAATGTGATAATAATTACAATGTATTTTATATTAAAATACGATGAAATTATCGAGCCCATAAAATTGGTTAAGTGTGATATTATTTATTAATTTATTCCCCACCACGGCACAATTACAAACTTGATATATTTTGGTTGCGCTCATAATTCTTGAAATTAATGTTTTATACGAGCTTAAAGTACTAAAGTAATATTCCATTACCGCTAAATGATATTATTATTCCGGTTAAGTGACAAGAAATTATGCAAATATCGAAAATATACGGTAGTTTAAACACTTTACACGCGAATTAATTGCAGCGTTTCAGGCATTTAAGGCATTCGCGAAATACCCATGAAGCGATTACAAGATATGCACTTAACGGCGATTTCAATACGTAATGGAGGCTAGATGAGAATAATTTTTAGAAAGTTGCTCCTGCAGCGACCAACGATAGTAATTCAGAGCCTAGGGATAATATTATCTTAAGCACCTATTCATGTTAGCCCCTGAAACCGACTATGATTATCAATTTGATCTCAATGGCTTCTGAATACTACCTAATGAAGCTGTGGAGGCCTATTACGCAAATAATAAACTATTCATGATAAATAACCCGCAATCTTCTAACGTCTCTATATCATTATTTTTCTATTTCGTTACGACTCCTTTCATTTTATGGCTCAATTTATTTATTTTTCGTCTATAAATCATGTATTTCATGTTTATATATCATCTTTATGTAATGTATATTTATTTTATTTCTTGTTTTGGTTGTTGTTTTTTATTTATATCTTATCGTATGCTGCACTGGTTGACGTCATCACGTCAACGCCGCCTGTCGCTGACAACCAGCGCTGGGGTCCCGTATAGGGTCTTAGCATTATGCTGAGCGATGTCTGTTTTGCGTGGATGTGACGCGTGTTTTCCTCCAACTTGTTATTTTTTTTTTTGTTTTTGTTCTTTTTATGCGTCATGTTTACCGCAAATAAACGTATTTTTTTTCTTTGTTACTTTGCAATATATCATATTCGTAATTCGGTTACCCTAAAATACTCTTGTTTCCATGTGTTTTTATCTACATAATACACCTACTATTTCAAATCAATTTTGTGTATTTTAGTTAGGAAATAAGCTGCCTGGAAGAGATCTCAGAAAGTGATAAGGCCTCCCATTCTATGTTTTGTAGTGTCAATTGTATTTTTTATTATGTATGTATTTTCTGGTGTACAATCCATATTAATATTATAAATTCGAAAGTAACTCTGTCTGTCTGTCTGTATGTTACCTTTTCACGCCTAAACCGCTGAACCGATTTAGATGAAATTTTGTATAGAGATAGTTTGAGTCCCGGGAAAGGACATAGGATACTTTTATATTGATATTCCCACGGGACCGAGACTTTTGCGGGTGAAACAAACACATAAACTAAGTAGGTAGGTATGGGTAAAATATTGACTCACTAGCAACAAGCGATGGAGAGGAAGGAAAATTACAAAAAGTTTAACAATGGGGAACCCTTACCTCGGTAACAGTACCTACCCAAAATGACTACTTATAGGTACTTATGCGAATGATTCCAAAACCCACAACATCGTGTTCGTGTCTCAGTTCACTTTGAAACATAAAACTATTCGCTGTCGAACAATCCTAGGTTTTAGAGCTATAAACAAGGTGCGCTTGCGCTCACTATGCACGTCATGATCGAGAGGCGAACGAATGTGTGATCTATGTGGGAACGGTTCGGACGCGGTTTCGCAACGGACCAATTGCCGTGTCTTGTGCAACCGACCTGTCGAACCTTATTGTTAAGCTTTATTGTTGCAAACAACGCTTTCTTTGATAGTTTAAATAAACATTGTGTTGCAAATAAGCTATAGATATAGCTCTGTAGATGTTTAGCTTACCTAGTTCGTTTGTACACTATAGGTAACAGCTATTCTATTCCGGCCAATCCTTCCATATCAATATATATATGAAGACCGTGTGCACATGCTTAAAGCTCATACAGGGTTAGTATAGCCTAGCTCTAATGATCGGTACACTATTAGGGCTGCAGCTGTCAGTGTGGCCAGCACCCTAATTGCGTAACAAATCACTATTAATCTAAATCTAAATCATTTTGAAGGATATTGCTAATCCATTACTTCATATGTTCGAATAATGTGTCTGCTGAACAACGTAAACAACGCAATGTATGTTGTTGAACTGTCAAAATGGAACCCATTGCTACTGATAGTGTGTTACGCAATGAGCCCGCTGGCCTTGCATGTTTGGGGCTACTCGCTGATATCTAGCAAGAATAAAAAGCCTCCTTCTTGAAGATTTAGTACTTACTGATGACAGCGGAGGACGCGTATGTCGTGCTAAGTAGCGAGCAGACGATCAGGGCGGCGGCGAGTGCGGCTCGGCCCCGCATGGTCGCGGCTACTCGCGGCGCCGGCGACCAGCGCTCCGCCCGCCGCGCATCACACTCGCGCGCCACGCCACACACGCGGAACACCTGAAGCAAAGGAAAATAACCTTAATATTGACTGAAGTATAGCTTTTTGAATAGCTCAGTGCAGCTTAGAATTCCTATAAGTAACATATAAAAAATAAGTAAGTACCTAAATAAAAATATATATTATGTATAAAAAAAAAAAACCGGTCAAGTGCGAATTAGACTCGCGTACCGAGGGTTCCGTACTTTGTAGGTATGTAAATAGTTTATCAGGGGATTTTTTTTTTCTACTAATTTACGGTTTTCGGATTTTTTCCTTTACTTGTGCTACATGACATTGCTTCTTGCCAAATTTCATGATTCGAGGTCAACGGGAAGTACCCTATAGGTTTTGATTCCGGAACTTAAACACCCGTATCTTTTGATTACGTTAACTTAGAAGGTTGATTTTTTCACTGCTTCAAGGGAATGCAGCCTTGAGTATTTGATATAAATTTGAACTTGATGACTCTACATGTTCCTGAGAAAAATTTCGACGGACATGACACGAAATGATCTTATAAGAGTTCCGCTTTTCCTTTTGTGGTACGGAACCCTAAAATATAACACAACACGTTACAATGACGTATAAAATGCTAGTAATGGTGAGTCTGTTAAAAATTATGAGTTACGTCAAAAACGACTGTCCCGCTACGACTACGGCTGGCGTAGCACTCGTAGGCGCAGATTGTAGTCTCAATTTTTTTCCTAAATTATTACCTCATAAAACTAAGGACTATCCGTGTTTGAAATAATTCAGTATCTATCGCTTTCCCTTGGTGCAACCAGTAACCTTTACTTTTTTAATAAGTAGATGACACACAATAAAGGGCAAAATAGCTTAACTCAGATTCTGTATCAAAACCATTATTAAAAGTTATTCTATTTTGGTTTTAAAATATTACCTACTTTTTAAAAATATGAAAAAATAAACCGACACAATCATAAACAAACTCGACAAAGTTATTTATTTTTTTAGTTTATCCTTTTCGTCTTTCGGACAAGTTTTTACATTACTGTCAATCACCCGATTACGTGTGTCAGATTCTGATACATAGTTAAATTGAAAAGAAGTGATGAAGTCATAATTTTCCTTATATTCTACAATTTGATTGAATGTTTATTTATTTTTCTTCGTTACAACTTATCGTTTGTATTCCTAATACTTGTTTACGTACGCCTCACGTGAAGCTAATGTTCTAATAAAGATGTAATCGGCATCATCATACAAGAATTTCACTAAATCCCTCAATATTTATTGGCCTATTTTTTTTTATTGAGTTTGACTAATAAATAGGTATTAAAGGGTTTCCTGCTAGTTATTGCGGCAGTACTAAATAATGCGAAAACATTATCGGTTAGTTTGTTACTTAATCCTATTCTAAATTAATGTTAATCATTTTAGGAAATTTAAAGTTAGAATAAGATAAAATCTACATAAAATAAGAAATAAACATTATAAATGGTCTAACTTCTTATTAGAACCATTCAAATCAGCAAACTACGTCGAATAATATTAAATTATAGAAAATTATATATAACAATTATATTATGTCGCGCAATCCATAGTCTAATTAATAATTCAAAGCTAATGAGAGAATTAATGACCCCGCGCATAGTGGACCATCGGTTCTACTTGATAGAATGCCGGGCTGATGTCCTTAACGCATTTTTTTACAACATTCCGCACGTACGTTGACCTCGAGTACTCGGACATATAGCATTTATTCATTAATAATAACAGAGTGAAGCAAAAAGTGGTTCATATTAAGTGCGTTTACACGGCGATCGAGTGGTCACCGCGCCGCCGCGCCGGCCCGACCCGGTCGCACTCAGAACCTCATCTCAACTATATTGTCAATTACACTAGTTCCGGTTTCAGATCCTCCTCAGTAATGCGTTTTAGGCACGCTTCATAAAAAAACGCATAAAAACGTAATTGAATCGCTTAACACAGTACACTTTTTGTAGAATGTAAATAAAATATACTTCGCTTTATTAACACGGAATGAGTTAACGAATCCTTGTTAAAATGATAAAGAAAACGCACCGTTGGAATTTATTTGATTTAAATTATAATTATACGAGCTTGATATTTTATACTTCAGCTAATTATAAAAGTTTCATTACCCGACATAACGCTACATCCGGCGCAGACGGCAGAAAAACTTGCATCGAAGAAAAACTTATAGGTGCAAAAGCATTTTATACAATTGAAACTCAGGTGAAGTCAGTTTTCTTAGAAACTAGAATAAGCAGTGATAATATTAATCAGTAATTTCCGAGAAGAATCGAGGAGATCAGTGAACAAAACATCAATGAAGAGCTCGAAGTCTCCGAGAATGTCAGATAAAAGCCAGTAGCGACCGCATGCGCATAGTATTGTTTTATTTTTTGTCCAACATGTCAATCATCCCGTTGTTAATCGAGAAAATACCGATCGGACAATAGAAGCGATAAAAAGTTTAAGTTGATATAAGAATAACAAACACATTATTAGCATACTACGCATATGATGTTATCGTATTCTTTGTTACTTAATGACTGCTTACAATTTAACTTACATTAATCATAGATGGTATACATACTATACATTGTTTAGGCCTCCTGAGTGGAGTCTTGGGATTTTTGTAGAAAACGTGTACTGGGCACAAGTATATTGATATTATATGTTATGATAGAGGTACTAACTTTCAAATTTGTAGACATTACACGTAGTGGTGAGTTGGAGATCCTCACAGTGACGGTCGACCAATCGCACAAGACATGTGAAGGCAACTGACTGAAAGGCTGAGAGGCAGCAGGTTCCCCGAAGAGCTGCCGAGTGGGCAAGCGCGAGCAATCCTGGAAGCCCGTGCTAAGCATTTGATTGAATTCGTTGAGTTCTACGTGGACATTATTCACAATGGAATGCTTCTTCGAATAAGTTGTGCAAACCGCTTACTGATAAACTGTTGCAATAAGAAAGTCCCACACGATTCGTATAACTGATTTATAATAAAATACAATATTTATTTAACCGTCTTCAGACTGTTGATTCAGTAAATAACTTTATCCATTGTGTGGTTGGACAAATTGTTATCAGTTCTGGATATCAAAACGATCCGAAAGAGACTTGGACCTTCATCATTATAGCGGCTGGTGTATTAATTATTTACTGTTTATACAAAGAAATCACATTAATAAATTATTATTTTAATTGGACATCACTACACGAATGCCTAAGTAGCCTACAATCACAGGGTTTACAGTTAATTGCATGTGTAATTCATGAGGCATGTTTTAACGAATAAAATATAACTAATTAAAACGTTATTTTTCCACGACATTGTGCCCCTTTAAGGTAAAAACTGCGACTGTGACATTAACAAGACTTGATCTCGATAACGTAGCACTGATGATGTTTGATTAGGTATTCAATAGGAGCAATCAAGCCTCAATCACCTACCTAATGACTAGGTAAACACACACGACCCTCACAGCATTCTAACTAGACGAGGTAATTTTAGTAATTTAGTAAAATTATCTGTCTATAATAAAACCGATTTAGAGGTTTTAAATATTTTTCCTCAAGAATGTTCAGGTATTCAGGTATGACGTTAATCTAGATGTTTTTTGCAATGTGAAAAGCATTAAGCCCGGAGACTTCATTAGTTTGCCAACATATTTATGTGAAAGACGATGTAGCCGTGTAACTTTATCAACTGCCGTCTATGACAGCTGCAGACGGACCATATACTTAAGCGCAGTCATATACAGGTACAAGCATACGAGAACATTTAGAAAGCCGCTTTTAAAATCAGGCGTAGGGCCCGCAAGTGGCAAGCGAGTGTGAAGACGGGTGCCACCGCAGCGGGCGTCGCGCCGTCACCTACTTTCACGGAGGCAGCAACGGAGGAGCGCCCGGCAGGCCGGCGCAGGCGCTGCGGGCACGCTGGGGGGAGGGGGGAGGCTGCGTGCGCGCGACAAGGTCGCCGTGAGGCAAACCACTCGTCGACAGAATTTCTTCGGCGCAGAGACACGCGCATACCAGTCCGGGAGCGGAACGCGGTCGCAATAAAAACGCTCGGATATATTTCACGCGTGCGCAACATTATCTCGTCGCTCTCGGCTCCGATTACTTAATGCTCCGCAGCTAACTGTACAAGCGAAGAGAAACAAGATCAGGTTTTTTCTTAGCAGGTTCGATGATCGCAGGGCGACACCTCCAGGGTGCACTTCTCAGCGAAATTTATTGTTTCACAAACACACACTCACTGCTTAGCTGGAAAGCTTCGGCTTCACAACCAGCTGAACTAATGTAAGCTTGTTACAGGTATTTTCAGTTGGTTTATGTGCCTATAGGTACGCTTTTCCGGAGTTCACTTTAGGTTCCAGTTTCAGCCAATCAATTATTTATCCACACACCTTATCTACACATATTCAGGTCCCTGCAAAAGGGTAACAACTGATTATGCGAACCGATTACACAATTTAGAGACAACATTCTCACATAACTACTTGGTGTGTGTATTTCTAAAGAACCGACAACAGTATAAACACCATGTGTGCCATTGTAAGCCCTTTAATCTGGCTTATCTTCAACAGACATTATTTTTTAAAGTCTTAAAATCCTCGTAGAATCAGCAGCAGCCTCTGCGTCACTCCCCATGAAGCCAAATTTAAAACCAATTGTGAAATTTCCCTTTTATAGCACCCATGCAAGTGCAAGAAGCAAGTTATTTATATCATTATTACTGCGATTATCATTATGCCACTGTGCTGCGATTTATCTTCAGCAAATATTGGAGGTGAATCCGTAATTACCTCTTGTTTGTAGATCTAAGATAAATTCGGTTCGTACCTATGTGCGAATGGGTATTTCCTGAGAAGCTGTGCATAGCATTGTTTTAATTTTACGTAGTGTTTGACCAAGCTGAATGAACAAAGTCTACGAATGTTGTATTTAAGAAATAGAAATCATAGTTTCAGTGTTGGATGTTAAAGATTTCCTTGTGGCATAAAAACAATGAGTACCGTTGATTGACGAGGCAGCGTCTGGCAGCTAATTGAGTTAACAGCCCAACACAACATGTCCATTAAGTGGCCTCTACAAACAGTGGCTGGTGCGAGTGCGGGGACCGCGGGGCTCGAGACCGCATCACTGGCAGGTCATCATCCCGCCGACATTAATCCGATACAATGACAATTAAGCAGCAGATGCTTTGGGGACGGACACAATTGAATCCGCTCTATTTAGTGAGTTCATTTGCGTACAGCTTGTGAGTTGTGACTTGTGACGTCATTGTGTTTGTCGAATCTTCAGTGTTGTGAAAACAATAAATAAAAGAACACGTTTACCGTTTCATTTTCCATATTATGGTGATTATGAGCGAGTGCAGTTACCTGTGAGGCTTGCGACTATGCCAAATCTATGCATTAGCCGTACCATATTATGGCTAGTAATACAAGTAGATAGATACTCGCATAGTTATGTACGAATACAAACGGGTTATCCTCCTTACTTGCATAGAATCCAAATACCTCGTAAACTTCATGTTTTGTTTTTCATACCTTCGCATTATTCGACGGTAACTTACACTTTGTATTTTCCTATCGGATTATAGTTTTTATGCTTACTTAAGTTCTTTATAATAATGGTAGTATGCCCAGTAGCTTTTCAGGCGAAGTACGAACAGTTTTTTATGGTAATAGGTTATAGGATAAAGAGAGGTAGGTAAGTGGCTCATGCTTTTTACCAGGAAGTACAAAAGCTCCTAAGTAGTTCCTCGCATTATTGAGGTTTACATAAAACCAACTGCTTAGTGCAAATGGCAGAAATTCCGACATTTGCAAAGGGTCACTATTGTTTGTACTGTAAAACAATAAAATTGAAGAATTTAGTAATCCATTAAGGCTATTAGGATTGTGAGATTAGGTGACGATGAGTAATAGTACGGAGTAGTTAACAATTTTATTACTGTCAAGTCCGAATTGATTTATGTCGGGTTTTCACCATACTTCGCCTCGGCTATGGGAAAAATTTACGAACAGCTCGAATTAGAGATATTTTTATCTTTCAACAAATTACGTCTTCGTTAGTAATTTAAATAATAAGGTAAACAAAGAGATCCTCCGGTTTTACGCGGAAGCTCGGTTTTAATGTGACAAAGTTGTTTTAAACATTATTTTGTCTTACCTAAAATTGGGTAGGTATATTCGTAGACCGCGAATTAAAAGCAATGAAAATAATTAAAATCTATAAACCAAAGGTCATGTTATAGATTTATTTTTATAGCTAAAAAAGTTAATTTTGGTTTTAAATACAAAAGTTGAACGACGAATCGGTAATTTTTCGCTCTTAACGTTAAATCCAGCATTTAGTTTAACTATGCGGAAATTATAATAATCAACATATTTAGTTATAACAAGTTTGTCGGTAATGAGATAAAGCAGTTTTATCTGTGCTATCCATACGCTTTATTTTGAGTATTATCATTAAATTAATTACATTTATTGCTACTAATTTCAATTGCATATGTAGGAGTAGCTATTAAATTATATTAGCTGTAATCGTTGTAATAAATTATTTATACCTACATGGATATTTTATTATTTTAATTAGCATTGCATTTTCGCAAAATTACGCAGAAATTTAATTTTAAAATGAACTATTTGGCAAGACCTACGCAGTCTCTCAGGTAAAATCGACAACATGATAAAAACAAAGTCTTTAGTAAAAAATTTTGGACATTCCAAATCCAAGGGTCCTCTCAATTTTAAACAGTAGTGGGAGTGGCGGGTATGGGGAGGGTTGCTTTAGTGCCACGCCCTCTCACCTGGTCACGCCTACCTAGCCTATCACCTGACATCTACATCGTCAGTTCGTCACGTCTGATATACCTACAGTTGCTAATCAGAACATGTGACCTACTGTGTCTTTCGTACCTAAACCATCGTGGTGAAATAACATTTTCTACATGCTTTATATTAACTTATACTTAATAGTCATCCCATACCCGATGATATTGTAGTAAAACGAGATAATGTTCTAAAAGGACCACGCAAAAATTTTCCATTACACATGGCAAGAAAAGCCACAAGGTAACTCCCATAAAATGCAAAATATTACTTAAACGTTAAACGCTGAACGAAGAAATGGCCATGAACCGCACATTGCCTTATAAAGAACAACACTGAAGTTTACAAAGAGCCAATCTTCAAGAGCAACAAAATGTCACATCGCAGAGATAATTAACTCATATAGGCGCGTAGGTATAGTTAACGAATGGAAAATAATCTGGCAGAACAATAGGGTTGAGATACGAGTTGAATTATTAATAGAGCTAATGAGGCGTTCGTCGATAGCGGGGTGAGCGGAGCGACCTCGCCCGCACGATAGGCCCACGCAGCCTGATTGTCGCCGGCTACCCGAAACCAGGGCTGGCAACAACAGCCGCGGTCCACTGCGCGTACGCACCGAGCTGCAATCTCATGGGCTTCCCCAGAATTCAGCTGACGAAACTAAGCTGCTCATATTGTAAATAGTTTTAGAAAAAGAACCATGTAGAAGTGGAACATCAAAGATAATACTGGTCAACAAGCAAAGATTGTATTTTTTAATTTGATCTTGTTTCGAGAACTACACCATTATAACGTATATTGAATCACACTAATATACTATTGAGTGAGTGTGTGTGTTTATATGTTTGTTACTTCTTCACGCTCAAACGGCTGGACCAATTTTGATAAAATTTTGTATGGAGGTAGCTGATACCCTGCTGGATTAACATATAAGCTACTTTTTAGTCCGATATTCCCACGGGATTGACACTTATGCGGGTGAAACCGCGGGGCGCAGCTAGTATCATTTATAAATCCGATTACATACTGTTTAATTCTTCGCCAAAACATAATATTTATTATTATACTTCTCACATAAAATATTACGTACGTAGGTACAAGCAGCCCACCGCGGTTTTACCCGCATAAGTGTCAATCCCGTGGGAATATCGGAATAAAAAGTATCCTATGTATTATTCTGATGTATAAGCTATATTACTGTAAAGTTTCATTAAAATCCGTTTAGTAGTTTTTGCGTGAAAGAGTAACAAATATCCATCCACACATCCATCCTCACAAACTTTCGCGTTTATAATATTAGTAGGATAAAATTTATAGCACATAATCCTAGTCTGCCAATTCCGAAATCTGAATTTGGCAGCCCTATCCTAATAACTACTTTTAATATGTGTTTGGAAGTAGCACTAATCTGTTCAGTGTTTAAGCTCAGATTCATCCAACAGATAAATTATAAACTGTGAGTTTACACGCTAAACTTTATCTAATTGTTTAACTCGCTAAAAAAGTAAACCACGTGCTACTAACGCTACAAAGTTGTATCAGTAAATCCGCTTTAATAGCACATTCAGATTAAAAGATTAGAAGATAGGAACTTAGGAACTGATTTCGTGAGATACTTGTGTAGATAAAGTAAAACACCGTTTTCAGTCTTAATTTCGTATTATCAAAATTTATAGAATTTAGGAACCAAGTTTACAAACAAACAGGATGCAATGATTATTATTTATTGATTACTTTTAATAGGTATAAACCTATTAAAACTAATCAATAAATAATAATAAAAAATAATAATAAATAGGAATAAATATTTTAAATATAAAGATACGCATGCGTATCTTTATATTTAAAATATTTATTCCTTAATTTTCATGATTGCACATACCACTGTTTGTCTCTGCATCACCCAAAGGCTGACTGGTAGAAAATGCCTATGGCATTAAGTCCGCCTCTGTACATTTATGTGCTTGAAGTATTAAATAAATAAATAAATGATTCACTTTTTTCTCCTCTCAAATACTAAAATTTTAATAACAACTCGGAAATACCGAAAACAAACGCCAAAAATTATGATTATTACATACTTACTTCCTAAATCACGCATTTAGTGATACTTAAACAACGGAAACTCCGATTGAGCAAGTAATTGTTACAAACTGAAAACTAAACAATTTATTCATGATTTTTATCTTTTAACAAGTGCGTCGCGTAACTCCTACTTCCCATACAACATTTATATCACAGCACTACTGGAATTATCCGAGCCTGGAATCCATCAGAACATCAATGAAAAAAATGTTCAATGAAATATTCCATTATTATTAAATTTATTATCAATACAGTTGCACAACTTTATAAACTCGGATTGAGCCCAGCACTCGCCACTCTGACTTCTGATAAGGGGGGTCGCCGACTATTCATTGAAGTTGTAATTAAAATAAAATGAATGAAGACTGTTCCAAATTCCTCAACACTAAAGAACGTAGCACACTTTAGATAAGTTCTATATTAGTCATAATAATAATCCACCTGAATATTGACTTTTTTCATGAAACTTGTATTATTCGTCCAGCATGATAAACTAGTTGCTAAGTGTTTAGACTTGCCTTACTTGTCCGTACGTGTCTGTGCGTGTCTGAGCTTTATCATGCTGAAATAGAGTGTGTGACGATGTCAGATAAACAATACCTACCGAGGAACAATAAAAAGTATTGATTTATAACCAGTGTACCTACACAATGATTGGACATTCGATTTGTAATACAAAGTAATAAAGATGAATCTAATTGACAATAATATAATGTTTTGGTGGAATTGAACAATTAATTAATATCTGCTTACCTTATGAAATGTTTATTTGTAAGTAGATCTTTTAAGACACTTTTACACGCCAATATTTTGTTCGTGAATATTTTAAAACTAAATGGCGCCGGCATTTCCTAGCCGCTTGATTGATACAACTTTGCCTCGCAAAAGATTTTAAAGCATTATTACAAACTAGCAGCGCCCCGCGGTTTCACCCGCATAAGTTTCGATCCCGTGAGAATAACGGGATAAAAATTATCCAATGTCCTTTCCCGGGACTCAAACTATCTCTATACCTAATTTCATCTAAATCGATTCAGCGGTTTAAGCATGAAGAGGTAACAAACAGACAGACAGACAGACTTTCGCATTTATAATACACACATAGTACATACTGTATTGATTAGGTAAACATAGTTAGCAAAACTGTCAGAAACAAATCAACTATCTTATTTACGACTTATTTACATTACAAAAATACTTGTGCATGTGTGGGACGTAATCAGTTTGGTAGGTAATAACTTTTGTTGGTTCCTTTAGAGCATTTAGGTATGACAATGTCACGTAACTGACCATGGTTAAGGAAATCGGCCAAAACCATTGTTGGGCCCAAACTAGGTCAATTTAAAAGAAAAGAAAACTCAAGGATGGCTAAACTACAGATTTTCCGTCTGGATCGTATTTCTATCGCCTCCACCACATAAGTAAACACAGTATCTAGCGAATTAGTGTTTTCTTTTAACGTAAAACGAGCGTTTCTTTCTTGGAAAAAGCCCAAGCTTTCAATGGTTGTGCTTCTAATCTTAATCTTTACCCTAAATTATAATTCGATGGGCCGGCAATACAACCATCGTTATTCACCTGTTTTCATTGCGTGTTATCAGCAGAGTTACATCACTAGCAGACTCCACTGTAAATTAAGATAAGCAATTAAGATATCGATAAAACAATCGTACTCTTCATCGATTCCTCGTCTGTATAACAACACGATAAACATTCTTCAAATATTTACTGATTACGATCACATGTGACGTCACAACAGATTGAATTACTCGGTGACGTCCTTATCGATAGGAGGCAGCTTGTTCGTTCGATTGCAGTACAATTTCATCAGTGTAGGTAATCTCTTTGTTTACATAAAATGAGCCTTCATTAAGCTGATATCGGGACTGATGAAAGTAGAGTTAATGGCGAAATATCTGGCTTATGTTTGATATATAAATCATTATAATTATTCTAATAACATCTGCATTTATTATAATTTATTATAATTGCGTCTGTGTAACACGTAAATGGATTTTACACGGCTGTTTGACCTCATATTAACTCAGTAAATGTAAATATATATCTCAGTTACATAAGATGGATGGCTAGTAAAGTGACTGAGTAGGTGGTCGGAATCAATTAGTTCATATTCATTATAATATCCGGGTTTACAAAGTATTGAAGCTAACAATTCACGACAAAGTCCTATTTCTACGAAGTAACAAATCCACCTAACCTACCAGAATGGTAGATTTTTTCCGTTCTTTAACTTAACTAAACTAGCGCGGTTTAATTTACAGATTATATCTACAATACGTATGGGTAAAATGTAGGCCCTCTACCACAGAATAAATAGTACCTCTACGCTACACAGCATTGACAGCTACGAATCGTTATAATTAATAAAAAATACGAATCAAATTAATGGTTGGTAAACTATAGGAACCAGGTGGAAATAAATAGTTGGGCTTAGTTTCACATTAGTAACCGATTAAATCTTATAAGCAAATCATTATTAGACTTTTAATTTCATTTGAATAAATATCTACAAAATCTCTCATATCTACAAGCTGCTACGGCGTAGCAGGTGTAGTCCTTTTATGGTTACGAAAATTTAACAAAAATGTTATATTATTTTTATCTTACCCAAAATGATTTCCAATAAGCTCAGTATATTTTTAATAAAATTACATTTAATACGTCCATACTTTTAATGACTTTGGATGACTAAAATTCAACATAAATTATAGAAAAAAAAATCTTTCCATAACAACTCCGTTGAAACTTTTTATGTGTGACACACGTGACACATAAACAATAATGTAACACTGACAGCATTAAAGCAACATTTAGTTACAAACTCGTACATTTACTATCGAGACACATAATTAGGATAAGACGAAAGGCGGTCAGTTAAGCAAACGGATGGCTTGAAAACCAATAATTATGGGCGGCGAGCTCCGTCTGAGAACGAAAACTAACTTGTAGCAACGTTTTGAAAAGGTTCGCTTAACAAGAAAGTAGTAAACATGTCTTCTAGTATTAACTGCGTCCGTAGACCTGAAGTGTCCTAACTTATACGACGTCGAGTTAACTTTAATTAGCGGAGTGCTCGTGAGAATGCTCAGTGAAATGCTCGCGTTATCTTTTAGTTTAAAAGGTTATCTGCGCTAAACTTTGTATTAATTAGACATCTTTCTATTGTTAAGAAAAACGTACACAATGTGAATTTGATTTCGCGTCGTCTAGACAACGACATCAAAAAATGTCCTCGAATTATTTTTGGTACCCGATATGATATAATGCTTGCTTGCTATACCTATTATACAAACAGACAATGGTCAGTGAATTCTTTATGATACAAATAGTGTATCATAAATGTGTCGGGAAATCCAAGTCTTTGTGAGCACAAGACAATGCCCTTACATTAAGTTTTTTACCAAGACTATTTTACCATAAATTACTGTGTAGAATGTGGTAACCTCGTAATAAAATGTAATCATGAAAAAAAAAATCGTAGAAGTTCAAAGAGATACGCAAATCCATACTAATATTATAAATTCGAAAGTAACTCTGCCTGTCTTTCTGTCTGTCTGTCTGTATGTTACCTTTTTATGCCTAAACCACTGAACGGATTTCGATAAAATTTGGCAGAAAGATAGATTGCATCCCGGGGAAGGACATAGGATACTTTTTATCCCGATATTCCCACGGGATCGAAACTTATGCGGGTGAAACCGCGGGGCACAGCAAGTGATTTCATAAAGCAACTGTTTTCGACTGCACTCCGTTCTCCTTAAGTTTATTGTGTCCCCAATGACATCACTAAATATCCTAATTAGTTGCGCCGTATCTTCAGAAGGTAATAAAACAATACAAGTAGTCAGAGTACCTACTAAGGAAAGTTGAACAGGTATTGCACACGGCTTCAAGCCGTGTTTATTGACCTACCTGCCTACAGTCTGGCAGTTTTAGCTTATATTTCTTACAGCAGCTATAATATGGGTGCGTATTTGAAAACATTAATGTTTGGGATCTTGAAGAAAACCACCTCATGCACTTGATTATTTATTCAGGACACTGTTTTACACTTCTAAACTATTTAATTTCACTAAAATACGAGTATGTAAGAGACCTAAGAGACGTGTGCACTCTGTTCATCGTGAAGTTAGAAGGGCTTTTTTTTTATGGATGGGAAATCATCAAATGACCCCTCCCGCTCTGGGTGGAGCGGAAGAGAGTGTCAGACTCTTACTAACTAAAACCCATCCGTATTCCTTCCTTAGCCCTTTATGTTCCGGGGTAGCGGTAACCCTTTCGGACAATCCCACACCAAGTTAGAAGGGCTGAGCCAACCATCTGTCAAGTTCATAATTTAGTTTGACAACTATGGCATGACGTTGACATTACTAAACATTCTCGGGCCACACAGAAAGGAAAGCCTCGGTAAATACATATCTGAGTTTACACAATAATAAATAAAATTATTGAATTTAAATAGAACATTAAGTTTCATTTATGTAGTTTAGAGCCTTACTATTAGTATAGAATAAGGTAAGTACACTTAGTTAAGGAACATTATATGTTGGTGATTCTGGAAAATGGCCGTCATCTAAGCTTATCTATGGATTGGTAGATTAATTTCAAATGTTTACCGAACTACTTGTCTACGTCATTAGTGTACAACTAGGAAAGGATCTCCAAAGAATGAGTAGCTAGGTAGTATTCGATTTCTGAGACCATTTACTAATCTGCCTAGCCTTTCCCCATCTATGTGGACCGTCGGCTTCCAATCTAACCGAATGCAGCTGAATACTAGTATTTTACATGAAGCAACTGCCTACGTGACCTCCACAACCCAGTTTCTGGGTAACTCGATAGGCACGCCTTTGTAAGACTGGTTGTCAGTATTTCGGGCTTCTGACAACCCGTAACTGTCAAAGATCTACGAATGAAAGGCCGGGACCAATGGCTTAACGTGTTTTCCGAGGCACGGAGGGGTCTCGGTATGTAAAGATGGTCAACCCATCCACGGACCAACCTCGGCAAGCGTAGCTTAACCTAATCAATCGACCTGTTTGGCTGTTGTTATTTAGGCTCGAGCCCCTCCGAGACTTCTGAGACCATTTATAATCCCTTTTTCACTTTGTTCAGAAGAGTATGACAGCTACGCTTTTTCGGAAAAAATTAAAAACACTTAAGATTTTTACCGACTGACATCTTAATGATTGATCTGCAGATATTTTTACGGCGCCAACAAACAATGGATGATGTTTAAAATTGTAATAGGTAAGTAGGTACTATTTTGATGAACCTTTTGTGTGATAGATTGCGGATAGAAAGTTTGAATGTTTGCCAAAAACATAATATAAACCACAAAGACTTTGTTTTCCTTTTCCATATAAATCAGGAATTCAAGACATGCGACATCTTATTGCTTAAGAATTATGTAATGTTTACTATGAAGTACGATATTTATTTACTACAACACTGTCCAGTTAACAATAAAAGTACACAATTCAAGTTATACTACTTTAGATATACAATCGTTACAAGTGATTGCATGCTAGAAGCGACTGTATGAATGACTGCTTAGTCATACAATCTTTCGCTGAAACGATGAAACATAGTGTCGTCATAGGGAGCGCTTCTAGTCGGGATTAATGTATCCATGGTAATTGCCTCCTGTCTGGGTCGTGAATCATATTTGAATAAAAAAGAATTGAGAACAAAGGAGTTCAATGTATTGCTGGTAATAGTAATAATCTTTTTATTCATATGGATTATGGAATTATTGAGGATGTAACAAAAACGTAACGCATGGTGCGTGTGCATTGGAATAATTAAACTTTTATACCTAGAATAAAGACTTATTCTAGGTACTAAATTTTTTTAACACACAACATTTTTTTAACAGTTTTTCTATATTATAACTGTCAGACGTCAATTTTATTCCACGGATAAAAGATATCTGACTTTTTTGAAATTAGCTCTAATGCCGGGGCCACACCAACCGGGGAAACACCGATTACCGCGATGACGGGCGCCACAACTTATCGCGATAATTATCGGCGTTTCTCATTGGTGTGGCATTATACATACATTTTCGTAACACCAGAAACATATAATAATTGATTTAAGAGATTCAGAATTAAGTATCGCTATGACGTAAAAAGGGAAAATAATTTTTCATCGAATTTCCAGGAAAGATCTTGTAAGTATCTACCTTCAAAACGTCCAGAATAAGTTTTATATTTATTTATTTTTATATACTTTATTGTACACCAGAAAATACATACCAAAAATACAATAAAAACCACAAAACATACTAGCTCATTAGGCTTCATTAGGTTTTTGACAGAACATCTTCTAGGGCAACTCAAAGATCACCAGGACATATTTGTGTAGATCACCATGCTTTGGAGACTGTGATAAAAAAAGGATCCTGATCCCGGTATACTATACATGTTATATGCCTAACAGTGTCACTAATCTCTGTAAAATCCATTGGTAATGGTACAATGGTGGTGATATGTAATATGCTTTAGGTAAGACGAGCATACTGGTGGACCTATTTGAGACAATTGGCTACTACTTGGCGCCCATTCATAATATGACGTCGAGGCTTCAGTTATGAGACTTGAAATTTGGATAGTGCTAGGATTTTATGGCGATAGATTTAAAAAAAAAGCATCCCTAATAGACACCAAAAACGTACTATGTTGTCCCGAGTTGAAATAAAGGCGTAAAGCTCTGATAGAGAGCTTATAAAGTTATAACTGTTTTCCTATTTTCCTTTTCTTTACATTTAATACAAATGTTGATATTCAGATTTCATCTGTATTTTGTTAAGTACTTAGTCAAAGTATTATTAGATCAGTCCTTTTCCTCGAAACTGACAAGTGACCCATTTTTGGTATTTTTTGGGCATATCTTTGTAAAAGATATATTATTATGATGGCGATCCTAAGGACCTTACGCAACTTGTTAACAAAAAAAAATACTTTTTTTTTCTTTTACAGGTCAGAAAGTCTTGACTGATAATATTTCACAATATTCAATTACGATACCAATATTGTACTAGTATCTAGTCAGTAGTATCATTGTACTTTGTTTTTATTGAATCATACGACCTTTTGTTTCATAATGTGATGCAACTTTCTTGACAATTAAGTTTCAGGACGTTCAACTTGCGGTCACTTACAAATCAGCCATTTGTATTCTTGCATATCTAGGTATTACTTAGCGTTATCATATAAATAAACAAAGAAACCATGTATTTGTAAACAAATGGCTGTCGACTGTAAATGAGTACATTTCTATGATAATAATATTTCCTTTATACATGTTTTCCTTGCGTACGATACGCTGAACTTGGAATAAAAAAACAACAACGTGGTTTGATGGCCTTAAATTCCGATGTATAAGAAATGTAATTTATGAGAATAATGAACTAGTATTCAAATACTTTTTTTAATTACAAACATAATAAGCCAATTAAAAATTAAAATCAATTAAATTCGGGCTAAGTTACGACTGTATCCGCGACAACTGATTTTTATTTGTTATTGCCTATATTTTAATTTCTGTTGATAGCTTTCTAAATTTATTCGACTTGTATGATAAGTGGCATTCGAATAACTTCGTGGCAATATGCGCGTGTCGTATACCTCGCGGTCGTAGTGGATGAATATCATATTAGAGTTACCACATCATTAACTGGTTTATAGTCGTGTTACCTTAGTAATAGTCGAACAGCACTTACTAGTATCGCGCTTTAACGTCATTACATAACTTTAACTTAATTTTAAAAGTCCTACAACCAAAGTTCGCCAACCGTTGTTATTATCTTTGCGAGTACCTACGGCGTTTGATTGTTTATGTTGAAGGAAAAAAATTAGCCACTATCAATAAGGAAAATGATGATTGATTCAAATATATTTGAGATTTCGAACTTGCCAAATATGTAAATGTGTTTGAAGAATCGGACATTATTTAACTTGCCCCAACATAACGAGGTTACATCAACTCGAGTACCTACTTGCTTACTTATAGTACGTTAACTTGTTTCGTTGCTGTGCAAGTGACTTTCTAATATAACATTAAATATTTTCATAATGAACATAGCTCAAAAACATACCCTAGGGGACGATGCAATATTTCTGCAATTTTGTAAATTAAATTTTTCTTACCTTAAAATATAATATCTTGATTCCTCAAGCACCTTCAAAAATAATAACTTCACTCGCGATGCACTTTGAAGAAACTTGGTAAAACAAAAAATAGCACCTTCGGAAAATGTAAACAGAAACAGTGGTGGCGAAACTCACGTGTTACAAATATTTGCAATGTTTTCGAGGGTCCTTATTTCTTCAGTACCCAATAACGAGGGGAGATTTATCGTGAGTAGTAGGTCGCGTGTGACGTGAGTGTGCGTCGGGTCTGTCGGGAGCTGCTAGGAGCGTGGTGGACGGTCGGCCACGCAGGCTGGCGGCGGCGAGGCAGCGCGTGCACTGAGTGGCGAGGTGGCCGGTGGCGCGTCGCTGCCGGCCGCCGCGAGACTCTGCCCCGCGCGTGCGCCGGCCGCCGGACCAGTTCCGAGCAGCCTCCCGCGCCGCCGCGCCGCCGCGCCACCACCGCGACCTGCACGCCTGCACGCTGCACCACGCACCCCGCACCACCATGCACTTGCCAAACTATCACCCGCCCGCGCACACTGCCGCACCATACACTTCAGGCCAAACGAACAACCAACAACCGCCACAAACTGGCAGCACGAAATATCACTTGTCAATTTATGTTCTAGGATGTCGTCAGATAGGTCTGTATCGAGGCAATAAATATCCGCTAATGGACCCTGTTGCTCTTATCTCTCAACTCGAGCAAGGAGCAAATATCACAACGGAACGTAGGTCATTAAATCTGTTTACTCATTAGGGAAATTAGTTTTCTTGAGAGGTTTCCTAAATGTCATATTCGCGCATTCATGTTCCGCGTTAGGTATTCTGTGGTAACTTGACTAATGAATCTAAGAGGTAGGTAGACAACCAGTCTTAGTACAACAAAATAAATTATAATGTTCAGTTTGTGTAATGTATCTGAAGACAAATGATGTTGACCATTAATTTATGTTAATCTGCATCCGTGTAATACCCGGCTCGTAATTTTGACGTCAATATCTATTCAAATCCTTTATATTACGCAGTGTACAATTGACTACACTATGGATTTATTGAATGAAACATCGTAACATGCAAATACTGCGGATAATAAGAGGAAACACCTGACAATAGTATTGTCGCATTTAAATTAATGGGACAAAGTGCGCAATAAATTAATAACGTTGCCGTTTAATTAAGCATGTATTTATTTCTAAATCTTAAACACGTATTGTACCTTTATGATTTTCTTGGAAACTGTATATTTATAATAAGATTTTCTACATAATACATACTATACCCACTTGCTTTTATGACGAACTGATCGTTTGTCTGTTCTCACCCTCTTCAGTATCAGTCCGTTTGATGTGGAAGAGTTCTGATTTTGGCATAATAACAGTTAGTTTGAAAACAAAATAAAGAAAGAAAGATGGATGGACTGTGTGAATGATGATATGGTTAGAATGGGGGTGACTACCGAGATGACGACTAATAAAGAAGTATGGAAGAAACCAGACCCAAATAAGTTGGGATAAGAGTAGGAGATCGATGATGAGTTTGAGAACTAAATAAACTCGCTCAGTGATTTCACGAAATGTGTAATTTAAGGCTGATTAAGACAGGGTAAGTAACTGACTCCAAACTCGAGACAAGTCAGTGCTGACCCGATATTTACCTAGTGTAAATTGAATTTGGGGTCAGTGGAGTCAGTATCTACTACTGACACCTAATTCAATTTACACTAGGTAACTTTATTTTATACTTCTTAATTGTTTTTATAACGTCAATAGAAATACTCACTTTGTGAAAATTTCAACTGTCTGAGTACCTATTACGGTTCATCATATACAGCCCGCTGACAGTCAGTCGGACGGACCGACAGCGGAGGCTTAGTAGATAATAGGGTTCCGTTGGCACCCTTTGGATATGGAACCCTGATAAAAATATCGTTTTTTAGCAATTCCTCAACATGTGAGTGGCATATAATGTTTGGCTACTTGCTGTACTTACAGCTAGATACCAACTCCGCTGCTGATAAACTATGAATACTTAGCGTGACCTTTGCTCCGTATTGGCCATAATAGACTGTTGCTATTTGCTTATACGGAAATTTCATTATCATTCCTACGCTAATTTAATGGCTAATTGGCTCTTATTATCGCTCGAATATTTGGGTCGATCACCACATCTAAAGTTTTCTACTTTTTGCCTGGTGTGTAGATGTGGAGCACCTTGCTATAGGTATTCATCGCTGTTTTAAGTTATTTTTTTAGAATACGAACCACTATAACCTTCTATTTTTGTTACCCCTACTAAAACTCTCCCTCGCGGGAGTAGGATGGGATTGTTATCATGACAGTTTTCCAATCAACATCCGGAAACAAATACTTATGACTGAAAAATGGAAGTGGCACTTGAAATGAGTGCCTCAGTCTTACATAAAAGCAGTACGTAATCCCATCCATGCAGAAAGTATCCGGGTTCGGATCACTCATATAACTTATCTGTGAGCGCGCCTCTTATGAACAACACAGTAAGAATTTAACAAAGCATAATATTGAATGAAATGGCACTTGCAATAATACCTTGAAACACTTTTTCCTGTTTCAAGTGTTTAAGATAACGACTTCGACTTCATAGGTGCTGATTCAATTCCAATCAATGTTTCAACTAGATCTGACGTCAGTGAACGTCACTGCGCAGGCGACGTGGACAGACGACTATCAACGACAATTTTATTACGAACAACATCGATACGTAATCAGTTTTGTCGTGTATTCAGTTTTTCCGACGTTTTATGTATCGTATGTCTCGAAATTTCTCGTCGTTGATCGACATGGAACACCATAAACTGCCTAATGTGTTAAAATTGAACGTCGAGCGGAAAATTTAATGGCTTTAAGAACTTGAACCTTGCAAAGTTTTGCCATTTGGTTCTGGATAACATTGTAATTCATTTAGAATAGAAATGTATCTTAATTCCTATAAAAGCTTATTTTCAAGAACATAGAACGTCTGCAACGCGACAAAAGCCGGCAGTCGGTTATAAATAAATTCATGTTTATCACAGATAATAACTGCACCACGTTAAACCTTTGTTGCATAATTAGAAGTTACGGGACTAAACGTGTTACTTATGACACTCGTCTAGACATTAGAATAGCAATAAATTAGCTTTATTGTTATCTTGAAGCTCAAACGTAAAAGGCCTCACACGTGTTTCTATATTTATTGTAGACAGCCTAAAGTTAGCAGTATCGTGAAAGGACATAATTTATGTTACAGATTTTGTCGTAATCCGGATTAATTGATAATAGCGTCTCGTAAAATGGGTCCCTGTGGTCGAAGAGCAGTTCGTGGCCTAATGATAACGGCCGCGACTCACGATTTCTAGATCGTAGGTTCGAACCCAAGCAGGCACTTTACTTTGTTTTACACAAAGTATTTCATCACCACTGCTCTCAAAACGGTGAAGAAAAACATCGTGAGGAAACTTAGTCGAACCAAAAATTCGAAGACATCGACTAATCCGCACTGGACCCGCGTGTTAGCTATGGTATGGTGGTATTACGGCCCACTCCCTCTCACAGAGTGGAGGCCTGTGTCCCAGCAGTGGCAATATTATAGGCTAATTATGTTATGTATGTGTAGACGGAAAGATTTCATAAAAAAAACAAGCTATGTCTTTATTTTCTTTATTCCTAAATAACATTAATCTATACAATAAAATTGGAGTGTCTGTTTGTAATTCTAATTCAGAATACCTTATCATTTACTTCGATTGCATAAATTCACAAAATATAGGTAAGTACCTAAGTTCATATCTTCAAAAGTAAATACTTCCGCTAATTCCGCTATCTATCAGTTCCAGCCTAGTACCTACAAAAGGTATGAAAGGTATGTCGAAGATATAATTTCCTGACACTGTGACTGACAGGATGAGTCACTCGCGTGTTCAGGGGATTCATAATATTTACGCGGCTGTAATCAGTCCATCGGTTTGTCATACGGAGCGTGCCACTTCTGTATTCCAACCCAATAGGAATGGGTGACAGAAATGACTCATTCACTAGTTTATTTTTATTCACTTTTATAAGGTGAGTAAACTAGCGTTCGCTGCATCATTATCGTAGGTTTGATAGCATTTTATGTATTTTATATGTATATTGAATTAATTGATATTGTAAATATTAGCGCCATTTCTGGCAAATAAGGTCAGGTTACTTTGTATATCTTAGGGATTGTGACCCCTGCACACGTAGTTCATACCTCTAGTCAAAATACGACCAACATTTTACCCACATTTCGACATGCATAAACATGTGTAGCTGTACAAAACATTCGAAATCGCAATACTTAATGATAATTTCGATGGACAATAAAATAAAGAGACGCTTTATACATAGGTTTGCGCAGGCGCAGGCGCCACGAAGGATCGGCGCGGCCATGCGTCGGCGCCGGGCCGCCTTACCTTAGCAGTAAGGTATTAGGTTTAAAGGTCAGATAGCTCATAAGAGTGAATAACTAGTGACAGTTTACTGTTTACTAGCAGACCGCAGTATGATTCTTGTTACCAATACCAACATTATCAACATTACCAACTATATTCTGAAAACTTTGTAGCCGATTCAAAGAACCAATTGTTTACTAAATGTGGACTCATTCACAAAACAAGTCCGTTCATATTTATGTATTTCTATATAAGGAATTGGTTTTGCGGTGGATGACAAATACATTCTAAACATAGGTTTTGGTCTACCAATACCTATGTAAGTATAATTTGCCATTTTCGCCCTTGATAAATAATTCTATAGGCAGTGAGCCTATTCAGGGTGCAAAGAATACCTACTTACTGCGCGGTATGATTTTCAGGGCCACTCAACACAGTTTTCTTTGATGTATTTTTGTTTGATTTTAATCAAAATAAACGTTGACTCAAATATGAAAACAAATAGGATGCATCAATAATATTTCTGATAACGACATATTTTTCTTGACGCCCTTGTTTCCTGTTCATATCTATTATATTTATATCGATTATTCGAATAAAAACATTTCCCGGTATCGCTTAATCGATCGTGCGAATCATCAGATAATATTTCGGATATGTCATTAAAGTCTGATACTCATCCGAGTAAATGTGTACAATTATCTGTTTATTGAGGATTAAGATTATTTTTTACAAGATTATCCCGTGCTTGGTACGGGTTTTGACGTCACAAGGGTCACACACAACTCTGTTTCGGTGTATGCTTGAGGTAATTTAGGCTACAGACTGATGAGATAAACAAATTGTTGTTTACCTTTTTTATCTCTGAAATTGTAAACGAATGCGGGCTTTACAAAGGTGACTATAGCCACACGACGAAAATCGACTCTCTAATGTATGGTCGTTGCTAAATGGCAATACGGCATGGCGGCAGGTGTCTAAGATCGCCTGCGGACGGAGAGTAATGGGTAGCTCACCGTCCGATCAGGACCAGGCCCGTGCCGGACGGCGCGTACGTGTTCCACGCGCGCCTCAAAGAGATGTCAGCATAAAGGAAGGGGCCTGCCAGGGCCGAAGCCTGCCGGGGGTGCGGGATTGTCCGAAAGGGTTACCGCTACCCCGGAACATAAAGGGCTAAGGAAGGAACACGGATGGGTTTTAGTCAGTAAGAGTCTGACACTCCCTTCGCTCCACCCAGAGCGGGAGGGGTCATTTGATGATTTCCCATCCATAAAAAAAAAAATTAAAAAAAAAGGTGTCTAAGATCGCAAGTTCCAAAGTAGAGTAGGTTTCGACTTTTGTCATGCGGCGACAGGTCACATGCGGCGGGTGACTAAATCGACCGTGAAAATGCTCAGTAGCAGGCAATCGTCATTATTCATTCATTAATGAATAATGACAGCTAAGCAGGCAATCGTCAGCTAAATATTTTTATCACTTGTGTAAATGGGGTGGCGATTTGGTTTGTGAGGCGATTTGGTAAGCGACCAGCCTCACAGCGACAATCGACCTAGTGTAAACCCCCCATTACGAGTAGATAAATAAATGCGTACCAAATTAATGCAACATAAGATCCTCAATAAATTAGTTCAACATTCTTAGCGACAAAATACGGTCTTTATGGCTACTTTTTAGGTCACATCTGACCCTAGTCCTGTAATAATAAATATAAAGGTACAAAATATAATAAATTAAATCTGATTTAATCACATCAACTGATAAGAATCTAAAAATACCAGTCCCTTTAAACAACATTACGGATGGCAGCTAAATCAGTGTTGCTACCAATTAGTGTCAATATCTGCGATATATAAAACCATAAGTAAATATATTATTACGTTAGTTCTATCAGCAACGAATACTGATTGGGACTGATACATAATGCATAGAGACCTCGTACATTTTTAAAGTTGATTATTACCAGTGTTGTAAGTATGTAGGTTAGCAGATACTAATGGCAAACGTAAAGTATAGTAGTACAGTATTAGTGTTGTAATAATAGAGGTGACCAGTTGACGTACATCGACATGACAGGTAGATATTTTACCGTCAGGCAAGCTGTATTTAAAATCTTATTTATTTATATTTATTTATATATACTTTATTGTACACCACAAAAATACATAACATGAAATAAACACATTAAACACTACAAAATATACAATGGGCGGCCTTATCGCTTTCTGCGATCTCTTCCAGGCAACCTTGGAATGGACAGTGATTTCCCTGGACATAAAATGGGGCTGTCGTTGGTGCAAATATTATGTATGAAAAACAATAAAATAGATACACAGATAAATACATATCCAAAATTATAGATACTTAAATATATACACACTAAATAATTATAAGCACCGAAAATAAAATAAGACAGTAGATGATAGCAGTTAGGACAAAATCACAACGACAAGTAGTGTTCCTTTACAAGTCTTTTGAACACGTGTAACGACTGCGCGCGTTTTATTTCAACTGGCAACGCATTCCACAAACGAGCGGCCTGGACAGTAAAGGATTTAAGAAGATTCAAGTAAAGGATTAATCTTCAATTACCAATGCAACAAAGTTGTACTAGGTTGGTAAACGAAGATTAAACTACAATTTGAAACATAAGTAAATATCATAATATACAGGGTGACAATGACATCGACGTGCAAACTGTAACAAAAAATTCAAAACATGATTTTAGACTGCCTAGCGTAGAAGATTTTCGATGGCTATAAAAAAAAATCTGCTGTTTATGTAAAGTGTGTTTTTGTAAAGTGCAATACGGTGTAGGTACGCGGTCAAGATGTATGGAACACCTAAATTTTTAATTAAAAACCGACGAAAAATTTTAACGCAGAGGGGGTTTCAGATTAATGTACTGAATCCACGGTGCCAGCCTGTAATGTTCACAGCACTATTGATATTCATGCGCAACTCCCCAACATAGTTGAGAAAAGGCCTAAGCATGCGTATGTATAACAATCTCTTGTAGCAATCCATTATATGTGGGGTAACGTCATGATCTCGAAAACATAGATGCCTACATAATATTTGCGTTCGTAGCCGATTCCAACACAGTTGCGAAAAGGCTAGCTAGGCGCATGACGATTACACGTAGCAATCGATATAGGGTAACACCATGAACTCGAAAACCACCCTACACCCTACGTAAACAAACATCACTAAATAACACCCACGTCTGACGGCAATCTTAGCATAGTTATGAAAAGGCACTCGGCACATGATGAAACCACGAAGCAATCCATATAGGGGTTACCCTATATGGATTGCTTCGTGGTTTCATCATGTGCGTTAGCATTGAACTCGAAAACAACCCGACGTAAACAAACATCACTACATAACACCCACGTCTGAAACCAATCTTAGCATAGTCATGAAAAGGCACTAGGCACATGATGAAACCACGTAGCAATTTATATAGAGTAACGTCGTGATCTCTAAAACAGCATACCTACGTCCGTGGCCAATCCTAACAGTATTAAGACAAGGATAGGCACATGACGATCACTCGTAGCAATCCATATAGGGTAACGTCTTGAACTTGAAAACGTAAACAAACATCCCTACGTCATACTTTCGTCCGTAGCCAATGAAAAATTAAAAACACGGTTGAGAAAAGTATAGGCGCACTGGTTTTTATTTTTTTCCTGTACAGGGTAAAGTTAAGAAATCGAAAACATCCCAACGTACCTAGGCAATAACTATAGTCGTAGCCAATCTTCACATAATTATTGAACTAAAGGCAAGCCAGGTGACAATCACTCGTAGCAATCCATATAGGGTAACGTCATGAACTTGAAAACGTAAACAAACATCCCTGCGTAATACCTACGTCCGTAGCCAAACAAAACACGGTTCAGAAGCGGTTAGGGTCACGACCGCTCCTAATGCTCTAATTACTCCTAGGATAACGTCATAATCTCGAAAATCTATATACCTTCGGTCACTCGTAACAATCCATATACGGTAACGTTATGAACTTGAAAACAACCCTACGTAAACAAACATCACTACATAACACCCACGTCTGAAGCCAATCTTAGCATAGTTATGAAAAGGACTAGGCACATGATGAAACCATGTAGCAATTCATATAGAGTAACGTCATGATCTCGAAAACAGCATACCTAAGTCCGTGGCCAATCCTAACAGTGTTAAGACAAGGATAGGCACATGACGATCACTCGTAGCAATCCATATAGGATAACGTCTTGAACTTGAAAACGTAAACAAACATCTCTACGTCATACTTTCTTCCGTAGCCAATGAAAAATTCAAAACACGGTTGAGAAAAGTATAGGCGCACTGGTTTTTATTTTTTTCCTGTATAGGGTAAAGTTAAAAAATCGAAAACATCCCTACGTACCTAGGTAATAACTATAGTCGTAGCCAATCTTTACATAATTATTGAACTAAAGGCAAGCCAGATGACGATCACTCGTAGCAATCCATATAGGGTACCTAACGTCATGAATTTGAAAACGTAAACATACATTCCTGCGTAATACCTACGTCCGTAGCCAATCAAAACACGGTTTAGAAACGGTTATGGTCATGACCGCTCCTAATGCTCTAATTACTCCTAGGATAACGTCATAATCTCGAAAAGATACCTTCGGTCACTCGTAACAATCCATATACGGTAAAGTTATGAACTTGAAAACAACCCTACGTAAACAAACATCACTTTATAACACCCACGTCTGAAGCCAATCTTAGCATAGTCGTGAAAAGGCACTCGGCACATGATGAAACCACGTAGCAATTTATATAGAGTAACGTCATGATCTCGAAAACAGCATACCTAAGTCCGTGGCCAATCCTAACAGTGTTAAGAAAAGGATAGGCACTGAAGATTACTCGTAGCAATCCATATAGGGTAACGTCATAAACTTGAAAACGTAAACAAACATCCCTGCGTAATACCTATGTCCGTAGCCAAACCTAATAGTGTTGAGAAAAGGATAGGCACATTAAGATCACTCGTAGCAATCCATATAGGGTAACGTCATGAACTTGAAAACGTAAGCAAACATCCCTACGTAATACCTACGTCCGTAGCCAATCAAAACACGGTTGATAAAAGGCTAGGCGCATGCCGCGCATGACCAGTCCTAGCAATCTAAATTAGTGAATAGTCCCGGGAAATCCCGGAACCGAAAGTACCGGGAAATCCCGGAAATTTGTGACGTTTATACATCAAATCCCGGTTCTTTCGGTACTTTCGGGAAAAGATACTTCGCGTTTAGAATATTTCTAATTTTACTGCCTAAAACCTAAAGCGTGGAATACACTTGCTACCTAGTAGAGTTGAGAGTGTTTAAACGGACAAAGTAAGAGAAAGACGAAATGACAAGGCAAAATAAAAACATTTAAATCAAATAAAACCTACTAAACTAATCCTACTTAAACCTAATTATATGTAGGATTACGTACAAAAATTTTTTTTTTGTTAAAAAGGTATTGCTGGTAGAATATGCGTAGTTACCAGTAAAATGAATTAAATAAGACTGATTTAGTGTCCATGTGACAGGGCAAAATATAAACATTTAAATCAAATCAAGTAGAACATTTTATTTCTTGTTTTATAGATGTTACTGTAAAAGCCCGAACTGCGGTAAATCTTAGGATTTACCGGTAAATCCTAAGATTTAGCAAGTCTCACCGGTAAAAGTCCGAATTGTTCTATAATAATCATCAATTTCTGACTTTTACCGGCATTCAGTCGGTAAACCTTAAGTTTTACCACAGATACCGGTAAATGTTAGTTTTCAGAGTTAAATAATGCATTTAATAATCAGAAACTATTTATTCAACATTACTATCATTGTTATTATTTTTAGTCAAGTCTTAAAACGTGTTTAACAAGCTTTAGAAAAATAAAATGCAGAAAAAATAACACAAATCAGAAACAAAACAGTCTTTTGTTATTCGGTACAATCATTATTATTATTATTTCCTTTATTTAAGTACATATAAATTATATTTTTAAATATAAGAATATAAAAAATTATAGCCCACCGCTACCGGTGGTCAGGGCTCCAGAGAGAGGAACCTCCTAACAATGCGGACCGTGTCCAGAAATACTGCTTTCTGAATCAAGCCCTTGATCCAGCTGCCCAACGAGAGCCTCTTCCGGTGTTTGTCGAGGCTCTTGGCTATAAGCCCATTGGAGCTGTCACGACTATCGGAACAATGATTGCTGAGCAGTGGCATGCATTGCATATAGGCATATAAGCAGTGCCTACCTCGATATGTCAACATAAGCCTGTCAATTACATTTTAGTATGTGTGCCCCATTAAGAAAATCAACTTAATTATCATCCAAACTAATATTATAAATGCGAAAGTAACTCTGTCTGTCTGTCTGTCTTTTCTTCACGCCTAAACTACTGAACCGATTTGTGTGAAATTTGGTACAGACATAGTTTGGAACTTGAGAAAGGACATAGGATAGTTTTTATCCCGATATTCCCACGGGATCGACACTTATGCGGGTGAAACCGCGGGGCGCAGCTAGTACCTAATAAAAAACAAAATGTTCATACAAACACCCGCGGCAGTAGGCAGTCGCCGGACGGCCTACTCGGGCTCCCGTACTATTCGCTCTTTGTCATTGGTCTTTACTCATTCAAGTTAATACGACAAAATTAAAAATACTTACGTCTCCGGCGTAATACCACGACGTTCGACTTTCGCAATTTATCGCCCTTAAGTAGGCATGCCTACTCAAATAACCACACTTTTGACTTCACTTTTTTTTCTGATTAGTGACCGCGTTTACTTAGACTAGACCCGGCCTAGTGCCTACCTATTCTGAAAACCAATGCACGCCACTGTTGCTGAGTCAACATCCCACATGTCGACAACCTCGCGTCGCAAGCCAAGTCAATTATTATTATTATTAGTCAAGTCTTAAAATATGGTTTAAAAAAATAAAATGCAATAAAATACTTTTCACTAAAACACCTACTTTGGCTAAGTACGAGTAAGCTAAACGTTCTTATTAGTATCAGTTAAAAAGGATTTTACTTGTTCCAACATGGTTAACTATTATGGCGTTTAGAATTACAAAATAATCCTGATGACTTGCAAGCGCACTTCTTCGTCGAGCATTTTTTAAAGCAGTTGCACTTTTTGGACCCTTAAAGAGAATTTTCTGACAACTTTTCGAAGACTCAATTTTTTTTCTTTGTCAACTTTACTTCATTTAGCTAGCATTCTTAGTTTCCGAGACTTCCAGCCATTCAAGAATCTTTATGTGACCCTAATTCATTGCTCTCGAGTGTATCTCAATCTTTGATTTCGGACCTTTACCGGCTTCTGCGGTAAAACCAAGGATTTACCGACTGAATGCCAGTAAAAGTTTGAAATTAAAGATTATTATAGAACAATTCGGACTTTTACCGGTGAGACTTGGTCTATCTTAGGATTTACCGGTGAATCCTAAGATTTACCACAGTTCGGGCTTTTACAGTAACATCTATGTATAAAACAAGAAATAAAATGTTCTATTTGATTTGATTTAAATGTTTTTATTTTGCCCTGTCATTTCGTTTTTCTTTTACTTTGTCCGATTCAACACTTTCAACTCTACTACTAGTTGGCAAGTGTATTCCACACTTTAGGCGGTCGGGCTTTAGGCAATAAAATTAGAAATATTCTAAACGCGAAGTATCTTTTCCCGAAAGTATCGAAAGTACCGGGAATCCCGGTTCTTTAGTCAGAAGGTCCCAAAAATCCCGGTTCTTTAAAACAGAACCGGTTCTGCATTCCCTAAATCTAATTACTCCTTGAGTAACGTCGGTTTATTCCCATCTCGGCACCTTCCCATCTCGGCACCCATGAATTTATTTATCTTGTCTACGAAAAATTCCCATTTCGGCACCCTCTCATGAATCATTTTAAGGTACACAAAAAGAAACGGAAACACAATATCAGTATAGTAAGTAAATCAACTTTATTATTTATTAAATCATTTTTGTTTCTTTTTAAATTACCATTTTCACAGACAAGCCCTTGAATCGCTTTTTAGAGGCTCCATTATCTCTGCCTTGGCAGTAACATAACAAATTTTAAAATATATGAAAAATTCACGGTTCGTAGGAATAATTGTTTTAAAATCTTTCCAGCAATTATGTAAAACATATTACAAAAATTATGTACAATTAACGTTTAATCAGTATAACCGGGACGTAGGCAAAAGGGCGTCCATACTTTGAGGACTTTCATACTGGTACTAAATGATACGAGTAGGCTTGATTACGCGTTCACTGTACAGTCATAGCAATTAGCTGATCCCCCTTTGCAATCCTTTTATATTTTATTTACTTCGCTCAAATAAATAAAATATAAAATTATTGCAAAGGGGGTCAGCTAATTGCTATAACTCGCTGTATATTCATTTTCAGTCTTAATTATCACATAAATCGGAATTGTATGTACGAAGCGAAAGAGATAGCCAGAAAATATGACACTTACTTGCTTACTTATTACTTGCGTATTTTTTCTTAAGTCCCATGAAAATATATTTTACTTTGTCCACTAAACACTAAAAATTTAAAATTAAACTTATTTTATAGGTAGGTACTTTTTTTTACATTTTTTAGTTTTGAGTCAAGTTGATTTACTCACTATACTGATACAGTGTATCCATTTTTTGATGGCTGTACGACTAATGACGGAGTGCCGAGATGGGAATTTTTCGTAAAGATGATAAATTAATTCATGGGTGCCGAGATGGGAAGGTGCCGAGATGGGACTAAACCGTAACGTCATAGTCTCGTTGCAATCCATATAGGGTAACGTTATGAACTCAAAAACATCCCTACGTACCTAGGTAGCATCTACGTTCGTAGCCAATCTAAACATGCTTATTAGAGAAAAGGCAAGCCACATGACGATCACTCGTAGCAATCCATATAGGGTAACGTCATGAACTTGAAAACGTAAACAAACATCCCTACGTAATACCTACGTCCGTAGCCAATCAAAACACGATTGATAAAAGGCTAGGCGCATGACCACTCCTAGCAATCTAATTACTCCTTGGGTAACGTCATAATCTCGTAGCAATCCATATTGGGTAACGTCATGAACTTGAAAACGTAAACAAACATCCCTACGTAATACCTACGTCCGTAGCCAATCAAAACAAGGTTGAGAAAAGGCTAGGCTCGTGACTACTCCTAGCAATCTAAAGATAGGGTAACGTCATCATCAGTCTACAGCAATCTATTGCTGCTAGGCGTAGGCCACTCCAATTGCATGCCATTCAGCTCGATTTTCGGCAACTGTCATCGAGCTGCTACCAGCCACCCTATTTTTTTTTTTGGTGCTCGGTGGAATTCCTCATGGACTTCCTCCATCGTGGGGATGACAAAGGGGCATGTCGGACTCTTAACGGCTGAAACCACCGCAGTGTTCCACCTCTACCTATGGCCGGGGGTGCGGGATTCGCGTAAGCATTCAGCGCTCCCCCGACAGGCCTCGACCCGCTGTTCCTCAGCGGGTCCCACCTTCCCTTGCGCCCACTCCTATAATGGCCGCACCCACTCCTATAGTGGCGCGCGTGGAACACTGCAGCGCCAACTCGGGTGCTACCAGCCACCCTGCGAAGATCGTCGCTCCCCGAGCCTGTGGGCGTCCTACTACCTTCCGTTTGCCGATTCGCGATCTCCGCTCAAGAACGAGTCTACCCTAGCGCTCATCGGTTCTGCGGCTAAAATGGCCAGCCCATTGCCCCTTCAGCTGGATTATTCTTGTGTAACGTCATACGTATGATCACTCGTAGCAATCCATAAAAGGTAACGTCATGAATTCGAAAACAACCCTACGTAATACCTACGTCCGTAGCCTATCGGCTGTTTACATTTCTTGGCTACGTAGCGACGGAAGACAAACATTTGATTAATTTACTAATCTCCTACGAAAGGAAATACGTATCTACTCGTGTTTGTGGGCACAATATAATCTCGTGTGCGAATATAAGCGAGACTAGATTTTAATGAAGATTTACACAGTTGGGATTTTACATCATGTCCTTAAAATATACCTACTGCAAAAGAAAAAGCCGTACCGTAGCAAAGCTATGGATAAATTACTTGAAAGGCTGAGCATTGCAAGAGTGAGTAGGCACCTTCTTGCCACGCTCGTCCCATCATAGATCTCACCTATCGCTTTCCATCAGGCATGATCGAGGTCAAGAGCAGGCCAATTCAGTATCTAATAAAAAAGAAGAAAAACAAGGGACTACGAACGATTTCACGGTACCTACCCACCATTTGTAGCAATGTTCAATCTATGACGGAGATTATGATAGCCTACAGACATAAATGAAGTTTGTATGTACTAGAGGTAGTACGTACATATACAAACGTCAACAGACTACACATGTACGCTACGCGAAGCTTGCGGTTTCTCAATTCACACTCGATCCTTGTACGACGCAGATCATTATCCGACATTATCGATCTATGTGATTTACTACAGTAAACTAATAATGGCGCCACTAATAACCCACCGGCCAACACATGCCTCAGTGCCGACTCGTTCAGTAAATTACCATTGTTCATACCTAACGAATCCCGGTTAAATTGTGTAAATCGATGAATAATAACACATAACGAGCAAAGCACACTGCAATGATTTAAACAAAGTAACGAATTACCACTTATACAATACAAGCAATTACCTTTGAAAATATACACCTTGAGAGCAATCATGTCCTAGCTGTTTATTAATAATATTCACGCGACGCAAAATAAACATATAATAATAGGTAGCGAATAAAAATATGCTCAGTTGAAATTGCTCGAATAGGTAAACGAGCACAATTATCGGGCAAATAGTTGTTTAAACACGGTATCTGAACTAGCTGTGTAATTTCCCGTGTTCTATCTAATATGATCGGCGCGACGCGGCGCCAGCGCAGTCGGCTTCTTATAAAGAACGTTTATGCTAATACATCAACCTCTAACAACTGTCCGGTACACGAGACATTTCTCGTCCAATACAACAACTTATAATTAATTATTGAATAAATTCTAATTGTGACTATCGTATCAATCAGTCAGTAGGTACGGTACGGTAACTTAGTTTCTTTCTAACAGATAAAGCTTCGATATGGCAGCTTACCTGGAAGACTTTTTAAATAGCAATCCATCACTGGAGCCAAACAGCCATATTTGCATAAACATGCAAATAGTTATTTGATGTTCGCTAGTGAACAATGGTTTAAACGTCTAGACATTTGTTATGCGTTAGACCACGTAGAATTTTGGACTTTCCCGTAACGCCACACACGACTATGTTGAGAAACTAGGGTAACATGCAGGCTACACACTCAATAATTTCGGGGCCAGCCGTCAGTCCAATTAAATGTACTGGACAGCATTTAAGACACGGACTGCAGTACGCTTTACTGTATAAAATTATCAGAGAAATGTTATTTTTTGTATTTTTCCTAGCATTTGCAACCTACTTACTCATTCGCGTATTTTTAAAAGGGGAATAAAAATCCGTGATCCTAATGAAGGAAAAGTAGGTTACTGCATTATACGACGCTGATCAACAAGAAGACCTAGAAACACGCAGAGAATGTTAGTAGACGTCAGTTTAGACATAAAGCTCATAAGGAACCTAGCTCAGATATACATAGGTACAGACTAAACAAAGCGATCGCAGGTGCGTCCAGAGGTGCTCACGGTCAGATTGTCCGATACATATACTTACACATGACCTGCTGGGTGTACAGACAACAAAAGTGATAGATGTGCTTACAAGAAATGGCGCTACTCTTCTAATTTTCACTATTACTGCGTCCGGAATAGATAACTTTTTAAACGAAGGAAATACTCAGAGAAACAAAGTGATTTAACTTGTCAGCTTAAGCACATTATGCATGAGTCAAACTCAAAAGGTAGTTGAAGTTAGCTGCCAGCATACTTGTTTCTTTTGTGGACAGTACTCCTACATGGCTTACCACGGCAATTTAGCGTGTGTCTCACATACAAAATGCCTAATAACAGCGGGTAACCAATGTGTTGCTACCCGGTGTTACATCACTTGTTGACTTCCACACGTGATTACCACACTGGCTTTGTTTGAAATTATGACTTCGATTGCGCTTTGCCCATGATCATAACTAATAATGAGTTGTCGGTGAACTCTGATACTGAATGAGTGAGCCAGTAAGTGAAGTATTTGCTAACTCTGAACGATGAAGAAGATATTCAGTAATACATCTCCTCAACCGGGACGTGGGACTGTTTGTAATTTATATAGATCGAACGTGCTTAAAAAAGTGGTAGCTCCAACCTTATGGTCCAACCTTATGGATAGCTTATGGATTTTTGTTAGAGTTTTCATAATAAACTTTATGGTTTATATTAATTCTAATTTCTAATATTATTAAGCCTTATGGTTTACGATGAAAAATGGACAAATGCCTCTCCTAGTACATCAATCACAGCCAATCGCATTTTCATGGCTACCAGGATTTTAGTGCTGCTTGCTAGATATCATTAAAACAAAGGACGAGTTCTACGGTGACGAGGCATTAGGAAATAAGTACTAGAAAATCGTAGCTTCCTATATTATTATAAAACTAGTCAAGTTGAACAGTTATTAAGTTCCATGCGACAGCATGAATTTGTTTTTCTTTGCATAATGCAGTACCTAAAAGAAAATCTTGTAAGTAAATATTTACATAGGTCATTCACAAAGACGAATACTCGTTTCTGAATCAACATTAGTTATGAGTAGTTATTTGATCATTGATGTACCTAGTTGTCATCTTTTCCGTATTACCTTTGCCCTAGATTTCCAACCAACCAACGGCTTAAAGTGCTTTCCGAACCACAGTGGATCTCGATATGTAATGAATAGTCACCCATCTACGTACCGATCGTGGCAAGCGTAGCTTAACCTTCGATCGTGCGGCTCTTATTATTTAGCCACAAGCCTCTAAGTTTTCCTTGACAATTGTTTCATAACATGAACCTATCGCCATGAATCAAAGCCCTTGTAGGTATTTCATTTTGCAGAAGAAAAAATGAATGGTTTCTAATTATAAATAGTTTACAAGTAAAACAGAAGCATGACTCAGCGCCATGTCGCGACGTCTGGATTCAGGAAACAGAAAAATATCCACTTTGTAACGGAAACCACAGTATTTTGTGATGAACAAAAGTGGACTGTTTCGTGAATCATTTTTCATCTGCGCACAATAAAAACTTACAATGTATGATATGCAAATAGACAGTGGTTAGTAATCCGTAGTTGATGGATGATGACTTGGCATCCTGAGTCGACACCTCATATTGCGTGTTAAGAAAATGTTTTCGAGTGTCATAAGACAGCGCAATGATGACAGGTGGAGGAGGGCAGTGACCGAGTGGCGTCCATGGACTGGAAGACGAAGTGTCGGTCGTCCGGCAGCGAGATGGGCGGATGACATTGTTACCATCGCGGGTAGAACCTGGATGAGGCTGGCCTGGGGATTGGCACGAGAAAAGAGAGGACTATAATCAGCAGTGGGTGAAGTCGGACTATGGCTAATGATGTCATAAGAAAAGTCCCCTTTTTAAGGTTCTGTACCTAAAAAAGAACAAACGGAGGCCTTGTAGGATCACTTTGTTGTCCGTCTGTCTGTCTGTCTGTCAAGACTCTTTATCTCGGGAACGCGTGGCGGTATCGAGTTGAAATTAAAACCTTATACTCAGATCTATAGTCCCTTGAAGCTGTGAAAAAATCAAACTTCTATGTAAAAATAAATAAAAGATACAGCCGTTTGTGCCACAATAAACGTTTATTTCAACATTCTCAAGGGAATCAACATTTATAGGGTACTTCCCGTTGACCTAGAATCATGAAATTAGGCAAGAAGCAAGGTCATGTAGCACAAGTAAAAGAAAAAATCCGAAAACCGTAAATTTGTAGTTACATAAAAAAAAACCTGTGATAAACTATTTACATACCTACAAAGTACGGAACCCTCGGTGCGCGAGTTCGACTCACACTTGACCGGCTTTTTTTCTTTAGGTGTCGCACCTATATGTAATACCAAATGGGCATTTATACAGGGGCTATTTGCCTATCATCATGCCTACTGCAAGAACCGTTCGGCATACAAATTGCCAATCGTGCTATACCAAGTAGGTATGAGAGGTACATGAGAGACTATATTTTCTGTCACTGTAGTAGATAACTTTGTATACGCACTAATCTTCCGCTCCACTCTAATTCAAACAAAAAACATGACCGCAAAAGCTCACCGAATTACAACTAATTATTACATAACAAAACAGCTCTAATCTAACGGAAAATTACATTGGGAGCAAATAACAAAATTATAATAGGATAATAATGAGGTTATCATTACCTACAGTATACTAGACTACAGAACATAGTGCAGACAGTCTGCGGACTTGTTCCACTTACTCAATGAATCTCAATTATTATTTAGGGACGGTGTTCTCGCGGCGCATGCGTTATCTATCCGATATGACACTATTAGGTTAGTTAGTGCTTATGTTCACGTTTATTGCCTAAACGTAACCTAATTTTGTTTATTGCTTAAACTTAACCTAAACGTTTTATGATAGAAGGTGCAGTACGAGTATGCTGGCATGTTGGTGTTGTAACGCGGTTTGGATTGCAGGATGATTGGGTCGGATGTTGTAAAGTCCACCTTTTTCATGTCGTTTCATATTATGATCATTGGTTAACCCGTAATCTACATTATTGCACCAATTTTATGTGGTATTTTTATAATCCAAATACTTTTAATAACATCAAAACACGTGAAAAAATTATTCCTTTCATCACACTAATATTATAAAGGCAAAAGTTTGTGAGTGTGTGTGTGTTTATGTTAATTACTTCTTCACGCTCAAATGGCTGGATCAATTTTGATAAAATTTTGCATGGAGATAGCTGACACCCTAGATTAACATATAGGCCACTTTTTATCCCGAAATTCCCACGGGATCGACACTTATGCGGGTGAAACCGCGGGTCGCATCTAGTACTTACATAAAGATTCACCGATAAAAATTATGAGTTCTCAAGAAGTGCCAAGCGGTGACCGGAAGAAGAAAACTCGTACGTTTTATTACAGCTTTCACCACGATAAGTTTCCAGTGTCTTGTGCAAAACTTAAACTCAATACATTAAATCATCTCTAAACTTGTTTGCGTCTTTGACAATAACCTTTGGCAATGTATCAGCGGTTATCCCGCAATGAACTTGAAGAAACAAGAAACATAATGTGTCCCTCTTTGTTCCTAATCGTCACAGAGACTGGACTATGTAGGTATTAAGATTATCGTTGATAACACACACTGAGCTTCTGACTTCAATTAGTTCATGAGATAAATTGTTTATGCGAAATATGACACAGATAAACTAAACTTAGTAATGTGACATAAATTTAAGAGTTAACCTAACAAACAGCAGTTGATTAGTGCCTTAGACACACGCAAAAACTCGTGTCATGAATCTCATGAATCGTGTGTGAAGGGCAAAGTCAAAGCATTTATTTCAAATAGGCACATAAAAGGCACTTTTGAACGTCAAAAATTATCTTAAAATAGAATTGGTTCTAGTCGCCCATTCCAAAAGGTAGTTTTCGTATGGAGAAGAATGGGCAAGAAACTCCACCGTTACTCTTTTAAAATGTTTTAGGTACAATATTTTGCATGGTATTAATTATATAATAACATGTGAGGACGATGCACCTAAAATAAAATTACTATACCACAATAATTAAAAACGAAACCATGACATATAAATTAATTACTGATAGATACATGGTGCTCACATATTTACAAACATGGTACAAGCAAAACGATTTTAATTTAAAAAAAAAATACAAGTAATAAGTCAGGGTGTGAGTAATGAAGGCATCTAATAAAGTCTCCTTTAATCTCATATGATTAAGTTGTACAGCAACATAAAAATATTATATATTGCTCTGATTGGGCGAGCTCAATTTTTGCTTGGCAGCAATCCAATAGATTATTCTGCATGACTTTTAGATAACTCATTACAGTAGATATTCATAATATTCATATGGGTATTATTCAAACAATTTCTTTTATTTATGAAGCGGCTTTTACTGAAGTAAGTTGGGGAATGTTTTCGCTGGTTTGGGAAAATATATTGTCTGTTAGCTGGTTAGTTAGTACCGTATTGTGTGATGTGTTATGAGGGCGAAGACTTTCATCAGATTATTCTATGACCAGCACCCTAATTGCATAACACACTATCAATCACAATCTGAATTATTTTGATGGATATTGCTGATCCATTGCTTCATATGTTCGGATTTTTTTTTCTGCTCAACAATGTAAATAACGCAATGAATGTTGTTGAACTGTCAGAATGAAAGCCATTCCTACTGTTAGTGTGGTACGCTATTACCCCGCAGGATTAGTTGGAATTTAAGGTCATGGAAAGGATCTAGCAAGATGTTACTTTGTACTTTGTAGTACCTTTTCCCATTCGAGCACCTCTTACAGTGAGCACCTACTGTTTAAGGATTTTTTAATCTTCCGAGCCTTGATGATAACCAAAACTTAAGTGCTAAAAGAAAGTGATAACCCGCGGGTTTTTTTAATTACACCTTATCATTACCTAAATGAAACTAGTCCACTTTGTCATTGATGCATATCTTAAGATATACTAATAAGACAAAGTTTATCTTGTTATATATTATTCTCATTTAGGTCGATCGATCAGGCTCAAGTCATCGTCACGGTAACCGCTTGCAAATAATCTGCAATTTAAAATTGAGAGGCGATCGTACTTAAGTTGACGCAGAAGATAAAGAAATTTCTAATGCTACGAGTATATCATTACTCATTTTGAGTTATGTGACAACGGTTTTTCACCATGTTTTCTCCCAAAGATAAAGCCAAAATTAGAACTGGCGACATAACATCTCAACTCGATAGCTCACGAAGTCAACCACTTACATTAAACGTGGTAATAAAAAGAGTATTTTTATGTTATTTTCATTAAGTTATTCAGTTCGCATGTGAGGGACGTGCGCGCGCGCCGCTCGTGGGTTCCGTACGTGTCAGCGCCCGACACCCGCGCCCGCGCTACACGGGAACGCTAACTGCCCCCTAATTGCATCAATTAAAACGACCACTTCGAAGATATTAAATCCTACAGCCTCTGAATATCTAATAACCCATTCGCGGTAAACTTCAATTAGATATAATACCGCCTTTATTATTATTTAATTTAAATCATAAGTGGTGGCCAACTTTGTCCGGTTTGATTCCGATTGTATGCTGTATCCTGTTTTGCTTAGTTGTGTATTTTTTAAGATAAAGACGGATTGTCATTTACAGAAGCATCGCCAGACACCACATAATATTTAAGGAACAGAACAAATAGAGCCTCGCTGAAAAAAAATATTGCTTGACCCACTTGAAACTTTACTGCTCTTAGAAAATTATAATAAGTTGTAAAGCTTACAAAGTTCAAACTATCAAACAAAGAAAGCAGACATAGGTTTTGCCTGCTGGTCCAAGAATACATAATAATTGGCACCTTCCCTCATGTGTAAGTAAATGACATATTAGGTACATTATACACTCATTGTAGGTTTGTAGGTATGCTTTAAAGCCACAGCGACGTATCATCCTTAAACAGGCTAAAAACCTTTAAATGGGTCAACGTCTACTGTAGACTTTACCTTTTATCATGTGGTTTGCCTGTACCTAACTATAGTGATCTCATAATTCGATTTCGAACTTCAAGGTTTTCGAAAGTCATTCCCTGAAACCACTTTGTAAAAAACTAGTGTTTCCCTAACAACCAGCTAAATAAATGGGAAGGTTTCAGGCGCAATAATAACTTGCTGAAACCAAAGAAATTGCCACTACCCTTCCTTGCCTACATACTGAAACAATAAGCATTGCATTATTTATACCTAAAGTCATAATTAATTGCGAGTTAAATCCACTCGAAGTGCTCATATAAGCAAACACGGCACAATGCCATAAGTGTCTATACAGACGCCATTTAAGAGCTTTTGTCTCATTGTGCGGCCGCTGCGTGGGCGCCCCCTCAGCTCATTCAGTTCATGTGGTCTGTTTTCTTAATGACGAAGCCTTCGAGGCGCCGGAAGGTTTTTGTGCAAACTATGTCTGTCGCCTGGCTATTAAAACATATCCAAGGTCCCGATAAGATAGAGTGGCGATTCTTTGGCTAGCTTAGAGATTTAGGGGCTGTCGAAGAACTGAATTTGAAGCTTTTGGTCTTACAGATAATGCGGTTACGGTTTCAGGAATTACGATTAAGTACATTCTGTAACTCAGCAGAAGCTATGTTTTGACTTATTACTCAGTACTTAGAATGGACTGACACCTGCACCAGTTGTAGGAGTACCTCCCTAAGGAAGCGAGCTGAGTCATTGCAAACTGAAAACTGTAAGCACTTCCACGAAACTTGCTAAATTAATACCAATCACTTTAAAAGCACGTGGAGGCCTGTTTTCAGAATAAAAGAGAAATAATTTACGCAACAAAAGCTACATAACGTAGTTACGCACCATAATCTTGCACAGTATTTTATTTAAGCCCAATGGCTTAAATAAAATACTGTGTGTGTGTGTAATATTTGGCAACTAGAACTTCTCGCCCACTGGCTCTGAACAAAACTTACTTAAGTTTCACTCAAAAATTTTACAAGCAATAAGAATAACACAAAAGAAACTGGGTCGCACATTCCGTTCGCAAACAAAGCTAGGGGTAGCCTTAACAAAAATGGGTTATGGGATTTTTAAAGAGACTGTATAGTAAAATTTATTCAAAAAGTTTTCGACGTTTTTCATTAGGGCCGTTTGGGTCAGTAGCTTGGCAACCCTAGAGCGGAGGCGGCGAGTTGAGACGGAAAGATCTGCAGCATCAGAAATTATTTTTTTATAACTAAATACGAATGTTGAATGCCAATGAGTTTCTTGAGATGTATATCGTATTATATGACTTTTTACTACAAAAGATATAAACTGTACGGGTAGGCCTAATGATAGCGTGTATACCGAAGACGCCAAACTATGCAAGACTCAGTAGTAAGTACTGAAGTTCATACGTGCTCGTATTTCTGTTGTTAAACTTATAAGATATTATGCGTATCGTTTTCCTTAAAATTAGATGTTCATGGAATTTTTCAGGAAATCCTAAACAACAACTAACAAACGCCATTATTTGCAAAATAAACTTTGAATTAAATTAAGAGTAGCGACAAAGGAAGTAATAAAAGTTTCTCGATTGATAATAATTTAGCTAAAAGTATGACAGAGTATGATATGTCGTTAAAATACACAATGGGGCTCAGAAAGTTCAGTAGTAAGCTGAATGTAATGTATTCACGAGGGGAAATAAATTAAAAAGCAAAAAGTACGAAACTGGCTGGATGCCCGCACAGTCACGGAAATTGTTCCTGAACATTCGAAGCCTCTTTTTCTACTCGAATGCACAACAAAAGAATGTTTTTAGTAACATATCGTCGTTCATTTTAGATTTTCTGTTTACTCACGTTATTATTGAAAGGGCATTTTCACTACCGGTTTGCTTATTTCCAATTTTCTTTATGGACTTCGCCCCAAGATTTATGGTTGCTCAATCTGTTAAAGGAACTGAAAATTGGGAAAAAGCCTATTGGCAGAATGAACTTTTTGGGATGTACTAAATAATTCACCACCGCACGAGTCTTTCAGAACTGCGTTCAATCAATAGCAATCTTGATTTTTCCGGAAAAATACAAAGAAACGTCCACTCCGTAGAATCCTGCTGCGCCATTAAGCAACCTGCTCATTGTCTCTGACGTCAGCATTACTTTGTTGCATCAGGCGAGTGGAAAGTATTTGCCACTCATTTAATCAACGCACCGATGTGAAGGGCTCATTGGCTGTTAACCTACGCCCTCTGTCAGTCAACACGTAATTGAAGAGAAGCCTTGATACGTTTCAATTGTCTGAGATCGTATTACTTGCCTTTATAAATAGGCGGTTAGGACGATAATGTTCTTCTGAGGTTGAAGTAATAGCGTGTCATCGACATCGATTGATTCGACAGTGTTGAGATATTTGTGCAATTAATTCAGTGATGAGACGGGTTCAAAGTCAATAATATATTGCTGACGCCAATTAATATGTCTGGACATGAAAAAGTAGTGCTGTCTGTTGGAATGGAATAGTTTTGCATCACGCGACTTGCGATGGCAGTTGGCATGTAGAAGCCTGCATATTGCACGGGCGGGACCTAGAGCCCTATAATTACAATCATTACCAAGGACTGTACTAAGAATCTGTTTATAGACGTTGCCTGAGGTAGCTGCGCGGTGCGGAAGGGGTGATACTCGTAGTTGTCACAAGTTGACGAATCACTGAGCTCTCGCACACGTCACCACACCTCTCCCGCACCGCGCTGCTACCTCAGGCAACGCCTCAGTTAAGCGGTCAGCCTATAATAATCATAATCAGCCTATAATAAAACATGTATTTCAGGCTGCAATGGCCCATATATAAATAAACACCTTACAAACTAACATATGTATATTTATGTATAAAGTATAAAACAAAACGTATGTTAATATACCTAGCTCAAAACTAAGTTAGTAGCACTTTACTAGCTGTCCTTATGCTGTTCTGTGGTACTTGTCCGTGGAAGCGACGGAACGCCACGTCCTGCGGCCATAAGTCTCCGTCCATGACGACGAGCAGATAACAATTCGGTACGCCGTACCACGAACGTCTTGAAGTTGACGTTGCAGTGCGACTCCAGTAACTGCACCCTCGGCGTGTAAGTACCTCGTCTTCTGGCGCACGTACTCATGATGTTTTCCTTCACCGTTTTGAGAGCAGTGTTGATGAAAGTTATGTAACACTGGCCCGTGCGTAGTTTACAGAAATTAATTGGAAACAAGCTGATGATGGTTTCTATTTGAACTATACTACTCACCACCGTGCTAAAGTAAATTTATAGGGTATATACTGCTAGGGAAAGATTCAATTAAACAAGTACCTTCTTACACAATACAAGTTTATTGGAATTAATACATAATTAAGGCACACATACAAACAAAGTGGCGAGCCACTAAAATAATGCCTCTTTCCCTGCTACTATGGCATTCACCCACACAACTAGTCTCCGTACCTAGTGGTATGGGTGAAAACCTGCATGAGACAAATAGCAGTTTCTCAGAGTCGCTATGCGAGTCCGCGAGGGAATAGATCAATAACCTTACTAGCTCACGTACATGTGTCGACCTATTTGGACTGTGCTCATATGGGGAAGCAAACCCGAGACACAATATCTTTACGAACAACTGGTCTTAACACCTAGCCTTTTTACAAAAGGCCTAACTCTCTCATAAGTTAAATTATACTCTTACACAATAACCTCTCAGTTTTTAACTCAGTTAATACCAATCAGTTAGTTCTGACCTCAGTCAGTTGAAGTCTCTCAGTCAGTTGACGGATCGTCGGTCCTTGGCTTCGCTCACAGGAGGTTCCTGTGAGCACACGCGAACGCGGCCTACGGACGAGATGGTGACGCTTTCGTTACCTGGAGTGGCGTACTTCCCTCATAACCGGGAACCGGCTAAGTAAGGCCTTCCTGAACGTCGGATGACCACACCGCAAGGGATAACCTTAAAGCCGCCTGCGCTCTGATGAATTCCAAATCATCACACAACGGCGCAACATCCAGGCATCAATTTAGCTGCGCATAGCACCAATCAAAAGAAGGCTAGCATAACAAGCCAGACCTGTAACAACGTCCTCGTGTCAGAACATACATGCAAGAGACCTGGGCTATAGGCTGTCCAGCAAGAATAAAGCAAATGGTTGAATACTCACAGGATTCTGCTCTTACTGGAATTTATACTAAAACCCCATTGGGTTATTTGGGCACATCCCGTTCCTCTCAGGATATAAAGTCCCTCTCAAACAGCCCCCAGGCTCGTGTTCTTGGTCGTAAAAGACCGGACACGGAACACCGTTTCTTCCAAAACCAATCTGACAGTTTCTCGAATAATCTTCCACAGACTATATAAGATTGTTATCGATTTTTATCCTTAATACAATCGACTTTGTTTTTAATTAAAAATATGGTGAATATGTATGTTTGTTTATTTGTTTTAATTAACAGTTAAACTGTAATTAATTTACTAAACACAAAACACCAACGCCATCTTGCGTCACGTAAACCACCATGACATTCGCCATTCCACGACAGGTGTCGCTAGTATTAGTTTTGCAACGTCACAATGCCCCTCTTCCCACAATAAGGTTTTTGTGTACGCAAAAACCAACACCGCCCTCGGTGTTATAACACTGGAGTGGGTAAACAAATTCTCATAGTAAGCTAAGTGGAAGAGTACAAATCTTTATAATCTGATGATTCTGAAACGACAGATATAATAATTTTTAAGATGAAATATATATAATTTCCTTAATTTCTCCTACTGTAAGTAAATGACCAACCTTATAAAATCCAAATTGCCAGGAAACTTATTCTTCTTACAAATCTTCCTACATTCCGGGCATAACCCCCCCCATTCTTTCATACTTCCCTAAATTTTCCTCTCTTTCAATCCTGTAGCAACCTGCATTCATATCGCAGGAAGCCACCTCTTGCATACTCCCGAATTCCGTCTGTATACCAGTGGAACTCTGCATTGATTAATACAAATCTAAACGATCCTCCTGGTGAATATGTTCAGCGAGCTGATACATATATAGGGCAAACAATGTGCATAACTCACCAGGCAAGACGTATACAGCGTTCCCAGAAATAAAACTTCTGAAAACATAATGGTGGTTTGGCTTATTTTAAGAGTCACCGGCCGCTCGTAACTAGATAAGCACTAGTGCTATCTAAAGTCTCACCGAAGCAACAATGCTATCTCGGCAAAACAAAACATTAGTGAGGGCCTATTTTAGAAGTCACAATCCGCTTCATAAAAAAATACAACCAAGCAAACTTGGCTATAAACAACGTGTAGGCTTATTTTAGAAGTCACTATCCGCTTCAGTCAAGGCCTATTTTAGGAGTTACTACCCGCTCCATAAGAGAAACCAACCAAGCAGATTGATTATAAATATCGTGAAGGCTTATTTTAGAAGTCACTATCCGCTTCAGTCAAGGCCTATTTTAGGAGTTACTACCCGCTCCATATGAGAAACCAACCAAGCAGATTGATTATAAATATCGTGAAGGCTTATTTTAGAAGTCACTATCCGCTTCAGTCAAGGCCTATTTTAGGAGTTACTACCCGCTCCATAAGAAAACCAATCAAGCTAGATTGATTATAAATATCGTGAAGGCTTATTTTAGAAGTCACTATCCGCTTCAGTCAAGGCCTATTTTAGGAGTTACTACCCGCTCCATAAGAAAAACCAACCAAGCTTGATTACTAAAGTTTTGGACCGAGCCATTAAAATAAGTTTGTTACTAAACGCATGGCAAGCAAAACGGCATAATTCCCGTATACATTTTAAACTATACCCTAAACTCGCGTTCATAATTTAATATAATAAACAAAACAATGTAAATACCATGTGCAGCATTATAGTTACGTTACGCCTCGTCGTCGTTGTTCGAATAGACCTCAATACAACACGTGAAAACACGGACTACGGCTAATATATTGTAAACTACTACATCATATAAATTGACATGGCAAAAAGCAAACCAAGGCATTTAATTATAAAAATAAATATATAAAATATATATATATATATATTTATATCAATTATGGCTGAATATACCCCTGTCTGGCTTGAATAGTGTTGTCTCTGATGTGTTAAGTTTGTTATAATCAGAAACACTTAAAATAGAAAAATCTATTTATCCATTTCGACCGGTTCTGGTGGTTGGTGACTGACTGTTGAAACTAGTTTTTTAGAATATTTGGTACAATTTTATTTTCTGGAATAAAGTAAAAAAAAATAATTGGCAAAAAAAAAAAAATTCTAAATTTATAATCTATTTTTTCATTTATAAGACGAAACAACTGACTTTGCCGTTTAAATGTCCCTTTCCACCATGTTAGTGTGTGGTGCGCCCATAGTGAACTTGAGGTACGTTAAACTTCTATAGTAGCCTATAAAACTCTGATCCCGTAAATTGAACCTCATTAATGGTAATTACGGTTTCAGGAATCCCGTGAGCAAGAAGAACATACATAATTCTCAAAGTTCCGGCTACCAAAGCACTAGTTGTGTAATGGTGTCAGTAACATTTTTTTTTTTATATAACAGCAAATAATAACTACAAGTAAATGTACGAGTCGCACGCAAGTAATGCATAAACCGCAACCTCATACGTCAATTCGCCCTCAAGATGAGAATGTCAATATACTGTCTCTAAGTCCATTATTATTATAATTATTATCTTTAATTTGTAACGTTATTATTTCAATATAATAAAAGCAAAACTAAACGCAAAACTAATAACAAGAAACTAAACGCAAAACGTGTACAACTCCAATCTCGTTTCCGAACGCACCGTAATATTTCGAAACGTCAAACGGTGGTCAAACGTCATATGTCAATGTGTTTTATTGGTTAAGTTCCAATGTATGAAAACGAACGTCGATAATAAACAATGCTGTTTTATGGAATGCCGGTGTTGTATTATAAATCTGGGTTTAATGATGAGTGTTTTAACGTTAAACGTCTAAGTGACCGACCAGTTGTCATAAAAATTCCAAGTGTTTCGTTTCAAAGAAGTTGACTGTTATTGTTCAATGATTTACACTAATTTCAGCTCCCTGTATCGCACAATCCAATTAATAATAGTAAAACTCGCCTGTAGTGTTATTATCTACTACTGAAATCCTCTATAACAAAGAAGAGAGCGCTAGAACACCACTGAGAACTGCGTCATAGAAACTTTACAATTTTTAAGTTTACCCCCAAATTATTTTATTACTGTTACAGAAATTTATATTGGGTTTATTGAGTTATAATACAATGTTTCACTATATAAATGCAATACAGTTTATCTGAACCTGAACTTAAACAAACACATGAACATAAACAAGAACTGTTATGTTTTATATTGTAAAATAATTATCTTCCAGTTATAATAATTATTACTTGTACCTGTGAGTTGCAAGAAATAACCAAACTTTACCACAAATGCAAACTAGTATGTTACATAAACTTCCAAAATATAGGTAATATTAAGTCATCAACCACTAAACAAACATTTGGTACATAGATTGTCCCAAAATAAATAACAGAATGCAACTTGTTCAACTTGTGAGTTGAGCATACATACAAATAAGGTAATGACCTTTATCAACACTCTGCACCTTACCGGTCCAACAAAGAAATGGTTAGATTGTGGTGCGTTGACCACTTTATATTTAAAACTTATAAACTAGCCTTAAACTAAAACGAGAATCCGCCAACTGAAAGGACTGAGAGAACTGAGAGAGAGAGAGAGATACCGTTATCAATCTGTTCACCTTATACAATTAAATAATTATATACCGTTGGGCGCCAACTGTATCCTAACATATCGACAAATGGGTCGAGCTAATTAGGTCTGACGCTCCTATGGGGAAAATAACTAATATGCAACGTCACAGTTAGTTCATCAGTTGTAAGTTATTACACAAAGTAAAGCGCCTGTCTGGATTCGAACCCACGACCAACAACCCGTAAGTGCGGCCGTTACTACTGGATCACCTCTAAGAATCTGTTTGATAAACAATAATAAGCTCCAAGTGGAATAAAGAATGAGTCACCTTCTCCTTAACAGTGATCAAAAATAGAAGACTCTGTGAGAAAAATGAATCATGCTTCCTTGATTATTAGGAAATGGATACAAGTACACAAAACTTCAAAACAGTTTGTTAACAGTGTATTTATGACACATTAGTAGGTAAAATCAACTCAATATCCTTATTCTAAAATGTAAAACACCTACTAAAATTGACATTCCACAAGTTTGTGCGATCGTGAGATAAATCAGACATAATTACTGAGCTAAAAGCAGTAGGAACGCTGTTGACAGGAGTGCCACAGTTTGATGTATTTAGCATTTAAATGGCGGGTTTTGATATCATGTGCCTATCATAATGTCATCATAAGCAAACAATTTTAGAATTGAAACACACAATATCATGGATATTTTAAGTTCTGTAGGGAAAACAGTCATCTGGAAAATAAAGAAAATTTTACCATAATCAAACGAGAACATGTACGATTGATTTTTTGCGAGAATTTTTATATACCTAGAGTTAAAAATAAAAATATAAGTATTGGTTTCAGCTTTTGCCCAGATTTATCCTTATTTATTAATAGCCAATTTTTGGGTTAAGCTCATTGCAAAATACATACCTACGCATAACTGATTATAAATTTTACTGCGGTACCTACTTAATTATTAATTTTATAATCATTTTATACCTACTTACAATTACTTACCAGCTTATCCTGCTTTTGGGTCACAATTTGCCATTAAACCTAATCATATGATTTCAAATTAAATCATTTGCAGTAAATTGATCTAATCTTATCTAAATCTAATATAATTATGCTTAAATCAGCTAACTACCTAGTTTAGAACAAGAACTGCGACACGTAAACTAGGCGTTAACTTGATATTATGGACATAAAATGGATAATATTCATAGTTATATCATTTTATTTTTGATATTCATTGTGTCGCACTGCTAGGCAAAGGCCTCCCCTTTTTCCTTCCAAACCTCTCTTTTTTGTGCAATCTCTGGCCATGTGGGCCCCGCAAACAAATTGCCATTAAATAACATTTATTTTTAATCTGTCAAGCTCCGCTAATGAGACACAATTGATTTTCTATTGTTTCGTCGCCGATCGGCGAACCGCGCCGCTTGACCGGTTAATTTTTGTTTTTTTTTTCTACTGATTAGACTCAAACACGTCAATTAAGGTTTAAATAGCCATGAGATAACAGAAAAAAAACAAAAGTTCTGATTATTTGAAAAACAATCCCTTTTATCGAAGTCAAGCGTAACACACTACAATCACAATCCGAAAGCTCTTGAAGGAAACCGTAATCCATTCTTCATAATGTCTGACAAATTCGCCTGCTCTACAACGTAAATAACGCAATGAATGTTACATTGAACTGTCTAAATGAAAGGCATTGCGATTGTGTGTTACGCAAAACATGTACACCTTCAACCTCCTTGTGCTAAATAAAAACCATAATGCTCAACGTCTAATGAACTCAATATTAGCACTATGCACGCTCATTTTCATATTAAAATCGATCATTGAATAGATAATAGCTACATAATTGATGTAAAATCACCGTTTTATCCTTCATGTGTAATGTCACTCGTTTTATTATTTCTAATTATTTTTACATCCCGTCGTTAACACGCAAAAAGACCTCAGTTTATGTTTAAATAGGAAAGATGGAGGGAAATAAGAAAATGGCGGACCTAAATTACATTTTGATTGCTATGATAACATTAAGGAACTGAAGTATAAAACTGCACACATCTATAAAATACAGGAAGTTGTGGGAAATAAAATATTTGTTGTTTATATTGGTGATTTCATGTTTTGATCTAAGACGAAGAATACATTCAATTCTTTGTTTTTTTTTTTAATATTGGTCTCAGTAGTTATGAATAAATCCTATATTAATTTTGTAATCTAATCTCAAAAACGTTTTATGTTCAATTCCTTATTTTATTGTTTAGATAATTTATCATAAAATTTTTTGATTTTTATTATTTATTGATTTGTGTTTAAAATTTTTGTATTGATATTATATTGTATTTATAACTTTTTTACTACTTTTTTCGTTGACTGTACCACCTTGATTTTGTCTGATAAAACGGGATTATAAAGTAGGTACATTACTTTTCGGGTGGAAACAAGAACTGGGGGAATCAGTACTAACCCGTTCTACCTTTATAGGTAAAATGCTCGATCATCGAGCATGTTTTCGCTTTACTAGACATTAGTCAAAGTCCCACAAAATCACCTAAGTACAACAACCACAAAAACTGTTTTCCTTGACTGACTCTTAAAAATGATGCCTACTACAATGTTACCACCTCATACGTACAAGCTACTACAATCTGTCAAATTAAAATAAGTATATCGCTAAAGCATAAGGTTCAAAGTTGATTGGGAAAATTTGACAGTTTCGGGTAGCTTGGTGTGCTGGCCTCTGTACTTGCACTAGTCTAAACTAACGACAACAGCTTTTTATATGTTTTAAAACATATCGTTAAAGTAGCCACCCGAGCTACTAACACCAAATCCGTCTTAGCTTCGCCTAAACGTAGACAAAACAAAATAAACACTGCCATTGTTTATTAGCTAGTGCAGACACAGCTAATTAGTAAAACAAATCAAAACAAATGTTTGCTTGGTGTGAATGTAGTGACGTCATGACGCCTGCTACAAAGGGTGTAGTGACGACAACGAGCGATTAAGTTAAACAAATTGACGCACGCCCGTGAATAGACTGACTAAACCCTCTAATGATATCGCCCACGCCTTCATTATGTAGCTGTAACATTATCGTTTAATCGAGTCTACATCAGACAGAACATCGATGTCGTCAATCGGATGTTATTCGAGTACCTACCTCATAATAAAAAAATAGATAAGAACTTTTGCGAAAATAAACTGTTGTGTCGTGGGCGATGACAAAGTATGGCTTTTATTGCAGTCTTACACCCTACGTGTTTGTCTGATAATATAATGTATCAATTCCTGTTATTCCTGTTATAACTCGTCAAGTTCCAGTGACAATACATTGAGGAAAATACTCGAATAACTTAAGACGCATTGTTGAACTATCTACGTAATCTTTATTGTGTATGTAATATGTAGAGCTAAGGGCTTTACGCAAAAATATTTTTTACAAAAAAACAACCGACTTCTAAAAAAAGCACTACAAAGTGAAAAATAACTTTAATTTCGAAAGTCGGTGTCGTTGGTTCCGCATTTTAATTTTTTGCCACCCAATCTACACTAAGTGGAAAAAAATACGTATGAAGCTTACACAAACACTAGTGACCTACTTACTCAAGCAAAGTTCGAAATCGATCTACAATTACCTACCGGAGATATCGTGTAAAATTCATTTTATTTTAAATACAGTCGATTTGAGAACCTCCTTCTTTTTGAAGTTAGTTAAAAAACCGATCAATTCTTAGTCATCGATTAAAAATAGGTTACAGATAGCGCCATCCACGAAAACGCGCCCCACTCTTCTTCCTAATCGCTTAACAGTACAAGCACAGTATAAAAATCATAACTGTGGTACAAGTGTGCAACATTCCGCTAGTGTTTTAGCTTTTTCGATATACAGTAATTACTTATTACTGGGTAATTTGTGTGTATCAAAAAACTAAAACATTAGCGGAATTAACTAGCGATATCCAGTAGCGATTAGTAAAAAGAGTGGGGCGCGTCTTCGTGGAAGGCACTATCTATGTATAATGTTCTGGACTAAAGCCCTGTTTTCGCTTACCCATTTCCCAATATTGCTTTCAAGTCGTAAATTATTATTCATATCGGAGACAATTTCTATTTTACGATACAATTTCGTTGTTCGGCAAACAATGGAATATGTGTGTTTTATTATCTTTTAGGTACTGACGTAATCCTAACATTTACTGAGCATAAGCCGCAGTACCGGCCCACTTGAGATTGCAGTTAGAGTCAGCCGCGACTCGAGTCGTGACGCTACCATGCACGATAAAGATATAGAGGCCAAAGTTTAGCAGACGTATCACTTTAACTTTTTCTGACAACACTCATTCAGCTGATAAGATGCCATTCAAGAATATCTCGTTTTCTGTGATCTAGATCCGTTTCGCAAAAGGCCAACGTCCAATTCTCAAACATCTTACACATCACTTTACAATCACGCACTGTGGGTGTCCCATCATTAATGCAAAATTATAACCATTATCTAGATACATCCGGCAAATTGCCAAAGACTATCGGACAAACTACTGCTTATCGAGACCTTTGCCACTACTCCGGTCCATACTTCAAAACACGAGGGCGAAAGTAGGGCCAATATTATTATGTTATTTATGACATCGCATAAATACATAATACAATATATCAAACTCAGATACAGTAGCTTGTTGTGATCAATTTATGATGTTGTAAATAAGCCTGTCAAATATGAACGGAGCTGCTCTAGGAGTACTCACTCAGCTTAATGTTTTGCACACAGCTAAATCTTAATTAAGTAGCTAGCTTTTAATTATCTGGAAAGTTTATGCAAATAATATCTTGTGAAACCGTTCAAGTTTGTTTTACCTATATAAACCACCCTAAACTAAATTAAAGAAGCGGGCTACCGGTGGTTATAAATCATGCTGTATAACAAAGTTCAAGTGCGTAAAGACTATAACTTTGTTTGACTTTTGTGATAGTGAACAGTTTTGATGGCGTTCTTAAGTGTTCACGTTGAGAAACGACGTGACAAGCAGTAAGGTCAAAAACCTTCATAAAATATCCTATTGATGTATGAATTTATTACTAAAACTGATAATGCACGAGAAGACAAACGATCCATTTTGAAGAGAACCACGAATCGATTTACCGCCATATAGTGCATTGCCCTCACTGCAAGTCGATGCTCCACATGTGATGCCGATAATTATTTTATTATTGCATTTCATTGTCATCTTGTTGCAGATAAAAGTTTATCATACAGGTGACTTTGAGATATCTCTTATACCTAAGTATGTAGCTACCGAATATTTATTGCTACGTGGCATTGTGAATATTGCGTTACTGAAACCGACTGGTGATTTCTATTTTAATATGCGCGCCGGCTCTCGCATTAAAACTTCCTGTTTAAAGTAACCAAACAAAGCCGAGTGATAAATCTCACTTGCATTCCTACATAAACATCTTCACAAAAATGAAAGTGTATAAATATATTTTAATTCTTGAACAAGTAATATGCTGTCAAAGATTAATGACTCAAATATTCAGTTTTTCTTTGGCAATGCCGTAACCGTTATGCACACAAAACGACCCAGATAAGCGTTATTGATTTTGAGTAACAAAAGCTTCTTTCGGTTCCCTTTGCGGCACGGCGCTAAGTGGCAACCCACCGAGCACTGCCAGGGATGGCACATTCCCCAGATAAGATAGCGCGCCTTCCCGAAGCTCCCCCGCGCCGCATTGCAATCCGCTCAGTCATCTAGTCGTGCGCACTGTTTGCCACGCCGCGCCGGTGGTGCATCCTGCCTTATTGCTTAAACGACTAATTTACACCACACATGATCAGTTTTCGTCGATTCAGTAACATTGACGTCTCGTTAGTGACCGGATGCATTATTTGAAATTCATATCTGGCAACGTGTGAGAATTTTCAGAACTCATTATTCCTACGAACAAGGGCTTTCTTATACAAAGGACAAGTCCCAAAGATCAGCCTTGAGATCAATAATTATGAATACTTAGTGGATCCATCCTTACGCGCTCTGAAACATCGAGGGTCAGTGCAGGTCTATAAAGATAACCGATGCAGCTGGTTGAAATCGTAAAACGACACAAACGAAGCGTTTGTGCGACCAAGTTTTATTACTCCATAATAATGAACGAGTTTATTCAATTATCGATACCGAGAACCAATGTCGCGGGATGAGTGATTTACGTCGCGTTTGTTGGTCGCTACTGTGCGATGATCTCAATATCGCCGTCTGTATGAGAATGAGCACTTGATGATCAGTCATCACTTCATTGGTGTGTATAATTAAACAGACCAATATTGAAGCAGCAGCATAGCAACGGGAACAAAAGCCACAGATCTAAGCTCAGGTACGCACGGGCGCGTTTTTCCCGCAGCGATTTTTTTCGCGCACTTGATTTTCAACTCACTGCTTAGCGGCGAGGGTTAAAAATCAAACAGTGTGTTTTTTTTGACGCGCTGGGATGCACTCTGTTGGATTCTCATTGCTCGACTCAACACCGAGAGTTGAAAATCCAGTGCGCGATAAAACCCCGCCGCGATATTTTTACGTCCGTGTGTCGTGGGCTTAGAATCGAATTAACTAATTGGAAAGGTTTCGTCGCCAGTCAATTGCCGCTGTCGAGCTAATTCGTATTTATCACTGAGGATATACGGGCATGAAAATGAGCGTTTTAAATGCTCACATTTACTGTAGACTAGCTTCTGCCCGCGACTTCGTCCGCGTGAAATTTCACCCTCCCCCCATTCACCCCTTAGGGGTGGAATTTCGAAAAACCCTTTCTTAGTAGATACCTACTCTTCACAAAGAACACACCCTCCAATTTCATGTCTCTAGGACCAGCGGTTTAGACTGTGCGTTGATATATCAATCAGTCAGGACCTATTATTGATAGAAGGTCAGGACTTTGAATTTTATATATAAGTATAGATAGATAATTAGGGAAGTTATTCTTTGTGAAAAGGTCCCAGTTGTTGAGGTTTCCTGAAGATAGTTATCATAAGGTACAATTCTGTGGCGTGTGAGAAATCTATACAAATAAATCAAATTGAAGTGTCTGTTTGTAATGTCAAAATAACAGCTTTTTAACCGACTTCAAAAAAAGAGGTTCTGTATTCGACCCGTATGTATGTATGTTTGTATGTCCGCGATTATCGCAAAAACCACTGAACCCATTTTGATAATTCTTTCATTACTGTGATCTACATACTTTCAGGAAGGTTTTAGTATATAATACATTAGGTAATTATGCTTATGTACGAAGTTATATGCATAAATAATGTACTGCATCTCCGGCATTTCTATGTGAATTTTGATGATTCTTCGAGTCGTGTCTTCAAGTCTTCAATGCACTAGTGTTAATTGAATTTGTGTGGGGTAGGTACAACTAAAAAGTGAAAAATAAAAACTTTCTTAAAAAAAAAACAACCGACTTCAAAAAAAAAACACTACGAAGTGAAAAATAACTTTAATTTCGGAAGTCGGTGTCAAAAAACGAAAATGCGGAATCAACGACACCGACTTCCGAAATTAAGTTATTTTTCACTTTGTAGTGTTTTTACTAAATGCATATGAAAGTATATAAGTACGGTACTTAGAACAAAAATATTTAATTTTTATTTTTCGTTTGTCTGTTTGTTCCGGCTAATCTCCTAAACGGCTGTACCGACGTTGACGGCTCTTTCACTGGCAGATAGCTGATGTTATAGGTAAGGAGTAACTTAGGCTACTTTTATTTTACAAAAAGAAAGAAAATCAAAACATATTAATGTCACACGAACGAAGTCGCAGGCAGCAACTAGTATTGAATAAAATCGACGAACATCTTTCATAGAGTACCTAAAGACTTTGTGGAAATGAATAATCAAAAAATCTTTTTGCAGCGTAATTTCATAATATTTTATTAACTGTTGATCACAAACTTCATCACTTTTGTTCGGCGGTATATTCTTACGTATAATTTAACGGGTTAGGCAGCAAGTTCCCGTGAATAGTCGTGTGAACCTCATTCAATTCCCATGGGTCGCCGCTGAAACTCGACCCATAGACTACTTCATTAAGATTCAGACTTGCGCCGTCACCGGTTGCATAGTGCCCGAATTAACGTTTGTCTGAAAACTAATTATTATTTCCTTTTCACTCAACTAGAAGAAGTAGCCCCAGAAGTCAAGTAATAAATTTTTGGAAGTTTTGGACATGTAAACCAGTGATGCTTGCCAATAATAACACAGTAAAAAACATCAACTTTTTTTGAAGTTTAACCGACTTCAAAAAAAGTTGATGTTTTTTGATGTCGGGCTGTTGTATATATGCTAGTTGCGTGGTAAACTCTGCTTGCGCGATGCAGGATTTGCGTGACGTCAGTATGACGCGTTGTTCGCATGTGGCGTTGTAGATACCGCTACAAAACTGTTTTTATATTAACCGCCAGATCAACTGATTTTGCATCTTATGTCACTTACTTTAGAGTTCAAAGTAAAAATTTCAAATTAATGCATTAAATATTTTGAGAAATATTTAAAAAAAAAATCCTCTTGTAAAATATGCAAAATGGCGGTTACGATCTTCTTCCTAAAAAGGCTCGATATAAGTACTGAAAAGAAATCTGTCTACCTACATGTAGGTATAATGCTGGACAAAGGTTACCCCGTAGATATACTAGTCAGTTTATAAAAAAATATTTTGCGAGCATTTTTCTCTAATTTTACCTAAAACCAAATAAGTACCTACCATATACTTACCTTTTACTTATTTATAGCTCTGTGTGACCTAAGCCCGCACTTAAGTTACGCTTTTCTGTGACTTAAGTAGTCCATTCTTACCATCGATTTTTACACAGAAAAACGTGACTTAAGTGCGGGCTTAGGGCCAAAACACACACGCTACTTTTTGCATCGGCGATCGGCGGTTTTGCGGCTGTATCGATGCTGCATCGCGTTTTGGCGACTCTCTGCGTTCGGACGCGGTATCGGAATCGCGCGTTTTAGCGACTGCTCCGATGCTGCATCGCGTTTTGGCGACTCTCTGCGTTCGGACGTGGTATCGGAATCGCGCGTTTTAGCGACTGCTCCGATGCTGGCGCAAATGACAAATCGCTGCGATCGGCATCCGAATGTGTGCGGAGTGTAGCGTTCAGCCGCTGTATCGAGCTTCCGAAAAGCGACTGAATCGCCGCGTTTGGCGTTTTTAAGTGTGCGGTGTGGAATGCTTGGTCGCTGCATTTAGCTTCTAAAAAGCAGCTGAATCGCCGATCGCCGATGCAAAAAGTAGCGTGTGTGCTTTGGCCCTTAGGTCAAACGATATTAATGCACGGCGTTTGCCAATTTCACACCGTGCAATATATAATGGACGACTTAAGTCTACATTTAATTGGGTCCTGGAAAGAACTTAGGCGAGTAGAGTTTTTGGTTAGTAATTGTCTGTAAAGTTTTTTTTTTTATTTTCTATGTTTCTTAATAATGAATAAAATTACTTTTTATCCGATTGTACTTCTGTCTTTAAGCGAATCTGTCCTTATGCTAACAAATGAGCTATACATCACCCTACTGTTATCGGTATTATATACAAGACGTATTATATGTAGATATAATTGATCACGATTTCATTAAGATGCACGATAAAATCAAAAATCATAGTAGGTATTTTCAGTAGTCTTGAAACATAACGCAACAAATTTCAAGAAAATTTTAAAGTCGGTTGCGGTGTAGGATTCACTACTGAAAATACGTTTTTTTCTTTGTTAGCCTACACTGTCGCACTGCTGGGCAAAAGCCTCCCCCAAATCCTTCCGGTACGCGACCCATCTCGCCATCTTTTTCTGGGCCGGCCTTAGCGGCGCCGTCCATCTTCAGGCACGCATTGTGTGGAGACGTTTGCCCAGCAGTGCGTTTGTGTGGAGTGATCCTTAGATTAAGTTAATATTTTGTGGACATGAATTGGTTTTACTGTGAAGTTTAATTAAGAAAACATATTTCCTTTAGATATAAATCGTCCGTCCAATAAGTTATTTCCTATTAAAAGTACTTAATCCTTTTTCTTGATTCGATTCTATTTGATTGTTCAATGTCTCTTGTAACAGCATTCTTTCCCACAGTAAAAACATGATGGTATATAGCACATGCACGATTTACTACGCAGTTAAAGTAAACCCGTAGTATACCCTCGCAAAATAATTATAAGTACAACAGGCCCGTTTTATTGTCCGCAGTAAAATTGTTTGTTTTATGCTAACATCAATCAAAATCGTAGAGGAGCGGAGAAAAGCGTAAACAGGCATATAATGTGAACCTATAACGAATACACACCATTTATAATGATACAGACCATATCCTCCTATGGTTGTTTTAACAGAGCAAATTAAATTTTCTAATTATATGAAGCCCGTAAATATAATATTGCGTGTTGTATTTTATGTTGTTTATGCAAGTTAATTAATATAAGCAATTAATAACGGTAATAGCATGTTTATGAACTGATATTTCCTGCAGGTTTGGTAGATAAGTAGGCATGTCGTTTTAGTAAACAATTACCTATGTTATATTTATTAAAGTCGCATTATTTCGACATTACATTATCTTGCAAGACCTTGGAATTGCTTGGATTTAATCTTAATGTAAATCAATATAAAAGCTAAAAACACGATCCAGAGACGCCATTCCTTACCTAGATTCATTGATTCTATTTTGATGTTTGTTCAATCGAAAGTTTCAGTTTTTAATTTCATTAAAATAATGTCTTTTTAGGTCATAGAGACAATCGTGTAAGTACCTACCTAGTATCCTGTTAATCTTTATGCTGTTTGTTTGTCTGTGGTATCTGTTTATTTACATTTTTATTAGGTACCAACAAAGGCTAGTTAGATACTGAACTGTAGTTTTATACTGAAGAACAACCAATATCCTGAAAACTGAACACGAGCAATTAATTTTGTTAAAATCCCTAAAAGCAAAGAAAAAGCCAACCTCATTAAAAAAATCTGTTTAGTTTCAGTTGAACCGTGAATGAATCGCGGCGATAATGTATTTGTCACGTCTGGGGTATTAATAGAGCGAACACTCATCATCCTAATGGAAACTCATTGAGTGGAGTCGGCCAGCCGTCGCCGCCGTATCGCGCTCCTTCCCAGAACGACGCTGACGTGAGCTTACCAGAGCTTCTGGCTGGGCGTCCCGAGAACAGAGATAGCTGTGGAGTCGTTGTTATCTTAATATTTTCCGGTAGGACATTAATTTACATTGTATTTTTGTCTTTTCGGGTACATTTTTAGTAGATTTACGTATTTATACATAGTATTAAAATGAGAGCAGTGGTGGCCCAGTGGTAATGGCCCCGACTTACGAATTGAAGGTCATGGGTTTGAACCCAGGTAGGCGCTTTACTTTGTGTAAATGATTTCATCACCACTGCTCTCACAACGGTGAATGAAAACATCGTGAGGAAACCGGCAAGTCCTAGAACCAAAAAATCGAAAACATGTTACTCTATACCAACCCGCACTGGGCTCGCGTAGTCGCGTGGTACATACCTACATTATTTGCCTATTCCCTCTCGCAGAAAGGAGGCCTGTGTCCCAGGCACGGGAACATTATAGGCTCATTATTTTATTACATAGAAATGTAGGTACAGAAAAAGCTTAGGTGAAAAGCCTATTTCTTTCTAACTTTGTGCTAACATAGTTAGCCAAATGCTGCGCATTATGTCGAAAAATCAAAATTATATACAATCAAACAAGTAAACGATAAACATGCTTTTCAGTGGCATTGATTTTTCCAAGCGTTTAATTACCCAAACTAAAGAAACAAATTAAAATTAACCAAAAAGCTCTACACATCACAATCTCCATTAATTTTCTTTTATCTTTATGAGCTTAAACAATTTGTTCGGTGATCCATCCTTGAGTAATACCCTTGGAGCTATTACGGCTCATTAAGTTACAATATTAACTATTACCTATCTTACAATAGATACCCATACCTACTCAGTACCTACCAACAAACTATGCATAAGTATGTAGCTAGCTAAGAAATAATGAGAAATGTCGGGTAGTTCGTGCGGACAGAAAACACAAGAGTAGGTATTTATTATTCTACCGACTAATAATAGACTGTACAAAGCCTTCAAGCGAATAAGTGCTTATTCGATTGATTAAGTTTTTAATTAATGTGTTATTTTAATGTCTATATCATAACCAACAGCTGGAAAGCTTCCACTACCGATGATCGCGATGGCGTCTTACCTACTTAATAATAACGCTGAACTATGATTGATACCTACCGCAATGTGATATGATGAGACTAGCACTTACACGTCATAACATGGAAAGATGTACCCTACTTTGTAGAGTCCTGCGTCAGAAGGAGATCGTATTAGGATGAAATGAGGATGACACATATGACTATAGGTACCGTCGCGGACACTGGCGGTGGAACAATTTTCAACCTTATTATATTACTAAGGACACAAAGGTGAAAAGTGGTCAACCGCGTTTGTCCGCGGTTGTACATACGTCCTATACAAGTATCTATTTAGTTGCAAGGCATTGGTACACTGGATATTCCGTATGTTAAATTCGGTGATATAGACACCTACTACTAGGGGTTGATTTGTGACGACTAGCGACTCCCGGCCACCGTAGGCGCGGGCCTGCGGACGGAGAGTAATGGGTAGCTCACCGTCCGTTCAGGACCAGGCCCGTGCCGGACGGCGCGTACGTGTTCCACGCGCGCCTCAAAGAGATGTCAGCAAAAAGGAAGGGGCCTGCCAGGGCCGAAGCCTGCCGGGGGTGCGGGATTGTCCGAAAGGATTACCGCTACCCCGGAACATAAAGGGCTAAGGAAGGAACACGGATGGGTTTTAGTCAGTAAGAGTCTGACACTCCCTTCCGCTCCACCCAGAGCAGGAGGGGTCATTTGATGATTTCCCATCCATAAAAAAAGCGGTTGATTTAGAAAAATGTTTACAGTCAGCAAAAAAAGGAAAACATCGTGAAATCATATCCTAGAACCGAAAATTCGAAGACATGTGACATCTACTAACCTGCTCTGGGCCCGCGTGGTGGATTACAGCCTAGCAATGGGACCATTATTGGCTGATTATGCTTACCTATGCTGCAAAAAAGTAGGATAACACAGTTTCAACGAGACCCATAAACCTAGGTATAGGTGCGTGTCGTATTTTAGTCAAGATTCTAAGGTTTTTGTCTTCCATCGTCATCATCTGCCTAGCCTTTTCCGAAGCTTCCGATGCTTCTCAATATTGTCGATGGACCGCCTACAGTATTTAATTGTACCGATACATATTATATAACTACCTATCTGAGATTGTAGGTACCCATTGTACCTTATTTTTTTCTGTTAGCTGTCAAAGTCAACAGTGGGGACCGGAATCTTAACGGTAAGTACCTATTTGTAAGCTACATATAAGCTACCTTATACTTACGCATCTTTACAATCGCAATATTTTTCTAGGTACAGGTGAACAACGCTACCACAAACTAGTCCACAGTCCTAAATAAAAGGTAGGTTGGTATTGGTACCTATTATTAGACAATGCTACATGATAGGCATAGGCCCGCATAGGCCCGCATAGACCCTCATAGGCCTCTGCTCCTCGGCCCATAGCTGCGCCACAACACCCTGTCCTCCGCCTTCCGCATCCAGTCGGTCCCAGCCACCTTTAATGGACTGCGATAGGCTGAGATGATGGATTGATATGATAAGAAGCTAAATGATAAATTTGAACTGCATTATTAGAGCGGTTTCGCACTACAGCCGATCCGAAACCGATTTCAATCCGAATTGGAATGTTCTAAATTCTGACGGATAGAGTTCGGATCTATTGCGCAACCCCTCATACAAATAGAACTATGGTCACTTCGGACCGGCATTTCTCAGATTCGGATCGGACGTAGTGCGAAACCGCCCTTAGCTGTATAAACAAAAGTCGAGATTACCATTCATGGCAATTCAGATTTCGTTATGCTGCGTGCAGATCGGTGAATCACCCTGAGCCAGTCAGGCGCCTGCTACAGACACTGGCGAACCGAGCCTTGACTATTACGCATTGGCCATAAATTTAGACACTTTTGGACTATGAATAGCCATCATCAAACGGTTGCCCACATGCACATAAAAGGCTATATTTATAGAATTCTAACTACTTACGATAATAACCGCGGATACTTCATAATTCAACTGTATTTGTTTATTTTTCCTCGTATTAGGAGCGGAATATAATTAGCAGGAATTTTGGTTCGTTATAAATACCTAATTCCATTAATAAATATAGGTAGGTGGTAGGTTAGTATAATTATTAATAAAATAACCGATAATTTTAGACTTTGACTTGCAAACAATCACTTCAGTGAATTATTGTTTAATATATTGTTTGATTGTATCCAGGTAGGTAACATTTACCAATACATAATTTCATATGCATAGGTACCTCGTAAGTTACGTTATAGTTGTAGGTAGGTGGTACTTGGTGTAAGCTGGCGATGGGGTGGCTTATTTATGATTTACTAGCGGAGCCCCGCGGCTTCACCCGCATAAGCCTCGATCCCATGGGAATATCGGGATTAAAAGTATCCCATGTGTTAATCCAGGGTGTCAGCTACATCCATACCAAATTTTATCAAAATTAGTCCGGCCGTTTGTACGCGAAGAAGTAACAAACATACAAACACACTCACAAACTTTCGCCTGTATAATATTAGCGTGACTAGCTGCGCCCCGGGGTTTCACCGGCATAAGTATCGATCCCGTGGGAATATTGGAATAAAAAGTAACCTATGGTTAATCCTCGTTAGGTTTAAACTATCTGTGTGCCAAATTTCATACAAATCCGTCCGTCTGTCTGTCTTTCAAGATCGGTTTTCTCAGGAACCGCCTATCGTTGAAATTAATATCAAATACGTAGATCTACGGTCCTAATCAAGCTTCTAAGTCAACGCGATAAAAAAATACGGCCATTTATGCGACACATTTTCATAGGTACCTAGGTACTAGCAAATAAATCAAAACCTACAGGCTACAGGGTACTCCCCGTTGACCTAGAATCATGGAATTAGGCAAGAAGCAATTAAGGGGTCAAAGCACAAAGGAAAAAGTTCGAAAATCGTTAATTTGTAGTTTTATCACATAATTCACATAGGTAATTCACATAACTTATTTTTTGGGATTACAAACTTACGTCACGTTTGGAGAGCACTTTATTAGCCAAGCGAAGCGCAGGGCACTACTATACTACCTTTTCTCGAAGCGCTTCGTCGTTTTTTTGAACCCTCATAACTTGGGTTTGGATTATACCAGATAAACAAAATTCTCGGGATATGATGTCAATAGTGGACTTATTAAACATATAATAAAGTTTTAATTGCGTAGCTCTTATACATTAGGTTTTATTTATATCTTAAAAACCCCGATTTCGTCAATGACTAACTGCATGATGATCATCACAATTCTTAGAGTACTTCCTGAAGTCCTAGAAACCTGAAGTTTGGTATGTAATCTATTATTAGTACACACACAACAAAAAATTTCTTAAACTTAGACCTTTTACCCCCAACCCTTAAACTAGGGGATGGATGTTTGTATAAGACTTCCACAAATTTTGATGCTAGAGGTCTGAAAATTTATATAGGGACTCCTTGTTATAAATAATAAAATACATATTACAGGATTTTCAGTAAATCACCCCAAAAATAAAAAGTTTCTTTAATTATCTTTAGTTGTACAAAAACACAAAAGAATTGAAATCCCGCCAAAAACATTTTCATGTAAAATGTTGCCAAGACGAGACCATATGCCTCGCACTGTCAAAAATGTAGAGCCAAGCTTCTAACTCTACACGCCCTAACTCTACAAGCTCTAACTTCACAAACTCTACACCTTAGTCAAAATATGAGACATTTTGACTAAGGTGTAGGGTTTGTGAAGTTAGGGCCATATAAGTCCATGGTTAGGGCTTGTAGAGTTAGAAGCTTGACTCTACGTGAGATTAGCCATCTTATTTCTACGCTACCCTTGGTTGAGATTTGTTCCCTAAGCACTGTTCCATAAGAGATTTGTTGAACAAAAACAAATTTGCGGAACAAATCTGACTTCGAAAGATGTATTAAATGATCCTAATGATTATAATTCTATAGATACGTACTTGTTATAGTCGCGAATCATATTTTCATCAAGATAAAACCTGACACTGACCTTAAAATTGCAAAAAACGTAAGAAAATTTGAATTTCGCGGGCTACAACTGCGCATAAACCATAGAAATCTTTCATTATGTCTATGGCACAAACGGACACAGTCACACGGAAAAATAAAGTTTATTCTATTCTATTTTCATTTATGGCAAGTAAAGCCGATGTCGACTATTCTGCCAATGTCAAAAGCATAAAGAAACTACTAAATGTACAAAAATCAAATACTAAAAGGGTCAAAAGTGAATTGGAAAAGCAAGTGTACCAAAATACAAGTGATTTATACTGGCTTTTATAGAAGACTTGACACAGAATGACATCCACTATAATTTGTCATTGGTATTGTCAAAGAACATTTGTACTAAATAGTATATACTAATTCCATGCCTACTACATACTAATACATATACTACTTCCATGGAAGGACATGACCATAGATATAGAATAGATATAGAATTCCGTAGATTGGGCATGAGAGTGAATGAGAGCTCCCGCTTTAACGGAACTTTGCTGTGTTAGAAAGAGAGAGAAAGTGACACTGTTAACAGGGCCAAACACGTATTTGCTACCGGCCCATACCGGCCCCGGTGACTGTTTACGTGAGCGTTTCGGCAATTATTTAGCGAACTAGAGTGATAACCTGTGATTAAATAACCATAATACGATGGTTTCTTGTGCAGTACCAGGATGTGAATCTTCCAAAAAGAAAAACCCCCAGGATTACTCGTTTCAAAGGTAAGTTTACAATGTGTTTTAATCGTTATTTCTGCATTAACAATGCACTAATAAGCCGGCTATAAGCAAAATATGATGAGAACATTATTATACTTACGATTTAGATGAATTAGCATGCCTAAAACCACCGTATTTAAGAAATAACAAATAGAGAAATACGAAGGAGTTATAACCTCACTTTTTAGTGATTCGATAGCCTAATTTTTGTTGATATCGACAGCTAAGATAGGTAGCTTCATACAAATGCATAATCTTAGAAAAATAGATTATATTTAAGTACTTATTGTAACAAACAAAATAAAATATAGATATATGTATTACGCACACACTTACATTTTACGCATACTTAGATCGTATTAGTATGTTGATCTATGCTTAGATCAATGGTTTTTGGTCTCGTTTGATTGTTGACATTACCAATCTACGGAATTCTATATCTATGATATAGAATAGATATATCTATGGACATGACAGTCGAACTCTGCGTGCGTTCTAAATTGCGCTGTAATCGAATTGAGCGTGCTTTACCCCGATCCGTTATAACGCGTCGGCCACGACTTTTGGCTTAGCGGCAAGCGTTGCGGTTTCTTTTGTCCAGCGTTGATGCTACGGGTGGTGCGTCCTGGCATGGTTCATACATTTTGGTGTATTTGTTTTTACCGTTCGCGGCCCCGTGCTAAGCTACCGCTGACAGCGGCAAAGCTGTGGCCGGGCGATTAGCGTGAGCACGATAACGATGTCCCGTAAATCGTCATGCGCGGTCCGACGGGGGGGGGGTCGTGGGGGTCATGACCCCCCCCAAAATCATTCAAGCAGTCGAGAGTCTGAATGATTTAGGTACTTGCCTTACTAACTTAAATCTGTACTTGAGCGACGAAAACCCCGATTGGCATATTCAAAAACATTAAGAACATCGGCAGACATGGGAACCGCCGACTGAAGTAAAAACTTAAAACCATGAAATGACAGGGGGTTTTTTAACGCGCCTAATAAATATTTTCCTTTAAAAAGCCTGTTATAAAAATATACATAGAATCCAGGATTCAAGAGCGAGCGAAGCAAACGCGGGATATTGGGCACCCCGCTCGTACGTAAGGTTGAAAGGCTTAGGTAAGGCCAGATTCCAAAACCTTAACTGCTGTATAACGAGTTTAAGCTTTTCGTCAAGAAAACAGAGACTATTCAATGTGGGGTGCAAAAATTTTCTGGCTCGCGACGCTCGTTCTTGCAATTTACATTGGTTCTTGAGCTTTTCTTCAAAAGTCGACAAAGCAAGTAATTCCTAGTCCTTTTGGAATGATCGAAAGAAAATCGAACCTATCCGAGTGTGCAAAATTTTCGAGCTCGCTCCGCTCGCTCTTGCATTTTAGGTTCTGTTAGCTGCTTGAGCTTGCCTGCATAAGTCGACAATGTAACTCCCATTTCTACTTGAAAATATAAAACAATACCTAATCAACAGAGGCGAATTGTCAAAATTTTCGGGCTCGCTTCGCTCGCTCTCCCCTTCCTACTTAATATACCGTTCTAATTCATACGACCAATTTGGCAGCATTTAAGTAACACCCCCTATGTAAAAGCTGCGTCCCTGAATAGCATAAGTAATGTGGAGCTGGAGATGAACATGAACCTTAACATATCATCACGCCTTTAATCCCCAAAGGGTTGGGCAGGCGTGTACCTTCATATAGTAATTACACCCACATTTCGCCAGTTATTAAGTGAAATGTCATAGAGGGCGAGCCTACTGCCGCCAACCGGGCACAAATCCAGACTCCAAGCTGCTTCTGAGAAATTTCTGATGGAAAAACCCTTTAACACTTTACCCGACCTAGGAATCGAACCCAGCTAGGACCTCATTCTCAGCAGTAACGCTTGCGACCACTAGACCAACGAGGAGATGTACCTCCCTTAAAATATTCCTCGGCACCCATGATGACCCCCCCCCCCCAATCTTGGGCTGCGACCGCGCCTGAAATCGTCATCGATGATATGCACCATCTTGCGATAAAGTCGACCATGCCATAAAATAATATCACCGTGACCGCTGTCAAAAATGACAGTTAGTGCTGTTTTGTTTTGTCTTAATTATGTAACTTGGCATTTTCGAAATTGTGCTTCTGGCTATAATCGCCACCTAACCAAAGAAGAAGAAAGTGGTGTATACTCAAATAAATACTTTAATCCAACCATGAATACCTACTAATATAGTAAGTGAATATAATTTTGACGTTGAAAGAGCACTGTGACTGTGAGCGCGTTCACGAGCGTTCCGACATACTTAATCGTGATAACTAAATCTGGACGAAAATTATTGATGTGAGCGCTGTGAGCGATTATGGCATAATTCGGAAAGTAGGTTCTGTCGAAAAAAAAACAGACAGATGACAAATGACAGCCGAATGAATCTGACACTTCTGACAGTTCTGACTACAATGCAAATGCATGCACTCATGCAGTGTGAAAAGCCGGTTACTGGTAATAGTGAATTGATTTTAATTTATATTTTATAATATAGATTGAATCCCACACTAACAAATAGCACAAAGGTAAGTTTAACACATCTTTCACCACCTCTGCTATCCATTTGGTCTTCTTTATTTGCAGCCGTCTAATCTAAACACTGTTAATTTTCCAGATTTTGGCGGGAATCGTTATCTACTTAGTTTTATCAATATTATTGTCTATTGAAAACTGCATTCTGCATTTTGCATAGTAATTCTGCAACACAAAGCATAAATAATGGATAAAAAGAAACAATATAGTAAACCTCCGCCACCAAAGAGATTTAAATCGGGTGACGATGACGAAGATAACGAAGTGCCATGTAGTTTTGAAGAGCAACTCGCTTGTATGGACACTGAGTTTGAATCGCAAGAAGTGCTTGGTGACGGCCCAGAAAATCAGTCTACTAACATTAAATGGTCACGACCATCACCACCTTCAATGGATCCAAAGAAAGATAAGTTAGTTTTTCAACAAATAGACATTGATAACTATAATGGTCAGCCCATGCCGGGCATGCCTGGATCACAGCTGGCTCCTGTACCGATTGTGCGAATGTATGGCATCACTATGGAAGGAAATTCGGTTTGCTGTCATGTTCATGGATTCACACCTTATTTCTATGTAACCGTTCCTGTTAATTTTACCAATTCCTCATGTAATGAACTTAAGAGTAACTTGAATAAGGCAATATTGGAGGACTTGCGCTCAAACAAGGATAATATTAGAGAAACTGCATTAGAAGTGCGCTTGGTGGAAGCTAGATCTCTTATGTACTATCAAGGGGATAAAAACATAACTCTTGCAAGAGTATCTGTGGCACTTCCTAGACTTATTGCTGCAGCTAAAAGACTAATTGAAAGACAACCAACCTCTTTCGGATTAATGGATCCTTTTTTCTATGAAAGCAATATTGATTTTGATATCAGATTCATGGTAGACACTTCAGTTGTTGGATGTAGTTGGATAGAATTGCCAATAAACAAATGGTCTTTGAGATCCAAAGATTCTCAAGCTAAACCTGAATCCAGATGTCAAATTGAAGTTGATGTAGCCTGGAATGAATTTATAGCTCATCAGCCAGAAGGGGAATGGTCCAAAGTTGCACCTTTCAAAATATTGAGTTTTGACATTGAATGTGCTGGACGTAAAGGAGTCTTTCCAGAGCCCAACCACGATCCTGTTATTCAAATTGCATCAATGGTTATTAGACAGGGTGAGCCTGAGCCTTATATAAGAAATGTGTTCACATTAAAGACATGTGCACCTATAGTAGGATCACAAGTTTTGAGTTTTCAATCAGAATCTGAAATGCTTGCAAAGTGGTCTGATTTCTTCCGTGAACTTGATCCTGACATAATTACTGGTTATAACATTAATAACTTTGATTGGCCTTATCTCATAAACAGAGCAAAGCATTTAAAAGTGAGTAATTTTGACTTTTTGGGGCGCATAAGAAATGTTAGGTCTGTGATAAAAGATTCTGTTTTACAATCAAAGCAAATGGGGCGTAGAGAAAACAAAAACATTAACTTTGAAGGCAGGGTTCCATTTGACTTATTACTTGTACTGGTAAGAGATTATAAACTAAGATCATACACTCTAAATGCTGTCAGTTACCATTTCCTTCAAGAGCAAAAAGAGGATGTTCATCACAGTATAATTGGAGACCTTCAAAACGAAAGTGAACAAACAAGAAGGCGGCTGGCAATGTACTGCTTAAAAGATGCCTATTTGCCACTAAAACTTCTGAATAAGTTAATGTGTATTATTAATTATATGGAAATGGCAAGAGTGACAGGTGTCCCCTTGCTGTGCCTGCTCACAAGAGGTCAGCAAATTAAAGTAGTGAGTCAATTACTAAGAAAAGCTAAGGATGCAGGATATTTAATGCCTGCTTATCATGGCCAGGGCTCAGATGAACAATTTGAAGGAGCAACTGTGATTGAACCCAAAAAAGGATATTATGCAGACCCTATATCCACTTTAGATTTTGCATCTTTGTATCCAAGTATTATGATGGCTCATAATTTGTGTTATACTACATTAGTCCAACCAAATATGCAAAATAAAACTAATTTGAAAGATGATGATGTAACTATTACACCTTCAAAAAACATGTTTGTGAAGGCGCATATTAGAAAAGGTCTGTTACCTGAAATATTGGAATCATTGCTTGCTGCAAGAAAGAAGGCCAAAACAGACTTAAAGCATGAAAAAGATCCATTTAAGAGGTCTGTGCTTGATGGCAGACAATTAGCTTTAAAAATCAGTGCCAACTCTGTGTATGGATTTACAGGAGCTCAAGTTGGCAAACTTCCTTGTCTAGAAATATCAGGCAGTGTAACAGCTTATGGTCGAACAATGATAGAATTTACTAAGTCAGAAGTAGAAAAGAAATACACAAAGGCAAATGGCTATAAAGAAGATGCAGTAGTAATTTATGGTGATACTGATTCTGTTATGGTAAAGTTTGGTGTAAAAACTCTTGAAGAAAGCATGGAATTAGGAAGAGAGGCTGCTGACTTTGTAACAACAAAATTTGTCAAACCAATCAAATTAGAATTTGAAAAAGTGTATTATCCATACTTACTTATTAATAAGAAGAGATATGCAGGCCTCTATTTCACTAAACCAGATAAATATGATAAAATGGATTGCAAAGGAATTGAAACTGTGAGAAGAGATAACTGCCCTCTTGTATCAAACATGATGAGCACATGCCTCCAAAAGTTGCTTATAGATAGAGATCCAGATGGTGCTGTTAATTATGCAAAACAAATTATTTCGGACTTATTGTGCAACCGCATAGATATATCTCAGCTTGTTATAACAAAAGAGCTTACGAAACATGACTATGCTGCAAAACAGGCCCATGTTGAATTAGCCAATAAAATGAAAAAACGAGATGCTGGTACTGCGCCTAAACTAGGTGATAGAGTCCCATATGTTATATGCTGCGCAACTAAAAATACACCTGCTTATATGAAAGCTGAGGATCCTATATATGTATTAGAAAACAGTATACCCATTGATTTCAATTATTATTTGGAAAATCAGCTGTCTAAACCACTGTTAAGAATATTTGAACCAATATTAGGTGACAAAGCTGAATCTCTCCTTTTGAAAGGAGAACATACTAGAACCAAGGCAATGGTAACTTCCAAAGTAGGTGCTTTGGCTGCTTTTACAAAGAAAAAAGAGAAATGTATAGGGTGTAAAACTGTTATGCCTAATGATACTGTAAAAGCTCTGTGCAGTCATTGCCTAGATAAAGAGAGACAGATATATATTTCAGAAATATTTAAATTAAGGGAGCTCCAGGGCAAGTTTTCCAGGCTTTGGACTGAGTGCCAAAGATGCCAAGGCAGCCTTCATGAAGAAGTTCTTTGTACTAATAGAGATTGTACTATTTTTTACATGAGAAAAAAGACAGGTATTGAATTAGATGCCCAAGAAAAAACAGTTCTTAGGTTTGGTGAACCCACATGGTAATTAATGTTTTCTTTTTTATTGAAATAAAGACAATGATCATTTTAGCATTTTTTTTTTATTTTACATTACTATTGTTTATTTATGTGAAAAAGGTACAATTTTATAATTGAGTATAAGACAATTACAATCATCACCATTTGATAATTAGCTAAGACAGATAACATTTTCAGTTACAAACATTGAAATGCCTGGAAAAGCAAATTTGACACTTGGAATGTAGATCATCAGTTCTTATTATTGCAGTTTCACTCAAGTTGTATAACTAATGTAAACATACAGAACTTTTTATCCAATAAGTCACATAAAATACTAATTCATACTACAGACTAATAATTTTTATGAAATTAAGTAAAAATAATAATAGGTATAAAATACATTTGACTCCATACAATTAACTTATTTAATTTATAGGCATTATGATAGCCTAATTTTATGTGATAAACAGCTGCTTTACTTATTTATATCACAGGAATATAATATTATGCAAGCGTGATACATATAATAAGTACAAGAAACAAAATAGCTCTGGTTTTAACCAAATATACCATTTCAAATGGGAGTAGGAAATGTAACAGTTAAGTACAATATTAATATTGTATAGATATGTGTATAATCCTGAATAATTTATATAATATTATCTTGATAATTCAGGGATCATGATTGTATAGTGATGTCTATTCCGTAAAGGAAATTATAAATGAGTGCTAACACATTAATAAAATAAAAATTACAATTAGACACATCATGACCCAAATAATTTTGTATGGATGTTTATAACTGGCGAAAATTTCGGATTTGTTACTAGGTATAATTATTTTGAAAGCAAAACCTTCATCACCTGTTGTATAAACATGAATATATAACATATATTATGATTTTTATATTATAGTTAGGTTTATAATTTAAATAGTAAGTATGAATATTTCATCTATTCTCTTGGGATAGAGTTCGACTTATACTTTGTCTAGGAGTCTTGATGGAACTGTTATTCTTTGTAATATTTGGTATTGGCATCTCGAAAGGTATAGGATTCATTCCTGCATGGGAGGTTAATCTCATTATGTCTTCTAGTGTTCTTATGAAGGTATCACATGTTGCAGTAAGTAAACTCGAGGCATCTTCAATAGCCTGGAAATAAAAAATAGTTACTACTAATAAATATTCATACTATTTCCTCAAGCATGTATGTAATATTCTGAGTTAGGTACATATTTGGGCACTCTGTGGAAAGAGTAAGCACTAACATTACGAAATATTTGAACAGTTCTGCTTCAAATTATTTAACTGACCTAAAAATACCAGGATATAGAACTAGAAGAATACGTTTTTTTATTGCAGAATGGGCCTACTCTTGACTCGATCATGCCTCATGGAAAGCAACTGATGAGGTCTACGATGGAACAAGTGTGCACAGAAGATGCCTGTTCACTCCTGCTTTGAAGGCAGACGGGTTAAATTTCACCCACTATGCCAATCGGCTTTATGTTTTTAATTAAGTTATAATGGCGCCGATTCTCTTGTTCACAAACTAAACTAAATTTAATTTCAGTGCATCTTTTTCTTTCTATTTCATTAAGAAAAGGACAGAAGATAAATATTAGTTTAGACCTGTCAAATTAGTCAGTGTCTCACGTTAATTGACGTATTTTTAGTAGGCAAGTTTTTAATCACGTCTAATTTGTCTATGGAATATCTTAATTTGACAGGACTAAACTAATATTTATCTCCTGTCCTTTTCTTAATAAAATAGAAAGAAAAAGATGCACTGAACTTAAATTTAGTTTAGTTTGTGAACAAGAGAATCGGCGCCAATATTGTATTTTCTCTGTAAGTGATTGTGTTAATCTTTAGAGAAAATAAATTTCTAAAACCGTATATATGGAAGATAACAAAAATATACTGATGATATTCACCTGGGTATCAGGACCAGCTTCAGTGTTAGCTGCACTCTTTACTGCATGGACTTGCTGCATCATCAGATCACAGTATAAACGTAATTCAGTTTTCTTATGGCCCAAAGAATTGGTGTCTTCCAATGCTGCAGCTGAAAATTTATCAAAACAAACTCAAAAAACTTCTCTGTGTCAAAGGAAAATATTATTTGATCATATAAGGGTCATCAAAAGCAACATCCCCCTTACTAATAAACATATTATATCAGATGAATAATTACCAATTTCTCTCTTTCAGTCATCAGTAAATTGACTTTCAAAAGAAGAATACAAAGCATTGTGTAACTATACAGACGCTATACAATGTTTATTAATATGGGGTTAGAGTATTGTTGCTATGTTGATAAGGATATAAAGAGGGAATTTTAAAGAAGGTATATAAACTTACAATTTCAATACATTAACTTGTTATTTTTATCACTCCAAGGACCATTGATTGTTATAACTTCCTGATAATATAATTTCAAACAAAGTACCTACTAAAATAAAATGTAGTATACCTTTCAATTCTTTTGAGTCCACACAAGCTTTGGCACTGCCTAAAGCCACCAGCCACTTCTGTCTGTCTTGGGGTGAAGGTGCTCTCAAGTACATGTGTTGCTGTCCAGGTATGACTAGGTCAAGCCTTGTGCTGTCTATTGCATTCACTGAAAAATTCACAATGTTAAAAGTAGTGCATTCCCAATTGATATCAGTTATCAGCATAAACAGGAGGAAGGAGGCTTGGCCTATCCCCTCAGCCGTCACACCAGCTGATTCAGTTTGGTGGTCATTATTTTACTGTCTTTTATATTGGGACAGTAAATAATCTATAAAACAATGGAGGGACAAGGCTACCAGTGATAGTGATGATAAACAGCATTCCTAAGCCTCCCCATATAAAGGTTTCAAATGTGTAATTTTGTTAGATCTACTACTGCCAGCAATAGGAAAATTGAGTATTATAGTATTCACCATGTTATGTCATAATTACTTCCAAATAACACATTCATGTTAAATGAAGTTATTACCTAACCAAAACAACTTTCACTATACAGTTACTACTTGGTTCCTCAACAGCCGTGAACAGCCTTGAGACATGAATGAGAAGTTTTGTCAGGAGCATATGATTAAAGGCCCCAGTCTGATCTACAGTTCTAAGCAACCCTGTCAATAATATACAACAATACTTACCATTAATTTGGCAAACCGATACTTTGACAGACCCTTTGCATCCTTGGCTGACTTCCTCTTGCGATTTGTAATAAGAAATAATTCCATTCTCCAGTACAAACCACCTGGTTTGCCAGCCTGAAGTGAAAACAATGTTTAATATAATACAAGGGACCCAGACACATGGAATGTATTAACTACAACACTCGAATGATAGAATACCGTTCCAATAATTGGTCCACTTCCACAGAACTCCCTCCATTCTTAATTTACCGTTTCCACGACCTAATTTTCTTTTATTTATATTTACTTTCGTCTGAAACAAATTAGAATTTTCGTCTTGTTGGATTACAAGTGTCAAAATAAAATATTGTGTGTACTGCTGTCAGCCTGTCAGTGTGACAATACTGACAATTATTATTACAGAGAAAAAGGAACTTCAATAGAGGTGCACGATGTGCAACTTTAATAAGATTAGTCAACTATAGTTTGTAATCAAGCCATTCAGAAATTGAAATAAAATGTGTCTAAATAAATCATGAAACGTAGTTTAGTATTTATTCGATCGACAGGGTTCGTCAGTTCCTACCGAAAAAGCAATACGCCCCCTCCATGCTACTTGTCTTTTTTTTTTTTGTTTGAATGGCCTTTCGCAATTCAACTTCGGAGGTTGTCGTTTTTCGTCTGCCTTACCGGATTACCCTTTTTTTTATGGATGGGAAATCATCAAATGAACCCTCCCGCTCTGGGTGGAGCGGAAGGGAGTGTCAGACTCTTACTGACTAAAACCCATCCGTGTTCCTTCCTTAGCCCTTTATGTTCCGGGGTAGCGGTAACCCTTTCGGACAATCCCGCACCCCCGGCAGGCTTCGGCCCTGGCAGGCCCCTTCCTTTATGCTGACATCTCTTTGAGGCGCGCGTGGAACACGTACGCGCCGTCTGGCACGGGCCTGGTCCTGATCGGACGGTGAGCTAGCCATTACTCTCCGTCCGCAGGCCTACCGGATTACCCTGTGGATGCCTCAATAAATTAAGGCTTCCAGCCAGGGTTTACAAGAAAAAACTTTAAAACTAAGTGACTACACGCTAAGGGCTTCCTCTGTGGAGTACGGACTTCGGCTTAGGGCGTCGCTGGGTGAAGACAGCAAGGGACAAACTGGATAGGAATTATTTAGGGACGAATTTAAAACTACAGGCTCAGCGGCGCGGGCTGGCTCGAGCAAGGGTCGGACGGACTTGACTTATTATACAGGGTGAAATTTTAATCACCGTTTTCCTCTTAAGGGGTAATTGTGCTCATCATTATGAGTAACTTTTACTGTGGGACCAAACATGAAATCGCGAAAAAAAATCAGCTGTTCCCTACATTTTGACGAGTTATGCGAACATAAATGTATTAATTTATTAATTAATTAATATAATTCATTATTATAATTAATGTATTAAAAATGTATAGCTGATTTTTGTTCACTATTTCAGGTTTGGTCCCATAGTAAAAGTTGTTCATAATGAGTATGTACAATGACCCCTTAAGAGGAAAACGGTGATTAAAGGGGTTTGAAGGTTTTGGCCCTAAAATCAGCCGCCATTTTGATTTTTTTTTAGAATCGCGGTGCACAACAAAAGTTATATATTTAGATAGAGGACACTTATACAAACAAAAAATGTAATTAACATAATATCCTAAAGCGTCAGGTTTCAGAGTTATTCACCGAAATATAAGTCGATAACAACTAAGATTTTTTTGTTTTTTTTCCTTCCTGGTAAGCATATTGAACTATTCAGGTAATAGAAACGTTATGAAACCTTTATGGAGAAGAAACAAATGAAGAATAGACATTTTTTTAATAAATAATTAAACACGGCAATTTATAGTTCGTTTTTTTTAATCCCAGAGACTAATCTGACAAGTGTAATGTCAAACTTCTGTACTAAAAAAAACGAAAACACAAAAGACTTAAATGTCAGATACTCTCAGCTACTTAAGGCTCTCGCAGACAGGTGCAAAACGACGGTGTGACACGATTCAGGTAGAATAATTTCCATGAAGTTTTCATTTAAATTATTCTATTAGTTTCGTAACGCCTGTCTGCAGGAGCCTTTAATGATAATAAAATGTAAAACAGCGCTGCAATATTTGCAAAAAACGGATGATGAAATTCGCGGCCTACATTGAATGTCCAGTTTAGTAATTAAACAATGGCAACACTAAGCTGTCAGCACGGGTGTGGCAAATGCAAGCAAATGTTCGTTGTTTGGTCGTTTACAAAATAAATGAAGCGTTAAAATTCTTAACAAAAAGTTTAATAAGTGCGTTGTTTTGGAACAGAAAAATATCAGAATAACAACATGTACAAGCACTGCCTTTTTAGTTGTGTTTTTATTCTGGTTTCAGTCATAAATGGTAAATAACCAACTGTTTCGGTTGATACAACGGACTGTTTCTTGAAATTTCGGTGTACATACTAAAATTGATTGAATAGTTCTAGGTCTGGAATGTTACGTTTGTGAAAATCAAGAGGACAACAATGAGAAATGTGTGAAAACAATAAAAAACTGTGAATATAATCAGGATGTTTGCTTGACTGAAATCAAATGGGGTAGTACCCCGTATTGGTCACAAGGCGCAAAGAAACAGTATTATGTATCGAAGCGGTGTTCAAATAAGACGGAATGTGCGACTACCAGGCAGCGTTATATGCCACTGTGTACACACATTTGGTACCAAGATTGGATGTGTTCAGATTGTTGCCTCGGTGATAGATGCAACTACTATATTATAGTAAGTATCTTAGTGAACATTTGACTTGTTGCAGTTTGTTTATTAACCTCTATACTTCATATCAAGTTGTCATGACAGCCAGCAACCTATATAAAATATAATTGCGTATCAATCTCAATCATTTTGAAGAATATTACTAATCCATTGCTTCATTAGTTCGAAAAATGTATCTGCTCAACAAGGTAAATAACGCAAGAGCGTAGTTGAACTGTCAAAATGTAAGCCATTGCTACTGACTGTTACACAATAATTACCCTGCTGATTTGGTACATCTTATGGTGGTATATCTGAGTTCTGCTTCTTATTCCTTTGACTCACTACTAACTGGGTGTTTATTTTAATTTCAGAGTGGAGGTGATGCTGTTAAACCAGTGTTTATTGTATTATCAGGACTACTTTTATTGAAGACTATCATTTTATAGAGACCCAACAACTAAACTTTCTAACAAGACTAATATTTTATAATTTAACCCGGTAATGAAATTCTATTATTTTATTTGTGACTGTTTTTGTAGTTCTACAAAAGAAAAGAGGAAATGCAGCAGGCTGATAAGAATTTAAATATGAATGAAATCATTTTCTGACTAGCTTTAAGAATTTGAATTGTGAATGTTACACTTATGCTAAGAGCACAGACATAAATGAACTTAAATTATTATTTCCTTGGTCAATTGATGGAATGATTTTTCAGTTTGGACGTAATAACTTATTTTAATGATATTATAGGCAGCTATAAATGTTGGCACCTTTTTGTCTTGTAGAGAATTAAATAAGCAAAATGTAGACTTACGCTACAATTAATTGTAGCTCATCATAATCGGCCTGTAATGTTCCCACTGCTAGGATACAGGTCTCCTCATGGTGAAAGGGAGTGAGCCATAATCTGCTGTACAGTGGACAGTGGTGTACTCGGTAGATGTCAGATATCTTTGAATTTTTAGTTCTAGGCCATGTTGGTTTTCTCACAATGTTTTCCTTCATCATTTTGAGAGCAGGAGCTCTGATTCACAACCATAAGACAGGCTATTGTATCGAAAACCTGACATCTCGATAACCTGATTTGACTTGCCCTCAACAGCAAATAGCTGTTGGGAGAATAGCGGGCGTCCATTTGATTTAAACTGACAAAATTTTCTGGTTTTGGACTTGTAAACAGCGTTTAGAAGACTCCTACGATAACAGTGATTAATGTTCGATACGATACAGAAGCGTATCGAGTGTATGTGAATAGCTATGCAGAGGTGATGAAATAATTTACACAATGTAAAGCGCCTGTCTGGGTTCGAACCTACAACTTACAATTCGTAAGTCAAGGCCATTACCACTGGGCCGCCACTGCTCTCAGCTCATTCTATTGAATAATGAATAGATTTTACTCAACAAAGAACAGCTCTTTATCAAGTAAAATCTTATTAGCAATTTATTAAACTCACATAAGTGGCCTCATATTTAAGTTGTAATTAATTAGTATGTAATTTCTATTAAGAATCTCTATTTGATGTACATCAGATTAAGATAATTATTATGTTTGTATGTTTACATATCCGTCCAATTATGTGCTTTACTTTCAATGTATTTTATATGTAATGAGCTCCTGTATTGGGATGAAACTGCGATTTTTAAATAAATATGAAATTTCTAGAATAAACTACTTTTATTGACAGTTAAAAATGTAATGTCCTTGCACTTGGTGGACATTTTGGAACTAATAGGACTGAGTGTTGGGACTCGGGGTAAACACTATCAACCTCGACAAACCTGATAAAAAAGTTTTGAGATGTTACAATTACATACAACCAATCAACATGACTTACAAGCTGCCTAGAAGTAAAATCAGTTCCTTGATCTTCGGTGGCGAAGCGCAAGGAGTATAAGTATGAAAGCTTATACCATTCCATGGCTTTTTAACCGACTGCAAAAATGGAGGAGGTTATCAATTCGTCGCGTATTATTTTTTTTATGTATGTACAGACGCCAGCACATCAAGCTACTACAATCTGTCAAATTTCTTTAATAGATTTACAACTTTATCGCTAAAGCATAAGGTTCAAACTTTCAAAGTTGATTGGGAAAATTTGACGGTTTCGGGTAGCTTGATGTGCTGGCGTCTGTACACCGATTACTCCTTCAATTGTGGACCGATTTTGAAAATTATTTTTTCGTTTAAAAGGGTAGTATACTCTCGAGGTGGTCCCATTGTCGCCATGTTGGAATCTGATGAGACGCTCCCATGGAAATCAAGGGAAACCCTTAAATTTTATAGGCAAACCTATAGAGATTTGGGTATTTTTAATAGTAACTCGTGCATTAGCTCTCGGAAAAGCACCATTTGGAGAAGTGGAACTGATGATGAAGACCACAGATGGCCACCGGAACTACCCAATAATAAGTAAGTACCTACCTATTTCACGAGTTGCGATTCGATTACTTTAATATGGTTGCTAAGCAATTTATGCTCGTCACAATGCGAATGGTGAAATGGAGCTGATGGTGAAATACCAGGAGAACTCCTCAGCAATTAACGTCCCTGCATCGGGAAAAGCAATATTTTGTAACGGGCGATGAGCAAGTTGACACTATGCTATTGTAACTTAGATTAATTATAAGCAGACCCACTACATAGTGAAAAATAAAAACTATTTAACAAAAAAAAAAACCGACTTCCAAAAAAACTATAAAGTGAAAAATAGGTACCTTTAATTTCGGAAGTCGGTGGCAAAAAACTAAAATACAGATCCAGACACCGACTTCCGAAATTAAAGTTATTTTTCACTTTGTAGTTTTTTGGAAGTCGGTTTTTTTTTTGTTAAAAAGTTTTTACATACGAGTACCTATATATAGGTTTCTTAGTTGATTTTTTTTCATTTTATTGTCTAAGTAAAACATGGATTATGGACCACAAGGCTTGAAAAAAGCCTGGCTGTAAAAGTTCCATTAATATTACTTATGAATAATTCGCTGTTCTGAGTGTGACTAGTGATTTCTTCTGTGTAAATGCACACCTACAACACTGACCTATAATAAACACTAAATAATACAGGTCAGTGACCTACAAGAATAAATAAATAAATGTGACGGTGACAAGTCTAGGATAAAGGTAGTAGGTATAAATTTAGTCGAGTTACACAAAAATTGCAGCCCTAAACTAGTTTTAGCGTTTAGTAACTTACGAAGATATAAATCGCTAGATTTGCACCATATTTTAGTACACGAAAAAGTGTCCATACTGAGAAGATTGAGCTTATACATTATTAATAGCGTGAGGTCAAGTTACTGCGTCATTGTGTATGTCAGAGGAGTAAAAACGAAACAGAAACACAAGTCTATCTTTTGATGTGGTATCTAACGTAATCGAACGATTTAAATCTTTGGGTACTTATACATATCGCACCTTCGGTGCAACAAAGTCACAAAAGCTCATTTTTTAATTATTTTGTTTGCTATAGAAGACTTATACTTTACAATTTGCCTCAATTTTGCAGTTTTAGCTATTTGCGACTTTGTTGCACCGAAGGTGCGATGCGATATATTAGTCATAAAATTATCGTGACGACGATACTCACTTCAAAGACGTAATGTTTCACTAAATTCACTAATTGCCTTCCCTAATGCTAGATACACACACACAGTAAATTTAGTCGCTGGTGACAGGCGACTCACTGGCGACTGGTCTTCCGTCTTACAAATGCCGTTTTTCTGAATATGATGCATGGACATCCTTATAAATTATAGTCTGTGGTTTTCTTCCTGCCAGCCATTAAAATTTTTCCTCTATGCATCAGTGTCACAGACTACATAGAGTGCCAACTGCCAAGTGAGCTGCTGCTGTGTTAGCCAACCAACTGCCAAGTGCCAGCGAACACCAGCAGCGGTAGCGGCAGTAATATTTTCACTTCAACATAATAAGTGACTTATTTTACAATTCACAATGAATTGGAATGCATTTAACATATATAATTACAAAACGCTGGCTTGTGTCCTTTTCCTGGTAAGCATGTGTAATGTCAAAATGTCTGAAAAGTCTGAAAACCTTTTCACAAAAGTGCACTAATAGATTGTTGATTTTATGGTCTATTATGAATAAGTAATTGCTGCATAATCTCCGAGGATTGTTATGTTTCAGATATGCCATAGTTTTTACAACCCTACCGATAGCGGTGCTGTGCAAATTACACAAAGTAATTTGGATATGGTATTGGGTGAGTTACATACCTACTCCACGTTTTCTAGAAGGTTTATATTTTCCTCCGTATTGCGGAAATAAACTATAAATATCATCTCTGATTCTGCAAAGTTATCTTTATGTTATAAACACAAACAATTATTTATATTTTTATATGAAACAAATCTGACCAATTTTGCTAAAATTGATTCATACATGGTTCCAGTGGGAAAATTGAATATGGCTCATTAAAGTATGAATAATTTTAATAGGCCTCCTGTTAGTTCAGGAACTTGAAATAATATTATCTAGCTCATTAATCATCTTAGTTTTACAAAGAGCCACATCATCAGGTTTCATAATTATAAAAACTTCTATGTAAACAAACAAATATTATAATGATTGTCTTATCTTAGACTACATCTTAGAGAAGTTAATTTTAGTATTTTATTTGTACTAGGTTTTTCTTTCTTCATTGTTTCACACTTCAATTTTATAGCGATTAGCGATAGCAGGAATGTTTACTACATTGCTAGATATCAATATTAGATAGCATAGCAATGTTTCTACAAAATAAGTCATCATCAGGTGATAGATTAGTGTGTGTGGGGTGGGCTTTTATTCTAACCGGATGCAGCTGAATACCAGAAAAAGTATTTTTCTACAAAATAAGTATTTGATCTAATAAATTCAGGTATAGAATTGCTGTGTTCTCTTTTCCTAAGTTTATCAGTAATGGATATTATTTTTTTTTATTTATTTATTCAAAATCTGGATTAACAATAGCGTACACTAAGTCTGCCAAACTGCTTAAAAGTTTGTTGGCAGAAAAAAAAATCCATATCAGGTTACAATTGATTATGCATCATTGACAATGTTTTTCATTTCAGCTTCCAATGAAATAGTATTCATAAATTTTTATGCTGAATGGTGCAAATTCAGTAATATGCTGATGCCAATATTTGATGAGGCGGCTGATGAAGTAACAAAGGCGGGCTATGACACTGGGAAGGTGGTCATGGGTAAAGTGGACTGTGATAAGGAAGGAGCTGTAGCAACTAGGTTCCATATAACCAAGTATCCCACTTTAAAAATGTTCCGGAATGGCATGCCTGCCAAAAAAGAGTACAGAGGTGAGAAATCATTTCACAAAATTTTCATGCAATTCTTGGTAATCTTAATTTAATTCTATTGACCATCACTGTAATGTATGTGAAACATTATTTAAAAGTTATAAAACAAACTAGTTCTTCTTATACTTGATATGTTATCTCCTTGTTAGCATTCCGGACTAGTTTCTAGACCTTACAATTTCTAATGCTTCTCAATTTCTTTAGGTCAGCGCTCAGTTGAGGCCTTTGCTGATTTTATCAAGAAACAGCTGACTGACCCTGTTGTCACATTTGGTGCTATCAAAGAGTTACATGATCTCAGTGAGGACAAGAGGCACATCATTGGCTACATGGACAGACGGGACCAGCCGGAATACGACACATTTAGAAGGGTGGCTGCTAACCTTAAAGATGAGTGCCAATTCCATGTTGGGTTTGGTGAAGCCTCACAGCAGATGCACCCTGCAGGTATTTTTTTTTTTAAAGTTATCTGATTTTTTTAAAAACAAGCAATGATTAATTCACTATTGCTTTTGTTTTGTAAAGGCTTTAATAACTAGTCTTCACTTCTTTCTAGGTCAGCCAATTGTGGTGTTTAGAACTGATAGGAAGAAATCCACGGAGCCTGATGAAACATTCACTGGATCCTTGTTGAATTTTGAGGATTTATACAAATGGGCTCAAGAAAAGTGCATACCTTTGGTCCGAGAGATCACGTTTGAGAATGCAGAAGAGCTCACTGAGGAGGGATTGCCATTCCTGATTCTATTCCATCACCCTGATGACAACGAGAGCATAAAGAAGTACAAAGAAGTTATTCAAAATGAGTTAGAGGGAGAAAAACGTAAGGATACAATTTTTTACTCTTATCACGTATCACACATATTTTTCCTTAAATTAGTGTTGTGTACATAAAACCCTATTTTCCAAAGGTACCAATGTCATGCTTAAATTCATGAAAATCTTTATATCAATTATTATTATGCAAATAATTATGATTTCAAGGACAGTGTCAAGTGTTTAATGAATCATGAAACTAAATGTGTATACAGCTGTATCTATGTATACTCCATACTAATACTAATATTATTATAAAAGCGAAAGTAACTGTCTGTTTCTTACCTTTCTTGACTAAACCGCTGAACCGATACAGAGAGGCAGGCTGAGATGTGGAGAAGGACTTAGGCTTCTTTTCATCCTGGATATTTGTATTTTAAAATGATGGAAAATATAAAATACACACAGACAAAGTCGCGCGCAACAGCTAGTGAATATATCTTTGTTTTATGCTGCTTTTCAATACAAATAAGTGTAACTATCAACCAATAACAAATCTCCATAACAATTACAGAGAATGTAAACTTCCTGACGGCTGACGGTGTGCGGTTCGAACATCCCCTTCACCACCTGGGCAAATCCATGTCAGACCTCCCACTCATCGCCATTGACTCCTTCCGCCACATGTACATGTTCCCCGACTACAAGGACATGGAGAAGCCTGGCAGACTAAAGCAGTTCCTGCTGGACCTATACTCTGGAAAATTGCACAGGTATGTCTTGGTTCTTGTATGCTGCATTAATATTTCACAGTAATCCTAATTTTTAAGGTCCAATTTTTATAATCACAAGATTGCCTAAGGATGTGGTCTATATGAAAGCCTTAGTTTTTGTATGGTGCACTAAAATTGAACAGATATGATTTATTTCTTTTATGATCCACTCAAATGGCACAGGCATACCTTGGTAAGAGTAAAAAGAAAAACTAAAAAAGTGAAGAGAAAAGCCTTGGTAAGACTTTAAAAATGGCACGAGTTTGCATTAGTAATTTTATGGTCTATTTTTAACTATTGCTTTTGTAATCATGGATTTTTAATGCATAACCGTTTTTTAATGACCATAATTCAGTTTTTATTAATGACTCAACTTCTATCGCTAAGAGTTCAGTAACGACAATGAAATTGAAAACATGCGACAAATCGAAATGGGAGATTGTACTCATCATTATGAACAACTTTTACTAAGGGACCAAACCTGAAATCGCGAAAAAAAATCAGCTGTTCCCTACATTTTGGCGAGTTATGCGAACATAAATGTAGGTAACACCTGATTTTGTTTTCGCGATTTCAGGTCAGGTCCCATAGTAAAAGTTGTTCATAATGATGAGTACAATCTCCCATTTCGGTTTGTCGCATGTTTTCAATTTCAACCTGTATAGAAACAAAACAATCTTATGAACCATCAACTTCTATGTAATTGCACTCAATAATAGATGAGTCAATCAATAATATAGGTATACAAATACGTTGTGCACATACTTTCGCTTCATTCAAGTGTTGAGCTGATTGACTTAGATTATCTTGTAGATAAAACTCAAGATCTCACACATTTGTAAATTGAATGTGTCATGAGTACTTTTCATGCCATACAATTTCTGTGTGGTACTTTTTTTTATCATTGTTCTATTAGGAATGTTGACTTTTTAAAATGTGATTAAAATAATAACTATTATAATAACTATTATAATAGGCTAAAAGACATAATTCAAGTGTCGAAGATTAAAGAAAAAAAAAAAAGAAAAGCATAATCACCCAAAAATTAAAAGTGCCAGCCAGAAAAAAAAAGTATTTTCTTGGGAAATAACATCTTGAGCATTTTATACTATTACAATGAAAGTCTCCAATCAACCCCCCCGCTGCTATTTGAGATTGAAAATGCCAAAAATCATATCTTTATAACAAGTGTTATAAGCATAACATTTATGTTTGCTATACTACAAAATGATTGATGTCCTTTGTAAATATGAAGGTGAACAACTTGAAGTTGATAATTAACAGTACATAGGTACTGTTCTATAATAGCGCAGACAATTATTATTTTCAATAAATCAACTTTGCGAAAACGTAAATCAATGCTTCAAGTGTGTGCACGATAAGCTTTAATCATAATAAGGCTATCAATATCAGTAGCTAGTTATGAAAAAGTACATAAAAACTAATTCACACACTCATAATTTTTATTGATAATAAAATAATTAATAACCTGTTATGCTAATCTACAGTAGTTGTTAGAAATCAATTAAATTCCGAGTAGGTATTCGACGCGTTGTAAGACACCTTTCCTGTCGTGACGTTTTCTTTGGGCGTTTGTCATTTCTAGCAGATCCTACAGGATCGCGATGACAAAATATAAGACAAGAATGCTATAATCAAAATTGTACGGACAACAGTTAATCGTGCAGTTGTATCTCCATTCCAATATAGAAGACAAGTCACATTGAACAAGACGACTATCCGTCGTCACTATGGGAACCCTATAACCGTATTGCCACAATCAAAACAATAGATCGTTCACAATGAGCTCGCGGCAGATATTCATGCGCCTCGAGTAAATGTGAATAGCTCCGATGGCGATGGCAATAAAATGCCCGACGTATTGTACTGTGACCCCCAAGAATTCTCACACAATAATGCTATAAAATCTCATAATATGACATTGTTATGATACAAACCTACTTGATTATTATCCTGAATGTAGATTAAAGAAAACCCTTTTTCATTGGTCGCCACTAACTAAGAGCAGTTGTAAACATAAAATAATTTTGTGTCCTTTTTTTTTTTACAGGGAGTTCCATTACGGTCCCGACCCAGACCAGCCTGTATTGAATCTAGAAGGTGAAGTCAAGGTGACCACACCTCCCGAGTCCACGTTCAAGAAGCTAGCGCCGTCCAAGAACCGGTACACTCTCCTCAGGGACGAATTATAAGATTACTGCACCTAGGTCATGAAATTTAGTATAAGTAAGTCACTTACTAAAGAAACCTTATTGTATAAAAACCGTTTTATCTCGTTTTTTTTATTTGGAAATGTATATTTTTTCTTTTTCGTTATAAATCTCGGAATTATTACCGAATTATTTACTTTTGCTTCGTTGCGAACAAAGCCAGTTGTTTGAATTCTTTATTGACTATTTATTTTCAATGTTTCGGTTGTCCGTCCGCTAATCATGTAATTTGTGATAAACATTATTTAATTGATGGCGGATTTATCTGATTTGATTTCTGTTTCTCAAGTTTTCCATATATGAAGAATATTTATTGAAGGATGTAGTTAATTTAAACTTTTAAGAGCTATTCTTTGATCCCGTAGTTTCTTCTTTATAGTGTAGTTTGTAGTTATTTTCTATTTTTAAGTTATGCACTTTGGATGTTCATTACCAACTACTTAACACCAAGCAATCAAATGGCTGACAAGTTGAACATTTTCCTTCTCTTTCTGTTTTGTTGATACATTGCAAGCGAGTATGAATGGACGAGTGTGCTTGTACGGTTTAAGTATTAATGCAAACCACATTGAATAAAACAATCAATAGTATGTCAGTTCTTGTATTCCACTTTGTACAAAACAACTCTTCTCAACTTTTCTCTAGTTCTGAAATCTAAACTTGCATTTTGTTACTTTATGATACTGCTCATTGTCTTAGTTAGAATCGAAAATTGTTGAAATTGAATTAATTTATTACATATCTAGGAATCACATTGGCTTGAAAGATATTAAATAACCGAAGAAAACTCATTTATTAAATATTTATTTATTATAGGTTCTTGTGATTCAAATTATGATGTAAGTCTTATTGTGTATTATTGATTAATGTATTTAATTTGTATTGAATCCTGAAGGACTTGACTTGTTGACTGCGGGAAATGCGTTTCCTAAATCGATCTGTATAGTTTGTGTGCCAACTATTACTATGTAAGTCTTAGAGAAAGCTCGTGAACCTCGTAAAAAAAAGTTTCGCATAAGCACATTTTGGTTACAAAATGGGCGAGCAATTCTTTGTGCAAATGGGCCTTTATGGTATGGTTTGACTCTCTAAGGACATGACCATATTTCTAACGCTTACACGTACGCTTTTTCCGCAGAAAACGTGTTAAACTTGAATCTATTCGGTATGATAGCTCCTTGTGACGAGATAAAACATTCCTCGATCTAAAACTGAATAGTCATTATTTACTATATTGTATAATTATAATGTGAAATGGTTGTACAAATGTATGTTTTGTGACGTGTGTTGTAATAAATTTTTTCGAGCCGAAAATCATTTATTTTACTCCTTCCCTTGCCGGGATTTGACATTTGCAACAAAGATTATGGCTAAATAATAACAGCCGCACAGGTCGATCGATCAGGTTAAGCTACGCTTGCCGCGGTTGGTCTGTGGATGGGTGACCATCTTTACTTACCGAGAGTAATAGTGTTATGTGTTCGGAAAGCCTTGGGTCCCGGCTGGCATTCGTAGATCTTTGACAGTCATTACGGGTAGTCAGAAGCCCGAAAGTCTGACAACCAGTCTTACCAAGGGGTATCGTATTACTCAGTAACTAGCTTGTGGAGGTCAGATAGGCAGTCGCTCGGATATCTATGCAGTCGCTCACGGCCGTAGCTAGGGGGGGGCATTGTGGGGCAATGCCCTACCTTGAAATCACAATGCCCTACCTTAAAAATACCAAAAACTATGATAAATTATTATAATTAAATTGTTTGTTCATAGTTTGAGATAAAAAAAATATAATAGGATAGCACTGGAGTGTGCAAATCTACGTTTTCAACTTTAACTGCAATCATTAGGCCTCAAAGGCTGTCAATGGGTCACGAGAAAATGGCTGGTATGGTATTTCTGGCCTTTGAAAAAAAAAGAACAAAAAGTTCTTCGCATTCTTAATAACATGGCGGATCGTGGAATTCAGCTGTTTTAAATATTTTTTATTATTACTATGTTAATTATTATAATAAGTTTGCGGAAACAATATGATCTAAATGGTATTTTTGGTCGTATCTATTTACTCGTATCAGCCCACCCAACAATTAATTATTACCTCACTCTCACTCAGACGTGGACTCAAATCTGGAAGTTCACCCATCTTGTTCGCTTGTTCTTTATCATTGAGGATTCTTAGATCCATGCTCATGCTCTGTCACAGAAATTATTTGTCTACGAATAGCTATTGAATGTACATCACTGACCTAGAGGTCAATGATATACATGGTGATTGATTTAGGAGCCCGTGCTTCGAGGGCAGATCAATTATGATAATTTTTTTACTTTCGCCCTACCTGTAACCAATGCTGCCCTACCTCTAAATCGACTCTAGCTACAGCCCTGGTCGCTCCATGTAAAATACAGGTATTCAGCTGCATCCGGTCAGACTGGACGCCGACCCCAAAATAGTTGGGAAAAGGCTAGGCAGATGATGATTATAATTTTTAATCGATCTAATAAGTCATTGGAAAAAAGTTATTCTGTATTTTCACGAAAGCCATAAATGTTGTCATAGACTTGGGGTGGGGCCTATTCACACGTCGACTTTTTACAGGCTGTCGACGCACGTATAACGCAACATTAACTCTGTGCTTTCTCAAGTTTAGCGTCGCAGAAAACGTGCCTTCTTGAGCATAGGCCCTTACACAGTTCATTAATTAAACAACCGGTATCTTATACTTAACCGCGGGAAGTTTTAAAACGGAGTAACGGCCGAAATCAATTACCTATCTATCACCAGTTTTGGTATACTGAAGGTAGAAAAACCTATCTCTCTGGTTTTAACGTCCCAATAATCTTCACCAGTAGATAGCGATGTGTACCTATGATTATACTGGCAGTTATGATTATACTAGTTACCATCAGTAGCGATCTGTCTTTAACTGAAATTAAAGAGGTTATTGGGTTCGGCCGTTAGGAAGCAATGAAAACAATTACCTAATGCTCAAGTAAGGGGTGACTCGGCAAAGGCATTATTTTCTAACTATGGATCGACTACTATTTTGCGATATCTTTTCAATTTCGTGAAAGTGGCCACCCTTTTTTTGAGGCTGTTGTCTCTGTTACTAAATGGGTGCCGCCATGACAAGTGGTAGTTTAGCCGCTCCACGACAGATGGCGTTGATTGTTTCAATTTTCAGAACATTTGCTCGTATTCATTGGAAAACAAAAGTTGCAGGATATTGTTTTAGTAGACAGAAATATGTTTCTGTATTGCGGGAATTCTATTCATTAAGGAAAAATGTTGTGCAACATTTAATTTACACATGATTTTTATTTTACGTGTTGTGTTGCAAAGAAAGGCGTACCTAGAGCCTTACTACCTTACCTTAGTACGTAAAGTTAGGAATGTAAGTACCTAGATATAAAAAATCACGCAACGTAATGCATGTGTAAGCTACGTACGGTACCTACTTACTCATAGGTGATGTGGTTTTCGGGTGAAATCTGAAACTGTGAAGTACCTACCTACCGCATTCGATTTCTGGATTTCAGTTTCAGAGACATACCTAGAATATGCCTTGGGTATGCATATGGGTCTTTCTCGATAACAACATTCATGTAGGCTAATATCAGCTACGGTAGGTATTTGCCCACCCAGGTAATGCCAATGCCAAGTACCTACCTATTGGTACCCCAAACTGAACTTACCTTTATCTTCCTAATAGCCTGCTTCATCTACCCTAAATAAGTTAATAATGAATTCCGAATCAGCAACGCGGTAGGTAAGGTTTTATTTTATTCGTCCAAATAATTCGCAATAACAATTATAAAATTAGTTCTGGTTCCCGACCTATTTTTTAACAACAAAACCATAAAACTACTTTGCTTTGTCCACTCCCTATAAACCTGACACTAATGGCTAGTCTCATTCATATTGCCTTAATTACTAACAAAATTGGCCATTTTTATAAAAAAAAGATCCTAATGAGAGCAATAGATTGGCGTCAAAAACGTGTCATCGTTATATCGGAACGGCTTGTTGTGTAAAACAAACTGCTCTCGAGATGTCGTTTTTACTGATGTGGGGTAATTTCGGCTGTCAGGTTATAGAGAGAGGTCCGTTTGAAATCGGCCGCGCGGCGCCACGGGGAGTCATGCTCCGCAGAAATCTTTTACCTACTCCGTATATTTTTTGTGCTGTCCGAGCGGACTTCACTTTCTGTGTGTGATTTTTGATGTATGTTATTCTATACTTACAAACATCGTGCCGACTTGTTAGATGGTTGCTGATGTTTCTATGCAAAAAATTCCGAGATGAGGTTAAAAACTAAAATATTAAGATTGAATTCATAAAAAATAAATAAACTTCAAATATACTTTTCGAACTAGATTTAGCTTAGGTACCTACCTACATATGTACTTCGACCAAACCGCACTGGGCCCGCGTGGTGGATAACGGCACACTCCCTCTCACTGAGAGGAGGCCTATGTCCCAGCAGTGGGAAGTTGGGAAATTAGGTATAGGCTGATTATGAGGTACATACTTTGCTAAACTGGTAAAAATATAGAACCAACACTTAAACAGTTATTGAAAAAACTTGATCTGTTAAAAACAATGCACATTTTTTCAGCTCGCCACTGCGTTACGCAAAGATTTGACAGCTCCTATGACAATGGCTTGACAAGGGAGCATCGCTTGGTGCGAACCTGTGCGCTTCACATTGTTGTAACAGGTACATTCGGTGATCTTGTTACACCGTCACAATGCACCCTTCACTCCTTCAGACGCAGATAGGTACTCGTAGGACGCGAAATGAGCGGAATTCCGATCAGATAACAACAATGTCCGCTCCTATACAATAGCAATGAAAAACTTATTCGTTACCCGCGTAACATTTGAGCTTTTTACGCTCTTTGTTGCTGAGGTGTATCGAATTTCTATAAAAAGAGATAATCCGAGATCAGTGGAGTTTTGGAGTCATTTAACAAAATGTTATCTCAGCTAAATGGCACATCAAGCTTTTGAATGAAACTTATATTTGTATATAGGTACCTACTTTAGAGATAAGCAGTCCCCTTCGACTCCCTGCGTGGCCCTACCTAAATATACTTTTGGATACCATACTTTATGTATTTAAGCTTTGCAGGTACCTAATTGTAAGCTATTTGGAATTAGTCGTGTCTATTGGTCATACCTTCGTAAGATGTAGGTATTGGCAAATCTAACGTAGGTACCTATTTTACCTATTTAGTTAAGATATCGACGACAACAGTGTTCCTCCCTAGGCATTTAGTGAGGATTTATTACCGTTGGATCCCGTTTTTGAATCCCATTTTAATATTTTTGGCGTTGGATCCCGCAAAACATTATTATGTATTTCCGTTGGATCCCGAATTTAAAAAATGCAAGATAATTACGTTTTATTGTCGTTGAAACCCGAAAAGTATTTCCGTTGGATCCCGAATGCTTAAAAAAATATGAATGCGGGTACTTTCAACAACAAAATTGTTTATAATAAAATGAGGGGTTCACTAATGTTTCACAAAAACTCCATTGACAAATTTTTAGTTTACAACCAACGTTTCGTATACTATTTATTTCACAAACAACTCATTTTCTATATAATCTAGTCGTTTCTGGCACTCGCCGGCCGCTGCCGCGGCACCGCTCGCTTCGCTCGCTCGGCTCGTGCGTAGGGGTCACAGTTTTAACCTAACCTAACCTAATATTGTTTTTTTTTTTAATAATTAACCTAATCTAACTAGTTCGGTTCCGGGTAACCCACTAAAAATAATCTCTTTTTAGTGTTTGATAAAGGTAAATCACTTTTCTTCTGAAATGTACACATGTTGTTATAATATGGGATTCAACGGAAATAGCAAACGGGATCCATCGGTAATACCTAAAAAACGGGATCAAAAAACGGGATCCAACGGTAATAAACGTTAGTGAGGAGAAGAGGAGTAAGATAAGTCTGTAATTACCTGTCTCCAGATCTACCTTAATGTATGTATGTAGGTACCTACCAAAAGTTAATCGGAAAATTATAGGATACTTACACTTAAAAAATAATCCAGGATGGCAGGGACATCGCGAGCAAACCGTAACCATGAATTCAGCACATGATTCTAGACCCCCTTTTTTTATCGTGTGGAAATCCTCATGAATGTCCACCACCCTGGGGTGGGTGGCGGGGTCTGTCAGACTCTTACTGACTAAAACCACACGGTGTCATGCTGCTACCTTTTGCTGGGGTGCTGGAGTGCTTTCGCATTTCGTCACGCATCATTCTAGACCCCTAGCGCAGAAATTTTTTGTAGGGTATTTTTTTTTTTTGATAGGTAACCGACAAAATATCAACGCAGGTCCAGAACAATGTACAGCTGCGGACAATGGCGGTCGACCACTTTTCACCCTTATGCCCTTGGTAATAAGGTTGAAAAGTGGTCCACCGCCAGTGTCCGCGATCGTACCTACCTACTGAATCCATGGTGACAGGTTGCAAGTCGATGTCCCTGCCACCCTGTAAATAGGTACCTACCTAAGTGTAAAAACTAGGAACTATAACGATAAAATCATGATGATATTATCGTGTACAGTTCCTAGGTTTTCCTTAGCTAGTTTTTATTATTTTTTAAGTGAGAGCTTTTGCAAAATAATTTATTCTATTCTATGTAGGATATTTTTTTAATAAAGTAATGTTGTAATCTCAGTTAAAATCATAATTCAGCTATCATCCATGACAATAGCCGTAAAATCCACAAAAAAACTGAATATCCCATAAAGAGCTTCGCATGCACAATTTACTCCACATCTTACTGCATTGCGTGGGTGCCGCACTGGCTGCCACAATAGTTGACACCCGACACCAAGCCGGTACTTTTGAGTCCCAGTGTTCCCATACAGGGCCAGCAAAAGACAGGAAGTGAGGACAGCGTGCGATAGAACCAATTACCCGCCCACGATATAAGAAACCTGTAATTAATGTAATATACCGGCCTCCTTGAGCGGAAACGGCCGCACGATTCAGATGTCGATATTTTCGCTAATGATTTTATTATGGTATCGTGAGCTATAAAATGTGAATGAACTTGTTCTGAAAGCTGAGAGTAGCGGTATTAAACAAGCACTTTTTTGGCAAGAAAATAGCTACTGAAAGTACGTAGTAAGTTAAGGCAGTACATAGATACCAATTTGCTAACTGAGAACACAATGACAGCTAAATGTACTTTTGCATAGACAACTTTTATTACCAGTAAAACCAGCATGACCCCATGTTATGCACGTCTGTAAATAAACGCGGCAAACACAAAGCTACATCCATAAAGTTCTATATCAAAGATCAAAAGCAATCGGTACAATATATTGCACATGCAATCGATCGACACGACAAGTCCGAAGACAGGCAAGCAGCGAAAGATCATTTTTTGCTCAGAAAAACACAGTAGCTGCCTGATTTATGGCGGGAGCCGATCATAGGACATTAGTAGTCGGCATTGTCCACTGCATGTGGGCTTTGTGGCTGCCGGCTCCGACACAGTAGCCTGTCATCCGAGTCCCTTGCCAGGCTATTGTTCTAGGGCGTCGTAAACATGTCTATTTGTACTAACACAGTATGCACGGGAGTCGGTAGAAGGTTCGGAGAAGGACTTTTGTTGCAGTAGCTTTTTGTAGCGCTTTGAGTCATTAAATTCTGCAAGTGCATCGTATAATTTCTATAAGATGTCATTATTTTCGATTTCATGGTTGTTCCTGTCCAATGAAGGTTCTAAGTGATTTAAAAACGGGAGAAAACCTTGGTGAAATGCAATTATTGAAAGGCAGTGTTATGATGTGTTGTTTTTTGTGCATTTTAACATTGTTGGTACAGACAGTGTCAGAGAAAAAGAACCCCCTTTGGTAAGTAACCAAAGGGGGTTCCTTTTCTCTGACGCTGTCCGTACCATCCTTGCACCATCATCATTCCTTGCCGATGATCCAAGTTATGAATATAGCGTCTAGCGGTTGCCTGCGAATTCGTCTCAGGTGTTGTGTTATTCATGTTTTTTTAATACATATAGTCCCAGACTAGTTATCTGTTCTATAACAGTCGTTCCAGCGGTTTAGGAGTGAAAAGGTAACAGACACAGAGTTTCTGTCGCACTTTTTTTATTGCTGTATGGGCTCGCTCTTGACCTCGATCACGTCTGATGGAAAGCGATGGATGAGCACCTGCTGATATGCATTTTTATTATTAGTAGGATACCTTTGTGTGGATCGGGAAAATCACATCACTTTTCAATCGAAAGGCCTGAAAGTCACTGTGCTATGATTTTAAAAGTTAACGGTGCGAGCTTTTCGAGTTAGTATTCTGTGATAGGTACAAGTTCTTATGAGCTTTCCCATGCCTTCAAACATGATGTACAAATAAACCTACAAGCTGTTGGAAAGCGAGGCAATTATAGGAATAAAAAACACATGATACATAAAATTTCGTTGAAGGAAGAAAAGGGAACGGTTCTCTAAGAGCCGCGGTGTTTGGTAAAACAAAAGCAGAGCGAACGATTTAACAAACTGCCATATTTTAACAACGTGTAATTAAAGGTTTGGCTCCGCTCGAATATGCATAAATCATGCGTCTGCCGCGAACTGCCGACCGAAATAGAGAAAAAATTAAATACATTAAGCGTCTCAGAGAACTGGGAACTGAATGTTATCTGCCTACAAAAGAAAGATACCTACTTAGTTGTATGGGCTGTGATGTTACTGTTTCGTGGTGTATGTCTTATTGCGTATTATTGTGTGCTTATGTATATCTAAGACACTAAAATTTTATGTATTTTCAGGCGCAGCAAGTGATGATGAATTTATTTTCTTAAAAATTAGAACCTCTTCTTAATTACAGTATAAAAGACATCAACGAGTGTGTTTTCCATATATTTACAAACATGATATTTTTATAACATACTGACATACATAGATCATGACGGTAACGTTAGAAGATAAATGAATTAAGAATAACTACCTAAGGTTTAGTTTACCTATTAAGAACCCCCAGTTAATGACTTCAACCCAATGCGGTACGCGATAAAGCCCAAAGTAAACACACACTTAACGTAACCTTTAGGTTTGTTTGGACGGTTGTCGTCTCGCTCTCATGGCTTTCCCGTTCTCATAAGAGCCGAACTGGTAAGCTCATAACTCACGGAGCTTGGTGGGGTGTGTCGGAGGCTGTGGCGGGCGGGGCGCGGGGCGCGGGGTGGAGGGGGGGCCCAGGGTGCGCGCGCGCCGTTCCCTCGGGGCAGAGGGGCCGGGGCGAGGTGACAACCGCTTGTTACGTCTATTCCAAGCCAGTTATTAAAAACGTCTCGGCGCGAGCGGTGCGCCGCCCTGTAATTATCCAGTTGAAGGTTTCGTCGCGCTACGTTGTCACCACACTAGCCGGAAATGCAATACGTGGATCCGCCCGCGCAACAGGTCCGTCCGCCCGCCCATATACTATTGACCATAATTTGAGAGTTTATTAATATTAGAGTAAATTACCAGTAAACGTTTCGTTTGTCACGTCAATTTTGCTGCGATTTAGTTGAACTTCAAAAATTTAAAAGTGATCGAGCCGACTCTCCTTTAGTTTACGCGAGCTTTAACTAATGATGTGTTAATCTTTGCAGATGATGAACATGATGTCTGGCTACGGATGTGGCTACGGCCGCGGTGACGCTATATCACCCGCTTCCGACCTGTCTTCGTGCAGCAGTGCGTCGTCAGGCACTTGGTGCGCTCCGCCTGCGTGGCGTGAGCTGCCTGCCTACCCTGCGCAGTACCCTGCGTACTGGCCACCGACACCCGCCGCGACAGAGGAAGCTAGAGAACTTCAGCGTCGTTGTGCTAAATGCCGCTGTCCCAACTGCCTCACTGAAGCCGCTGGTTTCGGTCCAAACTACGGCAAGGATGGCGCTAAACGTGAACATGTGTGCCACGTACCAGGCTGTGGAAAAGTTTACGGAAAAACTTCGCATTTGAAAGCTCACCTCCGTTGGCACACTGGAGAGCGTCCTTTCGTGTGCAACTGGCTATTCTGCGGCAAGAGATTCACGCGCTCCGATGAACTACAGCGACACTTACGGACGCATACCGGTGAGAAGCGATTCGCGTGTCAACTATGCACCAAACGGTTTATGCGCTCCGACCATCTCGCGAAACATGTGAAAACTCACGCGAATGTATCGAAGAAGAGCAAGAAAGTGAAAGAAGATGACAAGGATGAAATATCGAGTGCTTCAAGTGATAAAACGGAACGTCCAGTAGAGCCGCAACCCGCACCAGCCCCAGTGCCGGTCACATCAGTTGGAAGTACGAACTACGGAACAGTGCCAGTTGCAAGTGCTCCGAAACAGATGTCTTTGAATTACGCAGCGGTTGCTCCAAGTATGATGCCGACTATGCCGAGTGCACCTAACTATAACAGTGGCGGGATGTTCGGGAGTGGTGTGATGTCGGGTTGGTACCCTGAGGTTAGACAGGACGCGTTATATCCTCGGCCGCCGGTCCGTGATCACAGGATGTACCAGCAGTACCCCGCGCCCATCAGCACCTACCAGTGTGCTGCGAAGGACAACTACGCAGTGTTTCAGGGACATTATAACTTACAACCACCTGTGGCTCTAGGACAGTAAGTGATCAAAATGTAAGTGTATATAAAAGTTTCTGTTCGTTTGGGACATCTCTGTGTACTTGCATGTGTCCATATTATCGTAGGTAATATTTAAAATCTTTTTAAGTTACCGTGAATTTAAAATGTGATGTCTGTAAGTTAGTTTGTAAATTAAAATCGTAGAATGAATCATGTGCCTTTCAATTGTTGTAAATTGTATTTGTCTATTTTTATTGTAACAAAGAAATAAAAATATGATTTTTTGATAATTTTGTGATTTGATTTATTTCTCTTCCTAAAACAATGCTTTCACTCTTAAAAGTTTGATATTATTTCTGGAAATACGCAGTCATGTAGCAAATTCAAGAGCATAAATATGACAGAAATTAAGTATACTGCAGAGCACGTTTATTTACGAGAAACATTCTTGATTGACAAGTTTAACTTCAGTTATAAATCCCACTAATATTTTAACAAAAATAAGTTACATGTTAATCGGGTACGAAATCTCAAAGCAAACACCTATAACATTAAATCTTAAATAAAACCTGTTAGATATTACTTTAATAGAAGACAGAATATTCCAATTTCGTAATCAACATAGCTGCAATCTACACAAGCGATCTATACATTAATCGATTACATTAATGAAACTTATTTTATAGGTACGAAATGATCTTTGACCTTATACCATATAAAGCTCTGTGACTTGGGGCGTTCCGAAGCTTCATTCAATTTTCAAAATTATCATACTAACTCTCAAATATACAAAACATTATAAAAATCGAAAACAAGTCCCGTAAATCTTCGATCCGTGCGAATATAAATTATGAGTTTAGTCACCGATCAAATCGATAGATAACGCCATTTTTAATGCGTACTTTAGTAAGTTTTTTAGTAACATGAATTATCAAATAAATACTTAACGATTCATCGATATACCGTACTAAAACATGTTTGGTAATGTTCCAATGAATGTATAAAAATATGAGAGTTTTATTACACTGACATAACTAAAGTATTTAGCGTTCATTAAAAACATTTAACATCAAGATGAGGTTGAACTATTTTAGTAATGGACTGTTTGGGAAAATTAAATGTGTAAAATGCAATAAAAGCTTACCTACAGCTTGGAGTATCCAGAAGCGTAAACAACTTGTGAGGGATCATAAATTCTTTCTTCTTTATTTTCATGTTGATATTTTATAGACAACAATATAAAAGCCACATAAACTTGTATTTTTGCCGGTTAAAAATTTTTAATGAACGCTAAATAACTACTGAGATAATAAGCTCTTATCTTAGTACTTATTTAGCGTTCATTAAAAATATTTATAGCAAATGTCTGGTGTAAGCCTCGATTGTGGAGCAGTATCATAAACGTGTAGGTATGGTCATATGGTGTATATAAAGATGTACCAAATTGTAATTACAACAGTTTCGACCCAAAAGAACTGCTAATGTTGTTTTCTTATTGAATAAAATAAAGCTCTGTGTCTGTGTGATCTTAGGAGTTTTACCCATGAGATTTACGAGAAATATCATAATCAGAATTATGGGAGTTTATCTTTATTAACTCGTAGCAAGGAATCAAGGCGATACAGTTATTTATAAACTTTATAATAATATATTTTATGTTTATTTTATTTTATATTTTTTGGAGTGTTCGTTAGGTTTTTTAGGATAGCTGTAGCTAGCAATGTACAATAGTGCATTTGTTAATAACGTGAATATGGCCAAAAGAATATCATGCGGTTTTTTGTCACATTCAGTCAGATATTACATTTTTATCTAGGTGCTACGCTGCGTGCTACGCCGTGGGCTACGCGCTGCTACGACAAAAGTTGATAATTTATGATTGAACAATCCTTTTTTTGGCAAAAAGTATAATGATTTGTTTATGTCTGAAGTAAACGTATGGTTATGAGGATAGGGCATTGATATGTTTTCACTTAAAAGAGAACAATTTGGACTTGATGATGAATTGAACAATGACTACTTACGACCTTTTGTAATAATTCGATTGGTTACAATCATGTGTGAAGAAATTAATAAGGCATTTGGAAATTTAAAACAGTGGTGTTAAAATACCACTATTTTAAATGTTGAGTGTGCTCGGTTTATGAATGGTGAGTTCGTAAGTACTTTCAGTTTGTCCGCCCGTCACAAGATGGCGTTAGCAGTACCGGTGTGTACACTCGGCGTCACCGCGCTGCGACGTAATTGCACGCGGCTATTATCTGGGCGGCGCCGAGCGCGCATGGCGGCCGGTGCGAGCGGGATGCACTCGATAATACGTAAAACAAAACGAGGGAGTAATAATGGTAAAAAACGAGCAGCACGCAAATTATAGTGAGAAATGAGGCAGCCGGTAGCGGTGGGGGCTCGTGGTGCGGTGGGGGCCTCGCGTCAGTCGAGCGCCCGCTCTGAGAACGCGCCACCCGCGCCGCCTGCGCCGCGAGTGTAGTGAGTGTGTGACATGCGCCACCACCCGGCGCCAGCGCCATGAGCAGCAAGGGCTCCTCCTCTCCGGACCTGCTCATGAATGTGAGTCCATGAGCGACCAACACTCTTACCGCACACCTTACTGCTAACTTAGTGTAAACAGCCTTACTAACATTCTTATCACTGATAACTTGATAAGTGGCGAGCCGATACTTGTACCAGTAGTCTTTAGGTTATCCTGAGTTATTTTGGTAACAATTACGGCCCACTTAAACGGTTCCATGAGGTTGTAAGCGGTTGGATACTTACAATATTATACCCTGAATGAATCACAGTTTAAAATACACTATTAAACCTGGCTGGTGCCTTAACCTAAAACTTGTTCCTTTGGTTTTACTTATGATTAAGTAGGTAACTTCTCATGTCTCGTAACTGGCCTCTAGGTATAGATAAAGCCTGAGCCTGGCACATATGACCAATGTTTACTTAGGTTTTCAACAAGCATAACGAATGTTGAATGTGTTGAACTAATCTAATCCCAAACTTATAAAATAAACTTATTATAACCGTAATCGGAGAAATCTTCACGGTTCATGAACTATAATAATATTAAGAACAAACCGAACCAAATAGGTGAGTCCATGAAATGGTTTGTTAGCCAGCAGGCACCCCCGGGTATTGTCGATTTAGCACGCACCATAAGCGGCACATTACCCGCTAGTGTGTGCAGCGCCCGCGCTCCCTCGAGCCAACCTCTATTACTATTCATGGCCGCCCCCGCGGCTCGAGTGGACCGCCAAATATCCCCCACCGTAAGAGAAAACATTATGTGTAAATTTTCTTCATATTGTCGTGCTTTTGAATAATAATTCAAGTCGCCGTTTACTCGGCCGTCCGTCCTGAATAATAAATCCTACTCAATTGGTTTCAAATAGTTTAAGTAGGAAATTGTAATTGTACATGAATTATATATTATATCTTTTTGACCATCTGTAATAAATCACCGCATGCTGAAGTTACCTGCTAGTTATAAGTTACAATATTCGATCCGACCGGCACCTAACTCGGTAGGCCTGTTTATTATTTATAAAGCAATATTCGTCACATAAACGTCATTGTTATTATCTGAAAATAGGCCATTATATTTCGTTCCGAACATCACTAGCAGTTCATAAAAAGGTAAAAGTTAATTCAATTAAATGAAGTCAAATATAATAAAGGTTGCGCCGGCACTTTGGAGCGGCGGAACCAATTCTTAATGACACATAGAGGCTTCGTCCATTTTCTACTCAATTTCCTTTTCATATTAGTTTAATCTAGAGGCAGGACTACTGGCGCCAAAAATTATGCCGCGACGGCCGTGTCGGGCGCGGCTAATCTGTTTAGCGTTATATTGTAGGCCGCCCGGCTCCTTTGTGCGGTGAAAAAGGAAGAAATTTATGCGTTTCGGCGTTGTGTGTAAGTTTTTTGTGGGAATGTAATTAATAATTCGGCGGCAAAACTAACAGTGTTTTCGTTGTTACGTCGGCCGGGTGATTGATGTCCACTGCTACGATTGCAATTAGTACGGGGCAACAAAGAGCGTGTTCTCCTATTTGTTGTATATCTTAGTAGCTCTGTTTCTACTCTACATGAATGTAGATTTTGTATTGTTTATATAGTATCACCAAAAAAAAAATGCAATGATTTTCTCTATAACACTAGAAATATACCCCCATGTATATTATAAACACTAAAGAAACAAATCCGCGCAACAATTTAACACATCCTTCACATTATGCTCCGTACAGTTATTCACTATAATGCCGAGCGTAGATATTTTGAAAGTGTTTGGAAACATGTCCGACCGGCATTGCGAGCGCGGGCGGTGCGTGCGCATGCGTGGGCGCAGCACGGCCCAGTCACGGCGCAACGCGGCTCAGGTGGATCACGGCATTGTTTGTTTTGTACACCGCTACCTAGATGACTCGCATTTACAATATCAGGAATATAGGCCTACCTACACAAATATATTTGGTTTCCGTTACTCTAGCTAGGTAATAGACAAAACTTTAGACTTGATCTATTAGATTTAAACATATAAACGGCCAGTATGTTTTTAAAAAACGGTCCTCCCCAATATAAGGAAAGCCCATCACTAAACAGCTAATTACTGACGTTGAAACTGAGAAGCGGTAACAAGTTCGGTGCCAATTACCGCACGTTCTGGTCACGCCTCGCCGTGCGTCGCAGCCGCTCATCAGTGATCAGCTACTCCTGTCGCCTCTCTTTATTTAGATAGCGGAGGATACGAGCAATTCAGAACAAGTCGACTGTGTTATTTGGCCGTTTTGTGCGCGAACGTACCGTTGGTTGCGAGTCGGCACTCGGCACTGGTGCGGCAACATTTTAATTGACCACGCGATGTTGTGCCGCGTCTCGGCCGACTTTTTCTCCACTCCTCAAATTGCTCTAAAGTGCTTAATGAGAGATGCGTGCAATCGCCGTTTCCCCGTACGAGAGGCTGCTCTTATTTTACATACATAAATAGTTCAACACGACGAACTAATGCCGATTCTCGGTACTGTAATTGCGCCTGTGACAGGCTTCCGTCGCCTTTCCAGAGGCAGGCGGTTAAACGCCAAACGCTGGCGTCGCCTAAATTATAGTTATTTCGCATTAATAGCGTACACATCGACTAGTGCGTGCGCATGCGGCTCTGGGCACCATTGACATTTGCAACCAACATATTCAACTCGCTCACCAACAATTTGTTTGACGGATACGTGACTAGAAAAAAATAATTACAATAACATCCCTCGGGCCTTAAATATCTATTTGGTTCGATAAAGTTATTGTCTTTGACAGCCTAATGAAGATATAAATGAAAAACTTTGTTAATCGATAAATAAGTAATAAACTTTATTACATATCGAGTTTTTTAAAGTACTCAATGAGTAATATCTGTCTTTGTCTAGTTGACTCCATGTAGATACGCCTTCCATTTACAGAAGTTACTTTATTATAATTTTATGCTGACTGGATATAACTTTGTCAGCATTGTTCACAGAACATAAAACCAAATTGTGGGTCATTAATTAGTTTCGCATTTGAATATGGATATACCTAACGTGACTTGAAAGACCTCAGCCACAAATATGTTTATAATGAAGGTACAATTTGGTAATTTAATTATTTCCTCTCTATGTAAAAATTATCCGTTGCGTACATAGGATATTTAATACTTTGTACATAATCACCAGGAAACGGTGATAGAGGTTCGTGTCGTGTACTTAGGTACAGTCACCAAAAAAAAAGTAACCAGTGTCGTCGGATATAGTTGAAGTTTAGTAAGAAACCGATGAATGTTTTTCGGATGAAATTTAATTTGATAAATGAATTGCTTGTTTTCTATTAATTTATTCAAAATTTATTTGAAAATGTCCATCGGTTTCTTACTAAACTTCAACTATATCCGACAACTCAGGTTACGTATCTCCTTTGGTGACCGTACCTACATATTTATTGTTACTGCGACAGGTGCAGCAACACCATTATTTTAAGTTAATCATTATTAAAGTGTTCTCTATACTAATGATTAATATGCGCATGATCAGCCAAGTTTTTCATACAGTTCTATAAAGTAGCCATGTGTATTCGCTACTAGTTAAGATATTAAATTAATAGCTAAAAAAAGGTGGCGTATAAGGCGATAATTGATTAGTGCTTATCTCGTATGTCAATGTATGCCTGGATGGATCGTCATTTTGTAAAGTATGTGCCTCTCATACTGATGAAGATTATCTACAAACTCATTAGGAGACTGTATAAGTTTTACATATTAATTGTAGTTTTATAGTAATAAGTATACAGACGCACCTACACTATGAATAAGTATCGGTACATTTTCCCCTTTACTGGCGGAATCGGTTATGGTGTTCGCAGGTCGCCCTTTAAAGATATTGCTTGAGGTGCTGTTTAGTAGGTAGGTAATATTCGCAACTCTGCCTTAAGCTATATTATATACATGTATTTAGGTAAACCCGTAAACTCTTTTCGGTTGCATGTAATAGAAAGGCATAGCTAGGTCTCCAGCAGTGTATACTGAAATCTTCTGAAAAAGAGTTCAAAAGATCTTTACCTAATATTTTGATTTTGGTAACATAGCCTCTAATTTTACGACCATCAAATTCTATAAATAGATAGAGCAAGCTAACATTGAAAATAATTATCTAATTCAAGATGCATATGTCGGTACTACTCCTAGATCTCGACATTAACTTTGTACCTACATAAGTAGTTTGAGTTTAAGTCTTTTGTGTTTGCGTTTTTTTAGTAGGTATAGAAGTTTGACTTTACACCTGTCAAATCAGTACCTATCTGGGTTTAAAAAACGAACTTTAAGGAGTAAGTTGTTTTTGACGTTTGAAAAGTGCTGATTCTCAGCCTAGTTTGAATAAATGACTTTTGTTTTTTTTTTGTTTACTATGGAAGTGTAATATATAATATTTTCTCATGCACTTAAACACCATTATATAAGTCCCATAGAGTTTTTACTTTACCTCATATCATTATCTATCCCACATAGCCAACTATAGGCGAATCCAGTTTTTAATACTGCAACGTCATTATTTGTCTTTCAGATTGCAGGTAACTTTTTAAGTTAACAGAAATAAACTTTAGTCGAAAACCGGTCGAATGATCATAGCGGTGGCCGCCATTTGCAATCCAATTAATATACTCATTAAACCCTTGATCTTAATATCAGATATAAAAGTTTTCAGTAATATTTTTAGGAACTTATCTCTGGTACGTATTTATTATATGGGCGTTTTAGTAACAAGCGGTTAAAATAAATAATTGATTATTTTTTGGTGCTAAAAGTAACTTATTGATACTTATAATATTGTATTAAATTTATTGGATCATCAAACTGCATGACGATTTCTCTCCATTTTCAGATTATGAGAATTTAGTCTTAAAAGCCGGTAATCAAATGAAAGGGTCTCAATCCAAAGCAGTAAACTTTGACATCGACTGTTTCTAAGGGGCAATTCTCGTAGTTTTAAGAACGTTCACAGCAGTCTCAATCTGTCAAAAATACCTCTAATTTCCCTACATTTTGGTAAGTTTTTGATGTTAAAATTTGTTTGTCGCCGAGATGAGACTGCGACTAGATTTTGAACGTTTTAAATTACGAGAATTGACCTTCAGGTTTGTGCTCGTGATTACCTATTATTTATGTAGATCTATTTTGTTTTATTTTTCTTAATACTAGAGTTAATTATCTTTTTTTATGCACGTATTTCTGTGAGAAATAAACCTATTTTTCTATCTTTCTTTCTAACAGCATCAACGGGCACGATCAGTAACAAATCCTATCATGTCACATTCTTTTGCCCTACGTCTATATCTTATCACACGAACAGATAAAAATCACACCGAATCACATGAACAATAAGATACACCTCACATTACAAAAGTAACAAAAAACAATATCAAATCAAAGGATCGTGATGTGAGACCAATCTCACCAATGGCGGCGAGTCGACCCTCCATTGGCGAGGTGGATGTCACCGGAACCTGTCCTGTGACGTCACACGCCATATAAAAACGTACACTGTGTAATTATGGGGGTATTTGGACGGTCCCTGGCCGAGTTTCTGGGTTACAAGAGAGAATATTTACGATGGGATTGAGGTTTGATTTTGAGCAGCAATTTTAGATGATAAAGCTTGAAAGAATTGAACTTTTTGATTAACTTGGAGTCTGTAAATTACATATTTAATTTGGCAGAAAATTTCATAAGAAGTTCTAGTCTTGATTTTTTCTTGTGGTAGGTACTGTGAAACATTATCATAATTTTCAGGGAGATGTATAACTTAACATTTAAATTACCGCTGTAATTACTCATACCCGCTTATTTTCATAAAACCCGTTGAAACGATATTCCATCAATAGTTTTCTATATAACAGCATTCTATGTAGTCTAGGAGCGGCAGTCATAGGCAAAGCGTTTTGTTTAAAATATTCCTCCCCGTGAGATCATAGATAAAGTGTGAAACCGACATTTGTACCGTTCGCAGATATTCCGATGCGCTGACATACTGATCGAAGTATCGACTGGTCACGAATCAATTTAACATAAAATAAAATTTATTTTAATTTATGATAAAATTATACACGGATTAATTTTAAATCCAATATTTGAGAAGTGTTTTGAATATGCAAATATTTATTATTAAGTCGCGTATTTAATGACAGGTTTGGAGATTGATGTCATAAGTCTGAATATGTGTAAAGTTATACATAAGCGCATTGAATAAAAGTTAAAACCAAATGATTACACAAAAAAACTTTGCATTAGGTACCTACTACAAAAGCAGTCACTCGGTTCCAATTCTAGCGACGTTTTTTAGCTCTCCCTATTTTTAACGTCACAAAAAGATAAATCTCAGAACCCTTGAGTGCATCGTTTCCTGAACAAGTCGTTTTGTCGCTGAGCACATTCCCGAGACGAACGACTTGATTATCATAAAACAGCAGTTTGCTGTCTCCGGGCCAACTCCATTGGAAACCAGCACGTGGCCAGATGCAACATGTTTCCGTAAACAAAATCGATTACAACGTAAGATAACGTTTACAAAACATGATACAATTAATCGAAACGCCAACAATGATTCAATATACGCGTTCTACTTGTAATTGCAACGTTTCTTCATAGTTTCTATCATCAGCTACTTGTATTATAACAAAATGTTTTATTGGTTAATTAAAAGGACTTGGTACAATCTTCGAAAGGTAATAATTTCTTGTAAGGTCTCACTTTTTGTAGTGAATGATATTTTTAAAACAAGTTCTTGAGTAATTACGGCGACGTTTAACTTCAAAATGAGGTTTTGTTATTCTTTATGCACATAGATATATTCAGCTTATTACGAGAGCTGCGATGTTTTGTTCAATGTCACATGTATACTTCAGAAGTGACTAGAGGGGAATTAAATGTTATTAAATCTTATAAGTATCTACCGTTCCGTCCAATTTCCCGTATCTACTAGAGATAGCAGGAACGAACATCAAGTTGATACATTTATTTCTGCCACCCATGACTATTGTAAAATTATTTCCAGTGTTTGTAATCAAGCGAGATACGATCTTGCGAACGACATTCAGTGCTATCTGTGTGATCTCGTGAGTACGTCACTTGCTGCGCCCGCGCCACCGGCAGCGAGGTGTCGCTCTCTTTGTTCCTAAGCCCACAATGTTGCTGGCATTATACGTAATTATTATAATGATTTCTGAGTAAGCGATTAAAATTTATGTGGGGTATACACTTGATACGTACATGGCCAAATGATATTAATGCTTCGGTAAACTAATGTGCAGTAAGCAGGCTGTTTCCATGTTCCCTTCCTAATAAGTCGTTCAACTTGATGATTTTATTGAACTGCTGAATAATTACGCACGGTTATGTTTAGTACTTCATAAATATGATTTATTTTAAATGGCTTCATACTTCGATAACGATGTAGCATGATTTGATGGAGTGGACTTGGTAAAGTTGAAGAGATAATATAAAAGTGCTAGATACAAATGAAAGCGTGTTTATTTATTTGAAACACATTACCTAGGTATTAAATTAACTGTTAAACTTTAACCCCCTTACTAACAGACGTATTATCAGATGAATAGTTACACGCCGATTTCTCTCTTTCAGTCGTCAGTAATTTGACTTTCGAAAGAAGAAGACAAAGCGTTGTGTAACTATACAGACGCTATACGACGTTTATTAGTAAGGGGATTAATAATAAAATTTAAAATACACACATCAAAAGTGTCTAGGGATCAACATATATTTTTGCAATAACTTTTCTCCTGATTGATATTAATTAAAATTTTCTTTAAGGATTCATCAAATAAAGTGTTTTCGTTTGTCACAGTAACGATAAACCAAGTCACCTTTGCATTAATAAAGAAATTTGCCATTTTCCTAATAAAGGGATTTTTGACATTTGAACCACTAACACAAAAGTTCGAAAAAAAGACTGAAATAACAGTTTTCTTTAAAATTTTATTGGGTAACTTAAACAAGTAATAATCCGTGTTTCTACCGCGAACACTAACAACACAAGAACATCGGTTTGGCATACTCAAAATGAGTTCATCCAAATCACGCTGTGGAATGGCCGCCCATGTTCGTTGCAACAACAAAAAAAGGTCTTCTTGCGACTGGATACCCTCCATATTCGGCAGAGCTCTTCTCTGTAGCATATCCCATGCATGCTCAATCGGGTTCAAGTCTGGCGACTGAGCAGGCCAGGGCAGGACATTGATGTTAGCTGCGGCGAGAGTCTGTCTTACAACTCTTGCGGTGTGCGGTCGTGCATTATCATGCATTAACTGAAATAAGGGACCGATTTGCACTTGTAGAGGAACGATGACGTCTGATACAATCGTCTCAGCATAAATTTGAGCGTTGAGGTTGCCTCTGATCCAAATCAACTCAGTTCTTCCGCCGATCCAAATACCCGCCCATACCATGATGGTTCCACCACTATAAGGATGGACTTCCTGGCAGGATTTTAATCGCTGTTGGCGTCCAGGGGTTCTCCAGTGTCGTATACGTCTTGTATCCGGTCTCATACCAAAACGAGACTCATCAGAAAAGCACACGAAACGCCATTGTTCTTCTGCCCAATTTCTGTGTTCAAGAGCCCATTGATATCGAATCCTACGATTGTGCATTGCTATAGGTGGTACCCGTAGCGGTCTTCGGGAATGAAGGTTCACTTCATGCAAGCGGTTTCTGACTGTTTGGTCGCTAATTAAGTTCCCTGAAGAATGATGAAGCCTCACGGCTAACATCATGGCGGTTATTGTTGGAGCTCTTCGAGTTAAGATTTGAATGTATCGGTCTTGTCTCCGTGTGGTGCAGCGATACCGTCCTCCATGGCGCTCAGCCACGGTACCAGTGCTTCGGTAACGTGTCCAAAGTCGACTGATAACACTCTGACTTGTATTCAGAGCTAAAGCCACAGTACGTTGCCGGGAACCAGCTTCTATCATTCCCACGGCTCTGAGCATTTCTTCCCTGCTTAAATGACCTCGCCGCTCTATAATAACGTTGGTTTTAATCAGTAGTAGGGAAACAGTAGCACTAATAATGTCTTCAATGCGTTGTATGTTTTTATAGGGAAAATATTGACAGCTGATTTTCATCTTTTACTCGAATTTGATTCACAGTTCCTGATTCAAATTATGAAATGCACCAAAAAGGATCCATATAAAGGAGATGGCAGTTTTTGGCATTGCTAATTTTGGAAAGGTACAGAATTCAAAGCTATTTTTAAAAAAAGCGCTTATTTTTATGTATTGATAGCCAGATTAACTTTATTATTGAGAATTGGGATTAAATCTCGTTAAATATGAGTAAGTTGAGCAGCCGGAAACAAGGCTTTTTGGACTTGTTATACTATATGACAGTGTTGTCATGGCAAACAAACAAACATGACTCTTTAGAAGATACCACAGAGTACTTTTTGATAGACTAAGATGACACACAAAACTTCACAAGTCACATTCGCTCGCTCGGTACTATTTTGTGCTGGTGTGAATGTTTTGTGTGCCCAAAGTTTTACGTGGATTTTTACAACGACCTGGGTTGCTTTTGGATTTCGAGGACTCCTACCTTTCTGAACGACTGTTGCTAGACTTGGACCTCGACGTTTCCTATATGCTTAGATTATTATTTTATTATTATTCTTATTGATTATTATTATTCCTATTATATGCTTAGATTCCGATAAGTGAGTCTCTAGAGTCTCCTGAGTTTTCTGTGACTACTGAGTTTAATTAAAACTGACCGAGTATCTACACTTGAAACTGTCATTAGGTTTATGATCAGTGGCACAGAGTACTTTTTGATAGACCAGTGGGTAAATCATTGAACTAAACAAACTTCAACAAGTAGTTATTTATCATTTTTGAAGTCATTACAAAGCATAATTAGCAATATGTTATGCATACAATAAACATTTATGCGTTAAAATAGTAATAGAGGTAAAATAACCTATTAAAGTATAAACATTAATGCACTTAACCTCACTTTTACAAAAATTAAGATTTCTCTTTAACCCCATTGTTATTATTTTTTATTTATTTTTTTAACAAAAGCTCATAATATTCCCTATCAAACCATGCCACTTTTATTTCTGTGGAAACTAAAAAAGTTTAATGCCAGCGTTCTATGAACTTCTGCCATTCTCCTTTATAAAATCATAAATTTATTACAAAGCCACATCTCAATCTCAAGAAATCCGCATAAAAATGCTTGATCCCTAGACACTTTTGATGTGTGTAGGTACAATTACATGACATCTATCAATCCTTACAGGGTCCATATTTTTGTAAGTAAGCTTTAAGCCCTGGTAACATCTTTTTTACAATATGGAATGCAATAAATGAATATTAATATGAACAAATCTCATTTTCAGTATCAAAACCTTTTTTAGATACTGGTATATTTTCAAGATTCTAGAAATGTAGAAGAAATCGTTACAGATGTTATTTCGATAGTAAAATTAGACCTTGTTGATCATCGGGGCAATTGTGTAAAACATTATCAATTGGAATCGGTTTCATTTTGACAGTTCAACAACATTCATTGCGTTGTTTACGTGTTGAGCAAACAAATTTTTCGAACTTACCTATGAAGCAATGGATTAGCAATTTGCTTCAAAATGATTCAGATGCCGATTGATAGTGTGTTACGCAATTAAGTAGGGTGCATGTTGTTCACGTGTTGACCTACTGAAAAAATCACAATAGGCACTCTTCCATACACCGATATGTAAATCAGAACACATAATCATCCTACCCTATCCACCATGAACACAGTCGCTGATCCCCATGCAGCATGTCAGTTTCCACATCATTTAACCCCGCGAACAGTTTCCTACGCACTCTGCTTTGACATTTATATTCGCACTTTTTCTTCGCTCCTACGAGTTTACGCTGTTATTCTATTTTTTTTTAAATTGTGCACCGTGAGAACAATGTTATGTAGCTTGTACCTACTGATGCTAGTTGTACTTGTAGAGTTTACGCCTTCTAAACTATAGCTGTTTTTTGTATTACACATAAAATCATGGTTGTAGATTTTCTTTTTGCGTGTCGTAACACTCATGTTAAACTACCACTCATCTATAAATAGTTCAACTGGAAAGATATGATACATTGATAACTTTATGCAATGAAGTTAAGGAAAAAGTACTCGTTTTATATCTAATATTTTACTCGTATCACTTAACTATAGAAAAAAGAACAAAAACGCACAGGCGCGCGTTAGTGTCCTTTTTTCTATAGTTTGTTGCATAAAATTCAAAATGTACCAATTAAAATCGTGCGAATTGACTTAGGTATAAGCCGAATAACACACGCCAAAGTTTATTTCCTGTCTATAAAGACAGACAATAAAAAATATTTGAAATAAATCATTACTGCAAATATATTTTGCGAATCGACATGCCCAGTGAAAGAACAAGCATCGTTCTGCAACACTCACATTTCAACTCGGCTCAAAGATCACAACAGTAGGTCGCAACAATATAACAGGTTGCCAGTGCAGCGCCTCAGGTCACGATTAAGTAACCCTTCCTTCATTCCGTCATCCCACTCAGCAAAATCGAAGAAAATAAAAAGGTCAGTGGAATGACGAGACAAAACCTTCAATTAAAAAGACAGCAGTTATGGCTGTACAAGGGTCTTTTGGTACGTGGCAAAAATGTGAACTAGCGACGCCTTCTTGTTTTGCCAATACAATTTATATGACAATTTCACAAATGTTTACCAACAAGCCGTGTTGGCCCACTGGTATCAGCCCTGACTTACGAGTTGTAGGTCGTGAGTTCGAACCCAGGCAGACACTTTACTTTGTGTAAGTATTTAATTTCAACATCACTGCTTGCAAAACGGTGAAGGAAAACATCGTGAGGAAACTGACATGTCCTATAACCAAAAAAATTGAAGACATGTGACGTCCACAGACCCACACTGGACCCGCTAGGTGGATTACGGCCCACTCCCTCTCACAGACAGGAGGCTTGTTTCCCAGCGGTGGGAACATTTTAGGCTGATTACGTTTACCAATAACGCCCCCCTGTCAATGTAATTCAGGCGCCAAAAGATCCTTGTCAAACTGTGTATATATTGTGGTAAAGTACTCAAGTAATGGGACTTTTCTGAATGAATCTAGATCGACTTGTGTCCGCCCGTCATCGCCTGCGCACTGTCTTCGACTCTTCGTCACGCAAGTCGCGACTCACGCGCCGCGCCTCAAGCGCGACGATTATAATTTCGAGCGCCGATCAACATGAAAATGAAGGTCCATAAATTTATTAGACATAGTGTCGGCTCACTGGCCTGGGGCTCGCATTATATAAAATATGTCAAGAATTAAGCATTATCATACTGAGAATATTTTTACGCGGATAAAAATAATGTAATCTGCCGCAATCGCGATGGAACTCACAGATATTGTGTTCGAGATTATCTGTTGAGGATCTGAGCAGCTGAAAAAAGAGTTATCTGATTAATTTATTGTTTTAATGTAATTTTGGGGGCTAGAGTTTTCTAGGGAACTTTGGTGGTGCTATGTTTTAAAACCTTCTTAAACTTGTAGTATCTAGCTATTATAATTTATACCTGAATACCTAAGTATCATTTGAAAATTATAGATTACCAATTATGTCATCAGAATGCTGTCCACGTACGGTATTTAATGTTAATAGGCGTCATTGAGTGACCTGGTCACCGTGAGATCAGCATGCGCAATTTTCAGATACGAGTTTTTGATCCTAAACAGAGATATAGCGCCCACGTCCACCGCGAGAGCAAACTTATAAAATGTAAATTTATTGCACGATATTTTACATGAATTCAAATTGGCGGCAATATATCGCTTGCCTTTATATTACATCACGTAATTATGCCGCGCACAATTATTATAATTTTCCTATAATCTCGCCCGTGAGGACGTGCGAAAAAACGTTTTTTAAAGGTAATTCACACTGATTTATGGTCTGTACAGAGGATTCATTAATTTATCAAACAATCTGTAAATCAACCATTTTAAATAATGCCTTGCGCGTAGACGACGTTTGTAGTGAAAAGGTCATTAAGCCGGCGAGTAATTATAACGTAAACATCTGCATCCACAACAAGTGGTCACGGAACCGACTCCGGCGCAGCTCCACGCATCTAATCAACGGTGATTCATCTAACGAAATACAAAAATTAATTATATACTCTGTTCTCAAATCTTACCTGAAATCGTGCTTTTAATTACAAGCTACATGCAATGATTTATCGCAGACACACGTGTTTCGATGATTTATGTAATCTATCTCAAGAAAAAACTTAAAAGAAAGAATATACACTAGTGATAACGTTTTCGTAGACAAACGCGCTATTTGTAAAACTATTAAATATCTGTCATTAAAACTATTAATTACAAAGCGTAGAATCGCAATTGAATTTCCAAGATTCCGAGTCCTCGCGTCGTGCGCGTGAAAGTGGACACCTTTCACATAACTAGCTTTAATTAAATCTATGGCTGTAATTATGTCCTTTGCCCCATTTGTTCGGCTGGAATTATTATACATAATTACAGGCCACGATGTCTTTGAAATCCAACGTCTATGCTACTGAATACGTGATCGGCTAAATTATTGCTCTATTCGGGTTGGTACGATGGAAACTAATTCTTAGATTTTAAATTTTTGATCAAATAACACCTGAAATAAGCTTCAGCGGCATGAATAGTATCTAATAGGCTGATAATTAAAGGCGGTGATTAAGGCGTGGTCCGTCCACTTAACTTACATATTCCCATTTCATGGTATTCTGAAATGTATTAGAATTTGTTAATATCTTTGTCGCCAGTGAAATGTCTATTACTGTATTTAGTTTTACACAACGTTTTATTGTAAACCGAATTTATAATAGGTTACACCTTCAGGAAAATAATTTAAACATTCTTTGAATGCAGAGGAGAGAAAACCTCGTCATTGAACGTGACACGAATTTCATCAAACTAGGTCATGTTACATTTCAATCAAACCGTAATCCTCGTCGTGTGTGTCTCAGATAAATTCGTCCCCGTCTGTAGTCACCGAGATCCTCGCTCTTGACTTAATGTGACTTTTATTACTTCGCTTCCAGCCTCATTGTGCTCCCCTCCTCGGCTGAACAAACAGAACCTTTCAGTTGTCTCCTTTCAAACCAGCTGTTACACGTTTATGTCACTTTAATACTTTTCTTAGTAAATGTTTAACATTCGAAGTATTACTTTGAATGATGTATTGGTATGAAAGGGCTTCGTGGCAGACGTGAAAAAAGTTTTACGACCGGTTCCGAACCTGAAGATAATTTTCTTGTGATACCTACACAATACAAGTAATAGTAAAGTGTTGTTTTATTGTTTAATTTTCCGGAGTTTAATATATCTTACTTTTAAACAGGGTACATTGACGCACAACTTGTTACCAGGGATTCAGTACATGATTCTGAACCTGCGTTGAAATTTTTGTAGCTCTGCCATACATTTTGATCGCGTAGGTAGGTACTGTAGGGATTTGACCTCCTTGCGAGACAGGCCACTAATATTTGAAGGCATATTCGATTCGAACGTTCAAGCATGTGTCGTTGAGAGTCACAGGTTTGAGGCATAAGAAATAAGATGAAATAATTATATGAATACCTATGATAAAAGACTCCGGAATAATCACACTAATATTATAAAGGCGAAAGTTTGTGAGTGTGTGTGTGTGTGCTTATATGTTTGTTACTTCTTCACGCCTAAACCACTGAACCGATTTAGATGAAATTTAGTATAGAAATAGTTTGAGTCCCGGGGAAGGACATAGGATAGTTTTTATCCCGATATTCCCACGGGATCCACACTTATGCGGGTGAAACCGCGGGGCGCAGCTAGTATCTTATAACAGTCTTATCGGAGTTTAATTCAGTAGAATAGCTCCCATCTGTAGCTAACCCTAGGAGAGTCAGCAAGAGACACTATAGTACCTACCTTGCACTTTTCTATGAAACAGCAGATTTTTGTTTGATAACCCACTTAAAGTTTCTACACCTGGGGGGGACTAGAATCATGTATTGAATTCAGGGTTTCAGCTTGCGCGTAGATGTTCCTGTCAGCCTGTATAGCTCTTTGTATATTTTTATTCGTAAAGGCCGCAGCAATCCGCTGGATACGAGAAGCATAGGACCCGTCGATGTGGCCGTAATTGGGGGCCTTTATCTGAATAAAGGCCCCCAAGTACGGACGGGTACGGGTAGTGGACGTCTTTCAGCTGAATTGATGATGACGATGACATTTTTAACAGCTTCCACCACATGTCCTGAAATAATGTTATTGATTTCCTCAAATATTTATAAAGTAGTCATTAGCACAAAGCCCTAAAACCCCGTGGAGTAGATTATAACTGTCCGCAGGTACAAAACAAACAATGGTTGATGCCCCCATGCGGAGGCAAATCAGCCATATGTTGTGTTGCGTCAAGTATAATGGGGGTGAAGGGGAGGTGACCGGCGTCATTCATCACACGACCGCAAATAGCAGGCGTTTTCATTTTCACTGTACTGAGGTAAAAAGGCATTGTTTCGTTACGCACTCTGCTGGTTCCGTAGATTTTTGGCGAAGTAGAGCATATTTTTGAAAAGCGATTTCTATTTTATTTTTATTTAGTGAAAACCAAGGAATCGAAGTTGAAAATTGAGGATAAAGTAGGTATGTAACCTATCTAGCAATAAAATGTTGTTAAAGAAGTTTCGGGGATAACAACACATACTTAACCGTTTACCTTTTGTTATATGATGAGAAAAATGTTAACTGAATTATAGAAAAGGAAAATAGAACATGACTTACTTACTCTTTACTATGTCCACCAAATGAATAAGCAGGCAAGAGAAAGAGAGAAGCATCTGTTTCTAAATTGATTAAATCAATTATAACAACTCTGTTTTCATTTGTACCTAGAGGTGAAAAGGTATTATGGGTACAGAAAAGAATATAGTTGCTACCAGATTATGAGTATTTTTATCCCACGAAGCGACGCGCGCTCTACTTGTGGTTAACTAGTGTACAGATACGCTGTGAGTGTGTGTGACAGCGCAGGAGGCTTCGGTACCGTCCGAGACAATGGGGAGGTCGGAAGTGTGTGTGTTATGTGCTGACAGCACAGCGTGTTTTTACACATGGTTACCACAAATAAAGCGCTCGTCGCTTCGTGAGATACAAATACATACCTCTATTGATGATCAATTCGTACTTAGGTAGATACCTATATTAGTTTGGTTTTGGTGAAGTTTATCTCGTCTAGTATCTTAGAGTAATAATGAACAAGGTCCTCACGCAAACCTCATTGTCTTTATGACGTCACAATTGGTATTGTTACAGCAGAGTATTAAATCATAATACCTACATCACGGAATATTATGATGACGTTCTGTCTGTTAACAGGTGATTAATTGCAATCATCATTGTATAAAAGGGTAATTATGAAAATATTTTTCTTAATGTAAGATTTCCTAAGGCAGCATTCCATAAGCAATATGATATTTTCAATGCACAGAGGTTGTAAGCGTCATGTGATATATGCGCATACATATGAAATATTAAAGGATAGAGAATATCTATGTCAGAAAACATCGATACTTCTGCATACCCCTTTATAGAAGATAGGCGTAAGGGTCACGTACATATTCGATCTAAACGGTACCCTAAAAACGAAAGTCGCACGCCCGTCCGATAAAGCCGTTAACGCTTTTCGCCATAGTTTTTTTCAACAAACATGTGAAATGCAATATTTTACACAAAGGGGAGTTTGTGGTCGTAATGATGGGCGAGTAATATTCCTCTTCCGCCCTGCATTAGGTAATGAACCTTAATTGGTTTATTAAGGCTCTCTTTGGAACACTCTTGAGTGTGAAATGCATTACGATTTATTGTCGAGTCACTTCCTGTATCTCAGGGATCGAGTGCTATTCGATATCGATTTGATAGAATGAAAATATTGGGCTGTAGCACTTAAGTTTAACGATGTTGGCATGAAAGTTTCAAATCTCCACCAGTGATTTATCGTCAAGTGCAAATTGTTTGAAATCAAAATTTATGGTCGAAGATTTGCTCGCTGATAGGCAGCCTAAATCACCGACCCGATTGAAATGACCTTCAATAAAGCAACGATGCTACTTAACAGATCGAAGAACCTGCATTGTAAGTCACGATCTCTAACAATGAAAAATACAGCTAAGATTGTGGCTATGATTGATACAGCTAAGTTGTTGATGAAATGAAGGGGGAGATTGGTAATTTATGAAGTAGCTACTGTGAAGCTACTCAGTCATAGACCTAGCAAAAGGAAATCTAAGATTTCTAGACTATATAAGTACATCCCATGCCGATTTCGGCTACGGTGACTGTTTTTGTTTCCGACGATTTTATTTTGGCTGTAAAGGTTCTAGGCTATTCCTAATTCTAATATGCTAAACTTCAATCGGTAAATCAAGCTGGGGTAGGCTGACAGTCAGCTGCACCGTTCAATCGATCACGTTAAGCTACGCTTGCCATGGTCCGTGGATGGGTGACCTTACCATCTTTACATACCAAGACCCTTCCATGTCTCGGAAAGCACGTTAAGCCGTTGGTCCCGGCTGTCATTCGTGGATTTTTGTCAGTCGTTACGGGTCGTCAGAAGCCCGAAAGTCTAACAACCAGTCTTGCCAGGGATATCGTATTACCCAGTAATTGGGTTGAAGAGGTCAGATAGGCAGTCGCTCCATGGTAAATACTGGTATCCAGCTACACCTGGTTAGTCTGTAAGCCAACCCCACCATAGTTGAGAAAAAGGCTAAGCAGATACGATATAGGTACGATACGATCATCATTCATAGAAATCTATTAATTTTCTCTTGTAATTTTCAGCAAAATCTTGAAATCTGAAAAACGAAAATTCTGTTTTATTTTTCCTTGTCCTTCAGTGCGTTTCTAGCAGTTTAAAAAAAATCCTTTGTTCTATCCGACCTGTCGATTAAACATTTTTCTCACTACTGCGGGAGTTCAATCAAAATGAATAATTCGTCGAATCCCCTAGCTGCGTCTGTCCTCTGTCGTCAGTAAAACGAGACGGTTGCTAGGCACAAGCGCGGGTGCGGGCGCGAATTAATTTCGCCACAATTACTCGGTCGCGTTACTAATTGAGACATCAAAGAGTGGCGACTGACGGTCGCCGCCATACCCTCGCACTTTGTTGTCACTCGCTGTATTTTAATGCTCGAGGATAGAATTTGTGGTTTGGTTTCATGTTTGCTCTTTTGTTTCGTAGTTACCTAATCTAATTTAAAAGTTTGTCTAAAATGCCTTATAAAGAAAAACTTTGTTTTAATAGTTTGCAAAGCCTAATAGTTAGCTACTTCAAGTTTTATAGCCTGAAAATGATTCCATTAGATTGGTTTAACTTTTTTGTCCACGAATGGTAAAAACATAATTATGGACATGTTAATTGCTGAAAAACAAGGAAACATGGACATTATGAGGCTATCTAATATGCTATTCTGTTTGCTGACACACGACAAATCGTCATTACAAATAGCCACAGATTAAAACTGCACTTACCCACGTTTGTTAAAGCTTGCTGATAGACTTACCAACCTATATGTACGTGGTACGTGGCTGGGTGTAGGTGTGCTCATATTGAGCCCATTAAGGTGGTCGACGCACTGTTTGCACTGGCCGACCGACCGCAATATGGGGTCACCTGATAATGGCTGCGTAATTACGCCACCATTACAGGCCCGGCTGCATGCACAAACACCGCACTTCTTGTTACACGATCAAATGTCTCAGACGTGACTCGTTGCTACCAATACAAGCATTATCTAGATTCCAAATAAATTATTCACAAGCGCGACCGGCGGGCGCCTGCCTGTACTCACCTCAAGGGCAAAATAAGTTGCGTTCGCGACTGCGTAATATTTAATAGCTGCACCTATCTCAACGAACCTTCAAAATCAGCCGATTCATTACTGAGTTAACACCAATAAGTTTTGAATAACACGAGACACGATTTCCGAAAGAATCGATAAAATGAAAATTGGTGCGATCAAAAAGCCGAAGGTGTCGGCTGGGCATTAATGGTCTCGACCACATCAATAACGACGCGGGCCGCGTGTGGGAGTAGTAATGTGATGCAGTTGTTTGTCGTGAACATAATCATAGTTTACAAAATAGCACATTCACTGAACTGTTTGTTCGGCTGATGGAATTTTAAATTAGGTACATTTGTAAAGTCGAAAGTTTTAGCGATTACGACTGCGGGTAGTCTGACAGCGGTGCCCGTCAAGATGTTTGCGAGGGAACAATCGATCCAGCTCTCCGTACAATTTGCGTAGTGGCAGCTCCTCCGGCAATTTGTGTCCGTCGCCTTCGCCTGCCGTTACTCGGTAAACGCTACTGGAATATTGTGCAGCCTGTGGTTGAGTTCCCACTTTTAAACGCACAGTCGTCCGGACGAGTGAGATACATGCTAATTATGGGCAATTTTCAAAATCGATCGCCGAGCTTTTGCCCTGCTTGCGGCTTCCTGCGTTCGCTCGTTCTCGAGAAAACGTAAGCAAACACTCCACTTGAAATACCTGCTTTAGACATTTATTTGCGGTTAGGTTTACTCGTTACATATAGTTGTATGTCAGAGTTCTGAACCGACGGTGGTAATAGTCTTGTTTGAAAAGCAAGAACCTATAAAATCTATCCAGAAGTGACTTACAAAAGTGAATTATGAGTGTCCGAACAGAGGCTCGCTGTAGCTACCATTTAATAAAGGTATCATCGAGATATCGACGGTTTGATCTGATGACTGGTTGCGCAATAGCGAGCGCAGTTAGATCGAATTATCGAGCGATCGATGGCTTCTAGATTGCATCTCAATAATCCTTGTCCGAGATATCGCTCCAGATTGCGGTACGAGCGTGCGTCTAGCTACTTTCCGTCTTCCTGAATCCAGTATAATGAAAAGCTGGAACACGTTACACGTCTTGGAGTATTCGCTGCTATTTTTGATTTAAGATGAGTCGTGCTCTAATAATGGCATGCATTTAGAAGGATATTAGGTATGCGTCTCGGTCGGCGATGTCGTTGAGACTGCACGCCGGTGACCGTCGGGACGCGGTAATTGATGACGTCGCGGGCAAGCGGTGTCCGCCCATTTTCCGTCAATTTTCGTCACTTGAGTGATGGTAGAGCGTCCCGCCCACGGCGGCGCACCCGCGACCCCCGCGCGCCTCCCCGGAGAGTCCCGCGAACGGCACGCGCCGCGCTAAATTTAAATGGGATGAACTTGTAACGGGCGGCCGCCGTCAAGGAATGTAACCGGCATGATACGTTAATCATACATTTGTGACAGTAACATTCATTCTGAGACTTCGGCGAACCACCACAAAAAATTCGACATTGAAGATTTTCTATTTGTCTCGTCATGTGTCATGTGAACGGATTTAATCTGTAACTTGTGGATAGTATGGGTGGTGTTCATATTTAATAAATAAATGAACATAGTTACTCCACACGACTATATTGTGACAGCCCCGAATCTTCTGAAATAAAGAAGCCCCCCTTTAGTGTCATTGTTTCCCTCGCGGTGCAAAGTCAGCTATAGACAAAGCCACCTAATTTCCCCTGCAGTAACAAAGGCCCATGGGGATATAAATAAGGTGGAGCACTTAATGAACACATAAACTGAAGAGAGGTAGTGGACCGGGAGACAACTGGTTGCCATGACAACGCCGAGATGAGAGCTATCAAGAGAGGAATTTCATTGTTTGCGACTCCGAGATTTGTCAAGAGTCGAGATATTATGGCACTGAAATCTTCTTTAAATACTCAGACAAAACAAAAAAATACTGATAAAATCATTTTCTATTGTTTCTTGAGACCAAAGAGGTGCATTTAGAAACAATTTTCCGAAACTCAACCCATAGAAAGGTCCAACGGGGCTCTAAAGCTTGCCTACAAACATATTCACGAGCAACAGCTAGTACCTACTCGTATTTGATAAATCAAGTACACAATCCAATGTTGAAATACATAAATTATAATTTCATTACACATACCTAATCTACACGTGTACAGTCCAATTAAAGAAGCTCATATCATAGGCGCCATTGTACAGTCGAGAACTGTAGTCATGCAAGATGTTTTTGCTGTGTTTTGACTTAAAACAATCAATAAGACAGTCGTAGCCGAGAGTCTGATGGGCCACATCATGCGATGCCTGTGCGCACGTGTTCCTTTTTATTACGCCTATTATGTTGTCAGATGAAAAAATATTAAGTATATTTAAGTGTTGCTATTGTTTTTTTTTTTTATAATTGCTCGGAGGCATTGACATCGTTTTCGTGGTGTCTGAATATATAGGCAACGGGTTATTCAAAAAAGTTTGGAGAGTGTAAGTTTCTTAAAAATATTGGCAGGTAGGTACTAAGAGTTGAAATCTACGAGTACGAATTACACGGAAATCTTGACAAACAACATACAAAATGCTGTTTTGATTTGAAACGGCGATTAAAGACTTGGGCTGTTGCAATTGATAGTTTATAAACAGCTGCTTGGTATACTCTGCTTTTTATTCACAGAACAAAACTGTAATCTGCATAGTTACATGTAATTATAGGCAATATAACCGCTTCACGTCATCCAAATAAAAAACAAAGTGTAAAACTGAGTTACATTGGCATAAATCTGTGTTGAAACAAACAATTGTGGGATTGCGATGCAAAGTAATTGGTGTTGATAGGCGATTTCGTAAAATTGTTGCAAGCTAGTCAGCCAGCAATTATAAGTCAACAATAACACGTTGTCAATGAGTAATTGAAGGTATCATAACGTCTTTACATAAGTTCATTATATATCGGTAATCGCGTATAAAGTGGACGTTTAATGTCGCGTGCACACTCGGTGATTTATGAAGCTGCGTGCCGCGGACGGCGCGACTGATCTGCGGGACTATCGCGAATAACAGTTGCTTTTTTTACTTTGAATCTTCACTTGAAAGATTCCGACGTCATTTTTAATAAAAGATGGCTTGTTTTGTTGATTTAGTAACACTGACAGATAGATAGCGTGCTTCTATTAGCACTTTGGAGTTAGTCGTTTTGATAAAGGGTATTTTTTAGGAGACTGCTATTTCCACATGAACATTTTAAACACGCGAATTTACAACTTGAATCAAGTAGTCAGCGTTTCGCCGGTCGGAGGAAAGATTTACTGTCCTATTTAATTCACACACAACTTTCTCGAAGATAAAACATATTTTACACTTTATGTTCCTATAGTCAATACAAACAATGTCCCAGCCGGTGTAGTGCTGAGACAAAGCGTGATATCACCGCGACTGGTTGACGCAACCGCGCCGGGCAGTAAATCGCAAGGCGGGGCAGTCGATACAGCCGATACCGCTGTGATTTACCTAACAAATAATAAAGGAACGCATCCACCAATCGAATGGCTCTTATCGATAATTAATTCCGTTAATCCACACCCGATGTTAATTAACTCCGTGAGAACACGATACGAAAGCTGAAATCTAATTTAACGTTGATTGGTGTTGTGGATGGTAGGATAATCTAATCGGTTATCTTTACAGCCGCTATGAACACTACAAGATGTTGAAAATGCAGGTAATATCTTTTATAGTTAGGTACATTGCGGAGGCGCTTTCCTTTGATTGAAACCCTCAAACATTTTAACAAATTATTTAAAGCAATAATATCGAGCACCTCTTTGTCATAATTACGTAACCCCAAGCGAGGTTTGATGTACTTACATAAAGGCGTCTAAACTTCACCATTACTGACCACTAATCGAAAAACGCTGAGAGGCAACTTCCACAAAACCTCACAAAGAGTCCCGAGGCTAAAAGTCCGAAGAGGGACTCGCGACAAGCGGCGGCGTCACGCTGCCTACACACGACGGAAACGCTCCGCTCATGCATTATTCAAAAGCGAAGGCAAATACAAATAAATAGGCACGAAATAAATACAAACAGGCTGAATGGAGCCACGGCGGTGGGCGGGGCCGCGCGACATAAATATCGCTCGGCCTGTCATAAGACCGGCGGATATCTGGCCGGGCTATTTCGGACGAGACGCCTTACCCGCTTGTCCTACGAACGTACTCGTACGAGGCGAGTTCGACTTTTATAATACCGCACTAACATTCGTGGAATTATTATCGGCAATAAATTTCGCGCTTGACAAATATCCACATAATTGTTGGGTTGATTTATCTCGTCTTTTAATCAAATATCGACGATTATAGTCATTTTATTTAATCGTGGAGCTAGACAAATCGCATATTGATAAGGAATGTGACTTTAATCGTGTTTGAAATAAATAATAACAAATTATTTATACCGAAGAATAAATTATTATCACAAAAGCATTAATATTTAAATCCAACTAAGTCCTTTTTTAAATCAAGACTTTGGGTATCATTGTACGGTCAGTAGTCTAAAAAGGAAAGCAATTGAATTTTGTAGGCAAAAGCCCTACAGTTGAAAGTAAGTACTTGAAAGTCTACATTACACTATAGCGCTACGAGAGGTTTCTTATTGATCTCTTTCAGAACAACCATACTTGTCGATATCCTTAAAAAACTGGGCATTTTGGATAAATACCACATAATAGTGTTCATAATAGTTTATAATTATAATTTATGTATACCTAGTTTTAGCTTTGAACAGTGGTGGCCAAGTGGTAACGGCCCCGACTTTCATGTCGTAGGAAGGAGGTGAGTTCAAACTCGCACATTACTTTGTGTAGGTATTTTATTTCATCACTACGTGAAGGAATACATCGTGAGAAAACCATACCATTAAATGTAAGGTCCCGTAGTATTGGTACCTTACACTTGTAGTATTAAGTAAGAAGTGGTAAGTAAGTACTTGGAGTTAGGTGAGTCGACGTAAACACACACAGATCTCCTAGAATCAAAAATTCGAAGGCAAACATTTGACATCCACCAACCCACACTGGGGCCGCGTAGTAGATTATGGCCCACTCACTCTCACAGAGAGGGGGCCTGTGTCCCAGCAGTGGGAACACTATAGGCTGATTATGCTATAGCTTTAGTAATGACACCGCATTTTAACATTTTAGTAAACAGTTTGCATGGCGTTGTGGCTGCAGCTTAGTTGTGGCGTAACCGTGGCGTAGCAGCCGCGTAGCCGGGACGTAACGGTGGTGTAGTGTACGGTTAGATTCTGTTTATAATGCAAAGTAAACAAACTTAATTTAAATGTTTCATCGATCAGCTCGTTAACCACGCGATCAAAATGTAGATATACTTACCGAGAATATGAATAAAAAATATTTGCAAAGACAGCCGCATGCTCATCAAGTTAGAGGTTGCAATTTAACAAAATTAAAACATAAGCTGAGTAAATAATAACATGGCCTGTAGGCTGTACCATCAGCATTGCCGTACGTACCTCATCAGAAGTTTCTTGACTATTCCCGGCACGAAGTCACACATGTTCAATATCGGTTCGATAATAGCATTTTAATTTTACTAAATTATATTGTTTTAATGGAGAACAGGATTGTTTAATCAGTCGCAGCTGCTTATGTCACACTGGGTTATTACGCGGACGGGAGAGAGGTTATTATGTATGCAATATTTATCTTGGGCATGCGTGCGCGCAATGCTGGGTACGCGAGTTTACGCGACGTGCGCCGATCGCGGTTCGTCCACTCTCCGCCTTAAATTGCGTGCAATTTATTGCTCAAGGGCCACATTAAATTATCGTATAATAATTTACAAACAATTATTTCATCAAAACTATAATGACGGTCACAAGTTAAAATCTCAATGCGTACGTTGATGACATCACGTAGATGATCAGTTGATTACGTCATAGGTTCTTGTGCAAGCTGCGTCATCATAAGTATATGCTAGAAAAAATAAAGAACCCCAATCCTTTTTCGTTGCCGCCGAGGCCGGTCCAGGAAGAGGTGGCGAGACGATCTAGACGCATACCGCAAGGGTTGGATCGAGGTGGCTCTAGACAAGGATGCCTGGAAGAATTTGGGGGAGGCCTTTGCGGGAAAGCGTAGGAAATAAAAAAATAAAAACAAATAAGTAACCATTTTTGAGAGGGCATATAATGTTATGGCTTAGCCATTGGACCCTAGATTCATGCAAACAGCGAAATTGCAAGTTCGGAGCTTTCACGGGTTTTATATAACTATAAACTAATGAAGAAGCCTGTCTGACTTTTAGTAGCCACTAAAAGTCAAACACATTATGTTGAAGTAGGGTACTATACAGTGTAAAATATATCTTTTGAGATTGTTAATACACGTACTTATCTTAAAATTTGCATGTCGTTTTTGATGATGCAATCAAGTGTACCTGTGTAGCTTAATTTACTACTCAAGATATTAAAATTTTAATGCCCTTAAATTCAAGATATTCATCACTATTTACAAGAGCGAAACAATTTCAGCAAAAAATTAAAACAAAAACCAATTTTGTGGTTCTTTAACGTTGACTAATGGAATATAATTGGCAGGTAATTTGCGGAATATAAAATTTTAATTGAAACCCTGAGTCAATTTCGCTATATCCCGGTAAAAAGCTCAGCGTCGCCCACTTGTCCGCTGCTCGTAAATTGCGCGAATCGCCATAAATTGCATAAAATCGCCAATTACAAGGATAATGTCGGGAGCGAGGGCGGCGGCGCTGGCGCAGCGCTCCGCCGCAAACACGCGCTTGCGATCTTACGACGTGCCAAAACCAACTCAATCCACTACCTCTTTAGGCTCGGATAGATCGCCACAGTAATGCAATAATTAGGGTTCTCTGAGTGCGTAACGGAATTAATCCGTTGATGTTGTGCGTCACGTGTCCTGTATAATGGCGGGTCGATAGCTAAATTTATTTTTAACCTCGCTTCGTGATTGAACTTTTTTGTTCGATGTTTTCAACGTGCGGAGCCCGGCCTCGGATGATCCTTGGCAACTAACATAATTTGGGTTAAGATCACAGCTTTGGATAAGGTTTGTTTTGATAAAGAAAGTTATTTTTAATATGTACCTATAAAAGCAGCACAGATTTAATTTATTGTGATCCTACATTTGTGGAGGAAAGTGTCTATAGTTTCAACCACGAAGTTCCAAAAATGGCGATGACTTATGACACATGTAAGCTTTCAGTTAGTTGTGGTCCAAAAGTATCATTAGGTACTGTCTACTCTACAGCAAAAAGTCTAAAACCGAACTCAAACGCTAGAAAACTTTTCCTTTTTTCCCCACAAAAGACTAGACAGTGCGTTTAACCGTGATCTAGTGAGGCTGCAGGTCGGGTGCGCACGCGGTGACGGAGTAATGGACAGCTCACGAGCGCGCCATTACGAACCGTCCGGCTGCCCACTGCCGCATGGGCATCTTAGATGTGAGCTGGGAAGAGGTTTTACTGAAAGGAGAGAGAGTTGTGAAACTTTATTAGATTAAGTAACAGCAGGATTCTTACGGTTCCTGTAATTTTATTTATTTATTTATCCACACATAAAATACAATACTAATATAACTTAAAAATACTATAAATACATACAACATTATAATCACACTAAGAAACTAACTAAACACGAAGTGTCGGCGTCGTGTTTCGCTGACTAGTGTCATGGAGCCGGCCGAAGGGTGTTGTGTATCGCCGGTTTCGCAAAACCGGCGATACACAACACCCTTCGGCCAGAACTCTTCCTTGAGGAACTTCTCGAGATGGTGTGTCGGAACACGCACCACGAACGACTTGAAGTTCGTGTTGTGACGCGACTCCAACTTCTCGACCCTCAAAGTCCAGTTGGTCTTCACACGCAAGTACTCCACGATCTCCTCAACCTTCGTGGAGTGGTGCAGTCTGGACACGTACAGCTGCGTCGTCGGGATTGCTGGACGCAGCAGCATGTTGGGTCCTGCCAGCGCGGTGCCGCACTGGTTCCGACAAGGAGGTTTCTTCTTCTTCTCCACTTTGATGAAACCATCCTTGTTGCACGTGTCCTTCTCTGGATCCTGCCTTTTCAAAACCTTTTTGGGTTTCGACCGGCTCCGTTTGCTCCCTTTTAGTTTTAATAATATAAAATGTAATAATAATAAATAATGTGTGTGTGTGTATAATTTGTAATATATGTCTTGTCATGAAAATACTTCTGTAGCAAGCCTTCATTCAAAATAATAATAGAAGTTATCAGTTTCAGTTCAGGTTTTTCCAAAGTACCAGTTCCCTGCAGTAGGTAGCTTACTTACTTATGTAAAAAGATTAAAGATGAGACATTTGTTATCACGTATGGAATATTGAAAACCCGGATTAAGGAAAACATATTTTAGCAAATACGTTTTCCTCATATGGTTTTCTCCGTTTACAGATTTTTTGCCTTCTTAGAGAAAACTCACTTATCAGAAACATCGTATTGTTGACAATCGTCACTAGTCTCTTTCTGTTAAGATCAGATATAAATGTTTACCAAGTTCTTGTTCAAACTTGAATCATAATTGTGAAAAACGGAATTTCAGTATAAAGTATTGTACCCATAAAACCTTTAAAAGATGGCAAGAAAGCTTTTAAAGGAAGACTAATTTATCTACCTTCCCACATAATATACATACACAAGTATATGGCTACGTTCGTGTATTTAAGCAATCAGTAATTCCGAGATGGCTGACCTATTCGACCGCTGTTATCTTAATCCGCAGCGTTAAATACATAATGATGGCAATTTAGTCTTAAAATTTTAGCACGAAAATCTCATCAAGTCTGGAATAATATTGTCCTTTAAAACACGAAGTCCTTTGCGGACGGGATCGCCCGAATAAAAGGCGGTGCTATTATGTTGGTAAAACAAAATTCCCCATAATGGCCTCATTATGTGGCGAAAATTGCCCGAGAGCTTTTTTGTGTGGTAATATAAATGTATTTGTAATAGCTTTTAGAAATATTGCGAAGAAGCGGGTCAGGAATCAGGCGGCGTCTGATTACCGAAACTTAATTTATTTTCATCTTTATAAAAAAAAAAAACTATAAAAATTGTCCGCGGCGGCGTGGGAAACGACCCTGTCGCCGGCGGCCTCTATTACGTCATTATTTTCTATATTAGATTGTATATTAAATGGAAGATTAATAGGAAATCGATACGGTTAATGATCTAGCCGTGTGTTTAAAATTATCTCGGGTACATGGGAGTTCAGTTTCTACGGACGTCTCGATGTTGCGTCGTAGCAATTTAGGAATGATCGCGATGTAATGAGAAATTGTAATCATTGGCAGTATGTGGGTAATGTTTCCGAATACATTTGTAGTTCTTAAAATCTTCTTCTTTCTTATGGTTTTTTTGGCTTTCGATGTGGTCTGCTAAGCTTTAAACGGATTGATCGGGTGGTCATTTCCACTTGTAATTTTGACCTTGTGTAAGTTCGTTTATGGCCTGTGTTGGATGCTGCCCTCCCCAGTTTTGAGGTACTCAATTGCAATAGAATACCAAGGTACTACTTAATGTACCGGATCATTAATCCAGATACTGCGACGGGTCTTTTAAAATACCCAAAAACGCAAAGGTACGTACGACATGCATATGACCCCTATATTACGACGGGCCTTCTAAAAGGCCACGTTTTCCTGGCTTTCCTGGAAAAAATAGAGTCAGTAACATGTGGGTTAAACGCCTGTTCCAATATTTAGACGCGAAAAAATACTCAGCAGGACATCACACCACACCACATTACACAAATAAAACACAATTCCGCAAATTATCTTTAATCACGAACCGGATAAGCTTTCTTGCAACCGTCACCGCACAGTTCGCGTTAACAACAAGTTGATTTACAGCGCAGTAATAAAATAACCAATCAATGATAATAACGAAGACGCGGAGTGCGCGCCAATTGGTCCTAATAAAGTCGGCGAATGTTAATGAATCGCTTTTCGGTCCGTTGTGAGATGTGTCATAAAACGAGCCACTGGGTTGGATGTCGCGGGTGCTCCGCCGCGGGGGGCCGAGGGGAGGCCTAATTGATTTGTGCCCCAGGCCACAATCAAAACAGATCGTATTTTATAAGACGTATCCTCGAGTGAGGGCGAGGGTGAACGAGTGGAGTGGGCTCAGTGGACGGGTTTGGGAAGTGTGGCTTCGATTCTGACACGGACAAGTTGCTCGAAATACAAACTTCAAAATTCATTATTCTTCATTAGCTAATTTTCCAATTATTTTTTATCAGAATAGATTGGAATGGGTATTTTTTAATCGTATATATTTTTTATTCTTGTCAGTATAAAAATGTCACTCGCCTTCATAACGGGAGAAAACAAAGTTGCAAAGATAAACTGGCTGACGCAAAAGCGATTTTTTATGTAAATTTTAAATTGACATGTTACATTAAATCAATCGGGCTTGTTCAGTCTAAACTACTATACTTATTTTACAATTTTAATTCAGACATGAATATGGAGCATGATCTGTTTCTTTATGAAAAGGTGTATAATGTACATTGATATTTAAAATCACTAGAAAGGTTATGACGTAAAGTTAATAATATTATATGTACATATTTGAACTTCATGATCATAGTTTTTCAAGTATCAACACATCATGACTTAAAACAAAAGCAAAACCTAAAAATAATTGCGAGTAGGTCATCATGAAGGCTAAAAACGAAACACTAAATAAAATAAAAATGGGCCCAAAAAAGTGAAGCTACCAAAAGTTGAGCTGTTGCAAATTCTAATGTGTTCAGTGATCAAACACAAGAAAATCAAATGATCATTTGATAAATAGTCCCCGGGGGTGGTGCGCGTTGTCGCTCTCGTAATGCGGTCAACTAACCCCGCACCCTGGCTTCTGCTCCCCAGGCTTGGTGGGAACTGCACCATGAGAAATTATCACCGCTTTCGATACGGTACTTGCTTTTATAATTCTGTTTGACTTTGTTTTGCGTATGACAGATTGACAAATTGTTTACAGACTTTTAACTTTTTGGGGTAAGTAGACATCAAATTAGACAAAAGCAGAAGAGCTTACTGCCCTTTTTTTTAAAGCATTGCACTTTTTTATATTTATTTTGCATTTCGTATTTCATGAACCATGTTGCCAAATATGCCAATATTCTTTCTTTTGTTTAAAATATGTCAACTTAAAACATGTTTTATAGTATTATAATCACAAATACTACGTCATCGAATGCTAAAAATATATACCTAATTAAATCAAGTTTAATCCAGCAACACCGTAAGCTAATACCTAACAAAAAAAAAAAAAATCAGTCCCCGAAACACAAAACTAAAACACGAAATCCGCTCTCAAATCACAAAGAAAAAATCATTTGACACGTAACAGCAAACACAATAGTCCACAAGCTATTTCCTAGTATGAAACAGTTTGCCGGGCCGTGGGCAGTAAATAGATCGTGCGACAAGCATTAATCAAGCTGCGCCTGATTCGAACCGACAACTCCTCTCTCGTGCAATAAATCTCCGAGGCAACTGCATTGCGGTACGAACGCGTTGAAAAATTGCCGATTCAAATAAACATGCCAGCATGATTGCGTACTGTGAAATATGTTTAGGCAAACCATTAGTGTGTGGTGTCGCCATTTGATTGTATTCGGTAGGTTGGTTTGATGGCCATTTCCCTTTGATCTGGTAATGATATTGAAACGGTGTGAAATGCTAGAGGTTTGCGGGCTTCAGCCCACACAGGTGTTTGGTCGGAAATACAGTTTGAATCATTTGCCAGGTTGATTGGCGAAGTGACAGGGACATGGGCTTGAATAGGATCGATAAACAGTTTAAAAATTTCACACTTACCTATTTGTCAAAGTTTGATATGAGATAATATTTACATAGTTCACACAGCTTTCAGCAAAGCGCGTTTTGTAGACCGGCGTTTCGTACGAATAATAATACATATACCTAAGAAAGCAAAGTTCCTGATCAGTTCAGTAAAGACTGCTCTAATAATTTGACGCGGGAAGACCACCTCACTGGCCAAGTCAGCTGGTGACAGTTGACGAAACTATCTAATACTTCTCTGTCACCGCTGCGCCGACCAGTTGGAATATTTGGGCTGCCGACGAAGAAAAAGTACACATTGAACTCACAGACTATTCAAGTAATGTAAAAAAAAAACTGTATTATCTATTACTAAATATAGCCCCTAGCGAGTCGCGTCCAAGCACACGTGCATACAAAGAATGCGCTACATGCGCCCACGCAACCACATTGTATGCAAATCGTGGGTCGCAGGTCGCCATTCGCGGCGTATGTTCCGACCACGACCGCTGTGGTCATTGTTTTTTTTTCGAACCCTTATTGGTCCATTCTTGAGGCATAAGTATTTATTTTATCGGACTTGAAATTAATTTTGAATTTGAAAGAGTAGGTACTTACCTACCTTCTTTGAGTCTTGGGTGGTTTTATTTTGTAACTTACGAGTTACTTCTTGGTATACGTAGCATATACCCTAATTAAGTTAATGAGCGATTTGTTACTCGGGTAATAATAAGTAAATGAAAGAAGCGTTACAAAAACATAATTATTATAACTATGCACATTTTATGCGCTAAACTTAATACGATCGTAAATAAATAGTAGCTGGTTAGTGGCTTCTTGGTAGTTAGAACTTAGAACCAAACCCGTAATATTGATAGTTTATTTTATGCTGTTAAGTTCTCAGTTTCTCACAACCTTTACGAATAGGTATTTTAATTATATATACAGGTTGGCAGGTACGTCGACGCGCATATTGTAACCATGAATTCTTCACATGATTCTGAACGTCCCTAAGTTGAAATTTATCGTCGGTTATGCTGTTCCATACATATTGACTGCGTAGTTTTTGAACTTTTCTAACAAACAGATGATATTTTTTTGATAACTGACGAAAAATGTCAACGCTATGGGGTCTGTATTCAAGGAGTTTTCCAATTGAAATGGGACAAATTAATGTATGGCAATTAATTAATCGGTGTACAACTTTTTTATGTTCTGGCAATTGTAAATAGGCGAGATTTGGGCCGAAAATGTGTAAAATATGTTTTCTAGAAAAAAAACTAGTTTATACCAACCCTCCTAAACCGTAGAGTCTGTTATTATTTCGTAATTAGTTGCCTTGTCGCCCCATTCTCTATGGTCGTAAAATCTCTCTCCAGTTTTCTATTTTCACAAAGAGAAAATTCCCAACTCTCTTTTTAAACGAAACCAAAACACCAAACGTTACAATTTCCGTGTGTATTAAAAAATAGACAACCGTGTGTGGTGCAAAGAGCATGAATGGCCGACATTCTGCCGCGTCATGACGTGAATGCCATTGTGTCTCGAAATCACGACGAAACACGACAACGACACGACATATGTGCCGTGACACGAGCCTAATTGTGAATGAATAGGGGTCAGAGATCGACTCGGTGCGGCATCGGTATCGATACCTATTTCCTGTTATGAATATCATTTTCTTAATTTACATTCTATCGACTATGTTCGTTTGACGTGACATCTTACATCCTGGGTTTCAAGGACGTGTTTGCAAGTGCGTGTTTGCCAATACTTACCTAATTATCATACTTAGGTGTACCGTAGTAATTCTTTTAAAAAGTTAAGTGTAACGAGATACTTATAATAACTGAAAGGGTGGCTACACTAGAATTAAAGATAAACACAGCGCATATTATACTTAGCGTTGAGGATGTTATTAGCAATAACTTATCCTTACAGCTTTACTTTAGCAGGTTACAGTTTTAATTTCTAGTAAGTCTTCGAACGGTGCATTTTGAAAAATACATACCTAGTCATAGTTATCTTCAGACTAGTCGTGTACAATTTTATTATTATGTAAAGGTGCTAGCACCACTTGACCCATCCCAAATTATTTAAATAGGAAACTCAATTAGAAGGCCACAGTACGCGATTCCCGCTTCAGATAGAGCCCACATGTAATTAACTTGGGAACTTTCCTTAGCGTCTCCTATAATAGTCGTAAGTTTTCGACATTTTAACGGTCACTTTACAATAGGGGAAGCTTTATTATTATTCATTTATAATAGCTATGAAATCATAGGCGTAGCAAAGAGGGGATTATGAGGTCCTTAAATGCTGGCCATCTTAGACACCTAGCTGAAAAAAGAACTGAATACGTCATAATATTTGACAGTAACATGATCTGCATAAAAGTTTACAATCCACATTTTTCCTACCTATCTAAAAATATAAAATCATGGTCATCGTTCACAAAAACGTGACAGCATTCCCTGAGCCGATTCACCACCTCAGATCACATCTAGATATCTGGCTTCAAATGAGCGATGCCTGGCAGCGGTGAGCTAATCCTTATAAGCCAGATAGAACAATATACCCGAGTCCTGCCGTCCAGAAATTTACTGTCCATAATTACAGGGTTGGGCCAGTTAATTGCAGCCGGGCTGGCCGCTCGCTTTTTTTCTCTAAATAAAAATTGACTAATATTCATAATAAATAATGAACTCTCCGTTCTCAGGATTACGCTATGTAGATATTCAAGCGATTAATATTTTTTCGAAGTTTAATCGAATGATCGCGGCTGGCCAGCGATATTTTTTCACGAAAGATTTTGTTATGTGCAAAAGTCAGATTGGAGTTTTTTTCTTACCAAAAATGTTTTGGTTTTGTATTTTCCACGGGATTTTTTTTGGGTATAAATGGTAAGTTCAACGTGATAAGACTACTAAGGTACCTACTTAAATTTTAATGAACGTAATGTTTTTTCTAAATTCTTTCGTTCCTTCGTGGTTTGTCTGACGTCATATGTGGGAATTAGCTTCAGCAAATTTTCACGTTCCCCGAAAAGGATTTTAAGCCATTTAAACACCACGTCACGTCTTCAGTTATTTCGAGGGGACCGTCTGACGTGTCTGTCTGATATCGCTCAAAATATTAATCTGAAGATCAAAATAACTGAAATTACAGTTAATTTCACTGTTTTTGGAACCACAAATTATTTTTATATCTTATGAATAATATGGATGCTGCTGCAAGAATTAAACATCAATCTGGTAAACAGTAACATCCTTCATTGATCCCAATCCTAATTGGTCGCCAACGTCGTTTATTTTTAATAACAATTATCTTTATTTCAATAAAAAACCGAAACGAATAAATTTTCCTTATAACAGCAGATTTATCACACGACCTATTGATGGGATGCATTTTGGTAAATATATCATAATTTAGGGAACGAGGCAAAAACTCGTTCACCTCATGCATGTTGCTTGTTGCTTTAGGCTCTTCTTATAATTGTGGGGTTTCACCCAAAAGCCCTCAATTATAAAATAATAGCAGATGTGGATCATAGTAATAACAATTATTATCACGCTCGCTTGCTATCATTATGGTTGAAATATGGCCGATGCCTTCGTATGCAAACTTGAGAATTTTGCCGCGTTCTGCGATCAAACCGCCGCGCGCCTGCGCCGCCGGACTGTCTCACTTATCATTTACCAACTAGTTTCGTAAACTTGTTGCAACAGCTTTTTTATTGTTATGTTTGAAGCAGGTAGTACACAGGGTGATAAGAACCATGTTATAGAAGAATCTTGGGTGAATAAATTGAAAAAATTGTTTGCAGCTATCTTCAGCAATCTTAATCTAAATGATTTTTATTGGTCAATATAAAGTAACGGTATCGTTTTTAAATAGTTTTGATTAGATTACAGTAGGCAACTAGTTAACATACAAAATTGGAGTACGACCTAGCTTACTAGACTGGAGAAACAACACGTCGTTACTCGAAAACACCACAAATTACTATATTTTTTTGAATTTACAATAATTACCAACTTGACATACAAAATTCAGACGTTGTATCGTATAAGTAGATACTAACAGAAGTGTATAATTGCTTATATATCCAAATCGCAGTGCAAAATGGCTGACTAAAAGCATTAAAAATTCTTGACCGACTGACTTAATAGATGAATGCGGAACATTATACGGCCCGTTCACTGTAGATAATTACATGTTGAAATCGCGGTATATTTGACCGTACGTAATAATGTTAACTTGTAATGCGCCGATTATTCAAATTCTCGAACAAGTGGCTTACCACGCCTCTTTGCAATCGCAATCTTAATAAAGACTTCCTAGGTGCACAGCTAACTTATTTTATTTTTATGAAAGATCGTCCGTCGCGTGTAGCTTTAATTAAAGATAGCGTTTAATTAAAAGCTCCACAGATGAACGTCAGATGGAAGTCGTGTCGACTTCACAGGAATTTGTTTAATGAAAGCGCTCATGTATTTTAAAACTATATTTTGTTCTGTGATGTTTCAAGCGATTATATGGCTATTTCTTTCAATTTGTTTTCTGAAATAGCTGTCGTAAATCACAATAATAGGAAACATTTGATATATAATCTTCTGGCTCTTACCTAGCTGTTCTCATCTAGTTGGAATTAAATTACATGCAATTTTCACTACTAACACTTTATTGCACTCTAACTCCTATTCTCAAAAACAATAACCACCACCTCTGTATATATATATGCAAATCTCGTTAACATTCAATAATTACAAAGCTATTCATATAATGTAATGGACAAGTATTACTATAATAAACTTGTGCATTAGTGCCAACGATGTATAAAACGCTGGTGGTCACCGCATCAATGATAGTGATGGACTAGACAACCCTAGAATGCGGACTGCAGCTAGGCATGCGCGCGCGCAGTCGTCCGCACAGCGCGGTGGGCCGCGTGCGCCGTTCGCTATGCGCCCGTCATTACATCGGCAGCCCCGCCGATTAATCATTGCTCCTCTACCGGATAATTCGGCGGTTGATTTAGTGAAAAACAACATGTTATTACGGGATAAATCTCTATCTAGAAAAGCTAAGAAGGCCTAAGCGCTCGACTGATTTATTGCGCCCCCGGCCATCGCCGAGTTGCGTTTGATTTGTGATTCCCAGACAACTTTGTTGTTTTCATCTTTAGTTGAATTTTAATTAATGGTTCACAAATTATACGGTTTAGTGTGTAATTATACTTTATTGTATCACTGATTATTGCTTTTTCGATTGTACGTTTGTAATATATATTCTCGCGGTTGGCTCAAAAAACCGAAATTATATCATAGAGATTACAATGATATCGATAGACGGAGATATATCTAGATGATTTATTGTTTACCAGTCAATACTGGTATTCGGTATGTTCAAAAAATAGAACAAGTTCATTGCCTTTGGGGTAATATTTTTTACATCATTACGTGGAAAATTACTGCAAAACATAGTCATGATCATTTTGTTTTCTATTTAGTAAAAGTATTCAAAAACTGTACAACTTATCACATTTTACATCAAACCAAATAATAATCGTCTGATGCAATATCATATACGGTACCGAAATATCGTAGGGCTACGAATATGTATGTGCTACGAATTTTCGTAGCACACGACAATTTAACATTATTTATTGTCTTTCGAGCATTCTCATATTATAAAACTACACAGCGCTAAACATAATCACAGTTCACTGTGTTCAGTAGATGAATAAGTATTATTAAATTGAGTAGGTACCTAAAAATAGACAAAAAATTGTTTGCCTACGAATATGACCTACGAACTTTCGTAGCACACGGCACTAATCTTTGCATTATTTCGCTAGCATTTTTGAGTAAACATTTTTTGTTCTATATATGGATGTAGCCTATAATAATCTCAATTTCTAATACTTATTTAAGTAGATTGGGAATAGTGCCCCTATTTATGACCCACGACCTTTCGTAGCATACGACCTACTATTTTGACTTATATCCGAAGCATCTTTTAGTTAAAATTCCCAGTTCGTATAGACCAGACCCAAATCACACACACACAGAGGGTGTTATAAAGATTTGGGTTATGTTGTACTCTTCCAACAAAACCCAATTCCACATAAGTGTTCCGCCATATTCGGTAGATATAGATGTGTGTACATACGGTGCGTAAAGCCGAGGTCCGGCGACTTACCCTTTGGTATCGGCGCTCGTAATGCTCGGCGAAGATAATATCTTGATTTATTGCGGCTATCGACCTCCCCCCCTGCCCCCTTCCCACCTCCCGCTACACACCTCGATCCTCCTCTAAACTCACCTGATTTGCCTTCTTTAAAACTTCATAGTGATGGCTAATTGGAATGCGTGTCAGATAAGGAAATGCTATAACGCTCAATAATTAATAAATCTATCGGCGGATCATCTCGGCGTTTAGAGGCGTATTCCGTTGCGAGAAATTAATGAAGTCTTCCGCGGAGTGTTTCGCGGTTTAATAGCGGCCATTAATTTTATCTCAACAACGGACATCGACCATGTACTGGCTATAAGCGTCTCTCCTATTCGCAGTGCGCGCTGTTTTAATAATATCGTGCCTATTATAATTCCGTTTCGTTATTCGGTTTTATCGATCTAATCTCTAAAATCAAATTAATCTGAAATAAAATGTTTGGGCAGAGATTTTTGATAAACTTTATTTACTCGAATAGGTTTTAATCTCCAATTAATATTGCCAGAGGAAGACTCTTTTGATTAATTTCTAAGCTTTTTAATTATAAATCGCGTATAAAAATACGTATCTATATTCTATTATCTTATTACTAAGATATAATTTAATACATATTTTATAAGCACGCCTAAAATAGAGAAAGTAGTTTTCTAAAAGAGTACGGCCATGAAATATGAATTCTCGATTAAGTTTTCAATTAACAACCGCTATTATTTCTTTATACGTTGCGGTTATCTCTTTTTATAATTGGAAAAATTCATCTCGAGCGTCGTGTGCGCAACTGAGCAACTCTCACATGGAACGCGTTCGCGGACTGCGCACTTATATGGTAATCGGTGCTTTGTCAGTGTCTCAGCGCATGATCGTGTTTCATCTCGACCGCTCGGTATGGTACTCTGCAACCTAGCTGTACATACTTATGCTCCATCCTTGCGAACTTACTACCGACCTCAAAGAAAGTATTTCATCTGCCAAACAATATGACGATGGCACAAGCAGTGAACGGATTTAAGAGGCTCTTCCGAGCAATGCTAAATCTTTAAGCGCGGCGTAAGTATTCAATAAAATATTCTCCAGTCATAAAGTGAAGCGCGGCGCAACGAGCGGCATTCATCACAAAAAACGCCAAGTAGAAGCTTCGACAAGCTCACAAAAGCTCGTAAAAGCTCTCGACTATTATGTAGTTATTGTTACAGGGTGGAAACACCATTATTACACGGGTTGGCCGGTTTATTTTGTTGTTTGGCACGTCGTGGCGCGGCGCTGGTGTCGGCTCGCGCCGGGCTCTGCTCGCGTCACGATACATGCACTTCATATATGGAATACCCGTATTTTATTTAATGATATTGTTCATATTACTTGGCCCGAAAAAAATACAGGAAATTAAACCAATACCGAACCTCAAACTCAACCCTGTAGAAAGAAATGAGAGCTGCACGTGTGCCTATAGTAATCAGATTAAGTAACTCAACTCCACTCGTACATTCATATTTCAGGTACTTACTCGAGTACTTACTTTAATGTACCTATCGAAACGTATTACAATTTGTTATCTCAATAAAATCGAGTGTAGCATTCAATAAATTTCAACATTTCAAAACACAATATCCCCTTAGACTTAATCCTATTATGTTCGTAAACAGTGTCAAGGACTGACGTATATCGTCAAGTGAACATCTCACACCGAGACAGACATTGTCCCGGCACTCTGTTCCCAACGGATCAGCGGAAACATTTTGAATACCTTTATTCCGGGATTACGCGAAATTTTGCATAGGAAACTGTCGTCCGATGTCCCGGTATTGAAAGATGAATGAATCTGTGTGAATGGAGATAATCCGGGTCCGCCAACAATACGGTGCACTCAAAAGACCAAATCACACGTGTTGTCAATGAAATGTTCAACCTTCTACATATCTGTGTGTATTAGATTATCTTTGGTTATGTTTTGTTGATATTTAGCGTAAAATATTGCACCTTTTAACAATGAAACTTTATAAACGCAGTAGGTAGATTCTGTTCTTCGTGCATAAAATAATATGTGACACGGATCGTAATGATATCAACATGATAATTATGTAGTAAATAATATTTTTATTTTAATGACTGAATATTTTTTTACTGACTACCTTAGAAATGTTTAACAAAACACTGTTAAATTACTATGCTAAACTCCCAATTACTATAAAAATGTGTGAAAAATATATATAACTATCCTTTATACGACATTTTTTACTGCACAAAATTCACCCCAAACCCGTTTATATCCAGTGTTCTTATACATTTCGTGTACTAGTTAAATCCAACCGTTATCTGTGGCCGATGTTCAGCGGAAGTTGGTGTAAGATTGCAACCGGAAACGTACGTAGCACCCCTTCTATAGGCAACTGTCGTGCACTCGGGTTGCACAATACCGTGCATTCGGGCCAACGCGACGGCTGTGCGTGCAAACCATTCTATAAACTACCTATGTTGTTTTAAGTTACAGCCTAATGTTTTATTTATTTATTTAAACATTTATTTACCATTTTATTCCCTTTATTTTGTTTTGTGTGGTGTAAAGTAGTTAATTTTCACTTAATCTTATAAGAAATTGCTTGGTAATCAATTCAGTTTAAAACTGATTAATAATCAAGCAAACAAAGACATTATTTTCATGATTTTATTTGTATGTAGGCATTTGTTAAGTTTTCATCTTAAGCTTTCTTTCATCACAAATGTTCAAACTAGATGTCCAAAGTCTCCGTTTTAAGTGTTGATCATTTAAAATGTCCACTTTGGACAAACTTCATGCCAGATTTACATAAATAAGTAACACAGCTGGCCCCTGCTTCTACCTATTACCTACATTGTACAGCATAATTCACCATTTCATTTTGGCACATTATAAATAGAGCCCGGAATAATGCGAAATATAATAATGAAAAGTATTAGTTGTTTTGTGATTGCAATCCGATACGTTCGGGTCCTAGGGCGGCGCTGGGCGGATCGAGGGCGGCCTGACATGCGCACGCGACGAAACGCGTTACATAATGAGAATGTACCAATACAAAGAAAGTGTGTACATTTGGCATGTTTGTTGTGTATGTAGTATTGGTTAGAAAGTTTGAATAGTAATATAGTGACCCAGTTAATTGATACAACTGACACGTTTGCCTAATCGATTTACTTCCTTGCTATCATATTTTCTGATCGATAATTCCGATACTTACATAAACGAAAATAAAAAGATCCGTATAAGATAATGCATCTATTATGCAGACAGAAAACTTCCTAGATCAAAAACACGAAGTAAGTGGGCAATAACAAGACCTTTGTAACACACACCAACAAGAATAATCAAGCCAAACAAACAACTTCCAATCAAACCCCCTTATAATCAACACAGCACTTCCTCCACATTCGCACTCGCACATAACCGTCAACAATAGACCCGCGCTGCGCCCGCGCTCCTTCGCGTTCGCGCCTGCGCCCAGCGTGCGCCCCGAGATTACAATAATTACGCGCACACGCCTCACCTACTCTGCTCTAATAACTATCATTTGCGCATGTTATTCTATATTCTATACAAAATGTTCGCCCTATCGCTCGGTGACATCGCCGGACCTCATTGTGAAAATCACGACAGCTGAATTGTTTAAAAATACATACGTTTTTGAGTGACGTTAATGGATATATTTATTCAGTTACACGCTTATGTTCAAGCGTCGAGTCAACAGTTTTGCATTTAGTGTAACTAATTTTGTAATGTCTAATCCTCCGCGTTTAGACAAGTCTCGGTTTTTGTTTGATTTCCACCGTGGAATGTATACTTACCGATATTTCTGCCTAGCGACCCACCCCTGTTTCGCACTGTTTTTTACGACTTGACAGAACATTGAGTTTTCTTTATATTTTGTAAAAGTTTAACATTTATCAATTACATGATAAATATGGCATGGCATAAACCTTCGGGAATGCATTCCCTAAATGATGTGAAAACCGCTTCGAAATCCATTGCGCAGTTTAGAAGAACAACGTGGACGCACAGATATACGAAAAGTGACTTTAATTTTATACTATTTATTTTAGGTATAACATTCGTTTATGAGTGACAAATATGCTAGCGTCGAGTAAACAGTTTTGTATTTCGTATCGACTAGGTTACCTATAATTTTGCAATTATGTCAAGGACAAACAATCCTACTTTATTCTACGCATGTAGGCAATCCTCAGTTTGCGTTAATATTTTTAGTCAGCAGGGCACGTATATAGGTGACTTATACAGGGTGGCTGGGACATCGATAACCTGTTACCATGATTTCAGTACAAGATTCTGACAAACCGCGCAGACATTTAACGTCGGTCTAAAAAAATCTGCTGTTTCATAGAAAAGTGCAATACCTACGCTGAATGTAGGTACTGAAAAACGATTTGAACGAGAATTTGGTAGTAAAATGTTCGTCGGTGTTCCTGCCATCCTGTATATTACCTATACATATATCAGGTTAACAGATACGCATCCTGGTAAGTGGTTTACGTTAAATTAGCATGTGGCTTTGCCGTCATTCATGAATCATCTAAGTCTCAATGCCCGTTGCCTAGCTTGAAGTTATTCAATAAAAGTCCTCTAGACCCATAGATAGGATATTTTTACATTTCTATGTCCAGACCGAATTTCGGCAATGGCGACCAATCTCAGCGGAGACCACCTTTCGGCGCAGGAGATATTTTAGTGCACAAGCGTGTGCGCAAACACAAGTGCACTCTTTCTTCCGTCACTCTCATAGTCCGATAGGATGGCAATCTGACACGACGGTAGAGAGATCAGGCGCAGAACCAACGGCTTAACGTGTTTTAAGAGACACGGAGGTACTCGTATCACACCGCCAACTTCCAAACTCCGGGTTGTTACAAAGAAATTCCCAATAGAAAAACCCAATAAAACTTTTCCTGGCCCAGGAAACGAACCCAAGACCCCAGGCTCAGCAGTCGCTCTTGCGACAATGAACCAACGGGGTAGTCAAGTTGGACTTATTATGTAGATATTGGAACATATGTAGTTTCAGTTTTCTGAACGTTGTTGATGCCTCTAGTTACATTGCCAGTCTCTCTCTGATAACATTTTAAGTATAGATAATAATTTATCAAGCATTCATCACTCATCACTATTTTATTTGTATCTGCATTTACTTTTACGACGACGATAAATACTGATGATTGACAGTCATGATGCTATGCAATGCCTTTATCGATCTCTGTGGTAAGTTGTATAGTGTTTTGTTTTAATTATTGGCTAGTATGATTGTAGACAGGCAATCGTTAGCAATTATGCAGCTTTTGCCCGCGGCTTCACCCGCGTGCATATTAGCGTTGAAAATGCCGAAAATAACAAATTGTTTTTTTCACGAAAAAAAAAACAAATTGTGGTTTTTTCCGTTTTTTTCGCATGATAATGATACATAGAAAAATTAACGGAAGGTATCCTTTGGAAAGAAACAGGATTCTTTCGAATGTTTCGCTTGATGTTTTGAAAAGTTGAAAGAAACAAGTTTTATTGAATTTTTTTTCATTCTACCCTCCATTTTATTAGTACGTATTATTATGGAAAGAGATAAAGCATAGAATATCTTAAGTTAAATATAGTAAGAAGAACGGATTTGAATAAAAAAAACATGAAAGTTTCCCGTTTCTTTCATATTTTTCGGTTGTTTTCGGTTTTATTGAAAAAAAAAAAAAAAACATGAAATATATACTGACAAATTTTCTTCAAACTTTCGAATGAAACATTGAAAAAAAACAACGGAATTGGAAAGAAACTGGAATTTTTCCTGCTTTTTTCAACGCTAGTGCATATCCCACAGGAACGTACTACGGTGGCTACCGGTATTTTTACCGTGGTTTTCATATAACTCTATTGGTTTACGCGGCGCACGCCAGTAAAGCTACCAATCGGCATGATTTTTTCCGACATCTCAACAATCATTGTCATATTTTAGCAACACAAAGCCTTAATGAATTATACACCTAAACCTTCCTCATGAATCTCTCCGTACAATGGTGAAAATCGTATGAAAATCTGTTCGGTAGTTTTTGGGTTTACCGCGTTCAAATAGACAGACGTGGCGGGGGGATTTTGTTTTAAAATATGTAGTGACAGTACCTAATAGTGATGTAACCGTCTTGTGTGCTGCCTTTTCGTTCTATTTTCTAATAAAATATTCGTTATATCGTGACGTCACATCGTTTCAACCAGGTGCCACATTGTGAAGTGTCTGATGGAACCACCAGACCGGCTAAGTTAATGGTGGTGTAAAATATTATCGTGACGAAATCATGACAAGTTTTATTTGAAAAACATGAGTTATCTACTGTGTAGCTTATGTATAATAGCTACAATCGTAAGTTTACCTAAAATATAGTGATGTATCGATGATTAATGTTTTGCTTTAGACTTGAAGTGAGTGAAGTTTTGACAGGTTTTAAAGAGGAAAGACTAGCAAACCTACGCATTTTCACGATCTCTTAAATTAATGAGCATTTAATAGATCTAACTCTGAAGAAAATATCTACGTACGCTGAATCTGAGAAACTATTAGGTACAAAACGAATTATAATAAACAAAAAAACTCACCTATTTAGAAACTCTCAATTTCCTTTTAACACAATAACTATCCATAAAATCAAATCAAATCTCGTAGAACATCTGTTACGGTATCACGTGACCATTTCGCATGATACCAACATTGTAAGGAAAGCGTATCCTGTCATAGGAGCCGTATCCGCCCCCGCCGCTGTGGGACAGTAAAAAATGGAGCAATTTTTATAATAGTCGCATGGGTTACTATCCCGATGTTTTTTATTATGAACCGGAAACATTTATTACTTTTGGATGGTGTAAAAATTGTCTTATTATAGATATCTACGCACTGAGACACATTCTGATTCGAAGATCGTTAACTATAATATTAAATAGATATAGATATAACATTTTTATTACACTTTCTTCCCATGTTAAACTAGATTAGTTGTTCAATTTTAAATCTCCGAAAGGAAGGCGAACGCTTTATTAAATTTCACAAGTTCTTCCGTTGTACTATTACTATAGAAATCCGGAAATGAGGTCATCATTTCCACTTGTCTCTGGGAAACTCTTTGCTCATTGCGGATACTAAGAACCTAGTTTAAATAATGTTGTTTCCTTCTCAAACGATGCTAAGTTTCAGTGTTTAATGTAAAAAAGGTGTACGGTAACCTTATTACCTGAAAGGAAAATATCGTGAGGAAACCGACATGTCCTCGAACCAAAAATTCGTAGACATGTGACATCTACCAACGCGCACTGGGGCCGCGTAGTAGATTACAGGCCTTTACGTTTGGCTGTAATGGTCAAAGGGATTCGGGCACTCACAATGGATTCGCGTACGAGATAATACCATTTATAAACAAACTCGAATAAGGATCCATTTGAGATATTTTGGAGTGCTAGGCTGAGGCAAGGGCACAAGTACTCTGAAGAAAAAAACATTTAAAACTAAGCAAATGGCCACTTAAGATTTCTCATTTACTTTAATAACAAACTATAAATGTTTCAAGTATTTTTCATAAAAATAATTGTAAATATTCCTTATTACCTTACTGAAAGGTACCTACAGCTAGCATAATAGGTCCGTTTTATTATGAATTATTGTAGTGTGAAAATATATTTATAACTTGAATAGTGGGGTCTCTACATTACACTAAAACAATCAGAGATTTAATTTCCCGACGCACTAAAGTGCGTAGTACATTAGTTTTGCGTGTGCGACGTAAGCCCGCCCTCGAGCCGCCCTGCGCCAGTCGCCGCCCCGGCCGTAAACAAACCGCGCAGACCGGCCCGAGCGAGACGCAGATACCGTGCGAGCGAGACAGCAACAACACCGACACAGCACCAAGAACCCTACAATTAACATTTAGTAGGCGAGATTCGTTCGCCGCATCGATTCGTTACGAGATAATTGTTCCCCGAAATTTTCTTTGACATGGAAAAATTGTCACGCGTGTGCTAGTGACTCTGTGCTCGTGTCCTATTAGACTTGGATGGCAACATGAACTGTGCGTACTATCAGCAGCACGGGGCGCCGCATCCGGCTCCCCATAATATCAATAATAACTACTTCAACGAGGTAAATATTATTTTTAATATTTTGTGAAAATGCTGTTTTTGTTGATATTTTTATAAATATATATTTTTTTTGTTTTATTCTTTAAAGTGAAAATATCTGAATATTAAATCCTGAAATAAGGAAAAACTTGAAAGAAAATATTTTATTTTACATTAGTGAGCACGTTTATTTAAATGCCGCTATTCGAACAAAAGTGCAATCAGTATTTAACTGAAAAAAATAAATGAAAATAAAAAGCTCATTCATTTAAAATCCAATTTGCAAATACACTAAGAACTGCAAGCATTTGAAAACCTGATCCTTAAGGTAGATAAAGTATTGAGTTAAATTATCGGTAGCAAAAATATACCTTATTTAATTACTAATACTAATTAAAACATAAATTATAGCAATATCTTCACGATTAATGAGTCTTATTCAACAAAGTTGTACAAGCCGTAACTATACCTATAATTAATTTCGATGCACAAATACTAATTATATTAACACCGCCATTTTCAAACAAAAAAAGTTGCAAGCACCCAACAATTAGGTAATTTATCACAATACAATATTAATTAGCTATTTCATTGATTGTGAGACGAGTAATTTTCGTCGAAGCCGACGGTTCAAAAGTGCGCAAAAACTTCACGGTTGAATATTTGACAAACAAAAGACGTTCACCGAATATACCGACAAAGGCACAGTACACACAAAGGCAGAATGGGAATAAAAATATTTAATTGGTGTGATTACGTTGTGATTATGGCACAAACACCTCCCGGGGTATGCCGTCGCCTCGACAATGAAACGCGAGACGCCTTTCTTTCATTGTTGTTTCTTAGGTATAATGCTATTTGTTATCCAATTGATTTTAGGCAAATATGTGAACAAAGCCAATTTTGTGAGATGAAGATTAATAATATGGTGCTAATATTGTTGGTGTTCCAAATCTGTGTGACTTTCAGTTCTAAAATAACTTATAACTGAAAGTAATTACTAGCTATTTGGACCGAGAAGAAAGAGTTTAAAATTTAAGTATTATTTTTTGTCTAGGTTAATTAGTAGATAATACTTACATTAAATTATAATGAAAAAGTAGATACCTAAATATAATAATTCATCTTAACGCAATTAAATAAACTTTAAATTTTGTATTACCATTTGCTAAACAAGTAAACCGCTGTATACTCAAAAGATATCAGATTTATATCTAAGACTCTAACAGTAAGTAGTTCGGTATACATTAGTCATTGGCCGAATATATAATTATCATAATGTGGACTTAAAATGTTAAAATATATTTTGGAGTTACAAAAGCCAGTCATCGTAATTAAGCGAACGATTCACTCGCACCTACTGTTAGGAGCGGTGACCAAACAATGCGAAGCGTCGAAGACCAATCACCTGCTATTATATTTAAATTTCATTCAATAAAGAAACTGTTTCAGTAAATAAATATATGATCAAAATTAAAAATCTTTAAGAAAAAGTCTCACATTTATTTTGGGCATTTATTGATAAATAAAGTCCTCCAGACCGTATTTCGGCCACGGCAGCCAATCTCAACGGAGGCTAGCCTTTGGCGCGGGAGATATTATAGTGCACAAGTGTGCGCGCAGACACAGGTGCACTCCCTCTTCCCTCACTCTCATAGTCCGATGGGACGGCAATCCGACACGACCGGAGAGAGATCAGAACAGAACCAACGACTTAACGTGGCACGGGGGTATCACACCGCCATCTTCCAAACTCCGGGCTGTAACTAAGAAATTCCTAATGGAAAAACTCAATAACACTTTGCCCGACCCGGGTCCTGGGTTCGCTTTATTGACAACACAGCCTACGTAGGCCACCTTGGCCACCATGTCCTTCGATAGAATTCTTGAAACAAATCTTGCATCTCTGGTCCCGGTAATCTCCCACGACACATTTTCCTCATACTCGGTTACAAATCCCTTTGACACAGGCTTTCTTCCTGTGAGGAGGCCTGTGTGAAAGTCCCACTTGACACATTAGAGGCTGATTATGCAGTTGCAAATACAAAATTAAACACGACATACCGACGCATTAAACCGCACACTAAATAAAGTTAATCTTCTGAATTCACTCGTCAGTGACTGGACAGTGGCTTTGTAATTAAACTAGCGAGTTCGCAATGTAAGGATTTCTGCGAACTCCAGCGATCGTTGGCAAGCGGGCGACGCTGACATGGCGCGGTTGAGCTAACTCGGCACATGAGAAACTTGGTTCTTACACAAGTTCGCTAAAACGATTCTCTGAAGACGAAAATAGGAAGGGAATTAGCTACTTGACTACAATTAAACATGGACGCTATCTAAAACTTAACTTATTATTCCTAACGTGCTGTATTTCAGGGGATTCTTCATCTACAAAAGATTGAGCGTTCGAAGTCCTTTGAAATATGAACCACATAGCTATCATCTCCGGAGACTTAAAAAACAATATCTACTCAAAAACATTAAGTTTGCAAAACTTTAACGATGATAAAAAAAATGGGTATTCTAATTTCCCTGGCTTGGCTATCTGCGGCTAGCTAGCGGGGGAGGGTCGGGGGCCGGGGTGCACACTGTTGGGTCCCGCAATTACGGGCCCCATAATTACAGGGCTGGCGGCCGCGCGGCGCCGAAACCAGCCCGCTCAGAACCATTCTCCTGGCGTAATTAAAAAAGCTCCAAATTAAATTCGCTCGTGTGTACGGCCCCGACTTATGATATTAACTTTTTAGGGACTTTCTAATTAGTTTTTTGTTTTCCTACTTTGACTGATGGGAAAATAGGAAATCAACAAAGTTTTGTACAAGGGCTCGGTTTTTGTTGCGATCAATTTCGGGTCGGTTTAATAAAATGCGAATTTGATGTTTTGTTTAACTGAATTTACATAACCTTCACGGTGGTCTTTAAAAGAATCAACACTAATTTCCTTGGCACATTTTTTTACATTTTCTCGGCTGTGTCTCATGGAAAGCTCCGAGGTGGGTAAAGGATGCCTTTATCGGTATTATAATCGTCATGTTTTACATAAAAGGTTAGATACAGATGAATAAATAAGTTGGTATGTATAGTTTTAGAAACAAATTATATGTATATTTCCATATTAAATGTGAAAACTAACACATTTTTTTCTTTATTTCCAGGTTAGTATCGACCCCGTGACCGCAGATCACAAGGATATGAAGATATTAGTAAGTACTGCATTTGTTATTATGTTTGTTTATATATTTGTGACTTTAGCACTAACAATCTATGGGTTCATTCATTGTCTTTCATGTTCTTGAAGGCTCTACACACCTTATCCGTCGATCAACAGTAGCATAATTTTTTTATTTTCGACGACTGGCCTGCGTAATTATCTTAACAGAATTTTGACCCAGATCTAGGACTGTGTAGAGTCTATAACTGAAAAAGCAATTGAAACCAGTTGGTCTAATGTTACGCTTATGTTGAAACAAAACATGTGACAAAGTAACTGCTTGATAAGCTTTTGTACATAATGCCTACTGCTGATGATGCAATACATCGATACTTCATAGAATTCTACTCTAAACATCATCTAATTGTGATTGAAACGATCCTGTATTCGTAAAAAGCGATTAGGTAAAAGTAATTCCGCGGAGCATTGGCATTGTGTACAGGAGTGCTAATACTCGTTCCCAAATCTATGCAGTCTCTTGGCTTCTTGCATCTACAGAAGACAAATCTGAGACACATCAATACACCCATAAATCCAGCCGCTTATAGATATTACGTAGGATGATAAATTGCGCATAGATAGCGGATAATTCTAATTCATTTACATCTTGCAATTCCTTAATGATTTCTGAGCGGTACCTAATACCGACGACGCCTCTATTACGATTTTCCGCCATCGTCTAGTGGAATTATATCGGAACGAATATCGAATGACGAAATCGGTAATTTCGATTTGTCGTCATCGATTCGATGGACACTGTGAAATGGGTATTGTGAGCGATGAGAGCCGCGAGTAATGCATTCGATACGGGCGGTGGATGCGCGCGCGCAGGACACGTGATCCATGACAATGTTGGGCCCAAGTATTGTGGTATTTTATGCGAAAGGAGTTTTTAACTGTACCTACACCTTTTTGAAGTGTGAAATTGTATGCTCAAGCGCGCTTAGTGAAGTTCCGTTGTGGAATTTGTAAGCACGAGCTTTTTGTTAGATTTTTGCAAAAAAAAACTTTGTTTTAAGTAGTTATAGTTAAGTAACAACATAGTTAAGAGCTTTTTCTATAATAAATCCACAAAGAAAAACTGCTCATTCCCACTTTTTGTTATTTCTTTAAAGTTGCCACGTTTCTAAATAAGAGATCAAGCTACAGTACACTGTCTGTTGATTCCATTTTGTACGTACCTAATCTTATTGCTCATGCGCATTTGAAGTAGTTCAGAGGAACTGATGTTTTATTAATTAATTGATGATTGTTTGTTGTCTCAACATAAGAACCAGTAATTTTGTAATTAATTGATCAGCATAGATTTATCTAGTACGGGTTTCCTACTATTAAATTAATTTATGAAGTTCGTAACTCATGTTAATTAATTGGAATACTTGTTTTGACATACCCGTTTTGTATTACCAGGATATTAAAAATAATCAATAAATTAAGTAGAAAGCGGTGGCAAGCTCCAGCGAAAGAGCCAAAATGGTCTCCGACACACGACACCCTTTGCACAACAACATCCTTGTGCCACAAAGGCTGAAAAGCCGAAACAGTTTTTTAAAGTGTTTCGTGCCACTCACAGGCGAATCATCTCAAAAAAGACTGAAGCTATGGCGAGACAGTGCTTCATTACCCAATCCGTTCATTCCACCCACTGAAGACTTCCCACCTGGACATGAGTTACCTTGGGTAACCTGGAAGTCTTTAAACAGACTCCGGACCCAGGTTGGCCTAAGAAAGGAAACACTGTTCAGGCGGAGATTCATAGACGACTCCGCCTTGGAGTGTAAATGTGGCGCTGTTCCACAAACAATGGGACACTATATCGTGTCCTGCGTGTCCTGTCAGCTGCACGTTACAGGAACTGATGGACGCTGGTGATGGCGCTAAAAAAGTAGGTAGTCGAATTCTGGGCCGAGTCCATTTAGATTTCTATCGAAACGCTAAGAAGAAGAATGTAGAAATAATACAATTACTATTCTGAAAGTAGACTTAAGGTCTCAAAGCCGAAAAACAAATGACTGTGTTAAGTTTAAGGACAGTACCTACCGTTTAGTAAAAAGAACCTAAGTTCACATCTTCAGCTCTTCTAAACTAATGTTATAATAAAGAGAAGGAATTAGATTAGACTAGCTGCGCCCCGCGGTTTCACCCGCATAAGTTTCGATCCCGTGGGAATATCGGGATAAAAAGTAGCCTATGTCCTTTCCTAAGACTCAAACTATCTCTATACCAAATTTCATCTAAATCGGTTCAGCGGTTTGAGCGTGAAGAAGTAACAAACATGTAAACACACACACACACTCACAAACTTTCGCCTTTATAATATTAGTGTGATTAGATTTTTAAAACAGATTTATTTGTTGGCAATGGGAAGACCATGACCTGGATAAGGACAAAGGATACTTTTTATCCCGATATTCCTACGAGATCAATACTTATGCGGGTGAAACCGCGGGGCGCAGCAAGTACATAATAATGCGATAATTATAAACAATGCAACAATAACTTCTAAGTCCGTCGTCGATGATCTACGTTCATTTCAGCATCTAACCACGATTGTAATAACTAATACCTATTTGTTTTAATACAATCGCTCATAAGAATGTTCAATTGAAAAGGCTATCGTTGAACAACGCCGCACAATGAGCATTGAAGGCAATCGCAGGCGACGCCGCGGGCAGCGCCTAGCGTGTGGCCCTCTGTGCTTACATTCACCAATTGTATTGCTATAGCGACAGAGTAACAAACATTATGGATATGTGTGCATGGTTCTATTTGAAAGTTATGTATCTTAATAGCTTTGTATCTGGAATAGAGCTTTTCAGTAGGTAGGTACCTATATCATGAATTCAGTCCAAAAGAGGCCTTTGCTCTGCTGTAGGACATTAATAGGCTGGTACTATTATATCAGGGAATTACAAGAATTATTTATCAGTGTTATTTTTCTGAAAATTATTTAGAAACTGATTTGTATTCTATTTCTGGGCTAATGTTTTTCAATTAAATTGAATCAAAGTGGAATTTTATAAATCATCAGTATTTTTTAATGAAACTTCATTCACTTATATTTTATGAAGTGTTCTCATGATCAAACTTGAGTTTTTACTTTAGGTTAATTAAGTAATTGTAAAGCAATTAGTAAATCTCTTTCTGTAAATTAAATTAATAAGTAAGCAAATAACAACTAAAACCTAACTAATTAATAAAATAAAAAAATAAAATCCTAACTTAACTAAAACTATACACAAACTAAAATATAGCGTCGATAAATTCATCCGCATCGCTGTCGACTGGTAACGTACCCAAGAGACTGGCGGCATTACCACGTTGTATGGCAATACTTACTGCTTAGCCTTTGGCCAAGGCTTTGCCCAAAAGCCAGCCCTTGGGTCACGGGAAGTCTCAATTGTAATTGTCGAGTAGAGTTATCGACTTTTGTTGGCATATGTAGATACTAGATTAGGTAGTATTTTCCCCGTTATCTTCGCCTTGCTTATATAGTTGGCTGACTAGCGCTAACTAATTACGTCATTTAGGTAACCCTATCACTACATCGATGGACCTCATTGTGATAGATCTCATCAGTTTTACTATTCAGAAGAAGAACGATAAAAATATATACACTGGATAACCTTCTAATACTAAATAGACTAACAAACTACAATATCCTAACCTAACAAAAACGGTTAACAAACTATAATATGGCGTCGAAAAATCAATTCCTCCGCATTGCTGTCGACTGGTAATGTACCCAAGAGACTGGCGCTAATTCCACGTTGCATGGCAATACCTCTGACTGAGGTAAAAGCCAGCCCTTGGGTCACGGGAAGTGTCACCCAGCCGTTTGAAGAAGTAGAATATTTTCCGCGGGGTAATTGCATAACACACTATCAGTAGCAATGGGTTTTATTTTGACAGTTCAACAACATCCATTGCGTTATTTACGTTGCTGAGCTGACAAGTTTTTTGAACATATGAAGCAATGGATTAGCTATATGCTTCAAAATGATTCAGATTGAGATTGATAGTGTGTTACGCAATTATGGTCTCAAGTGTCGTTTTCTAAATTATCAAAATACAGTCCTATTTATTTATTTATATATACTTTATTGTACACAAAAATACATAACATGAAAATGATGAATGAGTCATTTTAGTTCCTAAGTAAACCTATAAAACTCGTTTACAAAACCCAGTCAGATGTAGTTATAGCTTGAAAAACTAATTTCCAGCCAACAGTTGACCAAATGCCAAAATTGTTGAGCACCTTCGATGAATATCAAATAGTAATCCGAACAAAGAGCCAAAATCTATGAGGATACACAGATATACCTACCGACACTAGACAAATATCCGGAAATGTTGAAGCTCTTAAACAAGTAGCTAGGTAGACCGCTATATGTATAGGTTCGTACCCTCTATATAGTAGGTAGAGGGTCGTTGCCACGTTGAAACAAGGAGCTCATTCGAGTGTTTTCCTCCTTCAATCGATTTGTTTGAATCTTCCTTGCTATCAGTTAAGAGATTAGCTTTTCTGCGTCGAAAGCTTTTGGTATTAGACCTTACTTATGGTTTTATGCAATTCTGCAGCATTGTTACTGTAACAGTAACATCATCCCACTTCTGGGCAAACGTCTAATCTAGCACCATTGTTACTTACCTACATATAGTTATTTTGGCAAATTAGGTACTAGGTGCTCCTTCCACTGCAATCTACGCAAAGTCCTTCTCTTTAGCTTTAATAATGATTCTATTAGGTAAGTAGGTAGAGACGCCACCACATCAAGTTACCCGAAACTGTCAAATTTTCCCAATCAATCTTAAACCTAATTGTTTTAGCGATAAAGTTGAAAATCTATTAAAGAAATTTGACAGATTGTAGTAGCTTGATGTGCCATTTGTACAATTTTCGCCTCTTGATGATAAATATTTTTTATTTTAGCAGCCAGTAATAACACTATAATACTTATTTAAAAACAACACTTATACACTTCAATAATACTTATTTAAAAACGAGATTTGTTTGGAGTTTCTTATCCGACTACTCTGAGAAGAAACACAGTAACAGACTCCTAGGTCACAGTCTCTTTTAAGTCCAGACAAAATCTTGGACAGATCATGTGATCTTGGTGAAGGTAAACTAACTAGGATAATCCCACTGTTTTCAGCTTCGTTATTTTCTAATTACCCATGTCAAGAACAAATGGGTTTAAGTTTCAGTGTTTTCAAATACCAAAGAGGGTTCAAAAAGACTTGGAATATTTTCAGACTAATTTTCCCATAGTCAAATATTAATTCGGGCTTCACATTTAACAGTAACTATTGTTTACAAGACAAGAACTAAGTTTGTCACAGTTGAATGAGACAATTACAGGCTATCGTGCCACTGGCTCGCAACTCACGACAATTACCAAGTGTGGCCATTATTGGAGGCAGCCCCTTTTGATATTCCTGACTGTATTTCACGACACAGTATTGTCAACGAGATTTTGCCATTGTTTGAATTGTGGATCAGGTTTATACCCTTTTCATAACGTAAGTATCAGCAAGCTTGTTTTATAATATTTTTTTTTTTGTTAGCCTATTATTGTGTCCCACTGCTGGGCAAAGGCCTCCCTTTTTTTCTTCCAAACTTCCCTGTCTTTGCGATCTCTGGCCATGTTGGCCCTGCGAATGATATTAGATCGTCCTGCCTCAGGCGTCCAGTGAGTGACGATCTTTGCCCATCTCTCCGGATGCATTCGTGAGACGTGTCTGGCCCATTCCCACTTCAGCCTGGTTTTTTTTATCCCCAACATCCGCTACTTGAGTTATGGAGCGCAGCATGGTGCTTCTAACTCGATCTTTACGCTTAACACCTAACATGCTGCGCTCCATTGCCCGTTGGCAAATCTTGAGTTTGGACTTCTGTTGTAAGTGACCAACTTTGTGCACCGTAGGTTAGGACGGGCAGGATGCACATGTCGATGAGTTTCCTTTTTAAAGCTATAGGAAGACTACCTTTCATGTGTTCTTTAAGGGCCCAGTAGGTCTTCCAAGCATTTTGGACTCGTCTTTCGACTTCCTTATCCTATCTGTTTTTGAAAGATACTATCTGGCCCAAATATGTGTACCTACTTATCGACATGTTGCAACCCATGTCCGTCTACCTCGACCCTACATTTCGTGCTGTTAAAAAATAAATATAGGTAATGCTTTATATTTACTACCCAGTATTAAAATAAGTACATACCTGAAACCTTATGTTTTTCAAAGTAAATCATCTTGGGCATCTGCATATTCTGTATTTACAATCAATCAAAGGCACATGAGCTTTAAATGATTTCATCACCACTGCTCTCAAAACGGTAAAGGAAATATCGTGACGAAACCGGCATGTCCTAAAACCAAAAATTCGAAGACATGTGACATCTACCAACTCACACTGGGCCCGCGTGGTGGATTGCGGCCCATTCTCTCTCACAGAGAGGAGGCCTGTGTCCCAGCAGTGGAAACATTATACGTCACAGCTGTACTCTTCAGTTTAGCAAATTTTTTAATGAATTATGACGTTGCTAAATTGAAGAGTACAACTGTGACGTAGAATGGCAACTGAATAGACTGATATTACGTTCAGCCGGTTAATTAAGTCACGTAGTTTTTTTGTTTACCTTTATTTAACTACCTAAGCCTATGGAGTATAGCTACCTTTACAACCAGGTCCCTACCATTTGTTTTATGTCTATTAGAAAAAAGCTCTGCAAACTCTATAGGCACATAAACATCACGTAAAGGTTCGTCTGTATATGAAACACAAACTGACACCAAGATAAATGGTAGTGATCGAGTGATCCGAGAGTCGGGCCGGCGTCGGTCACTTCCGCCTATTTCCGCCAAGAGCACCCGACGCCGCCCGGCCAAAATGAGATGTATCCACTGTCATAACTGGATACAGGATATTAAGTACTGTGGACCTTGTAGGTACAGTCGATCAAGCTATTTGGTATACAGGCAAAAATATTCATCTTTCCACTACACTGCCAATATTTAGTTTTATTTTGTGCGTTATAACTTATAACTTTTTCAGCTTATGGCATCCTTAATTAAATATAATAGAGTGGTATAAAAGATTTAACTAACTCAGCACACCATTGTTTAAAAGTAGTTGCAAGTTAGCTGCCTGTATACCAAATAGCTTGTTCGACCGTACACCTGCAAGATGTAGATTCCTTTAACTGGTGAAGGAAGTGGTTAGAGATGCGTTTAGAGCGAGAAATTGTTAAATGATAAATTATTTTATTTCTGTAAGTAGGTTTGTACAAACACTTTTACACTTCAATCGTATTTTTAAAAACTAGATGAGGTCGGCTTTTCCTATCTAACTACTCTAAGAAGAAAGGCTGAAACAAAATCAGAGGTCACAGTCTCTTTTAAAGTCCAGACATAATCTTGGTCAGGTCATGTGAAGACCATGTAGATTAGTGTCTGAAATTGTCTTTTGAGGAAAGAACCACACTGATTTGAGTGGACCTGTCCAGTCAGTGGACGCATTTGTCAATTATCGTGCAGCTCAACCCAAAATTTAGAGGTCAACGATTCAAGAAATAATATTAGTATTATTTGTTGAATCGTTGACCTCTAAATTACTAATTAGAAAGGACATTTGGGTACGCCGCATAAAGTATTCAAACTGCAAGATCATCATTAAAACTAACTAAAAGAAAAAAATGGTTAGGTAAGTCTGTTTATGTAGAAACAAAATCTTCTCTGAAAAAACTTACATAATACTTTATTGTGCCCTTTATTATTCCTGTGAAATTATGTCCTTATAGTTTATCATATTATAGAACCATGATAAAAGCAATTGGCATTGCTTGCTTAGAGACAACTTTGGGACAATAGGTATTCTATTTGACATTGGTACCTAATGAAATGAGTGTCTTTAGTTAGGTCCAAAAAATCAAAATATTTAATTTCACATAAACCTACATGGGCACCTGTAATGTTAGAAGCTAGGTGCACGGTTCCAATTGGTGGTTTTCTATGGAGAAGAGCCGGCAAGACACTTCACAATCCGGTACGAAACTCCACAAAAGGTATATATTACTACTTACTTACCACCTTCCCTGCCAAAATATACCTATTTAAGTAGGTCTGATGTGTGACGTTTTCGACTACATAGAAATAGGAGTAGATAGGTCCCCCTTGAAAAGTGAAAAATTCTAAACCAATTAATGTTTAACTCATTCTATTTTTTTTTCTATTTGGTTTGTTATCTCCGATGGGCTCGCGAAAACGCCTCTTATGAAATTTTCCATGTAATTTGATTTCTTCCGCACACGCCGCCCTTTCGTCGTAATTTCCATATCTCAGCGTGAGTTTCGCGTTCAAATTAAAATGTTTATTGCGTTAAGCTGAGTTCGCACGGTCGCCCATGAGCGACCTGAGCATTTTTATTTCGTTATCCCGGACACGCCCATTCACCCCTCTGCGCCCTGCACCCCTCACCTCGCCACGATTTCACTATTTTATGAACCCGATGGCACCCCTGTCTAATGTCGCTATAATGCCTCGCGACTGTCATTTCCGGTCTGCTCCGAATGGGATGTTGCACCTTGAGAGCTGTAACATAAAGTTCAATATAGTTTGTTGTATGTTGGAGCATTTTACTGGTGTTATGCGTGTCATAAAACTATTAGCCGTTTAAGCTATTCTCGAAGCGACGACGTCTCTCTAAGAAGGTTTATCGTCTGAAGGAACTCGGGTGCGGAAGGGCGCTATCATTTTTTTCCACGCAAACTTTCGTAGCTCCGTTTTTTCGTGCCATTACGAATTATTTGGTCGTGTTTATAATGTTTTTTGTGGTGAGCATTATATTTCATTATCTTTAGCACCTTGTTGGTCGTTCACCGGCGCTATTAGCTGGTAATAACGTTCTATCAGATGTTATGGTGAAGGGGAAATGTGTGTTAGGTTAGGGGATTTCTAAACAGGGAGATTTGTGTTTAACAAAAATTGCCTTTGGAATTAAATGAATTCTATGTTTTCTTGATAAATATGTGGTATAAATATTTCTACTGAACTAAATCTAAACATTACTCAGTCTGAGAAGTTGCTAAACGTGTTTCCTCTTATCTACCTGCTTATTTATTTCTACGTTGTATTAACAAAACTGAAATCATGTTTATCTGCTGCTGCCTGTACTAATACCTGCCTGCAATACCTGTCGGCCTATGTTCTTTGTCGTGTCGATGGCATGACAGTAAATTAGATTTAACTGGCAGAAATATTGAGTAAAAAAAAGAAAACCTTTATCCTATTCTAATCTACCTCATCTTTAACGATGACTCTTCTAGCTCTCATATGAAACTCCATAAATAGTCTCGTTAAAAGAATTCTACTTATACCTATCTATAGCTGTTGCCTGTAAAATGTTTAGAAATAGCACAGATCTCTCAACGATTTTATAGATAAGTACCTATTCTTCTTGCATTAGTTTTAACATATATACCTAGATAGGTTTTGGGGATGCATGAAGAAGCCTCCTCGTGTAGCGCAGTTTGTTCCGCCAGTTACTCAACTGAACCAAGCGCTTGGCGCATCTTGGACAGTCACACCCAACACCTTATTTGACTGACCAATTCTTCCCTTGCGGTGGTAGGGCTAACGCCCGCCTGGTTTGTGACCACCCTCCCACCGGAGTCCGGCGTCAAGCAGCCTGCTGTGTTTCGTCGATGCGTGGGCGTTCCAGTGCCTTATACATCTTCTGGGCACGCTCGTTCCATCACATCATAGACCTCATCCATCGCTTTCGATCAGGCGTTGAGCAGGTTGAGGTCAAGAGCGGGCCCATTCAGCAATAAAAAATTAAATAATAAAGTAGTATATACCTAAGTACTTGATAGTTACCAAAATTGTTTTAAATAGCTCTTTTTACAATATTGCTAATTCAATGGGAAGGCACAATAATGGCATTATCGCTGATATCGATGTATTCAGTCTCTCTCTCTTCTCAATAATTGAAGTAAAATAACATCCCCCTTTTTAGAAGTCGGTTATATATAGCTTACTTATCAAAAGCTATGTCAGTCAACCCGAAACATACCTATAGGTATGATTGGTTCGGGTTGACTGACATAGCTCGGGAGAATTTAGTGAAAGATGGACCGACGACGCGAAAGTGTTGTACCTAAGTAGGTAATAACTAAGAGTCTGTAAATCCTCAGAAAAGATAAAAACACTGACAGGATTAACGGAATTTGGTTGGTTAGCATGTGAGTAGGTAGGTACCTGTGTGTAGATCAAAGTCTCCCTCAATTTTTTTATAACCACCTATTATTATAGGTACCTACTACCTACTTAAAATGGAGTTTCTCACTGTAGGGCCAATGCCTGCTCTCCTTTTATTTTTCTCCTTTTATATAGTAGGTACCTAAAAAAGAAAAAAAAAATTGCATCTAAGTAGCTAACATTAAGAATCAATTTTTTTAAAGGAGTCTAGCCTCCTGCTTTCTCCATCTAGGTCTTGCTTCATAGTGATATTTCTCGTGTCACCATAAAATGTACCTACAGTTTCCGTACAATGTAGAATGATGATGTCACAACTCTACATTTTTCTTATTGTCATTGTAGGTAACGACTCCTTGATCTTTTTCTCTCTAATTTTGCCATATTATGGAAAAGGATATTAATTTGCTTTCTCAGCAAATAAGTATCTAGGCGTTTTACTTATTATTAGTACCTACCTACTTATAACCTACCTATAAATGTATAGGTACAACGATAGAAGTCATGAACTATTTTAATGCCTTTTAAATAGGTAAGGGAAAACGTGTTCAGAATTTAGGGACAATTCAGACTCAGTTAAAAAATTTCACAATTGCGTTTAATCGCGTCGGCATCGGCATTGACAATTTTCAAACACCTCTACATCCATAACTTGAACGACTCAAAGCTCAACTGTAGCCAACATTACGTCGAAGTACCAACTAAGCAATAATTTGAAACAAAAAAGTTTATGCAAATCGAGGGACGCCGAAATAAAATGGAGTCTGGTCGTGCGAGCGCGTGCGATCGATACGCCCGCTGCGACCTTGCGGGCGGGGCGCGGCGTGGGCGGGGCGCGGTAAGAGGCTGGGATTGGCTGGCCCCGCCCACTGCCTCCCCCTCCCCCCTAGTCCTCCCACTCCCCCGCGTGCTGTCCGCTCGCGCGTCCTACAGCGCGCGCCACACGTCGCTCGCGCGCTCGCACCGCTCACGTCAGTATGCGGACACCGCATCGCGCAGTTTAACAAGTGACACTTTGTAACAGTTCCGAGTTCGCTATGTGTCACGTTTAGTGTTGTTCTCGGCAATGATCACTGATATGTACGCGCCGCTGCCGGCGCCGCCCAACAACAAGACCATCGTAAGTTTGTTGTGAACTTCTACTTTAACGTCAACTTTGACAGCTCCAAAACAGCTGTTGTATACAATGGTGTATTTACAAATGGGGAAAGCGATTCTGCTTAGAATTTTTACTTGCGAGAGGTTAACTTAAGCCTAAGCTGTAACTTAAAGGCATTGAAGAACCTTTGTGATCCTTTTTCTTCGTATTGACTTTTGTTGTTCAAAATAATGAGGATCACGGATAATCGATGGGATACCGCCATCTACCTATCTACATTTAAAAACAGTTGCTTTTGATTTTCAACAATTGCTTCCGTCTTTAAAATATTTGTTTAAGAAGAAAATTATTTTTCCTGAAATTCAATGTAACCTAACTGGGTTTACCTGCCTACGTAATCGAAACAAAAATAATAAAGCTGTTATGAGGAAGTAAAATAACTACACACATAACATTGGAACCTTAATACATGAAGAAAATCAAAATAAAAAGTTACTAAGTTAAAATCTGTAAGGTAAACGTACCAATAGTCGTCGGGTTTTGATATTCACTGACTTTGAAGAACTGCTGCGTGAGAGGTATTTCATTTATAATGAAACTTTTTGCTTAACGAAATAGAAAAATTGTCCGTTATTCTAAATAAGTTGTTAATTTTTGTAATTTTTAGTGATAATAAATACTTATTTAAGCAAATGTGAAAAAAGGGCGATTTGTACCAGTACTCGCCAGATTTGTACTATTACTCATCAAAAGGACCCAGTAGTCGTCAATTATTGATGCTAATATGAACTTTCAGGCCTTGACATAGAGTTCAAGATGATTACACATTAAAACATATTGTGATTGTCTTTCATATGAGTTGCAAGTCTAAGAAACAAAAGGTAGGTAGAAAAATAAATCGCAAGAAATTACTAAAGGTTGTGAGCTGTTAGCAAACTAGGTAGGTCAATTCTAATATATTTTAGCTTAAAAAATTAAGATATCCGAATCACAGAATCAGTTTTTATCAGCATAAAGGAGATCAGTCCGTTGTATATTAAGTGTGTAATGTTTTTTTTTTATGTTGTGTATTTTTGTGGTGTACAATAAAGTATATAAATAAATAAATAAATCAGCCATATTAGGCCCAAAACCCAAAATGGCCGGCCAACGAAAAATATTTATTACCCTAGTCGGGGAAGACCTCTAGTTTCTTCCGAATCTCTACAACCATTCCTTCAGCTGTTTTTTTAAGTTGAAAAATAAAGTTTTATACATTAAAAAAACCTGATTTTAGAACTATATGCAAAAAATAGTTATAGTAACACTCGCAGAGGTTTGTTGTCATAGTAGGTAATACTTGTTTATGGTCACCTTTCTTTTATTTTCGCCAATCGGTAGTTAATATATTTTATTAAACTTTATGAAACTAGATTTTTTTTCGTAGAAATTTTAAATAATAATAATGTTTACTTCGCTGTCACTTTGTGTTTTGGGTCCAACTCTGTATGAAGCGTGACTGGTCTCCTGTTGACGTGAAAACGTCGTTGCACTTTGTGGTAAATTCAATATGTCTGACCGACAATAACATGTAATATTTCAGCCGCTTATAACTACGAGAATGCTTGGGTAATGATTGAGCATAAAATATATAGGTAATAATTGTACCGAAGCAGGATCTAATTTGTGTTTGACGTTACATCGCAAGTGCAGTGCGCCCGACCCTCCTTTTTACTATGCGTCGAAATTTCAATTCGCAAAAAAATGTTTAGCTACTAGGTGCCATTGTCAAGAATTGACACAGCACTACTAGGGCCTAAAGAGAATCAACAGAAGTATTGAAGTTCACAATAGCAAAATAATTTCAAATGTCTCATATCGGCCGTAAGTCCGGCCAAAAATTAAAAAATCTCAATAAAAGTAAGCTTGCTTCATAAGGAATTCATTAAGCCTCAAAAGCCTAGTACTGAGCAAATACAATAGCTACGGCAGTATCAGAAAACGATAGAAAATCTGCGGCAAGTAGAATAAAAGTTGAAGATGTCTTATATCGACCGTAAATCTGCTTAGAACTGAAAAATATCACATACGGTGAAAGGTTGCTTTATATAAAATGCAATGAGCCTTCTTTTTTCGTGGGGAAATCCTCATGGATAACCTCCGTGTGGGAAGAACTGAGGGTTATATCGGACTCCTACCGACTTAAACCCCACTGTTCCTTCTAGTACCATGAGTCCGGGGCCCGGGAGATACTTGTACATTCGCCGCACCTCCGACTAGTATTAACCCAATCAAAAGCCAACGAAAGAAAGTTTTAGATCATAAGAAACACAATAAGCCTACAAAATCTACTTATGAGCGAATTAAAAAGCTAGGGTAATACCTAAAATCATCGCCAATCGCCATGTTATTAATAGACGGCGCCCTGGCCTGTCATCGTGCAAGTATGTGTGAAGATTACGAGAACATTAGGAAGATTCAACGGCAGAAGACTTAGTTAGAAGACACCTCTTTATATGTGAGGATTTGATTGGAACTGTAATATCCACGCTCGATCTGAGTGAGGTACTGTTGTAAAACTAGCATCATTTAGCCAAGGCTTATTACAGCTCATTATTATACCTTTCCCAGTAAGGCAGTTTCGGTTAGAACTGAGAATACTTTTTATGGGCCGAGCGAGTGGAGCGCGTTTGCGATACAGCGTGCGAAGCGAGCCCTTCCTAGATACAAATAAGCAAATCACGCTTAATTGCACGATGAGCGCGCTTAATCAAAAGATGGGCTTACTTCTCATGCTGGTCTTAACAGCTTCTAAAACCAGCAAGCGAAGCGATCCCATCTTCAACACCAGTGAGCTGAACGCACTTACGCATGAAAAGAGCGAGCCAAGCGAGCTCTATCACGAGTGAAGCGCGAGCACAGTTTCGTGCCGAGCTAGCGAAGCGAACCCAATGACGCGACGACTAAGCAGAGCAGGCTTAAGTACTCAAGAAATGAGTGAGCGAAGCGAAAACAGCTTAAGAGAAACCCAGTTTTATCGTTAAATGTAGCCCAAACCTTATTACATGTTTGTAAATACGCCAGCACATCAAGCTACCCGAAACTGTCAAATTTTCCCAATCAACTTTGAACCTTATGTTTTAGCGATAAAGTTGAAAATATTTACAATATGACGAGTTTAGAGGCAGGTGTTAAGCGTGTCCCAGTAATCGTCAAAAAAGTACTTAAAATGATGAGATTTGGGTCAGTTAGGAATTTTTAGGTACCAATAGATGTCACGTTAAAAATAAAATACTTTTATGATAAAAGTGTTCTAAATTTCAAGTTATATCATTAGTAAATTAACTTAACTAATACCTCAAACAATCAGACTTAACACATACCCCACTGAAGGTTCGTAAATCAAAACACAAAACTACGTGCTGAGTTTGACATTTAGCAGCTAAACTTGCAAAAAAATGAAAAAATTGTGGGACACACTTTTTAAGTGAGATATCTCAGAGTTAAAACTCAGTGTTTTATATTAATTGTGCAATATGTTACCAAAAATATATTGCCATAAAAATGGGCCAGTTAAATGTTTAGTAGAAAAAGATATTGATGTTTCTAGACAATTTGACGACTTCTGGGTCACTGTCGACTTCACCCGCGTTTACCTTACCTAGGTATAAAACTAAAAATACAAATGCATAGAGTCACCATATCATTTGCCGTCGGGGTTTTTGCTTTGCCATTAAATTATTTAATTATTTCTTAGTTTTACATTTAAGTAACTATGTAGGTATAGTATAAATAGTCTAAAATGTATGTCGATAACTTCTTCCATAGACCACAGCCTATCGAAGCTTATTTAATAGGCTTAAATATATTTTTTCTTTACACATAGCAGTTTTTTTGTGCCTGGTTTATCTTTGAAGGGTTTTATAACAGCTTTAAAAATCACACAACAACCCCAACTGTCTTATTACAAAACGAGTTCTAACTTTAGACCTAGGTAACCCAAACCTGCGAGACAGTACCTAACTGTAGGTATTTTAAACTTTATTCCGACAACCGTATAGTTCTTAATGCAAAATTGACAACTTAGACTCGGGTTTAACTTCAGTTTTTGTGAAAATCTAGCATTTATTTATTTATGTACACACAGTAAAATACATAAGGATATGTCATAATTACAATTACATTAAATAATTACATTGTCGGAGTAAAGTACGAAATTCAAGAATGGCTCGATGGTTTAAACCCTAATCTAAAGAAAACCCTGTTTTATAATAAGGGGGCCTGAGTTAAAGAAGAACCCAAAATATTTCTGTACTAAATGACAAATCAACAAATTAGAGTTTGTATGAAAGACTGTTTTTTTTTCTTCATCCCATATTCACAGCTGAAAGATTCCCTGTGAATCTTATAATATACCTGACAGTGTAAACAATAGATACCCCTATGTAGGTAATTGGTAACAATTTCACACTTGGGCGTAAAACTCAGTTTTTTCAGCAGTTCACTTCTCATTGTTCTGACGTCATCACATCTGAAGCATCTCTCCACATATTATCTTCCCATAGACAAAACAATAGACCTCAAGTAAAACTCCTCCCAGCGACACCTGTTTAATTAGATAGGTGTCTATTATAGTTCATTAGGTATCATTAGATGTTCCAGCGTTTTGTAGCATGTGAAGTAGGTATAAAATAATTACAAACAAAAAAAATATGCAACGTGCCACAGTGTACCTATATAATTTTTCAGGTAGGTATAGGTTTATTTCTCTGTTGTTTGGTTCATTTATATCTAAATATAGTTCCTAAATGACAATTACCGACAAAAAATAGGTAGTTTTTCATAAGTATAGCTATTTTAGTTGTTGTGTTATATTGAACTATGTAATTAGCTTATTTCTATGTTAGATCAAATTGTAATGGACTCTTACTTTGTAGTTACTTTTTCTATCTACCTACGTATTTTTATGTTTCCATGACATGTATCAGTTTTAGGTATGTAGGATAATTATTGTTTATTTTATTGTATGTACCGATGATAATATCAATTCATCATTAACAACGGGTTATTTATACCCTATCTTTCACAAAGCATCAATCATTCGTATAATACCTATAACAAATTCTCTCTAACTCGATTCCGCTTCTCGATATTAGATACCTGTACCTACCGATTGCCAAAGGGTGCTCAATCAAACCAATCGAATCAAACAATAGCTTCCGAATAGAATCCGATTGTTTCCTCTGCCATCCATCTTCCGGCTAAATATTTGTCAACGAGAACACACTCCCCAAACGTACAAACAAATTCAATCAAACCGTTCGATTTTATTGCGCTTTTGTAACAGAGAACAATGTGTATTGTTCCTTGTGAAGATCGGACATTCTTCTACAAAATTATTTAGTAATTTTAATATTGAACAATAGGTATGTCTTATTATTGGTAATCATGATATGGATCTGTTATTCAATAAGTACATGGGTTGAGCTTCGTGTACCTAAGTTTTTTATTGCCGTTAGAAATTCTGAGAAATCAATTTCTATGAAGTCTGTCTACATTCACTGTGAGTTTTTAGGTCATGTAATTCTGCTAGTAACATTTTTGATTATTTTCAATAGATACTAAGTACTTAGTATCTATTGAAAATAATCAAAAGTACTTGCTAAGCCTATATCTATTTAATCATTTTTAGAGTTCTATGTTGGGGATGATTTTAATCCAAGCCTAAGTTCAAATCAAATCAATCAATCAATCAAAAATGTTTTATTTCATTATTACACGTTTTACATCATACAGTTGGTGGCGTCTCCTTTTAAGCATATAAATGCCTGTGCCAGGAGGCGCCGCTCTTTCATTATGTCATGTAATTAGTGTAACATGTAAACGAAACAAAGGTAACAAAAAAATAATTATACTTATTTATTAGCCTGTTGGTATATGAGTGTGTGTATGTTTAAGTGTGCTTGCGTGCGTATGTGTGTTTGTGTATGTATGTGAGTGTGAGTGTGTGCGTGTTTGTGTGTGTGTGTGTGTGTGTTGAGATATGGGTGTGTATGTGTGTGTGTGGTTATTTTATACGGAATCGGTTTTACCTTGTATTTAGGAGAAGATTCTCTACTTCATCATAGCTTAACTTGTTTATCCACTTAATCAGCAATGATTTGCATTCTTGAAACGGTTTAGTGTGTATATCTATTTGTCTATTTATTTTATTATATAAGAAGGACGAACGTTTATCGTACTGAGTATTTGCAAATTCTGTTTTTACAAAAGAGGTGGAAGCAATATTGTGCTTCCTTCTTCTAGCTAGTACATTAGGGTCTAAGGGTAGGGTTTTATATTTTTTTAATACTATGTGTATAATATATAATTTTCTTACTGATAATAAATTACTTATTTGGTATAACTCATAGGTGGGAAAGGTCCTTTTTTTGAAGTACATTACTTTTATTAATGTTCGTTGCGCTCTTTCAACATCAAGGAAACGTGTTTTTCGCGCGCCCCCCCAGATGGAAATGCAATATATTATTACAGATTGAACTAGCGAGATATACACTTCATTTATAAGATTTCTTGATAAACCACTCCTTGGAAATATGTGACGTAATGTTTTAAAAATCCAAATAAACTTTCGTATTCTCGCAGAAATTTGTTCAATTTGAGCGTACCAGGACAGGCATTGATCCAACATTATACCTAAGTACTTGACTTGGTTAACTTTACTGATGGTTGGACAATTGCAGTCGCAATTAACCGTCCTCCTACACTCATGTATTTTAATGTTGAAATTAGATTCTGGTTGGACGTTTTTATATATAGAGAAGCATATATAATTAGTTTTGCTCGTGTTTAACGTAAGTAGATTTGTTTTTAGCCATGAAGCCACTATTAGCATACCTTCTTCTGCGTTGGTTTTGGTTTCAGCCCAGGTTGAGCCAGTGAAGACGATTGCGGTGTCGTCGGCATATGAAAATATTTTTGCTTTATTGATTGACATATTACATAAGTCGTTTAAATATATTAAAAATAGCGTAGGACCCAAAACGCTACCCTGGGGTACGCCGCATGTTACGTCAACGTCCTCGCTGACAACACCATCTAACTTAACCTTCTGCTTTCTATTTGTCAAGTAATCAGTAAAAATAGATAATTGTGCATCTCTAATACCAATTTTTTCTAATTTTTTAATCAGGATGGGAATCGAGACCGTGTCGAAGGCCTTTTTTAGGTCTATAAAAACCGATAAGCACCTAGTACCTTTGTCGAGTTCTTTTGTTAGTACTGTAGTTAAAGATTTGATAGCGTCTTCCGTAGAAATACCGCGTCTAAAGCCAAACTGAGATGGGGATAAAATGTTGTTGGTTTGAAGATAATTTAATAATCTGGAATTTAAAAGTTTTTCTAATATTTTTGCTAAAACAGGAATAACAGAAATTGGTCTATAGTTATTCAGATCGTCCACCTGCCCACTCTTGTATATGGGGGTTATTATTGATTTCTTTAAAGAGTTAGGGAAGGTGCCTTGTTTAAAACAAAGATTAGCTAGATGCGTTATAATTGGAATTATTTCATGTTTAACATGTTTAAGATACCTGGTGGAGATATTATCCCATCCTGGGGCACTGTCTGATTTTAGAGAGCTTATTATACTATTAATTTCATTGTCGTCTGTGTCCAGCAGTACAAAAGATTTAGGGAGACTAGGTAAGGAACTTAGATATAGATTCAGGTCATTCTGGGTTACGGTTTGCTGAATGTCCTTTGCCAGTTGGCTACCAATATTTGCGAAATATTTATTAATGAAATTTGTTGACTCCGTAGGTGATGCTTTTAGATTAGTTAATTCAGAGTTAGATCTGGTAGATTTATTTGTATATGTGATGGTTTTTAGGTTTTTCCAGAGAAGTTTATTGTTGTTTAACGATTTATTAATGAGGTTTCTTTCATATTTTCTTTTTAGTTTTTTCATAATGTTGTTGCAATGATTTCTGTAGCGAGTATATGTAATTTTTTTTATTTCATTGTGGGGATCGTCTCGGGATTGTTTTTGGAGCTTATTACGATTTTTTATACATCTTAGTATGCCTTCAGTGATCCAGGGCTTAATTATTCGTTTACTTTTAGGGATCTTGTGAGTAGTAGTATTTATTGTTAGTGACTCAATAAGACCTTGTGTTAAATATTCTGTAATATAATTGGGATTTTCACTAAAAAGTAATGTCGATAGGTTTTTTTCTTTTATATATTGTAAGGCACCTTCAAAATCAATTTTGGTAAAAGTTGTTGGTGTAGCTTGGTAATGTTTTGTTTTAGATAACGATAAAAAGGTTGTACGGTGGTCAGTAATAGTAGTGCGTAGGATAGCAATAAAAGCCGAATGACGTTTCCTGTTTATTTTTAACATAAAGTGATCAAGACAATTAGTTTCCCTTGTAGATAAGGTGTGACCAGAGAGAATACCATGACCCGATAACATATCAAGGTATGATGTTCTGTTTTTAAGTTCATATGTTTGTTCAGTGTGTTTAGGTCTTATGTTGATATTAATGTCACCAGCAACTATAATATTTCGTTTTTGAGAATTTAGGTTATCTAAATGGAGTGCCAAAGAATTTATAAAAGGTTCCGCGTTAGTATTTGATGGTGAACGATAGATACCTAAAATGATATTATTTAATATATTTACTTGTAGGCATGAAGCGTGAGTTATGCTTAATTCTGTGACACAGGCTTTTAAGGTGTCCTTGATATATACTACAACGCCGTCATTTTGATTTAGTTGACGAGTTGTAGCGTAGGAACGATACTTGGATAATGTTGGTATAGGTTTATTTGGATCAAGTCGGCATTCCGTCAGAATTATAACGTCTGTTTCAAAGTTGAAGCAAGACATATTTACTATGAAGTCATCAAAATTGCAATAAATGCTCCTAATATTTTGGGAAATTATGGTAAGGTCACTTTTGTTTATGTTATAGTTGTGAGCGAGTTCACTACAATCGCATTCTATCGATCTTGCAATACTCAGATTATCGATGTCATTTAAAGTTTGCAGTAGATCACCCATTGTTATTTTTTATTAAATACACGGTACATTTTAGGATCAGGGTATTATTTATATAGTAGTATGATGTTTGAAGCAGTAAGAACACATGCGACACGTATAATAATATGAGTATTAGGGATGTATAGTAATTATTTTGTATTAATTTTATTTTTTTGTAAGTATTAATCAATGTATTTTTAGTTATTAATAAGTTTTTATTATATTTGTATAATGTGTGTGTTGTTGAAAGTTGCGTATATCAAAACGACAGCAACTTAGAGATATCTACCTACCTACCTACTATTGATATAATTAGGTATACACTTTCACATTTCACAATATAGTGGTATTTAAATACTTTTAAATCTGTAAAACTTTCAGTAGGTAGGTATTTACTACATACCTACCTAATAGATTTAATCTGCAAAAAATTGTCACTTTTAAAGATTTTTTTGCGGGTCCTTGCAATTCGGCAACCAGGCCTGAACTGCCTAAACCTCAAATACTTCATGCACTATCAGCCGTGAAACTTAACTAGCTCCGTCACCCACTTCACACAACAAATCAAGAACTTTCATCTCATCCGCACTTCAGTCCCATACATCGGGACCATTATGCGTGTCTAATAGATTTTTTTGACGCTGGCCCATTCACGGTGCGCAGCGTGAAGCCCCTTCAATGGCCATTGTGGCATTCAACCGAATCGACGACCGACAAACTTTTATTTGTAATGCTCCTAAATGGCTGTTATGGGGATTAAGGTACTCCGTTTTGTCACCTACCATGAGACGCAGTAAAGTCGCAAATCCGATACTCTGTCGCAGAAGTAACATTGTTGGGTATCGCTGAAAAACCAAAATGGCGTTTCTATAATACCGGGTACTACAATGCGTTTTGAGATCCGTCACTTTTGATAGCAACGGTGCTTTGTGTTACGGTTTGCTTAGGATTAAACACTTTAACTTTGGGATGAGGCCACTTACAGTTAAAATGTTTAGTTAGATGCAGTTTTTGTTGAGTCGCATTTGTATTTTTTGCTAAGATTAGTGTTTGTAACTGGACAAATGCACTTCAAGCTCATGTCAAGATAAATAAATTAGGTGATGTTAAATCAATAGATAAAACATGAAAACATTTTTTTTTTCCTTCAAATAGAATGTAATCTTCATTAAAATATAAAACGAATTCCAAATTATATATCCTTTATTAACAAAAAAAAAAACAAAATTAAAACCTAACTTAACTAAAACTATACCTAGACAAACTAAAATATAGCGTCGAGAATTTCATCCGCATCGCTGTACCCAAGAGACTGGCAGCATTACCACGTTGTATCGCAATGCTTAGCCTTTGGCCAAGATAAAAGCCAGCCCTTGGGTCACGGGAAGTGTCAACCAGCAGTTTGGAAATTTCCTTAAGAAGACCATGAGCACTCGGATCCCACGGCCCGAGGGTTTCAACCCCAAACAGCTCGAAAATATAATTTCCGACATGAAAACATAAATAAATTGATGTAGCATACAGACCTACATATGAGTCAACTTACTTTTACCTCTATAAGTAAGTATACCTTCATCAACACAAAACATCTGTCATCCAAAAATACCTACTGCCATAATAAGCCTAATGATAGAACAACACATGCATCCAAGAGTACGTAATTCTAATTAAAATACTTGTCGCATGAACCAATTATTTTAAAAAATAAACCGTATCGGTAGCGACGGGGCCCGCCATAACTCTTTTTTATAGCACCAACTCGTCGTGTTAACCCGTTCATTGACAAAAGGTATTTAAATGAAGCTGTCGGGGAAATAATATTTAGTGGTGCGCGCACAAGTCGGGGACATTCCGACCGAGCATTAAACAGTCGTCACGTGAATGTGACGGTTTTAGATTGATACTCTGTGGCCTGGGAGACTGGCTTATCTCACTGATCTGTACAATTGATATTTATGTTGTTTGAGATACCTAATTTTGATGCTTCTGCTGTGGAAACTTTTGTCTCTCTATAACAATAGAATCTTAAATTCTATTTTAGAAATTTTTGATCTCTTATTTCGGATTATTCCACTTTGCCCCACCAGCCGCCCCACTGGTGGGGCAAAGTGGAATGCCTAAAATTTGGCACCCCATGTTTGTTTTCTAACTAGCATTCAAGGTAATTTATATAAATTTAGTTTTTTTTTGTAATGTTCCATATGCGTACCGTGCAAAAACGTCGTACCTACCTTACAGATACGACGTTGTTTATCTTCCTACAAGGCGAATTCTAAACTTATCAAAACCTTGACATGACAGCACTCGACACAGTCGACACCCACATTCTACTAATCGTATTAGGAAGCATCTTATAAACGTCTGCAAAGCTTTCTCGTTAAGTTATTTAGGTACGTTGGTATCCGTCAACGCGACGTGAAGCCGGCGACAAATTTAACAATGTTAGTCGCGCGTCTGCCGCGACAGGGTTAAAAAAAATCACTAATGAAGTGCAAATCTGTCAGTGCGCGTGTTTCAACGATTTATTGTCGCACGTCTAATTGTTTTGTAGCGCATTTTGTGCCTTGTTGAGTTTTTGGTTCGGTTGTCACGTGATCTGTGAGATTGGAGCCGTTTAATGTTAATTTAAATTGAGATTAAGATCTCTAGGTAATTATGATTTATTGGAAACAATTCCTGTTATGCCCTATTTCTGGTGTTTTCATGAATGCATGTCAACCACACGGAACCTAATAACTAAGGCAGTTAAAACGGAAATAACTTTCAAAATTCAAACGCTTTTAAATATGCACTTATATAATAAAAATACACAAGCAATCTTTCTTACGAGAACCATAACAAATTACTACACTAGTGGCAAAAAAGGAACACTAAATAGAACTTAAAACGCACCATTTTTCAGTCCGCCACTCCCCGCAATTAAGTAAAAGCGTTACAAGTCGCATTTAAACTGTAAAAACACCGCAGGACAACTAGATAGGCCGTCAATTATTCAGTTTGAGCCGTAGTGAGGCTTATTAATTCAACGCACCAGCAACACACTGGACAAAAACGGCGCAACCGCAACGCAACGCAACTGCAGTTTCCTGCCGCAACCGCAGGACCTTTTAATACTAGTTAGACGTTAATTTTGTACCGTTACCGGATAATTGATGCATTTAAGTATCACTTACGGCTTTCTCGATATCTCGTTCTTTTAAAAGTATTTGCTCTTATATCCTTTTGTGTGGCAGAGGTATTATCTTGTTGAGGCAATTTTTGGTCTGTAGGTCCAGTCATGGACATGTAGGTAGGGTGACGTCTTAAAGAATCTGCAACGTCAATCAGTGATTAAAAATCGTGTTTCATGGGAAAATCAAATGAAAAAATCAGCCAAAACTAAAATACATACAATTCAGAGCTTTCTAGCATTCAAAGCTGACATTTCAAGTACACTACTTCAGCCCGCTTTGTCGATGCAGTTTTAATGGTTCCCGGGTACCTATCTAAATACTGCCCAATGACATGACAAAATGACAGCCACGGGGTTGTCTACTCGTACAGAACTGTCAAACTGTCGTAAACGGTTGTTGGTACACCACTTAAGTATTTATTTATTGGAACTCCGTATTGAACACGGTGCAGCAAAAAATAGTATGCATTTTTATGGTTCATAACATGCTATGGTGTTATGTTTACCTGGTACCAACGTTTTTAATAATTATTTATTTATTTACATTTACATATTGTAGGTATGTGCCTTGTAACGCATATTGAACAATGCATACTAAATGATCAATTTGTTTAGTTGATCAGTGAAAACGTATCTTTTCAAATAAATTATGTGCATATTATTTCTTATAGATACTTAAATGTAATAAATTATGCATACTTATAACTTTTCACGCTTATTTGGAAGTAAAAGATAAATTAGGATATGTCAGCTGTTGACATTTTACTGGTCGTAGTAAGAATCGCCTGAAGGAAATAATTGTAAGTACCTTCACCTACGTAGGTAGCTACGATTAGTTGACCTGGTGCTGTTAAACAAATTACTTATGTTGTTCAACATAAAAAATTGTAATGTAATTTAAATGTGCTATACCTAACTCATTCGTTGTTGTCCTATATTTATTAGCTAAGCAGATGACACGAGTAACATTTATTACACCTAAAATGAGTCCTAGAAGGTTAGCATCATTGTGAAGTATTTGTTTTCAACATAACGAGTTGGCACTGTTGGCAGGCTAAATGTGAGAAGTCGTTAAGAAGACGTATAGCTGCGCATGAGCAAACATAACCGCTATACAGGCTGTGAACGATAACACAACATTCGAGAAGTCAGGCCATGCGGGTAATGCCACAAACCTAATGACCAGCAGTAAAGGCTCGATCCCACTATTCAGACTAACTACCACAATAAAAAAATCGCAAGCAATTAAGCAATAGACGCGAAGTTAACGATGTGTAATGAAAAAAATGCGGTTCATAAGAAAAAGGCAAGTTCCTTGTATAGTGCTAATCACACAAGCAGTCCCGGAAACGATTTTACATACCTACGCGTGATAATAACATAAAAATATGGAAGCTGCCTTGTTTGATATTATCGACAGATACCCTATGTGTTTCACATTCGTTTTTTGAAGTATTGTTTCATTAATTTAATTTAAATATTTTCCGGTTTACACGCTGTATTTGCATTGTTTATTTAGTTCTCATAAAAGCGATACGTATACTTCGATATTGTATAAGATAACCCTATAACAATCAGTCATCCAATCATCGCTAAACAAACTATCGTCTCTCAGATTCGTTGCATCTCACAGGTTGCCGCCTCAATCACCCTCAATGATTGCTCTCGAAGGGTCTCTTTTGTGGCTCTTTGTTGTTACCGCCCTCAGTTAATAGTGGTCTCCGCCGCCCCCGACAGCAAAAGGAAACTAATATAGTCGCATCGAACCCTTGAGAGTTTGAGACTTAAAAATATCGCTCCGATTTAGGAGTCATTAATGTCGTCAAAATCGCTCCAGACAGCTCCTGGATATGGCCCTTACATTTGCTGAAACATTCTGGTCTTTGTAGAGGTGACGCAAAGACGATTATCGAATAGTAAAAAATTGGGTTGGACTCGATGATGGGTTGAGATTTTGCAACTCATTGCATTAGCCCGGCTTGTTAGTGTATGGAGTGGTACCGGGGCGGCTCGAGGCGGCTCGGAGGCGCGTAATGAAGGTAAGCTGCAAGTCACGGGCCCAGAGGCGCCGCGGCTGCCCGTCAGCGCCGTCATTGCGCGCCCTGTCAATATATGATGGCCCGACAACGGAGAAGGTTATTTTCGAAGATGCACCACTAATTAATGCCTTCTACTGAATAAAAAATCAGAAGCGGCGTCTTCATTGTTCTACTGTCAACTCGAATGTGTTGAGGTGAGGACTAATGTGTGTCAAGTCATGTTGATATTAGTGGCCTTTTATAGAGAGAATCTGAATCAATATTGATTATTTCGTCCTATAAAGCCGTTGTTAGTTGAAAGGGTGTTGTTGGTGTGTGGCCAACAATTAATTTAACACTTAGGCGAGGTACAAAGAAGGTGGACAGGCGGCGCGGGCGCCCCGCGGAGTGCCCCCCGCCACGCGCGCCGCAGCACTCCACACCGATACCATTCACACAACCGCCGAATCTCTTATCACCATAACGGATTAATTATAAGGTTTAGTGACTGTCACTTCTAATGGTGTCACTTATGTTTTGTGATTGAATCGAATTTCGATTTGATCTCTGACGTCGTTTGCATGACCTCATCACTCAATTTATCTAGAACTAATTCTATCTCTTCTCCTATCCCTATACCTACTTACATAAAGTATGTCCATTTTGTGCAACAAATATAGCAAATGAATAATCACATTCATCACACAAGGCTAAAGCCATAAATTTTACAATTACCTATTCAATTGCCGTAAAACCTTCGCACATCCCATACGATATAGTAGATATATCGGAAATTGCGACTATTTACTATGAAGCATCCGGCTTTTAAGTGTAAATTTTCCGGTTGCAATTTGTAGGAGTCAAACAAATGCTCCTTATATTGTAGTGGCCATTAAACGCACTCGTGGCAACAGACTGTTATGGTATGAATCCGGTTGTCTCTTCAGCGAAGGGGATTCGGTGTAACTTTTAAATGGGGAGATGAAATTTGGAGCCGACTGAACTAAAATGAACCAACAATTATGAATCATAGAGCGCAGTATACTCGGTTCACAATGCAGTTTGATACGCAAGTTTTTAAGCACATTTTGTGACGGTACAGAAAGTCACTCCGTTTGGCTATTATGTGTTTTTCGATTATTTCGTACATTTAATTTTCTATCCATTCATTTAACACACAATCTACCCTATATCTTTTCAAAATCATGACTTCTACATGTTCCTCGTTTCCTTTTTACCCGCAGATCCGAGAGGGTCGTAGTCGAGTCGTAGGACCATTAAGACCCTCCCTGAGGGTCATATATCACGAGCTCTTCGCCGGCTCCTCCATGAATACTCGACGGCTCTCCAGTTTAAACCGCGCCTGACTTTGATGGTCCTAATGCAGTCACATTGTTGATCTTTTGTAGGGGAGTTTGTCGACCGGCTTGTTGATTGTTTCCTTTTATTTGTTCTGTTGGTAAATATTTGTGTGTTTGGTAAACTTTACTAACGTAGATATAATATACTTAGGTACGTCCATTCTACATGATATCAGCTGCAATTTTTTTTTGGTTCGGTTGCATCATTTTGTTGCAATTTCCCTCGGTTCTATAAAACACTTACCTACAAGTAGGTAACATAATTGACCGCCATTAGTTATTAAAATAGCTTCCAATAAAGGCCGACCAACCACTCTACGATATTTGTTCATCTATGGCGCTACAGCAATTATTTAAAGTAGATGGAATGGTCTCGTCTGACAAGCGGTGCGTTGCGGTTGCGGTGAATCCATTCAGTTGCTGTTCATTCATAACAACACGCCGCAACTGGCCAGCGGACGTGTGGAAACGTTTAGCACAATTTACCTACGAGACGAAAACCGCCTGAATACACCAAGTGCTTCGAAATTGCGCTGAAGTTTTGGCACTGTATTGGCTTATTTCGGCCCGTCGTGTTTCGACTTCGGCATCGACAAGTTTACCTCTATGTCACATCTCTTCACGCTTTCCTTATTCAGGTATGTAGGTAGTCACGATCTACTTCTCTCTCAGAGAATTACTTCCAAGGAAAGTTAGCAATGACAAAGCAATCTAAATCAGAGTCAAACGATCGATTCAAGTGCTTCAAGAGTCAAGCTCGTAACTTGCAGGCTCCACAGCACATTACCTCGTTCCCGTCCACAGAACAGATACTCTTTTATCTGTCTTTGTTCCCGTCAGTTAACTTTTATAACTTGTGAAACCGATAAGCAACATTAGCAGTGCCATATTTCATACAGAATCAGATGATCAGAGTTACAATGTGGGAACCAATCTTCGGCAAGGAACTAGATTAAAGCGATGTAATTGAAGATATCACAGTCGCCTAGTTCGATAAGTCTCGAAATAGAATCGATGATGAGGTGCATTGGTGGTCGCGTGGCGGGGACCGCCCGCTGCGGTCCGCTATGCTAATTCAATTGTGTTACGAGAGCGGATAGCGGGCGATAGCATCTGCTCCGCCTGCATTATCATAATAACGCGCGAGTCACCTCGTACTGGACCGCTCGCGCCTCGCCTCGCGCCTCGCGCCTCGCCTGTCGACACGCACGGCACCGATACCACCACGTAACGTTGTTTTATTACCATATCAGTACCAGTTACAAGATGTGTAACAGTTGTTAAGATATCGCTTGTTGTTACAAGGTTGTGGTCGACTCTCTAATGGAGATCAGCTGCACTCTCTCACTAGTTGCGCTTGCTTCAACAACTTCACAACATCGAGAGTGTAACTTGTATTATAAAATGACTAGTTACCTATACTTGTAATTAACTACACTTTATAAATAATTGAATGTTGCTTTTCGAAAGACTCATGTCAGTAAGATTAGTGAAAATATAAAAAGTGTAGCAATCTAATTTCCACACCTATCCATATAATAACTAAGCAGGTATCAACTCCTGCAACAGCTAACAGCGTGCAAAAAGTAAAAATCCGACGTAAATTACAGCCGTAATAGGTAAAATCAGTAAAAGAAACACGTCAATCTAATCGATTCGTCGAAGTGTTGAAAAGCGGTGAAAGCTGTTCTCAGCGTTGCAAGCGGAGCTGCGCCCGCGCCGCCCGCGGCACTAACCGTACCCGCTTCTTGCCGACTATTACTATCTAGCGGGATGCAAATTGAATTATGGGACTTTTTGTGGCCGTTCAATTGTTTAGTAGATACGCGAACACCGCTTTGTTCTTCCGCCGCGCGGTACGTGATGACGAACCTCTCGACGCCTCGTAATCGCTGATACTCCCGCGATTGTTCCCCACCACCACTTTTCGTGACGCCAAATTATAGTCTTTTGTTTTATTATCTAATTGTTGCTATTGTTATAAGTAAGTAATGGACTTTACTGGTGCGGTTCACGATTATGATTGAAAACATACCTAAGCATTAATTCTGTACGGTATTTCAGCATTTAACTTCTACGTTGCAGCGTTTTCGTAGCACATTGCTGCGTGTCGCGGCTTATCTGCTTTGGTTATAGAAACTGGTTGCGCCCACGCAGGAGTAGATAGGAATAGAGCCTTAAGACGGTAGAGACGCGATCGTTAATTAAATCAAAATATAGGAACAAAACTGAAGTGAGAAAAACTGCAATCATTGTAATTAGTAGGTATCTATAGGTAAACTGCATTACCTGCAACTCATAACAATGTAATCATAATACTCGTAATGCTTGGGTACAATTGTAACATACTCGTACCATAGTTTGTATCTACGCAGCTTTTTACACGTGTAAGTAATATAGACATATAATTAGCTACACATAGGTAATCAAATCAACCCACTTACGAGAAAGAAAATATGGTAGAAACGTTGGTCTTAGGTAATTGTTGTAAAACAAAGAGTTGAATGCATAATTGTTCGTTTTTATGAGGCGACTGCTCTATGCCGTTGCGTCGTGCGTCGACTCTTTGTGGTTTAGGCCCCCGGGGCCTACGCCGGTAATTTTCTCAGCAATTAATATCCTACGCGGTTCAATTAGTTAAATGTAAAAAATATAAAACAGAAGTTGAGGGAAATTACGTGTCTTTGAAACAGTTCCACGCTATTATCAGCGACCGGATGAAATGTCAACTAATTGATACTAGCGAGCGTTTTGCGTTGTAGGTACGTCGTATCGACATGTGTCACTGCGGTTTTCATTGAATGTCACATGTTTATATGCTACCAAAACATTTGTTCTTAAGCTAATTAAGTACGGCTCGCACTAAAGACACACGGTTTGAATGGACTACTTTAATTAAAGGCGAAAGACAAGAGTATGATGTATTTATGTGATGTGTACATATGTAAGGTGACTGAATTAAAGCTTTTTCGTCCCTAATAGAAATGGCAATGAATTATGATGACCTGTCATTTTCTTTTCAATATGACAATTCAACACTTGAGTTATTCAGCGTTCTATTAAAGAAGGTTTATAAGTAAGGGACTCCAACCTTCTCGCTCAATAAGTCAAGGAAACATCGAGTTCAATTGGCAGCAGCAGTAAACCTCAATTTAATGTAAAATAGTGCTACAAATCGGCGCAGGTCGCCTCGTAACTAATGGAAAAGCGAGTTGCGTGCCCTCGGGCGCGTTGTTCCAGCCGTTTTATTTGTTTGTTACTATCGTATAAATGGGGCTAATTATAATAATTTCATTGGAAATTACTGGCATTAAGCTGCTACCAAAAATACGTGAGTTTAACGACTTTTTCTTGGAACTGTCTGAGTGAGACTGTCGGCCGTCGGCGATGTCCAGCGATGCACGCAATGCGAACGTATTCGCGAGAGTATGACCTTGAGTGTACACGCTCTGGACTCTAGTTTAATGGCTCGTTGTATTATATACAGGCATTGTACGAGTTGTTGCACTGGGGAAATTGTTTAGTGTTATCTTATGAGGTATCTAGATGAATAGTTATGATAGTTTAGGCTTAGGTACAAAAAATAGTAATTCATTTTTTTTTTTAATTTAAAATTATACCATGTGCATTGACTGTTTTGACACCTAATGATATATACCTAATGAAATCTATGTAAATTGCAAATGTTTAAGATTCAACTCTACATTCCCTGCAATTCAATTTAAGAAAAGTGAGCAACATCTTAGTAAATACCGGTACACCTTGATGATATAAAATGTTTGTACATATGTGGTGGTACTAACACCATTTATATATGTGTGCCCACATAATATTTTCCCGCGACGCTTTAGAGTACAATTACAATGAGACAGAACAAAGCCTTCGGAGAAGGGGGTCCCTTGTTTCCATTCGTCCGTCTCTTGTTTTTTATCACGCGGGAACTGGTTTCAAATTGGTGCACCTATTATCTGGTCCCAGCCGGTGAAGGTCGACCGACAATACAACATTTTGGAGCAAATTCCAACACGCAAAATATTAGTAGGTAATTTTGACAGACGTGTTTTTGACGTGGCACAATTAAAGTGTCCAAAATACTTTTGAGGTATTCTTATTCTTTTACTGAGAGGTTTATCACCATTCAAATACAGATACCTACAAACAATCCTCCAAATTGTAGAAAGAAAATAATCTCTGTAACACAACGAAATCTTGTTTAGGTTATTGGGCTCACGTCCCTGAAATATCCTCTTGTGAAATCGCGATTACCTCTTCAAACTCCTACGCATAATTCACGTCAAACATATTCAGAACTACATCTAGATATTCATAATCCGAGTGCGGCCGGCGTTTGTCCGGTTCGGCCCCGGGGCTAATGTTCGGAGCGGTCGGACACTGCCGAACAGATACAGGGCGCCGCTCGCCCGTGTCCGACACATTACCACACAATTTCATCGACTTATCAAATTTAAACGCGCACATTACAGCTTAGGCGTTGCTTGTGAATATTAAAACATGGCTATTAGATCGCTTAGCTTTATGATAGCTGAGTTATCGATAAGTTCTTGTAATGGAAATGTAGTAAGGAAAACGTGGAGTAGATTTTCATTCGAGCGTGAATTTATGAAATAAATTCTGAGAAGCTGTACTTTTTGTATTTTTTAGTTTAGAAGTGTTTGTAACTGTATTGGTAAAAAAACGAAACGATACATCAGGGTATTGTGTACTGTATGATAATACCTACGTAGATCATAAATCGACACAATAAAAAGTATGTCGGAAAATTACATAATTTAGATTTTTTGTGTCCCGATTTAAACCCATAAACATGCACGTAACGTGATTTGAAAAGGCATATATCAAAAATATCGCTCAGGCGCAAAAAGTCGGCATGAATCAATAGACCATGACAATTTGAAATCGGAACAAAAACCGTGGTCGGCCACATATGGCGTCGGAGTACGCACATGCGCGTCAAAGCGTCCGGCACCTCACAAACGGTAATTTCCATTTAAATAAATAATTTGTTTCGGCTCGATTTGAGCGATCTGCCATGTGGCCTGCCTAATGACCTCTGTTAACTACCGCGGTTTCACGCCTTCGCTCACCGTCCGCGTTCGCGCACCAATGTATAACGTAAACAGCCCTAGTTACGCATCCATTGCTTTTACAGCTAGGTCTAAATATAAACTTTTTTCGACAATTTTGAAATAATTATCCTCATTCATAGTTTTCCTGATAATTACATACCTCAAAGCTATTTAAAGGATATCTTCATCAACCTAAACGCTGTAATATTGTCATAAAGTTGTCAATCGACCGGTACTTACTTGAAGATTGTTCGCACTCTAACGTATTATTACCTACTTGTAACAACTGTCATTATCATGTAATAAATAGTAAACATTACTCGCTGTGTATGGTTATTAAATATTTTCTGATTCCGCGATTCAAGCAGGCTTCATCAATCTTGCATTCACGTATTGGTAATTATTGTGTTTTACAGACACGAAATGTGAAATGGTTATACAAATTTCAAGGGCACTGAGTTAAATACAATCAAAGTTAACTGGTCATACCCTACGGCAGTTGGCACAGTGGGCAGTTATAGGTGGGGTGAGCTGCTCATACTCCAAACAAGCACAGTTTCCTCGAAATCATTTAACATTAACGAACATAACACAAAAACTATAATGAATGCAAGAAAATCCTGTAGCAACAGCGATACGAGATACAAAAGTGATCTAATTAACTGTAATTAAGCTGCCAGTGAGAGTTTCACACATCAACGAGACCGTTCGCGTGCAAGACGAACCTTAATGTAGAAATAATGTTCCGAAGTCATTATCTTTTACTTAATTCATACAACTTATTTTTACGACATCGGGCGTCGTTTGGCCTACACTTGACTACGCATTAAAGTCATGCGCGCGCTTCCAGCTAAAAGTGTAGCATTATAGAAGACCCAATCGATATTCCCCCTCGTAAGTGTCACATGACAAATAGCACTCTGAACCCTTTAACGGCTGCAAACGTTAGTAGCATAATTAGCCCCGAGACTAGCCGACGCGGGCAAATTATTTTGTAATTTGATGTCATATCCTCGCTTCATTAATTGGATCGAGTCGATGAGCGACTGGTGATTACTCATTCTTAACAAGCTTTCAAAGACAATGTTCAACACTTTTGTATAACAACTTTCATTTTGCAATAGGCTACTTTACGTTGCGTAGTTATCAGAATTTCAAAACGCGGAAATTACAAAACATACTTAGTTTATGTTAGGCCACAAAACGATGTCACAATGTGCTTAGTAAGTGAGTAAGTATAGACGAGCGAATACATTTGCATCAAATAGATTAGAGTCAATTCTGTTGCGACATTAAAGCCAACAATATGTCATAAATTGTAGATCCCAAATTAGTTGGTTGCAGTTTGCATTAGAATTGGAGGGGAGCGGTGGGGTCGCAGCGACGCGGCCGGCGACGGCGTACAGTTTCACCCGGAATTAACTCGATAATTCCCTAATTGTGCAATTACCCATTGGCAATTTGCTCTCGGCTTATCGACCGAAATCACATCAATTGCCACAGAAGTGGGTCGCTTTAAACTTTGATGTTGTAATAAGATACAATAATATGCATCGAAAAACCGTTAATGAAATTGGATTCATACTAGACGTGCTTTTTTTTTTCGCGGAGGAAATCCTCATGGACTTCCTCTATCGTGGGGATGACAGAGGGGCATGCCGGACTCTTACCGGCTAAAACCACCGCGGCGTTCCACCTCTACCTATGGGCCCGGTGCGGGATTCGCATAAGCATTCACCGCTCCCCCGACAGGCCTATACTAGACGTCTGGAATATTATCTACTAGGATTCGATTTTTAGTCTCTTGTCTTAAAATTAGTATTAGAGATTATATCAAACATGAATATTCATGTTAATACTGCTTTTCTATTGGCGGTGAATGACTTGCCTTATTAAATACTTTAGCGTGATATGATATTAACTGCCAATTTCATATTCTATCGACTTACAAGTTATAATATCAACGTATTTAAATAACCAATCAATATTATTATCATGAACGGAATGATCGTCCGCCGAATAAAGATTAGACTCATTATTTTCAATAACGTGTTGTCGAAAAATATTAGCTCATAAGTATAGTTATGAATTTTATGAAATACAATTTTGTCAGTAACGACTTCACGATCATCTTAATAACACGTCGAGAGCTAAGCGTTTCGCTTGAATATTCATTTCGGTTCATCATAATTTTGGTAGATAATTTTAAATTATCCAATCTGCGTGAAGCCGGTGCCGCCATCTCCCGCTCCGTGAGATACGTTCGCCTTCAGTTACCACGATTTATTGCTTCACACATTAATTTAATTATTTTACTCTTATATTTTCAAGCAAGACATGTTATTTTTCGACTACAGTTAGCTCGGTAGAATGTAATTATTTGTGAAGTGCAAAAAGTGGGTAAAATAAAACAAATATTTTTATTGATATAATATCGGAGAGCGTGACCTCAGTGTGTCGGATTGACCTAATAAATCTCGCTACATTATTAAGTAATCTGATACGCTTAGTCATTGATACATCCGGCCTCCTTTCAAATTATCTCATAGAGTAATCTACTTAATAACAGCAATTCTTTGCTTCACCAGCTCTATGTTCTATATGCGCTGGAATAGTTGTTACATTATGCATCATAGGTCTAACGAACTTGAGGTTTAAGTTTGACTCGAAGAATGGGCAATTGTTGAAAAAAATATTAAATATGTTCGAACTGTTGTTTACAGAGATAGGCATAATTCATAATGATATTATGGACCTTGGATATTCAAGGTACATGGATATTTGACACTATTTAAGTAAAATAAAAAACATATAAACATTCTGGAATTAAATCAATGACACAATAATAACTCTAAATCCAAAAGAACGCGGCGTAGGCGTTTGTCTGTCGCCTACGCGGCTACATGTAGCGTAGGGCCGCGTAGCGAAACGCTACGCCGCGACGCGTAGCGTAGGCGCTGCGTAGAGGTTGCGAACACGCCTCGCTAACGCTAAGTCAAATTTTATTTATCAACGTTCGGTTTTTCCGAAGGTCATCAAAGGATCCTTTGACCAAGGTCATCCTGTAGGTTACGGTTTCAGAAAACTTTCGAATCGGCTAAAAACCCTTTCCCATAATTAAATATCTTCATTAAAAACAAAACAAGACTCCGTGAGCATTGTCAGCTGCGACTACCTGACTCCAGTGATACTACAATTTTGTGCTCACATTAGGTAATCTCGTTTTATTTCATCTCATATTTTTTATGACAAAAGATCTTCGTCATTTTTGACAAGGAAAAGGCCATCAACATTGTATAATGCGGGTGTGGCGCCGCTGTGTCGGCTCAGAGGCGTCATCTACGCTTTGATCCAATCTCGCGGCCGAGAGCCGAGAGCCGAGCGGCCGAGTTGACGACCAATTACCCGATATCACTCTGTTTCGGCCTGCGCCCAAATGGAGCATAATGCCTAGGGTAATTATGACTTCAGCGCCGGCCGTCGACTTCGCCGCGTCTCGCATTGATTCTACCACTCGTCGCCTAATACCCATTATCTTTAAATTGTTTCGAAATAACGTCGGAAACGGTGTCAATTTTATAACTCTTTTGATATAGGTACCTAGAGACATTTACGAAATCGAATCGTCGAATCATTTTGATCGCTACACGTGTTGTATAGGTATACGTAGGTCAAACGAAGGACGTAAAATCGTATCACATCAAGACAACAAACATCTCTATATATATAAAAGAAAGTCGTGTTAGTTACTCCACTTATAACTCAAGAACGGCTGAACCGATTTAGCTGAAAATTGGCAGGGAGGTAGTTTAGAGCCAGGAGAAGGACATAGGATACTTTTTATCCCGTTCGACAGTTTTTTTTTTTTTCAAAGTTTTAGCGGTATCGAAAATCATCATCTGGGACGAGTGCACAATGGCGCATAAACGTGCATTAGAAGCACTTAACCGAACATTAAAAGATTTACGCAATGACTCGAGATGTTTTGGAGGAGCAATGATTTTACTGTCTGGCGATTTCCGCCAAATACTGCCAGTAATTCCAAGATCTACGGCTGCCGACGAAATAAACGCTTGCCTCAAATCGTCAAATCTATGGCGCTATGTGAAGAAACTGCAACTGACAACAAACATGAGAGTTACATTGCTTAATGATACATCTGCTGAAGATTTCTCGGAGCAATTGCTGACTATCGGTAATGGTCAAGTACCTGTCGATGAATCGAGCGGATTAATATCATTTCCATAATTTCTGTAATTTTGTCTCATCAAAAGACGAACTTATCAACAATGTATTTCCAGAAATTATTTCTAACTACAAAAATAATGAATGGTTGAGTGAGCGAGCAATTTTAGCGGCTAAGAATAAAGATGTAGATGACCTAAACTACATAATTCAAAATAAGATCATTGGAACAATGCATTCATTCAAATCTATTGACTGCGTCACAAATGAAGATGAAGCCACCAACTATCCAATTGAATTTTTAAACTCTTTGGACGTGCCTGGCTTACCACCTCACAATTTACGCCTAAAGGTTGGCTCCGTAGTAATCATGCTTCGAAACATAAACCAACCAAAACTGTGCAACGGTACGCGTTTAGTGGTTAGAAAATTAATGAACAATGTAATTTACGCTACGATAATGATAGGAAAATTCAAAGGTGAGGAAGTTCTCATTCCGAGGATACCGATGATCCCACCGATATGCCGTTTGAATTTAAAAGACTTCAATTTCCGATACGTCTTGCATTTGCCATGACCATCAACAAATCACAAGGCCAATCCTTAAAAGTTTGTGGTTTAAATCTAGAACATTCATGTTTTTCCCATGGTCAATTATACGTGGCATGTTCACGGGTCGGAAGACCATCTGCGTTGTTTGTTTTTGCGCCTGATAATAAATCAAAAAATGTCGTGTATCACAAGGTACTTAAATGAAGAGCAACCTATGTACTAAAATTAATAAATAATTATGAATGATTAATGTAGGTATTTAATTTTTTTTGTATTTTTTCCAATTAAAAAAAAACTGCTTATTTATTGCCTTTAAGGCGGAACAAAGTTCGCCGGGTCAGCTAGTAATTCTATAATTGAGAGCAAATAATATTCGTGGAGGTAATGTGGCGGGTTCATACGACGTAAGTGCCCGCCGCCGCAATTTGGCGGAGTTTTATTATTTTTTTATGGTAATTGTAATTGTCGTGGAGTTAATTGAGAGCGCAGCCATATTTACAAGTGAGCTCCGTAGATGTTGACGTTTGATAGCGCATGGGCCGGGCCCATTATTTCTATTTACTAGAATGCCGCTGGCCCACATCAGCCGGTAGGTAGGTATTAATAATACATTGTGTGTTGTAATTATTGCTATATTTTTCTGTCTGCATTCATGTCCGTGATTGGGATGGCAACGAAACGAATACAGTTCTTGACATTGTAGCGCCGATGTTTGTGAGCTTTGTGTCCATGTTGAATCTATAATATTTATTTACACACATTTTTGAACATCAAAATCAGTAATTTCTTTACGCAAAATGACTTAACATTGCTTTTTTAAAGACATGAAAATAATGTACCTACTGTAGATTTACTTAAATTGTAGGTAGGTATGTGTGAACGAAAGCAATTACGACAGCGTGAGAGGCGTTCACATATTCCATTCTTTTATTTCACTATCTTAAAATTTGTGAGCTGAATGAACTTGAACCATTTCAACTGAAGGGTATCAACATCAACGTTAAGGGTTGGCGCACATTGCGACGCAACAGCTGCGCCAATCACAATATAATGGGCGTGGCCGCGCACCCCCTCGCCCCACACCCCCCGCGTCTCGGACCCGTGTCGTGATCCCCGGATTATATTATTGCATACAATGGAACTTTTTTTTATCAAACCATTGTGTCTCACATTGGGGTGAAATATCCGGCCGGATGCTCTTATGGCTCTCACCTTTATTTAGCAAAAAGAACATCAACGAACGGATTATTATTCGTTACCCGTTTGATAATATTACAGAAATAATTTTGATTTTCAATATCTAATAATAAACTCTTGAGTGCTCTGCGGGTCCAATGCACTCATGTTTCATCAACGAATTCCGAAAGTAGTTAGAAATGATAAAGAAAATATATTGCTCTACATCAATAAAATTGAGAGCTGATGTTTACGAGAGCCAGTCGTGTAGAGTGGGCAGCTCTTATTAATAACGTCGTCCCGCGGCCGGTAGCAGCAGGGAGCTGTCACCGCGCCGCCTAATTGTAAATACACTACCTATAAACTTCTCATAATTTATTTATATTATTTCTGAAGCCTCGGGGCACGAGCGGAACACCGCGGCATTAGTTCACATATAAATTAGGCTATAAATCTCATTTGACACTTCGACCGATTCCCACGGTTTAAGACACAGGTCGATAATTAAACCCGAATAAAGTATTGCCTTTTTTGTTCAAAATAATTAACTATTTATTTTCTGTCGTTCCAGGAACATCCGAGCTTACGCGGTACGCCTCTGGCGATGCTGGCGGCCCAGTGCAACAAACTGTCCAGTAAATCTCCCCCTCCGCTGGCGGACGCGGCCGTGGGCAAGGGCTTCCACCCGTGGAAGAAGAGCCCGGGCGCGCACTCGCCGCCTGGCGCCGGCGCAGCGCCGCGCTCGCAGCCGCCCGCATGCTCCCCGTACGGCCGCGGACCCACCTCGTGCGCAGCCGCGCCCTCATACGGCAATGATCTCTACTTCCCGTCCTCGGGAGACCAACTACTCGGCAAAAGTGAATCCAGTGCAAGTCTCGGCTCCATGTACTCGCGTCACCCCTATGAGTCGTGGCCCTTCAATGTTGGCGGTGGCGGCGGGACTGGTGCTCTTAAAGCAGCCGAGATGAGTGGCGTAAGCGCCGTTGGCAGCACTTGGTGGGATGTACACAGCGGCTGGCTTGACGTCGGCGGTCAGATGGCAAATTATGCCGGCCAGGACTACTCCCAACTGACACATTCGTTATCTGGCGGCGCGCATTTATTACCACCAGCGCCCCATTTGTTACAAGACGCCTACAAGTCAGTGCTCCCCACACAAGGATCATTCGGGCTGCACGCGCCCGGCTCCCCAGCGCCACCCACACAAGCACCATCACCGAGGTCACAACGTAGATACGCTGGCCGAGCTACCTGCGACTGTCCCAACTGTCAAGAAGCAGAGAGGCTCGGTCCAGCGGGAGCACATTTACGAAAGAAAAATATACACAGTTGTCACATACCCGGTTGCGGTAAAGTGTACGGCAAGACATCCCACCTGAAAGCTCATCTCCGCTGGCACACTGGCGAGAGACCGTTCGTGTGCAACTGGCTGTTCTGCGGGAAGCGGTTCACGCGCTCAGACGAGCTGCAGCGACACCTACGGACACATACGGGAGAAAAAAGATTCGCATGTCCAGTGTGCAATAAGAGGTTCATGAGGTCTGACCACCTGGCTAAGCACGTGAAGACACACAACGGTGGCAAGAAGGGTAGCTCAGACTCATGCTCAGACTCGGAGGAGAACAGCCAGGGCGAGGGCGGTGTGGGGGGGCGCTCGCCCGAGCACGCGCTGGACGTGAAGCCGAGCTCGATGGTGTGACGGGGGCGCGCGGCGCCCGCGCACCACGCCCCGCCGCTCCTGTGATACCGCCGCGCGCACCGCTGTACATACCACATATCACTACACTGTAACATAGGACCCACACGTGTAACTATAGACAATGCGCCGCTCGACGCGACCCGACGTGTATGTATTTGTTGTGAGACTTAAAGTGTTGTACAGTATAGATACTATTAAAAATTAATTATCTCATATTATAGCTAGATATTATATGTTAAATTAGTGTAAGTAGAATCACTCTTTAGTCCAAAATTGCAGATTTAATTTATTGAAACAATACCTCAGCATGTTTCAAAAGAAATCTTTTATTTATTGTACAGAATTAAGCAAATATGTACCTATTCACTTTTCTACAAACAACCACTTTGACCAGTCGTGGCCTACATTTGTGATAAATCTGAATGAACTGTTGTGATGTTATTTGAATCGATACCTAGGTACTGTATTGTCCAAAAGCAAATCATAGGTAACTCGCTGTTCACTATATCTATGTTATTATAGTCAAGCATGATCAAGAAAATATTAAAATAGTCCTTTGAAATATGATACTTTAATCTTATCTGAAATGCACGGGATTCGAAATCTCATCACCTGATCACTTCTTGAAGTTGAAGACAGCTTGTTTGTTGACAGCAAACATATTAGTGTTTGAGAGGCAACTAACTTGATAACTAGACCAAAACGTTTTATTTATCCAAACTCATATTCTTTATAACTACCGACTTCAGTAGGTACGTAACTCAAGAAATAAAACACATACCTAGGTATGTGTTTTAAACTTATTTGTGAATCTTCAGAATAAAACTACTTACTTAAACTACCTACCGAGATGCTATTTCTAATCCCATTGTTTTCTATGCATGTCTGTTGGTTTGGCAATTTATTTTGTATCAGGTATTGATTCATGTTGTTTATGAGAAAAGTAAATTAAAAACAACTGCAAATTATAAATGGTTATAATTATGTTGTATTATACAATAGTAGTCTGAGAAAACGTAAAATAAACTATTTCTTTCTACAATATATGTTCCATATCAGTGGCTTTTGCGTCCTTGTCGAATGGATAACTATTTGGTGATAATTGTTAGCTTGAAAACTGTAATTGTAAAATGTATATTGTACAAAATTGTGCGAATTAAAAAAATGCCTGATATTGATTTTATAAAAATTGAATATATTTTTCCGAGTGGATGTCTGTATTTTTATTTTGATGCCTTTTTAATGCTTTGGATCGAAAGATGTAAATCGTAAATTAAGTACGGTCTATACCTATTTCCTGAGAAACTCGAAGGTCCTCCTAAGAGACCAGTGGTGCCATCTAGCGGTCGTAATCTATGATACACTGCAGCTGTACTAGCAGTACCTACTAGCACCAATCTTTTGATGCTTTATCTTACTTAAAATAGTCTTAACCCAAAAGGTATCATTATCAGTTTCTGAGACCCTGAATGCACGCATTTCATACAAAATATTCTCTTTAGCGCACACGTTCTTATATTTTCCGTCAGGGTTTCCGAACGGAAAATATAAGAATGTGTGCGCTAAAGAGAACATTTTGTATGAAATGCGTGAATTCGGGGTCTCCGAATTTGAGTTCCTGATTCGGAAACCGAATCAGGAAACCGGACGTATGCGGCTGGCTTAATAAAGCAGTCATCAGCAACTGGTGGAGAAAAGATTACTTTTCACAGTCTACACTCGATGTAGGTATAAGGCTGAAAAATGTATAAAAAGCTTATACCGTGTTCAGAACCAAAAATTCTAAGACATGCGACATCTAGGTACCTGCACTGAGCCCCCGTGGTAGATTATAGCCCACTCCCTCTCGAAGAAACAAGGCCTTAGTCCTGGCAGTGGGAACATTATAGACTGATTATATGTTTATGAATTTTACTTCAGAATGGGGTACACTGAAGTAAAATGAATTGACAATGCAGAGAAATGGTAACTGATTGTCATGGTGCAACAGCACCCTAATCGTGTAACACACTATCAAACAGAATCTGAATCGTTTTGAAACATATTGCTAATCCATTGCTGCTTGAAAATGTTGTCTGCTCAACAACGTTGACAACGTAATGAATGTTGTTGAATTGTCAAAATGACACCCATTCCTACTGTAAGTTAGTGTATTACGCAATTACCCCATAGAACACCGAACAACATAGCAAGTGAATCATCAACGACAAAACACAGCTATCAATAGAAGTTCCGACAGGCTATACACAAATCAAAACATAAAAAAATGGTAAGTAACTATAAACAATCTAGAGAATCACAAATTAAATAGAATCCTAAACAAACAGTTAGCAGTCTGATCCCTCTACTGATACACCTACTGTTTTAATCAACTCGCACACAAATGATTTTTGGCACAAGTACTTTAACAAATTGCAATAACGTTAAGTGCATTCGAAATGAATCGGAAGTGAGCTTTAATCCAACCGAATAAGTATACTTTTAGATTGACAAATGGTGGTGATTACGACATTTTTGGTTAGGAGTAATTTGGGACGCAAAGAGGGCGACGTTCATCGTAAAAAGTGAATTGAAACCACAAATGACGAGGGGAGCATAGTAAAGATGAAAACACATTCAGTATACGCTCCGCCATCGCCATCAACTCAAAGTAACTCAAAGTAAATAGAAATATTTTTTCGTACAGTGGTACCGGCTATGACTTCAACAAACACCGCATAAGCATAATCAGCTTATAATGTTCCCACTGCTGGGACACAGGCCTCCTCTCTATGAGAGGGAGTGGGCGGAAATCCACTATACGGGCCCAGTGCGGCAACAAACACTGAATTGGATTAATTTAAACATGCTGTTTAAACACGCTGTTTAAACATACGCAGGTATCACTACGTAGGTAAGTATTCTAAAGAACAAACAAAACTATATTTAAGAAACAGTACAGCAATAAATTCATAAAAATTAAAACTCGTTATTAAAATCGTAGCACTCGTAGCCACCACAAAGTGCTACGCACAACGACTGCTACGGCAGACCTTGCTACGCGTGGCGTAGCATAAGCTCAACTTGCTACAGCATTAAGTGTCGCCTCTGCGGGTGGCCGCTCGTGCCGTAAAAACCGAGCTCATCTGCAACACCCGACTACATTACACGACGGCCTAGCTCAATCTACGCTTTATTAATGACACGACACTCGGTGGTCCGACCAATTCGCAGTCTAACACAATGATGTGTCAATCTAATATTGCAGGGAGCTGCAAGAATCAGAAGACTGCCTTTGTAAATCTTGTCATAATTTAATTATGTATGAAACTTCGATACTTTTTTCTATGCCTAGCGTCGTGTATTGATCCTGATTTTTTAAAAAGCGTCTGCTTTGGAACATCGACGGTCCGGTGAGGTGAGAGAGTAGAAACAACTCAAATTGGCTATTGAAGTATTTGTAAGTACATTATTATTAATCCGATCTGATTCAAATTTCAGAGAAGTATCTATTTAGGCCGAGGTTTGGTAAATTCAGGAACGCTAAGTTCTAAAACGTAAAAACAACAATGTAGTAACACCACACCTAACAATGATGGACAAATCTTGATAAAACTTTAATGTACTGATAAGAAGGTTTGTTAACAATTTCTCCTTCTTATTGTTCTGTCCATCGAACTTTTAGATTCTTGTTGCATCATCTTCACATAAAATCACAATACATGTCCTATACAGAATATTGTAAAACATTTTTATAAGAGTAACGGTGGAGTTTCTTGCCCATTCTTCTCCATAAGAAAGTACCTTTTGGAAGGGGCGACTAGAATCTATTCTATTTTTCTGTAAATTTTGACGTTCAAAAGTGCCTTTTATGTGCCTATTTGAAATAAATGATTTGATTTAGACTTTGAGATAGACACGAAAATATCAATACCTCCTCCCCTCCCCTTATCAGTGTACAAAAACAATTGCAAACAAGTAACAATAGATATTAGAAACTATAAATAACCGTAACAAAATTAAACACAAGCACTAACTAACATTTAATCTGATAACACTGGTATCACATTTAACATTCGTTAGATCATAAAATTAATCAATCGCAAGATGACCTCTATAATCACATAATGCAGGACGTTATCCCATTCAGCTTCTCGTAATCTAATTCCCAATCCCTAAACAGAGATTTATCGTCCCTAACCGAATTATTCGGGAACTGATTGAGCATAATATGAGGGAGGTTATGTTAACTAGTGTTTTATATTCTAGTCGTCTCTCCCCTGTCTGCGAAATGGTCACAACATTATTGTTATATTTTTTGAAGATGTTGTATAAGTTGGTACTTAACTACTTGTATACTTGTATAGTAGTAAATACTTGCATAAAATACTTATTGAATTCCTGAAGCAATTCTTTATTTTGAATGAAGCTAGTGTCTGAAGAAGGTAGTCTTTATGGGAATAAAGAATAAGTTTTATTTACGTTAATAACTGTGATTTTACATCTTTGAGAAAACCTGGTCAGTGGTCATCGTATTATCAAGTTTCTTATAAACAATTTTGTACAGGTGGCTGGATCCGCACAGTGACTGAGGGTTAGTATGACCACACGGGTTCGACTTCAGCACGAAACAAATAAGTGGACTGCGTAGGTGTTATAAGCATACCTAATTATGAGATTTGTTTTTTCTATTATAGGTAAGCATGAAGACCATCAATAGTCGAGAACGTTAACAAAAAGATTTATTTCCGTTGGATCCCGCTTTTGAATCCCAGTTTAATATTTTTGGCGTTGGATCCCGCAAAACATTATTATGTATTTCCGTTGGATCCCGAATTGAAAAAATGCAAGATAATTACGTTTTATTGTCGTTGAATCCCGAAAAGTATTTCCGTTGGATCCCGAATGCTTAAAAAAATCTGAATGCGGGTACTTTCAACAACAAAATTGTTTATAATAAAATGAGGGGTTCACTAATGTTTCACCAAAACTCCATTGAGAAATGTTTAGTTTACAACCAAGGTTTCGTATACTATTTATTTCACAAACAACTCATTTTCTATATAATCTAGTCATTTTTGGCACTCGCCGGCCGCTACCGCGGCACCGCTCGCTTCGCTCGCTCGGCTCGTGCGTAGGGGTCACAGTTTTAGCCTAACCTAACAATTTTTTTTTAAATAATTAACCTAATCTAGTGTTTGATAAAGGTAAACCACTTTTCTTCTGAAATGTACACATGTTGTGTAACATGGGATTCAACGGGAATAGCAAACGGGATCCATCGTTAATACCTAAAAAATGGGATTCAAAAGTGGGATCCAACGAAAATAAACGAACAAAAAGTATAGGTAGTAAAGTTAAAAACTTCGTAAAACCTTTATTGCATTACCAAAAATATTTCAATTTTCGACATCCGCTAAAGTTATGTGAATACACCAATTTGTAGGCAAATGTTCCTAAATATTAATCTATAATTATACAGCACGGGCCAGTTAATGTGTGTAGAAACATCGTCGTATAATTTTCTCATTTCTGCCATGAGTAGGTACTAGCCTAACGGAATAATAACTTAGGTATAATAAAAAAACCCGCCACGTTGTTTGCTCTAATAACATTTTAGAATATACTGGCAAAACAACTGCAAGTAGTAAAAGCCATTTTATTTTTCTCCACTCATGAAAAAAAATGCGGCTAAGTGCGAGACAAACACGCACACGAAGAGTTCCGTACAACCGTACAATAGTTAACACTACTTACATTTTTTTTTTATATTGCATTACCCCCCTACCCCCCATACCCCTTTAATTTTTAGGTTAACATTTATTTTTATTAGATATATAATGTTATAGCGGCCATAGTAGTACGCACTCTGTGAAAATTTTAAGTGTTTACCTAGTACGGTTCAAAAGATACAGCCCTGCGACAGACAGACAGACAGACGGGCGGACGGACAGCGGAGCCTTAGTAATAGGGCCCCGTTGGCACCTTTTGGGTAAGGAACCCTAAAAAGTTTTTACCTTAACTGCGAAATATTCAAATGTTAGTAATTATCGAGTGCTAGTTAAAGATTACCCATTTCATTTTAACTCCTCAGAAGTGGGTATAAGCACAGTTGTTCGTAATGATTTATGTTTCCTCCAGGCAGGTGTTCTGCGCTAGTTTAGTTGTCTTTTGCAGTAACTTTCCGAGTGCTTACCTTTAACGTTGGATGTTGAGGATCCTTTGAGCTCAGGTTAATGTAGCGAGAAGCTACACGTTAGTTAGGAGATGCTGAATGTTGCACTTAAGGCGAGAACATATTTGATCGCACTGAGTAATAATAACTTGAAAACTGGGTATGGGTAATACTTACCTAAAATTGATCACGGTGGAATTTCCAGGCTCATTCTTTCTAATTTTATACCGAATCTGAAAAGTCCTTAAGACCAAAATTTATTTATCTATTCACATACTTACTTACATTTTTAAATATTTCTTAAAATATAAAAAATTAGTATAAAAAACATTTAAAAATATAAAAAAATAGTAGTCCGCCGGTGTCGGGAGCAGGGTCCAAACTACCGGTAGTTAGGGCTCCAAAGACAGGAACCTCCTCACAATGCGAGCCGTATCGAGGAGTACTGCCTTCTGAATCAGGCCCTTGATCCAACCGCCTAACGAGAGCCTCGATAGATGTTTTATTTATTTATTATTTATGTATACACAGTTCGGATACAGTTACGACATACCTATAAGTATTGAGTACAAAGGTGTCCCTTATTTCTTAAGAAATTTCTTCCGGCAGACCTGCGAAAGAAGAAATGAAAAAAAAAAGTGGAAAATAGTGTGAGAGAGCAAGAAGAGAAGAATTTGTTTTTTTTTTAATTTCCGATTTATTGACAAAATAATGATCTCAATTCGTTTTTGAATTGGGTGTTATCCCGAAATTACAGTCTGCTTGCGCAAAACCTGCAAACAATAACAATATATAATGTAAAGCAATAGCTATTACAGTTCTTTCACGAAATTCAAAGGATAATAATCACGTCAGCAAATCATAGTTCATTTAAAAGTCCACTGACAAAGTCCTTAATCACTGTCAAACAAATGGGTGGTTGTTGACGTGCAAACCGCCTTTAACTCGATCGATGGAGATAGTGTACTTCAAAGGGAAAGCATTAAACGCGTCGTTAAATAGAAGCGCTTTTGTGCCACCTGCTTCGAATGTCCCGTATGTTTGGAATAAGTATTTGCGTTTCATATTTCAATGTATTGCTGTTTGGACTTAGTTGACATCTGGCTGTTTTCTGTGGCTAAGGTTTTTTTGTCTTCTAGCCATGAAATGGCTCGACAGGCTCGTGGCTAAGTAATAACAGCCGCACAGTTCGATTGATCAGGTTAAGCTACGTTTGCGGCGGTTGGTCTGTGGATGGGCGACCATCTTCATACCAAGACCTCTCCGTGCCTCGGAAAAAACACGTTAAGCCGTTGGTCTCGGCAGCCATTCGGGGATCTGTGACAGTCTTACCCAGTCTTACCAAGGAGTATCGATGTATAGACGTTTGAAGTTAGTGGACACCTGGCTGTTTTCTGTGGCTCAGGTTTTTTGTCTTCTAGCCATAAAATGGCGCATTATTTTTTGATTTTTTCACAATAAATAAAGAGAGACTTGAGCAGTGGTGGCGGCCCCCCAGTTGTAGGTCTAGGTGGGTTTGAACCCAGACAGGCGCTTTACTTTATGTATTTTATTTCATCACCACTCCTCTCACAACGGTAAGGAAAACATCGTGAGGAAACCGGCATGTCCTCGAACCAAAAATTCGAAGATTAATTTGACAGGACTAAACTAAAATTTATCTTCAGTCCTTTTCACAATGAAATAGATAGAAAAAGATGCACTGAACTTAAATTTAGTTTAGTTTGTGAAAAACAGAATCGGCACCATTGGCTCTCGTTCAGTGTCTGTCAACAGATTAAACTATACAGGGCGGCAGGGTCGTCGACGTACAAACTGAAACCACGAATTTAACAAACATTTATCGTCAGTTAAGAAAAAGAAAATCAGCTGTTTCATGGAAACGTATAATACTAACGCGGTCAAAATGTATGGCAGAGCTAATAGAGCTAATATTTTTTTTAATTAACCGATGATAAATTTCAGCTCAGTTCGGCTTCAGCTCGTTTCAGAATCATTTACCATCCATGGTAACAGGGTGAGCCGATGTCCCTGCCAGCCTGTAGGTTGTACAAAGTACACAGTAAGACGAATTTCCCTTTTACTGTAAGACTATTCGATTAAAGGAGATTAACCATATTGGGCCCAAAATCCAAAATGATAAGGAGTACTTCTCCAACCAGGGTAATATATTCTTTTTGCTGGCCGGTTTTGGTTTTGGGCCCAACTTTGTATGAAACGTGTCTGGTCTCCTTTGTTGTTAAAACGGTAATTCTGATATTTGTTATCTTACTCAGTCAGATATTAAGAGCTGTACCTAAAGTGTAGTCACCTTCAATTTAGCAAAAGTTTTTGATCATGAATTATTGGCATCGATTCAGGACAGTAGTAATTCAAAGCTCACATTAAAAGCATACCTTCAAAAATCTGACTAGCCTTTTCCCAATTACCTCGGGGTCGGCTTTCAGTCTAACCGGATGCAGCTGAATACCAGTATTTTACATGGAGCAATTGCCTATCTGACCTCCACTACCTAGTTACTGGGTAACACGATACCCTTTGGTAAGACTGGTGGTCAGACTTTTGGGCTTCTGACCCGTAACGACTATCAAAAATCTACGAATGACAGCCGGGACCATCGTTTTAACATGCTGTTTGAGACACGAAGGGATATCTATGTAATCGATGGTCACCCATCCACGAACCGATCGCAGCAAGCGAAACTTAACCTTCTATCGACCCGTGCGGCTGTTATTGTTTAGTCACGAGCTCCTCCCGCTCAGCTATAATGATATTCTCTTTTTTAAGCAGTAGAAAATGGCAATACCAGATCTGGAATCAATAGTTTTATCTACTCGTGGACTTTATTCGTTGATTAACAGGACTAATTAACCTTGAATACCTACGCGTATTCAACTAAATCCTCCAATCCTTTCCAGTCGTAATCACAGGAAGGATCTTGCCCTTGAAATAAACCAGGGCTCATTAAGAAGTTATGATTAATATCAACTCATAAATAGTGACGTTGTCGGCAAGTCAAACGACTCCACACATGGTAACACCTTCCGAGAAATGGTGTCACCACACTCCGCCATAAATTAATTGGATACTTTTTATGATGATGATTTACTAAGTATCATGATTATGCTTTAAAATTAATCTTGATTGTAATATATTTGCAGTAAAAATTGATTCCTCTTACACTCGTAATTGAAATAGATTTTGAAAAAGTTTCTATAGCATAAATAAATTGTTATTTAAGTATATGATTACCTACTATGAAAATTCTCCAAAATACCTATTTAGTTAATACCTAGATATTATACCTATACCGACATTACGACCTATATAGACGAATTGATTTGAACATAAACTCATAGCAATGAGTTTATGTTCAAATCAATTAATGAATCACAAGCATATCACACAATAGAACACGATCCAAGGTATAACCTGTGATGTAACTGTTTCAATTCATAACGTTTTTACTCTCAATACAACACCCAGTACATGTAGCGAGATACTATCTTTACAACACAAGTTACAACCGCTGACAAGACAAAGCTTCGTTGATCAAATGGTTTAGTTATAGAAAGATACCTACGTTTATTCTACATTAAAAAAAAGCATTGGCTATGTACTTACGTCATGAAAATTTATTGTTTTAGATAGTTAACAACATTATACAAAACATTAACATATAAGTCGTCAGAATACTAAAAACAATGTTGCAAAAAGCGGCGGAAACACAGGCAGTTTACAACTTTTTAACAGCCCAGTCCGGTCGCTGTAAATCACATGGTTTAGTTTAGACCCCCTTCAGAAGTAATATCGACTTCTTCGAACTCACATTAATCTGCCATACTTCAATATGTGAAGAGAAACGTCGAGACACAAAAGAGAACGCATTTAGCAAACACACTATATCTCATTTTGTACCTTTATTCAAAAACACGGTTTCCACCGTTGAAAACAAAAGAAGGACGGCACAACTTCGAATTTCACTGACAGAAACAAAAGCAACGTGTGTCGTTTGTTTTTTTGTAGTGTAGAGGCGACACGACTATTGGAGCTGTCAGAGCGCATCATAAAACGGTAGCTGCGATCATTCCCATTGCAGTGACATATAGCCGCAGTTAGAACAGGGAAGTATAGGAGCTGGTATTGCAATTGCATTCAATAATTTTCGAGTTTTGATCATCTGAATTACGTAGGTACTTAAATTATGCATGTTATATTTTCAAGGTGTTTCCTCGATGATATGATTGCAATGCGAAACTTAAATACTTAGTCTTAGTTATGAGAAGTAGGTACCTATTAAGATTTTAAATATCTATCTACTACATAATTAACATAAATTATAATTGGCGGCTAAAAACACTGATCATAATTGTTCATACATATGCAATATACACTAATTATAACACCATAAATGGCAAACAGCACGCCTACACACCGCCCATTGCATATCTACGCATTATTTTCAAATAAATTTAAATTCAAACAACATTTCGTCCGACACTGTTCGCCAAAGGGCAAATTTCCGTTAAAACGTATTCAGTATAACCATGACGGTAGCTGTCAAGTTAAAATGTTTTAATTTAGTGGTGCGGTTCGTCACACGCGGCATATCCGCCATCCGCCGCGCCATTTGACACTCGCCGCGTTCCGAGAGGTGATAAATCTCCACACAACGCGGCGGCACTAATCACGGAAATGAAAACAACCCTTCACTTGACTCGTTTACATTTAATGTTCCGCTTAAATGACAGCGCTAAGTCGAGCGCCAGAAGAAATTAATATTTGAACTTCAAATAATGATTTAGAACACACTCCGGCAGGCGTACAAATAAAAGACTTTTTTGGTATACCAAATACGACCCTTTGTCGCGATTGACGTCAGCGAGGAAAACAAACAATTTATCTATTTCCTCGTGCGTCACACGAAGATCAAACACTAGTTAATAAAGAGGCGAGGTGTCGACGACGCCAATAAAGTCGGGGGGCGTCGAGTTCGCACACACGCCGAAAACGAGCGGATTTAAAATTTGTAAATACGCGCCTGCCGCGAATACGACTCGTCTTTTTGTGACGTGATAAAATAATGACAGCAAATTGCTGTTGGGGTTCAGTCCCCGTACTTTTAATTCACTTTGACTTGCACCTAATCAACAAGAACTCCGAGCATAATTAAAAAGTTAGAAGCATGTTGATAAAGGACATCAAAGTCTTCTGCTAAAGAATGTTACGTCATGAACTCATCAATACTTTTGATGAAAAAATAAAGGTCACAGGGCGAGATATTGTTTGCAATTCAAAAAGATGATGCAAATTAGCGCATCTATTCAGTAAAATGAAAACTGTGCTCTGTCATTTGACGGCGCTTAGGGGAGCTTTTCAATCAGCCCTCGTTTGGGGACTTTAAGTATTAAAGCAATCTCCTATTGCGTCACTTTATTAGTTTGTGCTTTATTTTGTTCTTTGATGTTGGAAAGTAATTGAGCTTCTTTGTGTTTACAGTTTATTGATGCTAATTTTGCTTTCATAGTCGGAGAGACTCGGAGCCGGAGATATATAATTTGGAAAATATCAGTCATGTAGTAGAGTACCAGATACATAGTTAAATGTTAGCATTACCCTCGGCTTGCACACATCATTAAGTTTTAAAAGAAAGTCGGAAACGTCTGAATCTCATTACCATGGCTCTACATTCTGCGGTGATATAAGCGGAATAGAAATGAGTTGGAGGATACGACATGAATGACAAAGTGGATGCAAATGTGAGCTTTGTCGGCGAGCAGCGAGTCGCAACCACCCGATCAAACGGCGGCGGAACGATCCGTAACCTCTAACCGACGCTCGGTATTTCTTTTCATGTAGTTTAATTGAAAGAAAGTTGTGACATTTGTTATTCACCATGTCTTACTTTCTAAAGTCTTCTTTCCTTATACGAGTTGAACATGCTTATGAAGGAAAGACCAATTTCATCCCTTATTTAACAGTTTATGTACACACTCATACAAACAGAGAAGAAAAAAGGAACAGAAAAATACGTACAGAGGTGATGTTTCCCTTTTACTCTTTCAAAGTGTCCTTTAGTGTTTATGGGTACATGAAAAGATGTAGGGATCTCTTTTTTGACGGTCTCAAATGGTTATTACTATTGCGGATTTATTAACGTTGGATCCCGTTTTTGAATCCCATTTTAATATTTTTGGCGTTGGATCCCGCAAAACATTATTATGTATTTCCGTTGGATCCCGAATTTAAAAAATGCAAGATAATTACGTTTTATTGTCGTTGAATCCCGAAAAGTATTTCCGTTGGATCCCGAATGCTTAAAAAAATATGAATGCGGGTACTTTCAACAACAAAATTGTTTATAATAAAATGAGGGGTTCACTAATGTTTCACCAAAACTCCATTGACAAATTTTTAGTTTACAACCAACGTTTCGTATACTATTTATTTCACAAACAAGTCATTTTCTATATAATCTAGTCGTTTCTGGCACTCGCCGGCCGCTGCCGCGGCACCGCTCGCTTCGCTCGCTCGGCTCGTGCCTAGGGGTCACAGTTTTAACCTAACCTAACCTAACATTGTTTTTTTTTTAATAATTAACCTAATCTAACTAGTTCGGTTCCGGGTAACCCACTAAAAATAATCTCTTTTTAGTGTTTGATAAAGGTAAATCACTTTTCTTCTGAAATGTACACATGTTGTTATAATATGGGATTCAACGGAAATAGCAAACGGGATCCATCGGTAATACCTAAAAAACGGGATCCAACGGTAATAAACGCTATTGCGCAGGCAGACAAACTATACCAAGAAATTCGAAGTTTTTTTTATGAAGTCTACGATCTATGGCGTAGCACCTTAGTTAAATAACAAATCTATTTTCACATTATGTGCTCTTACACAGCTCTAATATAAATTAACTAAGTATGGGTCTCATGTGGCCAGTATTGAGGGCACACTGGATGCAAAGATTTCTATTTCCATTGTACCTCAACATCTCGAAAAACAGTTTTATAATTAAAAAAAAACCTTATTAGTGTTGATCTCGTAAATTGTGTAGCAAGGCGCCGCTGTTAGTGTATTTGTAAAATTTACACCCGCATGGCAGTTTTTTTTTTAAAGCGTGTGTGTTGTTAATGAATGTCGTGTGTCAGAGCAAAAACTGGAATTCCGAAGGACTAATATAAATCACTCAGTTGTGTGTGTCGAGACCTTTAATTAATTATGTGAATTCCTGTCGCTGAACCCTGAATAAGTGTCGTTTGGTTCCAAGTTTCTTGACAGCGGAAGAAAGGGAAGGATATAACTTACACATCATTTTTAATGTAAAGATTCTTCGTGTATCATGATCTTCAGTTCAGCAGTCCAACATGATTTTATATTTCTATACCTTCCCTTGTTTCTGAAGATCATATTTATAACTAAACACAACACATCTGAAAGCCTAATCAAGCTATAAAACACAGTCCCCCCGCCATGTCTGCCTGTCTGTCTGAACGCGATAAACTCAAAAACTACTGAACGGATTTTCATGCGGTTTTCATCAATGGACGGAGTACTTCATTCATGAGAAAGTTTAATGTGTATTATTAAGGTTTTTCTGTAAATTGGCTGAAATGTGACGATGTTTTTTGAAGATGTCGGAAAAAATCATGCCGACTAAGAGCTCTGGCTTGCGCCACGTAAACCAATAGAGTTAGTTATATGAAAAAAATGTACTACGTCATCCACGCGGGCGAAAGCTAGTTAAATAGAAATGTTAAAAATATTCTACCTACTAAAGTAGGTACATTATGAACTCATCCATATATTAGTAAAATAGATTACCTACAGCAGTTAGTTTTCAATAAGGTCGTGCCCAACATTTCTTGATTACCAACCCATCAGGGTGATTACATAAATAGGTACACACTCATAATTAATAATGGGAATGATCTAACAACTTCAAACTGTTTAGTGGCTCATTTATTCCTAAGAGAAATCAATACTTAGGTACCTACCTACGTAAGTTTTGTGAACCGTCGTTTTTTAAAAGGTGGAATAAAATGTGCAACAATGTTTGAATGGAAATAAAACATGAATAGAGTATTAACTTGTGGCAATTATATATGCGTATTGTTAGCTAAAAGTGTTAAGTTTCATAAATCCGAAAATGCGGTGGGCGTGAGCGTCGACGTCTGCGCACGCGCTGCCGGATGCGGAAGTCTGTAATTACGTCGCTATTTTGCAAAAATGTCTCAATCGACCCTCGACAGATGGCGCGCGACCCGAATTGTTCAAACATTCCCAGAATAGTTCAGCTGTTTGTGTGGCTGTGCACCGCCCACTCCTATTCTTCATTACAAGCCGGTGACATTCACTGTAACGGTAGCTACATGGCCGCTCATTTATACGCAAAATTCCCTCAAACCAAAGGGAGGTAATTAAAAAAATGTGAACCGATAACAAACAGAAAATTTTCCAAAACAAAAGGCCAAATTTATCAATATCACCTTTGTGCCATCCGTTAAATTAATAAACACGACAAATTCAGCGGTTATTGTGCACCTACTCGACCTATATCTAGCGATGTATTCAGCACTTTTGTTTAGAGCTGGTCCGGTGCGAATAAAATATGAATAAAATAAATTATTGAATGTCTTTTTAATAAAGAGCTTATTGTTTTATCGGATAATGGAGGGCCCCATTGTGGCGCGGCGCCGCCCAGGTTCATTCCCGGGACAATGCACAAATAATAAATAGACGTATTTTGTTCGTATTTTCTGCGCTCGGTCGCTTCGCCGTTGTTCCTGTAATTGGTGACCAAAATAAATTAATTGAATTAGATCGCTCCAGAAGAGCTGACACGCCGGTACCGTAAAATGTTTCGACGTTTCATAATGAAAAGCTTTGCGAGTGAAGTCGTTTGTGTTAATTTAATAACGGCTTTGTTTTTCGTCTTATGTGTTCGGGCAAGTATTGGGATGGCAAGGTAGGTAAACAAGGGAACGTATTAAGACCATGTAGACGTAGAGGTTGTTTAATTTTTTTTTTTTTATAAAGCTTCATTTTTGGAAACACTCATGACTCAAGAGTACCATTTCATAATTGCATTTCAGAGGAATATAAATATGATGCTCAATCAACTCAGCCTATCGCAGTCCACAGCTGGACATAGGCCTCCCCCGGGCTGCGCCACAACGCCCTGTCCTCCGCCTTCCGCAACCGTTCTGTCCCAGCCACCTTCTTAAGTCCGTCGGTTCATCTAGCTGAGGTGCGTCCCCCGCTACGGGGCCGATACGCGGTCTCCACTCTAGGACGCTATCTATCGTAATTCTTAACAGCATTTGAGAACCAAATTACGTACGTATATTTTGTTGCTGACGATTCTTCAGGAATAAAAACAAAAGGAAAAGGGGATCAGATCGGAATGAGAAAGTTTATAGTGGATAAGACAGAGATTAAAACAGAAGAATAACTAGCGGGGATCTAGAATAACTCGTATTATCTTCATTTTCAGGAGTAGGAGTGAAGCACTTAGAATCCATCTGTAAAGCTTAACTAAGCAATCTACACAAATATTATAAAGAGGTCAAGTTTGTAAGTTTGGATGTAAGATGCAATCTCTGGAAGTACAGATCCGATGTCGAATATTATTTCACTGGCCGAAAGCTACACTATTGCCGACTGCCATAGGGTATTTTCTACAGTATAGTTGTCTACAACGCGGGCGAAGTCGCGGGCAGAAGCTAGTTTTTATTAGTAAAACAGTTACCTACCTTGTTCGTTTAATAATAAGATGGAGTTTATTGTGAATGTCCAATACAATGACTCATGGATTTCCATGAAGTAATGTTGACTAACCATTCGATTAACTCGAGACATATTGATGTTAATTGATATGATTTAAATTGATAGCTGCAAACAACTTTATTATAGCTACTTACACCCACTGTTAGTATTGTGAGTCTTTGTTATTAAATACTAGCAGCGCCCCGCGGTTTCACCCGTGTAAATGTCGATCCCGTGGGAATATAAAGTATCGGGATAAAAAGTAGCCGATATGTTAATCCAGGGTGTCAGCTACCTCCATACAAAATTTTATCAAAATTGGTCCAGCCGTTTGAGCGTGAAGAAGTAACAAACATATAAACATACACACACACTCACAAACTTTCGCCTTTATAATATTAGTGTGATACCTACATAATATTGAATCTTGTCAATGTAGGATGAATAATGCACTGCATCTGGTTAGAATGTCATCTCTTCAAGCGAGAAATGTTGCTCATAGTTTGTCTTCAAGCAACATAACATCACGCCGGTATTCCCCAAAAGGGTGGGCAGAAAGGTGTTCCCTATAGTACACCCACATTTCACGGGTTATGTTTAAGTCCAATGTAATAGAGTGCGAGACTATTGCCATCGACCGGGCAAAACTCCAGACTCCGGAACCTAAAAGATTTCACAGTAACATCCCAATTTTTGCCGTAACGAACACAAATAACACTTTACCCGACCCGGGAATCGAATCCAGGACCTTATTCTCAGCCAGTACCGCTTGCGATGACTAAACCAACGAATCTCTACATAGTGTATTTTCCTTTGCACACGTTTGGTCACTTTGGGTGTACCTACGTATAACATCACATCCTCATAAGTGTGCTCACCCTACCGGGAACTAGGTACAGTATGCGATATAAGTAGGTGTAAACAATACCACGACATACAGTAGTAAACATCGTTAAAGTAATGGAACCCTCTTCAAGCAACGTTACCGTTTGAGCTTTTTCAAGCTCACCTGAAAAAGTTATCAAAAAACTTGTAGGTACTCTTATAGTCAATTAGCCAACACAATATACATATTTCGAAATACATGAAATAGTCGATTATTGCAAAATTCCCGGTAACATGTTTTGTGCCAAATATTTCTAACATATAATTATAATACCATCTAGCGGCGAGTAGGGGAACTAACGAGAGCTTTGCCGAAAGCTTAGAAACGAGATAAAGGTACCTATCTATATGAAACGAATTTATTAAATAAAGTATACCTAAATAAACTATTAAAATAAAAATAAACACGTGCAAACACGTGCAATTAATATTTGGGATGTTTTAACAGGTTATTATTTAAATAATTCAATCGTTTGCGGTTAGAAACAGAACTATATCCACGACAGTTTGACAACGACCGGAACCGAAACTTTCTACCGCTCGCGAGGCCCTTTGTGTGGCGTACTTTCTTATTTCTTTATAAACACGTAATTACCATTTAAAAAATTAAACGGTGGTAAGTAACAAAAGCCAGTAGCGGGAGTACAGTCGGGTTGAAAAGCGTAGGAAGTAATTAGGGCGCGGCAGATGGCGCGCGGGGCGTCTTGTCCGCGGCTGCAACCGCAACCGCCTCTGTCCTGACCGTCCACACACGAGTACCTACAAGGCTCTGCACATGCCTGTCCTACGTGCTTTGACTGCCTTATGCGAAGAAGTATGAAATAATCGAAGATAAATTGCAGAGTTATTAACATTTTTCTTATTGCTCATCCTGCCCCTTATGTGTAGGTAGTATTATCTCAATTAAGTAATAGGCCTCAATAGGTAATTACTTGTAGATACAAAACATAATGGTAACATTATAATCACCTTGGAACCTACCTAATATGTATGTACCTAGAAGAAAATAAAATGAATAAGAACGTTCGTAGGTAAAGAAAAAATCATCTCGGCATATGTACCTAACGTCCTCCCGAAAATCGTACGTTACCTAAAATTGGAAGTACCTAATAGATGAGCCGTGTTTAAACAAATGTAAACGTTTATAAATATATAGCAGTGTAACTTCAAACTGCTACAGTTTTACTTCAAATGATTCGTACCTCGCGGTGCAGCTAACAGTTGCGTCACGAAACAGCCTAATTTTGTAATGAAGACATAAAGCTTAGAACTTAATGTTTGTTGCCTAACCACAAATGGCGGTCGTTTTCAAATAAAACTGTCTTGCGCTAATATTTTAAAGAATAACTTATTTTGCGGCTAAGTTTATGGAGTTTAAAGACTTTTTGCAATATGCAAGAACAATGAGAATGACTCATAAAATAAAGATTTATATTTTACCATATACTATTATTAGCCTCTAAAAGTTAGTTGACATTTTTCCACTACAGCTGTGATGCCACATTATGATTTTAAATAAAAAATCATGAGGTGCTCCTAGGGGATTCCATACTTAATATTTTTTTTATGATAAGTTAAAGGTAGTTGAATTAGTCAATAAAAACGTTATAGCAGTTTGAATACTAGAATTTTAAATCAAAATGTGTTGTGATAAAAAAAATAGATGCCTACTGGTACTCGGCTGCATCCGGTTAGACTGGAAGCCGACCCCAACATAGTTGGGAAAAGGCTAGGCAGATAATGATGATGAATGTGGTGTGTCAAAGCTAAAGTGGAAAAATGTCAACAAACTTAGGTTAGGTCTATATTCTCTACACTACAGTATCAAAAAAAGGATTCTCTGAAAATATTTTTACCTAAGTAGGTACCAAATCATAGTTACGAAAAACATCGACAGCGATACTGAAGCTGTTACCTACATGTCGTAAATCTTGAATAAATAATCCAAGTAACAAAAACCGACAGATTTATTGACTTCGACAAACATGTTGCGAACTTCAAAGTGTTTGAACAAATCGACAAACATGCAAAAAGTTCAGTTGCAGTAAACAAACAGCCGTGGACTATACGAGGACAAACATGAGTCCCGCTGAGTGTTATACAAATAGTTATAGGTGCTATTGACTAAAGGGATGGTTCGATATTTGTACTGCATCGTTTATACGAATTTAAACTTAGTTTTTTTTACTGGTTCAGAAATAATTAGGGGCAGACCGAGAAAATTTTATCTACATTGCGTTATAAATCACATTGACCACTACCAAATCATGAAACATCCGTTTTGAAACTAAAATAAACAAGAAATAGGTAATAGGTACCTACTTATAGTAGGTTCACTAGGGTCTCTGTACTATGCGTCTATAACGATAAAAAAAAGTTAGGTAATCGAAAAAGCATCAAACTACATCCTTACTTAAAGCTTATTAACAGTATTCGTTTAATTTTTTTGGTAGTTTTTTTCCCTCCGGACCAACTGGACAGATTCGCAACTGGACAGATTCTCAGATGGACAGTTTCTCAGGTTTTTGTCCAAGTATACCTACTTGTTTATTTTTTTGGTTATATTTAATGCTAATTTTGTTTCCTAGTTTTAAATCCTCCTTTTTTAGGTACTGTTTGTATTTCGTGTCCCAATTTTTTTTTTTCTTTCTTTCCTTCATTAGCTCTACCTTAAATTTAATTTGTCTTCAATCGCAAGGATATTGTTTACGTCACAAAACAAGCATAATCCCTCTAAATAACAAACAACAATAGTTCAATACGTCTCACTAATGTGACAAAATGCCGAAAATTACCCTCATTATTGATGGGAACTAACAAACAATGTCACCCAAGCCCGCGAGCCAAGCAGCTGGTGACATACTACTCGCGACCGCCGCTCTGCCCATTCTCTATGCCTTTTTGACTTTGATTTATGGGGTTTTTATGCCCTATTCACCCGTCACGGTTACTTTAGATATTATTCCAATGTTACAAAACTGGAAAATGTAATTTGAACTTTTTAATAAGATACATAAAGTCCAATTTTAAACGTAACGAAACTACAAAGCGTAGCGATCCGCGAAACATTCACAGTTGCGCTTACGCAGAGCATCGCTACATCATCTCTTAATAGTAGGGGATGAAGAGAGAGTTTTTATTTCATTTTCACAGTAATTTGCTTTTGTTAGGGAACAATAATGTTATTGTGCAGTTCGATTTTAAAGCAAATATGTGTAAGTTTGGAGGGAGTGCCGGGGACACGGTTCACACCCTCTTTAATAGGTAAATACTAAATATAGGTAAATGTACTTTTGATTAATAAAAGAATCTTGCAGAAAGTGATCTTATTGAGAGCGATAAACATAGTAGAGAAATGATAAAGATTGTATTTCTCCAATAAAATTCAAAAGTTCTAGTTAAAGTTTCTACTAGATAGGTAATTGTTTATCTAATAGAAACTTTAACTAGCACTTTTGAATTTTATTGGAGAAATACTTACCTAGGTACTTTCCTCCAACTTTACTCATTAAGTACCTACCTATTTAAAAAACGTTGCATGTTTTATAGATTTTGGTTGGACCTAAAGAAAAGTTACTAGCGTGGTTGCTTATAAATGTAGGTACTCAGCTCTAAATATGCCTAAAGATAAATAAAAGTGAACATATAAGTACGAGCCTCATCTTGTTTTTGTCCTATTCCGTAAAGAATCGCAATATATTTTTTTGCATTTCATATATCACTTACAATAGCATTCCAAGCTTTTTTTTCGCCGCACCATTTTACTATAGCAATATACCGATCAATTTTATTTGCCTTCTTTTCGAAATTTCATTCATAAATTCCACACAATACACAAACCAAACATTTATCGGCGACAAACGTTTCGAGACAAACATTCCCATTTATCAAATCGTAAAACGAAGACTCACGACCCACGGGACATAATAAAACCGATTTGCAATTCTGTTGAGGATAGAAGTGAAAATGATAGCTGACAAAAGTCATTCGGAAGATTCGTGTAGCATTGTGCGGGGAGATGACAAAAGTGTAGCACGCTGCTTCGGTAGCCAACAATGCGGCGGCAACCGAGAGGGGCAATTTGTCAGCATCGACAATACCGCTCGACATATTGACCATTATTTATGGAGCTTTGTGAAATACGCTCACGGTTTTATTGCGGGAACGATTTTACATCGTGTATTACACGCGATGACGTTTCAAACACTTTGTTGCAACCGACTTGTTCGTCTGCAGCACTTATAAAATATGCCCATGCAGTTTATTTGCGGAGAAAGAAAATATTTCTAATTATTGTCTCAAAAAATAGGAATTACGTACCTAATGAGCGGGTGTTGTTATTCGCCTCGGGTGATTATTATTGGGAATAAAAAGCATGGCGAAATTAATTTCTACGGGGATGTTGGTTAGTGTTCTTTATTCGCGGGCAACAATCGTTGAGGCGGGTCTGTGCCGCCCCGGCCGCCCCCTCAGCTGCCGCTCTTTGTGCAACACGCGTCGTGCTGCTACTACAGCCTGAATTATCAGCATCCATTCAAAATGGTAACGGCTTTGATGCACGCGACTAACATTACAATCAGTTTTAATGTGGCCAAACGGTCCAGTTGAATGGACTACCAAGGAGAAAAGAAACTCAAAAAATGTCGTTGGAAAACGATAGGTACCTATTTAAGTATGAATTGTTTATTTCCTCAAAATCTTACTCGGTGCCTGCTGAATATACTTTTCATAATACTCGTATATTCACGCCTTATTTTCATGAGCGTAGGCAGTAACTACAGAAGCCACCTGCTAAGATCCTTACGTACCTACTACTCCTCTTGCTTCTTTTCATACCTACATCTGAGAATATCATGTACCTGGGTACGGCAAGCATCACCAACACATTAACACTTTAAAGCAAATAAAACCCAACAATTTATTACAGTCCAAGTGAACGAAACCACAAGCACAAACTTTTCGCCCATATTTACTAACGGTAATTTGAATTATACGTTGCGGTGCTATGTCACCGCATCGATTGCGTGTCACGCATCAGTTAGGTTCCGCACCAACACAGACGGACGGATGGTGATGAATACAAATGTTGGATCCAATTGTAGGCGGATCACTCGACGTTTTTACACACTTTGTGAAAGAACAAATGGCATGTTTCGTCCACACCCACAAACAGAATGCAGTCATTAAATACTAATACGCTTTCATATTATTTGCTAATTAATTATAAAATATCCACATTATCTTTCTTGTGAGAGCGCATTGAAAAGCGTATCTAATGTCTATTTAGATGCGGCTCTCTTCCATACGTATTGCATGTTGAATATTGTTTAACACTTCATTAATAAAATTATCATTATTCTGAAAAATTATCAACACACAAAAGAGTGACTAAGTAGTTGATTTAATTTCAGAGAATACGCCATCTGCATCAACTACTTACATTCATTAAACCAAAAAAGCGCCATCTTGCGGCGAATAGCCGATCTTGCGCCATTCGACAGCAAAGTTGCTGTATAATTCGAACTTTAACACTGTTATATTTAATATTTCTATCAAACTTCAGTGACAAACATGACATTTTTGGTAATTCATTCACATGTCAGACTAAAAGCGAAGAATGATAAGCAGTTATCTAAGTAGGTGGTTATCTATGTCCTATGGTCTCAATGAAGTAAGATACAAACGAATACGATAGGTAGGTAAAAATAATAAAATCTATAAATTAGGGGCTTTATCTTTTTATTTTCGTGAAAATTCAAGTTTTGCTGGGGTAGTTTTTGAGTTAGCTTCTATAATTCGATTTTTTTCACTTACAATTAGTTTATATTGATGTTTTAAAAACTTCCTGTCACTGATATTTACATATAAACTAGTATTATATGAATTTGTATGGGGTAGGTACAACTAAAAAGAGAAAAATAAAAACTTTTTTATAAAAAAAACAACCGATTTCTAAAACAAACACTACAAATTGAAAAATAACTTTAATTTCGGAAGTCGGTGTCAAAAAACTAAAATGCGGAACCAACGACACCAGCTTCCGAAATTAAAGTTATATTTCACTTTGTAGTGTTTTTTTTTTTTGTAAAAAAGTTTTTTGGATAATATTTTCGAAAAGAGCTGCTACTTACAGTTATGTACAAAGTTTCATTAAAATCACTTTTATATTGCATGAATATTAATTTATTTCCCATGCCTACTCATAAGGAAAATGTGAGAAATAAATTTTCTTCAGCTCGTTCACTTTTTGGTACCTTCATACCAGTCCACAAAATTTCAAAACTGTTATGTTATTATCCTGTAAGTAAATTCAATACTCACAGAAATAAAAATACTTCATACCTACCTCTAACATGTGTGGTGGTTAACCAAAACAACCGTAGGTACTTACTTACCTACCTAATTAGTTCTGTCAATATGTATATTCAAATTTTTATACCGATTTAATGAATTGGTAATTTTTCATTTTGCGTGTACCTAGTTATGTCTGTTATAGGTAAGGATGCAAATTTTACAAGAATGACGTAAAAATAAAAAAAAAATAAAAAATAAAGCTTCGAAAAAGAACAAAAGCTTATTTCATCTCACTGTAGGTAGGTAGGTACGCACGAGGACATATCAAGCTATAGATATACTTCTAGTACAAGTAATTCCAGTAGGTAAGTACCAACAGGTAAGCTGACTTCACTTTGTACGAAAAGCCTTATATAATGCGAGGTCAGGTTCTTCTTCTTTTCGTGTCGATGGTACTCTTCTTCGACTTTTTAAATTGTATGAGCTCAGTATTCAGCCACGTTGATTGCGTCATCAGTAGCATTAATTAAGTCATCCAAGGTGCAGGTGAACGGGCACTTAGGGCATTCTAGCAAGTGGGGTATAGTCTGATTAGAGGCACCGCACTCGCACTGGGTATTGGATGGGGTAGTAATCCCCAACTTCGACAGATTGTGTCTGCAGCGTCCTACTTGAGGTCAGCTAAAACTGTAACCCTGTTATTCATAATCCTATTTTATCTCTATTTTAGCTAAAATAGGTTTATAGAACGTTTGTCTTTATCTGTCACGTTGTCATTTCTGTGTGTAAGAAAGAGACAAACCCCATTTTAACTAAAATAGGTTTGATAAGTTTTATGAATAAGGGGGTAAGTGTATACTTAGCTTGATATGTCGTCGTACCTAGCAGTTTGAGCATCATACTAGAAGGTTTTTTTTTGTTTGGGATTCACCTGTATCCGGTTAGACTGGAAGCCGACCCCAACATAGTTGGGAAAAGGCTAGGCAGATGATGATGACTAGAAGGATTTTAATAACAGTTTTGCGAAAAAAACAAAAAAGTTGGATATAATTTGAAAGAACTAGGTAATACCAATTGTCTTTACCGTCTAATATTTCCAAAATTCGAGGAAAACAAGACTATTGTGAACAGCTCTGAAACAAGGTTTATAAACTTACATTCTCGGAAAAATTTGTATGTGCTTACATTATAGCAGAACTACGTCCTTCTAAGAGACTAGTAGCTAGATACCTAATGTACTTTGAAAGAAATTATATCAGTCCCTAATGGACTTGATCTTCGTTCGTAATGAAGTCGTAACGAAATTTTTATTAAGGTCTGATTCAAAATGTAACGTAAACTTATCTGTCAAAGAAAATATTTGTCAATTTCGATAAGTAGCGTTTATTACTGTGATCAACCAAAAAGCAGGTGTGTCTCCAAATTCATACAAACGTACCTACCTATCTACCCAAATTGATGTCTACAAAACGACCGCTCCCCACATGATCATGAATGATCATTTCATTTCTTCAACTATGTTAATTATGATACAATCTTTGTCAAATTTGAGACAATTTGGAGTAATAAAATAAAGTTTTATGTCGCATTTACTTTGATGCGGTCTCTCGTAACATGTAATTATCAGACAAAGGGATTGTACGGCGACCCGGGCGGGTCTACCTCCTACCAAATGCGTTTTCTTTCATTAATGACTTTTTAAATTACGATAATTTGACAAAAAGACGGACTTATTAGACGAATGGCAGGTATTATTAGTTTTATCCAAGGATCTTTTATGTTTGTGCTTGTTCCTGATCTATTCTACCTATACCGTAGGAGCCAATAAGTTCTCTGAATCACAGGGTTGTGAGTATGGTATGTTATTTAGGTAAAGTACCTACTTTAGAAACATTACAAAGAAAATCCACCTGTATGGCCGCGCTAACTCCTACAGTAACTCTACCCAAAATTTTCATTGCGCAATATGATTGAATCACACCACCTTGTACAAACGATCAATTATATTTACACTAACATTAACGGCACACTGAAAAAAAAAGTAGTTGCCACAATCAAGATTTTGTTTAAATTTACTAAGTAACTTGTTTGCATCTGAGCCTATCAAGCACAATGATCACAGCTACTACTTTTATTTGATTGAGATTTGAAACGGGATCTTGATTGGAGTTATCACAAAACCTATTTGCAGCAATCAAGTTGATCAAGTTGCTTAATTGACACAACTAACTTACTTTGTTGTTTTAACTCTTCTACAAGGATGTCATGTTAAGGGTAATCAAGAAACTTGTTTGAGCGTTCAATCATTTGAACTAGTATTGCTGCAATCATGTCGTGATGATCAACTTAACTAAGATTTTGATTAATCTAAACAAGATATCGTCAATCAAGCTAAAAAGTCACTTGATTGGAGTGCATTTTTTTCAGTGCACATAAGCTTCAATGTTTTCACGTGAGCAAGACCTGCCAACAGTAGGTATAGTCGTCGTGCTCGTGGCTGAATTCTGTTCGAAACGCATACACCTAATTTGAAATCATCGATACGACGACGAAGAAGAAAAGTATAAGTAGTTAAATATAGCGCAAAACTGATCCTACTTGGTTCAATGAAAATATTGTCAACGCTTCAACTTTCTGACTGACCGACTCCTTGACAGTTCAAAAGTGCCTGTACTTGGTTTCATATATGCAATAAAATTGAAACACGCTGACAATCTTCAATACCTTCTAACCATGCATAATCAGCCTATAATAAGGTTTCGTCGATTTCTGCTGTAGTACTGTACCTAGGTAGGTACAGTCAGCATCAAAAGTCGATTAACACTATCATTTTTACATGTTATTAAATTGACAACAACTTTTTCCAATAAACTGATTTTTAGCTTTCCACATAATATACAAGAGTATATATTCTAAAAAAATTTCGTCTGCTGCAATTTTAAACAAATATTTTGCTCAATAACTAAGATTAAAAAAACTGAAGTGTTAATCAACTTTTGATGCTGACCGTACTTGGCTTTTCCAAATTTTGTTCATTCTCGTGTTACGATTTTGTAGGTATGAATTGAGGCCTTCAAAGTTTATAATAAACACTACAGACATAACTTTAAAAAAACGGTTTGGCATCACCAAAGCGTTTAATATTACTTATTCTTCTTAGAAATATCTTAAAGATGTGCAATGAAGACAAAACTTAGTAAAATATTACTTTTTGGTTATTTTTTTTCTGTGAAGTTCAGTCGAGAATTACCCAGTTATTTTAGGACTAACTAAATACTAACCCCCTTATTCATAATCCTATTTTATCTCTATTTTAGCTAAAATAGGTTTATAGAACGTTTGTCTTTATCTGTCACGTTGCCATTTCTGTGTGTAAGAAAGAGACAAACCCCATTTTAACTAAAATAGGTTTGATAAGTTTTATGAATAAGGGGGCTACATTTTAACATCACTTGATACACACATCAAAAGTGTCTAGGGATCAAGCATTTTTATGCGGATTTCTTGAGATTGAGATGTGGCTTTGTAATAAATTTATGATTTTATAAATTTATATGGATCCTTTTTGGTGCATTTCATAATTTGAATCAGGAACTGTGAATCAAATTCGAGTAAAAGATGAAAATCAGCTGTCAATATTTTCCCTATAAAAACATACAACGCATTGAAGACATTATTAGTGCTACTGTTTCCCTACTACTGATTAAAACCAACGTTATTATGGAGCGGCGACGTCATTTAAGCAGGGAAGAAATGCTCAGAGCCGTGGGAATGATAGAAGCTGGTTCCCGGCAACGTACTGTGGCTTTAGCTCTGAATACAAGTCAGAGTGTTATCAGTCGACTTTGGACACGTTACCGAAGCACTGGTACCGTGGCTGAGCGCCATGGAGGACGGTATCGCTGCACCACACGGAGACAAGACCGATATATTCAAATCTTAACTCGAAGAGCTCCAACAATAACCGCCATGATGTTAGCCGTGAGGCTTCATCACTCTTCAGGGAACTTAATTAGCGACCAAACAGTCAGAAACCGCTTGCATGAAGTGAACCTTCATTCCCGAAGACCGCTACGGGTACCACCTATAGCAATGCACAATCGTAGGATTCGATATCAATGGGCTCTTGAACACAGAAATTGGGCAGAAGAACAATGGCGTTTCGTGTGCTTTTCTGATGAGTCTCGTTTTGGTATGAGACCGGATACAAGACGTATACGACACTGGAGAACCCCTGGACGCCAACAGCGATTAAAATCCTGCCAGGAAGTCCATCCTTATAGTGGTGGAACCATCATGGTATGGGCGGGTATTTGGATCGGCGGAAGAACTGAGTTGATTTGGATCAGAGGCAACCTCAACGCTCAAATTTATGCTGAGACGATTGTATCAGACGTCATCGTTCCTCTACAAGTGCAAATCGGTCCCTTATTTCAGTTAATGCATGATAATGCATGTCCGCACACCGCAAGAGTTGTAAGACAGACTCTCGCCGCAGCTAACATCAATGTCCTGCCCTGGCCTGCTCAGTCGCCAGACTTGAACCCGATTGAGCATGCATGGGATATGCTACAGAGAAGAGCTCTGCCGAATATGGAGGGTATCCAGTCGCAAGAAGACCTTTTTTTGTTGTTGCAACGAACATGGGCGGCCATTCCACAGCGTGATTTGGATGAACTCATTTTGAGTATGCCAAACCGATGTTCTTGTGTTGTTAGTGTTCGCGGTAGAAACACGAATTATTAATTGTTTAAGTTACCCAATAAAATTTTAAAGAAAACTGATATTTCAGTCTTTTTTTCGAACTTTTGTGTTAGTGGTTCAAATGTCAAAAATCCCTTTATTAGGAAAATGGCAAATTTCTTTATTAATGCAAAGGTGACTTGGTTTATCGTTACTGTGACAAACGAAAACACTTTATTTGATGAATCCTTAAAGAAAATTTTAATTAATATCAATCAGGAGAAAAGTTATTGCAAAAATATATGTTGATCCCTAGACACTTTTGATGTGTGTATTTTATAAACAGTAGAGCAGACATCATACTTAGCGGTATTAGGTACGACTTAGGTATGATACCTACGTCTAACGCAACCTTACCCTAGTTCATACAATTAATTCACTTCATATTTTATTCAGATCTGTGCAAAGATTCTATGAATAAGTAATACGATTCATCAAAGAAAATAAATTAATACCAATTTACGTAATGACAAATCTATCATGATTGGAGTACCTACATAATATGAACTGAAGCTCAAAGCAACTAGCAATTTTCTTTGAAACTTTAATTCTATTGAACATCAGTGCAATTTTCTAAAACCCTTTGCGATCAAACTACCTACTTTATTATTCTAAGAAACGCCGACGTCAATAACTAAGTGTTTTGACAAAGAAATCGTTGCAAAAATTGCTTGACTTTTCTTTGTGATTTTCCTTTAGAAAATGTTAGGCTACGACGGCCTCAATCGAACCGACTCTTTTGTTAATGCGTTCCCGTTACAGTCCCACGGAAATACAGGTATCACTATCAACACTACTCTATAATCTCGCCGTAGCCTCCTATTATACATAGAAAACAACAGTTGGTAGGACAATGAAAAAACTCCCATAGCTACATGGAAAATCTAATGCTATTAGAGGCTATTATGTCCAACATACCTAGAAGTATTAAATGCAGGTAGTGTGAAAATTACCGTTTTTTCCACCGGCACAATACGGCCACGGCGTAGTGTTGTGACAGTTGAAGTTGAATTTTAAAACAATAATAACAGACAATGGCTGTTGCTGTATTTATTCTGCAGCGTCTAACTACAGGTTAGGACAATGTCGTGGAAAAATGGAAAAATTACATTAAACATTTAGAGTTTAAGACTTAAACGACGGACAGGCCTTCCTTTCACAACACTGCCATAATATCGATTACTGACATATGGCAAATAATTTACTTAATCTAATATTTTGTGTTTCGGAGCAGTGGTGGCCGGTTGTAATGGCCCCGACTCACGTATCGCAGGTCGTTGGTTCGAACCCAGGCAGGCACATTATTTTGTGTAATTGGTTTCAACAGTACCGCTCTCAAAACGGTGAAAGAAAACATCCTGAGGAAACCATGCGTGGTCCGAGGGGGGAAGGGGGTCGTGGGGGTTATGACCCCCCCAAAATCATTCAGAGAATTTCATGTCGAAAGTCTGAATGATTTACCTACTTGCCTTACTAACTTAAAACTGTAAGTACTTAAGCCAGGAAAACCCCGACTGGCATATTCAAAAACAAGAAAATCGGCAAACATGGGGACTGCCGACTGAAGTAAAAACTTAAAACTATGAAATGACAGTGGTTTTTTAACGCGCCTAAAAATATTTTCCTTTAAAAAGCCTGTTATAAAAATATAGAATCTAGGATTCAAGAGCGAGCGAAGCAAACTCGGGATATTGGGCACCCCGCAAGTACATAAGGTTGAAAAGCTTAGGTAAAGCCATATTCCAATACCTAAGCTGCTGTAAAACGAGTTTAAGCTTTTCGTAATAATTCGATAAAGTAAGTTCTCTTTTTGTATGATGAGTAAAAGAAAATAGAGACTACATATTCAAGGTGGGGTGCTAAAATTTTCAGGCTCGCTACGCTCGTTCTTGCAATTTACATTGGTTCTTGAGCTTTGCTTCAAAAGTCGAGAAAGCAAGTAATTCCTAGTCTTTTTGGAATGATCGAAAGAAAATCGAACCTGTCGGTGTGTAAATTTTTTGAGCTTGCTTCGCTCGCTATTACATTTTAGATTCTGATAGCTGCTTGAGCTTGCCTGCATAAGACGACAATGTAACTCCTATTTCTACTTGAAAATATAAAACAAAACCTAATCAAACAGAGGCGGGTTGTTAAAATTTTCGAGCTCGCTCCTCTCGCTCTCCCCACCCTGCACAATCTATCTTTCTAATCATAGAAATGTAAAAAACAGACAAACTTCTTTCATATATCTATGGTTCTATTACATACCTACGACTAATTTGGCAGCATTTAAGTAACACACCCCCTATGTAAAAGCTGTGTCCCTGAATAGCATAAGTAATGTGGAGTTGGAGATTTACATGAACCTTAACATATCATCACGCCTTTAATCCCCAAAGGGTTTGGCAGGGGTGTACCTTCATATATAGAGCAGTGGTGGCCCAGTGGTTTCGGCCGCGACTTACGAGTTGTAGGTCGTAGGTTCGAACCCAGACAGGCGCTTTACTTTGTGTAAATTATTTCATCACCACTGCTCTCAAAACGGTGAAGGAAAACATCGTGAGGAAACCGGCATGTCCTAGAACCAAAAATTCAAAGACATGTGACATCTACCAACCCGCACTGGGCCCGCGTGGTAGATTACGGCCCACTCCCTCTCACAGAGAGGAGGCCTGTGTCCCAGCAGTGGGAACATTATAGGCTGATGATGATGGTACCTTCATATAGTACTTACACCCACATTCCGCCAGTTATTAAGTGAAATGTCATAGAGGGCGAGCCTACTGCCGACAATCGGGCACAAATCCAGACTCCAGGCTGCTTCTGAGAAATGTCTGATGGAAAAACCCTTTAACACTTTACCCGACTTAGGAATCGAACCCAGCTAGGACCTCATGCTCAGCAGTAACGCTTGCGACCACTAGACTAACGAGGAGATGTACCTTCCTTAAAATATTCCTCGACACCCATGATGACCCCCCCCCCCCAAAATCTTGGGCTGCGACCGCGCCTGGAGGAAACCGGCATATTTTAGAATCAAAAATTGGAAGATATATGACATCCACCAACCCCCACTGGGCCCGCGTAGTGGATTACGGCACATTCTCTCTCACAGAGAGGAGGCCTGTGTCCCAGTAGTGGGAACGTTATAGACTGATTATGTGTTTCGTAATGTAAATTACTTACTACTCATTGTATAGAATCAAGTTATTCAGACAGCTGTGCTGCTGAGGAGTTTGTTGCGCCACTTCTTCTTCCCAGCAAAAGCACTAGGAAGTGGCGAAGATTTTGGACTGTCTTATATAATTCTGACGTTCAAAATGTGTTGATTCTCAGCCTAGTTTGAATAGGTACTACTTATATCTATCGGTGCAACCAAGCAATCCTAATAAACGTGGGAAAAGTTTTATTATCTTTCAGGTGTTAAATCAATAACAGTTTTACCTACTTACCTAGGCATAGACTGCATGGTAACCTACCTATATAGTTCTTGCTACTTATGTGATTATCAGCCGATAGCAAGGCTTTTTTTAAATTAAAAGATGATAATAGATAAGTCCGTTAATACAGGGTGGGCCACGAAATGAGGTCCACAAAAAAGTTTTAGAAGCCTGTCTCCAAGGGTTTCCCGTAACACCCCCATGTATGTTCAGGGATTATTTATAGTTTAGGGCTAGACGGCTTTTAATATTCTTTGGGAAATTCTCACATAACTTCAGACTACGGAACGAAGTTCTATAACGTAGGTACCTTGTTGAGGTAGGAGTTGACTGGTAGATATCGTCTCATAACGAAAAAGCGTTATGCCCTCTCCATGCGAGCGACTGTCTGTCTAAACAATACTAAAACTTAGCTCAAAGGTCACCAACACTACTTACTTATAGGGTTTAAAACACACGATAAACGACCGAACAATCGAGGGAACGAAAAGAATCCTACAGCAATATTCCTAAAAGGACGAACATATCTCTGACGAATTGCTCTGAATGCTCTGATTCAGGCCCAACATAGTATAATAATATTATAAAAACAACACAGTTAAAAATAATCAGTTATTTCCATAAAATATATTAGAAGAATACATTTCCATTTGCAATACTTTTGGAAAACAGATTCATTCATTCATTCATTTATTTCATTAACAATTTACATTGTGTTGAAAATTACATATGAAATAAAATTATCTCATGCAGAAACAAATACAAATACATTTATAAGAATATTAATTAAAATTAAGGTGAAATGTTTAATTCAAGTGTCAATTAATTTAAAATATGTCAATAACTGAATACAATGTTAAATTAATAGCAGGTATAATGTCAAATTAAATTTCAAAATATTAAAAGAACTACTACTACTAATAAACTAATACTAAAGTCAAAAGATAATTTAAATTAAAGCTTGTTAACTGCTATTATTTTAAGTGGCTATTTTTATCATTTGACATAAATTCCGATACCGAGTAAAAGCATTTTTCTAACAAGAAGGCTTTTAATTTAGTTTTAAATGAGTGAGATCTATAAATTAATAATTTTAAATCAGTCGGTAACCTATTAAATAACTCCACTGCTTGGTATCTGGAACAATGCTTGGCTATGTTAAATTTTGGTGCTATCTTGTGTTTAAACTCTGTTACGGCCCCGCCACCGCCAGATAGCGCACGGCAGGACTTTCCGCGTCCATGCCTGCGGAGCCATACCTAGCTCCACTTCACGCCGCCAGGGGGCCTGTCTTAGTCTTGGTCGTTGTCATATTTCATTTCGTCATGTTAATTAAAGTAAAATAAATTAAATTAATGAACCAACACCAGTCCATTATTCGAAGTATATACAGCGGCAACAGCCGATACAAACTCCTTCCTTCTTGTGCTTTCTCTTATCTCACGTTCCTCTTGTGATTCATACTCATGAATATACTTAGAAAAGAGATTTAGGATTACTAATATGTATAAACTTGGTACTGTTAAAATGTCTAGTTGTTTAAAGTGCTCTCTACATGAGTCTCTTTGTGAGATCCTTGCTATAGTCCGTATGGCACGTTTCTGCAAAATAAACGCTTTCTGACAGTTATAATTTTTTATAGCTGTTACCCCAAAGCATTATGCTATATCTTAATCTTGATTCTACCAACGCGTAATATATAGCCTTGAGTTGCATTAGATCCAACATATCTCTAAGGCTCCTGAGTGCATAGCATGCTGATGAAATTGAAGAGTCAATAGCAGCTAGCTCCTGTTTCCAATTTAAAAACGCATCTATGGTAATCCCCAAAAATTTGACCCCATCCACTAATTCAATTTTTTCTCCTTTGATTTGTATATCTAAATTGTCATTTTGGCGCGTTGTAGTCTTAAATAAAATGATGTTAGTCTTACTTGTGTTTAGCAAAAGATTATTGGCTGTAAACCAATCGCAGAGATTTTGTAGGCTTTTATTAACATTTTTGGTCAATTCTTTTAAATCATTTGCCCCAATTATTATATTTGTATCATCCGCAAAAACAACAAGTTTTACATCAGGCTGGACATAATGCATAAAGTCAAGCAAGTCATTTGTAAATAAAATAAATAATAATGGCCCATTTTTTGGTGAGATCTCAGTCAAATCAAACTATTTTATTTCATTCATATAAACCTACATGGGCACTGAAACCCTTTGTTAGCATAAGGACAGATTCGCTTTACGCCAGATTCGCGTTAGTTCAAATTCGAATAATAAAAGTCTCGTACAATCATGCTTAGTGTGTATGACCAACTTCATGTGTTTTTCTTAGAGATTTATTGGTGCACCAGTGCCCAACCGAACATTTTTCTACTATGTAAAATTCAATGAAAAAGTACTACAATGACTAGGTACATATTTTTCCGTGAGAGTGCCCGCACTCCTAACACAAACCTGGTATGTAATATTAACCTTAATTAAACAGCAAGTCAAACCATCAGTAAGGTGTGCTACTCATTTGTAGTAGGTTACCAAGTATCTAGGTACTGTACCTAGATAACAAACTACAGACTGTAAGTACGTAAGCACATAGGAAAAGGAAATTGACGTCGCAATGAAAGAACTTCTTTCTTTGCCATTTACGACGGTAAGCGCGTCGTAAATTATGGATTTTTCAGCGCATGTACCGGTGTCTTTAGATACCGATTGCAATCGATTCCAACAGTGCTATTCTGTAAAAATGTTACCGTGAAATCTTATGTGAAGTGAGCGTGGGGGAGCTGTCAATAGTGTCAGTTTGATCTCCAGCATCAGGTACCTAGGTACAGTCGAGTTCTTTAATATCTGAGCATGTTCATGAATCAAAAATATATAGGCAATGGTAAGTTTCATAAAACTCTAAACAGCTTCGCCGTACAATAAATTGTAAACAATCTGTGACATCATAAATATGTGACTACATTAAATCAATAATATTACTACAGATAAAGACTCTAAAAATTGTGCGCAATCCCTTGTTCATATTATTTAGCGCAAAGTTAGGTTCACAAATATCTATGCAATTATTTTTCTATGAAAAAGATCTTGAAACAAAATCAACTTGAAGTTGTCAGTTATGACATCCTTCAACGGCAATATTGCATTATTACTCGAACTTCTGCTCCGGCAAGCAAAAATAAATTTTATGGTAAAGGCCATTTAGTTGAATTTTCAAAGCTGTATAGATATTTATGAATCCTAGGTTGCAACAAATATATTGAACACTAGAGTATTTAGATATTTATGTTCCGAAGAGTAGTCAGATATTTTTGACTGCACTACCGTAACATACTTATGAACAGTTTATATGAAAACATTTTATTGATGTCTAAGTTTGTATAGAACTATATGATCATTTTAATGCTTACAATATTTTGAAACATTGTCACTGCCAATATATTAATGAACTCGACTGTACCTAAAGAAATCTAGATTTCACCTAGGTTTTCACAGTTATTAAATATTTTTACAGAATAAACCGCCAGTTTCGAAAAACAAATACGTACAAAGATTTACCATGCGGTGTACCTTAAGTTTTCTCGTATTCTTTTTTCATTTAAACCAAATTACGAGCTTTCGCAACCATTTTATTTTAATGCAATTTTTTAAAAACATTAATAAATCATTTTCCGTGTTAAAGCACTGGGCCAACGTGGTGGATTACGGCCCACTGCCTCTCACAGAGACAGAGAGGAGGCCTGTGTTTCAGCAGGCTGATTATGCTACGTATTATAATGGCGAATTTTCATTTTTATTTCGCTATAAAATGGACACCGGTATATACCCCGAAAAAGAGAGAGAACTCTGGATGAGAGTTGTCGAAAATCGAGTCGAATGGCGTGCAATAGGAGAGGCCTATGTCCAGCAGTGGACTTCTATAGGCTGATGATGATGATATACCCTGAAAATTCCATAATTTACTATAATATATAGATGGTCAGGTGTGTTCAGTCGCAGTGCCTGTAGCATCGAATCAATTTGCAACAGTATCTCGGCCCGCTGCCCGCTACGCTCGCCGCTCGTCTCGTAATCACTGTGATCGCGCGACCGATGCCGCGGGCCGCGATTATGTCATTAGGTGCAGCCTCACTATGTCCCGGATATCAAAGTCGATGAAAAGCCCAATAGGAATATCGCCGACAGCTATCGATCAACCAATTGTCTCCAATGATACGTTATAGTTTTGTAAAAGTTATTGTTGGTCAGCTCTACTTTTCTATTTTTAAATGGATTAGCCGCAGGTTAAGGGATATTTTTTAAAGATTTGCAATTATGTAGGTACAGAAATCCAAACTTACATTAGTGATTAACCAAAAGAAATGAAAATACTTGTAATTAGGTCTATGTACAAAGTTTTGATCCTTTGGTGTGGTAGATTGTGAAACACTAAAATCTATATAGATTCCTACTATCCCGCATACCGCACGTAAGTGGATAGGTAGCAACTTAGGTATCTAATCGTAGGTATTTCACCGTAGTTAATCGGCAAATCAGCCTCTGTAAATCTTTGGAAACAAAACACGAATCTCAAATCGAACCTTGGGAGGTTCATAAAATGCGTAGTTGGGCACAAACAAAATAGATACACACAAACTTATGTAAGCAGACAATATAAGTACGTGGGTTTTATAGCAAGTAATGTGAGAATAAAGTAGATTGTGCGCATGTGGGCGTGTCCCGGCCGCCGATTGGACCGGCCCACGCCAATGCGTGTGCGCCGAACAGAAGCCGCCCGACACGCTCTTATTATGTGTTTCGTAAAGTAAATCCTTTATAACACACAATTTTATGTTATTTTCATTGGGGTTTGTGAACATAGGTTTCCAATATCCCATTGCACAATCCAAGAATTATTATCTACGGCAGTCGCTGTTTCCGCAGCGATATCTTCACATCTTGCAGTGACTCTATGTAGGTGTACAAGAGACATTTAAAACATAAATATGACATGCGTGTGAGCAATCGTTTAATAAATGTGACCTTAGGAATAAATAAGTGGTCTTCCCATCCAACCAAACCTGCCAGTCAGCTTCCTAAGAACGTTTAAACGTCTGATATTACCAATAATTGAAGACGTTGGATCATTAAGCCTGCCGGGGCTGGTTCTATGTTGATTACTCGTAGTTATCAAGAATTTGAGCATCGATCGACCTATTACAGAGGTACGAGGACTACGGGCGCTTCTTCGTAATAACCATGATGATACCTGAAATTATATGATTTGTGAGGAATTTTGTTGAAAATGGCGAAAACATTACAGAAAAGTACAGGGGTCGTAACGACGCGGGGCGGCGCACCGGCCCTGCGGCCCCGGGGCAACCGCTCCGCAGGCCGTATGCAAATTAAACGTAATCAAAATAATAATTTCGTATGAGGCAAGCAAAAACAGAACAGTACAAGAGAGTGGTCGAGCTCTCGCTCTAGCGCACTCAACAGCAGTCGGTGAGAAAGGAAAAACACCTGCCGCCCCGACCACCGTCCATCGGAAATGCAAATAGCCAGCGCCCGATTCGCTTTTATTATTTTGTATTGTTTCAACTAAGGTAATTACACACGCGATAGCGACTTAATGCGCGATATTACTGTAAGTGGAGTGAAATATTTCAGTAGTGATTATATGGTTAAGCAGGGCAGTCAAAACGTGATGAAGTCCGCTATAGGAACGATATAAGTAAATTGCTTTAATGGTGTTTCTAGTAGCAATTGTATGTATGAATTATGCACACTTCAGTCAATTATGCGTCATTTAGAAGACGTTAGTGTACCCTATTAATGAAGTTAACTGTTATTTCTGTTTGTAGGTATCGGTATGTGTCCAGGTACATATTTTCCTCTGCAATGCTTATTCTTTTGTTTCTAGAACTTTGCTATCCACACGTCATCCGAATAGACTTACCTATTTGTAAGGATATTTCTTTAAACCACTTTAACCTAAGTATAGATAGGTAGGTAACTACCACTCTTTTGCCGATTCAATGCTGTTGCGTTTGATTTGACGATCCATATGCCTATGACGTGTTGAGTCAAACTTTTGTCAAGAACTTTTGTGTTTTTGTTTTTGTCAAGAGCTTTTGTCTTGAAAAATCTTATAGATACCTAACACGGGAACACTAACTCCAATAGGGACTGAATTCTACACCAATACTTTAAGCTTGGACCTACCTACCAGGCTTAAAATATTGGTTTAAGATCTACTATAGTTCCCCATGGAAAGAAGGCGTGAGTTTATGTATGTGTATTTTTTTTTTTTTAATAAATTTGCACACGTATTAAGGTAGGATATGGTTTAAAGAACTGCTGTTATTATGTATCACCTCATGTACCTACCCATATTCAAGCAAATAACTGATTTGATTTGATAGTTGCTGCATTCTGCTGTCGTACGACTTTATCGACACCGAACATAAGTCTAATCCTATCAAGCTACGTTCCATGGCGTATCTCGTCCCTAGGTAGATAATTCTCATTTAACACAGACACTTTAAAGATAGGATAATTGAATCTGTTCGATGTCTCTATATACAACAGGTTGACGTAATAGTACCTACTAGAGCCAGATAATCAGCATACCTACATAAAATATAGTTAGGTACCTGTAAAAGAGATAACCACTCACGATTCTAACGTGATAATAATGTATCCAAGGAACAAATTGGCGTCTACCATTTAAGGTACCTACATATCGCTGCAGGCTTTTTAACAAATAAGTGGTACTCGTACCTAGGTTATTAAATTAAAAGGTTAAAGCAGAAAATACCGATACCGAATACCTATTAGTTAGACGTTTTTTAAGGCTTAAGATTTCGGTGAAATCTCGCACGGTCGTTCCATCATAGACTTCATTAATCACTTTCCATCAGGCGCGATCGAGTTTAAGAGCAGCACCCTAATTGCGTAACACACTATCAATCGGAATTTGAATCATTTTGAAGCCAATTGCTAATCCATTGCTTCATAAGTTCGAAAAATTTGTCTGCTCAACACGTAAATAACAAAATGAATGTGGTTGAAATGTAAAAATGAAACCGATTCCGATTGATAAAGTGTTACGCAATTGCCCCGCTGGACCAGCAATAAAAAAAGCAGCATTCTATGGAAACGTCTTCTCAGATAACTGTATTTTCTGTCTGATAATTGGAATCTAGGAACCGAACAGGTTCGCTTCATGTTTGGCCGCCATCGATATTGAGACAAAGTAAGAATAGTTGAACTGTTGAAGCTTAAATACACGTTTGGATATGTTTAGATTTTTCGAAACAAAAGGGATATCATGGCTATTTGACATCATGCTATTGTCTACTACAAAATGGGGCATTGGGCTTTAAGCAGCTCAATGCTTCTCCCTAAAGGACGAGAAAAGAGATATCTACCGAAACGCTCAACTCGCGAGGTAGATAGGTAGGTACGCGATAAGGGTCGTGCGAAACTTCACACACGGCGCTCAAGAACAAATCAATATGTACATAAATAATTGATTACTTTGCAACTTGCAAGAGATACTAAGTTACATATTTAAATAACGTCAAATGCTTTTGATCAATGGAAATGTTAATAACAAGTTCTCTAACCCGGAGCTCGTTGCCACATTCCTGCTCACCGCAGAGACGAAAACACACAAAGCACAGGAGTATGGCCTGGCGGAACAGTTGTCAGAGCTACCGTTTAATTAAGGCCACGCTTGGCTAACAGCGAGCCGGTGGTTAGAACTCGTCACGCCGCACGGCAATTGGACACGATTAAAAATAATTTTCATTTTTGATGTCATTTTGCTCGTTACCGCGGTCCCTGATGCGAATAATTCCTCTGTTATGAGGACCTCTATAACATTATGTGTATCTACTAGCGGTACTGTAAACCGCATATTAATTTGATGCTATTTGCGACAGAGATAATCACGCTGTTTGCGTATCGTATGAAATGTAGTAAAAGTACTACTTGCGTTGGTGCTGGTTTGCCGTATGCGTATTTGTACTTTAAGTAAGTACCTATTGAAAGGATACATTTGATCAATATGGCCGATCATTTCAACCGATGAAAATAATGTACGTTTCTATGAATCTTTGGGCGATTATATTCATGGGAAGATAATGGGTATTCTCTCTTTTATGATACACGATAATAAAAAAGGTAGGCAGTCTTTAGTATATCCTAGTGTTTGCCTTTGGAAGGATTTTTAAACTATGAATGAAGTTTGAGTCAAAACCATATGACCTAACACTCTCATGAACACAAACATCAATTTCGTACCTACAATGTTCAAGTAAACCAAACCAATGTTCCGTTGTTTCATGTTTCAACGCATCTCTACTAGCAATTTTGCCTATGATGGTAAAATACCTATTATGGCCAAAACGATAATCCAAAACCATTTGGGTTCAATGGATGAACCCTTAGTTTGTGGAAAATTTATTTTTCAAAGTGTTTCACTTGGTAAATTCAACATTATTTATCTGCTACGCCATTCATCGTTATTTTTACTGGCTGTTATGTCTTTCAGTATATTACATAAAATATAGAATCATTAGATTGCACTTATAATGTATTCTTAAAATAGAAAATCGTTTTTACATATCATTGTCCTTAACTAAGTAAGGAAGCCTCTACGCCACCGTAGACCCTGCGTAGCACGGTCTACGAAACATACCTATTGATTATTTTAAAGTAATGATACGTACCTAGTTATTTTATAAAAAGATTGAATTTTATAAAAATACGTGTTTCTAACATTGCGTTTTCAATAATGATTTTTTCAGAGAACAAAGACAAAATATTGAAGTTTTTGGAAAAAATAAATATAACATGATCAAATAATTAATAGTTTGAAAAAACGATGAAAAAAAGTTTTTCTAGCCTTGAAAAGAATCTGTAGGTAAACAAAATACATGTGCAGATATTTATTACTAAAACTTACCTATGTTATTAAAGTTAATAATGATGTACCTACTCATTGAATCAGTATATTTAGTATGTATGTTAGCTTAAAAATTTATGACTCCCTCGACACCTCCTAAAGAAAATTCGTCATCAGGGTCGTTTTCGAGGAATTCACCTTGTGTTATTCACAAAGATGCACGTCTGTTGTATACATATGTAGTGCCTTGTAACACATGAGCACAATCGTGAGTAAGTATATACATACGAGCATAAGTAGCATTTACCGACACAAGGGCACTGGTTATTACGCAAATTACCGCAAATAATAGACCGGTGACAATTAGATGATTTTCTTGAATGAGTACCAATTGCTAGGTATCTTCCTTACCCTACATCCAGGTGAACTGTAGGTACGTGTGTGAGAAAACATTATATTTTAAGCCTCTTCAATATTTATCACGGATGCATCAATATTAATGGTAAAAAAAATCTATTTTTATCAGCTGAGGTAATGTCGCGATTGCAAGTCGTTGACAACTGTCTCGAAATAATAGACATGAGTGAATAACGCCTTTGGTCTTGCTAACGCAATTACGTATATCCTTTTAATTCGCAAAGTTTCAGCAGAATTGCACCGGCCGTGGTCATGGATAGATTTTATATTAGCTATTTCTATACAATTCTACTGAAAACACATTTAATATAACCAAAACTAGCCACATCGTGGTACCTACACACATGGGAAAAAGTTAAGGTTTATGTAGGATTGTAGATACACGGAATAGTGCAATCTTGAAAATATTTGGGAGGTATCTGTTTTGTAAGAATTACCAATTCCTTAGTACATTATTCTAGCGATGAAGTTATATTATTCATATGTTGGGGTCGGCTTCCAGTCTAACCGGATGCAGCTGAATAGCTACCAATGTTTTACATGGAGCAACTGCATATCTTACCTCCACAACCCAGTTACTGGGTAATACGATACCCCTTGGTAAGACTGGTTGCCAGACTAAAGGACTTCTGACGACCCGTAAAGACTGTCAAAGAGCCACGAATGACAGCCAGCCAGCGATGAAGTCTGAATATTCTTCTACAATAATTGTTGTGTAAGGAACAATAATTCGAAGGGGAAACTTTTCAGGTATCCTTTTTTAGCTAATCGTGAGACTTGGAAGAGGCCAGTATGGACAGCGGTTAGATAGGTAAGTAATACGACGAAGATTTAAAAACATTCGAAGTTACCTATTCATTATTGACCTTACGGTAAAGCTCCTTTGTCACAACTTACGCCGACGTAGGTAACTAAAACGAATAACTGGAGAATTTTCATGTCAATGGAACATAGTTTACCAAAAGTAGTCTGTAGTACCTACATAGCTATGGTAGGTAGTTGTACCCACCATAGGCCTGGATCCTCATTACCATACACGTTAATACCGAAACGATTCGAGTTCACGCTTTTACCGGCAGTCGGCATTACCGACGGTTCGGCGGCGGCGGCAGTGCGTTAGATGTGCGCAATTTGCCTCCATTTGCCGTAATGACAGGCCGCGTCTGTGCTCATGGATGCTGCATAATGAGCCGATCCCGCCGATTGATCTGCGTTTCTATGCACCTACCTATAACTAGGCGTAGCTCGTAGGTAGCCTGCCAGCAACGAATGGTCTAGCATTACTGTGTTGTAATTAGAACTGATTGGAGCGATTTGCTCGGGATATCGGAGGCTGTAGGTAAATACGTAGGGGAGTGCCAGTTGAAGATGGAGCGTTGCAATTTAAGTAGATATCAGATATGTAGCAAGTTTCAGCGATTGTTAGTGTTATTTTAAAAATTTATTTTATTTTACATCGATGGTCCTAGTTTATCATTTGTGACTTCAAGGGACAGCTATGTGAATAGAACCCAGCATTGCATATGTAAGCTGTCACGCCCTTTATACCTGGAAGCTTTTATTTAGGTAGTAAGTTCTTTTTTACATTTTTAACTTTGATTTATTATTTCTGTAGATTTTATTGTATTTGTTGGTATATTGGCGTGACTAGCTAACATATGGCAAATAATTTAATTTAATGTTCTGTGCCCTGTAATGTTAATTACTTTGCATACCTAGTATTGTATACAATCAAATATTTTCTAACTGAACAGACAGCTGTGCTGCTGGAGAGTTTGTTACGCCACTTCTTCTCCCCAGCGAAAGCACTAGGAAGTGGTGAAGGGCGGGCGTTTTTGGGGGACTGTCTTTTGTAATTTTGACGTACGAAAAGTGCTGATTCTCAGCCTAGTTTGAATAAATGACTTTTTATTTTGATTGGGAAACATGAATAAATACCAGTCTACTTATTTCAAACGTAAATACTCGTAGGTACACTACATAGGTAATTAAGGAGTACAGTTTACGATTGCTCTTCAAAAATACTCTAAATGCGTAGGAAAAATGTTTCACTTAGGATTTAGGAACAACAAAATTTTATTTGAAAATATTTCAAGTGTAGGTTTTTTAAAATCTTATTTTCACCAAACTCAATTTTAAAATGTAAAATATGGGCATAGGCTAACATTTTTCATTTTAAAATTGTAAATATAGAGTTACAATTTAATCATTTGATTAAGTACCTATTCAATAACAGAAAAGAGAACAAACTGACTATAGGTAACTAGCATTGGTTAAACACAATAATACCTACTCTTATTATTGATATCATTAACCGATAGTAATCAAATAACAACGGACACATAATAAACTCCTCTATTAAGGGTTGTTTGACCAAAACGGGCGCGGATTGGGAGCGGCGGCCGCCATCGAGGGTACCTACTGGAACGAATGAGTTACAAAAGCATATATTTTGAGCCCTAGAGCACACCTTATCATTTACCACATTACGTGGACAATGATTATAGTAATCTGCTCATGAGGGTACAATAGCGCTGCACTCGCTTGCCATGCCACTGCATGCGATATCACGCAAACAGGATGATTCAAATTAGGAGTTGCGATAATGTTGGATATCAGTGTTGTAAGAAATGTGGCACTGATATTAGATGTATTGCGTAGGAGGTACTTACCTATGTTGAATTTAATAAAGTAACATCACATGAATCATTGATATAACATTGCAGTTATGTCTAGTTTCAAGTGTGTATCCTTCTCAATGAGTTTTAGGCATGATTGTGATGACCAGAAAGTAGACCAACAGCTATGTAAGTCCTTTTATACGTTTTTACTCCTTACCTACTTGATCGATTTGTACATTTTTCCCTGTCCCTACCTACCTACATAAAAACTCGATCATTATCTACATGATTTTTTAACGTTTCTTACTTATTTCAATGCGGATACCATACAGCTACACAAAGACGCAGTCTATTTTTATGTTTTGCTGGCCTCAATTGATTTTTAACCGACTTCAAAAAAGGAGGTTCTGTATTCGAGCCGTATACATGTATGTCCGCGATTGTCTCAAAAACTAATTAACCGATTTTGTATAATTCTTCCATTAATATAATCTACATATTTTCAGGAAGTTTTTAGTATATACTACCTACATTAAGTAACTATTCTTATTTACGAAGCTATATGCATAAATGTACTGCATCTCCGGCATTTCTATGCGAATTTTGATGATTCTTCTAGTCGGCGTCTTCAATTCTTCAATGCACTAGTGTTAATTGAATTTGTGTGGGGTAGGCACAACTAAAAAGTGAAAATAAAAACTTTTTTACAAAAAAAAAACAAACGACTTAAAAAAAAAACACTACAAAGTGAAAAAATAACTTTAATTTCGGAAGTCAGTGTCAAAAAACGAAAATGCGGAACCAACGACACCGAATTCCGTAATTAAAGTTATTTTTTTCACTTTGTAGTGTTTTTTTTTTAAGTCGGTTGTTTTTTTTTTGTAAAAAAGTTTTTAGTTGTGCCTCTTGTGTTGTGTTTAGCTCTCTTTTAGTTTAGTATGAACATCGTTTTATTACAAAACCGTCTGCATTAATAAAATGCCGTAAAAAAAAAACATCATGTATTACAATTACATTAAATTTAATAGAAAATATGACCCTTTAACTGTTCCACATAATTAAGGAGTGCGCGACGGCACAAAGGACTCGATCGCTACATGTTGTTACTGCGTTTTATTCCGTGGAATCGGTTGACAATGGCGCGCCCCAATACCCTTTCTTCGGCAATTTGGCGCGCAGCAGTCTCCGGAAGTTAGACCTGCACCCTGGAATTAGGGATCTTTAGGCTCTCCAGGACTCGTATTGTTGTACTAAGGACTCCGCCCCGCAAGAATTTTGACGCGAGAAGTCAGCACGTGTCACGTTTTGCTTTGATATTTCAATATTTTCTATAGTGAGGGAGAGTAAAAGGGGTCTTTAAGAATTGCCGTTACTTTTGGAGTAGGCAACGGGAGTTTTTTTTTTTTTAAGAAAACCAATTTTGGAGGTAGGTACAATTTTTTATTGTGTCTAGGTAGGTAAGTAAGTAAATACCTAGTGCAAACTGGTCCTTTCAAGACTCTTTGTCTCTCACTTATAGGTATATAAAAAAACATAGGCAGTAGAATATGGAAATCTGTTGTCATGGTATGGACAAGTGTTACGGAGGAATGAGGAAAATATCGTGAGGAATGTTTTGAGTAGGTATGAATGTCGATGGCTAAGGGGAAAGACGAAAGAAACGATGACTGATGACTGTGTGAATGATGACATGGTCAGAAAGGGTGTGACTATCGAGATGACGACTAATAGAGAAGTATGGAAGATGTTGCGCTGACCCCAAATAAATTGGGATGAGGGCAGGAGAATGATGGTGATATGCTGTAGGGAATATAGCAGGTAGGTACCTAAGATATTCTTATAATAGTTGATCAATGGCACCAAGTCACTTAAAGCGCATCATCGACTATCAATAAAACTAAATTATCTCGTTGGGTCCAGATGACCTTGTAACCATGGACTGCAACCACTGATTACCGAATTACCGGCTCCTCTCGCCTATACTTACTGCGGCGATTTAAATAATAAATATCTTATCTAAATAACACCCAAGCATTGTTTTACCCTCGACGATCATATACGTAATGACGTATATTAACTCGAATCACTAATAAAATTAGGCTGGCCGCGTAATTTGACTTAATTTTGCCAGAATCATGTCTGAATCAGACCCAAATTATTGATATAAATTTTATTTTCAGAATGAAGAGCTAATAGGGAAATGATGATTCTGACTCATAGTTGCCAAGACAATTTAATTCTCATTGCGCCAAGATGATGCGCAAAGTAGGTAGGTATGGAGAAATTTATTGTACTTGCACTCTGATTTTTTTGTTTGCTAGACTATATTGATCATTTTGTTCCGGAAAATGGCAAACGGACGCGTTATATGAATCAGAAGAACACACTTCAAATATTTTTATTTTGTACCTAGAAAGCAATTATTTAAAAAATAAAATTTATCCCAGTAAGGGATAAAGCTAAAATTTTATAAAATAACAGCTGCATAGTAATAAACACATTATAATGACACATCTGTAATTTTTGTGTAGCAAATTAAAAATCAGAGTTTAGGTACCTACCTATATGTTTTCTGTTTAGTAAATGGGCAGTCCCAGAATGTAGATTTATCTAGAGTTGATAGTCATTAGAAAATAGAGGTGATAATAATTACTCTACCTCTAGGTATGTGTAGATAATGAGAATGAACAACAATTATTCCTAACACAAAAACGAAACACCTCAGCATAAATAAGACCATTGGGTACTAGGACAGGTATCTAAATACCAGCGTAGGTAATGACCTAAGAAACATCCCTAGCTAGCTGAAGCTAATGATGACTGTATGAGCGATGTTCACAGAGAGACTATTAATTAATCCGCCATATTACTTAATTGTCCCCGCCCCGCTCCCGCACCCGCTACGCTCCACTCGCGCTCATAATTACACCAAAGTATTTCCGTTACTATAAGTAGGTACAATTTTTGCAATCATTAGTTGGTTTGGAGTGTCAGCTACTGGTCGACTTGAACTTTTTGCGGTTTTAATTTGTTACTGTGTAAGTATGTAGGTATAGACTACAGAGGTATTAAAGATATTCCATAGATATAAGGAAGAAATTCAAATGAAAAAATGGTTTTAACAAGTAAGTATTTTACAACTTTGGAGTTTAATATGACGGAGTCTCTGCACAATTTTCATTATGACGGGTTGACGGACTTGTTGTTTCTTCATTCAACATGAATGAAAAGGTGATCTAGTTTAGGATAAGACGAGCGACAGTTTCAGTGAACTTTTTCTATTTCTAGGAACGTACGTTAGCACCTACAACAACTACATGCAAGACCCAGAATCTCAACAACAGTCGTTTCCTAAGATCGGTAGGTCCATAAAAATGGCTTTGGCATCATTTCTAAACACCTGTAATTAGTATTTAGTACCTATAACATTATTTTGATAAATTATTATTGTATGTGGACATTCAACAATAATTTATCAAAATAATGTTATTTTTATGTAATGAAACCATTACTTATTTATTAAAATCGATTGAATTTCACTTGAAAATAAAATGTTGTGCACTCCTGCTTCTACGAGCCTCTTTTTCCTAATCTATAGATACTAATAATAAGCTGAAGAGTTTGTTTGTTTTTTTGTTTGTATGAACGCGCTAATCTTTGAAACTACCTCGGATTTGAAAAATTATTTTTGCATTTGATAGCTCAACTCTTGAGGAAGGCTATTTAACATCAGACGTGCACCGGGACTAAGAAGCCGAGAAAAAATAAAAAGAGTCATAAAGAACGCTAAGCGAAAACGAAGTAAGTAATAGCGCAGGCAGGCGATGCGATGCGACGGGGTAGGTCGGGGAACAAGAAATTTCACGTGGACGAAGTCGCGAGCAGAGCTAGAAAATAAAATGTTTAGCACTCCTGCTTCTACGAGCCACTTTTTCCTAATGTTATAATAAACAAGCTTCTGCCCGCGACTTCGTCTACGTGAAATTTCACCCTCCCCCCATTCACCCACTTAGGGGTGGAATGTCGAAAAATACTTTCTTAGTGCACCCCTAGGCCCAAAGAGAATTAGTCATTGCCTAGACCTCATAAGGAACCTACGTGCCAAATTTGGAATCTCTAGACCCAGCGGTTTGGGGTGTGCGTTGATATCTCAGTCAGGTCATTGAATTTTATACATATAGATGGAGTATAACTACTGTACAGGATGGGTGATGATTGGGATGGGTCAGTATCTTTGTGGAATGTAGTCTCAAACTGTTAGTAGTAGAGTTTGTTCCAAGTAGGTACCTACAAACGAGTTTCAGTTAAAAAAGAAGCTCTATACAGTGTTTTTTCAATTTATTATGTAGGAAAGAAATAATAAACCCCTAAGGGTTTATTCATAAAGTTGCTAAAAGTTAAAAATGTTTAAACGTAATGAAGGATATTGCTAATCCATTGCTTCATATGTTCGAAAAATTTGTCTGCTCAACAACGTAAATAACGCAATGAATATTGTTGAAATTTAAAAATGAAAGCCATTTCTACTGTTAGTATGTTACGCAATTACCCCCCGCATATTCTAAGAGTTCAAGAATTTATTTTATTTAATACTAGCAGCGCCCCGCGGTTTCACCCGCATAAGTATCGATCCCGTAGGAATATTGAGGTAAAAAGTATCCTATGTGTTATTCTGATGTATACGAGTACGCTACCTATATTACTGTAAAGTTTCATCAAAATCTGTGCAGTAGTTTTTGCGTGAAAGAGTAACAAACATCCATCCATCCATCCTCACAAACTGTCGCGTTTATAATATTAGTAGGAAGTAGGATAGGATAGTAGGAAGTAGGATTGTGGAACTAAGGAAAATATAGGTAATAAATATATCTATATAAGGTCCCATTAAAATAGATGGACAAACTTTTAGAAATCATTCAGACCACCAAAATAAGGACGATGGTAAAAAATATATAAGAAAAAACGCATTAGATACTAATAAGAAAAATAATCACCTAACGAAAATACACAATGTGCCGGCAATTTATTATTTTAGGTCAAAATAAAATCACTTTAATCAGTATTTTTTTTTTTGCTTGGATATCTTTGTTAGACGTACTGAGCGCTGTGTTAATTTTTTTTTTTTTTTTTTTATAAGTACTTATTTTCCGTTTTTTTAATTGGTATTATGGTGTTTTAGTTACGATTTCCAATGTGACATTTGCGAGTTGTCGTAACACTTCCACAAACACCACTAATCGTGTTTCTCTATACAAATAAGAAAATGAAATTGAAGTCTCTTTGTAATTGTAATGTAACCTAACAAGTCTGCGTATCTAAGTAGGTAGGTAGGGTAGCCGTACTATTATCTAGTTAAAATAGGAAGTTATTTTGAAAAGGTAGGTATTCTGTTCCGTGCGTCCGGTATTACGATATACCTACCTTCAAATTGAAAACTGTACGACTTTTAAAATTTAATATCAACTAAGTAGATGGCTGTATTATTTTAGATTTCACATGTAAATGGCCAGGCGAGGCGTGCGGCGTGCGTGCCGCGGGCGGTGGGCGTGCGCCGATCTTTTGACCAATAGCAGACCAGCACCAAACTCACCGAATATTTTCCCTTTTTTCTGCGGCCAGTTACATTAATTGCTCATTTGCATATTTTGACCATTACTCGGAAAATACATGAGATAAATATGTTTTTGGTAGAAAATATGTAGGTACCGACTTAATATGGGTAGGTATGTACGAGGCAAAACCACAATATGAATTGTATCAAATCATTTGGTTGGTAGTAGGTACAATAGTTCTTACTTAGGTACTTATTGTTTGTATATAGAGTCAATAGGTAGGTAGGATCTAGGTATAGGTACTATCTACCTATCTCAAAGTGGGGTCATTCATTCATGACCAATATACCTAATGTTCTGTGTTCATGACTGATCGGGCAAATTATTATTGGTTTTGGATTTGGGTTTGGTTTTTGCCAATAGCAGCCCGAATTCTGGATTTGTATTCGATTGATGGCTTTAACTCGCCTCCAATAGGTAGGTACTTACTTACCTACCCACCTACGTATGTACGTCGATATCTACCTACACCATTAATTATTGACATCGGTGAAAGTCATCTTTTTCGAATCTCTGATAGGAGTGTCCTTATTTCCCATGACTCCTTGTTTCTTATATACCTATCCTTATACTAATTACAATCTGTTATGCCTTACAGATTACGTTCATATGCACCTACCTATTTTTTTTATTTCTAGAAGACTACCACTCTGTAAAAAGTATTTTGGTACTTTACCTACCTATACAGGGATATTTTTTTATCTCCATCCAAATTTTTACAGGGTGTTCTACCCATGAATATGAACAACTTTCACAATGGGACCAACTCTGAAATCACAAAAAAAAATCTGCTGTTTAATACAAAAGTTCAATACCAAGTACTTGACCAAAATGTATGACACAGCTGATTTTTTTTTCGTGATTTCAGAGTTGGTCCCATAATGAAAGTTGTTCATATTCATGGGCAGAACACCCTGTAAAAATTTGGATGGTGATAAAAAAATATTCCTTTAGGTGTAAGTACTCCCACTAACTCTGGGAGATTTTTCAGATAACCGAGGTAGAGCACCTAGATGCTGTCCACCACTATGCATTCAAGTAAGTATTAGGTAATTAGTGCAAAAAATAAATTACTTTTCCTGAAAGATCGACATAAAAAGAAGTTTGCACTGATATAAGCTCCTCGAGAGCCACGACATTAGCCATCATGATGTTGATTCAGCGATTTAAGAAACATACTACCTATTTATGTATCCAGTTCTATGGACCGTCTAGAGTGGGCGTTCTGGATATTTTTTTTCCTAAATACCTAATGCTTCAACGGTTGAGGCTGGCAGAGTGGCATCACCATTTCAAATTCATTTTATGTAGGTAACGCTAAAGGTTCTGTTCTCGCATGGCAGTGGCGTAACTATAGGGTGGCATTGGGCCAAAATGCCACGGGACCCCAGCCAGAGGGAGCCCCTGGCCCAAGAGGGCCATGAGCACAGGAGTATCCCAACATCCCTGCGGACTCTCCGTCCGCATACCGGCCCATAGTGCTGCTCGACGAGGTCGGCAAGCTCTTTGAGAGAGTGATTGCAGGCCGCCTCATCGGACACCTAGTGAGGACGGCGCCGGATCTTGCAGATAGCCAGTTTGGCTTCCGCAAGGGGCGCTCGACAGTGGACGCCATCATGCGCGTGAGAGCCCTCACGACAGGGGACGCGGTGACCCGGGGTGGGGTCGTCGTGGCGGTGTCACTCGACATCGCCAACGCGTTTAACACCCTGCCCTGGAGCTGTATTGGGGAGGCACTCCGGTATCACCGGGTGCCGCCCTACCTCCGTCGAGTAATCGCGGCGTATTTGACGGATAGAGCCGTCATCTACCCCGGTCGCAACGGGGAGTAGAACCGGCGCGAGATGTCGTGCGGTGTCCCACAGGGATCGGTTCTGGGGCCGCTCCTGTGGGACATCGGTTACGAACTGGGTGCTGCGGGCCGACCTCCCTGATGGCGTCAGCGTGGTTTGCTACGCTGATGACACGCTGGTCCTGGCGCAGGGGAGGTCGCATCAGGCGGCGGCCGACGCGATGACACGCGGGGTTGCGATAGTCGTGGAAAGGATCCGGCGGTTGGGTCTCGAGGTGGCATTGCACAAGTCCGAGGCCATGTCTTTCCATGGGCCTCAGAACGGGCCACCATCGGGATCCCAACTAACGGTGCGAGGGGTTCACATCGGCGTCGAGACAACGATGAAATTCCTGGGTCTCGTCCTCGACAGCCGGTGGAACTTCGTCGAACACTTTTCCGACGTTTGGCCCCCAAACTGGAAAGGACCGGGGCCGCCTTCAAGCGGCTCTTGCCCAACCTGAGGGGGCCAAACACCTCCTGCCGGAGGCTTTACGCGGGGGTCGTGCGGTCCATGGCCCTATACGGGGCCCCGGTGTGGGCGCGTTCTCTGCGGCGGCAAGCCGCCCACTATCTGAACGCGCCCCAAAAGATGGTAGCCGTAAGGCTGATCCGGGGGTAACGCACGATCTCGGGCGAGGCGGCAAGCCTCCTTGCCGGACTGCCGCCATGGGATCTGGAGGCGATAGTCCTCGCGCGCCTGTATGACTGGCGCGCGGAGGCACTACGCCGGGGGGAAACTCCGCTTCCGCGGCAAGTCGCGGCGGAGCGGACAGACCTCCGGCGCGATCTCATGGTGGCATGGAAGGAGCGACTTTGGCAACCCAGCGCAGGGATTGCCACGATAGTGGCGATAAGACCCCTCTTTGAGGAGTGGTTAGAGAGGCGTCACGACGTCCTCACCTATCGCCTGACGCAGGTCCTCACCGGAAACGGATGTTTTGGGAGGTTCCTGCACACCATCAGGCGGGAGGAGATGCCCGGGTGTCAAGATTGCGAAGATCGCCCAGAGGACACGGTGGAGCATACGGTGGAGGTCTGCCCCGCATGGGCGGAGCATCGCCGTGCCTTCGTAGAGGCGATCGGCAGCGGCGGCGACCTCTCGCGTCCGGCTCTGGTTCAAGCCATGGTCCGGGGCGAGAGGGAGTGGGAGGCGGTCACCTCCTTCTGCGAAGCAGTCATGCTAGCGAAGGAGGTGGCGGAACGGCTGAGGGAGAGAGCCTCACGTCCCAGCCGCCACGGGAGACGCTCCGGGCGTCGGAAGCCGCGTCACGACTCCCGGCCACCGTAGGCGCGGGCCTGCGGACGGAGAGTAATGGGTAGTCACCGTCCGATCAGGACCAGGCCCATGCCAGACGGCGCGTACGTGTTCCACGCGCGCCTCAAAGAGATGTCAGCATAAAGGAAGGGGCCTGCCAGGGCCGAAGCCTGCCGGGGGTGCGGGATTGTCCGAAAGGGTTACCGCTACCCCGGAACATAAAGGGCTAAGGAAGGAACACGGATGGGTTTTAGTCAGTAAGAGTCTGACACTCCCTTCCGCTCCACCCAGAGCGGGAGGGGTCATTTGATGATTTACCATCCATAAAAAAAAGGACTATCCCAACATAAGTTTATAAATGCAAACTTTTTTTGAAAATGTGCAACAATGAACATCATTCAAGTTTCGAACATTTTGTACCTCTTACCTAAAATTAAAGTAGTCAAAAATTTATTTAAAGTAAGCATTTCCACTCACGGCAAGGTGCGATCTTCTATGATGTTGTAACTTGTGTTATCATCCTTTTTGTCATCTACGCTCCCGTCAAAAAAGTGAAGTTAAAACGCCCATTTGCACCATTTGATGACAAGAGGAACACAGATGGCAATGCGACGTAGGGACCGCGCGTTTCGTTAAAAGGGATCGTATCTACTGATGAGAACTGGACACTATTTAAAGCTGGCGATATGCAAGGCTAGATGGACGGACGACCTAAAGAAGGTGGCTGGGGTAGACTGGATGCGGAAGGCGGAGGACAGGGTGCTGTGGCGCAGTCTGGGAGAGGCCTATGTCCAGCAGTGGACTGCGATAGGCTGCGTTGATTGGTTGATATGCAATGATAAACGCCGCCCGCCACATTCTAGATACTACCAATAATCTTCCTCTTCTGCTGATATTTGGAAATTTCTTGGAACTCTTGGTATCGGCAAACGGCGCGACATTTAGATCTTCTTTATTTAATTGACTTGGACAATCTCAACCGTAATTTCTCCACTGTTGCTACCATGGATCGTCTAACTAAGCAACAAAAACTCTGTCCCTAATTTCTGGTTTAACGCGTCCTCCTATAATCCTTTCAGTTTCGTACCAATTGAAACGGGAGATATCAAAAAGAACATCTGTCTATTAAATCAAAAGCGGTGGGGTTGACACTATCACCCGTGGTATGATCATAACTATTCTGGGTCATCTGCTACCCACGATTACCTACATTGTAAAAAATCCCTATACACCGGAATATTCCCTTCCCTGTGGATCAAAGCCTATGTTCGTCCACTTCCTAAGGCTTCTAATTCTTCTCTTCCTACCCATTTCCACCCCATTTATATACTTCTCTTCCCATCCTAAGTGCTCCAGGCCTGCGTCCACAAACAATTCTCCAAATGTCTTCATCGTAACTCACTCATAGGGAAGAGGGCTACTCTTCAATCTGGGTTTCAGGCCCATGCACAGTATTGTTTGAAAGTTACTGGCGATATAAGGGAAGGACTGGAAGACACCACAGTTATTGCACTAGTGTTGGTCTATTTCTCGAATGCCTTTAATTAATACCGTCAGTCACGACATCCTATTAGCCATTATGGCCTATGTTATGATCTCTCCCGAGGCAATAGAATGCATCTCTTCTTACCTACAGAAACGACAGCAGTGCGTTCATGTTGGGAATTATTCACCATGTTGGTGTGATTTGGAAACTAGCGTTCCTCAAGGCGGTATTCTTTCTCCTATTCTGTTTTTTTTATTAATCTTATAACTTCCGAACTTCAGTGTGCATATCATTTGTATAATAATAATAATTTATTTTCAGACAACCATTGATCCATTACACAATATTACAGATTACATTTATATTGTTAGTATGAACCTAAAAACTATGTTAGTACCTAATAACTAACAGAGACTTAGTCCTCTGGGTGAGGCTCCACACCAGTGGGCTGTCTGACTTATTGCCTATTACCCTCAGGATGCTGTTACTGCTCCCACGCAATCTGCTTAGCAGTGAGGCTGCAGTGAGGCAGTGAGGCGTGGGGTGAGTGGGTGTATGCAGATGATTTGCAATTATACTGTCAAGGGAGGGTTGTAGCAGTAAACCCTAATAAGTGTCAGGCGATTATCATCGGTAATTCTCGGAGTATGAGTAACGTGGATGGAGGATACAACCTTGCCACCAGTTTTCTTCAATTTTACTATCGTTGCATTTGTCCTAGGCTTACACATTGATTAGTTCTTTGAACTGGCGTGGTCAGCCAGAAAGTTATTGGAACGCTGCGGGCTCTGTACCGACTGAAAAATGTATTGCCAATGAGTAAGAAAACAATGCTTGTGCGGTCCTTAATTTTTCCCATTGTTTGTCTAATTTTTTGGACAGGACCACATGTTCAGCAGTAGCGTTTGCAACCAGTAGATCAACAAAGCAGACAGGTGTTAAATTTTGTAGAGGAAAATGTGAAATGTACGTGGAAGAAAACTATAACTTTGGTTGAGCTTCTTTACATTGAGGGAGGGCCCCATACCTTGAATTTGCTACGGGCCCAAAACGGTATAGTTACGCCACTGCCACGTGGCTAAAATCGGAACTAACGCCGCTATTTTGTAGTGTCAATACATTTTCTGTGACAACTATTACATTATGATAGTGTGTCCTCTGTGTGCTAGCATTAAATATTAAAGTGATTAAATTATCTTGTTCCGTTTATGAATAATAAAGGGCTTGATAATTAATTCGTCTTTCATTATGATCACCCACCGAATCAAACCTTGCTTGTATCCATAAAAAAGCGTTTTCTCATACCTAAAGAGAAGGCACGAGCTTCACCACGCTTACTCAAAACGGATTGGCGATTTCATACCTACCTACTTATATTTACTATAAGTCGTTTCCTCACGATGTTTTCCTTCACCGATGTCAGTAATGTTCAAGATAAACTTAGAAAGTAGGTACATATGAATTGAAAAAGACACATTGGTACTTTGGTAAGTACTTGCCAGGATTTGAACCCACAACCTCGTGCATGAGAGGCGAGGTCTTAAACACTGGACCATCACGATAGTCATAAAATAAGTCCAGTAAAGCTTTGGCCCGGTCAAACTGAAGCGAATCCCGCGCGGGATGCAGGACGAAATTCGTTCGCGCCTATGGCGCGGACGTCATTTTATGGATCTATTCAATGGCTGAAAAGTTATCTCAGCTATAGACAACAGTGTGTTGAAGTATCCCGTACTACTGATAAACTTGTTGCAATGGTATATGTCGGCGGCATCGCCGTGCGTCATTTCTCTATGTTGGAAACAACACGCGTATCGATCACGCCATCGATAAGTACGTCACTCGACTTCTCTCACCGCCCCACTGCTCGACTTCTTTTGCTATCAGTATTAAAGAGCGAGCAGCGAAGCGGCGCGGGGCGAGGAGAGTTGACCATTGGATATCGTATGGACAACATGTGCTCAGAAACTGGCTCGCGTTCCGTATCTGGTTGTATCGTGTACCTATAGTGTGTGATTTGCTAATATGATTAAATTGTTCGTGAAATTATAATCTGATTTGAACTGCAAACCGTTTTTCTATTGCGCAATAACCAACACTACCCACTGAATGCCCACTGTAATTAAAATATCCTGATAATAACGAGACACATTATACCTTTTCCGATATGTACAAATGTTTATACACAATGGGTCTGAAGTGCCTCAAGGAAGCCTTTTATACAATAACGACTTACCGAATATAACAAATCATAATTGCGTACTATTTGCAAATGACGTGTTAATAATAATACCGGAAAATAACAAAACATTATCTCTAGACAGACAGCGCACTGGCAACACATAATGGGTGACAAGTGGTGAACGTCTGAAGGACATGTATCCATGGTCATGAATAAAGATTTAAAAAAAAAAAGGCAAGTGGTGACAAGACATAAAATAATGTGACATTGACAATTTGACATATATTGCTCTGACATATATATTAGTCTATCTGTCTATGGCTCTGACTGACTGTTCTGTTATCAGATTATCAGAGCGAGTGTTGGATTGAAATGAAACTAAAATAATTTGATAATACTTTTACTGTAGATTTAAGTATTTATAATATAACTTTTCAGTCGTGACAGGCAACTGTGAGTCTGTGAATCTGGTACATTTTATGAGAACGATACCTTGAAAGTTTCAATTATTTGTGGGCCCGTATTAAAACCTCCAAAGGTGAGTAATTAACACTATTTTAATGTAATCAATGCATAAATATTCGTTTCATTTTATAATTATGCTGGCTGAATAAGGTAACGCTATTTCAAATGCTTTTTTTTCTTCTGTGAAATTGAGTAGGTATTAAAAAATGTTTTTCTTCATTCTCAGATGCAACTCACATCAGACCCAAGACGTGCTGATCGGGAACGTCGCTTCAAACCTCCGCCAGCAACATCAGCACCAGCTGAAGACCTCACTACAGATTACATGAATATCTTAGGTAGGTTCAGTTGATTCTTCTATTATCTTTACACAGAGCCTTGACCTAGATTTTATTGTTAAAAAAATAATACTGTTCTATTTTACAGGTATGGTTTTCTCTATGTGTGGTCTTATGATGCGTCTTAAATGGTGCGCTTGGACTGCCGTCTTCTGTTCCAGTATTAGTTTTGCCAATTCCAGAGTCTCAGATGATACTAAACAGGTTGGTGAGAAAATAATTATTTATTAGTCAATTGCCAACAATAAAACTAATGTATTAATTACATTTTACTTATTGTTGGTAATTGACTGCCAAATCATTATTTATTATATATAATTCTTTATTTAAACTCATGTATTAATTACATTAGTTTTATTGTTGGCTGTTAGGGCCTGCAACCCTGCCAGTGTATCAGCCGAAAGTGCTGAGTTTAGGCAGAACATCAACACTATTCATAAACATTGCTTAAGTTAAGTAGTGATTAGCAACTGTTTAACCATATATTTTTGATGTTTAAATGTCACTTAAATCATCGTTTATAAATAAATCCCTTAGTCTTATAATCATACATTTACCCAAATATTAAAATTGTCATTCACCTTAGTAAATAATAACCATTAAGTCTAGATTCTATACATAAATATATAATTCTACATTAAAGAACATAAGTTGTAAGTTCTTTCTTGCTTATCTTTTCAGATCGTGAGCTCCTTCATGCTGTCGATATCTGCAGTTGTCATGTCATACCTACAAAATCCTGCACCAATGTCACCTCCATGGGCTGCCCTTACTACATAGATATTTTATGTTATTTGAAGAATAATATATTTAATATACATAACTCCACAACCACCATACTGTTGTTTTTCAATATGTCAATTCTAGAAGAAGTGAAGAGACTACAGAGCCCTGATTCACAACCATACGACAGGCTATCGTATCGAAAACCTGACATTTCGATAACCTGATTTGACTTCCCCTCAACAGCAAATAGCTGTTGGAAGAATAGCGGGCGTCTATTTGATTTAAACTGACAAAATTTTCGTGTTTTGGACTTGTGAACAGCGTTGAGAAGACTCCTACGATAACAATGATTAATGTTCGATACGATACGGAAGCATATCGAGTGTTTGTGAATAAGGGGGCTGATCCCATTAATTCCCATTAATTTTGTCAAGATGTATGTTTTATGCAGAAAGACGCATTGAGTCTGGTGTTAGACAGGTGAAATGTATACCGCTTGTGCTTGAATAATTGCCTCTAACTACTATACAAGGTGTTACAGAAAGGGTATATCAATACAAACTGGTTGAAGAGTGTATCTGGTCTAGAAACTCTGTACAAAATTTCAGCTCAAAAGCAGTAACTTTGAAAATGCTTAATATTTTTTTATTTCGATTGTTTATTAAATTGAAATCATAAAAAACGTGTCACCGCACTACGAGGGTCATTATGCATTATCTGTAGTGTGTCTGTGCGCCTAGTACACGCACATCACGCAGCCGCGCGCCAGTGCAGCGCCGTGATGTGCGAAATAAAAAAATATTAAGCATTTTCAAAGTTAATGCTTTTGAGCTGAAATTTTGTACAGAGATTCTAGACCAGATACACTCTTCAACCCGTTTGTATTGATATACCCTTTCCGTAACACCCTGTATATGTTACCGGCAATCTGTATAATTCAGGTATTCTATACAATACCTAGGCAATATATAGAATACCTGAGGCGTCCAGGCAATGTATGAAATATTATGAATATTATTGTCCGTTACATACTTTGCCTAGGTAATGTATACATTTCCTAGGGATTGTATAGAATACCTGCTGGTTCACCGGCAATATGTAAAGTAAATACATAGATATGGTCTATATTTATCAATGGTATGTAAGTACCATGGGAGAAACGAACATCTATACACGGCCGCTAAAGTAATACTTGCTAACAGATGTGTTCATCGTATGCACGTGATTTTTAACCGACGAAAATAAAGGGGGAGGTTCTCAATTCGACACGTATATTTTGTTTTTAAATTGGTCAGATGTAAGTTTCCTCTATAGTACTTAGCTATAAAATGACAGACAAATAAAACAGCTCATGTTTGCTCAAAATTAACTTTAAATTGACAATTACTCATTAAAAATAATCTTTATAAAAAAGGTAGGTAATATAATCCTTTTTTTTTGCAGTAGAATAAGAATTATTACACTCAAAAATATTTATTAATTGTCGCGTGGAGTTTACTGCCTGCTCGCACGTCTTCCCCTTCCCCGCTTTTGTCTTTTATTATTATTTTATTTCATTTTTCACACATTGCCGGCTGCGCATTCGGTACTGTATAGAATGCCTAGGCAAAGTATAAAATAAATAATATTTCATACATTACCTAAACGTTTTAGGTATTCTATACATTGCCTAGGTATTGTATAGAATACCGGATTATACAAATTGCCGGTAACATATACATTACAAAGGGTTGCCAACCATACTCTATAAAGTATTGTACTCTATTTCTCGTAATTGTACTACAAAATTTACAAAAGCAGTAGATCTATCTATATGTCGCTGTGGTCGCAGCCAACTGGTTCAAATAGCCGTTCAGTTAACTGCCTAGCCTTTTAACTAAACGGCGCCGTTCAACTAGCTGCCCGAATGATATTCAGCCATCCAATTAAACAGCTAGGCAAATTACTTCGATCAATAACATTTAAGGCGATTATAGCCTCGAATGTCCTTGAGCGTTTGGGCGGAGCATAGGCGAACCCAGTGCCTCACCCCGCGCGCCCGCTTACCTCCCCAATGTCAAAGAGTGTCGTACTCGTACTTAGTGCATGCAGATGCGGCGTGGGACGCATTTTGTCTTAGGCAGTTTTATGATGCTACCTACTGAGTGTAGATGAATCGAGAATACGTACAATATTTATGTTGTGAGTATGAATGCTATTGTACAATAAAAATACTGCTTTCTTAGAGACAAATAAAAAAAATAATAATATCAATAAAAAACGTTTATTCAGTATACAGTTCGTTTTTTCACGTATAAGTACAGATTATAAAAAAATACAATTACAAAAAAAAAACTTACTTATGACTAATACCGCTTTTAACCGTGGTAGTTTTTAGGGTTCCGTACCCAAAGGGTAAAAACGGGACCTTATTACTAAGACTCCTCTGTCCGTCTGTCTGTCACCGGGCTGTATCTCACGAACCGTGATTGCCAGAAGAATACCATTATTATAGTTTCAAACTCAAATGGGTCCCGCCTGCTTCCAACTTTTATTTAATTTAAAATGGGCTTGTTTTTAGCTCTTCAGTTAGTTTTAGTATAAGGTTGCAGTCGGGTTTTTTAATTTTTTTATTCCTGCTTTTTAGTTTACAAATGTGAAAGATTTCGCAGACGATTTAGTTCTTGGTAGGTGTTTTTTTACGATTTGTCACTTTGAATTAGTTTTTACCATATTATAAGTTGTATATATTTTTGTAATCACCTTTTAAAACCTTTTATTTTGATACCCCACTCGATAGGTAATGAGAAAAAAAAATTTTTTGAAGAACGCCGGGTTAAAGGCAAAACCGACTATCTGCGATTTTTTTCAGTTTTTCACTTTAATATACCATTCGAATCGGCATTTGATTCTATATCTAATGGTAAAACCAACTAAGGCGTAGGACTGACCGTTCCCGAGTTACTGAATGTAAAAACCGATAATAAATCGAGAAAGTGTATGTTTAGAGAATTAAAAACCAAATAATTCGCAATAATTTGTCTGCAATATTTCAAAATATAGATGCAAAAAATACCAAACCTTTTTAGTGGGTTTTAGTCCTACAATAATGTCAAAGAAAGGTCTTAGTCACTAATGGAAAAAAATAATATATTTGATTGGCACATTTTTGTTCGTGTTTGCTGAGGAAAATTATTGCTGAAGAATCAGAACCGACAATAGCTGCAGCTCCATAAAGTAAGTGCTTTTACAGTGTTAAAATGGTTTTGAATTCTTTATAGAAAAAAATCAACACAATTTAATCTCAGATACTTATGCCAAAACTTCTTCTGCAAAAAGATACGATGGGATTTTACTCTCGAAATTGTGATCCGCGAAGATGACATGAGCCCCAAAACATAACGCCGCTAGAAAAAGATAAAGAAATCCGGCGTCATATCAAATCTTTCCCTATGATGGAAAGCCATTAAAGTGCGCAAAGATATTAAACGCCAATATCTAGACTGTAGTCTGTCAATTACAAAAATGTATGTATTGTATGTGGAGGAGTGTGAGAAGGAGAGCGTTACACCCGCGTCGGAGGCAACTGTCGAAATGTATTTTGCACAGAATTCCACTTGGGGTTTTTGTTCCCAAAAAAGACCGGTTTATTTTGTGCACCAAGTATCGTCGTTTGGATACCATAGAGAAAACTAAAATTTAACAAGAGTATAAACAGCAAATTCAAAGAAAAGATACATACAAATAGCGAGAAACAAAGGGAGGAAAGGGGGAGAGCAGAAAAAGAAATGAACTTCACTTCGGCATCCTTTGATTTGCAGGCAATTTTATAAATCCCTAGTGGAGATGTAGGTCTTTTGTATTATTGCAAGAAACTTACACTATACAACCTGACGATTTATGAGAGCGCTTTTCCAAATGAAGACGGAAATTAATGGCAAGAAAGGAAGCTCTGAGATTAGATCGATAATTTTAATTTACTTAAGCGAAATCCCCGATCATATCGACGAGGTTTTGTTATTTTTAGACACATGTGGTGGACAAAACAGGAACCAATATGTGGCCGCTGTTTTGTTTTGGGCTGTCCATAAAATCTAAGCACGTCGAGCCAGTCCAAAAAGTTGTCACTGAACAACCACCACAAGCCACAAATGACCCATGTTTTCCACTGATACTGTACCCGTTATATAAAGAACCATTATGCATTTCAAAAACCAAAAAAGCCAAACTTTTGAAACTTCGTGAAAAAGGAGTCATTCCCGACAATCCCGAGGAATATCATGGATGGTTCCAAAGAATGAGAGCTGATGGACAAAAAGTGGATCGTATACCAGAGGGGCAATTCTCGTAATTTTAAGAATCTCAGTCTCAATCTGTCAGAAATACTTATAATTTCCCTACATTTTGACAAGTTTTTGGCATTTTATTGTCGCCGAGATGATACTGCGACTAGATTTTGAACGTTTTACATTACGAGAATTGGCATTCTGATGTTACGGTTCCTGAAGAATCAGAAGACTCGGAGAACCCAGATGAATCTGAGTGATTAATTTTTTAGAATTAATTTTTAAAGACCAATTAGGTATTGTTTGTTTAGATTATAAACTTTTATGTACGTACAAAGTAAGAAAACAATAAAATAAATGCTTTTTCTTGTTACCTGTCTGTTTTATTTTCTGAGTGCCTATTTCTCGATGTCCGAATAGCCACTACTTACCGAATAAATTCAAAAATGGAACAAAATTGATTTTTTTATGGAATTTGTATGAAATTATCTGCCAACTAAGTTAATAGGAACTTAATCGTAGGTGGTGAAACAGGCCCTGATAGTAGGTACACAATTTGAATGATTTAAGCAATGCAAATCAGTAACTTATAATGTTAGTACAATTTTACATTCTAGATTCAAAGACATCTATTAAAAAGTAGAAAGGCAAACCCAACTATTTTTTCGTATTTTTTAAAATTGTATCAAAACTAATGTTTCGACAATCAGCCTTACACGTTAATTATCAAAACAATACTTTAACTCACGTAATTGCGAAGTCTGTTAAAAACAGGACAAGTACTTTTCCAGATATGCTTGTATTTGTACTATAAAGGCAAAACCAACTAAAAGAGGGGGGTTATAATTTTTTTTTTTTTTTTTTTTTGTACAAATGAGGTCAATTTTTGTGTTTAGTATGTAACTGTTTGAAACTTAGATAATTATAGAACACGCTCTTACATTTAAGACTGACATAATTTTATTACTAAGGACTTAATTTTAATAGCAAACTTTCAAATTGCGCTTACGGAAAATTTTATATTGACTTTTTTGGACTAAATAATTGGTTTTGCCTTTAACCCGGCGAAATAATATTACGCCAAAAATCCGCCATTTTGTATTTTTTATTTTTATATACTCAGTGTCACTCTCACAGTACATACGAATCTAACGACACCTCTTAAGCTAAAATCCATCGAGCCGTTCAGGCCGCAGAGCGTGCCAAACAATTATACATACATACATAATATGTGTTTATGTATGTATAATTGTTTTTCGAGAGTATATATTATATACTCTCGAAAAACATAACCCTTCTTCTGGCTATTACAGTTCGTGAGATACAGCCGGGTGACACGACAGACAGACGGACAGAGGAGTCTTAGTAATAAGGTCCCGTTTTTACCCTTTGGATACGGAACCCTAAAAACTACCACTGTTAAGAGCGGTATTAGTCATAAGTTAGTTTTTTTTTTTTGTAATTGTATTTTTTTATAAACTGTATACGTGAATAAACGATCTGTATACTAAATAAACGTGTTTTATTGATATTATATTAGTATTCAATAGACAATAATATAGCGTCCACTCGCAAACAAACTATCACTACTACTAATACTATCAACGTCCAAGCGTAAACGAACAGTCCGAGTGTACTATCTGCGCTATTTAGTCTTTGCCACAAAAATGCAGATCGGAGCGAGCCGACATGCGACACAACCTCCCCGTGCAAACGATACAGCGAGACTGACCGGGCGGCTGCTGCCCGCGCCCGTATAGGTAAAACCATGGTGTTATTGATTTTTTCCCACTTAAATAATAATTATTAAAAAAAAACAAACTTAATTTTTATAAACTATTAAATTTGCTATAATTTGGCGAAAGAATCATCAAAATCGCTTCAGGCGTTTGAAAGTAGAAAGAAAATTCTTGCGTAAAATAAGAGGATGGATATGATTTTTTATTAAAACTAACAGTAATATTAAAAAAATCAAACTTAAATTATATTTGTAAACATATGTCACATATCATATATATTTTTTAATATATTTGGGCTATCCATTTGGGAGAAGTAGGCCTTCAAAGAGAGGTCTACTTTGAAGTTTGGCGTAACCATTCGCCTTAACTACCTGCCTAGTCCAGACGATCTATGGTCCAGACTTTAAATTTAGTTCCATTTTCTGCCGCCTGGCGCTGAAACCCAATCTGTCAATGTGTTTGCGTTACGCTCATCGGACGATGATAAATCGTATTTAAGTCAAGGGAACAAAAAAACATAAGCCTGTCTTTGCTGTCACGGAGTCGTGTAAAAACGTACAGACGCCAGCACGTCAACCTACCCGAAACTGTCAGATTTTCCCAATCAACTTTGAACCTTATGCTTTAGTGATAAAGTTGAAAATCTATTAAAGAAATTTGACAGATTGTAGTAGGTTGATGTGCTGGCGTCTGTACATACATACTCGGAGCATGCTGTAAATAAGCACACTAACCTAGTAGCAAACAAACGTGCTTTTCTAGTAGCATGTGTATTCCAGGCTTTATGTGCAGCTGTGCGTACGTACACCCAGCTCTACAAAACTGGTAGAGTAATGCATTGTTCAGACAGGCGGCTTTATATTATTGTATCCATTAATATGTCTGTGCCTTCGACCATTTTATAATAGCGGTTGCGGACATAATTATTTTATATTAGGTATGTACAGACGCCAGCACATCAACCTACCCGAAACTGTCAGATTTTCCCAATCAACTTTGAATCTTATGCTCTAGGGATAAAGTTGAAAATCTAAAGAAATTTGACAGATTGTAGTAGGCTGATGTGCTGGCGTCTGTACGTTTTTACACGACTCCGTGACAGCAAAGACAGGCTTATGTTTTTTTGTTCCCTTGACTTAAATACGATTTATCATCGTCCGATGAGCGTAACGCAAACAAGCTGCAGGGTGACGATTCATACATGTGTGAATGAGCTTTTATGGTATGGAAAATGGGAGACTAAAATGCCAGTCCGCTCTATCGTTTAGTTTACTCGTGTACACCCGGTTTTATAATCTTTGTTTTGTTATCTGTTGCAAACAAATGTCAAATACATCAAATTTGCCGGACAGATTTCCTTGCAAGTTCAAGTTGCACGTTTACGTTTTCTTTCCTCTTCTGAAACTAATAAATAGCGTAGTAAAATAAAATTATAAGGTAAATCTTGTTGTGTGATTTAATCTTAAATTCTTATCATCAGCAGGGTAAATACCGGCCAGGTAACTACATTTTTTTTCTGCTAGAGGTTATCTCGTTTCTAACACAACACAAAATAAACTAGGTATATTTTTGAAAATTCTTAACATTCGTCCACATCATATTCTCTGCTTTATCACAATTTATTTGGGGCCGGCGCAGTTTGCACCATACTTCTGTAATCAATTTCCGTACCTACATCTTATACAGCCGTCACCTCTGTAGGTATCCTTCTTTAGCCATATCATCAAACCCACATTTTTAAATCCAATCATAAATTTTGAGGAAGCTTTATAAAACGAATAATTTCAATTTTTAATAATTTGTTCTGCAAACAAATGAAATGTTCAAATAGTAATTGCATATTTTTTATTATTAGCTCCATATCCTACAGGCCAGCATCTGAAAAGAAAACACTTAAAAGTTGAGTTTAGGAAAAAAACTTTAAGTATTGCAACAATACCTACCCTAGACGACCCACTGACCAAAGTATTCAACTTTTAAGTCTCAACCTTACTTAGTTAGGTATTTAATTAGTGTATTCCTGGCTGAATGTACAGAATTGTACCAATAATGAGTAAGTTGTATTGTAATAAGTAGCAATTGGTTACCTCAACCAGCAACAACATTGTGTATTCATTTCTAACGAAACCTAAAAAAAATATAAGTAATAATAATTTATTATGTTAAATAAATAAAAGTGTCAGTGTGAACTTATGCCCGAATGTTTACGTTCCACAAGTCAGACTCGTTCCAGTACCACAAAACATTAGACAACAGCACTTTATATCGCTAAAATATCACCCAACCAAGCGAAACAGCTTGTTAGTTTCATATTACGAGTATGTTACTTTGAGTTGATTGAATTTGGGATTATTTGTTGCTGATTGAATTGTCGCTACGTAACTTAGTTGAAGTTCTTTATTTACAAAATTTATAGCTTCTCGTGACAAATAATTTAGTGTTCTGTGAGCAAGATGCACAATATTAATCGTACACAGTGCAATAAAAAATATACTGCAATCCCTCAAACTTACTTTAAAATTCATTGTGCAAACTTCAATACTAAGGAATTTAAAGATGTTTGTGGTCACAGAAAATCATTAGGAATTAGAGTAGAACCTTGTCCACACAGGTTCTGGCTCACTCAGCCATACTTTTAATAACTTTGTAATACAGCTAATTCTTTTGTGTAGTGCTGCATTACTATCAGCTGTCACTATTTTCTAAATGGACACATTTTACCAATTTTATGTGAATTTTGGGATCTGTTAGTTGCCGAATGTATTCACAAATTATTTTAGTATGAAAGTACAATTTTATTACTTCCTATTTATTTATATATACTTTATTGTATGCCATAAATACATAATAAAAAAAAATTGATTGAACACTGAAAATATACAATGGGTGGCCCATTTACTTATGTACTTCAATGTCTTATCAAATCCGTTCCTATGTTACTTGGCATTGTTGTAAGGTTTTTCTATTCCATTTTCCCCTAAGTATAACACTAACAACAGAATATAGTTAAGATTCAGAAGAGATATCCTTCAAGGTGCAAATGTGTGTATGTGTGTAATTAAAGTCCATTTTTTTTTCAGCATGCCTCCTAAGAAAGTGGAAGAGCCTGAAAAAAAGCCATTAATTGGCAGAGTGGGTACAAACTTAAAAGTTGGCATTGTCGGTGTGCCTAATGTTGGAAAGTCAACATTCTTCAATGTATTGACGAAAAGCCAAGCAGCAGCTGAAAATTTCCCCTTCTGCACCATTGATCCCAATGAAAATAAGTATCTGAACATTTTTATATTATATCTCATAGATAGATTTCTCTTTCTTAGACCTTTTGATTGGTTTTTTATGTGGAACATTCATAGGTATTATAATTGGGTTGGTTGGAACTACAAAAGCTTATTAGAACTTATTGGAGAATTTGGCTCAGCTTATACACACACACTATGTTCATTAGAATTAAAAGTCTTGATAAAATAGAGGACTTGAAGCTTATAACTTATAAGCTTCAAGAGGGGCATTCACCGTCCTTACCCTGTGAAACGGACATTGTATGCCCATTGCATACATGATACACCTCTGTGTAGCAAAACATTTAAACAATATTGGCAATTTTTTAAGCTGTTCATAAAACAACTTTTTTATTTTAAAAAATAGTTTGTTGAGCATCAACATAGTCTTCAGATTTCAAAGTCAAAAAGTTTCTAAAAGCCTAATAAATTCTCTTTGATTAAAAAAAATGTATCAATTGTCAAACTCTGTAATGACATGTGGTGGCATTTTTATTTTATTACACATTCTGATGAAAAATAATTCAAATGATGGAATTCGAGAATTACAAAAGTAATTTGGATGTTGTAGACAAATATGACTTAAAAAGAATTAAAATTGGTACAGGTAAAGTATATAGTGGAAAGACGGAATATGTCAATCCACAAACAAAACCAGTTGAGCATACTAGTCCGCTGTTGGCGGCAGCAATACTCGGTTTGGACAACACAGGAGCTCCTATTCCAGAGAACACTAAATTTTTGGACACCTGGACGGACATTGATGCTCAAGAAATACACCTGAGCACTAAGCCAACATGTTACATAATCTTGGGAAAAGCGGGTCCTGAAGCATTTAATCTTGGCGAAGCAATGGCGAAAAAGTACAAAGTTATTCATTTATGCCCAAAAAATATATTACTTGATGAAATATCACAAAAAAGTAGTGCAGGGAGAACTTGGGATTTTAATATGAAACATAATAAAGTGTGCTTATATAACATGATGTTGACAATGTTAAAGATTAAATTGAATTCTGAAGTAGTTCAACATAGAGGATATGTAATATCAGGTTTTCCTTTAGTGACTTCTAATAGAAATCCTCTTTGCTACATAAATTCATTGCATGGTGAAGAAGCCTTTCTGTACATAGATGAAATGTTGTTTGAAACAATATGTGACTTAAAGAAAAAGAAACAAAAACCACCTCGTGTGTCAGGTCCTTCATCTAGAAGTAGTGAAATGTTAATGCAGGAAGAAGAAAATGTAGAAGAAGAGCATTCAGATATTCTGGAAGAAGAAGCACTTGAAGAAGAAGAAGAAAATAAACCTGCCGAACTGCCGAATTTTTTGCTAGATACTTGTTCCGATATTATAATCAACAAAAAACCTTGTTATGAATCAAAAGTAGCTGCATTTCTTGGTCAGCTTAATGAGTTATTCAAACTATGTCTTAAACCGGATATCATTATTCATATTACTTGTCCTGAATTGGACTTAGTAAAAATGAGAGGTAATAGCTACATAAACTATAAAACAGGCGTGTATACAAATAAACCATTTATTTCAAATTATATACCAGAACCAAGTTGGCCTCGTAAATGTTATTTCGATGACTATGAAGATCCGCATGCTTCTAATGTTTTTCACCCTAAATATAACTGTAGGCCTCCTTCAAATTATGAAGATAAAATAATTGAACAAATATGCAATTACAAAACTTACGTATATCCATATATAGAAAACAAATTAAAGGATTATGATCCAAAAATGGTAGTTGAATTAGACGGCCGAATTTCTTGCAGTGAAATGCTTCATCACGTTGCTGAAACGTTAATTTCAATCCAAATTCAACCTGTATTTATACCGACGCCGTTGTTTTTGGAAGAACAACCAGAAGATATGGATGAATTTTGGGCCAGTACTGTAGCCGGATTAAATGTTATAAGTAGTGATATCGTTAATTTCAAATACTATGCCTCACCTTGGTTTAACAGGTGTCCTGTTGAATTAAAACTCAGACGAACAGTAGTAGGAAACCCAAAATATGCAGTTTTGTTCTTCAAACACGTATATCTTATGTCTTCACTTAATAATTTCATTGCGTTTTACAAAAACCCGCGCCCTTATTTGAAATTAAAATATTTAGAACCAATTTGCAGGGTTATAGTAACAGGAACGAAAAGTTCTGGGAAAACGATGATCTCTCAATGTTTGTCATGGATTTTTGATGCTCCCATATTAAGTTTCAACACAATTTTAGAAGCTGAAAAAGAAAAAAAGTATTCTCTAACTGCTCAAACTATTTTGTCTGAAATTATAGCCACTATAGAAGACGCTCGAATTCTAGTATGGCAGAAAAAAGAAACAGACAGAGAAACAAAATTAAGTGAATGGTGTAGCTCCGCTCTGAAACCATTAGAAAAATATGTATCTTTACTTATTATGAAAACGGAAATTGATGAAAAAAAGGCACAATATGAGCTTAAAATGCAACAATATGTAGAAATCGTGGCTGAGAGAGAGAGACTAAAAATGGAGAAAGAAGAATTACAAGGAGAAGAAGAACTGCAAAGAGAAAAAGATCCAAAAGAAGAAGAAGATATACCAGCCTTTGAAGAGATAGAAGTACAAGACATGGATCCAGATCTTCTAAGACAATTCAACCGTCTCAAGAAGCAGCTTTCTTTTTTACCTATATTAGACAGCATAGAGGAGTGCAAAAATGCTTGTAACAGACAAACAATTTCACAATATGCACCTATTGAACTGTTAACAGTTACAAACAAGCCTTCAATACCTATTATCGGTGATGCAGATGTAACAATAGCAATAACCCGGTATATTGAAACCAATGATTTACAAAAAGATCTTGAGCCTACCATCGAGGAAGTAATGACAGAGATGGTTAAAATAATTACTGCATTAGACACTCAACATCAAGAAGATACACAATCTAAACAGTTATATGGAAAGTACATTATAGACGGTTTTCCTTCCGATCCAGAATATTTTGAGTATATTAGCGATTCTAAGTTAATTCCAGATTATACGATAGCTCTAATAGAAAATCGGGAAATTGATGAAGAACTTTATGAATACTATAGCAGTGCTGACAAAAATACCAGACGTTATGATGAAAAGATTGTATCGGTTAAAGATCCACTCATTCATACCAAATTGCAAGCTACGAAATCTTCACGCTTACAATACGATACGATACGATACGACATAGAAAAAATTGTAAATGATGGTATAAACGATGCTCTTGATTTAATATCTATTACTAATACACAGGTATCCACCAAGACGAACGATTCTTTAGAAACAGGTAATCAAACTCAATTTATCGCATCTTTTACCGAAGCTATAGAAAGATATCGTGAACAATGGGACAGTTTAAAACTAAAAGTAGAGGAAAAATCTAAATCTTACATTGAAATTGAATTAGAAAATAAAAAAGATGTGGAACTTATTGAAGAAATATTACAAAAACTACGCCAATGCTATCGACCTAGAAGTGTCGAGCGTAGTGAGGATGAAGAACCTGAAGTTGCAGATGAAGATGATTTAACGGAAAAAAATCTTCTTAGCTACAACGATCCCCGATTTCTTTGTGAAACTAGTATTTATTGCCCTATTACTTATTATGATCATGACATTTTGTGGGAGGGGAATCCAGAGTTCTCTTTGAAATACGACAACAAAATCCATTACTTTTGTAAAGAAGAGTTTATAGAATTATTTCAAAAAGACTTCACCAAATATCAATTTTATAATATACCTTATAAAAAAATACCAAAATTGAAAATTTGCATAATAGGTAGCATTGGTAGTGGAGCAACCAGTTTATCCAAGCACATAGCAAAAGAGCTCGGATTGTTACATATCGATTTTGCAGAAGCTATCAACGAATATTTGGTGCCAAAACATTTCAAAAAGGTTGGACGTCATTACGAAAATACGTTTGTTGACGGGCCTATAGACGAAGAAGGTGTAGTAGAATTTCAAATGGATGAAGAAAACGATAATTTAATATCCGATATCTTAGGAAATGAAAAAGAACTGTGTCAAATGTTGAAAGACTATTTTGAACGTGGAGCGCCTGTTTTATCAAAACTTATGCAAAAAGTGATTCTTAAAATTTGGTTCGATTCTATTTCGCCAGTAGGCTTTGTTCTAGATGGTTATCCGAAATTACCCAGTGACGTTGAAGACATGTTAGGATGTTATGCTATACCAGATATGGTGATACAATTAGAAAATAATGCGGAAACTGCTATTGGTCGAATTGCTCCCATAATGCTCAAGGCTTGGAAATCTCAACAGAATGAAGCTAAAAAGACTGCCGCAGTAAGATTGGCTAATGAACGTAAAATATGGTTGCATTCTATTACAAAACAAATTGTTGTCAAACTAATAATCGAAGAATTGTACGAAAATGTATTTTTCTTGAAACCAGAACCCTTACCAATAAGTGATTCTTTCGGAAGCATGATAATAGATGCGCATCCAGCAGGCTCTGAAAATGTTGATCCACTCCTATTTAAGACATATAATGAAATGGTGGAACAATATCCGGAGCCTCAAGATACAAGTGTATGGGAAAAAGCTGGAGAGGCACGTGAAGGTATAGACGCTAGAATAGAAGGAATATTTGACACAGATGATGAGAATATCCAATCATTAAACGAAATTTTAACGGAAAACAGAATTAAAACTATATCAGTAGATGGTACAAAACCTTTCAATAAAGTAACAAGATATACTTTATCCAAATTAACAAACTTGAAAAATAGATGTGAATCATTTTTTGAGCAAACTTTTATTGTCAATACCGATGTTGCCGAAAGCTTACTTTTAAGAGGATTTTATTTTTTTAGCAAATTCTATCGTCTTTGTCCAGTATATATTTTTGAAAATCCGCAGGCTATTCAAAATTCTTACAAAATTTCCAGAAGTAGGGGAACGCTTTTTCCGGTAGTTCATAGATCGTTCATATATTTCATTAGTAGTGCAGAGAATGTAACTAAGTTTAGGACTAATCCACTGAAATACATTACTTGTGACAATATTAAATCGTATTTTGAGTATCCTTTGAGAATTGGTATTATAGGAGCACCTAAATCGGGGCAGAGCACACTGGCTGCTAGATTGGCTAAGCAATATGGATTATTATGCATATCAGGAGGGAGCGCTGTGCGAAACGTATTAAAAAACTTGCATTGGACAGAACTGGCTGTCGAAATGACAAAGTGTCTTGAAGCAGGAAAAAAAATTGAGGAAGACCACATTGTGAAAGCTATGCAAACTGTCGCTATTAATCACCGAACTGTTACTTGCGGTTACGTTTTAGATGGAGCATGTATGTCTCCTTACCGAGCAAAAGGCCATGTCAAAAGCCGTCTTTTTCCTAATATGATATTTGATATTTCTTCTAATAAATCCAGAATTCTAGAAAATTCACAAACGGAAATCTACAATGATATTCTCAAATATAAGCCACCATACCCGTACGATCTAATTCAAATAAGATACGAGAATTGGGCTAAAAGTCAACATAAAATTAGAGGTTGGATCGCTGAAAATTATAAAAATATTTATCCTCTTGATGGCAATCAATCCAAATGGCATGTTCTGCAGCAAGCAAATGATCAGCTAACGCTAGTAAATTCTAATCTTCACAATTATGTTAGCAATGTTGAAAAGAATATTGTGCAAGCTATATGGATCTCAGAGGAAGAATTCCAAGCGAGACAATCCCAGTATAAAAAGATGTGTCCAGTATGCTTTCACAAGAAAGTATATAAATATATGGGGACCTACTTCGGCGGTAAAACAGGTGTAGTTCAACATCGGAGGAAGTTTTACTGGATCTGCGATGAACATATGGATATGGTTATGACGTTTCCGGATTGCTATTTAAAGTCGATAGATGTAGAAATTCCCGAAATGCCCGCTTTAATTAATATAGTCAATTTGGATTACGTTTATGAAAATGGGGTATGTGTTGTTACATATGCCGAAAACTTACCAGCTCAAATAATAAAAATGGGCACTAATAAATATGCAGCGAGTTATGCTGGCAAATCTTATTTATTTTGTAGTGACGTTTGTCTTTGTAAATTTATATCGAAACCATATCTATATAAAGACATAACAATATTTAAAGAATCAAAAAGCTTTCCGAAATTGTCTTTAAAAAGTCTGCCGAATATCGGATACTTAGAGCAAACTTTAGGGAATGTGTTGACAGAAGCGTGTTGCTCCGTGAATGTGTTTAGACCGAAATATCCGGGTCTCTCTTTTCAAACATCCGCTTTTATTTACATAGCACTGTATTTAAAGACACACAATCCTCTCATGGATAAAAATAAGATGCCAATGTACCTTAAAGCGTTTACGGTATTTGAGTCTCGATGCAAACTGATGTTAGATGTAGGATTGCGCTTACGATCAATGGACAATCCATTTGCTACTTATCCTAAATGTCTCCATAGAGGACCTACACTTAACCCAGCCGATGTTGAACAATGTCCAAAATCGTGTTTGTGTTCGTCACAATTAAAAATACCTGCAATTGATATCCCTAAAAGAACTTCAAATTTTGTTCAACTACATAAACCTTCATTCCTTCAAAAGTCAACTAAATGTTCGACAGCTACAAGCCAAATGGAAAGGAAATAATTCACCTTATGTATTTTCTTTTAGATAGGTAAAGTCGTCTGCCTTCATAAAATCTGTTTTCTACTAGGGAGACTGGAAAGTTTTGAGCCTAAGTACCTTTAAGTGTCACTAATGACTCGCGTTGCACTAATTGCGAGTATCCTAAGTAGTATAAATACCAAGTTTCATGTCATTAGCATCATCATAGTCCGGTTAAGTAGTCGCGACCTCTCAAGGTCAACTACGAGATGCCATTTCAAAAAAAAAAAAAAAAAACATTAGCATCATTACGCTTTCAGTAATTGAACCGTAAACATCACCATGTCCGAGAAATCCGCGCTTTGCACGAAATTAGAGTACAGAGCTGTCATAAAATTCAGAAGAACAAAACGCCAACGGAAATATTTGAAGATATGTCTGCGGTTTGTGGGAAGTCTGCTCCTTAATTTGCCAACGTATAAAGTTGAAGACGAGAATTCAAACACGGCAGGGAGTCGTTTGAAGATGATCCCAGGTCGGGACGTCGAAACACTGCCGTTACCGAAGAAAACATTGAAAAAGTGAAAAAACTATAATACTACAATGAACGGAGACTATTACGCGCATTGTTGACAAAAGTGCGTCAAGTGGTTGTCGAGAAAAGGAGAGGCAAACTGGAGAAAGGAGTTCTGTTTTTGCAGGACAATGCGCCCGTGCACACTGCGCGAGTTGCCAGACGTGCCCTCGCCTAGACAGGATTTGAAGAAATCAACCACCCACCGTTCAGTCCAGACCTAGCCCCTAGCGATTATTTCCTTTTTTCGAATTTCAAAAAGGACCTCCGAGGGCGAAGATTTTCCAGTGACGAGGAAATGAAGGCGGCCGTAAACGAACATTTCGAAGGCAGAAACAGTGAATATATTTTGACCGGCTTAAAAGCTCTTTTAAACAAATGTAACAAGTGTATCGTAATAGAGGGCGAAAACATTGATAAAAAAAATTATACATTTCTATCAGCATTTTTAATACCCTAGGCTCAAAACTTTTCAGCCTCCCCTCGTAAGCCATTCATATGTGGGAGAGATACTCATCGCAGGCGTTATTAATAATTAATTGTTAATATATAATTGTTTTATGTTTTTGCCAACATACTATTTAGGTATATAGTTTTTGTTCGAGTATATTTTAATAAATTCGCTTAACAAAATATTAATATTATTTTATTCATAACCTACCTGTTCTTTAAAGGAAAGGCTACCCATGAGGTTAGCAACACACAATAATATGTATCCAATGAACTTGGAGAAGTAATGATTGAATTCAGTTGTGTAACGAATTTTGTCTTTCAGCACGTAGGGTACCTGTGCCGGATGAACGATTTGATTACCTCTGCGAGTTTCACAAACCAGTCAGGTCAGTGACGTTCACATAAACAACTACATTAGCTATTACAGCAACAAAAACAAACAATATAAACTAGTCGCAGGAACCTACCTTCGATCTTAACCTTGATACTGGCGACAGTAACAATCATCAAGTACCCACGAGCCCCTCGTATCGCGCTCGATGCATCGCAACTGTGACATCGTTCAATTCGTACCTAAAAATGAAAATGGCCGGCTAGAAAAAAAAAGGACTGTTTTCTTGTGGAAAATAACATCTTGAGCATTTTTTACTATTACAACGAAAGTCTACAATTAACCCCCCGGCTGCTATTTGAGATTGAAAATGCCAAAAATCATATTTTTATAACAATTGTTTTAACATAGAGAATATAACCATTAGAGAGCGTATAGGCCGATTTCTTCGAAGCATACGTCTCACTACCGCGGGCTGGTGGACGAGGGAGAACGCGCGACTGCAATTGGTCAGTTCTTGTAGGTATGCCTATCATTAGCGCTGCTCTAATTCATTAAGGGAAAATAGTTGATATCGATAAAATGGATTTTAACACTATGAAAAATACTCAATTAAAATCATAGAAATAATATTTAATAAAAATCAATCAATTACAAAAAAAGCATGTACTTATCCTGTTCTTGTTGATTTTTAAATTAATTAATTGGATATATGTTTTTTATTGTTTTTCGTGATTTTGGAGTTGGTCCCATAGTGAAAGTTGTTTAGTGCGATGGTCTAAAGCAGCTCTTAAAGTTTTTAGGGTTACTTTTTTAACACCTTACATAGTCTTTGTGTTTTAAGCATAACATTTAAGAAATACCAACTTTGATTGAATATAAAATCCCGAACATGATAGACAAGCTGACCGTCACTCGGTTGCTGCTCTCATAGAATGTGTTTGATATGGTACATGAGTTTTTCAAGACATGAAATTCATATTATAGTGATTGTTGGTACTTTCAAACTCAAATAGCAGCCAGGGCGTTAATTGTAGACTTTCGCTGTAATAGTAAAAAAAGCTCAAGATGTTATTTCCCATAAGAAAAAAGTACTTTGTTTTCTGGCTTGAATTTTTTACTTTAGTTTTTGGGTATAAAATGTTCGACACTTGAATGCACACACACCCTTTAGTTTTATTAATAAAAAACATTTTGTTTTCCAGCAAAGTGCCTGCGTTCCTGAATGTAGTCGATATTGCTGGTCTTGTGAAGGGAGCGGCCGAAGGACAAGGACTCGGAAACGCCTTCTTGTCGCATATTAAGGCTTGTGATGCTATTTTCAATCTGTGTCGTAAGTTCCCTTGAATTTAATATTAATAAAATTTTGACAAGATGAACTTAACTCGGTAACAATTTATGTGATTTCGGAAAGTTAACTTTAAACGGCTGCCAAGCTAAAATGGAACTGGGCTGGTCACATCTGTCGCATGCCGGAGGAGCTGTGGGCTAAAGTAACCACACAATGGGTCCCAAACAGCAGCAAACGGCAACGCGGCAGGCCCAGAATGAGATGGCGGGACGAACTCGACTCTTTCCACAAGGATTGGAGTGTAACAGCACTGGATAGGGATAAGTGGAAGGAGGGAAGGGAGGCCTTTGCCCTGCAGTGGGACAGAAATGGCTGATAATAATAATAACTTTAAATGACGCCAAAATAAAGTTTAATTTTCGCTATAACTTCAATATTTTTAATTTTATTAATTTAATAGTGTCAGTTATTAGTAAATCAAACTAATTTGTGTAAATTAGGTACTTTACGCGTGTGTACGCGTAAAGTTGATATTTGTTTAATTTTTTTTTTTAATAATATTTTTTATAATATTTGTTTAATTAGATATAACGTCAATAGGAAACTAGGATTTGAATAGACTTGAATATTTTTAGGTGCTTTTGATGATGAAGACGTTATCCACGTCGACGGCGAAGTGAACCCCGTTAGAGACTTGGAGACCATCGGAGAGGAGCTTCGCTTAAAGGACGAGGAACAACTGGTGCAGAACTTTGACAAACTCGACAAACTCGTCAATCGTGGTCCAGACAAAAAACTGAAGTCGGAATACGTAAGTCAACTTAAAGGCAAATACGGGTAATGCTCTTCTTTATACGATGTCGAGCCCAAATATACTAATAACTAGCATTATTGTTACAGGATTCACTGTCGAAAATCAAAACTGTTTTAGTTGATGAAAAGAAACACATTCGATTTGGAGATTGGAGTGCAGCAGACGTAATTATTTTTAATTTGCTTCTACAGAATATGATTACCAAAGATGTATACTGTATAGTGTACTCGTACAACAAAATAAAGGGTCCTAGCGTCAAGTCAAGCCTACCTTTCCTCAAGAATTTGAATATCAAATGCAAAATATGATACCAAACAAACAAAATCTTCAGATTTATTATTAGTAGTATAGATACTTATTATGGCTTAACAGAGCTTGATTTATTTTTATCTACTTTTAGGGAATGTCACCTAATAGAAACAATTGTCATTTCAGATAGAAGTTCTCAACAAATACCTGTTCTTGACGTCCAAGCCTGCTTTATATCTTGTGAATTTGTCCGAAAAAGACTATATTCGAAAGAAGAATAAGTGGTTCGTATAACTTTGTATATACTTAGAATATCCAGATAAATTTTTAATTTCTACATCATCATCATCTGTACATCTGAGATCCCTCCGTGTCTCGGAAAGCACGTTAAGCTGTTGGTCCCGGCTGTCATTCGTGGATCTTTGATAGTCATTACGGGTCGTCAGAAGCCCAAAAGTCTGACGATCAGTCTTACCGAGAGGTATCGTATTACCCTGTAACTGGTTCGTAGAGGTCAAATAGGCATTCGCTTCATGTAAAATACTGGTATTCAGCTGCATCCGGTTAGACTGGAAGCCGACCCCAACATAGTTGGGAAAAGGCCAGACAGATAAATAGTTAATATAGTATTTTTTGTTATAGAAAAACCCGAATAATGTTCATTTCCGATACATGGTTTCTCACAATGCACAAATAGTGATGTTTCTTTTATACTTATAGGTTGCCGAAATTAAAGGAATGGATTGACAAGAATGACCCCGGAGCACCTCTCATACCTTTCTCCGGCTCACTTGAGATGAAACTGTTTGATATGGAGCCTGCAGAGCGACAGGCCTTCTTAAAGGAACACAATCTTACTAGGTACTTCAACAGTTTTATAGTATTTCGTGGCTATATAAGTAATATAATTAACGCCTCATACACCCCAATTAGAGTATTGGGTTAAAAACAATACAATGAACAAAACTATTTTTTCACTTCTCATGCTCTAAAAGTTCGTCTTTATGTTGTGCTTAGGCGACATAAAATCGCTTTTTATGTTCTAGTGCATAAAGTAATTTTTTTTCTTAGACTAAGGTAATCAGGCCCAACAGCCACACGCACAATAAAACTTCGCAGATTAAAGTCGTGATTTATTTCATTTTCTTTAATTTATACCACTTTGCACTTCCGTGTTTTCTATCGTTAATTTAATAAAATCAGGTAAAATAGTTGTCATTTATTATTTAAAAACGCAAAGAAACGTTTTTATGACTTGGCAGTATGAAGTACCCAAGTCGAATGACAAATGTTGAAATAAAAAAAAAACTTTTAAAAAGTTTCGTGGCGGTATTATCTGTGGTGGCGGGAATTAGCTATGCTTTGCAACATTTTTGATTAATTATGTACTGTATACTTTATGCCTGTTTCATTTTCTCGCAATCGAAGTGAAAAGCAGAGTGTATAACTCAGGCATAAACGAGCTATTTTACCCCTCGACTTAACTATCCACCCTCGCCTAAACGTCTCGGGGTAAAATAGCTTCTTTTATGCCTTAGTTGTACAATCTACTATTTTTTTGCTAAGTATTATTATTAAGAGAATCGTGTTGACTGACTCAATTTTAAATGCATACATTAATGCTAGGGGCATTAGTATGCATTTAAAATTGAGTCTTATTGCCCTAAAATAAGATTGTAATTTTCAACAACCTGACACTGACCTGCAAATTGCAAAAAAGAAAATTAATTTGAATTTCGCGGTCTATCACTGCGCATTAACCTTAACCGGTCAAGCGTCGCGGTTCGCCGATCGGCGACGAAACAATAGAAAATCAATTGTGTCTCAATAGCGGCGCTTGGCAGGTTAAGCGAGTTACCTTATCTACAACCACTACTACCGCAGCACCTGTATGTTCCGCAGACATTTTAGCCAATCACAGTTCGGCAATACTGCTATAGGCCGACTGCTTAACTGAAACGTTGGCTGAGGTAGCTGCGCAGTGCGGGAGGGGTGATAGTTGTCACAAGTTGACGAATCACTGAGCTCTCGCATCACGTCACCACACCCCTCCCGCAACGCGCTGTTACCTCAGGTAAGCGTAGTAAAGCGGTCGGCTTGTAGGCGCACTGCTGCATTGCAGAGGACGATAGATAGAATGTAGTTTCATAATGCAGTAGCATCTACATAATAATCTTTACACGAGTTGTCCACTTACAGTCGACAACTCTGTCTGTCTAAGTCTGTTCCAAAAGCATCTGAGGAAAGTACACAAACCGTATTCAAATTAAATAAATCAATCACAATCACTCACTGAACGTAGTAACACAGTCATCTATATTAAGGTTTCAAGTTTATATGTAACTTGTTTTTCCAATAGTTGTTTGAGCAACATTATTAAATTATAAGTGATTTTTTTTTTAATGTAATACGATATATTTTTGTACTAAGCGCATTAGATAAGATCATCGTGCAAGGATACAAAGCGCTGCAATTGGAGTACTTCTTTACTGCTGGACCAGATGAGGTGAAGGCTTGGACGATTCAGGTAAATAATCAACTGCCATTGCTACTTATTTTCTGTAGTCCTGAGCCTGACATTTTGTCTTGTCTGACTCCTAGGTGTAGTGGTTGCAAACTGCTGAGCATTGGACCCTGGGTTCGATTCCCAAGTTGGGCAAAGTGTTTCCGGGGATTCCGCATCAGGAATTTCTCAATAAAAGACTGGAGTCTGGATTTGGCCTGATTGATCTCAATAGGCTGGTCCCCTACTACGTGGGACTTAAATATATCTGAAGAGAAATGAGAGTACTATACAGCACTGGCTTACCCTTCGGGAAATATAGACGCGATGTTATGTTATGTATTAAAACTAAATGTACCATCGAGGAAACTTACATCTATACACCGTAAGGGCTATTCTTGCTTGCAGCGCTCGGCCGCTATATTAACGCTTGCTAACAAATGTGGTCATCGTGTACACGGAATTTTGTTTTTAAATTGGGCAGATTGTAAGTTTCCTCGATGGTTGTACCAGTGAAGTATATTGCAGTCGCATCAGGCCGCAGTACATCCCATTCCAAAATTCCAATACATAAAAGCCCGGTGCGGCCCGCCTGTAGTGATCATACAAAATAACAAAAGTCCTATAGGAGGATTTTTGCGAACCGGCTCAGTCCCGCCCAAATGTGCGTCTGGCTTTGTACTTATGTGATTTGTATTAATTTGACTTTGAGAACACTGGTATGTCGTAGGTTCGAACTCAGAAAGGCGCCTTACTTTGTATAAATTATTTAATCACCACAGCTCGTACAACGGTGAAGGAAAACATCGTGAGGAAACCGACATGTCCTAGTACCAAAAATTCGAAGACATGTGACATCTACCAACTCCCACTGGGTCCGCGGGGTGGATTTATGGCCCACTCCCTCTCAACGAGAGAACGCCTGAGTCCAAGCAGTGGGAACATTATAGGCTGATTATGTTAATAATTTGACAGAAAGGAACAAAGGCGCCTCAAGCCGCCGGCAGAATTCACACCGACTTTGAAAAGGGCTTCATTATGGCTGAAGTGATGCACTACAAGGACTTCAAAGAGGAAGGCACTGAAGCCGCATGTAAAGCAGCTGGCAAATACAGACAACAAGGTAATTAATTGATTGTATTCAGCTTTCATAAAAAAACATCGTGAGGAAACGGGCATGTCCTAGAACCAAACATTCGAAGACATGTGACATCTACCAACCCGCACTGGGCCCGCGTGGTGGATTACGGCTCATTCTCTGCCACAGAGAGGAGGCCTGTGTCCCAGAAGTGGGAACGTTAGAGGCTGATTATGCTTATGCTATGCAGTATTATCTGTATAATAAGTACCTACAGTGAGCAGCCGTTTATGAGTTTTAGAAAGAGATTTTCACACTAGTGTGGGAACATCATTAGCCCCATTGCAACGGCCCTGACCTTACGAGTTGTATGCCACGGGTTCGAACCCCGGCAGGCATGCACATTAGTTTGTCATATTTATTTGACCATCGTTGCTCTCCAAACGATTAAGGGATGTCTAAAAACCAACAATTCCAAGACATTCGACATCCAGCTGTTTCGCCCTGCTCCTTCTCATTGAGAGGATAGCTAGGTTTCAGCAGCGCGAACATGAATGAATGACTGAATGAAATGCACCGGTCTCAGTGTGGTTTAACCAGACTCGATTAATCAAATGAATCCCAAGATTTGCACTAGATCCCCTGTAGCCTCATGTTTTTTCATGGTGCTACAGAGGCCATTGCATATCAAGGAATAGACCGGGGGGCGCGGTAATGGTAGGGTAGACGTGCCCTTAGGATAGGAAAGGATTTAAGAGCCGTACCGGATATACATCCTAGAGTAAGTTTTCAGCAGCGCGAATATACACATAATTATTATTATGTACTAGCTTCTGCCCGCGACTTCGTCCGCGTGAAATTTTTTGTTCCCCGACCCGCCGGCCGCCCCGTCGCATCTCATCGCCTGTCCGCGCTTTTACTTTCGCGCTTTTCTTTCTTACTTTGCTTCGTGATGTTAAATAGCATAGCCTTCCTCAAATATTGGGCTATCAAATACAAGAGGAATTTTCAAATCCGACTGATAGTTCCAGAGATTACCGCGGTCAAACAAACAAACTCATCAGCTTTATCTATAAATCTATGCAAATAAATAAAATTGGAGTGTCTGTTTGTAATATTAAAATAACCGCTTTTTACTAAATGCATATAGATGTATACACGGTACATATACCAAAAAAACATTTTTTACCATTTTTGTCTGTCTGTCTGTTTGTTCCGGCTAATCTCTGAAACGGCTGGACCGATTTTGACGGGACTTTCACTGGAAGATAGCTGATGTAATAAGGAGTAACTTAGGCTACTTTTATATTTTAGAAAAAAGAATTAGGGTTCCGCGAAATTAAAACGTTTTCCGTCATGCACGCGAACGAAGTCGCGGGCACAGCTAGTTAATAGTATGGATGGTGTTAAATAGCCTTCTTCAAATATTGGGCTATCAAATGCAAAAAGATTTTTGTTTTTTTTTTTTTTTTCAAATCCGTCTGGTAGTTCCAGAGATTAGTGCGTTCAAACAAACTCTTCTAGTAAGTATAGATATTCTGTACCTATGATATAAGAATAATACTTTGTTACAGGCCGAAACTACGTTGTTGAGGATGGAGATATAATTTTCTTTAAATTCAACGCTGGCGCTGGTTTAAAGGACCCTAAGAAAAAATGACGTGACAAGCTACTCCTGCTCCTGGTACATCTGTTGTATCTAAACCTTGTCTTGTACTCACTGCTACACGTTGCTTAAGAGTAGCACAAGATTTTTTTTACCTATAAATATTTATATCTACTTTCTTGAATGTAATGAAATAAAAGCTTGTTAATGTTTGTAAAATTCAATTTATTTTAAACAAATATTGTAATAATAATTAAGATAAAGTAAAGTACACAAGTTTCACATTTTTCTATTTATATCACCTCAACAAGCTCTTGAATACGCGTCACTTTATGGGTATCTGTTTCCGCATCGTCGTTTTCTAACATTTCAGAAAACATTTTGTCAAAGATCATTCTCATTTGTTTCAAAAAACGTTTTAGATTGATGTGTGACAAAATTCCTTGTTCGGTTACTGGTGCCAGTTTTTCTTTATCCTTTTCAGTGTTTTTGAACACGTTATTCAAGATGTAGGATATAGCTTGAGTAACTGCCTCTTCCCATTCCTACAGAAAAACAAAATATATAGGAATGTTCTTTCACCTGTTTAAATACTAATTATGATCCTATTTAGTTACCTGATAAAGTTCATACATTGAACCCAAAGACATCATTTCTTCAATTAGAGTGACCTTAAATTCATCCCTTGGAGATTGCTTCAATAAATAAATAATGAGATTCCCAACTGCTGCTAAGGCGCTTCCGGCTCTGGAGCAAAATATCTGACATATAGGTATGATTCCGATCTCGGCAGCACGCAGCAGTGCTGCCGCGGCAGTGCGGTCGCAGCACTACTGGTCCTCATACATTTTCTATGGGTTTATATGAGATTACATTCCGAGCACAGCAGCAATGTGACGCAGCAATGTCGCGCAGCATTGCTGCCGTGCTCGGAATGTAATCTCATATAAACCCATAGAAAATGTATGACGACCAGTAGTGCTGCGACCACACTGCTGCGTGCTGCCGAGATCGAAATCATACCTTAAACCGCCAATCCAACATGCAATGAAAGCCTAAATAAAGGCGCGCGTTGGATTTTCAATCCTCGACGTTGAGCCGATCGTTCGTAATAGTCCGAATTAGGTTTTTTTACGGCAAGAAAATATTGGAAAAGGAACTGAACGTTCTTTTTTTATATTCTTTTGTATGAAGTATTGAAATTTGGACAGTACAACGTCTGTCGGGCCAGGTAGTTAATATTTTTGCTACTTGGCTGCGTACCTGCACACAGTTTCCTTGCAATCTATTATTTCGTGCACCACTTTGATCAAGCGCGTATGTGTATCCTTCATGAGAAATTCTAAGGGGTCGCAGTCTCCAGGTGGCAAAGAACCGTATTGAACCAACAGTCGTTTTTGAACCACTGTGAACTGTTTCTGAAGCACGTTCAGCTCATCCTGGCAACATTAAACAATAATCTTTAGCCGTCTGATTGTTTTTGATACATTTTGTTTTGATTTGCAAAAGCTTACCTCTAATTCTTTTAATTTGTTTCGTTCCTTCGCGTGTGTCTCAACGCATTTTAAAAACTTATGAATAAGTTGCTTAATGAATTCCGCATCAAGTTTTATAATAAATCTGAAATCTTTTATACCCATTCGTGCGTGGTGGTCGTTTAACTTAATTAGAAAATGGTCTAATACTGCAATTATTTCAGTGAAATCGTTTGCCTCCATTGAATATTGTTCGCCATCAGTTTTTAATGTTACGGTTTGTTTTGTCGACCTGTACGCCAAGGTTATGGTATTTCCATATTTTTTCAATACGTCTTCTGAAAAATCTAAAACATGGTAATAGTTAACTCTTAGAACAAGTAAACAGTGTTGTATAATTTAAATAATTTACTTACCTGTGAATATTTTTGTAAATTCTATGCATGGATTATTTGTTTGAATGCGTAACTTTAATCGGCTGTCTGCAACATTCTCGAATGGGGTGCAGTAAAGACTTGACGGGAGTAATACTTCTCTAGTCAAAACATCAATTTTTCCGGTATTGTCAGTGATGGTTATTAATATTTTCACTCGAGTCTCGGAAACATCAGCGGCACTTGTCAAGAATACTTGGTTCTCTATTATTTCTGTCCCATTAACACCATCCAAACAAATTGTCGACTCTGAACAAGAAAACGGTGAAGCGCACTCAAAAGTCACTTGAACACTAAGAATAAACTTAGGATCTTCACACGTTACTATCACGAGCACTGGACACATCAACAAATGCAGGGCCTCATTTTTGTCTTTAGAAAATTCTTGAAATAAATTTTGTACTGGCTTGCCTACATCTGCTTTTATTTTGAGTATCTGTTCCATTGAAGATATTCCATTATGTGCATCTAGAACGAAGGTTTGGTTATTTATGCAAAAAAATAAACTACTGAAATATTAATTTATTACCAAAAGTAATATACTTAGGTACCTATTTTACCTTCATTGTTGTTTAAAATTTTCCGTAATGAGTCTTCAACTATTTCCAAATCTTTTTGTATTTGTTCTGGATCATTATTTTCATTGATCATTGGTGGGGCACTTGAGTTGAGGTCGGGTTCCGTTCCTAAGTATCCCACATTTACTATACCACTACCGGAGAGTGTGACTAGACCTCCTGGGAGAGATTTTATAAAACATCTAGATATTGATATTGCAGGGGTGAGTAGTGAACAGCTCCACAATAAAGTTGTGCCCTCGTAGATAAATAATTTTGAATCTTCCGATGTTACCATTACAAGTAAACGAGCCCCGGGTTCTGTAAATAAATCAACCTTCTTACTTGGTAAATATTTGCCCAATATTACATGTACAGACGCCAGCACATCAAGCTATCCGAAACTGTCCAATTTTCCCAATCAACTTTGAACCTTATACTTTAGCGATAAAGTTCAAAATCTACTAAAACATTTGACTGATTGTAGTAGCTTGATGTGCTGGCGTCTGTAGCATCACATACAATGATGGTTGGAAACGGAGTACTACTAAGATGAAAAAATTGCTATTATTACTTACGGCTTTAACCCAAAACTCGATAATTAAATTAACAATTAAAATTTGGCACTTGTAAAGGAGTTTAAGGCGCGTCGCCCACACGAGCTAGAGTCGAGGCGCGGGCGCACGTTTTCTATAGGAATAAATATACTTAGGTATGTATTTATTCCTATAGAAAACGTGTGCCCGCGCCTCGACTCTAGCTCGTGTGGACGACGCGCCTTAGGCCTTTGGTACACGGCACGGTTCCTTTGCGGTACCTACGGCGCGACGTATAAACTGCGCCGTAGAAAAAACGTGTCTGTCAACAAGCTTCCATTAGTGATCCATACAACACCGAATACCGTGCCTACACACTACGAATAAACCGTAGTTTTTCACGGCAACAAAAACGTGTGAACATAGGGCCTTATGCTTTTCTTTCCTTCATGTCATTAAAGTACCTACCTACATTTATTATCATTATTTAATTACCGATAGCACGTTAAAATTAAATCCAGGTTATTGGTCATACGGCTTAACACCAATCCTTTTTTCGACTAACCTTGTTATACAGGTGAGGTGAGAGTGACTTACCATAATACCAACCAATGAGATAAGCACAGAAGCAAATCGGCATAAAATCAAATTTAATCATGTACTTCATCAGCCCATTGTCTTGGAAGCAGTACATATGCCTTTCGCCAAGAGCAACTATACTAGAAAAGTTGTTACTGGTCTGGAGGAAAACAGCAATATTACAAACAGGTATGAGTTTAGTAGTATTAAATAAAACATACGAAATGTTTAGGGTGCCGTATGTATAGTCATGTACCTGGATCACTTGGACACGTGAAATTTCTTCTCCGGCGTTGTATACCCACTGTGGTATGTTCTTTTTATTCTGTCTTAAATTTAATTCGCTAGATTCCCTTAGCTGTTGATAGCTAGAAAAATTGTAAAAAGTATGTAAGTAATTAACCTTTTAACCGCTTACGTCGGCGTCGGATTAATCCGAAAAATATTTTCGTGTCCATTCTGCCAGGGTCGTATACATACGACCAAATACCATATGTCGTTTCGGAGCTGTGATCAGCTCGTTTAACCGGTCAAGCGGCACGGTTCGCCGATCGGCGACGAAACAATAGAAAATCAATTGTGTCTCATTAGCGGCGCTTGACAGATTAATTGGTATTTACTTTTCGTTTTTTTTTTTCGGGCGCTGGGGGCACGACAACTGATATAAAGTCGGGCGGTTAAAAGGTTAAATGATTCTACACATGCTACGATATCCTTTTAGTGGACCATACACTGACGAAAGTGGAAAATATTGCCAATACGGTCCCATAACAATGTAGAGTGGAGAAAAGCCGTTTAAAAATAAAGCGTATTAGTTAATCTCTCATTGGTAGTTTTATCTCTGTACCTACTTGGGGAACTCCCGATCTTACCTATATATTTCCAACACCCACGTCGATTTACAAATTACGAACGAATCACTGCTGGCAATATAACACACAGGTGATGGTATAATGACGTCATTGAAAACGCACATAAACAAGAACGTGTCTTGATCAAAGAAACTCAGGCTTCCATCCAGACTTTGTATACAAATAAAATCTCTCGTTTTTATATTTCCGAAGAGGCCACAAGTCAAACTCTCTGCCTTTCTTGTAAATGAATGTTTTATTATCGCTGTGATGTAGTTTTGATCACCTGCAATTTTTAAACGAAACGATTTGCATTGAGTGTCGTTACTTATCCACCCATCCAAAGCATAAATTATAATAGGGATAGCTTTGATAAATAATAACTAGAGTTATCTAGCTAACTGATAATATGTATAGTATATTTTCAAACTTGTATTAAGTACCCGCTTCCATGTGACCTTCCTTCCTTTTCAGATGATAAATTTCGTAGCTTTGTGGATGCAACAATAAAATCTGACGATCTTCACAATTCCTACAAAAATAAATTCACCGCGTTAGTGAAAAGCTCGTGCAAACCGGAGCTTGGCAACAGTAAATTAACTAACTTACGCAGTAAACTTTCCAGTCTCAATTTGTAGCACAACATCACTCAATTGAGTTTCCAATAAAGTATTAGAGGATGCCTCTTCTAAATTCGGTTTATATACTTTTAATAATGAGCCTTCACCGACCAAAATACAATCACTATCACTGTGCGAATTAAACTTATCTACTTTCAGACAGTTGGCATTTTGGTTTCCTTCGTTTGGTTGTTCATTTTGTAGGGTGTCATTAGACCACCATTGTTTCACTTTAAAAATGGACATGTTTTTAATTCTCACTAATTCTTATGGCCAATAATATCAATCAAGTACCTTTTCTCAATATCCTCAATTCATTGTAGGTGTACCTATAGTTGTCATAGCAACGCCTCTGCTAATTTGGTAAACAAAAGCCGCGTTTTCGTTGGGAAACAAAGTGACGTATCATTGTTTCAGCCGGTTTCAGTGACATGTTTTTGTATCGCAGGAAACATGGTATGGTATGGGTTGCGATGTTGCTGCCCACATTAAAACATTTCACAACAGCAAATTGCGCAATCGTTGCGCAACATTGTTTCCATAAAGCCTCGTATCCACTAGGCAACATTTGGCTCGCGACATATTGCACAACATGTTGAAAGTTAGCGCAGAACTTTTGTTTAGCAACGTTGTCTGTCTACGCATGATCAGTTGTCCAAGCCGCGCGTCATATTGCGCGCCAGCTGGCAACGTCGTGCGCTGTTGTGCAACGCTGCCGAACATGTTGAGCGTCACGTGTTGCGCGCCAATTGTTGCCTAGTGGATACGAGACTTAAAACGAGGTTATTGCAAAATGTTATGTGTATCATACATTAATGCTGCCTGCCTTTCAGTAACATAAGGTTTATGCATGTGGAAATCTAGGAGCGGTGTTGCATTATAAAATTCCCGAGAGCAACTTAAAATGGGCGCGTGCCCAGTATAGTCCGTCTCCCGAAAGAAGTCCCGCGGCAACAAGTTGAGCTACAACATGCCTACAACAACCCTTCTACCTACACCTTTCTAGTTTCTCTATTAAGTTAGGTAGGTGTTTCAGAGAGCTCTGTAGGTAAACCACTCATCTCAAAACCGGAGGGTGGAAATGGTGTGTCTCAGTAAATTTTTGATCTCCGAAGTAAGTACTTGATCCCTACCAGTTGGTAAACTTGTAGTAGTAGTCTAAAATCTCAATAGCACGCAAATCCTGCTTACTATGATGAAAAGTGCCACGCTTAGAAATACTCCGTGAATCAAGGGTAAACTGTTATTTTATAAGATGCTCCAAACGTTCATCTTCAGAAAGCTCGGCTTGGTCTGACTGACAATGGTTACTAAATTCGACTGGTTTAGTTTTAGGAGAAGTGGTTGCTACAGTGTGACAAGCTACAGGTTTTATGCGGCGGTCAGTGCGGGCTTCGAGACCTATCTTTTAATATCTGTGTTTTAATATCTGTACTTCCCCGAAGACCATCATCTCTGAGCACGCAAAGCTACACTGAAGATCCGGCTCGAAGGACCAAAAATGAAGGCGATAAAAAAGGACTACAGTATGTATAGTGGTTGATGAATAGAAAAATAAAACTAAAAGTTAAGCGTCTATCAAAAAGTACTCTGTGGTTAAGTGTGATAACAGGATTTTAGTAGGAAAATGATGAAAAACATAACATACATCGGAAACACAAACCAAACCTTTGACAGATCTGCAAGAAGTAATAAAAAAGGAAAGAATATTATTCAAATAAAACATCTTTATATCTTCTAAAACGTTTACCACAGCCAAGAAGTTTGCAACACACACTCATATTTTATAGAAAGAGAGAGAGAAAGTTGCATGGATGGCTGTAACTGTAACCACAGATATAGATAGATCTATATAAATCTATATCTGTGGCTTCCCCACTATATAGGGTCGCGCGGCCTCATAACCTCACGAGGCTTTTGCTATTTGCAACGCGTCCCCATTATAAAAACTCACGAGGCTCGGCCCTATCGGGGACGCGCCTTTACATGACGATTTCGACTGCGTTATGGAACTACGTTCCAAAAAAAGTTTGTAAGCTCGATAACTCCAAAACAACCTAATTTAGGCCCAAAGTTATCGAGTCTTTGTTGATAATTAGCTCTAGTAGGTATCATCATTTTCAAGGAATGCACCTAATCACCAATCAGCCAGTTAAGCCAGTCTTAATGATGACTACTGCCTTCGCTTTTTTAATAATCAAATAACTTTCATTGTAGGTAGGAATAAATACTGTAGTAAAATTTACTTATATAAGTTACTTTTGCATACGAAATACCTCCAAAAGCCGTAATTAGTCTTCATAGAAGCATGAAGGATAGAAGTTATTGACTTTCGAAACAGCCCTCAGGCACCGGAAATGTGGAATTTTTTTTAGTCGATTGCTGGTTGTCATTGCTAGCCATCTTTATCTATGCTAGCCACTGACCTCTATTCTTTTTTCCTTAGTCTGACAAGGGTCAGTGTTGCTAGAAAACTTCAATAGGAACTTAGTTGTATAGTTAAATGTTTATGTAAATATTACTAACATAGCTTGTAAGTGAATTGTTACTAATGTATGTTGCTCGAAATTGAATGTTTTATTATTCTATTATTATTATCCGTCTGCGTTCCGTGGTATACCGAGCAAAAAAATTAAATGTCGGTGGTATTTTGTAGATAATCTGTGGTCGAACTGAGGTTTTGATTGGGAGTTGTTGACTTGATTGACTGACATTTACCATTTGCCAATGCATTAATAATCTGTAAAAAAAATAGACTTTTTGATAGTCACGCACGGTTTTCGACTTTTCGCAAGCTAATGTAATATTTTTGGCAAATCTGTCGGTTATAATTCAATTCGGGTACATATTGCATAGCTGGAGTCCTATTCCTCTTACTCTTTGATAAGGCACTAGGCAGTAAATAATCGAAATGTTAGACGGAGCACCTCAAGACAATGAAAGTATTGAAACAGAACAAAGACCCAACGCAAACGGTGGCGGAGATGAAGGCGACGCACTGGGCAGTCATGATTCCTCGAACGCCCGCCGCTATGCAAGGATGCCAGTTGACAGAAACGCACCGTATTACAACATGAACCATAAGTATCGTGGGATGGCAATTATTTTCAACCACGAGCATTTCGACATTCACAGCCTGAAGTCACGTACTGGCACGAACGTAGACAGTGATAATCTCTCCAAGGTCCTCAAAGGCTTAGGATTCCGAGTTACGGTGCTGCCCAATTTGAAATCTGAAGATGTCATTAAGTATGTTCAGCAGACAGCAGACATGGACCATACTGACTTTGACTGTCTTCTTATTGCTGTGTTAACCCATGGAGAGCTAGGAATGTTGTATGCCAAAGATACACATTACAAGCCAGAAAACTTGTGGCACTACTTTACTGGTGACAGGTGCCCAACTCTTGCTGGAAAACCAAAGATGTTCTTTATTCAAGCTTGCCAGGGTGATAAATTGGATGGTGGTGTTAATCTTGTGAGTTATACTGAAACAGATGGATCACCTTCTGCATCCTACAAAATTCCAGTCCATGCAGACTTCCTGATTGTATTTTCTACTGTGCCTGGATACTATTCTTGGAGAAACACAACTCGTGGTTCCTGGTTTATGCAAGCGTTGTGTGAAGAGTTACGCTATGCTGGAACAGAGAGAGACATCTTGACATTATTAACTTTTGTATGTCAAAGAGTAGCTCTGGATTTTGAGTCTAATACTCCAGACCTGACCCCCATGCATCAACAGAAGCAAGTTCCTTGCATCACAAGCATGCTCACTCGTCTGCTTGTGTTTGGTAAGAAGTAATCCCACTGATAAACTGTCCTTGATCTTATACCTATGTTAGGTATTTAAATATCTTGTTAGAATTAGTTATACAAAAAAATATATAAAAGGAAACTATTCCTACTTATTAGAAAATAATGTTCAATGGCTGTTAAAAATAATGTTTTAATAGTAGATAAATGCATTGTTTTATCATACATTTTGTGAGATTATTTTGTTTCTGCATTTCTTGTTTCAGTAAGTAATTTTAAAGAATTTTATATCCAAATGAAGTATGGTGGTTAGTGTTAAGATAACAATGCCATGTCACAAATTACTTAAGTAGACATACCAAGTGCTAGTGATTTTAAGTCTAGAAAGTTGTAATCAAAATTTTTTGCTCATTTTACAATTTAATGGTCAGGTACCTATGCACAAATACGAAATTATGTTTTTATCTTTTGTATTTGCTCAAATTTATAAAAAAGAAATGAGTATATGTACTGCCAACCGTGTTTAAAAATGTATTGCGCCTGCATTGCATGTGTTTATATACAATAATGTTTGAGATTACATAATGTACTTAATAAGAAATATTTGTAATAATTACATACGTAACAGAAGAGCTGAAGAACAAAGGAGATCAATTTCAACAGTACATATCATAGAAGTCCAAAACATATTTTTTTAATGTTTTTTTTTTCTGTTTTGTGTTTGTATCCATGTATCAACTTTTAAATTTGTTCCCTGCTACAGATCTAATTTCAAGTGTTACCTACATTTTTGTTATGTTTTAAGATATTTTTTTGCATTTTTCATAATACTGTAGGTTCATACCTACATAAAGACATTAACGTTTATTTAATTATGAGCATTTATTGTTGTATTAGTTGTTAGCAGCACAAACAACAGTTTTGCCAATTGTATTGTGTTAGTAATTAATTTTTTGATTCTATAAGGGTGATGGCTTGAATGAAAATGCCTAATATTGCATACTCTGATGTCATAATAATTTTCTGATCTGATAGTTTAAATACGATCTGGAATTGTATTTTATTAATAATAGGTATTGAACAAAAAACTCAATTAAAAAATAACTTGAATGTAATACCTATTTCAGGTTTAGGAAAGTACCTATGTGATAGTGGCATCTTATTGACTGATTTATCTTTAGTGTGAATAAAATTCAGAATATCTGTGAGGAGTTACCATGGATTAATATTAGAAATAATATGAAATTATCGGTATATTAAAATTGTGCCTTGTTCAACTTTAAAAATATCTAGATACACTACCGTTTATTTTGTATGATGATTCTTATTTAGAACAATTAACCTCCTCATGGATTTTTGATGCAATGATGTGACTGGTTTGTATTTTTTATATAATTATGCTTATTTTATGTATTTAGTAAACCATAAGCAATAAATTTCTTCCACTCTAAAGTAACCTATTTTATTTCAAGATCAGTATTATCAAGTCAGTTTAACTTATCGTAAAAATCACTACTTACCTATTTATCAAATTTATACAGGGTGAATTTTCCAAGTGGGCGTGGATGGCCGAATCCGAAACTGAGTATGAGGAATAGCGAAAAGTACTCAAAGGAGTCACGGGCTCGATTTTGATGAAAACTAAAACTGCATCATTGGATTTTTGAAAAATCAATATTTCTAGCCAGGAATTGAAACCGTTGATTTTGAAAAAAAAAAAAAAAACACTATTATTACACCATTCGATAGTGGATCGAACCTCTATGGCTTACACCTCTGCTGCCTAACTCTTCGGGGACACAGGCGTAACGTTAAGTTACCCATTTTGCGAAAACTAATTCATCAACATGTACTTACTGTAAGTTTTCGTTTAGTTGGCTCGGAGATTTAGACGAATGTTCTTGTAAGTTTAACGATTTTATTCAATTTCGAGCGGCCATTGTTGTTTACATTTTTGGCAAATTTAGAAACGCCGCCAAGTGGTAACGGCCGCGACTTACGAGTTGTAGGTCGTAGGTTCGAATCCAGACAGGCGCTTTACTTTGTGTGTGTGTGTGTGTTACGCAATTAGAGAACTGGTAAAGCATAAGATTTGTGTAAAAATACACATAGCCACTGAACTTGAAATAACACAATTTTAAATGGACACCATTTAACGCCAAAACCTAGATAAAAAAATGGCAGGCGATTGCAGACAATGGAGGACCGCATTGATAATAAAATATCCTAATGTAAATCCTGAACCAGTATTGTTATAGTTTTCAAACGCCTATGTCAATTTTTCAAATTAATTTTCACGGCCAGGCTCTTGTCGTAAGTAGGTAGGTAGGTAATAGGTACATACTTTGGGCCTTTGGGTAAGTAGTTAATATGTTGGCCATTTGTTTTTTATCAATTGCTGATTGTGCGTACCTAATCTATGTTTTTTTTAGTGTTTGATTGCTTACCTACATACTCTAATACTACCTATCTACCGACCGGATTCCGGTAGGTAAGTATCTTCATTGATAATTTTTATTTCGTTGGTTTTTTGTCCCACTTTGACTGCTTACTTAGTCGACTAATAAAATAATCGACTATCGTACTTGTCGTCTACTCGTCTGATAAAAAAACTTATGCTTGTTTTCAATAACAGTAGGAAACACCTTTACATAATATCTTGACTCTAACCATTGTGTAAAGTAAGATGTCCTATCTAAGATTAATGTAACTCAAGACCCTTCCATCTCAGACACCTTTCCTGTTAAATGATGTTGAGATAAATAAAGATTTACGATTATGATTACCAAATGAACGTCTAAATTTTAATATTAGGTATTGCACTGTTGGATTTCCAACTCTCAAAATCCATCGTTGAGCTTTTATTGGCGTTAATGTTGGTAAGTTGGTTACAACGGGCAATAGAATCACATAATAATACTAAATTTTTGTATTTTTAAATGTTTTTATACCTCTTTAAAAATATAATTTATATGTAAGTATATAAAGAAAAACAATATGATGCAATTTAAAAAGCAACGTACGCGGTCAAAATTACCACCGAAAACACACAGTTTGCCCCTTGTTAGTGTATTCATATCGACTATTAGGTAATGCATCATGTTATGGCGTTTATTATTTACTATAAATAATAGTATCTACTATCTATGCTTGTTTTATACATATATATTAGGTAATTATCAACATATACCTACGTCAAACATAGCTGCATGGTAACACCAACGTGCGTAGGACTTCCCCATGTTGCTTTGCAATAATTATTTATGACTGTTGATTGTTGCATCATCATCGCCTATATAAATACCGCGCCACAATCATTGTGCAATTCATACGCTTTTTATTTTTTGCAGTGAATTTATTGATAACGTGTAATGTTTGCTGCGAAACCGGTGTAGAAGTTCATATTTCTGAAAGTTGAGCAGTCGAATTAAGTATTTACTTACCACTAATTATCTACTTATTACAATACAATATTGTAGTAATTTTCTTCATAATCTAAATACTAGAGTGGAATACCTACCTTAATAAAACAATGGCGGGAGAAAATGGAGGAACAGCGGAACATGTCAATAGCGGAAGACGGAATTGCCATCCTGAATCCTACAACACATTTAGAAATGAATTTTACAACATGAATCACAAGTACCGGGGTAAGGCCCTCATTTTTAGTCACGACCACTTTGACAATCATTTAAAATTGTCACCGCGACCCGGCACTGTTAAAGACCGTCAGAAACTGGAACAATGTCTCAAAGAGTTAGCATTTAGTGTTGAAGTTTTCCCTAATCTAACATTTGACGAAATTATGAACCATATTAAACGGACAGCAAAAACGAATCACTCCAAGAATGATTGTCTACTAATTGTGGTGTTAACTCACGGAGAGTCTGGAATGTTGTATGCAAAAAATACACATTACAGATCAGAAAAATTGTGGTGTTGGTTTACTGACGAAAACTGCCCCACACTTGCAGGCAAGCCGAAGTTATTCATATTTCAAGCTTGTCAGGGTGAAGATTACGATGATGGTTTTACATTAACACGCGACATCGCGACAAACGTCGTCGAGAAAGACGCCGTTGAGACAGACGCCGTCGAAACAGATGCTATCGAGACAAACGCCATCGAGAAAGGCGCCGTCGAGACAGACGGATGGTTTGAATCACACAAAATTCCGATTCATCGTGACTTCCTACTAGCACTTGCTACTGTTCCTGGGTATTACGCGTGGAGAAATAAAACTGCTGGCTCTTGGTTCATCCAGGCTCTATGTGAAGAGTTGCACGACTCGGCAACGGAAACGGATATTTTGACATTACTTACATTTGTGAGTCAAAAGGTTGCCTTAAATTATGAATCGAATACTAATGATGACTTTACTAAATATAAAAAGGAAGTTCCATGCTTTAACAGTATGCTAACACGTCGTCTCGTTTTCACAAAGAAACCTGATAGTTCAACTGGTACGAAATCTTTTCTTGATTATTTAAAAAAATGCTCGATTAATAATTAGATACAAATTAGAAAAAAAAAAGAATTAGTTGCAATTTGTATAGTTGTATTATTGATATAAGTATTTTATGACGTTTAAGTACTTTTTTAATTTTTATTGTTGATTGGGCCCGCTCTACACCTCGATCACGCCTGATAGAAAGCGATGGATGAGGTCTGATGGAATGAGCGTGCCCAGAAGATGCCTAAGGCACTGGAACTCCCATGCATCGACGAAACACATCATGCTCCTTGACGCCGGACACCGGTTGGAGGGTGATCGCAAACCAGGCGGGCGTCAGCCCTACCACCGCAAGGGAAGAATTGGCCAGTCAAATAAGGTGTTGGGTGTGACTGTCCAGGATGCGCCGAGCGCTCAGTTCAGTTGAGTAACTGGCGGAACAAACTGCGCTACACGAGGAGGCTTCTTCATTCATCCCAAAAACTGTACTGATTTTTCCATAGTCATATAACTTTTATCTGGAGAATAAATCTGACAATTTGACATAATTATTTTCTATACAAAAGCTGTCAAACCACAATATTTATTCCTTAGACATGTTTCGTTGTTTTTTTTTTGTTATGGCTTTTGAAAATTCAGCCCATAAATTAATACAACTTGAAAGGAATATCTTTAGATAATGTGTATCTCGCTAAGCTTGAAAGATGATCAGAGCCTCCTAAGTTACTTACTTACGTATTTGAATAAAAAACATAAATTATGTTGGAAAGAGGGTTTTTTTTCATACACCAAGACACCATAACAATACGAAGTTATTATTATAGTCACAGTAAAACGTACTTACACTAATCAAGAAGGTATCCTGAACTCCTGACAAAGGTTTGACAACTGACTGGAATTGATGAAAAGGACAATGGGAAAGCATTTTAACAATAATAAATACAACTTAAAAAAATCAAAATTTATTTAAAAGTAAGTAATCATAAATTTAACATTTGGCTTATATATTAACAGGACTGCATGCCGTGGGCTTTTTCCCGCATCTCCCAACATTGATCCCAGAACTGACTAAGTCTCTGTTCCTGATTGGCACAGAAATGTTTGAAGTCTCTGAGCATTCGCATTTGGAAGCCTTCATCCCCAGTCGCTGGTGTTAGTGAGGACTTCCATTTTTTTGATATCATGTGATTCCATGACCAGAGGAAACCCATCTGAAATAATATTAATTTAGTAACATTCAATCCAGCATTTCGTAATCCACCGCTGGTCATAGGGCTTTCCTAAGTTGCGGCCTTAACACCGTGCACCGGTCCAAGAATTCTGTTTTGATTAGATCGAAGCTCGAAAGCATGACAGCCGTTGCAGCTGTTTTAGATCGGGGCGTGACAATTTATTTATTAATTTAGGATCTCCAACAAAAGATGTACACAATACGTGAAACATGAATAAAGGGCAACATCAGGTATTAAGTAGGTGCACCTTCACTTATAGGAGACCTCAGCATGCACAATAAAAATTGCACCTCGGTTTTTTAATTAATCATACTTATTTATCATTGTGAAATGCAGCACAAGTATTTAAAAAAAAACTTTTTTACGGACGCCACCTCTAGATTTTAATAAATTACATTATTATTGCGTGATATTTTTAATTTTGCAATATACTGACCGTCTGTGCATGATATTATATTGAAAGATGCTGCAATATATTTTGCGCTTCAAAAACGTTCTATTAATTATTGCGCAACTCGAAATAGTGTTGCAATCCGTCGTTGATTGCACTATCTGTCTTGGATGCCGCGTCAAAAACATTGCAGTTATGTCAAGCAGTCTTTCAAAGGAAATCCTGAGACAGTTGTCTACCCCAGAAAGTAAAAATACACTCTTTCAAAGTCTTCAATTATTTATATAGCATGCTGTTTCCCCGTTTGTCCCGTTTGGTGTTGACGTCGTCTTGACGTCTCGTAAATGCTGCTATGCCGTCTACACATGATTTTATCAAAACTAACATCACGCAAGCGCAGGCTATAAATATTCGTTAGGTTAGACGAATGTGAAGGGTGCTTTTATATACCGTCCTTTTATCCATCTTTTCGTTTCTTTCCTATTTTTCTGCCAACAAGGATACCACATTTTCAGCATAAGTCAGCATATTCGTTTCTCGGAAGTTAGATGTATAAACTAAATTATTATTGTGCAAATATCGACCGTTATCGGTAGAATAAGTTTAAGAAATATTATAAGACCTAATGCATTAGAATGAAAATAGCAAAAATGTAGATCCAACAATGTTAATTGCTACGGTCGATATGACTCGGGAAACAAGGCATTTTAATGCATTTTAAAGGCTAAAGTTTGTGAATGTGTTTGTCTGTTTGTTACTTCTTCACGCACAAACGGCTGAACGGATTTGGATGAAATTTGGCACACAGATAGTCTGTTTATAACCAGGATTAACACATAGGATACTTTTATCCCGATATTCTCACGGGATCGACACTTATGCGGGTGAAACCGCGAAGCGCTGCTAGTATAGTATAATCAGCCTATAACGTTCCCACTGCAGAGACACAGGCCTCCTCTCTGTTAGAGGGAGTGGGCCATAATCCACTACGCGGATTCAGTGCCAGTTGGCGAATATGACATGTCTTCGAATTGTTGGTTCTAGTCTAGGACATGCCGGTTTCCTCGCGATATTTTCCTTCACCGTTTTGAAAGCAATGGTGATGAAATTAAGTATACAAAGTCGCAAGTCGGGACCGATAACACTGATCTTGTAATGAATGATGACTGCTCTTGTGATGGAGGGCGGGCGTTTTTGGGGACTGTCTTATGTAATTTTGACGTTCGAAAAAATCTGATTCAGCCTAATTTGAATAAATGACTTTTGTTTCGCTCATGTAGCTACCGCGTATTTTCATACTTCGGCATAATTCGCGGTGTGAACCGAATTATGCAAAAACGCGCCAGCTACATAAGCGAAGCTAAACGAACTTAGCTTCGTTCCCAGTGTGGCCTGCGCTTTACGTTTACGTTCGGGTACAGTATATTCTATAGATCTTACCCGCCGGCTATTATCGTAATCGTCTTTGTTCTTGCCACTGACGTGTCTCGTGATGTATCCCTCATGGGGACTAGGCGCCGCTTCCGGGTGAACGGGGTATCTGTCGTAAAAAATTGGAATTGTTATCGCGGAGAGGGAGAGGAAAGTATAGACGCCTGCATTCATTGATAGAGGCTATTTTCTACATTGTTGTACGAGTGATGGGTAGCCAATTAATTTAGTTATCTGTACACAAAAGCTTCTCTGCTAATTAAACCGCTCTCTATATGTCATATTAGTAAAAAAGTTGTAATTTTCACAGAATACCGACTGTAACTTTTATCATGGGAAAACAACTTTCGGGCATTTTCCATGATAAAGTTCAGCATTCTGTGAAAGGAGGCAAAGTTTTAAAGAAAAAGATGCAATATTACCGGCTAGCATTAAGCGGTTTGTTGGCTGGCTTGGTCCTCAACGCCCTCTGCTCCGACTTGACAGTGGTAGGTATGAGTATGAACATGTTCCCAGTCACGTGCACATACAAGTGGTCGCCTACGCCCGCCTCGTGCGATGTACTCTCCACAGTACACTTTATGAAACCGAAACGACCTACTATGGCTTCTTGGAACAGGAACAAACGTTCCAGCCATGTGTCTTCAGGGAAACCTGGGAATTTAAAAATTAAAAGTAAATGTCGTTTATTTCAACATTAAAATTACATTATGGAGATAGCGTTGGTCCCAAACTATACAGGGTGAAATTGAACACATGCGACAAATCGAAATGGGAGATTGTACTGGGGATTGGACCAAACCAGAACTCGCAAAAAAAAAAATCTGTTGTTCCCTACATTTATGTTCGCATAACTCATCAAAATGTAGGGAACAACTGATTTTTTTTTGCGATTTCAGGTTTGGTCCCATAGTAAAAGATGTTCACAATAATGAGTACAATCTCCCATTTCGATTTGTCGCATGTGTTCAATTCAGCCTGTATAGCCTGTATTTTGGGCGCCATAAAGTACAGAAAGAGTCATATATATTTTTAAAGTAATACATTAAGTTGTTTTTGATAGCGTCTTTTAGCTAAAGAACACAGTGACATAGGGTGCGATAACTGGCTCAGATCTATTGTTTGTGCGGAGGTTATTAGTGTTGATTGGTGAAAGATATTGTTTGTTTAACTAACTTAGACGTTGTCTCAGAGTATTGAGGATCTCAGAAAATTAAATTAAGTCAAAATGACCTTTATTCGTTCGCTTCGTAAAGTAAGTTTTACTGCGCAGGTGCTTTACTTTCGTATTACGTGCATTGTGTACCATGGGGTTGGATAAGAACTTTTTATTGTAGTAACCGAAAAATATATATGATATGATGATGCATACCTTCGAATAATGTAACTTTGCTCCTGAGCAGGGGTTCTTCATTGAGGGGCACGTAAATAGGTCCTCTCAGAGGGTCCGATTTCAACGTGAAGGGCAAAGCAAGTGGGTCTGCCGGTATTGGCACCATTTGTAGTCTACAGCTTTGAGCTTTGCGCGCCCAACCGAATATCTGGAAAATAGACCTTTATGTATGAACGTGGTATATCATGGCCCACTCCCTTTTACAAAGGATTTAAGAGGAAGAATAATTTTAAAAGTTGCCCGGAAAATAGTAAAATTTGGGAAAAACTGAAAATGGTATTTTCAGTGGAATTTTTGTATGAATTTTTGAAATTTGGACGGGACGGTTAAATAAATGGTTATAGTAACCAGTTCAGCGACGATGTTCCCGCTGGCGACGGCCCACTGTATGCACATCTCGTAGGCCTGGTCTGGTCGGAATGTGGCTTGGTAGCGCGCGTGGCCCCACTCGATACGATCGCTCTTGTTACTGATATCGATGTCTAAGTGCGTGTTCTTGTATAGGGGCACTGAAAATTTAAAATATGTTTTAGGTAATCTTCCAGACTACGCTATACGTTCGCTAAAAAACAGTATTGGCATAACCTTTGACTGAATGACCACAGAACAGAATCCTCAAAAAAGTCAGAAAACTTTCAAATGAAAGCAGTTTATACTAGCCAAATTAGTGGTATATTTTGTATATTTTCATAGTTACAACAGGCAATGCCTCTCTGTCCTTCTATCCGAAAGAGCTGTTATAACTTGAGAACATGACTGTGATCTTTTGACAACATTACTGCCTAGGTTTTAGTATAAAATACTACGGCAAAGCTATGAAAACATTAAAATCGATCAACATGGATAATGTGACTAATATTTTGTAACAATACTTTGATTTCAACGGGCAAGAAACTCCATGGACAGTTTCTTCACCATAGGAACCGACTACGCTTTGGAATGGACAACTACTTCATCTTTCTGACTGACCGACTCCTTAGCAATTTTAAAGTGCCTGTACATGATTAATTGAAATTAATACATTTACTTTGATTTTACACTTACTGTCACTATCAGAACCCAACTGCATATAACTGGGGTCGATGTTATCACAGAGGAAGGCCGGCACTCCCGTGTCGTCAGTCACCGGGCTGGTGCCAGATATGTCGATGGCCCCCATCAAATTCTCGGCGGAGAGTAATGGCGACCGCGGTCCTAACACTTCCACCTCCATCCATTCGTTCTCGAAGCTTTGAAGGTCGCCTAGAGGCTTCACGTAGTCGGGCATACTGTCTGTAGAAATAACAGGTTCCTATATTAATTTTCACTCTTTATTTTTTAGTCCATCGGCTATGAAAAATTTCAGTCAAAAGCCCGAAATTCTGACAACCAGTCTTACAAAGCGGTATAGTTTACCCAGTAACTAGACTAACTGGATTGTGGAGGTCAGATAGGCCGTCACTCCATGTACTGGCAAAATACTGGCATTACAGCTGCACCAGGTTAGACTGGAAACCGACCCCAACATAGTTGGGAAAAGGCAAGGCTTTAAAAACATCTTTTGCGTTCGCCTGTTATTTAAGCTATTACACAGAAAACGATGCAGCCCTGATTTTGGTGTGGAATTTCTACTTTTTATGTTTAATGCAAATTCTACCTTTCTTAAATAGCTTAATCACTACTTACCTTTCTCTTTCTTCTGTGGCAAGATATGATACATATAGTATCCTACAACGAAACGTTTCGTTGTATCACCAGATGCATGGCATATCATTTTCTCTTGTAGTAATTTCTGCAAAAACAAAATAACAATAAGTTTTCAATCAAACACTTTTATGAAAGGCACAACTTAGCGTGACATTCGATGTGGCTAGAAATAGGGATGTCTAATCTATGTATGTATATGGAGTATCTTAAAAAGTCGATATACCTAATTATGCTTTTAGCAGATTACAAAGATACTTGCTAAAATAACAAATATCGGGTCAAATTAAATTAGTTAGCAAAAATTCGTGATGGGAAAAGATTTACCAACAAACCTTTACGGTCGTTGACGCAAAAGAATAATCGTCAAATATTTTTTTTTTGTTTTAGATTTCGATACGCATCACGTCTGCGGACTTTTGCTGGCTAATTTAATTCAACCCTGCATACTGTGCATCAGTTTACCTCCATAACGGTCGTAGCTCTTTCGTAGGTGACGCCTTCCATATTAGCTTGTAACCAGTGTATGGCGTATATAGAGACGAATGTGTGGGAAGGTAGACTGACGGTCTGTTGCAGGAAGCCTACGCCCAACTGTGGGCTGCGCATGCGTTCCACAATCTCCGCCAATGACGAATTCGCTTTCAATTTCGGTTCTGGCACACTGAAATAAGTGTACAAGACATTTATATGTGTGTTAGGTCAGATTAGATATACCAAAAGGAGTCTTTTATTTTCTGGAAATAATATTATAACACAGCGTAGTAACAAGAAACTCGTAATCAAAAACGGCCAGAGTTGCAAAACCACAGGGAACCAAACAATACTCACGATATTGCGTTGGGATCGTGAAATGAGCGAAAACCACCCTAAGAACCGCATTTACACCAATAATATCCGTGTCTGTTGTAAATAGCCTTCAATTTCTTTTATTTTTGAAGAATACTGTAATAAGTTAGCTATAAGTTTCCCAACCAGAGTAAAATAAAATAAATATCGATGGTCATACGTTGACAACTCGTAATCCACATTTTTTCGCAAAATGAGTTAAGAATATTATTATTTTTTTAAATAAAGCGCCTAATCTTCCCATTGATAACTCGTAATGCACAAAAAATGTCACTCGAACAATTTATGTCACTTACTTTTTTTTTTTATAATTTAGTTTCGAAATTCATTTCCTGTAAAATTTTATACATTGCAGTTACGTGGTGTCAACCTTTGACCATCGATATGAGATATATTTACCCGTCATCATACGTGTCGTCGCATTCACCAGTCTGAGATTGCGTTCTCTCTAGAACAGTTTTCGCTGCGGCCCTGAAGTCATTATTATATTAGAACATCTCAACACAACATGAATATAAATCTTACGATGGTAATGAAGCAGATAAAATTAAATGTAAACGCAAAGCTGCCAAGCAGAAGTTGAAATATAGAAAATTATGATGATTTTAGGGCGTTCTAGTCATTCGTTTACGCACGTGGGATGGGTTTGCATCCATGAAAGTACATGCCAAAGAATTTCGGCACCCTGCAAGCACTCAATATTTATTATATCTCGGTCTTTTAAAGATTTGTGAGTTTAGATTTGTTACTCAATCAGACACACACGACTAAACGATGCGATGCGATTTGGTGGAAAGTTGTGTGGAAATCGGTTTTGCTGCTGGGGAGATTGTTGCGCCACTTCTACTCCCCAGCGAAAGCACTAAGAAGTGGTGAAGTGCGGGCGTTTTGGGGGACTGTCTTTTGTAATTCTGACGTTCGATAAGTGCTGATTCTCAGCCTAGTTTGAATAAATGACTTTTGAGTTTGATTTTATGGTAGGGGCATGTGATACCGAGGAGTGAGGCAAATCTCGTGAGAAAAGTTTTAAGTATGAATATCGAGGGCTATGAGAGTAGGGAAAGACCAAAGAAGCGACGGATGGACAGTGCGAATGATGACATGGCTGGAAAGGGTGACTACCGAGATGACGATAAGAAAAATACATATTGCGCCGACTCCAAATAAATTGGCATAAGGGCACGAGAATGATGAATGATTGGTACACAGATAGAGCGGGTCTTGGTTTATAAGATACTTTTTATCCAGGAATTAGTTTCAAATAAAAACGGTGAAAAAATATTATTGTTTTTTTTTAATTTTTAACGCGCCTTGTATTCTTGACTCTAAAACGCCCTAATAAAACGGTATGATGAAGCGAACTGTATACTTACTTGTTACTTTGACTAGTGTTTAGTGACTTAGTAGGTGATAGTTGCTGCAATGAAACATTCAATAAGGATAAGAATAAGCAACTGATAGGAGAGGCACGGGCAAGCATTCGATGATAGCTTAGCGATAGTAAAATAAACCGTGTCATGAATTAGAATTGGTATTATAAGGGAAATCTGTAAAAAACAATTTGTCAATTTAGTAAAAAAATAATAAAAATTATGGGAAAATAAAAGCTACATAATATTTTACATAATATCTAAATTAAAATAAAGGTGCAACTTACATAAATAAATAAATATAAATAAAAAATAGGCAAGTTAGTTAAATGTTTATAAGAGCACAAAGGTATAAGCTTAGTTGGTTCACAAAGGAAGAGATGAATGTAGATGTGTTCGGAGAACGAATGACTGCATGAATGTTAGCAATGTGAAGAAACTTGGTCAAGCGCGGGCACACCATGCGACGGACATGAAGCGATCCTCGTGTACGCAATGCGATGTTTTATACGCGTCTTTTCTGTCGTAATATTGGTAACTGGTGTTCATACCGTCTTGCTACGAAACATGGTTAGCGTCGCGGCGCGGTCCGAAAACAAAAACTACTCAGGGCTGATTTTACCAAAATCAGATATCTTTTATCCGTGGAATAAAATTGACGTCTGACAGTTCTAGTATAGAAAAACTGTCAAAAATTCAAAATTTATTCTCAGTATAAGACTAAGACTTATTCTATGTAAAAAAAGTTTGGTGGAATGCGCCCTTAGGGTCACTATTTATTACAAAACAATTTGATTTGTGATCTTTGTACAGACGCCAGCACATCAACCTACCCGAAACTGTCAAATTTTCCCAATCAACTTTGAACCTTATGCTTTAGTAACTAAGTTGAAAATCTATTAAAGAAATTTGACAGATTGTAGTAGGTTGATGTGCTAGCGGCGTCTGTACCATAGACCAGCAAAATCAGTTTTTTTTTTTTTAAATAATAAATTAGTTCCTTAAGCCTCAGTTCTAGACTCGGAGTTTGGACTAAGGCAAACTATTTCTTGAAATAAAACAGATTGTTGGTTTTTTCAATCTTTTGTTTTTGAGACAGCCGTAACTCGAGTCATGTGTAATGCTCGGCTACCACGGTAACCCATGTTGAAGTAAAAACGTTAGGCGCAACTTTATAGACGCGTATAAAATACATTTAAAATCACTGTCCATTTTTAAAGATAGTTTGCTTTAGGAGGTTAACACAAACTCGACTAAAAAACGAGCTTTAGCTTCTGTCTTTAAAATCGGTCAGTTCAGGGTATGATATGTATATGTCACGTAGGTACTGACATGGCTTCGATCCGTAGCCTCGGTCGGTCAGGCAGGCGAGTGCTGCCCACGCGTTCCCTGAACGGCGAGTTGGACACACCGCCCTGATACACCACACACAACACGCACTTTAACACGACAACAGATTACCTACATCCTATATCATCATAACATTCGAAATAGTATAATACTAAGAACTGCCCCCGAGACAAAGTTACTTCGTTCAGTTGAAATGTTTGTATGGAGTAGGCACGGGAACCTTGCGAATTCCATACATTTAATTGGAGCTCACATGGCCCTTGTAATACCCATAGCTGATGCTACACACACAGATTAACTTTAACTGCACAGCACTGGGGCATTTATCCGACTTTGATTGTCACTCACGATGTTTAAAATACTCTAGAATAGAGTTCATAAACTTCAGTATTATGCTATTTAAAAGTGTCATGGAGTAGACTCTTAAAAAAAATTATAAAAAATTAATATAATTTAAAAAAAGCCAGCAAACAAAGTCTCAATATTGGTGCATTCCGTGCATAATAATTGCATAATTTTATAATAAGCAGTGCAAATATATACGCAGTATGCATATACAATGTGGTGGTTCTTGTTTGAGAGTACTGTAAAATCAGAACTTTTGTAAAGGGATCACATCCAGTTAGTCAAAAAGAAATGTTTGAATATAGGTATCATCAAATATTACTTTTTGTCATGGAGTTTTTGGATGTTCATTTAGGTATTATATTGTGGGTGATTGATGCAAAACAAATATCTACAGTCAACATTATGAAGTGACATCCACCTGGCGAGGACCTCCACTGCACTGTTATCTATAAAATTACGATTAATTGTGAAATTAGTACCTACAGTGTCGTAATAAATCAACGTGTTAACGTTAGTCTACTATGTTAAGGTGTGAAAATTAGAAGGTCAAATGCCACTCCAATGTAAGGTTAATTGAAATTAACAATCGATTACAAACCCGGTTCTCATGGATCCAATGAAATGAGTGTGCAAATATGCCACAGAAAATAACAACGAAATTATAAAATTTTGATTCCGAATTGAACACAAAGATACGAGTCGAGCGATCAAAAGACCAGACCAATTATTTTCTTACTATTCATTCGATAAATTAAAATTTTGGATCTTGTTAAATTTTATTCTGCACACTGTTTTTATATAAATTGGAGGTCTGCCCCATTTGATCGCGGCACAAACTGAAAACTGAAAAGTGTCAACAAGGAGTAGTCGTGGAGGTGGAGGGAGTGTTGGCGGATGTGGGCTGCACACTAATAAATAGCGTAGACGAGTCGCTAACGTTACACATGACGTGATACTACAATCCAATCGACGTTCACATTTATCCTAAGATCACAAGTGTCGGTAGAGCCTAACTGCCTAAGCGACACGGTGTGCGTGTCGACGAGGAGGAGGTCGTGAGGAGCGCCAGTCGGTGGCAGGTCGCGAGGGTCATGTGTCCGTTAGTACGGTGCGGTACCTGCGCGCTCCGCGTGAGGATGGACGTGGAGTGCCGACGCCGCGTCAGCGCCGCGTCGCCCGCGCCGCCGCCCGCCAGCGCCATCTGCAGCAGCTACAGTACAGGCGCAGCCCCGTACCTCGCGTCTACTGTCGCCTGGCTCCGACCGAACGCACCCAATAACCGTATTGAGGGCCCGCGATCTCGAGGCATTTTACTGGTGCGATTTTTGCACAACAATTTTACAGTAGCACAGAAACTTGACCGCAGAGCGGAGACGAAGTCACCGGATGACGACGAAGGAAATCGATGCTAAGCGACGCTACTACCTGTTACGTCAAAATCGATGTCGCCTAATTTCGCTTGTTGCTTAGGTTATGTTGATAGCGAAGCTTAGTTCGATATGTACTGAAATTTATTAAGTACTTCAAAGCCAAAAGTCTACACAGTGCTTAGGCAGTTCATGTCACGCCCGGTCTGCGGTCTCTAGGATTATATTATCAAGTTAATACATCATGCGCTCAGACTCAAACAAGAAATTACAAATAACACGTAGTGTGCAACAAAAAGATAAATAAAATCTGATAGACAAAATTATAAACATGCCCGACTGCCCACATCACATTCATACATTTAACATGAATGATGCTCAAGAGACATTAAAGAAAGTGGGGACAATTACAAAGATTTTAGATTAAAATTAACATGCGTTTACACAATCACGACAGTGAAATTGATAATTTCATGTTTGAATAAACATTTAGTACAAATTATTTCAGTAGTGTAAATAGTTTTGAGAACATTAAATCTGATATTATTTAGAAAAGGGTGCACTTCTACGATACATGCAGTGCAAGTAGTAGGAATCTACGTGTCATACAATGTGCAAATAACTATAATCATGCTTATACGCTTCACTTATAAACATTATTTTGGATAAATATTTACATTTTGTTACCCAAACAGGGCAACTCTTGACTTTGCTGTACAATGTCTATAAGTGATAGAATCATTTATATACATTTTTTATATACATAATTACACATACACAAAAATTACTCATAATTATATAAAATTAAATGAAAAAAATCATAACATAAAAAAAATCCTGATATCCATTCATTGTGTTTGCGTTCACTCTTGAGACTGGATTTGAATATTATTAATTGATCAGCGCTAAGTGTCTACATTTAGAACTTTAGAGCAAATCATGTAAGTAGCTTAAATATGAGGAAACGTCAAAGAAAAATACAAGAGATATTTTTGAAAATAACACATAATATAACATCACGCCTGTAATCCTCGATAGGTTAGGCAGAGGTGCAATAGTACATAGTACATTTCGCCAGTTATGTTTAAGTCTACAAATCCAGACTTCAGGTTGCTACTGAGAAATTCCTGATAGAAAAACCCAATAACTCTTTGCCCGACCTGGGAATCGACCCAGGATCTTATGCTCAGCAGGAGCGACCGTAACCGAGCGAGAGTAATGAAGATAGAGTTTAAAATTATATGACACTGAAACTGCTCGCCGCTTCGCTGCCATCTCGGTATGATTTGAGCCTTAGACTAACGAGACAGGAGGATTTTTGGAAATAATCAAATAGGTAATATTAATTGTAGCTGAAGTTTAAAAAATATCTTTAAATCGCAATCTATTCCTGAGCAACAAAATATGGCACGCCAAATGCAGTACGCCCTACAAATTACAAACTACGCATCAAGTTAAAATAGTAGATTAAATGGCAGCTCGATTTATTTGGTAAATAGCATAAAAAATAAAAACTACCGCCATAAAACGCTTACGCCTTTAACCAACAACCTACTTGCGTAACACACTCCTGGCCTCAATGGCAATCATTTTAATTTTGACATCTATTGCGCCGCGTGACATAAAATCTGTTTTCGCGATGACCACTGTTGAACTGTCAAAACGAAAGCAATCGTCTACGTGCGTTACACATTTACCCCTTTACTAATAAACGTTGTATAGCGTCTGTATAGTAACACAACGCTTTCGTCTTCTTATTTCGAAAGTCAAATTACTGACGACTGAAAGAGAGAAATCGGTGTGTAACTATTCATCTGATATAATACGTTAATTAGTAAGGGGTTAGGGTGCAGGTCTAATAACAAAATAGAATAAAATTTAGCGCCGATCAATTAGTTTTAAATGAAATCCAGTCTCTGAACCGTATTGATTGCCATCCTTACCCTCTGCTTGTTAGGTCGTTTGACCTTATTGAAGTATTGTTCAGTCATTTTTAGGAACCCATCTGTTAGTTGGTCGAGGTCGTGCCGTGTCGGCGTCGGATAGATATCGCAGTGGATCACATTATCGTCAATTATCTGTTTGGTTGCTGGATTGTATAGCGGCAGGAGGAGAGTACGGAACCTCCAGTATTTGAGAGCCTAAAAATGTTTTTTTCTTTTGTTAGTACGGTAGAATTTTTTACGTATGGAACAGCCCGATTTAATATAATGTTTTTTTTTTAATAAAAAGAACTGAAGGTTCTTCAAATAATTTTTTTAAAGAAAGTTTCTCGAAGTCAAAAAATTTCCATGATACCATGACGTCTTCCAGAGTGCATAAAATATGAATGCCCTAAAAATGACAAAACTCTTTACATTGAAACTCAAGTGGGCAAATTTTGCTTTAATTTTAGCTCAAATAATTTCAACATCGGGTTAGCGCCATACGTAAATCAAACAGCAAATTAAAAAAAGGCCCGGCAGCAAAGTTATTAAGCAATAAAGCTGTTAATAAGTACTGCCGTATGGCCTATTACCGTGACAATCACCTCAGCCAGCGCGAAGTCTGTGTCCCCTCGTGTACATATGTAGTGGTCCATGTAGTTCCAGTTATAAGTTTCGAGCTTTTCTGTGGTGAAGGACACCCAGGATACTTCGTAGGTATCGTGGTTCGGAGCGTGGAAGCGGTAGCGGTAGTGGATGTTGAACGGCGGGTATGGATGTCTGAAAATTAAGATACAGTAAAAACATATCATGCGTTATTTAGTAAAATACTAGCAGCTCCCCGCGGTTTCAATTGTATAAGTGTCGATCCCGTGGGAATATCGGGATAAAAACTATCCTATGTCCTTTTCCGAGACTCAAACTATCTCTATACCAAATTTCATATAAATCGGTTCAGCGGTTTAGGCGTGAAGAGGTAACAAACAGACAGACAGACACACTTTCGCATTTATAATATTAAGTATGGATTCAGCTGCATCCTGTTAGATTGGAAGCCGACCCTAACATAGATGGGAAAAGGCTAGGCAGATGATGATGATTTAGAAAATGTATAAGAAATAAAATTAAGCTATACTCGTAAATTGAATATTTTAAGGTGTTAAACATTTTGCCGACTCATAAAAGGCAATAAAATTAGCTATTTCTAGCTTTTCATGCAAAAATATTATTAGCGGATTTTTCTCAGTAAATGCTATGACGATTCTATCATAAACATAAGCATAATCAACCTATAATGTTCCCACTGCTGGGACACAGGCCTCCTCTCTGTGAGAGGCAGTGGGCCGTAATCTACACTTGTATTCGAATTTTTGGTTCTAGGACATGCCGGTTTCCTCACGATGTTTTCCTTCACCGTTTTGAGAGCAGCGGTGATAAAATTATTTACAGAATATAAAGCGCCTGCGTGGCTTCGAACCGACGACCTACAACTCTTAATTCGGGGCCGTTACCACTGAGTCAACACTGCTCTGATTTTATCATACCGGGACACAATAAGATAAAAATCTAATAACCTTACCTAGGTCTATATCTAGTGACAGTGATGGTAGATCCAACAAGCGTAAGCTTATGAAAGATCCTTCCAATAGACAGCAGGTATCGTTTAGTGGGCGCCGCGTTGACTTGCTTGCCGCACTGCGGGGCCACTTTGGAAGGGGGCGGGGCGGCCGTGGAAGGGCAGTGAGACACTATCACTTCGTTTTCATTCACTCCCACTATGAGCTGGAAGCCCTGAAATAAAGAAGTTACAGAATATTAATACAATAAAAGTTCTCTAGACCGGATTTCGGCTGTGGCAGTCAATCTCAACGGGAGATATTATAATGCACAAGCGTGTGCGCAGACTCGGGTGCACTCACTCTCCCTCCCGGCTATCATAGTCCGATGGGACGGCAATCCGACAAGACCGGACGGAGATCAGGCGCAGGACCAACGGCTTAACATGATTTCCGAGGCACGGGGGTGTCACAACACCAACTTCGAAACTCCGGGCTGTTACTGAGGAATTCCTCATTGAAAAACTCAATAACACTGCCCAACCTGGGAATCGAACCCAGGACCCCACGCTCCGCGTACATAGGTACATAATCGCCTGTATTTTCTGAAAGGGTAAGCCGAGGTGCATATAGCCGTGTAACGAGTATAATAAAATTATGATCATTAAATGGGCACAAGATCGGGCCCCAGGCTGCTATTGAAACTTCCTATTAAAAAGCTCAATAAGACTTGCCAGATCCAGGGGATCGAACCCAGAAAATGGTTATAAAAGCGGGTAACCAATTAATGAAGCCACACAAGGCAAGTACACACGAGACACGACGCAAGAGGTTGTAAAATGCAAACTTCATATCTTCTTCTTCGTGTCGCTGGCACGACTTTTCTTAGATTTTGTTGGCCCAAAAGTTCGCTACATTACTTACGAAAGAATGCTGGAACATTTTAAAATATTACACTCAAAATGTATTTTCACACTAACCTGAGCCAATCTTTGGGAGACCAACTCTTTAAAGACTTCCATCGTAGTAAGTGGTTCCTTATAAATGGCTCTGTTCTGTGCAAAGTCGGCGTTGACGTCATCCGGCAGTAGATTGTAGTCGGACACAAGATAATCGTTCTGTAACGAACGCTTGTCTGGGAAATAATCAGTGGTGATCGGCAAACACGCCGGAATCGTCAATGATTTCCAGTCCACACCTGGCAATGGTTTGTATGTGTTATTTTAAGTTTTTATTACCTATATATAGTAGTTACATAATTTTTAGAGGACTTATTGCAAATACTGGCGAAATAGCATCACAGCGCGGTTGTCACTGCCAAACAAATATGAAAATTGCGTTCCTTAAAATAAAGTCGAAAATAAATAAACTGATTCTAATATAAAACGCGCGTCTTAGGTTAGCCCGGACCGCTTTGATACGCTCTCGGGCTGACGAAGTTTATTTATTTTCAACTTTATTTCGACTAACGCAAGTTCGATATTTGTCTTGCAGATGAGCGCTGGCCCTAAGATTCTGGCCAGTGAAAAAAAATGAAGCTCATTCGAGGCAGGCACAGCGCGGGCTGGAAATAGCGACTGGGTAGGTCTTGCCCTTGTATTTTCGACCAATTCTTAACATTTTGGCAATGCTAGTCTTTAGGTCTTCGCAAGCAAGCTAGAGGTGATAATTCTGCATTCACTTAATAAACTGTTTCTTGATAACTACATAGTAATAATTATCTTGAATGAATCTTGCACTACGTATCATTAAAACTTACACAATTTTTATAACTAAATTAGGTTTTTACAAAAAAATCATTCACTTTACCTGCAAGCATACTAAAAGGCTTGTTGTTAATTTTTTCCACAAATTAACTTAAAACTAAACATTTTAATAAGTTATTTACAAAAAAAATCGAGAAGCTGAAATTAATGTTTAGCTTAAATATTATTAAATTAATATGAAAAATGACAGTGAGTTGATACCAAATATGCTAAAATTTATAAGCGTTAATTTCTGATAAACATAATGCATGCAAATGCAGTGACATTGTAATGTTTAACGAGTGCAAATGTGAAATGATTACACTATTACCCAATCGGAGTAAATAGGAGGAACCGGCTAAGGGAGAGTGGCAAATAAAATTCTCTGACTTTTTCCCCGACTGCGCGAGAGCAAAAACAGGGTTATGTTTTTGTCATTCGGCTCTCACAAGTCGCTGATTTTGCTCTTTCATGCATACCTACATACTAATTCGTAGTTGTGCTTTAAACTATAGCGATAGCGTTACAAAAGCTTTTTGATTTGATCTATAACATCGTGTATAATTATCGTACATAAATAATATTTGAAATAACCTAAATAAATAAATATAGATGCATAATTTTTTTTAAAGCGCGTATTTTATATGTATCCCCCGTAGCGCATATAATATAATACTAAATACTAGGTAATTAACCTATTGACCGCCCCAGTCGGATTAATACGACAAATGTGTTCGTGTCCGTGCCGCCTTACGGCTAGACCCAATTGCCTGTCTATCACCAGTTTTGGCATACTGTAGGTAGAAATACCTATATATATCTCTGTAACCTATCTATTATACGTCCCAATAGTCTATACCAGTAGCGATGTGTATGATTATATTATACTGGCAGTTACGATTATACTGGCTACCATCAGTAGCGATCTGTCTTTAACTGAAAACTAACATAGGTTCTCAGTCGTAAAAATACTTTTACGACTGAGAACCTATGTTAGTTTTTTGTTTTTTATGTCATTGCACGACCCTATTCGTCGTAGGTATTTATTTGTCGATTTATGAGCTGGGCGCTGGGAGCACGGCAATTGATATAAAACAAAGCGGTCAATAGGTTAACACATATAATAATGCAGAAACTACTCAATGCAAATCCAATAAATGGAATATCAAACCTATAGCTCGGTTCGCTTCGATCCAATGAGGTTTGAAGAAAATTTTTCAACGCGATGGTATCATGAAACATCAAAAGTGAAGTGAATATTTAGTAAAACAAACAAACATAATTATATCACGATTTCCAAACCAATGCAGAGTGCCAATTATGGATTAATTGAACTCTGTTCCAGATTCCCATTTACATGATTGTTATGGACTTCGATGAAGCTATATCAAATTCATCTTCTAGATAAATAATAGTTATATTTTTCAGTGCCTACTTTTGATTGACAATGGCGACTTTATACTTCTTTATTTGACTCTCGCTTGCATGCGATTAGTGGTCCCATTAATATTTTTTATTAAATTGTTCCTAATTTTGATCGATTCAACGACCAGTGATTTTTTTCCGTGCGAAAGAGGTGCGTTGTTAGTTTAAAAGAAATGAATGATCGTTGAACGTCTTTTGACATGGGCTTAAGAGGGCGCCGACCATATTCGACCGCACAGTGGCGCCCTCATCGTTTTTTAGGTTATTTCTTTTATTTTAGAATGACATGCAGAAAATAAGCACGTTAAGTTGTGCTCCACAAGATTTTACGTTAATACAACAACAAAGTATGTAAGTAAGTTAATAAACAATATTAACGTACAATCTTGTGGAGCATAACTTAACGTGCTTATTTTCTGCATTTTCATTCTAAAATAAAAGAAATAACCTAAAAAACGATGAGGGCGCCACTGTGCGGTCGAATATGCTCGGCGCCCACTTAAGTGGTGGCTACATTAGCCATTAAATAATGTTACATGCAAGAAAAATCTAGAAGAGGAATTTGAAAGTTATTAAATGATCGTGTTTCTGACCTTACAAGAAAAACTACATATTTGAAATGACAGTGGTATTTGGAGAAATAACTTTACTGTAAAAGATACACTAAAGATAGTATGTTTTTTTAGAGATATTTTTATTTACACTAAATAAATGGCGACTGGACTTAAAGTACCTTGTAAATTAAAAATTTACATATTTTAACTTCAATTAATTTAATTTTTGACAGATCTTGATTCTAAAATAACCAGTAGTTAACAATGATCTTAGTCTAGAGGACTGTGTGCTAAAATGTTAATCATTAATGTCCTCACCAATTAGGCAAGTAGGTTACCAAATAGCTTTTCAAAGGTTAAACTCAATATTTACCAACATTATGTAACTTTCTCAGATATTTACTAAATTACTGGCCTTCTATATAAGGTCCCACTAAAATGGATGGACAAACTTTTACAAGTCATTCAGACCACCAAAATAAGGACGATGGTAAAAATATATATAAGAAAAACGCATTAGATATTTACAAGAAAAATAATCAGCTAACGAAAATACACTAATGTGCCGGCAATTTATTATTTTAGGTCAAAACAAATCACTTTAATCAGTGTTTTTTTTGCTTGGATATCTTTGGTTAGACGTACTGAGCGCTGTGTTAAAATTTGTCCATCTATTTTAATGGGACCCCTTATATGAATGGACCAATGCCATACACACACCTTTCACAAACAGTGGGTACAAACCTGTGGTAAGGGCGGGGGTCCACTCCTGCTCGCCCGTAGCACCCCATAGCAACGCTAGCGAAGCATTGTTGGTTGTGGAAGGCGTGCCGGATGCGACACCCAACACTGCTGCTAAGGTTCCCGATGTGCTTAACATACGCTTGCGGCCTATAACGTTTCCTGTAAAACCAAGTCGAGTGTAAACATAGAGGGCACCACTGTCGTTTGCCTTTTTGTATTTTAAAACCAGACAATAAAACTGGTAAATTCATTTAGAAAATGAATGGAAGGAAAGCATTTACATGGAAATTCTTATTTCAACCTTAAAGCACTTAAGACTTAAGCCTGGAACAAAAGTATCATAATTATTTTTGTTCAAGTTACTCATAATTTATGGTTAAAATAAGAAGTATGTTTCAATGTAAACTCTTTCCGTTCACTAATTATACTAAGCAGCTTGCATGTCAATGTGGCATTTACCTATTAGAAGTTATTACAGCAAAATAGCCTGTAAGTAGGTTATATCCCACTTACATACTTTTTTTCAAGTTACAGCCATGTGTGTTTACTGTCTCACACCTGGACAAAGAGCCCCAATATTAAAAAAAAAAGTGAAAATATCAGATTTCGCAATTGCTAGTTGATGTCTGATACATTACTACGCTAAACGTTATTGTAGCGCGTGGCCAAAATCGGAACTAAAGGTCGCCATCTTGTTTTATCAATACAATTCTTGTGACACAATTCCACAAATGTTTACCTCCAAGTCTATGTCATTCAGGCGCCAAAATATGCTCGTAGCACTCTATGTACTTACATATTATAAAAAAGCTAGTTACTCACCATCAACCTGATAAATTGAATGATTAGTGTTAATGATAGACGACGATCCATTTTCCTTGGGTATGTTGCTTTCACAGCGGTGGTCTTCAGTCCTCGACGCGGGTTCCCCTGCAGGCCGCGCTTGGTAGTGATGCTGCTGTATCAGCACACCGGTTGGACCTGATCATAGAAAACAACATTCATACATATTTTAAGCAGCTTTTTCATCTCTATATACTATCAATACTACTAATACTATCAATTGTTAACTCGACAGACGATGACTTACCATTTTTTTTATTCGCGGTGGAAATCCTCATGGACTTCCTCTATCGTGGGGATGACAGAGGGGCATGCCGGACTCTTACCAACTAAAACCACCGCGGTGTTCCACCTCTACCTATGGCCGGGGGTGCGGGATTCGCATAAGCATTCACCGCTCCCAGACGACGACTTACCATACTTTTAGATTTCGTACTGAAGTAAATTCACACTGATAATATGCTTCATTTCGTTTCAGTGAATTCATGTATGAGTTTACTACGGAATTACCGAATTGCTATTTGTATAGGGATGTATTTCCGTTGCAAATGCACGCGTCAAGTAACTCTTAGTCCAATGACGTAAGGTTTCAATTACAATGATTGACGTAAGGTCGTGAAATGCAAAAACTATACTGTGATACTGCTACAGGAGCAACCACAGATCCATGTACAGCCCGATTCAAACTTTTTGGCGGCTCGGAACATGATGCGAGACGCTGCGCAGTAACTAATTCATGTGTCAGCGAGGGCAGGGCTGGGGTACTGCGCAGCGAGTAGCGCACTTCTGAGCCGCCATAAAGTTTGACGCGAACTTATATTCTACTAGTTGCGCCCCGCGGTTTCACTTGCATAAGTGTCGATCCCGTGGGAATATCGGGATAAAAACTATCCTATGTCCCCGGGACTCAAACTATCTCTATACCAAATTTCATCTAAATCAGTTCAGTGGTTTAGGCGTGAAAAGGTAACATACAGACAGACAGAGCTTTCGAATTTATAATATTAAGTATGGATATTCACTTAAATACAATAATAATTAAAATCACAATTTAACCTTTAGGAAATATATGTGTCCAGCGTCGTCTGTTACTGGTCAATTTAACAGTAACGTGCGAAGGGTCGAACGGGTTGATGAGAGCTCGCCCCGTTCTGATAACCGGCTTGTGGGACGAGATTGAGCTGCGGGGTGAAAGTCTGTTGCTTGAGAGAGGCGAATCCGTCGCATCACTATTTGTGTCGTAGGCTCCTTGTTTATCTGTGAATTTTATAAAATAGGTTTTAATTAAATTACTTGAAGAGCAAATAAATTTCAAGAAGATTTTCCTGAACGAAAAAATAATATGCATTAAGTACATGTTTCATAGTAATATGTTTAAATTCAGAAAATTATTAAGTTTAAATGAAATACATATAAACATTTGGACTTTTTAGTATCCGTTTTAGGTTTGATTTATCGACCTTCAGATAACTTTATCTGAAGAATAAATATGGCGATTTGACTTTAATATTTGCTATACAAAAGGTGTCAATGTATACCAATATTATATAGATGTAAAATTTGTTTGTAAGTTTGGAACTAGGGGAACAAAAAATTTCACGCGGACGAAGTCGCGGGCAGAAGCTAGTCTGTAATAATTATGATGATTGAAAAATCGGCCCATAGACGAGATTCACTTCTGCCAAAGTCCTTTAAAAACAAAACAACATCGATAAATACAAAAAAATGTGTTATAGTTTGTTTTTTTATGACTTACTACCACTGGCTAGTATGTCAGCAACAGTGTGATGTATATCTGGATCCGACATCTTCCTATGATGCAGACTGGACGTGGGTGGACTCCTTCGACTAATGCCTTCTAATCCAGCCACTGACGTTTTCTTAGTGCGTGTCACTCTTTGCACACTACAGAAGACACAAATAATGGTTATTTCTGTATAATGTAAAAATATTAATAACAGTATACAGGGTGAATTTTTCAATTGGGTGTGGATGGCCAAATCCGAAACTATGAGGATTAGCGAAAAGTACTCAAAGGAGTCAGGGCTCGATTTTGATGAAAACTAAAACTGCATCATTGGATTTTTGTAAAATCAATATTTCTAGCCAGGAATCGAACCCGTAGATTTAAAAAAAAAAACACTGTATTATTGCACCATTCGATAGGGTCGCTAATAAGGATCGAATTCTGGGAAGTAATGATATTATTGATGATACTATTGTTGATACTATTGTGTCTCGTTCAGTGTCCTTCAATGGGTTAAATGCCGATTATTACGTCATTTTACCCTTACAGTAACTAATCGAATAACGACAAGTCACCCGTATTGACGTATAGTAAATAGAAGTCTCACCACGTGCTATGTGCCAGAGGCAACTGGAAAACCTGAGCGTCATACGCGTCGTAATCGAATATAGAATTGTGCATATATTCATCCTCCTTCAGCAGCTTCCCTTTCCGCTCGTCTTCGTACATTTTCCGTAGCGGCTCTTGACTTTTCCTCGGCGGCAATTTAATTCTAGGAATGAAGTTTGAATATGCAACCTTCTTGTTTGTGGAATAGAATGATAAGTTTATCCAATGTGGCATAGAGTAATCGTCGATAGAGTTGAGATTGTTGTCTTTATTGTGGAATTTGAGCAGTGGTACTGCATGTAAGGGTTGCTCCCCTACGCAGACCAAATCGCTGCCAACGCCGTTGTCTATGATTCGCTGTTTTGTGACGTTGGTTAGTTCTCTGTCGACTTCAAACACGCCGACGCCTGGCGTGATGACCACACTGAGTTGGCCGGTACGATCGAAACATCTGTCCAGATAGTGTTTTTCAAATACTGGAATATAGAAAGAGAATGGCGAATAAGGTATAATACAGCAATACGCTTCAACTTACTACTACCACAAGCATATTATTTAACATGCTATTCTTTATCTCGTAGTCTTGATGTTACGTAAACAGACTAAGGGCTGATTTTACCAAAGTCAGTTATATTTAATCTGTGGAATTAAATTGACGTCTGAAAGTTTTTGTATGGAAAAACTGTAAAAAATTCAAAAATTATTCTTCTTCCAGGTATAAAAGTTTCGTAAAATTCGCCCTAAATGTCCTAGGATGAAAGATATCTGATTTAAATGAATTTGACCCTAATATGCAGTAACTTAAATAACAATAAATTAAGATTTACCATTTAAACTCATATTTAAAACCTCAAGAAAGTTTCCTTGAGCGGCTGTAGAGTTGATTGCTGTTGGAATTTCCAAGTTAGGTCTTTCATGATATTGCAACACGATTTTTTGATAATCAGTGAATAATCGTCTTAATTGTAGTAGAACATTTGACCAGTCTTCATATCTCTCATTTTGAACTGCCACCCTGTACAGAAAATTATGTATGATGCTAAAATAAGTGACAACAATGTAGATTTTACGTTTACACTAAACGTAAAATCCATGAAAGTCTTCCAGCACGCGTAGCATAACCGCCACCGTAGAAACGGGTTTTGTCGACGGAAGAATAGACAAAATGACAGATTGTAGAAATATTTGTACGCACTCTACGCGTCTGCATGGAAATGTGTCATTTTGTCTATTCTTCCGTCAACAAAACGTCGTCATGCTACGCGTGCAGGCGATGATACTGACATGATCAGAAAAAGAGAATTAAAGATTGGTATCTGAAAAAAAATCCGCTCCTAACTTGTTTAAAATCGCTCAATTGCTTTCTATTCTTGATTGACGTATGAGAGGCACAGTTTGGCTAAACAAAAAATATTGAAAAAATTAAATAATAAGTACTTAATATTTTTATATGAATTAGGTATGGCCCATACTAATACTTCAGAGATTCTAAAATCGTAAAATATACCTGTAAAAATCTTCATAAAATCTGCCTCTGTAATCTTTTTGTAAACATTCTTTCATGTGTTGAGGGAATTCTTCCAGAGATTTAGCTTTATAAAATGTTCTTGAGAATAACACTATGGTCACCTCATGATTGCTGCCATTTTTCTATGAAAAAAAAAAGTACTCATTATTAATATTGTCACCATAGTAGTCTTCAGGGCACGTGGCACAGTAGTCTGGAGTACAGTCAGTACAGTCCATTCACAGTTATTTTACCTCTGATTTTGCATCACTGTCAAAATCACAGTGATCTTTATTATCGTGGCAATAAGGTTGCTATTTGGTTGCAGCTGACGTAAAAAACTGTGAAATGACCAAGTAATTTTACCCAGTCGCCTTTTGTTCTATATTTTATCCTTACCTTCCATTTCGCAAAAAGTTCCGCAAGAAATCCGTTAACCGCCTTTTCGAAATACAAGTCACCATGTATATCGAAGTCCCACATTTCAGAAGACATCTGAATGAACAAGTAGACCATGGACGTAGAGGATCTGAACACGATCTTGGTGTCCTCTGTGATGACGCCACAAGCTACTCTGTCGCCCTGGGACCACATCTCGTAGACTTGACATCTTATGGCACCACCACAGTATTCAATCTTCTTGTTTAAGTACACACATGTGCTTACCTAAAAAAATATTAGGTACTTATTTCGTTTTATAAAATTGGTATGAATATATCGACCGTAGCAATTAACATTGTCGGATCTACATTTATGAGGTTTTCATTCTAATGCATTTTAATATTCTAATATTCTAAGACCTAAAATGCATTAGAATGAAAATCGCAAAAATGTAGATACGACAATGTTAATTGCTACGGTCGATATGTACAAATAATAGTCAGACTAAGGTAAAACGGGTAGTTTTACAATTTTATGCAAAAACTTAGCCGATTTTTTAAAACATAATATTATATTCATAGTGAAATGAAATTAACTGGTAAACTTCACTAATCTGACAAGATGAGTATCATTTTGTTTTAGACAAAGTTTTCGAGGCTTTATTGCACTCTGGGTAACACTGCTATAGGCCGACCGCTTAACTGTGACATTTTTGTCACAAGTTGACGAATCACTGAGCTCTCGCCACACGTCACCACACCCCTCCCGCACCGCGCTGCTACCTCAGGCAATGTCTCACTTAAGCGGTTGGCCTATAGTTTTTTTTTATCGGTTCGCCAACACTTTCCCACTGCTGAGCAAAGGCTTTCTCCAAATTCTTCCAGTCATAATTTTCCTGAGCCACCTTGAACCAGCCCTTGTATGTGTCTAGATCGTCTCAGTACCTCTTATCATGTCATAGTACAATTAATAGCATACAAGCAATATTTCTTTACTGTGTATAAAGCAAATGAAATTAAATACCTACCAAGCTGTTCTTCAACCTCCACATTTCTGACCTCCCCATATACTGATCTTTGAATGTGAGCTCCACAGAATCCAGAGCCACTTCTGCCACATTCACAATGTTCACATAAACATCTGCAAATGTTCGCAATTGGAAAGTTGTGGCTATGCTCTGTTCCACACTGATGGTATCTGTGAAAAAACAAGAATTTTAATCACTTTTCAGTTGATCAATCTGATTAGACAAAATGCTATATTACCGTATGCAAAAAACACGCTTTGATGTGGAGTTGCTGACACTAGCCTGTATTACCTAACCTAAATGCTATGTTACTCGTTTTTAAACTCACTACGCTTTTTGCTATAGCAGACATTAACATGCGTGCATGACTACCATAGTTCCTAAAGTAAAAATGAAATGCAAGAATAGTGTGAAAAAAAATGAAATTGAGATAAAGAGAGCTTTCGTCATCTCAATGAATAAAAACTTATATTATAGTTAAAATTAGAATTAGTAAAAATTGCTTTTGCAGTTATATTTCGATCTAGATTTCAGATCTATGGAATTTGTATAAAATTCTGCAGTGGTAAAATCTAGATTTCAAGCATATTAGATTCATTTACCTCTAACATACGAAAATGAGTATTCTTAAAGTAGCTATACTGGCCGACTTTTCTTACCGTCTGGACATAAACTGGGTATAAAAGGTGAACAGAATAGAAGCCTATGCCGCAGAATTTATTCCCTTCTCTAAGTGCGGAAATTATCATTGAATTTGAAGCGTCAATCAACACACACAATGGTCCATTTGAAGGACTAAGTGCGGAAACCAAACATAGAACATAGATAGCGTCAATCAATCCTTTCATTGAAGCCACCGACCGACAATCAAAGGACTCAATGATAAAAAACGAGTTTTTTTATTTTATTTTTTGGGTAAAAAAAAATCTGTTCCATAGGGGTCTACTCCATTCACCTTTTTATACCCTGTTTATAAGGTGAGTTTTCTTGAGTTGACTTTTGTACTGTTAAGTACCCACTACTTAGTCAATCTTATTATTACAATGAGATTTGACAAGTACCTACGCTAAATATACAACAATAGGTAATACAGGCTAAGCAACTCCACGTCAATGCGGATATTTTGCATACGATTTGACATTAAAAACAATTTTAAATTGAGAATAAGCGTTACAATCTCGTTATATTCAACAATATGGGCCAGTTGTGATTAATTGTAGTGTCAATGTTACTATAAAGCAGTAAGTTGATGTTTGACCTCTTTATCTATTATTGATTATTATGAATAACGGAATATAATGGAAGTAGCTGATGAACCTATAGTGTTGTTGAATAAAAGCACTCTTTCTCTATCCTATTTTGCTGTGCATGACAGGGGCTACAAATGTCTTTCCTTTTTTAAGCCTTCAAAATTCATGTAGTGTAATGCAAGAAATATTTAGTCGTACAGTTACTAGTATTTGTTGAAAGCTGGCTAGACATTCATAAACACAAACCCCTTTTTTTACAAAACTATACTTAAAGTTAAGGAATGATTAGCGTCTCTTAACTTTATGCAACATTTATGAATAAACCTCAAAATATTTGCCTTTGATTTTGTCTTATGAAATTTTACCTTACCACATAAATTAATTATGTGGAATGCAAATAATGAATTTAGTACGGAAGAACAAATAGTTTTCAGATACAGCTACTGGTAGGTCACATACCTCTTCCGCGTCCTGGTGCATCCACTTTAGTTACTTGTAATAGCAAGCGTGGGTAATCATTTTCCGGATGATAGATCTCGACAATATCTTTTTCCTTCAGACCAGGGTAGTCTTTTAAGTTAATTATCAAGTCCAGAGCTAGAATATGTAAATGAAAGTCAGTACAACAAAGGAATAAATTAAAAAAATGGAATCATTCAATTTGAGGTAACACAGAAAAAAATGTAGAGAACTAAAAGGATCTTTAACTATAAAATTCTCATAAAGATTATTTAAAAAAAAAATTACTTATTATTACATTACTCATGGAATATTGCAATGGAAAGAAACAACAATATTTAAGAGGATTACAGGACCTAAACGCAAAAAATGCAACTTTTTCAATAAAAGTATTTATGGTCAACTACAGTAAACAAAATCAGAAAAATGTATGATATTCTTCAGGATATATGCTTGGTAAATAGCGTATTGAAAACATTAAACAACTAATTTGATATGATAGAAAAAAATCATGAAGGTCCCTCTTAAAAACTTTATGTACAATAAAAACCATACTAATATACAATCATTCTGATTTTTTTTTCAGATTATTCTGCAAGCAACATTTAATTTTTTAGTCCAAACAATAGATTTTTTGTAAATAGATAATTGCTTCATATTTTGCAATAAATTACCAGGGTTGTGTAATCGCGCTTCTCTTTCTTTTCTATGCAGTCCGACAGTAACCGCGCTTTAGGTCATGTAGTCCCCTTAAGCGAAATATTTATGTTCTGAATATTAAAAATACTTACGACTGAAGCTAGACTGGTGGACAATAAGCTTGAAAGACTTCATTTTTAAAGTCTTATTTGATTACTGGTTACAAAACACTATTGGGATATTTTATTCCATTAAAAATTAATCGGGACGGTGTGCAAAAATAACTATTTATGAAGTCACAATCACAATATCCCAGACCAATTTTTGACATTGACTTGACAGTCAGTTGTGTTTTTTTAATTCGCCCAAAGGTCAGGCTATAGTCTTTCGACCATACCGCCTCATCTTCCGTGTAGAATTTCTTACGTGGTATGTATGCAGTGTTGGGCAAAATTTAGTTTGATTGATGATTGATAACTAAGATTAAATTATTTAATCATGACTAATGAGTAATGACTAAAAAAATTCAATCATGTATGATGATTGAAGATTGATTAGTGTTAGTGTTAGTTATTTAATCATGACTAAATTTCTCATGACTAATTTAATATCTAAAATTACGCCCGCCGGTGCCAAGTTAACACTCACAGAATGTTGATTCGTTATTCACAAGTTATAATAAAAGCTTTTGTCATACTAAAATAAAGCACAATCTTTACAACAGAATCAGTTTAATTTTTTAATTAACATGTAGGCAGTAGCACGTTATACAATTACAACAACAAACTACGGGTTAATTATGTTTAAAATAATTTAAATTGGTTTTCATAACCACATGGTTTTCAAATTGTTCATCAGACAATCTCTGTGATTTTGGTAGACTGGTCATTGTTGCATATGAAAACATCCTTTCTACAGATCCAGAAGATGGCATTGGTGTATTATGCCCCAAAAATATTTTTTTTATTAATGGGTAACGGTGTAAAAGGTCTACATCTTTACTTTCTTCCGAAAAGAAATTCGTCATTAAAATATCAGCTCCATTACCCTTTTTTGCCTTTTATCTACTTTTAACTTTTTACAGTAGTAGCAGTTATAATAAAAAAAATAATCATGTATACAAATACAAAAATGGAAAATGCTATCAATCAACTTATGAGAGTGATGAATAATTTAAATAGCGCGATAGATGTCTTTAGTGAAACAAAAAATGGAGTTAGCCAGCTTAGCATTTTTAGTTTAGTCATCAATCAAAAATAATGATTGAATGACCAATGACTAATTTATTTAGTTATGATTATGATTAACTATTTTAGTCATGATTAAATCAATCATGACTAAGTACATTAGTTGTGACTAAATTAGTCATGACTAATCAATTGATTGAAAAAATTAGTTGATTGACCCAACACTGTATGTATGTACAGACGTCAGCACATCAGCTACTACAATCTGTCCAATTTCTTTAATAGATTTTCAATTTTATCGCTAAAGCATAAGGTTTAAAGTTGATTGGGAAAATTTGACAGTTTCGGGTAGCTTGATGTGATGGAAAAGTGCTTATGGTATGTACAAATAAAGAGATATACAGGAATATTTTTTAAGGAGTGCGCAAAAAAAAATTGGTGGTTCAGTATCAGGGCTCCACTGTACTTCCTCACCCGTTTATTCGAAGCTTCACAATTTTCAACATAATATACAAAAATAACACATTTGTAATGACAACTTAGGATGCAAGAGCGAGCGAAGCGAGCTCGGGACTTGGGGCACCCCGACTCGGACAGGTTAGGTTGGAAGGGGATGGGGATGGGGGTCTGTTCGCTCGCTGCGCTGAGCGCAGCGAGCGAACAGACCCCGCAATCCCCTTCGTGGTTATTTTTTTTTAGACCACATTTTTTTTAAAAGGCCTACTACGCCTTAGCAACTGTTTTGAGGTTAGGTTACAAAAAACATTGGGAATTTTTTTCTCGGCCACTATGGTTTTACAAACTTTGCGGTTTTCAAATTTACACTAAAAAGGGTTTTTTTAGATAGAATATGATTATGATTTTTCACAATTTGCGGTTTTCAAATTACACTAAAAAGGGTCTATTCTATCCAAAAAAAAAAATACCTACTATAAAAATGCGCCGGGTGAGGAAGTACAGTGGTTCCAAATATGGACACTATCTATTCGTAATAATAACAATGGGCGCGCGCGCCGGACGGCACTTGTGGCGGGGTTGGAGCGGGGGAGTCCCAGGCGGCAGAGTGGTGCCCGGGCGGCTACCGGAGTCCCGAACTCCCGACCCCGACACGACAGTCTGCTTATCGCATGCGCTTCGTGACCTCGCGTCCAATCGCTTTCCCGTGCAAACCCCGCGCCGCCGCGCCGCACGAGTGTCGCGTACCTACTGGTCACGATGTCGGACTTTAGTAACCGCGGGTCTTATGAGATGGTGCGAGTGTATTTATTATGTGGTGAAAGTTTACGAGCAGCTCGCAGAATGTATGCGACGGAGGGCGTACCTCGAATGCGAGCCCATGGTATACTTAACCCCGCGGTCCCTAATGAAAGGACTATTTTAGCAGCCAGTCAAAGGCTGCTTAATCACGGTCAGTTCAGGACCTCGAATCACGCACAACGGTCTGGCAGGCAGACCTCGACTGGCGGTCGAAATCGAAGAAACCATTTTCGATTTCTTCGAGCGAGATCCAAAAGCGCACAGCTGATAGGTAGGTACACTCTACAGACGTCACCAGCCCATCAAGCAATACATTTTTAACTTTGTCGATATGAGCGCTGGGAGCGCTTTTGTCTTAAGGTATGATTCCGATCTCGGCAGCACGCAGCAGTGCTGCCGCGGCAGTGCGGTCGCAGCACTACTGGTCCTCATACATTTTCTACGGGTTTATACGTGATTACTAAAGACCGGATTATATGCAACATAAAAAGCTTGAAATATGCATGCAAATATGCATGAAAAATGCTTGAAATATGCACGAAAACTGACAGAATATGCAACATCAAATGACTAATTTTTTTTTTTGTTTTGTATATATTATTCCTTTAGATATAAGTTTATTGTTATTTTAAACTTTTTAGTGCACGAAATATTTTTCTCGCAAACTCGACAATACAAAACAGTTCCGTCGTAAGTAAATGTTTCAGGAAAGTCACTTATCCACGAAGACACACTTTTTTTTTTGGGAGGCATTGTACAATTTGACACAAAAACTTTAACTGCAGATCAATGAGCACGCGCGTCAACAATGAAAGCAATAACATGCATAATAGGTGGGAGGAAGGAGTAGTGCGGTAGGCGAGCGCGACGATCATTTGTCTCTTTAATTTTATTATCGTACCAAAACAAAAGACGCGCGGCTGCTGAGTGCGCTGCGCTCGAAAAATACTGTAAATGCGATAATATGCATCATCACTAGATCTTAGGAAAAATATGCTATTAGCGCTGAAAATGGCTTAAATATGCAAATGCATATGCAAATATGCAAATGCATATTATCCGGTCTCTAGTGATTACATTCCGAGCACGGCAGCAATGCTGCGCGACATTGCTGCGTCAAATTCGGAAAGCGGCTTATGAGTTTATTGACACTGACACTACTGACAGGCAGGCAGTGCAGCGTATTAAAATTTTTGTATGCAGTGCTGAGTGCAGTGAGGCCACAGAACATATATACCCTGACGGGAGTGAGGCAGACCCTACATATTAGTAATCTGTGGGCAGACCGCAGACGTCCATAAGCACTTGAGTGCTGTTGTCAAAGATTGTCACTTGTCAGTGTGTGTTTACGTGTGTGAGACTTTGAGATGAAAAACATTATAACGGTATTTTATAAAATAATCTCTGAGTAACATGGTCCGATTAATAAACCTAATAATCAATAAACTTTAGAAAATTGCAGGAGAGCTACATAATACCAAAATGCATCTATCAGATTTTGAGAATGTTGTTAGCAGTATAGCTGTAATCACAACAATTTTGCAGTTTTTGTCTGGGGTGTAAGTATAAAAGTATAAACGATTTTTTGTATTGTTATTTCTGTGTATAACTTTCAACACCTGTTTCAGCCTCGTGTGTAAACAATATGTCGTTAACCGAACGACTGCTGAGACTTCGTCGCTACCTTTTATTTGCGGAATTATATGGTAAGTACCTAAAGGCAATTAAAATCCAATAAGTCGAGTACATGAATGAAACAATTAACCTCTCTTGTTTGTACTTACAGCTGCTGCCTGTGGTTTCTCTATGGATTAGTTAAACATGATAACATCATAGTTTTAGTGAATACTATAGGCATATCGTTGATGATATCATACACTGCAGTATTCTATATTTACACATTTAAGAAATCAACCGTTTTAAAACAGGTTGTTGGAGCAGTTGCTTTTGTGATATTTATACTATGTTACGCTGTTACAGAGGATGATAAATCAATACTTTTTAACACACTAGGTGAGCATTTGAATTATCTATAGCTATTATAAAGCACTTATATTGTTATCATAAATAATCTTCATTGTAAATTATTGCTTACATTGTTTTGATTTAAATGACCATCATACTAATATTATAAAGGTGAAAGTTTTTGTGTGTGTGTGTGTGTGTGTATATGTTTATATGTTTGTTACTTGTTCACGCTCAAACGGCTGGACCAATTTTATTAAAATTTGGTTTGGAGGTAGCTGACACCCTGGTTTAACATATAGGCTACTTTTTATTCCCACGGGATCTACACTTATGCGGGTGGAACCGCGGGGCGCAGCTAGTGTTTACATATTTACTTGTTACCCTGATCCACCCCGTCGCATCGCATCGCCTGACCGCGCTATTATTTCATTCTCACTTAGCATTCATTCTTACTTATTTTCATTTTCCCAGCTCAAGCCTAGCATGATTTTAAATAGTCTATACCTTTCCTCAAGAACTGGGCTATCAAATCAATTGCAAAAAGATTTTTTCAAATAGAACTGGTACTTCCAGAGATTAGCTCATTCAAACAAACAATCAAACAACTCTTCAGTTTTTTTATTAGTATAGATTTATTTGAATGTGTTTTACTAACTTGTACTGTTTCAAATTTCAGGACTGATGGCTTGTTCCTTTACCATACTAACTATAGCAGCCCCAATGAGCAAACTAATGTATGTTTTAAGAGTGAAGAGCACCGAATGTCTGCCCTTCCCAATGATACTGATGTCCTTCTTTGTGTCTATGTTGTGGTTTCTCTATGGAACCATAAAGGATGACAACTTTTTATGGGTATGTCTCTAAGCCGACCCCAACATAAGGCTATTCAGATTGTTTTTTTTTTTGTCTCTAAACATAATCATTACTCACTGTTTACTTCCACTGCTGATATAATCATTTATTTAAACAATAATAAATTATTACTTTCTTCATTTTGGTCTCTCATCTATCTAATAAAGTAATATTATGACAAATTATAGAAAAAAAAAAAAATGTTTACCAATTTGTAAGTTACTAAACTAACTTACTGCTTCATATTTTTTAGTCATAATCAATCATAATACCTACTTATAAAAGTACAGTTCGCGTCAAATAACTTTGCCGCTTTGAAGTAGGCAACACATCACTGCAAAGTAGTTTAATCATGGGAATAAAACAGCAGCGCGCATGCGCGGCGTTGGAAAGCCTAGCTTCAGAGCGGCAAAGTTATTTGACGCGAACTATAAGTAATTATTCAAATTATTTTTTATTGTTCACAGATGACAAATTTGTTTGGTGCTGCATTGGCTGTTATTCAACTCTCTCTATTTGTTATATACCCAAACAAATCACAGTCACCAAGCTCAATTAAAAATCTTATAGCATGATGAACAAACATTGTGAGTTGTGTGAAAACATGTTTGTTTGAAAACAGACAGTGAGTTCTTATGTCAAATACTTAGTTAAATTTAATTTATTAATGTATGATGTTGACCTGACTTTGAATAATAATCCAGGTCTTCCAAGGGGTTAATGTTTAGGAATTAACAGTACCTGATAAACTACATCTAAAAAATTTGCAAGACAAATCAAGGACTTCTTTTAAAAGTAATTAAAAAATTTTAAACATAGACACAATCACCCCGTACAAGGACCGGGACTAATATTAAAAGAAGTAGGTATCTTAAATAATAATTACTATAAAATAGATCTGATCTCAAGAATTGTATTCATATCTGTATGGCCATGACCTCTGTGCCAGTACCTTGAAACCATCAGTATTATACTTCTACATAAAAAGGTTTTTAGTGTAAACTTCAATTTAGAATCTCAGATGAGATCTCATGTTTTGGAACCTGAAACTCAATGTCCTATGAGGCAAAGTTCAAATTCCATTGCAAACAAAATTTTGTTAGGACCTTTTTGTTCATTCATAAAGTATGATGCTGATCTCCTTTAGATAATTTATAATCTGATTGTTTATGATTGATATTCTGATTTGAAGCATAGTTAAAGGTACAAAATGTGGTATGGTTGTAATATTATAGTAAACCAATCCTGTAATATAAAGTAATTACGACAAATTAAGTTTATTTATATTTTACAAAACAACAAAGAAAAAACAGTTTCAGTAAAACTTTCCAATGCTTACAATGTCTTTTTTGTAAAATGATATTTTAACATTAAATAAAGTTTATGAACTGGTAAATAGTTGTTTATTAAATCACACGCCCATCAGAAATTAGTGATCAATCATTCTATGCTTCTGTCAAAAATAGCATTGTTCAGCTACAAACCGGTAAAAATGAAAAACATTGTTAAGTATGTAATTAAGGAATTTTTGACGCTTTAGAACTTGATAACGTCAGCATGTTTTGTATTGTTACGATCTATATAATCTAATACAATGTTTTTAGGAAAACAGTTACTGTCAAAAACGCACACACAAAATGGACGATCTTGGCTATGCAGTGCACAGTTTCCCCTGTCATTGTAACGAGTCATGCTACGTACCGACAGAACCTTTGAACGTGTATCACTGTATCCATAGTGAACTACTATAACTTCGAATGTTAATACACTCAGCGGCACACGGAAGGCTATGACATGATACGTATTCTCTTGCTGGAGATACTCGTGTGCTCTGATAACAATGGGGTACCATAATAATTCTTTACAGGACGTACAAGGTATTGTTTTGAGAGATTTCTTTTTTTCTTGTACATGTATTGTAACGTACAATAGGCTTGTTTGGACTCTCTCATCATAAATATCGATTTTCGACATGTTATGGCAACTGCACCAATTTTCACTAACACCAGCGTCTGCGCACGTCCGTCGCGGTGAGATCTTTTCAAACAGACTCGTACACTGTGAACATGCCTCCGACTGTATTTCTTCACTTGAATTAATTGATAATTTAAGTATATCTGCTAACGTTATGTAGATGTCAAAAGGCGTTATTAACCGTTCTTGATTCACTTGTAAATTGTAGTATTTACTAGTGTAATACCGTCGAAACTCTAAAGGGGTCCAGAGAAATAACATTGGCAGTCGATCGTCATAGTAAGACTCCATCGGAAGTCTCATTTTACCGTAACTGGTACCCTGGTCACTAAAGAAGATAATAAACGTGTTGTTGAACACGCCAGATTCCTTTAGTTTTTCGAATAAATTTTCAATTTTTGTGTCCAAGAGTTGGGGGGTGTTATTATAAGATGTGTAGGGATTAATCCAAAATATTCCAAAGAAATGATTTGTTTTATAGGAATCAACAAACTTGTGAGCGTATTCAAGCAAATGTGTGGCAGAAGGCTTCTTTTCCGTACACAATATGTCCCTAGAATTGGTCGTTCTTATAAGGAACAATGGTCGCATGTGATGATCTGTAGGACTCCTTTTGAACTCTCTACAGAAGGTTTCTGATAGTATATTGGATTCTCCATGTGCTGTTCTGTAGCCCGCGTCTTTATATTTCTTCCAAATAAAGTAATCTTCACACTTGTATAAATCAGAAGTACAATTCGAGTAGATAGTAGACATTCTCTTGCCAGTCAAGACAGACATTAAGGTTTGAAATGAATTATTTTTAACCTAAAAATAACTTCATGTTAATAAATGTGTCGTATGTTAAAATATACTTAGTAGTTATTATTATTATACTAAGCAGTAGTAGGTCTGTAGGTATCGTAGAGACATAAGAGCCGATGCATAAGACGTCGAGGCGCATTACATGAAACGCGCATCGATAGACGACCGTATAAAATCGCACGTCGTTGTGTGCCATAGGCATTACTGAGTGATACAAAAATAATTATGGAGCTACGACTAGGTTGCGTAGCGGCAAAGCTACGACTCTGTTGCGTAGCGCCTGCGTAGCAAGCGACCCGTTGCGTAGCGACTGCGCGGCGCCCTTATGTGGGTGATTCAACGCGAACGCGATTGCGAAGCGATCCGATGCGGTTAACATCGCGATGCGGCGGGCCGGCGGCGGCGCAACGTGCGCGCGAAGTCGCCGCTTCTGCCGCTGCAGCCATTCAGTACCCTGCGTTTGTCCCGGACGGACGGAAACAATTTTTACTGGAAAATTCATTTTTGAATTAATATCAAATACTCAATATGTACGACGTAGGAGTGCAACTAATCTTTTATACTTAGAAAGATATGGGGAATTTCATAATTTGTACGAAGAATTACGGGTTCAACCCGTAATTCTTAAAATTGTATTTAAAACAATCCGCCGCCGCCGCACCGCAAGAGTTCGCGCGAAAATATCAAACCAACTGATCGCGTCCGCTTCGCTTCGTACCGCATCCACGTGCGGTTGGTCACGTAGTCCATCGCAATAGACTATAGAGTATCATATTTTGTTCCATTCGCGCCGCTTCGCTTTGCAATCGCGTTCGCATTGAATCGCCTACGTAGGACACCGCGGGCTTCCTTGCGTAGCGCATGCGCTACGACCGCGTTGCGTAGCGGCTGTATAGTAAGCGACGGCGTTTCGTAGCGGCTGTGCTACGAATGTGCTGCGTAGCAGATGGATACGGTACGACCGCGTTTCGTAGCTCAGCACGGCGGAGCTTTGAGCCTGTTGCGTAGCAGCTGCGTAGCAAGCGACCCATTGCGTAGCGACTGCGCTACGATCGCGATGCGTAGCGGCTGCGTTACGGTTTCCTTGCGTAGCAGATGCGCTATTGCGTAGCGGATACGCTACTACCGCGTTTCGTAGCTCAGCACGGCGGGCGGAGCTTTGAGCCTGTTGCGTAGCAGCTGCGTAACAAGCGACCCGTTGCGTAGCGACTACGCTACGACCGCGATGCGTAGCGGCTGCGCTACGGCTTCCTTTCGTAGCGGATGCGCTACGACCGCGTTGCGTAGCGGCTGTGTTGTAAGCGACCGCGTTGCGTAGCGGTGGCGCTACTGCCGCGTTTCGTAACTCAGCACGGCGGGCGGCGCTCTCACTCTCACTTCAGTGGTAATAAAACCAGTATAGGTTTGCTGGCTTCTTACAAATCCAATTCCTATACAAACATATTTATTTCAACTAAACATTGTGTCCTTCCTTCTTATTCTATTAAAATTTCGCATTAGGTAGGTTAGGCATAACAAACATTTTTGGCGTCACTTAATATTTTTTTATTTTGTGTTTCATGAACTGATGCCAAATAAAAGTTATTCTTTATTTCTTAATACTTACACAATATTAATAGGTATATATGTATTAAGTAATAACGTTTATTGCCCGTGGTTCGACCGCGTAGTTCTACTAGTAGGACCAAGCAATATTTCAAGAACAGAAATTATAAAAAAATATACTTCTTTATATTATAATAGCTGCGCCCCGCAGTTTCACCCGCATACGTGTCGATCCCGTCCCGTGGGAATATCGGGATAAAAAGTAGCCTATATGTTAATCCAGTGTCCCCTACCTCCATACAAAATTTTATCAAAATTGGTCCAGCCGTTTGAGCGTGAAGTAAAAACACACACACACTCACAAACTTCCACCTTTATAATATTTGTGTGATATGTTTTTTTAAATATAATTTCTGTTCTTGAAATACGATTGCGAACATTCTCTTCTTATCAATAATCTATACTATAATATAATAATATTCTTACCTTTTGATGTGCTTTGAAATCCAACCATTTATGTTTTTTTAGGTATTTAGTAGTATTCGGCATGGTATCAAATACCCTTGTCCTAGACATGCTCTCTATGCCTATCATAAGTACGTTCCACTGCATATACTGGTAATTTGTTTCTGATTGTAAATTATCTTCTTTAATTTTTTTAAGTACAATATAAGCGTCTTTGTAAATTAGTTTTGTCTTGTTTGTACAAGTTACTGTAATAACTTCTTGCTGAAGCAACGCGATTGAATTGTTTGTGAAAACTTCGCATGGGGTGTACCTGAAAGTCATAAATTGCTAGTTAAACTATTACTTTTGTTTACCGACCAACATTTTATGCAAAAAGATTAGCTATCCCGCTAAAATACATTACTACATTATGTCGCGATTCGAGTAGGTAGCGGTACATCATGACTAATCATGAGAGTCTGCTGAAGTGTAGCAATTGGAGCAAAATGTAGTCGTTTTCGACTTAAGGTCAACTTCGGACCTCTGAGTTTAGTTTTCCCGTAAGATCAACATCCATGTTTACAACCAAATTGAAGTTTCGCTTTATTCACCTGTCGACTGCTACAGATAAATGCGAAACAAACTCGGCTCCGCAACAAAATAGCTGACCGCGGAGGTGTAACCGGCTTCCGAGCAGATTAGCGAAGTCACGCGGGAAAGAGATAAAATCATAATCAAATCTGTGCGTTAACAGCCAGTTTCGCGTTTGTTTTGGTAGTCGTACTACGGACAAGTCATATGCGGAGGTCGAACTATTGCAGTTTCGCTGCTATGGTTTCGCGGCGGAGATGTAATACCCGCCTTAGCATATACAAATATAGGTATAGGTACGCAGTTAAAGAATGAAATTGTTAAGCACATTAAAGTTAATTTTTGCTTGCACCTTGTTCGACCTTGTTCTTTTTCCAACTACATATTGCCAACATTTAGAGTGAAAGTGACTGTTCTAAATCTAAAAGGTAGCATGCGCCTGCTTTGTGGAAAGGGTTTGAAAATTGCTCAATATTTTCGCTCATCGACGTTTTGACATTGTAATAGTGCATGACATTAATATCTGATTTAAAATATCATCTTACGATAGCTGATCGTGTTCATGTCCAGGAATTTTAGATTCACTAACAAATTGATAACAGCAAGTTACTCCCCCTCGAGTATATTTGTGCATTCGGAACTTAATTTTATCATCCCCTAAGGTGTCTATGAATATATATCGTACTCCGCACATATCATTTATGTTTGGGGATTGTGTAACTGAACTCTCGTACTTGAAAGTTTTCGCATAATTTGGTATGTAACATCCTGGTGTGTTGATGAGGAAATCTTGAGTTTCTGAAAGAAAATTCGGCTTTTTACGTCTTTTTACACTCGCTAACAAACTACTACTACTAGTTGTAGAACTTACCTTTGATTCTGAAGTCTTCTATCGCTGGAAATCAGGAGCAAATAGATAGAATTTTATTATTATGTTTACCTAAGTGCCAAATTAAAAACATTGTACTTAAATAATTAATTGCAAGGTTCGCAATTGTTTATGACTGTAGTACGTTCATGATTCGTCGTCGAGACGATTATGTAAAGATATATTTTTTCTTTATGTCTGTAGCATACGGGTGGTAGGCGTTTATTTGTTTGCTTCGATCAATAATAGCACGTTTGTATACTTACTATAAATTTTAATAAAAGAAATACAGCTGCGATCGACATTTTTTGTCAACGTGACATTAATTAGTACCTATATGTACATTAGCTGTCATTTAGGTCTAGCAAATTAAAAATCAGAGTTTAGATTGTACGAAGCGAGTCTAAAAGCAAGAGACTTGATGAAATGTATCCGTAAATCATTCATAGAACTTACTGGTATCAATTGGAGTAACAGGCGGCGTCACTTTGTAGCTTATTTTCAGAAAGCAAAAAAAATGGTGATATATTGAGATCCCCAATATTATTAATATAATCAGTATACATAACTCAATTTTTTTTCTCTGAGTAAGCCTTAAAACTCTGTCCTGTATTTGATCAAATTGCAACATTGTCTGAAATAAAAAACGTTTTACTCGCACATACATACATTTCAGTTTCTTAATTCCTATCATATTTCGCGCCTCGGTCTTGTTGAATGATTATTATGCTTCAACTAAGGTTAGTGCTTTATTTCACGTAAAACGCCGACATTAGACAACTTGACCGTTATTCGAAGCATAATGAAAAACCGGCAAAGTGCGAGTCGGACTCGCGCACCGAGGGTTCCGTACAAACTTGTTTAAAATATTTTTATTATATGATGTAACTAAAAATTTACGGTTTTCGCAATTTTTCCTTTATCTGTGCTATAAGACGTTGCTTCGTACCACATTTCAAGATTCTGAGTTCACAGGAAGTACCCTGTAGGTTTTGGTTCCCTTGCGAGTGTCAAAAATTTGCGGCATAAACGGCTGTATCTTTTGATTGCGTTGGCTTAGAAGTTTGATTTTTTCACAGCTTCAAGGGACAGTAGACCTGAGTATGTGACTTAAATTCCAGCTTGATACCTCCACGCGTTTCTGAGAAAAAGGGTCTTGACAGACAGACGGACGGATGGACGGACGGACAACATAGTGTTCCAGGGTTCAGTTTTTTTCTATCGATCTACGGAACCCTAAAAAAATGAGATATGTATTATGTGTAAGTTTTATCATAATTTAGATATTGATACTCATCACGTCAGCGGAGTTTTGCGAACTAATTTAAATTGACCCTGTGTAGGTACTGATTACGGCGACGAGTATACAGGTATAGGTCTTTCTTTTGTGACGGCAGCGATGCGCATCCTTATTATGCTTTGACTTATGGTCAGAAGAACTTGATGGACTGGAACCGTTGGTGCTGAGCTACTACTAGTAAAGGCCTACCGAGTACCGACCGGTTCATCTGGCAAAATCAACGTTATTCCCTTATCTACTTAAAATTAAAAAAAATCTTGTCGGGCAGAGAGGAACAAAAACAACTTCGATTCACTATTGTATCATATTGTAACGGTTGTAAAAATATTTAAAATAACTCACCTGCTAAGCAGCAACCGTCACCGGCAAGGGAAAGAACGCCAATGATCAAGACCGTGGCGCGCGCGCTCACAAGTGTGCTCCCCTGTCTGACCCGGACAGTGGACACCCAGTGACGTCACGAGAGCGAGACAGAGCTATATCGCTAGAAACGCAACCAAAAAGGGCACAGAAAACAAGGTACAGCCTATCTCAATTGTTAAATTATTCTTCGAACGACGATCAAGTGGTTTAATAGCCATATTTTTACTTTATCACCAAGGTGTACCACATGGTCGTAATAATCGTAACCATTAGGCTAAACACACACAGCTGTAATGGGAGCTTCGCTCGGTGCCAATGCTTGGTGAAAAGTTCGACCCGTGGAGTGTAAAAAATTTTACTTCAAAAGAAATTCCTAATCCATTGCTAAATATGGCTGAAAAATTAGTCTGCTTGACAACGTAATTAATGTTGTTGAACTATCAAAATGAAAGGCATTGCAATTGTTAGATACTGTGTTAGATACGTAATTACCCCGCTGCTTATGTATGCGTCCTCCACCTTGTTAACACGCTGAGCGAGCTGCATACGTAACGAGATAATAGGTACCTCGGACGGGGCGTGAACGGGAACGGGACGCGACTGCCTTGTTCAAGACGGGAACGTGTTCTTAATGCATACGTACCGTAACAGTGATTCGGATCTAACGTGCTAGTGTTGTGAAGAAGGAAAGATAGATTTTTCATTTCAAGAATTGGCTTTAATTGCTATTGCTCTAGATGACGAAGTAGTTACGACCGTGAACAAGAAAAGGTACTGTGCATACGTAGCGGAAACACGGACGGGGCGGGGCACGCGCGGGGCGGGACGTGCTAAACATCGTTGGCGACGATATTTTTCCCGCCCCGTCAGTGCCACGTTCCCGTCCCGTCCGTGTCTCCGTGACATATGCGCTTCCATATACATTTTGTATGAAACGATATTTCCAAAATTTCCCGCTCCGTCCCGTCCGTGAAAAAAAAACCCGTCACGTATGCAGCGGCCTTAAATCGCCTATTGACTTAGACTTCTTCTTCTTCTTAGCGTGTCGATAGTAATCTAAATGTACTCAGCCCAGAATTCGGGTACTTGTTTGGCGCCATCACTACCGTCCATCAGTTCCTGTAACGTGCAGCTGACAGGACACGCAGGGCATGATATTAAGTGTCCCATCGTTTGTGGAACAGCACCACATTTACACTCCCAGGCGGAGTCGTCTTTAAATCTCCACCTGAACAGGTTTTGCTTGCTTCGGCCAACCTGGGTCCGAAGTCTGTTTAAAGACTTCCAGGTTACCCAAGGTAACTCATGTCCAGGTGGGAGGTCTTCAGCGAATCACATAGACTTTAGAGAATCACAAGATTACTAATTACCTAATAGCTTCACCAAGCGTCAGTGTGGCCATTATTGGATACTATAATGCGTTGGTTAGCTAGAGCGTCACCTGGACCACATTATAGATTTAAGTTTGCACTGTGTACCAGTTGGCCGTCTTAGCCCAGGTTCGCAGGGGCGATTGTTTGACGCGATGATGTTTTATCGTGCACTGGATTTTACATCTCTCGGTGTTGAGCCGAGCATAGAGCATCCAACAGATTGAATTCCAGTGCGTCAAAAAATACACTGCTGGGTTTTCAACTCTCGGCACTAAGCAGTGCGTTGAAATTTAAAGCGCGATAAAACATCGCCCGTGGGGACTAGGGCTTAAGAAGAAATGCGGTCGGAGAGACTTTTGAAAAAGCCAGTCGTAATTCGAGGTTTAGCTTTCGCCTATTTTCTCCTCCAATATCGGACCAATTTAAAAGATATTTCTTAAACTGAATAAAAAGGATATATACTGTGTCCCTATGTTTTTGTTTTTTCATTAATGGTTGTCTTTGTACACTAGGCCTCTGTTGACAGCGGTTTATAATAATGTATTTTCATCAAAAAGGAAAACATAGGGACATACAAGTAGTTAATATTTATTATTCTGTAAAAAATCATAGCTTTATGATCATTAACCAGAAGGAAAACAGGCGAGAGCGTTTCTATGAAGAAATAACTACCCGCTGTTTTCAGCTTGTTTTGAAAATTTTGAATTTGCGCAAGTCAGATGCAGCGTGTAGCCGGGCCATGGGCACCAAATCAAGTACCTACCTATTTGTGTGGCTTCAGCCTTACGCAGTGTATTTTATTACTGCTTCACTACTGCGTCTAATTGTTTAATTAATTCTCGTTTCCTTACCTACGTGTTTATACGTGTGTACCTACTAGGTGGCAGTATACATCCATTGTTAGGTATATGACTTACCGTGAGTACTGTGAGTAGGTTATAGGTACGTTGAGTAAGATCGCACTCACACACATCACTCACCATCACCGCTGGTATGTGTGCTATGTTCGTTATTTCTCTCTCTGTATACTTCTGTTACATAAAGTATCAAACACGGACACCACTATCGATGGTGTCGTCATAAAAAACCGGTCATGTGATTCTGTACTTTATTGGGAATGCGAGGAGTTTCAGTCATTTTAGTCTAGTAGTCCCAACGGCTAAGGCGCGGGTCGACGAGGGAAGGCCATGCTCGATATCCCTAATGCACCAAATCAACGTAAACCACTCCGTTTTTTCGTGGACTTATCCTCATGAATGGTCCCGTGGTCTGTGGTCTTCTCTGCCCAGAAGTGGCGAATGGCGGTGTGTTATGTCAGACCCCATTATCCTACGGTAAACAACCGTGTAAAGTGTGCAGGCCGGCCCATCACACATCGCATCCATCACTGATCTCGTCACCTAACTGCCGCACTTTCCTTCGGAGTGTTTTAACACAACGCCGAGTGACGGACCCTAGACCGCTGCCCGCACACGTATCAGACAACTTATAACATTCAAATTGAATCGTGCCATACTTAGTTGCTTTGTTTAAGTATACAGGAATTATAAAAACAAACGTTTAAAGCACCTGCAATTTCATTATTTGAAGGAAATGTTTGAAATGATAAATACTATGTTGTCAGAATGAGGAAGTATAATATTAAATACTTATCTACTAACAATAATGAGCTAACAAAATTTTGAATCCCTTTGACAAACGCAGAACAGCCGGTCTCTCCGTTTAAGAGCACACTTACCTAAACCTTGGTAGTAAGAAATAGAGCTGACTGGCCCAACGACATGATACCCATCTTTTCGCAATACCAATGCTTCATAAGTTGCGTTACCAGGTGACATTGTCATTGCCACAACATAAAATATTTTAGTTTTGTCTTCGTCGTAATAGAAATGTATTCTTGTAACGTTTCTTAGAGAAGGCTTCGAACAATGCCAGCATTCTTGTGTTTCAATGTTTATGGTCATTCCTTGAATGTGCCTCACGGCCGCAGCTACGCTTTTCAGTCCTATAGGGTCTTGAATAGTGAGAGGAAACAGTTTGTGGCAAGTACACCACTTTTCGTGAATTGTCACTTCCTTACAGGTGCGATTTCCGCTTATCGGCTTTAACATCGAGTGGCAATTCGGACACCCTTCAGGTGCTGGGTCGCTAGAATTACTGCACAGTGATATTTTCTTTATATCCAAGAGGGTGCTATAAACATCATAAGGCGTTGTCAAGCTGTGCTGGTTCATCACCAAAGCTTTGTATTTGTTACCTTGTTTTCCTTTAAAAAATAACGGAGTCCACATAAATTTCATTGGCAAACGATCGTCGTAGTAGCTTTCCATCATAAGGCGGTTTCTACCGAAACGTAAGCCGTGGGCACTTAAAAGAATTATAAAAGTATTCGACATAATACCCGTGTAAATCAACTGGTTCATAAAGTTTTCTATCATTGCGTCCGCGTCTTGCGGTCGACTTTTCTCATCGCGACTAAATGAGTGTAGCCAAAAAAAGCCAAAAAATGAGTCCATTTTGTAAGTATTAGCAAAGTCTACAGCGTAATCTAACAGCTGTTGACCCGATGTTACTTTTCCAGTACATAATAACTTTTTATTGCGATTTTCATTATTGAGAAAAAATGGTTGCATGTAATGGTCCGTGGGAGCCTTGTGAAAAGCGTAGTCTTTTATAAATGTGTTCCCTAAGTCATCTTCACCATAAGCTGTAGCATAACCAGCGTCCTTGAATGCTTTCCAAATAAAGTGGTAATTACAGTAATCCATAGAGGCAAAACATTCGTTTATTATTGAAGTCATGTTTTTTCCCGTTAGTGCTGCCATTAAATTAGGTAATGTGTCATCTGCGATCTGTTAAGTCGTTATTGTTATGTTTTATAATAAATTCAAATTGGTAAAGTAAGAATAAATCTGATTAATTAAATCGGTGGGTACCTTATTATATCCATGAAAACTAAGCCAACTGTTTTCTGCGAAGTGACGGAGTGTTCTGGGCATTAGTTCCAGGAGGCGAGGTAGAGACATCGATTCCATTCCCAATATTAGTACGTTGTATTTGATTTTACAAGTTTTTGTATCTGGTTTTGAAATTCGAATTTTCCTACTGAAGGCGTACATGTCATTATAGATAATATGTGATGTATTTTCCTTATCAAATTCAGAGCAAATAACATTTACAAAATCGGATTGTAGAGTTATAATGGATTCGTCTCGGAAATCTGTACAGTTACTGAATCTGAAATAGTCATGATAATTAGTTAATTTGTTAGGTAATAGGTAAAACAAACAGTTACATAGGTACATACCTACATACTTTTCATGTTTTTAAGTTAGAAACAATTGTTTTACACAATTCTACTGTAGGTAACTTTTACTTCGTTTAGCTTATAGTACGAGTATATGAACACCAAATCGCTCATATATACAGGTTGAAATTGAAAACATGCGACAAATCGAAATGAGAGATTGTACTCATCATTATGAACAACTTTTACTATGGGACCAAATATGAAAGCGCGAAAAAAAAATCAGCTGTTCCCTACATTTATGTTCGCATAACTCGTCAAAATGTAGGGAACAGTTGATTTTTTTCCCCCATTTCGATTTGTCGCATGTTTTCAATTTCACCCTGTATATTATACGTATATTGTAAGCTTACTTTATATTTTTTATTTAATTAATAGTATCTAAGGGACTCGAGCGTTTGCTTGAAAAACTGGAACACTTCGATAGAGAACATAGACCCAAAACGATCCAATAGAAAGTCGTGGAAAGTTCATTTTTCCAAAGATATTAAAATTAACTTATCTCTTACTGCTTCAAACAGACTTCCTGACTTGTCCGCTTGGTTTGACAAACGATCAAGGCCTTGGCAATTTATAGGTACCTAATAATTAAATATACTACTGAGGTGGTAACCTAGTCGGATTTAACAGTTAACAAGATATAATTGCCGTAATTGAACTGAGAACTGCGGCCGTAAGGTGACCGGACCAATAGGTAAATAGTGACCTACCTACCTGCCACCAGAGGGCACCTACCTACAGAAAACCCTCAATCGGCCACAGGACGGAGAACGTTTGTGAGGAATGGCTTTCCACAGGTAAAAAAAGTCTTGTAAAAATAAAACGTGTGGGGTCGGGGGACCCCCGGCAGGAACGAAGTTTCAAACTGAAAGTCCAAGATGGCGGCTGCAAAAATTTAAAATACATTTGTTTATAATTTTTGCAGCCCCCATCTCGGGTTTTCATTTTGACCACATTATTGGTTTCAGCACCCTCGAAAACCATGACAACAATCTCTCTCTTTCTCTGTCTCTTTCTGTTATACATAATAAAACAGTCGCATGGAGTTGGCGTAAAGCCAATCTTTGTCGTTACGTGACGATTTCTACCAGCAATAAAATTAGGGAGATGATATGTGTATGTAATACTTACAATAATTTATCTCGTTCATGTGGGTTATATAGAGTGTCGACTATAAATTTGTAACAACATTGAATGCGAATATTTTTCTTAGTGAAATTTCCCATCTTTTGTGTTTTTATTCGAGCTATTACTTTATTATCATCATATTTTCGCAAAAATACGGCCCGTTTTCCACAAATATTAATAATATTTCTAGTTCTATTTGGTGAATCCCTTCTGTAATCAATCACAGCTACGGGTATTTTACATCCCGGAGTGTTTATCATTCCAACTAAAATCGTAAATTAATATTAATTATTTTCTGACTGAATAAAGGGCTGGGAGAGCACCGACGGATTTTTCAATCTACAAATAATTTTTATTCGTGGCATAAAATTAATGTCTGACAGATTTTGTATGGAAGAACTGTCAAAAATTAAGAATTATTTCTCGGATAAAATTATCTTGCGTTGGAAAAATTAGCCCTTCAGGAATTATTCTCAAAAATAATTATGACCGCTTCTTTTTTTTATTACTATAGGGGCCTGCTCTTGATCTCCATCACACCTGATGGAAAGCGATGGATGGAGGTCAATGATGGAACGAGTGTGCCCAGAAGACTATTATTGCCGGACTTGTTCCGCTCTTATCCTATTCTTGTTAAGATGACAGGAGTCTTGTCTTAGAACAATGTCGGTGAATACCTACTTTCCTCCTTTTGTTCTTCATCTATAATATTATAATCATTTTCTTCATCATTTTTTTTCAAATCCTTGTATACTACGTCTAAGGGTATGTGCATCATGGGAGTCCCAAAGACCTCATCTAACTCGTGGGGCTCATTACTTTCATGCTTAAAAATTGATAACCAACACAAGTAAGCCACTAGTGCAATAACAGCTGCGGTTACACCAACACCGATTGTAAGTTTTATTTGTCGTATGCTCCATTTCCTTGTTAACTTTCTAAGTCTGGAAGTAAATACCTCAGTTCATTTGATGCGAGCTTTTTTTACGTATGATTTTAACTAAATAGGTAGGTATGTAATAAGTATTATCTGGTTTTTTCTTCAGCGAAAACACTAGGGAAGTGGTGAAGGGAGCGGAGTTTTGGGGGACTGTTTTATGACGTTCGAAAGGTGCTGATTCTCAGCCTAATATGAATAGATGACTTTTGATTTGATTTCTTTGTTTTAATGGATTCAATACAGAACGAAAAAAACAAGAAAAAACACCAACCTTGCTACCGGAGTCAATAATATTTTCAATATTCTTATGAAGAACCCACGCACTTTACTATTCTTACGTTCCATTTTAATGAAACAGGTGTAAACGAAGCAGTCGTAACTGTGGAGTCGCGAAAATGATTGTTGTTCAACCAAGCCGAATGTTTGCTCGCGTAAACCATGTTTGCTCGCGGCGAAGGCGTTTTGTAAATAAGTAAATACTTGCATACCTACTACGACAATAAACATCCTTTACAATGGGTCGTTCTCGCTCGTTTTAATACCCCGTCGTCTTATATTTTGTTTCACTCGTTAACAGCGTTAAAGAACGCGACATTTTTTCCTTTCGTTCACCCCTCGTAGAGTTTACGGACCGTTATTGGTTAAAATTAAGACTCTTGTATCTTTACCAATAATGAAGCAAAGACCTCATAGCTTTGCAGAGCAGCCCCTTCCATATGGAAGTAGCTATCACAGGTAGGTAAAGCTTACCAATCTATTTATATAGGTACCCCGTTTGGCAATAAAAAAGCAACCAATGGTGAGCAAAATGATTCGTTTTTGTTTATAGGGACCGAGCATACGACGAGCCACGGGTATCATCCATCCGGCTTTGTAAGGATATCTGCTTTTTGGCATTCATTTGTGCTGACATTTCGACTGAAGGAATATTTTGTTGAAAATATTTGTTTTTAATCAAACGAAACATTAAAGAGTTATAATGTCCGGACTTTTTCGCAAATGTTCCGGTTCTTTGTCAGGCCGTTTCTAGTTTAGAAATGGTAACCGTAGCCGCGGGATACTGCTGTGAGGAAATCCGCGGTCTTCACTCGCTGTTGTAGTTAGGTTAGGTACTTACATAGCGCCTGTAGTAGAAGTCAGCGGCAGAGTGAATTCAATGGGACAAACTGTCTCTCCCACCAAAACGACGCCCAAAACCTATATTGCTAGCAAACAGCCAAAGCCTTGATGTATACTGCTACTGGTGACGCTAAACTTGTTTCTCAGTTTTGGACTGCCTCAATTTATATTGCCATCGACGCGCTAAGCAGAAGATAGAGTGTAAGGAAAGGATATATTTTTATTTAACACAAGAGAGACCCTCTTTAGTGTTCAATAAACGTAGCATTAGGTAGTCTGTTATACGTTGAGGTAAGAAAACTACATGAAAGCGACATCTAGTGGTCTCTGCGGAACTAAAACTATAACAGCAAGTAAACGGTCAAGTTAGAGTTCATTTAAACTACATTCAGGTGTTTTCCTATAGATGTCGTAACTGGGGGTTAAGTTTGTTTATTTAGGGCTGATTTTTCCAACGCCAGATAACTTTATCGGAGGAATAATTTTGAATTTTTGACAATTCTTCGATACAAAAACTGTCAGACGTCAATTTTATTTCACGAATAAAAATTATCGTTGGATTGAAAAATCCCCGTTGTACCGTATGCACCATTGACCTGCACCATCAATATTAGTACCTATGTTGATCTATGCCATCAATGGTGCAGAGGAGACTAATTTAAAAATATGGTAGGACAATATATACAACGTGTTTTTTTTATATCAATAACTCTAGGGGGTCATTGTACTCATCATTATGAATAACTTTTACTATGGGACCAAACCTGAAATCGCGAAAAAAAATCAGCTGTTCCCTACATTTTGACGAGTTATGCGAACATAAATGTAGGGAACAGCTGATTTTTTTTTCGCGATTTCAGGTTTGGTCCCATAGTAAAAGTGGTTCATAATGATGAGTACAATGATCCCCTAGAGTTATGGGATATCAAAAAAAAAAAACACCTTGTATATTATTATTTGTTCTCATTAGGACTCAAAAAGAAAATAATAGGTAGCATAAGCATAATCAGCTTATAAAATTTCTCCATTGCTGGGACACAGGCCTTCTTTCTTTGAGGAGTGGGCTATTAATCCATCACGCATGCTTACTACGGGTTAGTATATATCACATTTCTTCGAATTTTTAGTTTTAAGACATGTCAGTTTCCTCGCGATGTTTTCCTTCACTGCTTTGAGAGCAGTGATGATGAAATAAATTAGATAGGTAGGAACATAAAGTCAAGTCCTTCCTGGGGTCGAACCCGCGACTACAACATGTAAGTTGGAATTGTTATTGTTACCACTGGGCTATCACTCTCCTGGATAATATGTAGGTATTCAGTTATGGACGTTAGGGCAATACGAAAACTGTAAAAGTACGATGGCACAAGTCATTGTGTCTTTGGAATTCTCATAAAAGGAAAGTTTTAAGTTAAGACAAAAGGTTTCCTAAGAAGATTCACACATAATTTCATAATTTACCTATGTGCTTATCAAATTAGGCAATTTTGTGGGAAAGTAATTTCTACATGAGGCAGAATGGGACTATTCACACATTCTATTGTCATCAAGAGAAATTAAAATAGTTGGTAATATAATAGATACTACCAACATCCATCGGTTTCTTACTAAACTTCAACTATATCCGACGAACCTGCATACTTATCTATTTTGTTGGCTGTATCTATGTTTGATATTTTAGTTTTAGACTTCACTTATTCATATTTTTCTCTTCTTATTTTCACATACGATTGTCTACATTTCTTTTCATTTCTCCTTTCGCAAGTCTGCTGGGAGAAATTAAGCAGTAGGTACCTTTGTACTCAAATTATAATTATGTCGTATCCCTACGTATTTTACTTAATGTATAAATAATAAAATACCAAATTTTATAATGAAATTAATTTAATAAATACATTATCACATTCACACACATAACCACACTATATTACAATAAGTTACACTTGACTGCGCTTAGCCAGGTAAGTTCACACAAAACACAAGAAACTTAAATAAAAATCTTAATTATACGTTTTTAAAGTCTGTGGAATACGAAAATAAGATGCTTGTGCCAAACGAATGACTTTCGTGAAAAAAAAGTTATATTTACAACGATTTTGAGCGGACTCTCGGTAAGCTGCATTCTACGCTTTTCCTGATCTATGTCTAATTCACAAGTTGATAATATTCACGGGCTATCACTCTTCAGTCTTGTTTTATACGTGGCTTAAATATACTTAAATTAGAGTTTTTGTAAACCATATTCATCTGAGCATGAGAATATCAGAAGAAATTGTGACAGAATTGTTTGTTCACCGGTGTCGTGCTTAGGTACTTACTTAAATAGTGAAATATTCTTATATTTACATTTAAGCTTACACATTAAAAAATGAGCCAAAATAAAAGTTCTTTTTTTTAATTTAAAACCTTTTTCAAACTATGCACTGAAAACATTGCACTGAATATTAGTCAAGTTTGATTCCTCATTGTTCTTTTTTGTACCATAAAATGTTTGAATCGACAATTTGAAAATTTTACTTTCGAACCTTTTAAATAATTGAGGCTGAATTTATTAAATGAAAACTAGTCTAATAGTTTTTCCTAAAAACTTCCTATCGTAATTTATCGAAGCACTAATAAGCAGGAATGTTTTACTGTTTACACAAAATATTGAGCATTGAGACCCAGCAATCGGATGTTCAACTATGGAATAAATCGTGTCTAGCGATGCATTTGACGTTCAAGGCTGCGGGGGGGCAGGACACCCTGCAAAAAAAAAAAAGTGAGTTAATTAAGACATTGTTATGCCGTTCGCCGTTGGCCGGCACAACTGCGATGCCGTCCGATGCCGTTTGCCGGATCGTTTGAACACTATTGTCCGCGTAACGGCATTGCTTATCGTGTCGAATCGCTGATATGCAGAAAGCGACGGTCATTCATATTTCTCATGTTTGGTCAAGTGGTCACCTAACAGTTCCTGTCAGAAATCATTATGTTGCGTACTGTGTTTTGGTATTCCAACTGGATTCCGACAATACTGTGCCTACGTCACTATGATTGGTGAAGCTATAGAACAATTTTTTGCATTCCTTTTTGATAGAAGAAATTGCATTGTTATTTTTTAAGTTCACGTTTAATAAGGCGGCCCACTGCTTAATTAGGTATCTATTGTATCTAATATATCCTATAAATGTCCAAACGTGAAAACATGAATAAGTCTCTGTCTACCTAGATTACATATCTTCTCCACAGTAATTAATATTAAACAGCCATTAATTCTAGTCAAAGCCTTAGGTGATAATCCGGTCGGTACCTACCTATAATGTGAATGTTAAACCTGATGATATACTTTGATTGTTATCTGATGTTGTTGCCTTGTAAATAAATGAATAGGTACATTTAGGATTTTTAATCAGTCTGGATTACGTTGGGATCGAGAGTAGACTCGAGTCCTCTGTGAAACATGCAAACCTAGTTGGTTACTAGGCACAACTTACACGATGATAATCATACGAGTTTTATAATGAGAGAAGTTACTTACTGCAGACACTGCAAGCTATTTCATCGCTGTTGTCTCCACAACCATCTCGGCCGGAGCACGCCACAGCAGTACTCCTGCACCGGCCGTTCCCGCAACGGAACGGACAAAAGTCAGCCGCACGCCATCTGAATACATACGGAAAACGTGTCAACTACTACCATAAAGGTCAAATATTTGGACAAACACCGTTACAGGTCGCACGTGGTGTGATTACGAAATGCAATGGCAAATACACCTAACAGCATATAAGGTTTTTGTGGCAACCGCCTCAAGCTTAACACGGCGCCAATACTGTTAAAGCATTTATCAAGAGTCGAAACTTCGAAGCAAAAAGACAAATGTGTCGGTAATAAAACAAAACCATTACGGTGTCTTTATTTAGTAGGTATTGTTGTAAACTATTATAGTTACCGTAAGACTATAAAATCTAATGAAAAGACATATCCATACCTTGACTGTTCGTTGCACAGGTGCGGCGGCTCGTCCGAGGCATCTTTGCAAGATATTATCGCATTGCAGAACTCGTACTCGGGAAGGCACTCCCCTGAACCGCAACGGAATGTGTGACGTGGACACCTGAAGGAAACGAGTTTGTGCCAAAATTAGCAGTGGTGATTATTTTTTTAATTACCAAATTATGTTTGGTTAATGGTTTATTATAAAAGTTCAACGGCGCTAGACTATAATCCCACGGTTTTTTGAGTAACACACGTGCGTTTCCACAGTCGTTTCAGAGATTTTTCTGACTTTTTATAATCAAACTCCTTTGCCATTGATTTAGCTTTCGGTTCGTACCTACGGTGTTTGAGGAAACCAAAATTTTTGAGCAAAACATGACAGACAATGACAAAATTGCTATACTTTCAATAATTGAGGATATTCCACTAATGTTTGACAACATTTTAAATTAAGTAGATTTGAATACTTGCCTACTCTCTTAGGAAAAAAACTGTATTTTATATATTATGTGTTATTTGCTATCAAACTTACCCCTTACGTCGCGTCGTCCGGCAGTTCTTCTCATCCTCTCCGCCCGGACATTGAGGAGTACCGTCACACCTTGACGCCCTGGACACACACGGTGACCCAGGCCCGCCACATCTGAACGAGTTTGTTGGACAACGCTCCCCTGTTAGCTCTGTAAATGATGATCATGTTTTAGAAGACCACAGAGAATGCTAAAAGTACGATGTATGAATGTTGACCAAAATGTACTGAATATCTTGAATGTAACGCATGGCGGTGAAATGCAATGACTATGTCCTATAACCTACTACCCACTTAATCATTTCATTTTATGCAGTCTCTGGTAAAAAACATGGCCTGATTTAAATGAACTATTTAAGTTGGTGCATAATAAAAATGAACTGACCTATTATAAGCCTAGGCACCGTTTCTACAGCCATTGCGTCACGACAAAGTAAAAAAAAATCTCAGATAAAATCTACTTGTATCATTGGTGTGAAGCAACGAGAGAAGGACAAAATCATTTAAAAACTTATTTGTTACCTGGCCAAAACAGGAGAGACATGCTAAATTATCATCATCTTCAGTCTATAGTAGTTCACTGCTGGACATAGGACTCAACAATAGCATGACATATAACTCAGTAGTAAATAAAAAATGACAATATTTCTCGAAGAACCTACCTATAGCCATTTTTTTTTTTTTTTTTTTTTTTATTGCTAAATGGGCGCACTCTTGACCCCGACATTAGTAAGTATGTATTAGTAACCAAATACTATAACGGAAAATGAATAGGATGAAATGAAAATGAGACGAAACAATGAAGATGAAAGATGTGCGCAAAAGATAAAGAGTGCAGTGTGTACGAACCTTTACCAGTACCTTGACATTTTTCATCGGAACCGTCTGGGCAGTCCCTGCGCCCATCGCACACGAAGTACCAACTGATACAAGTCCCTGTTGATCGGCACTGGAATAATAACAATGTTTATGAAAAAGAAATTTAAGTAGGTAATTGAAAAAAAAGTAGGTACTTAGCTAAGAAGGAAAACAGAACTTCAAAATTTTATTTTTAGACATGTCTCTTTCCTGCTTTTTGCATAAATCTTTAGTTATCAATCAGCAAGAATCATAATTTTATTTTATTTTCGCCATTTGAAACTCTTCTACATAAAAAATCTAATTAAGAATCCTGCCGTGTTACATTTTCAACTATCTACTTTAAAAGTTTTCTTTGGAAAGTATAACATTAGTAAAACTGTACGTAAATCCGAACAGTGATGTAGAAGAAATGACAAATAAGTAACATTCAAACACATATACCACGACGTTTCGTCGTAAGCGTTAAGAAAACATAATAAGTACTAACTTGGAACGTGTTTGGCAAGCAGCCTCTATTACGAGCCGAGCAAGCTGAAGTTGAATTTGTTCGGTACGTGCAGTCACATTTCTTATTGAGGCATCGCGTGTAAGGGTCCACTTGTTGGCATTGCGGATCCGTAAGGCACGGCATTCCGAGAGATGCAGGGCCAAGGTCGTAAACTGGTGTATCCGCGCGGATGCGGTGCTTGTCTGGAAATGGTCGTGTCCTTATAATACTTGTTCAATTATTTAAGACAATTTATTGCAATAAAAACATAAAAATATAAAATACCTTTTAGAGACGACTTCTTTTGATGTCCACCCTTATGAGGCTTTACACCAGAATTAACTTGTTCCTTTGACGCACCGCCTTTCTTGTTGTTTTTCTTTTCCACGGAAGGCTGAGTTACAACCCTATAAATTGGCTGGTCATTTGCATGTAAATTAGCCGTCATTTCGTCTACCCTTATCGTTTCATTCGGCTCGCCGTCTTTTCTATTCGAAACGGGTAACCGCTTCGTTGGTTCTACACTCGGCACTTTCATGACAGCCTGCATCAAGGGGCTATCTTCGTCAGTACTAAAGACATCGTTTTTGTTTGAGTACAGAGGTAATTTGCTTGGCTGAATATCGTCAGAACTGATTACAGAGAGCGGGGATCCAAAAGAGTTGACTGAACTTGATGTTAGTTGAACTGTTGGACTAGGTTCTTTGTAGATTGTTGTTCCGTTTGAAGGAGCCACAACTGCATCCATTTCTGCTACCACGGCTTCGGTGGCATATGGCGGAATTTTCTGAGCTACACATTTGTCTCCTACTTGTTTGTAATAGCTGTTACATGCACACCTTCCGAAAAGGTTAAGTATGACAAACTCGCAACGACTCTCCTTGTCCCATAAACGGCAATGTTCGTTGCTGTAGCAGACGTGGCCGGGTGGTGCAGCTGAAATAATGAGATAAAACACGTAAGCACACGTAGCACATGCAGTTTTTAAAGTTTAATGCTAAATTGGCTCACGCCAATTGGTCGTTGAATAAAATACACCTAGGTATTTGTCTACTTCGTGACTGTTGCTGCAGCGAGTGGTTGGTAGCAATTTTCCCGAGGCTAGTCTAACATGCTCTAATAGTCGGAGAGATACAGTTTTAACTTGGATTTGATACTTCGAAATGATCATGTCATTGAAAAGTTTATTGTTGTCGATTACATTAATGTAAATGTTTTAAATTGTTATATTGTTTTCCCATGCCTGCTAAATACATAATGACTTAAATTTAATGAAGTGTCGTGAATGTAAAATCACAAATGGTAATTTGATTGGCTATTATATGTTAATCAGGAACAGTAAAGCGCGGCACGCAACATCGCTAGTTATTTATCGACCTACTCCTATTTCTAAGACTGTGTCGTTGTTTTTCATGAGCCGTTATTATATTATTAGTCCATCCGTATTTTTATTAAATCAATTTCGTTTGAAATAACAAGTGCATTACTACGTCAATCATTCAGTTTTGTATAACTGTTTCTAGTTTCGAGTGGAGTGCGCGAAATGATATCATGATTCGTTGCGCGCAACTTTGATTTGAACTTCTAACCTTTTCGCGAATCGAGATACAGGTCGAGATATTAAATAGTGAAACATATCCCACCTTTCATCGTTGAGAATATATGTTTGATTTGGATATTCATACGGTTAGAGGTAACAAGGTCAAGACTTAAATGTCAGCCTTATTCGTGATCCAGATTCTTTATCTACGTAAATATCTTTATTATGGTATCTTGGCATGTAAAGAATGTATAAAGCTATACTTAGAAGTTCTCACAGTAAGGTTACAATACCTACTCACATTATGTGCGATAATAAGCGCGGTTCACATGAGCAGACGCTGGTGGATTTGACAGAACAATTACTTGCTTAGTTTTCTCACAGAGCTCTTACGATAAATCGCGGAAATAAGGTCTTAACCATTGAGACCAGGGAAGAGATTATGAAGCAACCGCTATCAGATTTTATTGGGCTTTTAAATACCAAATGTGACGTAGCAAGCCTTATGTAGTAAATTACGGTATTTATGTAGTGTGCCAGTTTGTTTGATAGCTGTTACAAAACATACGCCTTCAAACTCGGGCTTTTGTTTAGAAGTGGCACCTAATTAATGTCTCTGCATAATCAGCCTATAATGGTCCCATTGCTGCGGCACAGGCCTCCTATCTTCGCGAAGAAGTGGCAAAAATTCTACCAACCCGCACTGTAGAATTTTTGGTTCTATTAGGACATGCCGCTTCTTCACCATGTTTTCCTTCATCGTCTGCCACTGGCTAAAAGTTTTTTACATTAGTAACAAACAAATGAAGAATAAGCAAAATGAGGTAAGAAAACCAATTAACGAGAATTAGAGACACTTTTTCTATTCTGTTGAGGAATTCGCTACTAATCGTGAAATAGTAATGGAATGAAGGCCGAATTCATGGCATTTGAACCCGTACTTTCCTCGGCCCGCTTCATAGAATTACACGGCTTATTCGTTATGATCCAACACAGACCATGACTAGTAGGTATAATTTTCAATGAGAAATTGGAACATTTGGATGAAATCGAAAGTTGTATCATATTGTTAACTGTTTGAAAAGAATCCCTTGTCATGGCGATTAATTTAAAAAATAAAAGTTTTAATTTCAATAGTTCATATATTTTTTATTTAAGTTCAAAAACGTACCTTAATACATAGTTTTTTAATAAAACTCTTTTACAAATTATTAAAGTTTCAACCTATGAGTGATTGAGAAACCTATTTAAATTTTTCTTAACTCTAAAATCGACGATATAGGTACTCTTAGTTCGTTAAAACTGATTTATCTTCTTCTAATAGTTTCGGATTTTTCCATACGATGCCCTATCTCAATATCAATCAACCTGTATACTATTGTATATGTTCTACTTATGCTTGGTAGCTGCTGAAAATGGGACTTCCCCATAAACCGTTACGGCGATCAATATTAAGGGATGTCTAGATTAATTTAGCGTCACACACCTAATAGGTATCTACGATTCTGTAGGAAAGCCACTCAAGTCAAAGTACAAATTTTAGGTATGTCAGTCAAGACAAGATAGTGACACTTGCTAGAGTTCTCATGGAGTGAGCAGAGTAGTTGTCTGTATCAGTCTCAATGTCTTAGTTTTAAAACTTAATTTTAAAGTTCTAGATATTAATTTCGATGCTCTACCTACTTTATTTAAGATTCTATAAAGTTTTCTGTATCCGAAATCATTGGACAGTTTTAAGCTATAGGTACCTTGTAGCTTTAGTTATATGTAGCTAGATTCCATCACACCCTTAGTAAAAATAGAGTAAATTTTTACATTGAAATTCACACGTCAACGTCTACGTTATTCGACCACGATAAAAAACCCAAATACTAACGAAATATCTTTTAAATTATAGGAACTAAACAATGAAAATATTACTACTACCGGCTAATGACGCCAATGACATCTTTCCTATGAAAAACTAATTGATAGTCGCGCCACGCTCGTTAAGCAGCCATTTAAAAGTGTTACGCTAAAAAAAACAATGTTACGCATTTTTCCTTTTAACGATTCCAAGTGGTTAGAAAAATTAGCATTGGGAAATGAAATTCAATTTATTTGTCGATCGTATCGCCTCGTTCTTTGATGTTTAGTCAGTGGCTCGTAATGGTATTTCCCTGACGACTTATTCCTTGTTCTGGTGGTTCAAAAAACTGCCGTCTGATGTCGGTACTGGTACACGTAGTACTATTAAGTATTTTGTGCTGGTACTAAACACATGACCTATTGCAATAAAAATGGTAGTCGGTAGTAAATGTCGACTGACATCGCGTCAGTCATTCGCTTGCACATGTGAAGCAGCTACCTACGTAGGTATAATAAAAAATGTCGAAATGGAGAGTTTTCTTTTCATTTTTTAAAGCTAGAGGAAAATGGAAATGACAGTCGGATACAAGTCTAATATTTCACGACTTTAAAGCGTCATGATAGTTACTTTGTTAAACCTCCGTTCTACTCCCAAAGTATACTAGTCCCGATATATTATTATCATGAACGTTTTTTTTAGGGAATTTATATGTATAGATACATAGGTACATAATATTTCGATTGTTACTATAACCACAGAATAACTAATAGTACTAACGTACTATAAACTCACAAAAGCTTTTTTTTCATAGGTACAAACAAGTTTACTTACGCGAAAGACAGGTATGTTTTCTGAACTGCAGATGTCCATCGGAGCATCGGCAGACCCCCTCGAGACAGGCACTGTATGCCACCTTCAAGGTACACTGCTCTGAAACCGTGCATTCTGATCCCAATAGTGTAGCTGTAATAATAATAAAGAAATTAACTCCATGAGTTAAACAGTTTAACGGTCCATGTCAGGAAATGGAATATTTTATGACCATTTATATAGATTAATACAGACATTACAATAACTGACAGTTGGTAACTCATTGTAAAAGCGGAAAAGTATAAAAGTCGACATATCTCATGAACAGATAACAATTTTACGTCACGACTCGGTTACAGCACTATTGTGAAAAGTTATATACTTTACTTTCTACAAAAATGAACAAAAAACTTGAAAAATTCAGTTTTTGAAAGACACAATAAGTGTATTGTGAATGTTGCAATCACCAACCAGACCATGATTTACTTACATATTATTATTTCAACAATCACATCAATTCGAATTTGATGCAAAAAACGTTACCGGATTCAGACTGAAAAAACGGAATGCTATAACTAGACTGAAGGAGCGTTACACTTTGCTATGAATCTAAACGACAGTCATAGATACATTGATCTTAAGAAAAGGCAATCCAATATGTAGGTGGCAGGGACGTTTGCAAACTGTAACTATGGATCCAGTACCCTCCTACGCTGAAATATGTAGTCGGTTACCAAAAAAAAAAAAAAAAATCGGCTGCTTCATAGAAAAGTGCCATACCTATGCGGTCAAGATGTATGGAACAGCGATAAAAAAAAAAACTAAATATTTCAACACAGGGGGTCTAGAATCATGTGCTAAATAATAGGTTGGCAAGATAACAGTACCGTGACTGACTGATAAGACAACTACCTAAACTGCTAAAGACGCTAACATGAAATTCATTCATAAATTTTGCAAGACTGCAGCTAGAGCGCAGTAAGAAAATATCTTCACGGCTCAGCTTTGCCAGCCTCTGGGTACAACAGAGAAAATTATTCAAGTTAGTATGGCGAAATCAACTAGGTAGATACTTAGTTTGCATCCGAAACGCATATTTATTGGACAAAGGCCGAAAGGCATATGAAGACTAACTTATTTGAATACCGTTCCCAGAATACAAGAATAGATATAATTAGCTATTCAATTCTAAATCTGTCAATCATTAAGCTACAATTTACAATACGTTTTAATGGTTACACCTCTAGTTCTAGTTGTCTCTTCTACGTGTCCTAGTCTCTATGGTGACAGTGCACTGAGTGACGGGTTCACGACCCGAAGGCGTGTGCGACCCTATTTGATTTCAAGTTCACCGTTGTTGGTCCGTTTATACGGGTACGGGTGTGGCCGACAATTTGCATCCAATGTATGTACATACACTTACGTTACTACGTCATAAACAATACTAGTATTAAGGCCATCCTGAGTATTCGTTGGCACTTTTAAAATGATATGTTTGTATTTAGATTCACAAAATGATAAAGCAGGATTTCGTTCGTGGAAACATGTTTATGCATAACACGACTTTCGAACGTTTAAACGATAAATAATAGAGTCACACCGAAACGGTTGGTATGCGAGCGGCAGTTTACAAGAATATCAGAAGTAAGTAGCTGCGAATAACACCTTAGAATTAACATGAGAGATTTATTAACTACGTACAGCCGCATTCATCAGTCGCAAGTTCAGATCAATATCTCCATTAATGATACCATTGGCTCCATTCATAGATTAATACGGGAAATCTGTTAGATAAACATTTGCATTTTTTTGGACGCTAGATATTTTTTTCATGTCCAAACATCATTTCACTTTGTCCGTTATTAATTAACTCAGACGTTTCGCCCAATTAAAATGAGGGTAAACAAATGTATTTTAGCGCCAAAACTAATGAATAAACATACGTACCACCAATTTAATTAAAAGCCAGTTATAATTATAGTTGTGGTAAATCATTAAACGTATTTACACGCGTTTGCTTTTAGCGCGTACGTGAACCGACATCTCTGAATGGCTCTCATCCTGCTACAATTATAATTCTTTTATATTTCTCGCGATAACCATCTACGACGTCTGACACATTAATCTCAAAACGAAGACCACAAAGAATACTTACATTTATTAGATTTGGCACGCTGCTGACAACCGTGAAAAGAGTGTACATGTGCGTGACTTTTCGATTTCCAATTCGAAGATTATAATCTTGTTATACAAAGTCAAGGTCGATTCGATACGTGTAATGAGTGAATCAAACGATGTCATTAGCTGTCTTTCATTCATTCGGTATTTCACATCCGAAATTCACACAGACGGATCTTTCCAGTTGAGTACCAGTGAGAAGGCGACAGGCGGATAGATTCGAGCCTTTTATAGGAGCTTAGTCTATCTTTATAACGGTTGTCCAGTCATAGGCGCCCTAAATCACCTTCTTTGTATATTGTACGGGAACAGTTACAGATAGTCGCAATTACACTTCATGTGAGTCTAGCAATATGTGTACCTGTTGCAAATCATATGGGGCACAGATATATGGTCTATCTATGTCTGTGATATGGGAACTATGAAAGCAGGTAGATGTAGTTCATCCACAATCGGTCCGTCCAAATTGAATGAATCTCAGAAGACAACAACTAATAGCAGTAAGGCCCATTTTTCTTGTCGTGAAAAATTATGATTTTTTCGCCGTGTGTAGGCACAGTCGTCAGCGTTGTATGGATCACTATGGAAGCTTGTTGACGTTGACACGTTTTTTATACAGTGCGGTTTATACTCCTGCCATACCGTAAAGTAACCGTGCCGTGTACAAAGGGCCTTACACTGTAACGTGTTATAATTTGTAAACAAATGAAAGCAGCTTTTGGAACATAACAATGATATTTTGACGAACAATGCAAAAAGAAAAATCTGAGCAACAAACAATGAAAAAGCCAAGACAATAAAATTACGGAGAAATTACGTTGATTTGGTTTATTGGTTTGAGATACAGATATTGTCTTGATATACGAACCAGCAGGCTTAAGCCGATGCTTTTTGAAGCTACAAGGATAGGTTTGTCAAAACCGCGTGTAATCCCTAGAGTCAACCAATTATGACGTAGTAAAGCGTTCATTATTTTCAATAATCGAACGCAGTAGTCAGTAACAAAAACTACAGTGATAAAACTACATAACGCCAAAAACCAATTGCAGAGATATGTTTGAATTATGATACTACTTACATCGTAAGAAACTGCACGCTTGTTAACTATACATAACTGGGTTAATGGATGCAAAATGGGCATTTGTACTGCACAGAAAAACTGTGTGTCATGCTTACATGCTTTGACCTGGTCCCCAGGCACGTCTTAGTACGTGCCTCCATATTTTTTGTGTTCAAGCGGCGTACCTACCTATAAGGTGACAAAATTGCTTTGAGACATAATATGCAACTACCTTTGGGGTATATCAACGGAAATCCGGTTGTTTTACTGTCATGTAGTTTTCCAAAACAACCCGAATTTTTTGTGCGTAAGTGAACAAATTATTCTAAGAAAGCGATTTCTAAAAGTTCGTTTCACATCACTTTTTAACCAAGTTAATTGAATCTTTGCTACTTTAACATCTTAAAAATCGCTGGTGAATACACAGATTAATACACTGTGACTTCTTGTAAAAACAAGGTGTCATATTTTCCACTATAATGCCGTAAACGCGTGACATGCGGAAAAAAAACGGTTTGATAACGCTTTCTAAATAATGTGTCCTAAGAAAGTAAGCTTTCCCCAACATAATGTGTAATACATACTTACATTACTATAAACATAAATGTTTTTGTGTTTGTCTTCAACTTAAAAGCAATAAACACCAATTGTGTCTGCATACCGTTACGAGTATTACAGAGAATCCACTAATCGTTGGCGTATCTGATGTCTTCTGCATTCGTAATGGTATTTCTTTACCCATGAGCTTTTGTTTCTGTACGTTCTAGATAGCTATTGTTGGTAAATGGTATTTTAGGCCTTATTTCAGTAGCTACTTAGTCTTTTTTTTTTTGGATGCCTCAAGAACGTGAAGAAAATCACGTCAACCGTGGTTGACGTTAAGTAGTGTACCTACCTACTTCTGCCAACACAGGTAGTCCTGACAGGAGACCTGGGTGCAAATATTTATAGGTTGAACTATTCAAGAGATCACGCGGAAGAAACAGCAATCATAGTTTCAGAACTAACGGACTCGTATAGTAGTAAATAAATAAAATGGATAAGAGTCCCTACATTTCATACCCTCGAAGGATAGCGGGACCAATTTACGGCTGGCAAACCGGACGATAAGTCAGTCGAAGCTTGCCGACGGGGCCGCTCTCGTAATCATCAACAAGTTTATTTAAATTGGTACCTACCGCAAATAAACGAGATGGACATATTCACGTTGCGTCCATGCACTCAGCTTTAGACGACAAGGATTTATTGGCGTCATATTATTACCATTAAACTACGAACGCTGATGAGAACGTTTTGCTAATATATTCCTTTTTGTCTGGAACATTTTGCTAATGGGCAATCAATACGTTGTTTGGTATTATAAAGAAACTGCTTTCCCAGAAGTAGGTAATGGGGCTAGCAAAAAATAATAAATCCGTAGATTTCATTTGTTTCTTTCTCTCTATATATGGATTTTTATTGCCAAATGCCAGGTGGTGTGAAATTGGAACCGAATGTTTTCGAAACAGTTGCACATCTTCTCCTTCCTACGAAAGAGGTTTTAGTCCTACATTTTTTGACACATGGTTTGAAATTGGAACCCAATATCTTCGAAACAGTTGCACATCTACTCCTTTCCTTCCCACGGTAGAGGTTGGAGTCCTATTAGTTTTCCTCTAAGTGGGGTTAGACAGAGGTGTACCATATTACACCTGTAGGTGTGGTGTTTCGACCGTTATAGGTACTCTGATTTGGATAAAAGTATCAGAGATCACAAAACCAATACTGTAGGATCCGTAGCCTGCACTCAGTTTCTGCAGATCTAAAGTTACTACTATAATATTCTGGCGCACAGCCGCGGTCCTATTTTTGGAGAGCGTTCGATACAAACGATATTGGCACAGTTGGAGGTAGTATTGTCGTACATTATGGATTTTTATCACCAAGAGCTTCGGGATCTACCTAGAACAATTCTGTTAATACTTAATTCTGTTTCGTCTGACCCCTTTCTGGATAAAATGAGCACAAGAAGAATATAAAGACACTAGCTTCAGCCCGCGACTTCGTTCGCGTGAAACTTCTTGTTTCCCCCGAGCCACCCCGTCGTATCGCATCACCCGCCCGCGCTATCACTTAACTTTTTGACTTTTTTTTCTTTTTGCTCGGCTCCTTAGGGTCATAGCGTAATGTTAAATAGCCTATAGCCTTCCTCAAAAATTGGGCTATCAAATGCAATAAGATTTTTTCAAATCCGACTGGTAGTTCCAGAGATTACCCCCTACATATAAACTTACCAACAAGTTTTACCTCTTTATAGTATTAGTATAGACAAGCAACGCCAGATATGGCCAGAAAGCGAACTGATAGAGATGTATGTAAGAAGACTGAAAAACCCTTGAAGCAATTAAATTGATTTGATTTGAAGACTTGCTGCGCCGATCCCAAAAATTTAAATAAGGACCTGGACAGGAGGTGATGAGACAAAAGTTCCCAGCAGGCAACAATTCACAATACAGCCTTATTACAAAACAAGGATTATCTTTAGAACCACATTCAAACCATCGAGTCACTTAGACAAAATCCGACAAAATTTGTTATTTTAGTTAATTAGTAGGTACTCTACCTACTAATTACAAAGACTCACGTCAAACACGAATTTTGTATTAAGAACTTTACCGTGCTCTGAATAAAATTTTAAATACAATAGCGAGCTCAAAGGTTTGGGCTTGGACTAAAGTAAACTTTAAACCTTTCTTTGATATTCAGCGACCCCTTTAATTAGGTATCATCGAAATTACAATCGCAGATAAGTTTAAAAATATATTTTGTCTTCTTATTTATCTCCCATAAATAGTAAATCACTCTGAGATAAAATAAAAAAGCGAATAGCGTGAAAACAGACAATTTATCATCGTGAACAATGTTGTGAGTGACCAGCCATTGAATTATTTTAATTTAACGACTATGTAAACACTGCAGTATAAATTAAGGCAGGGTATACACACTGCTATTTAGATAATGAGTACTGCTTTTTGCAGTCTCAGTATCTTATAAGGAAAATTGGTAAGAGCTCAACACGGGTTCAACACTAGCTCAATTATTTCCAGCTGACAGATGGACAGTCGGGCTATATCTATGTCTCTATCAAACGGTTTATATTTCTGCGTTGTGTAGATGATTGCTCACGCTTGGCACACTGACCACGAGGAAGTTTGAGATGACAAGCTGACGGCTCGCATCTAAACCGACACACGGTTACCCCCTTTCCAATGTTCAATGTCTTCCTATAATGATTTCCTGGTTTTGTTGATTTTAATATGACTTCCCTTCTTCATTCTGCTCTATGCATTTATATTTACATACTACATATGTTTACCTATACACCGACTATCATCATCCGCCTAGCCTGTTCCCAACTATGTTGGGGTCTAACCGGATGCAGCTGAATACCAGTTTATACACCGACCAATAAGACATAATCAGCCTATAATTTTCCCACTGCTGGGACACAGGCCTCCTCTCTGTAAGAGGGAGTGGGCCCTAATCCACCACGCGAGCTCAGTGCGGGTTGGTGAATGTCACAAGTCTTCGAATTTTTTATTCTAGGTCATGCCGGTTTCCTCACGATGTTTTCCTTCACCGTTTTGAGAGCAATGGTGATAAGAAATTAAAACAGAAGAAGAACTAGCACGGAATTTTGGGGTGGAGCTCAGGGGATCAGGAGGCTCAAAATAATTTATACAATGTAAAGTGCCTGATTGGGTTCGAACACACGACCACACATCAAACAAACACTCGTAAGTCGCGGCCGTTACCACTGGGCCTCCACTGTTCCCCGCCAATAAACACCAATTAGTAGTTAAACAATTTACTACTATTGTATACTTACATCTAAGTAAATGAATAAAACGGCGTATTTTACGACATCGCTAAATAATTCTCTGACGCATTGTTCCTCACGAGACGCGGCCACTTGAAAGTCTACTTATAAGGCCAAAGCAATAAAATTAAGTAAATAATTCCATTTATTTCACACACGCATTACACTCCAAGAAAGGACAAGATGGAATATTATGATTATTGATTACGCTGTTAGTATGGCCGTCGAGCTAGCGGGCCCTGTGTTCAATCCTAGTTTGAAATGCCGTATGCCGCCTGACTGGACCCGGTCCGTAAAGTATGTTGCTTAACGCATCCGTGAGTGGTTCCTCTTTATAACATTCATCTTAACCTGGACACGCAAATTAAACAAAGCTAATAAAAACGCCGTTATATCAGTCAAGGTATCGCAGAACCCATAAAAGGGAATTCGGCTCAGTGGTCCTTATTCGAAGTAATACGCTACATAATCGGCGAACGAAACCGTTCGAAGTTGTAATCCATATGGTCCAGTTGCCCGATTTGGTCCCATACCTTTGTGCCGAAGAAAGTGAGACGAGCGTGGGACTATAGGATTATCGCAATAAAAGATCTCCGATATTGTACGATAGCACTGAGTACGCCTCGTTTACAATCGGTCTGAATCCGTAACGTGGAACCCTTCTTTAGGCGAACCGAAATTGGATACTTCTAGTTAGATAGAGATTATGGGGTTTAACCATACATTTTTGACGTTTAAACGTCTTTATAAATAAACCCCGCAGTCTAGACAAAATAGAATTACATTAACATTATGAATTTAATATTCATAATAATTATTAATAACATTCTATTTTTTTATAAACGTTTTTTGCCACCGTTGAAGTGCTAAGATGATGATCTCTGACAATTATTATAATGGTTATACGAATTGCAGTGAAAGCAAGGTGTGAATGGGAAGTGGTATATTGTTCGACAGTTTTCCAGTCACTCGTTTCACTATTATAATAATGACACAATGAAATGAACGTGAATAAAGAACCAAGTTTACCTTTACCGTGATTGACGATGTCGGTAAACAGCCGGTATATTTTGTTAAAATCTCACCGTGATAACTTAGATGAAGTAATCTGTCATTCCACCTGATGCTAGAGATTGACACTATGACAGCTCACTTCAAACTCACTTCACCTAAGCTTTGACGGCGAGATTTGTACAGAATAGATCGGTAGAATGACACAACATTCATAAATGACGAATGGAAAGCGAAATTGATTTTCGGTACTTAACACAAAATATAATGTTGATGTCCTATAATGAAAACTACCGCCATTACTCGATGGCTATTGATCATCCAAGTGAAAGTAATTTGTTAGTCTCACCACGGAGTCAACCACACGAGAGTGATTAGGTAAGGCATTGCCAATGAGAGGTGAAAACCGCGATCCGAAGAGCGTCAATTACGCACTGTGCGTGCAAGGAAAAAGGATATAAAATGGAGTTCGTATGCAGGCACTATAGAATAAATTCTTAGCTCGTATTTTCCGATCATTATAGAAAATTACTGGTTGAATTTTGATAAAACTTTCACTAGCTTGGAAAGTTTTCTAAGAAAATTATTGCTGTATTAAACTTACGTGTGGGAAGCTACTGGCAGGCTAGCTACAGATACCTATATTCAAGCAAAAACCATGGTTTAAAAATAAAAGTGTTAGATACTTACATTCAAGGCAGGTAGAGTTGTCAACTCGGGCGTAGTACGGTTGACAAGCGCACACGCCTCTCTCGCATTGCGAGTTAGTGACACCACTACAGTCGCTTTTGGCCCGACAACGAGCACCCAAGTACGATGCTCTGTTATCTGCCTGTACTATCTGAAACAGAAATATATCTTTGAATTATTTATTCTCATACGTGGAAAGATGAAAAGGTCCATGATCCTAGTAACAGAAAAAAGTTTCAGATGCGATGCGGATCATCTCAAATCGCCGGTATCTAACTACTCTAGCTAGATAAGTATCATCGCGGACTTTGGTTGTGGACCCCTTTTCAACCCTTTTACCAATGGTGGTTTTTAATAAGGGTGAAAAGTGTACAACCAACGTTGTCCGCGGTTGTACTGTAGAGGCCGGCTCTAAAGCAAGGCTGGCTGGAAAGCCACACCTCTACAAGACTGGCTGGTTATATTTTAAAGTATGTTCCATTCGATATTTCAAGCGAGTGTCAAATATTCTGCTGGTGTTTTTTCTATTTAGTTTAAAACTTGCTATTGTAAGACGTGGATCTTAAGCAATAAATGCTGTGCAAAGCTTTTAACGTGTCTTAATTATTTGTCGTCAGCGCCTCTGCAGCTACGACCCCCGTAGCGTATGTCGCACCTAGGCCACGGGGGGATTAAATCAAAATCCTTTTTATAGTTGATAGGATTATATTTTAGGAGTCTTTTTTCATATTATAATAATTAAATCCTTAAATATTAGACGTCAAACCTATGACTCTCATGTGACATCTGTTTGAATGTTCGAAAGGAACTTAATACAAATATGTATAACCAGCGGCCTAACCCGCAAGGAGGTCAGTACCTATCCCTCAAAGAAGTCTCTACACCAGCTACGCCCACCTTAGAATAAAAGTATGGGCATAGCCTGAGACTTTTATTCACACCATTCGAATATCCAAACTCTACCTAGTTTGGATATTCAAATGTACAAAAATATTCGATAAAAAAGAAAAGCATCAGTTCAAAAGTATTCGAATGTAAAAGTGTACAACCAACGTTGTCCGCGGTTGTACTTACACCGGGTCCTAATGTTTTGGGTTTCATTTTTATATACCGTCCAATATCACAAAAATAGGAAGATATCACCAGTTCAATATAACCACTACATAAAAGATGTTTACACCTAACCACTAAAGACATTCTTCCACTAAGTACGAGTATAATGAAAAATTATACCCAGTCGTAAAAAGTTACGGCCTGTCGACGAACACAGCTTTTACAACTATTATATTTCCCCGCGAATTTGCTTTGCATTTACATACCAAGGGAACGTACCCCTCGCTATGATTTACAATGATCGTAACAACGCAAGCGTATTAATCACGTCAGGCGTAGGTACGCTACGTTTCCAAGAATGCTCCTCACACACAACTTGCAAAGTATTTCGTGGTTTTGTGCTATTTTTTAATTTCACGCTGGATATTTTTACTTGTTCCAAGGGCAACGTTCTTGTGTAAACTTACACGTCGACCTTGGCAAAGAAACATCCTTCATAGCAGCACGTATGCGCTAAAGCGTGAAGAAACGAATGCGTTTTAGGAGCGGATTACGATTCGTTCCACTTGGTTCGTGTTTGTGTATTATGTCATTGTTGCAAATTGCTATGACATTCCTAGTTGTAACATTGTCTTCGCTTATATGAGGATGTCCGCTCCGCCTACGACGGTCATACATCACCCAAGATATATTTCTGACAAGGAATAATTACGTATTCCATTTACTAACTTTAAAGGAGTTATTTTTGTTCTAGCTCTAGCTATTCTAGTTCTTACTACGATTAAGTAGATGCTCAAAATGACATCCCTGTTAAAAAAACTCAATATGTCAGTAAGTAAACGTTGCGATGTAATATCGATCGATATTAAAATTTTATGAAACGTTTCGAAATCGTTGCATTACTTATTCAGGCTTCGGAACATGAAATTATACAGAAAGCAGGAAGGGTCGGTCCTACACTTCTACGTCAGTATTTAGATACCTAACATACTACATAATTCATGAGAAAAACGTTTTGTGAAGCTATCTCACAGGGTCTCACAGGGATATGAAAAACGATTCACTTTGTACACAGATTAGGAATGTTTGATAGCAACAAATCACGTACGATTGCTTGCGGAGTAGTGCCTTCGTTTCCTGTTGGCTGTTAATAATTGTAGGAGTCTCGTTAGAAATAAAGTAATTATTGTCTTCTTTCTTTTCTAACGGACACATTGTATTCTCTATAGTGCAGTGATTTAGTGACCCAATTCCTATGGAGCCAAATTTGAGTTAACCAGTTTTTTGTTTACGAAAGCATTGTTAGAATCTAAACGAGCTCACGCAAAAACGCGTCCGTTACCGTACCCTATCATGCGGATTGCGGTTGCTTCGATTGTATGTAATGTTAACAATTATCCTACGAAACTTATTTAGCCGTATGATTTGGTTTCACCGCGTCGCTGGCGCGTAAATGACCCGAGCACGAACCCAGCTCTCTCATCAATTTCCGAGTAAATCACTAACCACCCATCAGTCTGTACTTAATTCAATATATCTACAGTTCGTGCAACTAGTGAGTTCATAATTTCGGTTTTGCCATTATGAAGTAAACTCATTGTATTACGGAAGTCTAAAAACGGTAATGATCTAGAAACTTACCTTTCTAATGCTAAAAAGTTATTGGTGTAAAGTAAATAGGTAACTCGTTTATCTGCGAATATAGCAACACTAACGAGTCGTCAAGTGTCACGATTAGAATCAGGTGAAAGATAACTTTCATTCCTTTGATGGCTGTAATGACGTTTGAATAGCATTTGATCACTCTTTTAACACTCCATTAATAATAATGACATTATAATAAAATGAATTTCTCTGTTATCCACTTAATGCTATTCAACTTAGCAAAGTTTTCTCTAAAGTATAAACGCAAGGCTGTTGTAGCGATCTGTATCGGTCCATTACCGTCGTTACCATGACGTGTAATTGCATTACGTGACATAACAGCGCATAATTAATCGGTTTAATTACCCACCCTTCTACTGAGATTTTTATCTGCAAACCAAATGAAATGTGAGTGTGTTTTTAATGGAGTAAATCGACGTAATCACGGCGTTCATGAGAGCGTAACGCTATACTACGATTATAACTATGTGCTAGAAGGTGGCACTTACTGAGACCTCATGATACCTAAACATGCTCCGTTTTTACGGCAATTATCCGCATATGACAATTATGATGACGACGTTGAACTCGCTAAGAAGGTAACTGTATTACCTTGAGAAAGCCTGTAGGAAAGCAATTCACACATCGGGACATGACAAGAATATAGTGAGGAACGTTGGTAATAAATATATAAGCTTTTACGGACCTTCACCGCAAATGTATTATGCAGTAGTAGCCATAAATGGGAATGGGTTACGTACGACGAATGAAGACGCGATTTGTCATTCCGATTTTATAGCCGTTACACTAACATTACTGTACGTTTTTAAATTAGGGACAGATAAGACAAACGCCCCGAAGAAATCCTGATTCAATCGCTACAGTTGCATACAGGTTGGACATCGATGCGCAAACTGCATAACCATGAATTCAGCACATGATTCTAGACCCCCTAGCGTAGAAATATTTCACCGGTTATCAAAAAAATATTCTCTAGTTATTTCACAGAAAAGTGCCAGCTTCATACCTTCGCGGTCAAAATTTATAGAACTGCAATTTTTTTTCAGAATCGTACTGAATCCATGTTACCTAAAAGGTTGTGCGTCGATTTCCCTGCCTCCTTGTATATTATCAATTTAAGAAAATTATAACACTGCAAACAATTTACCAGATAAAGTTATAAAATACGGTAGAGCTCATTATTCATAGATTTGTGTTGATAATGACATAAATAACTGTAGGAGTATTTATAGCAAATCAACTTTAACGACTTTACGTCCATAAAATATCAATAAATTATGCGACATCTTTGGTATAGGCTCTACTAACGGTTAGGATAAAAGTAGAGTTTTCTGATCAAGGATTGTTCTAAAGCAAAACTAGTGCGAACTATGAAACCTATAAACTTAACTGCTTCCTCAATTTGCACACTATTTCCTCTCTTCATGCAAAGGAGATTAAAAAATCCATAACATTTCTAATTTCCATGCGGATGGACGTGTAGATTATTGCCAGTAAATATTACCTATATTTTGTTCTGAAGCTAATGCGTTGGACAAGGATACAAGTCTTCCTTGATGACGACATAAAGTGGGGCCCTAATGAGAGGTCCATTGATGGGTTTCGTTTTTACAGCGACCAAGAATATTGTGTGGTCTACATCATTATTATGGGTAAGTAAACATTCTCCAAGCATGTATTCAAGCATAGTCATCTCTTAAGTTTTTAAGTTAACAACGAAAGTGGTGCTGGTGGTAGTTCAGACATATTTGTGAGCAGTAATTTGTAAACAGGTTTGTGAGTCCATAATTTTGTAAGAGAATTCAACAAAGTCCTATTTGAAAGTGACAGCAATAATGTAGGCAGATAATGTATTGCTCTTTGCATTTGTTAATTGGTAAGGCTGTTACTGTTTATGCAAATATCGTTTGTGTTGCTTTGCACGGTTCGAATTTATTTAGTTAGGTAATTGCCTAGGTATCCTATATATACTGCGTTTCTCTTTCTTCTCTCTTCCTTTATATTTGTATTGACTTGTTTTCGCATGCGATAGTTCCTCTCATGTCCTGAAGGCCGCTTCCCGTAATTAAAAACGTTCAAAATCTAGTCGCAATCTCATCTCAGCAACAATCAATGTCAAGAACTTGTCAAAAATATAGTGAAATTAGAGGTATTTTTGACAGATTGAGACTGAGATCAGACTGTGAAGGTTCTTAAAACTACGAGAATTGCCCCTCTGATATCTTCAAACGATCTCCAACTCATGCATCACGTGATACTGTCTTAGCCTGGATACCTTACTTTATCAATGACAGTTTACCTACGTCAAGACATGCTTATCCTTATATGTTTTAAATCATACGACATACCTACTCGTTTTTGATCATGGCATTTCTTCTGCTGGTTCTATAAGTCACTTAGAGGCAAGACTCATAAAAGTCGAACCTAGACGGGTTCGACTTTTATGAGTCCATTATGGTATCTGATCTGCCTTTAGTTATTATGGAATTTTTTGCATCACAATGCAATACTACCTTGCAGCTTGCAGAAGTTATTTCAATACTGAAGTTTTTATCCTTTGTCAAATCTTCAAAGGGTTTCCAAGGAGATCGACTCTGCGTTATTATGATAAGAATATAGAAGATTGTATTTCAACATTAATTCAATAACTACAGAGCAGTGTGCATACTTGCGTCAAACTATGTAAGTATACATCTCTCTAATGCACGGTTCCTAGTTCCTATAAACAACAAAAACGAATCGTTTTGCTTACCAAGTTTTATTGACAAACAGGGCATATAAATAGACTCGTAAGCTAATTTTACCTGTGAGCGCTACTTCCATATAGTAGACCCTACTATGGAAAGCTATGAAATATTTTCTTCATTATTGGTAAAGATACAAGAATCTTAATGTCAACCAATGACGGTCCGTAAATTATAGGAGTCGGCCATAAGTCGATGCTGAGTGCGAATAATACTGAAGAGCAAACCAACGTGTGTTTTACGACGTGGTCCAACAATACGAAAGGCAGCACTCGTCCAGTGTGAACAATAGACAGGTAGAGTGCAAACCGCAAGAGAATATTGCACGTTGCGGTCACCTCGGTTATCAAGCAACTTACGCACAAAAAATAATAAAAAGATAACTACTGTGAATTCCACAAAAAGTTGAAGGGAATGCTCACGCCGCGCCGGTTACTCCTGGCTACTGAAGAAAGAATTTGTCTGGTTTGGAAGATAGTCAGGGCCGCGAAACCACTGGAGAAAGATTCTTAATCAATTTGCACAAAATAGACCTTATTTATTAAATTCTCAAATAGTAATTTAAATTATAAACAAGTCTAAAAATATATTCTGATCATCAAAATTTGTAGCAGAATTAATTTAGCAATTGACTTAATTTATAATTTGCTTGAGCAAACAATTTGCATATTTGAGAGATTTAAAAGAAATATATTATGGTCACAGAAATCTAACTATCTATAGTTTAATAACTGTGCTACTGACATGTCCTGTCAAGTTGATTTAAACAGGATACTACAAAAGTGTCTTTAATATTCGCCACTAAGTAATACGTAGTAAGCAAAACAGTTAAATAACTGTATTAGGACGACAAAATTGGATTATAGGAAAATTATGTTAATTCAAAGAACGAGTTTCATTGCGGAAATCTCCAAAGAAATTGATATTCTGTCATGCGAGGCTTAAAATATGTGCAGTATGAGCGATGCACTGCTTGCCAATCACGGCTCATTCTTAGCTCGCTTACGTATTCCAAGACAGTAGAGACATATACCGATTACCGAGTAGTTCCTAACAATCCTAACGACCTAAGAAATGTAATGTATGACGATTGTTTAAACTTCAATTCCTCTTACTCAATCAATGTACCGGAAGGGAACGTGCGAGGCGTAAGCATTTAAAGAAAAAAACAAACTTATGCACACTCGCTGTGATTAACTGAAGTTGAACACGCTCCACATGAATTTCTTAACAAGGGGGGAAAATCAAAATTACTTTTTCTTTGTTCTAAAATTGTAATGTGCCCTCGTAAAACGTAAAGTTCCCTTTGTCACGAAAAATTTTTGGGTGTAGGCATCGTTTAATAGGAACCCATAAACGAAGTTCGAAAACAACATAATAATAGAGCTTAAGAAGACGCCGAAACGCAACATATAGCTAAGCTTCCTGGGTAACATGTAAGTATACAAAATTAACCCTTCACAATTTTATGTGCTCATAAATCAACAGCCAATAATTGCTGCAAGGAAGTTTAGTGCCGGACTGACTGGATAATTTACTGCAAAATATTTCCTACTTATTATATATTGCGAGTGGTTGAAAATTTGATCCCGGATGCGAAAAGGTGAGGTTGGTGTGAGCGGTCTCTTTTGAGCAGCATCGGTGACACCAGTTGAGCGCGCCGACATGCGCTTGCGCGCGCGCAACAGCTCCTACTTCCCATGCGCGAGTGAACTTGCGCGACGTGTAGTGGTCGATGACCGGGCACGCGCGCCCTCGCGCTACGATCCAAGTCAATGGGCACAGCATCTACACAGCATCTATGACGTCTCTCTTTAGAATGCACTGATACCGAATCTATCTTTATAGATAAAGTAAGTATACTATCTATGTATTGTTCAATGTTCATACCCAGTAACATTGCCGTCTGTATAATCATGATCATAATACTATCTTGTGGAAACTTGTCATTGATAGGAAGCAAGTGTAGATTAGAGTCACGTATTGCTTCATCATTTTGTAGTATCTTATTAACGGCCCACATCACAGAGGTAATATTGTTTGTCTCACGATTTGACTCTTTCATAATCCAGGTACCTATATGAAATGTTACGTGTGTCACATACAGCTGTTAGGTTGGTACTATTAGTGTATAATATTGTCTGTCTCATGATTTGTCTCATAATACTTATTGTTTCTCTTTCATATCTACCTACAGATTTATTATCAAGAATGCGTGCGTTATTAGCTGCTTCTATCAATTTTTGATGATCTTCGATCAATAGGGTTGGGTAACTATTGGAGTTGAACTTTTCTATGTCAAAGTTGAACCGTTAAGTAGTGCGATTCACGCGCGGATGACTTCACGACTTTGCCAAACTCAACAATGGAAATTGTATCACAGATCTTATATAGATACCCTATTAATACTTTCTATCTACGAAACGAGCTCCAACTTTTATAGTTAATAGATATTGAAATGCGTACAAAAAGTCGTCGACTTCCATTTTTTGTTGATTTATATTACAGCCATTATCTTCGGCAGATTGTTGTCTTTTATACTTTGATCGATCTTGTTATACATATTTTGTATTTATGGGATTTGTAATAATCAGTTATACTTTCTCTGGTTAACAAAACTTTAAACAAGCTGGAGAACCAAAAAAGCGTTGGAAGATTCTTCAAAAGCAGTTTAAATGAATGACAACTTAACGATTACTGACTTATGAACATTATTGACTGTGTAAGTAAAGTTCTGAAAAGTAATTGCATCTGTCCAGTCAGGCTAATCCAGTAGGTAACTAATTGTTTATTTGTGTTTATAGGAACGCTGCCAATATTTGCAGATTTCTCCCGACCTATCAATTCACCTCTGTTTCACTAGGATTTACTTCCAATAGCGAAGCTATTTTAACTTTCCCCATAATGCTTAGTTGGAAACTATTACCAATATATGCATACAGTGGCATGTTAAGTTAATGGTTATCATTATTATTTATCGTAAGTAATTAATATGTTACCAAGACTTTCTCCTTCAAATAAAACTAACAACTTAAAAAATCCCGATGCAGCAATAAAACGTTTATAAATAAGAGATGACGAAGTTCGAAATAGAATGAAGATGACTTTATTGGTTTGCAATATTGGCATTTCCCCGGGGGGCGCACCCTCCCGGGCTCCGTCTAGACTACTGAGTGGGATCAACTTATTTTAAACATCTGCAAATAGAACGAGCTCTTGTAAACAAGTTTTCTTCAATAGCATGGAAATCTTGTTAGCTTTCACCGTCCTCTAGGGTGAAAACAATAACGAAAAAAAGGGAAACTTGCGAAAAATAAACCATAAAGTAACGCGACGAGACTAATGGACTGTAAAACTATTGACGAAATAAACAAAGTAAGATCGGTTACGGTCAGGTATGGGGAATTCAATATGTGAGTATAATCGTTGGAGTAATCTGTATAATTGATCGTGTCAATACGGAGTAGAAGTCGATGGGGCGTGTAATATGTAACAAGATGCTGGCCACTCAGCCAGTTTTTCATACCTACATGCCTCGCGTGCTCTGCACTGGAGCAGGTCATATTTTGCATTCGTAATTGTTGTGAACTTTAGATTTAGATCAGTAACAGTACCAAAATCCAATGAGAAAAAATATTCGTACAATTTGCTCACCCGGAAGATTTTAATGACTTCTATTAAATATTTAAAAAACAACTTGTAAGTGTATGTATCACGCAAATTGTACAAAATGCAAATGCAATAATTAACTTGTCAGCAACAATACTCATTTAGAGAAATCACGATACATGGTCATTACTTTTTTAATTACTCGAGAACACATAAAAAATATTATTTGACGAGAAAGTGCAATGTAATTGTACAATTTAATTCAAAGTGACGCCGTCCGTGAGTGGAGATTGAAACATTTTAATAGCGTTTGCTCTCACCCCTATATATTGCGGTTGAAAACCTAATCTTCTTTCCCCGGTCCATGCGCCGATCTGATGCGAGTCTATAATTGGGTATTAGCGTTAATACCTCTATATTACGAACCTCCTGTATTTTATACAATATTCTAGAGTATCTTGATAATAACATCGCTTAGTTTATTCATAGGACATAATCTTAGTAATTAATGTGCGTACGATATATTTGTGTTAATGCGTATACCAACTGTTTAGCTTCGCGTAGGTATGTGTGAGCCAGCTGGGGAATCAGGTTCGTAATGGTGTTCGAAGGTGATGAACTAGCAACCTGTACTACCGCTACTTGAACTATTGTAGGAGACTATACCTACTTGATCGGGCGAATAAAATGAAAATGATCTGACTAACACAAAACTACCTATTGATGCGAGTGAGAAAAGTTCTTATGTACCTACATTATATCGTCGCTCGCATGACTAAAGCACTATCTAATTTTTCTAATTTTTTAGCTGATTTGAGTTAGGACAACTGCATTTTTATATTCGTGATTCTTTACATTTTTCACTAGCCGTCGTATCTCTATGTAATTTTGATCTCAAAATATAAACATTATGAACGGCAACAAATTTTAAAGTCAAAAATAGAAAAATGTAGTTGTCTTAACTCAAATCAGCTAAAAAATGAGACAGCACCTTTAGTCATGCGAGGGACGATATATTGTACCTACGTTATTGTTGTACCTAATATCTTGAAATACATAAGCACGAGGATTTGAACTTGACATAATCAAAATATTAACGAGGACGAAACTAGTTTCAATTAATTTGTGAGTGGACCGTGCAGGGTAGGGTGTATCAATTGTTATATGCGGCCGCGTGCCCAGCACCGGATTACAAATATTATAGAAACGCCGTAATTCGGACAGTGATTTATAGAGCGGGGGTGTGCCACCCTCCGAGGGGCAGCGGCCACCGCGATCGCAAACAACATTGATTTCTGGAAACGAGACAAGTTTGAGTTGTGTCAGCGAAGTTCACGAACATTATGTAACATGAATCCACCGAATCTTTTCCTTGCCATCTCTGATTCCTGATTTCCCAGATGTACTGCGCCAACTCTAACAAACTTGTTCCAGTTTGGAAGTCATAAATGTGTGTTATTCTTCCGATTTTCCACCTCCATACCTACAAACATGTTAGAGCGATTTCGCACTACATCCGATCCGAATCTGAGAAATGCCGGTCCAAAGTGACCATAGTCCTATTTGTATGAGGGGTTGCGTACTAGATTCGAACTCTATCCGTCAGAATTTAGCACATTCCCAATTCGGATTGAAGTCGGATCTTTAATTCGGATTCGCATCGGATGTAGTGCGAAACCGCTCTTACACTTTCAAAGTGACCGTATAAAGTACACGTACACGGAGAAGCCCATACATTACACGTCCACTTGTTTTATGGTGATCGCGATAAGAACTGGTCAAAAGTATATCTTTAATAGCAAGTACAAATGTCAGTGGTATTTCTCTTTGAAGTCACGAGAGAGTGCGAGTTCTGTTCATCCATAACAATAACGGTTTAGAGCCGCAGTGCGCCTGAGCAAGCGCTAATTTTTTGCGTTGTTCTTTGTTAGAAGTAACTGTGTTAATTAATTACAATTATCCTGATTAGAGTTATTAGTGATGGAGGTAAGTGGGTCGTGTATCATGTGTCAGTGGTTGTTGCTCGTGGTTGCGGGCGACGTCCGCGACAACTTTTTGTGCGTCTGCGCTGACAGCGCCTGTCATCGGTGTAATGGTTACTTAATTGAATTAAACACTCATGTCACAAAAAAGTAATAGATGTATGAATAAATATTTTAAGCGTAGTTTTTTTTTAATGGTACAGTTAATTAATTAGCTACTTTTTTGGAGGAAGTTAATCTATTTTTAGAGTTCCGTGCATGTTAGGCATAAAGTTACTCACGGTTTGTACGACTGGTTTATCTACTTAAGCCTATTCTACTTTTGGTATAAAAGGCGTAACGTAATTAAATTAAATTCGCAATCAAAACATTTAAGTCGGTTTGTTTATTGGTTTGTTCGGTCAGAATGATCGATCAATAACGGAAATTTAGCCTGGTTCTAATTTTCTGACCGAATATCAAGAGTGCGGAACCTTTCTACTCCTTCGTTAGAATACACGGGATATTGGTACTAATTTAATTCAGAATCAAAGGAAATATTGACGTCTATCGTCCAAATAAAACAATTGAATGTGCATTCCCAAACATAGTCTAATGTTGACAAGACAATAGATAAATGGGAGGAGGATTCCAATTTAGAATTTGAATAGTCTTTTGGACAAACACTGTAATTGGACAAATACCCACATTTGCCTACGAAAACTTGCAACGAGCATAGCTTAGTTGTAGAGCCCGTAGCAAATAACTACCTACCTAGATCTTTCCCAAATTATGTTTTAATGTGCGCTTTATCATTTTTATCGTGACGATATTATCGTGAACGTCCACGTCCACGTCCATAAAATGTAAGAAATACGTGCACATTACAACGTTCTCGTGGTCGGAAAAGGGTTTGAAGATTTCCTACTGTCGCGCCATTTTGAAAATGGCGGCTACGCATGAGACCTAAACAGGGTGTGGCGTAAATAGTGGTCCACCTTTAAGGATCCGATATACCAGACAATTAATTACTATAACATATTACAATTTTAACCATTTTTACCCAAGGGTTCCGAATATATTTTTATTTTTTATTTACGAAATTTCTACATTTTACAGAAATCAAAATGAAAAAATAATGGTTTTTGTTGAAACTACAACCAAATTTGTAACAAAAGGTAGAAATGTAATAATTACGTTATAGTAAATTATCTGGTATATCGAATCCTTCACGTTGGACCACTATTTACGCCACAACCTGTATAAATCGATAGCTAACATCAATGCAAATAGAAAACATAATAAGACCAAACTGCGTAAAGTGTCACGTTTCAGAGATATTAACGTTCAAAGTAGATGATCGAGTCACTTGATCACCTTTGAACGTTAATATCCCGGAAACGTGACACTTTACGGAGTTTGGTCTTATTATGTTTTCTGTTTGCATTGTATGCCACGGATTTTCAAAGATAAAAGCGTCACCATCATAGAAAGGTCACCATATATTTCCATACATTTTACATCCCCTGTGTTAGGCTGCTTTTGCTCCAGAGATGTGCTATGCTACGTTGCTATGGATGCTTTTGATATCCACCAATCATATTCATTGGTCCACAAAGCATAGCACTGGTGGAAACGGGTTCAACTAAGCTTGTTTTTAATATGGAAGGATGCGTGCTATGGATGTGTAGCTATATGCAGAGCAGTGTACCTTTTCTCTAAAGGTGCTGAATGCCCTTCTGGCTGCCAACCCTGAATGTGATGTGTTTGCGGATGAATGGATTCAAATTATGCGTATATGTCTGGATTTCTGTGAGAGAATGTATGCAAGGGTGTCCACTGTTCCATGTTAGTTTTAAATTATATTATTGTCAACGTAATTATTGTCTCTATGGTAATTAATGTAATTGGTGTTGTACCGTTTTAATTAAGTATAAATAAATAAATAAATAATTGTCGATACGTCGCTAGCTCGAGCTGCGCATCTTCCTCACACAGCTACCTCGCGGTGGCGCATTTTCATAGCACATCTTACTCGCTCCGCTACATAGCTTAGCATCAGTGGAAACGGTCACATACATAGTTTCGTAGCTTAGCTTTTACATTCTCGCAGCATAGCCGCATAGCACATCTTTGGTGGAAAGGCACCCCAAGCGTGATGCCGTGGACGTCCACCCACGATAATATAGTCTCGTTAGAAATTATAGAAACGCTCAATAGGTAGGTAGTGTTAAATGTAGTATAGGTTTATTGTAGTTTAGCGGTATCTACAACGCCACATGCGAACAACGCGTCATACTGACGTCACGCAAATCCTGCATCGCGCAAGCAGAGTTTACCGCGCAACTAGCATAGATACAACAGCCCGACATGAATCATTGGGCAGTTGCCCGCCAGACACAACACCCGTCTGGTCGGAGGATCCTCCCTTTTCTATAGAGTATGAGTGAACTTTACACTCTGTTCCTCATACCTCTATAGTAGTAATTATTGTAATTTAGGTACTTTATCATAATACAAGTAATGTGTTTCTAAGTAAAAGACTTGTACATACTAAAGACCTGATGGACTTTCCAAAGCTAGTTTAAGTGCATGCCTAGGAGCATTATGCTGCACTTATATGGATCGATAGGGCGCAGGTTATAGGCACTGCGACCTGACCATTGACGGCAGTAAGCAACACGCAACGGTACCGATGACCAAAGGCCCTATTCATGCATGTGCTTAGGTATTTACATTTATTGCCTAGGCTTCCATGTGTTGTATGGGCAAGTTTGCTTTACTGGGATCTATCATTATTAAATACTAGCTTCTGCCCGCGACTTCGTCCGCGTGAAATTCGTACTTTCCTCTAAAAGTTTCGAAAATGTATGTTGGTATGATCTTTATAATTAACTTAAATAAATAAGTATTCGGGTCAATTTTTATAGTTTTTTTTCGGGCCAATTTTTTTTTATAGAACAAAGGAATCAGATTTTTCAAAGAAACTATCCCCGCTTTTCACCCCCACAGGGGTAGAATTTTGAAAAATCGTTTAAGATGTGTTCATAACTTGACTCAAAGTCTATTTATACCAATTTTCGAACTAATCAAGCCACGCAGTAAAATCCTCCCCTTTAAAATTAACTACCTCTTTTCATACAGTTAGGGGTAGATTTTCGAAAAACCCTGATACATGTTATTAATTATTTTTAGTCCTTAGTATAAATACTGAGTTTCAAGTTAATCGGACAGGGCGTTAAAATTCTTCCATACAAATTTTAACACCCCCCATTACCTCTTTAGGGGGTATTTTAGAAAAACGAAAAATTCCAAACTTCATAATTTACTTAGATAAGTATTCGTGCCAAGTTTCAAGGTTATTAATTCAATAAATAAGATTTTTCATACAAACAAAATCCCCCCTTTTCACCCCCTTAAAGGTTGAATTTCCAAAAACCCCTTCTTATTCGATACCTACTCTGCACAAAGAACACAACCTCCAAAACTCATGTCCCTAGGACCAGCGGTTTAGACTGTGCGTTGATATTTCAGTCAGTTCGTTCATCCCCCTTTGGGGGAGAAATTATCAAAAACGCTGAGACACGTATAAATTAATTTTCAATCGTTAGCCTAAATACAGAATTTGAAGACCCTAACTTTTAAACTGACGGACTTTCATACACAACTTCATCCCCCTTTTTAACCCTTTGGGGTTGGAATTATCAAAAACGCTGAGACACATATAAATTAATTTTTAGTCGTCAGCCTAAACACAAAATTTGAAGATCCTAACTTTAAAACAAACTGCTAAGCTATCAGGAGTTACACGTGTTATTGTGAGTCAACCATAAAAGATAGACATATGCTGTTGCGGGATATTTTTTAGACAATTTTATGTAGAATATTTCCGTCATACATGATTTCTATGTAACTTTAACCATTAAGGCTGCACACGCGACGAAAGCTTAAAAAATGGAGTAACTTCTCCCGTTTTCCCAACATTTCCCTTCACTACTCTGCTCCTATTGATTGTAGCGTGATGAAAAGTATACTATAACCTGCCCAGGAGTATGAAGAATAATTGTACCAAGTTTCGTTAAAATCCGTCCAGTAGTTTTTGTTTCTATAAGGAACATACAGACAGACAGACAAAAATTTTACTGATTGCATTTTTTGGCATCAGTATCGATCACTAATCACCCCCTGATAGTTATTTTGAAAATATATTTCATGTACAGAATTGACCTCTCTACAGATTTATTATAAGTATAGATTTGGACTTTTATACATAAATGGATGTTTTGTTTATCTCTACATTATGTGTTGTTAGTCACTTTAATTTTTGAATCCTATAAATATTATCTAACACCCCTTTGCACAGAATAATTCGCGGTTATTTTCTGTACTTATACCTGCATAAATTATGAGTGAATAAATTTAATATATTTACTATCCATACTAATATTATAAATTCGAAAGTAACTGTCTGTCTGTCTGTCTGTATAATATGTTACCTTTTCACGCCTAAACCACTGAACGGATTTAGATAAAATTTGGCAGAGAGATAGATTGCATCCCGGGGACATAGGATAGGTTTTATCCCATAAATCATACTTTAAGGGGGTTAAAAGGGGGGTGGAAGTTTATATGGGGAATCAATAACCGATGAACCGATTTAGATGAAAATTGGTATGGAGATAGTTTGAGTTGTGGGGAAGGATATAAAATAGTTTTTATTCCCGAAATTATCCCTTAAGGATGTAAAAAGGGGGGTGGAGATTTGTAAAGGGAATCAATTAAAAAGGACTATAATACTTTTACCGCGGGTGAAACCGCGGGCCACAGCTAGTAGTATATACATATTTCACTGACAGCAGAAACAATGAAATTTTGCACAAACCTTCTTTATGTAGCGAAAGTAGCAGTAGAAAAGGATTTAAAAAAAATGACATCCGAAAGGAACCCCATTTGAAGTTCTTGTGTAAAATCACATCGGGCACACGACTTGCAGGTATATAAACTCATCTTCTATAGCAAGTTTGTTGCAATTTGATTGAGCTACCTGTGTCATCTCAGGAGCGCGAATACAGGAATGAGAACCTACTGATGTTCGATACGGTAAATAATTACATAAACGAATAGATAGAACCTATATTGACCGCAAAATAATTATTTTATATCTCATATACACAGAGAAGGCTAGTCCATCGACTTTACAGCTTAACCGCACTCCTGTTGCATTTTGCGTTCTGTACGTGATAATAACAATTCCATTAGTAAATATGCCCTTGGGCTGGAATTATGAAGGATTTGCGTACCTATTAGGCAAAATGCTTGGGGTCACAATTAGTGCTAATTGTTTTACCGTAGGAGTCTGTAACCTCTACGAGTACGTCATGTAGGTGTAGATATTATGTTAGATGGTGGTTTATAGCAGCGCTTAAAGTTTATTAGAAACTTAGTCATGCTGTTGACGGTTATACTTAAATTAAAAAAGGTCTTCTAAGAGCTTTTTTATAAATGTAACCGTCAAACAGTACATAGATATAACAAGGCATTCTGGAAGGCAAAAAGTAAAGGGGAGTCATTTCGTCCTACCTAGATACATATGTAGGACGAAATGAAACGAGTAATTATAGAATAACTTGCATAATTATAATAGACCTAAATCGCGCTGACAGCTCACCGAGCCGAGTCTCCCCAAGAAATGTAAGTAAATCAGTCTCTTCTATTTTCTAATATTTTTAATACGAAATAGAAATATTTACAAAATATTTATGAAGGTTGCATGGCATGCATGACGACATATCAAGCTATACATTTACCCCCTTACTAATAAACGTTACGAACGAAATAAACTATTAATAATAAACGTTAACGAAGAATAATTTTGAATTTTTGACAGTTCTTCCATAAAAAAACCGCCAGACGTCGATTTTATTCCACCAAAAAAAATTCTCGGTCGATTGAAAAATCAGCCCTAAATCGAACATGGAAAATTATTAAATAGGTACCTTGCTTTTCATTGGCCTAGCCACATTTAGATATTCACCTCTTCTTTTTGCTTTCCAGAATACCTTGTTATACCTTCTTTTATTGTTATATTATGTACTTAAATTTAAAATAGCTCAACCTAGAGCTATTTTTATTAATTTGAAACAGACCAGAATCGAACCATTCTTACCAAGGGGTATCGTGTTTCCCAGTAGCTGGGTTGTGAAGGTCAGATAGGCAGTCGCTCTATGTAAAATACTGATATTCAGTTGCATCTGGTTAGACTGGAAGCCGACCCGAACATAGACCATGAAAAGATTATTTTCTCTTGACTGTACTTACCTGTTAAAAAGAGTAAGGGGATCAGACCTAGATAAAGTGGATAATAACTAGCAGGGCCAGGGGGAGGGGCGGAGGGGGTTCAGGGTAATAAGCCGGGAATAAATCGTTGGGAAAAGGCTAAGCAGATTAATTGACTGTTCAGAATTGGAAACCATCTAATTGCGTGTATAGGTCAGTAATATAAAAACGTAGGTAAGTAAAGTCTTTTTGTACCATGTCCATATTGTTTTATCCATAGATATCTCTTATGACGTGACAAGAAATTTAATGGACCGTTAACCTAAAGCTATAAACTGCTATAGTGTTTTCAGCTCACAGCTATTTACCGTTTAAGCTGAGTAGGTAGGTATTGTTAGGCCAAGCCTATCGCATTCTCAAAGCTAACAATGTAACTTTAATATCTATCTCGAAGCTATCTACTAATAATAAAGCTGAAGAGTTTGTTTGTCTGTTTTGACGCGTTAATCTCGAGAAAAACCAGTCGGATTTGAAAAATTCTGTTTGTACTTGATAGCCCAATTGAGGAAGACTATAGGCTAATTAACATCACACTAAGACCCTTAGGAACCGAGGAAAAACAACATAGCGTTCGCTCAGACTTTTGTTTGTAGTATCAGCGCGGGCAGGCGATGCGTTGACACGAGGGGGGGGGGGGGGGACAATAAATTTCAGGTGGACGAAGTTGCGGTAACCATAAAATTGAAGTATTCTACAAATTGCCTGTAATGCCATATTCACGCATAAGGATCATTTTTTACTGAAAATAAAGCGTTTAATTTTTGTCATTTAGGGACTATTCTAATTAATTCATAATAACTACTTAAGTAGGTACTTGCTAACCAATAAAAAACAAAAGTAAAATGTCTAATCTACTCTCATAACATAAACTAAACAAGATAAACTGTCCTACATGAGCTTCAACAACGTTAATATTACTCGACGGGACGGATTAGTATAATGTTACAAGGATAAAATCTACTGCAGTTTAAATTATTAACAAGATGAGGAGAGGAAACATGAGTTCATTCAGAAATATGCAGCGACTACACTAATATTAACTCAGACAAAACTCCCCACGGTTTTGTCTGAGTTTATATCTGTTTAGTATATTTACAGTCTACCAAATTATGTCGTCCAGCACAGCACCCTAATTGTGTAAAACACTATTCCTCTCAATTTTAATCATTTTGAAGCATATTTCTAATCCATTTCTCTATATGTTCGAAAAAGTGTCTGCTCAACAACGCAAATAACGCAATGAATGTTGTTGAACTGTCAAAATGAAACCCATTGCTACTGATAGTGTGTTACGCAATTACCCTGCTGTTAGGTTAAATAGGAACGCACGTTAGCCCAGGTAGCTTGTCTACATTGCTGGACAAGCCATGCCAAGCAAGCCTGGAGTACCTATCTCTCGTCTTGTCGTTCGCTTTGACTCAAACCATCGCTGGGTAAAGTCAGGGAAATTAATAATTGTTAAGCGATGATTACCAACTTATATAAATTGTCCGTATAATCAAGTCACAGCTTGGGGTAATTCAGGTAATTCCCGTATTATTAAGAAAGGTCGCAGTCTAATCTCAGCCTCAATCTTTCAAACATACCTACCGCTAAATTTTTCTACATTTTCGACAAGATTTTGACATTTGACAGATTGCGACTAGATTTTGAAAGTTTTTAGTTACGGGAATTGGGCTTTAGGTATTCAGCTGCATTTAGTTAAGACTGGAAGCCGACCTCAACATAGTTGGGAAAAGGCTAGGCATATGATGATGATGAATCAAGTCACAACTGTCTTTCTTAGACAGTTTTATTATCACGGCAAATTGACATAGGGTATCAATTAGCTTAACAATTAGTTTCCCTGACTACAAATAGAGAACACTGCTGAAGGCGAAAAAGGAAACGGCCAAAGGTCTACTAATCAATCGCAACACTACAAAGTCAGGGCCAAGCACGAGGTTTAAGGTAGATGATAAAAATATCAGCAAATATCTTAGATATAATAAGCGATAGGAAAATAAATAAGTACAAAGTTCAAAATAGGAAAAAACTTCAGCATATTCCTGTTAGACGTTGGACATTGAACACTGGACGAACTCGGGAAGATAACCAATTTCAATCATTTGCAGTATCGATGACAAAGTCAATTTTTATCAATTATGAATATGACGTAGGTATCAGCTATACTTGCTTGTAACACCTCCTCATATTTATACGAGAACGATAAGTAATTATCAAGTGAATTAATTTTATTGACCGTATTATTACACTGATTTCTATAAAAGCGGCGGCCATCAAAATCTTAATTTATCAAATTGGTATAGATTTGAAATCAGGTTCATTGTACGCGAAGAGGTTAGCAGAGATTAGTATCTATTAATAAGATTAACTTATAAAACGATTCAGAGAAATCCTATTTATACGCATAAAGGATTGAATGATTGAACAGAATACAACGATAGATTGCATTATTCATCGTCGCAAGGCTCAAATCGACTGCATTTAGAATTGAAATAATTGAATATTAAGGTGCATGCACACGTAGCTTGTCACTGCTTGCGGTTCCGTCATTATCGTATCAGTAGGCATTATTAGTGTTCCATATGTAAATACATATACTACCTTTATGTAAATGTAGTACCTATATTATGTATTGCATAAAGTAATTTTAATTATTAGGTACTTTGTAAGGTAGGTACTTTAAACTTCAGGTCCAATAGAGCCTTAACCTTGTAAGAATAAAAACAACGGTACTTGAGGGCAGGCAGAGGCAGGTACGGTCAGCAACAAAATTCGATTATGACTTCAGGTCTCCGGTTCATTCTGTAAAAATCTCACCGTGAAAACTTAGGTGGAGTGAGCTTGAAGTGAGCTGTCATTCCCCACCTGCGGTGTTATTCTGTGAAAATATCACCGTGATAACTTAGGTGAAGTGAGCTTAAAGTGAGCTGTCATTCCACCCGATGCTGGGGATTGACACTATTGACAGCTCACTTTAAGCTCACTTCACCTAGGTAAGTTTTCACGGTGAGATTTTTACAGAATAGCACTACTGATGTTAGGAATTGACACTTGACAGCTAACTTCACTGAAGTTATCACGGTGAGATTTTTGCACTAACGACTTTTTAGGGTTCCGTAGTCAACTAGGAACCCTTACCTATAGTTTCGCCATGTCTGTCTGTCCGTCCGTCCGTCCGTCTGTCCGTCCTCGCTTAATCTCTGTGACCGTTAGCACTAGAAAGCTGAAATTTGGTACCAATATGTATATCAATCACGCCGACAAAGTGGTAAAATAAAAATTGGAAAAAAATGTTTTATTAGGGTAGCCCCCTATATGTAAAGTGGGAAGTTTTTTTTTTAATTTCTACCCTAACGTGTGATATATTGTTGGAAAGGTATTTAAAAATGAAAATGGGTTTACTAAAATCATTTTTTGATAATGTCAATAATTTCGGAAATAATCGCTCCAAAAGTAAAAAACAATGTGTCCCCCCCCCTCTAACTTTTGAACCATAAGTTTAGAAAATATGAAAAAAATCTGAAAAGTAGAACTTTATAAGGACTTTCTAGGAAAATTATTTTGAACTTGATAGAAACAACAGTTTTTGTACAAAAAAAGACAAAAGTTGTACAAAATCATTTCTGGACTAAGTTTGTAGTATAATCGTATATGCAAGCATTTTTTTTTTAACTTCGTTTACATATTTTATTATCCTGAACGTATCTTTTTTCAAACAAGAAAAGAATGATTAAAATCGGTTCTCGCAATCCAAAATTACCACCGAAAACTTCTGGCGCGTCTATGTACTAATTAGTAACCCAATTCCCCGAGAGATGGCGCTGTAGGTACTTATTACATTGGGTCGGATATTATCGAATTGTACGTGGGAACACTTATTGTGACGGACGGGAAACTACGGAACCCTACACTGAGCGTGGCCCGACACGCTCTTGGCCTTAAATTCATGAACAAAATATACATAAACAATCTGAAATACTTAATATAAAATTTTAAGAGTATCTACCTATTCACTCTATTACGTGGAGTCCTAAAACGCAATGTATCATAACTCACAAATCAATTTAGATGATATTTTATGGTAAAAATAACAGTGTTAATCGACTTTTGTTGCTGACTGTAGGTATCTACCTATCTAAAATCTGTTGTTAGATACGTATAGGAATAATTAATTAAGGCGTAGAATCAATTGAACAAGAACAACGTTGACTAATGCAAAGGTATTTACAAAGTAAGTACCTAAGTATAAGGTCAAAATCGAAATAGGTAATTATCATCCTATGAAATTCGATAACACAAATAGGTACTTACCTATTTCGTTTCTCAATTTTCTACTAGAGGAAACGCATGACTCATGAGAACACGAAAAAGCCATTCGATGATAATTGCTTGATCAATATAAGAAAGTACACAGTAAAATAAATGCATGTAAGACTCACTTTTATTTAGATACCTACATAGTGCAAATAGATAGGTACCAATATACAGACGTTTGTGTACTATGAAACCTAGCAAGTACCTACGATGGACAAATAAAAACATCTACGGGTGACGGCCAAGTATCTCCCGCATATCTAAAGCCATCTAACCGACTCTGACGCTATCTGTATAGTTATCGAAAATTGGCTAAGGTTCGAAAAAACCAATTTAAATCATTGGTAAAAAAAACATTCTATTATGCAACTATAATTGGTTTAGGTCGTTGACTCAAGACGCGGCAATACACATATGAGATGATACCTATGGATATTTTCCTTTAATTTTTTTTTTCGCAAACACTTTCTCACTAGCTTTTTATGCGGGAGCACGAGGTGGTTTAAATTGCTTAACTAATGTGTTTTGTTACGCATGAGTAGTGGACAGGAGGTGAAAAACAGAATCTAATTAATTTAAAAAATGTGGAACATGAAGGCACGTTCCCATTCATTGAATTACAACAGGCGAGTAATTTAATCGCTTCATAAACATTATTAACAACAAGGAAAGGCTGTCTTCACTAATGATATGACAACATTTTTCATGATTTATGTTCCTAACTTGCTGTTTTGGAACGTAATTAACTTACGGATGCTAAGCATCATGCAAATAAACAAATCCAATCAACATTTTTATAGTTTCCATTTACTAAAAACCAAATTAGTGTGAAACTAGGAATTCTAGCGAGTGCAAATGAAACAACAGGGAGCAATAAAGTTTATGATCATCCTTATGTTTATGTTTCGGCTGAGGTTTCATTGCATCGACAAGGAGAGTCGCAATAAAAACAGTGCCCGGTAATTGACTACCCTCCGCTCCCGGCGTTCCCTAATTGCATAGCCGGAGACGATTCCCACGCGCGCCAATGAAGATCAGACACCGAACGTGGATACGACCGTCGTTATGTAACTTTAATCAAAATTCTGTGAAACGCAGCAGGGGGACCCGCTATTAATACTTAAGTAGGTACAACACGTAACAATAGCCTCTTAGTAAATTAATACTTTTGTTGACAACGAAACGCGGCGCTTGCATCAGGGGCATTCAGGGGTCGATTTAACTCAACTGACGCTAGAATCTCGTAAATCGTTTGAACGTGTAGCTGCCTAGCTTACACGATTACACGGGCTTAAAGTAACGATTTGTAATGTGTATGGAAACTTAAAGTAAGTCTGTCATCATCATCATTTCGACCTAATTCCGCTCACTGTTAGGCAGGCCCCTAATGCCACGCTTCATGGTCCTTCGTAATGTGTCTAACAGTACTCCTACATATGTTTATAACTAAGTACAAAATGGCTAATCCCCTACAGCAATGCCAAAAGGAAAGGTGATTTTAGCAGTTAGCACCGTAGAAAGAAACTACATACATATCTAGTTGAGTCATTTAATGACCTTGTAGTAGTACGTGCCGCAGATACTTAGAAAAGAAAATCTAAAAAACAGCTTACGCATAGACCATGCACTGATCCCACATCCACAACATGCATACCTAATATAGCCAGAGACAATAAAATTAATAGCTTGCAACTTCAGCAAGAAGCCATAAAATGGATCTAAATCAGCCCGGATGATATAAAAAACACGATGAAACACCACAGACACTCCTGTGGTCAAGGGCCAAGTAGGTACATCAGCCAACCGCCAGTACTAGATCGTCTAGATCGTATGTTAATAAAATTTATTTTGCTTTGACAAAATTAGATGTAGGTACAGTATAAGTATTCTTGACATCTTTGAACAACTGGAGTAGCTACTAATATAGGAGCTTCATCTTCATGCAAACAAAGCACTGCAGTCATTTGAGATGGCAAGAAGGTGTGGACATGTTTTGCGACTTCCGTCCTAGTGGGTCCGTCGGAAATGATTTGCTTTAGCTGTACTTGGGCTGAGACACCGCGGGAGGTCCAAGAAGTGTTTACAGGATGTTAATGCCGACAAAAGAGAACTAAGTGTTGTAGATTCTCATAATTTGGTGAAGGGAGAAGAGGTCAGTGCTATGAAAGTAGGAGCAAATCATTTCAGCGCTGTAGATGCATCTACAGCGCTGAAATGATTTGCTCCTTTATTAATAACTTCCTCCTAACTAACTAAACTAACTCCTTTATTAACTTTAATTAGAAAATTTGCGTTTTCATCTGCTGTTGTGCACAACAGCAGATGAAAACGCAAATTTTCTAAATAGCTCAGAGAGAAACGTTAGAAAAGAGCAAAAATCAATGATCTCATCGTTTAAGATTCTCTTCTTTCTAAAGGACAACTGGCTGGCTGGGGTAGAGTGGATGCGGAAGGCGGAGGACAGGGTGCTGTGGCGCAGTCTGGGAGAGGCCTATGTCCAGCAGTGGACTGCGATAGGCTGAGTTGATTGATTGAAAGGACAACAACTAAATCTTGGAAGAAGTAGTAAATCACAGAAAGACAAAAGTTTTTTCATACAGAAAAAGTTTCTTTGGTGCAAGAAAATTATTTTTTCGCTGTAGATTTATAAGTTCTCTCGGTGTGTAATGATGATTCTAAGACTTGAATAGTAATATGGGAATGCACGACCACCTCCGACTCACAGTCAATGGGACTTAAAAATGTAAGCACGCACCATCGACGCAGCGGAACAATATTCAAAGTGGCTGACCGCTGGGTGGTGAGAATGACGCATCAGACTCTGTTATTAAATTAATAACTTGTGAGTTACTTATTTTTAATATTTTATTTTTTATAAATATCTTTTTACAATTATCGCAGGAACAAATTATTACCGTGGTATGTTTTACGACACGGAATGTCGGTACAGTCAGTAACAATAGTCGCTGGTAATCTATGATTGAACCAATGATTGTTTTAAATGCCTAAGTATATCATAATAACACTAGTCTTCAAAGAAATTTATTCTTCTACTCCTCAATATTGTTCTTAGTCAAGTAACAATTATTTGCATAATGTTAATAAACTTTTATCGCCGACTGTGTCTGGATACGTATTTAAAGGTAGGTACTTATCAGACGACTAAGGAAATCCCACTTTCTTAATATACCTAAACTTTCCACGTTCTAATTAAAGTAGGTAGGTAAGCCTACCTAACATAAGAGATTGACAGGACGCCTGACCCTTGCTAATTAAGTGATCGGAAAAACCGTTCGTGCAAATCTTACACCTGCACGCACGTTGCACCACATAAATTACCTACGCACCAAGTGCGTTGCTCCGCATGACCGTTGATACTTCACGCCTCGAAACTCCTCGATAAACTCGAAGAAATTAATTAAGAATACAGTAATCATATTTTATAGCTAATCTTTTGACTATCTTTATGCTCCATTTTTCTTTACGGCAGTTTGTGCTATGATACAATCTTATTTCTTATAATTATTGTCTTCTTATTATTATTTTACTTAATAGAAATATTTTTAATAAAAATATAAACACGATAATTAGAGACGTTCATCTGAAATTACATTGAGATGTAAAGCTTTAGTAAGTTGTATAACATTTTTACTAGATATTTAACTCTTATTATATGTAGAAGAAACGTTTATATATATAAGTAAATACATTAAGCAAAGAAGAATTTATTACTATTGTTAGCAAAATATAAGTTACGAAAAATATGAAAAAAAAAAATTTGGAATTTTGATACACCTATTCGGTACTTATATCAATTCTTTTCACGTTTCTTAAAGTTATGATTAGCGACTGTTTAACCATACATTTTTTTACGTTAAAACTCTAACTTTTTAAGCGACATTTATATATGGCTACAGATTTCAGACTCAAAAAATGCGTTCCCCATACCATACTGCGTCCCCATATACATCTACGCTCTTAAAATCATGTTTCCTCTTCGAACGTTCTTTTAATAGGTACTAAAGCAATCTAGAGGCTGATGAATAGGAATCATGTGAACCAGAGCTAGTAATTGGGTGCACCAGAGCGGCGCTAGTAAATTGATATGGCAAGCTAGCGGTTTTCGATCGGCGCATGCATCTACGCCCTTCGATATGTATGGCATTTCGATCCGCAAGTTCATCGTTACGGCAATCGAACGTCGCTTCTGGGCGGAGATCGATTCGACTCCATACACGATGTTGCAATGGTTACAGTTAGTGGACTCGAGTGATATTATCTTATGGTAATTGAACTAAATGTTCTCGCTTTGACGTTACTTTGCTTTGAAGAGCGAGTGAAAGATTTGGGCTAAATTGTGCGCGTTAATGACTGCATGGAACTGTGGATGTCTATGTGCGTAATGCGTGTCGATTCCGCGAATTAAGTTCTTGAGTGCACATTAGGCGTCGGTACTTTGTTGTTTATTCTTCGGTTAAATATGTATTTCGACTCCTAAAGTCAAGCTAATTTTTTTCTACTGTTAATTACTTAGGTTTTTATGGCAAACTGAATTCTTGAAAAACTGTTTGTTGTTTGTGATATTGGGAGAGTTCTAAAAAATACAATACCTAGATAAGTAGGTATATACAACTACAGTACAAGTAAAAAAAAATGTTACAAAGGTTTTAAGTATTTTTCCTTTAATGCCTAATTACGAACATTTTATGGTAAAATTAGGACTACAAATCCATAAGCCGTAATATATCATCGCCACAAGAATATTTATTTAGAAATAAATAGTATACCTAATATAATTCCATTAGTTTATTAATAGAAATAAATCGACAGTCAATAAATGTCTACAGTCATAATAACATAATAAACAAAATGAGCTTACCATAATATTTATTACGATGAACCATCGTAAAAGCATCAAGGGACTCGATTTTATAGACATCATTCACGATATACACATAAACTTAAGATTTGTAATTCGCTATATTTGCGATTAATTTTCCGCGAACGCGAGCTTTCGTTCCCGCCAAATGTTAGATGGAGTGACCACAACGCGCACGCCTGTTGGCTGACGCTTAGCCCGCCAAACTGAAGCAAGCCATAAGCACCGTGAGAGCTTCGCGAACCGTCTCTGAATGGCCCACTCCACAAGAGGGAGAAATGGCGGGAGTCGCGGGAGGGACGATCTTGTAGGGGAAACCGCGTCAACCGCCTCCGGTAATTCACTAAGAAAAGTTATTTGACGACTTGCCGCATAGGGGATCGCTGTTGTAATAGAAAAAATGAAAACGATTTGTAAAGTGAATAGGCGATTTGAAGAATTGCACACGGCCAATTTTGGGTTATTATTGATCGGGAAAAGTGTGGGTGATGGAATAAGGTATGTTGGGGTAAGATCGTTGCTGGGGTAAGACCGTATGAATCAAATTCTTTGCCTGAAAAATTTTGCTCTGATCTTCGTCGTAGCAGAATAAAAATAATGATGGAGAACACCAATGTTTATTACTGCATTAAAAACCTTGCCACAATAGGTGGGAATTTGATACATACGGTCTTATACCAGTGCCTATCTTACCCCAAAATACTCCAATATGTTTTGAAAGTAGGTAAATATATAACAATCCTGCCTACTAATACCTACAGTACTTCGAACACACACACACACACAACACACCGAGTAGAGTTTTCCTCCCTATTAGTACCACTGGTACTAATAGGGAGTAAACTATCTGAACCTACTTATTTGGTGTAGATTACTTTACATATAAGACAATTACCTACCTTATCAGTTTACCATAGGTGCTACACATACCTGTTACGTACCCACTATAGTTACTACCTTGAAATATCCAAGTACCTATACCTACGTAGGATCTACAAAGAAAGTAGGTACCTACCTACCAAGTTAATTTACGGAGTCCAAAAACTGTAGGTAGGTAATAAATGACATGACATTGTTTACTATTGCGTGCCTATAACCGCAAATTGCAGAATCTGATTTCAGTTAAGATAATTGAAGCCGAATGTGTGGGCTGTGGTATCTGGACAAGACCAAAATTGACCAAATCAAAATAACCATATCATCCAAGTAGGTTACGTAGGTACTTATCAAATTATTTCTGAAAACCGCATTGTTTAGGGTTCCGTTTTTCTGCAGCTCAATTTTTACTACAAATAATATTTTCGTGCAAATGAAATATGTATCGCCAGTACGCGTCATTCTAAAATAATACTAGCTACTATAGGTTAAGGTACCTAATCAGCTAGTTAATATCGAGAGATATTTTGTAAAACCGAGCACCGATAAAAATCAAAGTCGAAGTCTTCCAGAGCTATCTTTGGGGGTATCACAGCAGTCCACCTTGGCTTTTTGACAATACGTTAATTTTAGAATGTGAAACGGAACCGAAGATAAAAGCAACATACTTAACATTAACTTTTCTAACAGTGATAAATGTCTTAACTGCGGGGGAATATTAGATACCTACCTACCTACCGGCCACGATACCGGTACATATGATTTCTGGAAAATCATGTAAGTAATGTAACTTTATCTAACTACCCACAATCCCATTTTTTTGCCTCAGTCAAACACAATTGCAAATACATTTCACAGTCATGCTAAACTGATAAAAATACATAGGTGTAGGTAACGCTATATAGATATCATGCATGCGTAGGTAAATGTATCAACTTATTGTTATCAAATGCTCATACATACGTAAACGATAAGAAAATTGCATAATTCGTGTACAACGGTTTTATCTTAACATGAGTTTAATGAACGTTTTATAGCACGTAATTTATAGTCGTTGTAGTTAATATGAAAATTACATAGCAGGTAGGTACATTAAACCACACAAGTAGGGTGAACGTACCAATCCCAAACCAGTTAAGGAGATATTTTGACTTTAATTAACTGTCATTTTAACAGATTTTGACGGAAGACTTTAGTTCTATGTTATTTTTAAAGTTTGCTTAAAGACAAAATGAGGATTAAAAATCATTGCTGCATAAGTATTTAGGTATTGCTGTAATTTTGAGTTAAATCCTAAAAGTTGGACTGTTCCTTAGTTGGACCAACATATACCCGGTTATTGACCAAGATTGAGCCAGTAATTGACCAACGTATTGACTTATACATGAATAAATTAAAAGGCCATTTATTAAATTTTAAAATCAACGTTTATTGAGATCTAACTTTTGTACAGACGCCAGCACATCAAGCTACCCGAAAGTGCCAAATTTTCCCAATCAACTTTGAACCTTATGCTTTAGCAATAAAGTTGAAAATCTATTAAAGAAATTTGGTCAATTAGAATCTAACAGGTTTGCCTAATTTTTCCAGTCACTTGAATTTCTTCCATTGCTTTTTTACATCTTCTTGGTTATACTTGAATTTTTTTTTTCTTTGGTGGCTTTTCGTGGCTAAAACAAAGTAATCATTATTTGAAGTTAAGTATTCTAAAATAAAATCGTCCATAGAAAAGGTAAACATGAAAGGTTCACTCTTTACACCCTGAATAAGTATATTGAAAAAAAAAAATCAAGTCAATTTTAGCAGGACGCCTAAAACATACAATGTCTGGTCAACTCCACGAACACTATGAATGTACCTATCCCAAACCACTGGTCAACTACTGGAATATGTTAATTAAAATCGTCAATTTTGTATTGTTCATCAATATAATCAAAGGGAATTGTTGAAAAATCAATAATAATGACAAAAAACGCAAGTTTAAGAAATAACCAGTAGTAAACCATATGGTCAACTATAGGCAACCTATACAATATGCGTTCCTGTAGTTAACCAGTCTCAGAAACCTATTAAAAACAAAAAAATTGTTCAAATTTATATCTGCAATCATTACACTGATAAATATATTAACTATATTTCACAAAACATTTACAATTTACTTAAAAAATACTAAGTTTTAAATGGATTGAACTTTACCTTTCATTGAGCGCTCCTTATAGCAATGGCGGCCGAACGGCGAGTGAACAAGACACGTAGCGACAAAAATTAAAAAGAAAGCTATATTTTTTTATTAATTCACCTGAAATTCACAGTAGTAGATTCTCAAAGATGTAATAAGGTAACCCAGATTTTAAAAACCTATAGATATTGGCGCGTATTCTTAAAATGTTGACTTTTTTACGCAAATGGTCAACTACAGGCGACTGGTTTGGGACTGGTACGTCCACCCTACGCCCAAAACATGTCGAATATTAACATGCGTTATCTGCCATCTGTGAGATATTCGAAGAACCAAAGTAAACGCCGCTACATAGAACATGTTCCATAGTTTCCGCATACGACATGGCGCTAGTAGGTATACGAGTTGTCAATGTTCAAGACCTTCGATGATGCTAATTTAATTCTATTCATTGAACCATTGCCTGTTGTTTTTCTCAAGATATCTAAGATAATTATACTAGGTATACATATCCGATTTACATTTTCCCTCATGTGATTCTTAATCGGGACATAGAAGATAAATTATCGGTATTGACATCGTGGCACAATGAAAGGCATTCCTACTGTTACTGCGTCACGCAATTACCCCGCAGGTTCAAAATACAATGGCTTCTGCAATGACCTGCGGGGTAATTGTGTAACACACTAACAGTAGGAATGCCTTTCATTGTGCCACGATGTCAATACCGATAAAAAGAGGACTTCCTCTTTTTATCGGTAGGTACTTACCTAGCGTGGATATTTCCACGCTACAAATACAAATACGCGCGCTATAGAAACTAGTCTAAAGGCCTGTATAAGTTGCGGTTGTGGGATGTTAAGGATGATTCACGCTACACCGTGTTGCGAACGGGCCGTGCCCCGGCCGGGACACGGTCAAACATTATGGTATACTTTTTGTATGAAGTGATTCATGCCTGACCGTGGCTCGGCCGTGCGCCGCCGGGTCTCGGCCGGGGCACGGCGTTGAAATGTTATACTATACTGTTTGACCGTGCCCCGGCCGGGGCACGGCCCGGTCGCAACAAGGTGTAGCGTGAATCATCCTTTATTGTCCCGTTGACTCCCGCACCCGCCATATAAGCTTGATTGGAATTGGTAAACTGTTTAGTTTATTGAATTTGATTGGCAAGGGCAGTTGTAGGGTAAAGGCATGGTTTTACAATCCAAACTGTAGCTAGGCCCTGGATGTTTAGAAAAGAAAGTGCGTACTAGGTACGCAGTTTCATAAGCAACTGAGACCAGAAAAGCAAGAGATCCTATGGTTGGTTTTAAAAGTATGAGGCTTGCACTACTGTCCAAAGATCGATTACCTATGGTGCAATAAATATAAAGAGTTGAAGACTGTTTCTTATTGGTCTCTTTTAACTGCTTATTAACAATACAATGTAAATGGTACTAGAAACTGAGCAATACAATTATTTCCTTGTTATTGTTTCTCATTTACAATAAAATTACAATCGAGACCCTAACTAGAAGAGGGGAAATCCAAAACAAAAGTAAAATAATTTTGTTATAATTTAAAAGTTACTTTTATTACAGTAATAAATTATAATAATTGATATAAATAAGGTTTAAATAAAATACCCTCATTCCCTTTGTGACATATAAAAATTCATACGCAAACATCGATTGGTAAAAATCGTTCACAGACTGCACAACATCTTTTGTGTAGGTAGTCATTTGCCCAAACTTTTCTTAAGATTTTCAGCAAGTTTATCCATAAACTCGAAAGTTTCATAGTAGTCTGACCTCTTTATATTGTTCATACCCTTAATACAAATAGCAAGATCCTTAGTCATAATTCCAGATTCGATTGTGTCGATGCAAACCTTCTCCAAAGTTTCGGCAAAGTTCTTAAGTTCAGCGTTGTTATCCAAATGAGCGCGATGCAGGAGACCTCTGGTCCATGCAAAGATTGAAGCAATCGGATTGGTGGACGTCTCCTTTCCTTGTTGATAGAATCTGAAATGCCTAGTTACAGTACCGTGAGCAGCTTCCGCTTCTACAGTCTTTCCATCAGGGCAAATCAGAACTGAAGTCATTAGACCCAAAGAACCGTATCCTTGGGCAACAGAATCTGACTGCACATCACCGTCGTAGTTCTTGCAGGCCCACACGAATCCACCCTCGGATTTCATCGAGTAAGCAACCATATCGTCGATCAACCTGTGCTCATACCAAATACCAGCGGCTTCGAACTGTGATTTGTACTCCTTTTCATAAATTTCCTGGAAGATGTCCTTGAAGCGACCATCGTACTTCTTAAGAATAGTGTTTTTGGTGCTCAGATAAAGAGGATACTTCCTTCCGAGTGCAAATTTAAATGAAGAGTGAGCAAAGTCAATGATGGAGGCATCAGTGTTGAACATGCCCAGGGCGACACCAGCACCCTTGAAATCATTAACAACGTGCCTGATAGGCTCTCCCTTGGGTGGCGTCCAAATGAGCTCTAGGGTCCCAGCACCAGGTACAACAAAGTCAGTAGCTTTGTATTGATCAGCGTGTGCATGACGGCCGATAATAATAGGTTTTTCCCAGCCAGTCACGAGACGCGGAATATTTTTGCAAATAATAGCTTCCCTGAAGACTGTGCCGCCAAGAATGTTACGGATTGTTCCATTGGGACTCTTCCACATTTTCTTCAGCTTGAATTCTTCTACTCTCTTCTCATCAGGGGTGATGGTCGCGCATTTGATGCCGACATTGTATTTCTTGATTGCTTCAGCACAGTCAATGGTTACTTGATCATCAGTCTTATCACGATTTTCCATACCCAAATCATAGACGTGTAGCTCGATGTCCAAGAAGGGCAATATGAGCTTTTCTTTAATCAGATCCCAAATAATCCTGGTCATCTCATCACCGAGGACATCAACAACGGGTCCAGCCTTGATTTTCGACATTGTGGGAATCTGAAATCAAAGAAACATGTTTGCTAAAATATGTATCTTGGAAAAAAAATTACGAAATAAATGAAGACCAATTCCCGTAATTAAAAAAGTTCAAAATATAGGCGCAATCTCCAATCAATGTCAAGAACTTGTCAAAAATTTAGGGAAATTAGAGATATCTTTGAGAAATTGAGACAGGTCACTCTGTAACTTTTTTTTAAATTACGAAAATTGCCCGTCTGAAATCTAACTACTTGTATCTACCTAACTTGCTGTTGAAACCAAAACAAACTGAGAAACTGAGGTAGAACAGTCAAAGAATTTCTTTAAATAGGTAGGTACTTACATAAAATAAAATATTACAGAACAGCCCGTAAATTAACTAGGTACCAAGACTTGTCTCCTTTATCAGTATACATTATGTAAACATTACCATTAGGTACCAAATATTGGTGTTGACCTTGGTAAGCGCAATTCGTGTTAAAATAAACAAAATTCGTTGACTATTTACTCTTAATTATTAAAGTTCAAAGAATACATTACGCAGGCCACTATTACACAACGGTCAAACAAGTTGATTTGAAACTAGCTAAATTGTCATAGTATCAGGGTGTGTTCAAGTAGAGGGTGTGATCGAATTTAAGGGCGGTAGAGACCATCAAAACAACTATCTTCATGGGACCAACATCATAATTGCCAAAAAATATTGTCCCATACAAATCTTCTATACCTACTCGACCCAAATGTATGGGACAGATGATTATTTTTTCACGGTTACAACATTAGTCCCATGAGAAAGTTGTTCAGTTTTTGATGGTCTATACCATACCCTTAATTTGACCACACCTTTCTGATACATTGCTGTATATTGTATAGAAATTACCTATTTTTATTAGATTTCTATAACACAATCGCAAGTTGACACTTTTATAACTTTGATAAATCTATAAATTACTACTATAGTACTTGCACTAATTGACTAATCAATATTTAGTATTCATAGCAGTAAGACCTACGTTTCATAATATATGAACCAAATATAATTGCAATTGTTATACTTATGTAATGTGACTGATAATAACATTACTATAAACAATAACATGTTTTTGATAGGATGTGAATACTACATCTTTTCAACAGTTATTGCACTATTGTGTAATGAATTTTATCTGCATATTTATGTGTACAAGGATGATGTAATAACTTGATTGACAATTGACTCCTATTTACTATCCTGTGAATACTACTAGTTACTAACAAAATGATTTATGAGTTCAGATAATAAGGAATTCATTGATATTCTTGTGACGTCACAAATAACAGATCACAAATGAGTAAGTAGTAGGTGCGGTCAGCAAAAGAAGTCGATTAAAGCAGTTATTTTTACACACCATCTGTATTTCTTGTACTTTTTGAGTTTTTCTTGGAAATTACTGACATTGTGGAAGCAAAACATTGTGAGGATACCTGGACATAACATCATCTGCCTGGCCTTTTCCCAGGTATGTCAGGGTTGGTTTCCAGTCTAACCTGGACTATATCTAATGTTTTAATATAATTCTGAAATCACAACCCGTCTTGAGTGTGGTGATCAATTCTTGTGCTATCCCTGTATGAGAAGCAGCCTTTGCTCTGCAGTGGGACAATAACAGTCTGATATTATTATGTTCATACAAAATGATTCAATGTATTATTTTTCACCATTTTCATATACAGGGTTACTTGTAATATGATGTATATACGTCAGGAGCTGATAGGGGGCCAAAATGCAATAAATTGAACCCCCCATATGTATGGCCGAAATTCAATAGCTTTCGAGATATTTGAATGTTAAGGGTTTTTCGATATAATTCCAAATAAAAAACTATATATTGAATTGGTACCATTAAAAAATTATATTGTAGCTGGCACTTCAATTAAGCTATGAGCATAATTAAAAGTACTTAATTCAACAAAATAATTTAAATGATGAGCGATTTAAGAATAACATCTTACCAATATTTTCATTTTACGCTTCAAAAATGTTTCAAATATCTCGATAACTATTGAATTTCAATCGGGTTCAATTTGTTGCATTTTGGCCTGGGGTATCAGCTTCTGACGGATATACGTCGAATTACAAGTAACGCTGTTTAATAGTGTAGTTACTATTCTTTAAAATTTACTACTATTCTGAATAGGCAAGAATTAGGTTTAAAAAACTGAAGTGTTAAACAACTTTTGTTGCCGACTCTACTACTGATTAATTAAATAAAGTTCTAGCTAAAAATAAATTAAGATAACAGAAAAAAAAATCAACAAAGATTTATCTGAGTTCATTAAACTAGTTTCTAACAACAAGGCCATAGGCCATAAAAATAAAAACAAGAAATACTGGTATGGTTGGCAAATCAGTTTTGTTGTTTAGAGTCACAGATCCTGAATGTATTTCTTTCTCCATTCTCTGGCAGTGGCAATCTTCATTCAAAACACAACTCATTTAGACTCAGTAGTTTGTTATTTCATATTATAATATCTAGAAATATAAATGTATCAGTCAGGGGTTTGTCTTAGGTACTGTCTACTGATAGTTTGATAGCCATCATAATGGTCTAACGAGTACATACAATGGTCCACCCCAAAGACTAAATGCAGAATCCAAAGCCTCTAACATAGAACATGGTCCAAGAGCTAATAGTTATGGGACTTCATATAAAAATCTATGAAAAAAAATAATTTAAATGCCTAGGATAATATTTATTTGTCACAGAATAGGTTTCCAAGGCCATTGCCAAAAACAAATTGAAGGATAACTAGTCTGATAAATATTGTGATAATATGCCTAAGAGATAAGTAATGATTTGCAACTTTTTATGAAATACCTACGTATTGTATGTAACCAAAAATACATTATGCTTTGGTGATTGCTGATTACCTATCTACATAAAAAGTGTTGGTCCTGGCTCACTAGCTAATAGCTTGTATAAAGACTCTTTAAGATGCAATTTCCCAGTGAAAGTTGATTTCTGTAATCACCATTAGATAAATAGGTAATAAGTATTTTTACTACTGACAGGGTATTCATTTTCCATTTAAAAATTATGGTAGGCTAAATAATTAAAAATCTATTCAGAAACTCCAAATTCAGAGTCAAATTTAAATGTCTGCTATGGAAGTAGCAACTGATAATTATCTACCTATTAGCTTGCAGGAAAATGAAGACTTGTGCTATAAATACATACCTAACCTGTACACAGACATGGAATAATATTTTCACATAGAATAGTACCTATCAATATTTTAGTTTAAGTATAGGTATGACAAAAAAAAAGACTTTTCCAGAACACGAAAACAAGTTCGTGGCAATGCAAAGTACAAAGTCCGAAAGGCTAAGTGGAAGGCTTTAAAAAAACTACAGAATACAGAAAATACTAGTAATTTCAAGACCTAAAAATAGGTTACAAGCAAACGATAATTATGATAAACCTGTGGGTGTGTTATCTTACCAATTAATATTTCGTAAAATGAAGAACTGTTTTGTTAATTGATCACGTCGTACTCCACCCACTTCACAAGCCGGACTACACAAGCAAGCAAGCAGTGGCGGAGTCGTAAATGATTATCAGTTACGAACTCGTCATAGACCGAACGTAGATGTTTTTAATTATTTGAATGAAATGAATAACATTCGACGCGAGAGGTTCTTAAAGTGAGTTATTCACATACATACCTTTTATGTTTTGCTAAAGTTAAACACTAATAATAATCGACGTACATCAACACTCAACACCAGACGAGAGAGACGCAGGGGAGACGTAAGTGAAAGAGAAAGAAAGCATAAAGGAGATGGAAATGCACTGAAACGCGGTCGAAACTCGAATTCCGTCATCTGCTGGTCATCTGTGATCTCTGTGTATTTTCGATTGATGTCGATGAAAAATAAAACTAGAAAACGTAGGAATTTCAAAAATAATATTATTTTGGGTCAGTGGGTCGTCTTAGGGGCGGTTTGTCTTTATTAAAGTTACGCGACTCAAGCACAGGTTTGAAACCAAAATTATTTTATTTATAGAGCTTTAGTTAGTTCAACTTTCAAGATAACGAACGAAAATGAAAGTAATGAATGCTCAAAAGCTATGGTATCATGTCAAAGAAGGACCCACTGAGTGACCGAAAAAACGACCAAGTGTGTGTCGAACCATGACAGCTGAGGGCTGTCAACAATTCGGAACGCTGCAAACGCGCTCATGCTCACTCAATGTCAAAACGACAACAGTATTTCTTTGTGTACCTATATCACATGAGTAGACAAACGGAACAGAGGCAAAGCTTCTTAAGAACGTGCAAAATTGTTACCTATTTTGGTAGGGTTGTCACAATATGTTAAGACTTACTTGATATTTGTACGCCAGTGGAACGAATGTATGGGAGCGGTTGGACGTAGACATGTCCGAAAAAAAAGAGTAAAATTATGCCAAACTAATGATGCCATCTTATTCGATTACTTAATGCCTTCATAACTTGTGGTGATGAATTTCTTCATAACTCCCATATTTCGGGAGTAATTTGAGAAAATGTGAAATTTTACTATGAAAATGAGTGTATCGAGCTCTCTCCCTCCTGATTCCGGGCTTGTTTCAAGTAGCGGTCTCTAATATCGTAATGCTATTACTAAGAGCTATATTTAATACTAAGACACATAGTGCGCCAAATGTGCACTTTCTGGGATAAAAGGAAATGAAAATTTAAAAAAAAAAAACGTTTTTTCCCCATTTGTATTTACTTTAAACCGCAGACAGACTTATTAAGAGGTCTATAAATATATTATATATATACAGAAATATATATTAACAAAAATATTCACAAGAACTGATGAGAGTATGACTTTTAAGTAAGTTGATAATAAATTACCTAGTTTCATTAAAAGTACAATAAATAATTAAGATGTAAGCTCTAATTTACTAAGTTACACATTTTAAAACAATAACATCATTTAATTATCTTCGTCATCATCATCATCATCAATTAATTCAAATTCAGAATCGATGTCCGCTAAATCATTTATGTTAACAAATTCGATATCACTTTTCTCAGAATCCGTAAGCTCATAAAATTCCTTAAAAGAAGATTTTTTTACAAACTTATTTCCTTTTGGACGGATACTTGTAACAAGTGGATCAGAAGACAGTAAAAGATTGTGCATAATATCTTCATTGCATGAGATACTGCTATGCTTTCGAGAATGCCCCTCTCTATATTTTCTAAAATCTTTATTTCTAGCCTCAGATGCCTCTTCGGATAGAAAACCAATGGGCACAATTGACATGTTCTGAACTATGTCTGGCCCATGCATTAAAATTTTATGAAGTGAAGAAGGCATATAATACCATGGGTATAACTCCACGTAAAGCTTAGCAGTATCAAAGCAGAACTCTCGGAATTTAGTTACGTTGATCTTCTCTCCTGATGAAATACACTGCAAGATCACACAGATTTTTCTTAAAAGCATAGCATCTATTCCGGTCAGTTCAGCAGATTTAGTGTAGTTTTCAAAAAATCTCCTTGCCGAGTTGCCATTGTTGGTGGATCCACTGCCTTGTTTCACAACATCGAGAAGTAAGCCCGTTTCTCTTCTTACAGCCTCTTGAACTCTTTTCTTCCTGTCATCAACTTGCCTTTTTGCTATATCACCCCTTACTTGCCATGATTTTATGTCTAATTTGTAGGAAATGTGTAATAAGCATTCCATTGAGCGAATCCAAGCGTGAAGGGTGCTTAAGCCATATTTATACATGTCCTCGTTTGCGTGTTTATCTTTGATTAACTCTAAATTATTCATTTCTTTAGGACAAGCCTTGCATATGTCACACACTGAAGCTGCTGTATTGGATATAATGGAATGAATTTTACCATCAATCATTGTCAACAGCAGTTGGTGTTTGACACTAATTCCATCAGTGATGGTGGATGGAGTTAAGGCTTCAATCTCTGCTTCGATTTCAGCCATCTCTCTCTGCACATTTTCTTTGGTTTCCTTTATAAACTTAAACAATATTGGCCGGCAAAATGAAGTGGAAGATGGTCGCTCGTTTTCCCAAATTGTTACACCTTTTGAGACGAGCCGCAGTGGTACAAGACTAATCATAAAATTACTAGCAAGATCGATTTGCTCATCTTCACTCGTCCTTTGATGATAAATGCTTTGGCTAGATGATCCGTCAAAACCCCATTTGCTGGTCAATACGAGCTGTTGATTGGGATCAACAGGGGTTTCTAACGACCTAATAAGTCTTCTTGAGGTTAAATCCATCAAGGCTTGTAATTTGATTTTTGCAGAGCTCTCTGTAACTGTGAGATCTTCTTTGGCCGGATAGCACTTAATTTTTTCTTTAACCAACATGTAGTAACTCGGGTATTGAAGAGCTCCTTCTTGAGTGTTGAAATCCCGAAGAGTGTTATAGCGCCATTTCGATAAGTTCATCGATACATAAAGAGCCAATGCCTTCAAAGGGGATATTTCCCGTACCTGAATTGATTTACCTTCAATGAAGGCTTTGATTTTTGAGGCCTCTTCTGGATTCTCCGTCAAGTATTTCATAACATAAGCTGTATCGCTTTGTCCTGCCTTTTGAAGCGCCCTTTCGGCCGAAAACATAATTTCAGCGCTGCTACTGCTGCATGAAAGACTATCTTCAGTGCGTCTTCTTTTTTGCCGGTTACTAAGGTCCTCAAAAGATTTACGAGGACTAGGATGTGTACAAGTTGAAGCATCAGATTTAGCAGGAGAAATTATGGGCTCGATGACGTCACTTATATTTTCTGTAGAAGGTTCCATATTTTCATTCTGTAATTCCGGCCATTGAATTGCAGCCTGTAGCCAAATCTCATGTTTCTTCCGAAACTTATCTGTGCTTCTTCCAGACTGTGTCCATTTTGCATAAATGCGGTAGCAAAATCGACGACACCAGTCTTTTAAACTTGTTTCAGCACTTTCACATAACTGAACACAACTGTTATCTTTTAAAACACTGAACAAATAGTTAAAGTCGCGTAAATCTTTATGTGCGCGTGCGCATAAAGCAACGTGAATATCAAGATTTGTATTAAAATTTGGAAAATACATTGCGAGATTAGCTTGGATACAACGAGGTGTAAATCAACACTGATTTTAAAGTTACTAATAGTGACCTATTTATATAAAATCCAGGTATCCCAGGTATCCTTTGTTAAATATTGCAAGGTAATTAGTTATTGTGATAATTAGTAAATGATGCATGCTAAATTAGTGTATTAAGAGCCATTTAGTAATTAAATAATAGCAATGTTCTTATCAGTAATCATTAGTGCATCAGTTTTATATGTAAACCTTAAGTCCCTAATTATATATCCTAATTAGCTTATATCTTCTCTAATTGGCTGCTCAGAAATGTTATTGTAATAAGGTAAACCTTTAGAAAAACGGTTTTAATCAACAAAATAAACAAAAAATAAAAAAATTGTGTTATAAAATAAACATCACTCTTTATCCCAGAAAGTGCACATTTGGCGCACTATATGTCTTAGTATTAAATATAGCTCTTAGTATAAGCATTATGATATTAGAGACCGCTACTTGAAACAAGCCCGGAATCAGGAGGGAGAGAGCTCGATACACTCATTTTCATAGTAAAATTTCACATTTTCTCAAATTACTCCCGAAATATGGGAGTTATGAAGAAATTCATCACCACAAGTTATGAAGGCATTAAGTAATCGAATAAGATGGCATCATTAGTTTGGCATAATTTTACTCTTTTTTTTCGGACATGTCTACGTCCAACCGCTCCCATACATTCGTTCCACTGTGGGCGTTAACGGCAAAACATAGAGATCTCTGTACCTATTTTATTTTAAACACCTATTTTTACACCTATGTTTAACAAATAAAAAACTTTGACTTTGACTTTGACTTTGACTTTGACAAATTAAACAAAACATTTGTTAAATAGTTTTATTATTCAGTATGATTTACAAATTACTTAGGTACTTACTCTAATAATTTTCTTTTTATAATTTTTGTTTTTTAATCATTTATTGTTTCTTTTAATGGTGTGGTAAATGCTTTGAGCTAAACCAAAAATAAAATGGAAATGCGAACCAAACACTATTATACTGTTACGAGCTTGGGGTTCGTGACAATAAAAACTGCCGATTTAATAACCAAAAATAGACACTTTAATTAAAAACAGCAATTACAACTTTAACACACTAACAATAAAACACAATTGCACTACAAGATCACTTGAAAGTCGCACTTGAAGATCGCTTCGATGTTTTCGCTTGTATCGCTTATCCAACACTGATGCCGGCTCGCAGGCACACCGGCCTTATATAGGCCTCGGATAGTACCAGAACCTTCTACCGTAGAAACATCTAGAATGTTTGAGTACACACCGATTCCGACCGACCAGGCGTCGATAGTTCTGGAAAGTTCTAGCATCGAAGTTTCTAGAAGGGACCCGAATAATTATGAGTTCTGCTACTCGATACTAGATGGCGCTAGTAGTAGCTAATGTCGCCATCAAGTGTGGCGCGTAACACTGCCCCCTCCTAAGACATGCTCGTCCCGAGCATTATTGGCCCCATAATAACGCGCCAGTCGATCCACATGGACGATCTTAGGAGTACCTCTTGCACCTTTCTGTATCCGGTAGGTTACGTCATTGATCTTTGTCACAATCCGGTACGGTCCGTCCCATTTAGCTTGAAGCTTAGGAGATTTCCCTTTGCTGCGGACTGGATTGTGCAACCACACTAGTGATCCTTCGTCGAACCCTTTATTGTTCATTTTGCGGTCATAACGGGTTTTCATCTTCTCAGACATTTGCTGGCCCGATTGTCTGACGTGCTCATAGATGTCATTCATTTTGTTCCGCAAGTCATTCGCATAATCGGTTATACTGCGTGGGGCATCAGGTGGTATTCCAGTGATCAGGTCTGCAGGCAACCGTAATTCTCTTCCAAAGTTTGCGAAAGCTGGTGTCACCGATGTACTTTCGTGAACAGCACTTCGATATGACAACAAAAACGGTTGTATGTGCTTGTCCCAATCTCGTTGCCGATTTTCCACAACTTTCGCCAGGTATCTCTCCAATGTCTGATTAAATCGTTCCACCATTCCATCCGATTGTGGGTGGTAAGAAGTTGTTCTCGTTTTATGAGTACCCATAACTCGACAAGTTTCCTGGAATATTTGGGACTCAAAATTCCTTCCTTGATCACTGTGAATCTCTAAAGGTACTCCAAAACGACAGAAGACTTCATGGACTAATTTATCTGCAACTGTCGAAGCTTCTTGATTTGGTATGGCGAAGACTTCCGGCCACTTAGTGAAGTAATCCATTACAACCATGAAATACTTGTTACCACTTTCACTTTCCGGAAACGGTCCCGCAACATCTAGGGCTATCCTCTCCCATGGTGCACCAACATTGTACAATTTCAATGCACCTCTACTACGAGTCTGAGGTCCCTTTACAGCTGCACAACTCGTACATTTGCGGCACCAGTCCTCGACATCGTCCCGACAGTGGACCCAGTAAAACCGTTCTCGTATCTTCAGTAGAGTCCGTTTTACTCCCAGATGGCCTCCTGAACAACCATTATGGTACAGCTGTAGAACATCCGGTACTTGAGCTTTAGGGACAACCATTTGCAAATGACAGCTGTCTCCCCGAGCATTTTCCCATTTACGGCACAGGACTCCATCCTGAATCACCAAGCTGTCCCATTGGGCCCAATAGCTTTTTGTGATCGAACTCATCGCTGAGACGTCACTCCACGTGGGCTTAGGTGCACTGGCCTTCATCCACTCGAGAATCGGCTTGAGGTCTGAATCTTCCTGCTGTGCACGTTGTAGGCTTTCTTTCCACTCGTTGCTGAGGTCTGTCCTGAGCATCCTCACAGGTACGACTTCTTTACTTTCTTGCCTAGTACAATGCTTGCAGTCTTCAGGACAAGGTCTTCTTGACAATGCATCTGCGTTGCCATGAGACTTTCCGCTGCGATGTTCGACCACGAAGTCGTATTCCTGCAGTAACTCAATCCATCTCGCAACTTGTCCTTCTGGATTTTTGAACTGCAATAGCCATTTCAGTGCAGCATGGTCAGTTCGTAAGTGGAATTTCCGCCCCAGAAGATATTTGCTAAAATGCTGCAATGACTTTACCACAGCAAGCAATTCCCGTCTCGTGACACAATAGTTCCTTTCCGGCTTTGACAACGACTTGCTGAAGTACGCTATTACAACCTCTTGATCACCATTCCGTTGAGACAATACACCACCAAGTCCTATGTCACTTGCGTCTGTGTCAACTATAAATTCCTTGCTTGCATCAGGGTATCCCAAAATAGGTGTTTTGCACAGTCGGGCCTTTAACTCCTGAAATGCGATGTTGCAACTTTCATCCCAGCAGAAATGTCGCTTCTCCTCGGTTAGCTTGTGCAGGGGTTTGGCTATATCCGCAAAGTTCTTAACAAATCGCCGATAATAAGAGCACAAACCCAAAAATGCTCTGACCTGCGTCTTGTCTTTTGGAACTGGCCAATCCTTGACAGCGGTGATTTTCTCAGGATCCGTGCGGATACCTTCTTCCGACACTACATACCCCAAAAAGCTAACTTGTCGTTTGAATAGTGAACACTTCTTCGGACTTAACTTGAGGTTGGCACTCTGGATCTTCATGAGCACGCGTTCCAGGTTTTGAAGATGTTCTTCAAACGTGCGGCCTACGATGATGATGTCATCCAAGTAGACCAGACAGGCATCGCCAATTAGCCCGGTAAGTACAAGTTCCATCAACCTTTCAAACGTTGCCGGAGCATTGCACAATCCAAACGGCATAACTTTAAATTGCCAAAGACCCTTTCCTGTCGAGAACGCAGTTTTCTCCTTGTCCTTGGGATCAATTTCAACTTGCCAGTAGCCACTTTTCAGGTCCAGCGTGCTAAACCACTTTACTCCAGTAAGCATGTCCAGCGTGTCATCAATTCTTGGCAAAGGATAGCTGTCCTTCTTCGTAACGTCGTTCAGACGACGATAGTCAACACAAAACCGCATGCTGCCGTCCTTCTTTCTTACCAGCACTACAGGTGAACACCATGGACTAGATGAAGGTTCAATAACACCATCCTTCACCATTCCTTCAATCATGGTTTCCACTTCCTTTTCACGTGCTACCGGCAATCTCCTTGGCCGCTGACGGATAGGCAATTCTTCTCCTGTGTTTATTTTGTGTTGAACTAAGCCAGTCTTCCCGATGTCAGCATCGTTTGACGAGAAAACATCGGCGTACTTGAGTAACATCTTCTTCGCCTTGACCATTTCATTTTGGGACAGAGCGCTGCGGCAGTCTTCTAAAAGTGTGGACACTTTCGTTTGTGCATCCTTGCTGAGGGTCCCAGTCGATAGATATTGGCATCGACGCAACCAATCCACTTCCTCGCAAGTACCAACTAGTGTGCCTTTTTCTATAATCTGTTCCTGATCACAAAGGTTCAGCACACGTACCCCTGAGATGTCGGTGGCTCTGACCAAAGTTCGTGCCACTTTCCATGGAAGGTCATTGTCTACCCTTTCCACGAGTATACAACGATTAGTTTGCCCAGGATTCCGAGGAAGACTTACCGGCACAATCGTTTCCGATCTCGGCGGAAGAACAATCTTTTTAAGGCTGTACACATTCCCTGGTAACGCCCCTTCCATAAAAAGTTCCTCTTGTCCACATTTCAAAACACCTTGCTTGACGTCAATCTCGCAACAATTCTTCCTCATAAAGTCAAGGCCCAAGATGCAGTCGTCCATTATATCAGCCACGATGACATTATGCAGGTAGATTCTGTTGCCTAGCTTCAACTCCATCTTCTTCTCTCCATGGACGGGTATGCGCTGACCGGTGGCTGTTACCAAATTAATGCGTTCTCGGTTGTATGCGGAGTCCCCAAGGAACCGACTTATAAGTTGGGAACTGACGACCGTACGAGAGGCTCCAGTATCTATGGTCAGCTTACACGGCGTTCCGTTAACCTCGCCCTTGATGATTAAGCTGTTCCCGTCATGGGTTTGTGTGATCGAAATCCTTGGGGCTCTTTGAGCATCAGCCAGCACCCGCCCCGCAGTCCTGGCTATTACTCGTTTCCCTGCTGCTGTTGCTGGGCGGTGCTGTTAGCCGCACTACCCTCTGGAGCTCGGTCTTCTCTTTCTTCAGTTCGCTTAGGGCAACTAGATCGAAGGTGGCCCCTTTCCCCACAGCCATAGCACCTAGGGCTGTATCCTTTGTTGCGGTCGCGAACTGTAGCCGCTGCAACCTCCCTGACGCGGTGGGAACGATGATCCTGCCGCACAGCTTCCACCTCCAGTGCATGGGCCAAGGCGTCCTTAAGGGTCCCGTGGTGACCGAGCCTCACAGCAGCTCTAACTTCAAGGTCACGGATGCCGTCGATAAATACCTGCACCAGGTTCCCATCAATAAGCGCAGGTACAGACTGGTATGCTTTCCGAACCAGCTTCTCAACTTCAAGGGCCCACTGCTGCAGGTTTTCATTATTGCGTTGCACGCGATCCTTGAGCTGCGCACGAAACACGTGTTCCAGGTGAGCGTCGCCATACCGAGCCTCCAATGCCTCAAGGAGCTGCTCGTAAGTCACTTCTTTTCCAAGAGCTTCCAGCACAGTTAAGGCCTGATCGCGCAGGCCTAGGGTGAGGGCAGTCATGGCCTGACTCTTATTCCACCCGTTCGCCTTCATGACAGCCTCAAACTGGATCTTGTAGGCCGACCAGGAAGAAGTTCCGTCGAACGGTGGCACTTTGAATCCCCGTAGCGAAGGTGTTGTAGCTACGGGGGCTGCGATTCCATCCTCAAGTTTAAGGTAATCCAGCGTTTTCTTTACATCAGCCATCACGGTTTCCTTCACTCGGTCGATTCGGGTTTCAACTTCCAACAGGCGGTTTTCATGTTGGGCAACCTTATCCTTCACCTCCTTCATGTCTTTCCCGAAGGTAGCGTGAAGGTCCTTCATAAGGAGCATCTGCTCTTCCTGGCGGCGCACCTGCTCCTCCTTATCCCGCTGGAGCTGTTGTTCCAACCGACGAGCCTGTTCCTCCTGACGGCGAGACTGCTCCTGCAGCATCATCATCAGAGCAGCAAAATCTGGTGCTGATGATGCTGGAGCAGCTGTGGACGGGCCGGCCTCCGTGATTGGTAGTTGGCCCTCCGACGTCTGTGGCGTTGCTCCACCGAATCGCCTCTGGTCCGTCTCTTGCTGGCGTTGACTCCGGGTACGGATACCCTCCGTGTCGTCCTTCGGTAGAATCGGCATGATTTTAATCCCACTTCTGACACCAATTGTTACGAGCTTGGGGTTCGTGACAATAAAAACTGCCGATTTAATAACCAAAAATAGACACTTTAATTAAAAACAGCAATTACAACTTTAACACACTAACAATAAAACACAATTGCACTACAAGATCACTTGAAAGTCGCACTTGAAGATCGCTTCGATGTTTTCGCTTGTATCGCTTATCCAACACTGATGCCGGCTCGCAGGCACACCGGCCTTATATAGGCCTCGGATAGTACCAGAACCTTCTACCGTAGAAACATCTAGAATGTTTGAGTACACACCGATTCCGACCGACCAGGCGTCGATAGTTCTGGAAAGTTCTAGCATCGAAGTTTCTAGAAGGGACCCGAATAATTATGAGTTCTGCTACTCGATACTAGATGGCGCTAGTAGTAGCTAATGTCGCCATCAAGTGTGGCGCGTAACAATACAAAAGACATAGGTAGACTTATATTTTAAAGACTAGCTTCTGCCCGCGACTTCGTCCGCGTGAAATTCGTACTTTCCTCTAAAAGTTTCGAAAATGAATGTTGGTATGATCTTTATAAATAAGTATTCGGGCCAATTTTTAAGTTTATAGAACAAAGGAATCAGATTTTTCAAAGAAACTATCCCCGCTTTTCACCCCCACAGGGGTAGAATTTTGAAAAATCGTTTAAGATGTGTTCATAACTTGACTCAAAGTTTATTTATACCAATTTTCGAGCTAATCAAGCCACGCAGTAAAATCCTCCCCTTTAAAATTAACTACCTCTTTTCATACAGTTAGGGGTAGATTTTCGAAAAACCCTGATACACGTTATTAATTATTTTTAGTCCTTAGTATAAATATTGAGTTCCAAGTTAATCGGACAGGGCGTTAAAATTCTTCCATACTTATTTTAACACCCCCCCATTACCTCTTTAGGGGGTATTTTAGAAAAACGAAAAATTCCAAATTTCATAATTTACTTATAAGTATTCGTGCCAAGTTTCAAGGTTATTAACTCAATAAATAAGATTTTTCATACAAACAAAATCCCCCCTTTTCACCCTCTTAAAGGTTGAATTTCCAAAAACCCCTTCTTATTCGATACCTACTCTGCACGAAGAACACAACCTCCAAAACTCATGTCCCTAGGACCAGCAGTTTAGACTGTGCGTTGATATTTCAGTCAGTTCGTTCATCCTCCTTTGGGGGAGAAATTATCAAAAACGCTGAGACACGTATAAATTAATTTTCAATCGTTAGCCTAAATACAAAATTTGAAGACCCTAACTTTTAAACTGACGGACTTTCATACACAACTTTATCCCCCTTTTTAACCCTTTGGGGTTGGAATTATCAAAAACGCTGAGACACGTATAAATTAAATTTTAGTCGTCAGCCTAAACACAAAATTTGAAGATCCTAACTTTAAAACTGACGGACTTTCATAAAAACTTTCATCCCCTATTTAACTCCCTTAGGGGTTGAATTTAAAAAATCCTTCCTAATTCCTTGTCTACATTATAAAGGGAACCATTGTGTAAAATTTCAAAATAAATACCTATAACTACCTACTTTAATTAATAAAAGTACCTACGCTTAATAATTTTTAATTTGAACGAATATTTAAACACTACCAAAACAACTCATACCTATTTTACAAAATAACAACAAAAGAAATTCAAATAAACAATTTAAAGACTAAAAGTCGCGCTGATAAGCACGGTTTCTCAATATCAATTATTGTCTGTCAATAAGGTCGAACGCTCTGAACGCATCAACAGCCAAATATTGAATGAAGCTCGCTCTGACGCTCTCGGACCTCCCGCCTTTTTATACACTACCGCGACCAGTGTCGAGCGCGGCAACCGTTACACAAATATAATCCTTATAGCATGATTCAGACGTGTGACGGCGCGATGGCTTATTTCATGTATAAGTTTGGTGTTTCTATACCGATTTCTATAATTCTTTTTTTATTGAATAGGTAATAATGTTAACTTTTTTAAATTAGGGATGAGTGAGAGTATTATAAACGTAAGAGTAAACAAATATAATCAGAATGCTCCGAACTGCTAAGCTATCAGGAGTTACACGTGTTATTGTGAGTCAACCATAAAAGATAGACATATGCTGTTGCGGGATATTTTTTAGACAATTTTATCTAGAATATTTCCGTCATACATGATTTCTATGTAACTTTAACCATTAAGGCTGCACACGCGACGGAAGCTTAAAAAATGGAGTAACTTCTCCCGTTTTACCAACATTTCCCTTCACTACTCTGCTCCTATTGATTGTAGCGTGATGAAAAGTATACTATAACCTGCCCAGGAGTATGAAGAATAATTGTACCAAGTTTCGTTAAAATCCGTCCAGTAGTTTTTGTTTCTATAAGGAACATACAGACCGACAGACAGACAGACAGACAGACAGACAGACAGACAAAAATTTTACTGATTGCATTTTTGGCATCAGTATCGATCACTAATCACCCCCTGATAGTTATTTTGAAAATATATTTCATGTACAGAATTGACCTCTCTACAGATTTATTATAAGTATAGATTATATACCTATTTTTTAAATATTTATTTAATTTCAAGACCTACTAGTAGCGAGAAATAAGTACGATGTAGGTATTAATAATAATTTTCGATTAAAAATGCTTTTTAAACTCGTATTCAAACTTTCATGATCATGCTATTATGGCCATTGAGGAGTTCCCTCGTGAGAAGACCTGTCTGCAGCAGCAGTCTATGGTGAAGATCATGTTTAGCAAGCAAAATTAAATTTAAATAAAAAGTTTCACTTTCAAGTCCATGCTACTAACCGTTAAAGAGTTCCCTCGTAAGGAGACAATGCTGGCTGCTGCAGCAGTTCATGATAAATATCGTGTCGAATTATCAAAATTCATCTATCATACAAAATTTCGTGATCGTGCTACTAACCGTTGAAGAGTTCCCTAGTGAGGAGATAATCCTGGGTGCAGCGTCAGGTTATATCTTATTATTGCATTATCACCGAAGTTACGCAGGTGTACAAAATTTCAGCTCAATCAGACATCGGGAAGTGGTTCAAATCTTACTTGCAATATTTAAACTTAACACACATACCTACTACACACCAACCCATCCACCTACCTACAAATATATAGTAAAAACTTGTAATAATAATAAAAAGGTAAAAACACACCGTGTACAACCGTCTTCTTATCAAAAAGGTACCTACTTGAAAAAGAAGTAATCAAATATTTACTTACCTATTGTACTCCTCTAGTATTATTCATAGACACAGTACAATAAGCCACCATTATTAACAATAATATACCACGTTTTTACATAAAAATATTCGAACTTGCAACTAACAAAACAAACAACGTGCGTCGCACTGACCCTGAGATTGTCAACTAGCTGTGCCAGCGTAAACCGGTTTTTTCCAGTCTCGCCGCGTACGTGACAAGCGGCCAGTGGTCACGCACACATGCCCCGCGTGCTTGTAGTAGTGCAATCGATTTGCGCGGTTGTTTGAAGCTTTGTATCTGTTCCGTTTGTCTAATCATGTGCCTATATGTCGTGGGCATATCGTAGATTTGCTCACTTCATTAAATGCTCGAGAATTTCATGAAATAGTCGCATTTCATGAAGTGTTTCACTGTCTATTGGATACATCATGATGTGGTCTGGCCAGAGCCCTGATTCACAACCATACGACAGGCTATCGTATCGAAAACCTGACATTTCGATATTTGACTTGCCCTCAACAGCAAATAGCTGTAAGAATAGCGGGCGTCTATTTGATAACTGACAACATTTTCGGGTTTTGGACTTGTGAACAGCGTTTAGAAGACTCCTACAATAACAATGATTAATGTTCGATACGATACGGAAGCGTCTCGAGTGTTTGTAAATAGCTATGCAGATCAATGATTACCAACATTTTCGGGTTTTGGACTTGTGAACAGCGTTTAGAAGACTCCTACGATAACAATGATTAATGTTCGATACGATACGGAAGCGTCTCGAGTGTTTGTGAATAGCTATGCAGATCAATGATTACTTTGATTACTCAACGTTTGACGATATGAACAGTTAAACGCACGACTACTTCATGATGTGGCCAAACATTAATGTTTTTTTTTTTTTAACAATGGCATCTCGCAGTTCAACCTATGAGGTTGTCGTCTGCTTAACCGGGCTTGCCTGTGGATGCCTCAAAATTAAGGCCTCCAGCCAGGGCTTAAAAACTTACTAAAACTAAGCGACTACACGCTAAGGGCACCCCCTGTGGGGTACGGACCTCGGCTTAGGGCGTCGCTGGGGGAGGGCAGCAAGGGACAGGCTGGATCGGAATTATTTTGGGGCGGATTTAAAGCTACAGGCTCAGCGGCGCGGGCTGGCTCGAGCAAGGGTCGGGGTGGATCCAAACATTAATGATCATATCGTAAAATAATTAGAATATCCGCCGGTAGAGGCGTTGATGTCGGTTTCCTCTGTAGGTTCCCTATCCATTTGCATAAAATTTTACGACCTAATATAACTTGGCAATCATAGGTACTTTTGTTTCTCCTAATTATATTTTCGCATAACAGCTTACGCATAATTTCTCTAATCATAATAATGATTAAGCATAATATTCTGAAGCATAAATTTAGCATGCTCGTTTTATTTCTAACGACGTCAGGTCGACGGAGCCCCGCTGGGCGGGGCTCCTATTTCTGTCTGCAGGGTTTAAAGGAACCTAACCACACCGAACCTCGGGGTGCCCCTGACGTCGTTTAGTATTGTGCGAACCCTAAATTCATGATGACTATGGCCAAACGTCGAATATTATGATATATCAAACGTTGACTTTTAAACGATATGGTCGATCTTAGCTGGCTATTTCATGATACACAACCATTTAATGAAATGACCGAACACTTCATGAAATGATCAATTCTATGATCTGGCCACGACATATACACGTCATGACGTCACACCTTAGCGGTTTTTTACGATCAACCAGACAGCGAGCGATTGACGAACGCTTATTGGTTGGAGGTTGGAGCTATGATTTGTTTGGAGCCAACTGTGCCAAAGTTGAAGGCGGTTCTGAATTTCCTGATCATTCACTAATCACTTGCTGAGCATTACGGACGCTTACTTACGCCCGTCAAAACAACTGTTTAGTCTTTTAGTAGTTTTAGTCTGTGTGCTCGTGGGCCCATCCTAAATTGTCCAAAGGATGATTTTGTTTTTTACTCATTGACAATAAATTATCAGTTGTTCTATGGTTTTATTTACCCATTGAATTAATAGGTACAAGCGTGTTATACCCAGGGCTCGGAAACGTTATTTAATATAACGTTTTTAAAACGTTTTGAACAGTTCTTTGTACGTCATTTTGTTCGGAATGAAAACAAAATGAGAACGTTATTTCCGCAGGGTAAAAACCGGTTTATTCCGCAGGACGCAGCCGCGCACAGTGTGCGGCGACAAGCATGAATTTGTTTAATTGGATCGGGTACCGCCTACCGAAATATGAAATCAAATTATAACATACTGTTATAATTTGATTTCATTGCATCACTCATTCCAATGCGCTTCTAACGTATTGATCGAGATTGTGTTGTGACTTGCGTTGCGAGTGATTTGTTATTAAGTGGTGTTTGTTTCTTGCTCACAAAATGGGACGAAAGAGAAAAAACCTAATTTATTCATATTACATTTACAATGATGAAAGTAAGAAATCAAAATGTCAGATGGAAGGTTGTCAGCAAGAAATACGGTAAATATCGCGTCCGTGAAATATCAACTGAATGAAATTCACGATATTCGTAATTTCATACCTGTCGAACCCAAAAATAAAAAAAAACGGTTTTAAAACGTTTATTAATCAAAAACGATTTAAATTATAATTGTTCTTCAAAAACGTTTTTTATAACGTTCTGTTCGAACGTAAACGAAACAAATCGTTTCTTAGGTATTTAAGACGAAAACGTTTCGAAAAATATACCGTTATCCGAGCCCTGGTTATACCTACTTGGTCGGTTTATAAAGGTGGTTTTACTTAGTGTACTATACAGCTATATTTTCATAGTGTTTATTTTTCAAATTTGGTAAGGGTAACACTAGTTTACCCCGCCCTCCTCCACTCCACCCACCCCCTCTCCTTTGTTAGGCACTAGGCAGCTTTCGAAGCTTTTTTCTGTTTGCTAATAAAAATTTAACATCTAAAATTCCCAGAAAGTACAGTAATAAATTGTATAATATTATTGTGTTATCTCGAGCCATTCTTTAACAGGATCGTGAATGATCCCTCTCGTATTTGGGTATGAAAGTCAAACAAAACAGTCTATGACAGGAATTCGACATGGTGGTGCAAAAGAATTGGAATAACGTAGATACTTCGCATCAGAATCCAGTTACTGAGAGCTCCAGTGGTACGTGGGGCTTCCAGGCGCCGACCAAATCATTGAATGCTCGTTCTAACACACCCAACAATATGCAAGCGGTAAGTTATAGTCTCTATAGCTTTGTAGAGTGACCATGAAAAGGTCAGTGAGTAAATAATGAATTGGCGTGCCAGAAGACTTGTTTTGTAAATAAATTTAAACAGAATTAATTTTATGAACCAATGGTTGGGTTAGTTAAACAATTATTGTGAATTTTCATGAAAAATCAAATAATAAAAATCTTTAATTTTATCTTGTCTAATTAAGTCTATTAGGAAACCATGAGCATATTTTTGTTTTTATTTGTTCTGAAAGTTAGGCTGAGCTTGGGCTATCTACATTTTAATGAGGATCTTAAATGCCCTGCATTAAATTGTTCAAAGAAAATATTCAACCTGTTCTGTTTATTTGATTCAATTTGTATATTTGATGGCCCTGATCATTTCAGAAGCAGCCGGTTACTCGTCAGATTGCCATTAACACATTGGCGGCTATGCACAGAAGGTTCAGTTTACCTGGACCAGTGCAGCCACATTCAAGACCTATTGCAGAATTCAGGGCAAGTGCCAACAAGTCATTGGACATGTTACGGCAAACTATTCAGTCAGCAGTCACAAGAGAAATAGATCAAGTGATCAAGAAATATTTGGAAGTAAGTTTTGTACAAATAATGGTCTATGGGAGGTATTTTGTTGATTTATTGAATTTATTGATCATCATCATACTCCTGCCCTTATCCCAATTTATTTGGGGTTGGTCCAACATGTTTTCCTCCTCCACACTTATTACTAATCGTCATCTCGGTAGTCACCCCCTATCTTACCATATCATTATTCACACAGTCCATCCATTGTTTCTTTGGTCTTTCCCTACTTTTATCGCCATCAACATTCCTTCCCCACAACATTCTTGACAGGCCTGATGGTCTAGTGGTTAGTGACCCTGACTGCTATGCCAGAGGTTGTGGGTTCGATTCCCACCCAGGACAAATGTTTGTGTGATGAGCACGATCATTTGTTCTGTGTCTGGGTGTAATTTATCTATAATATGTATGTATTAAGAAATATATAAGTATGTTTGTCAGTTGTCTAGTACCCATAACACAAGCTCTGCTTAGCTTGGGACTAGATGGCGTTGTGTGATAGTTGTGGAATATTATTATTATTCTACTTATTGAAAATATTTACCAACTAGCAGTGCCCTGCGGTTTCACCCGCATAAGTGTCGATTCTGTGGGAATATCGGAATAAAAACTATCCTATGTCCTTTCCCAGGACTCAAACTATCTTTATACCAAATTTCATCTAAATTGGTTCAGGGGTTTAAGTGTGAAGAGGTAACAGACAGACACACTTTCGCATTTATAATATTAATATGGATTGCACAAGTAACTAATATTCTTTATCATATGAGTTATATAAACACTTGATTTGTTTTTAATTATTGTTTTATCACTTTTTCATAAAAATTTCCAAATATATGAAGAATGTTGTTATTAAAGTAAGTTGTATTATGTTCCAGAAATTCTTTGTACCCGCTGTCAACAACATAAGACTGAATTTGGGAGATGAATCTGTTAGTGAAGATCAGGTATTTTTATTATTTTTTATACCAAAAACAAAAATATTTTTATCTGTAAGTATATCATTTTGAGCAACAAAATAGTGTGTGTACATACGCATTAATATTATCAAAACTGTAAACAAGAGAAGTAGGTATCATAAAGTTACGCATTATATTATCTTTTTCTTATAATTTTATTGTAGAACTAGCTTCTGCCTGCGACTTTGAAATTTCTTGTTCCCTCGACACATCCCATCAACTGCCTGCACTATTACATAGCATTTTTTCTGACAAAAAAACTTGAAGTTTATTATTATTGTAGAATGGAGAATGTGTAATTGTATGATATTAATAGTGCTTTGTTTTGTAGGTGCGAGCAGTATGCCGAGCTATGTTGGATGCCACCCGTTTACTGTACACCACACCCCCTCGGCCAGCACAGTCACCATATGAGACCAGTGATTCAGAATCCAGTAATAGTATTGACTCTAAACTTGTCAAACCACCTACTGTAAGTTAACTAATGAATTAAGAAAAGTACTCTACTCAACAAAGTCTAGGGAACAAGGCAACTTATTTAAGAAAACTCTTTATAAGAAGGAAAGGATTTTGGAATAAGGAGGTAAAACTTCACTTAGTTGCAGCATACAGTGTTGTGAAACGTTAATAACCTTAGAGATTACTGCCTGTAATCGCTTATTAAGAGGGGACAATAGACAATCTGATACTCAGCTTACCACACCGATGTAGAGCTGTCGTGAATGCCTAGGGAGGTCCAACAGATTATTAAAAAGTTGGTAGGAATCCTTTTCATTATGTGTAATCTATAGTTGTTAATGATCTTCCTCAAGTTCTCCGTTATGCAAAATGTCTATTGTATGCTGATGACTTAAAATTGTACCTCGAAATAAACTCCATGAGCGACTGTTTAGCACTACAGCAAGACATAGACGCGATATACAAGTGGAGCTTAGACAATAAGATGGAATTCAATCCCTCCAAATGCTTTGCAATGACATTCGGTCGAATGCGGCACCCAGTTAATTATGAATATAATTTAAATAACAATACCATCATGAAAACATCAGCCATGAAAGATCTGGGAGTCACATTCGACCGAAAGCTCACCTTCCACGACCATATCGCCACGGTAGCTAAGGAATCCTACCAAAGATTAGGTTTTGTTTTGCGTAACTGCCGCGATTTTCGCTCAGCACATGCCATCAAAATTATATTTAATGCGCTCGTACGTAGCAAATTGGAATCCAGCTCCTGCGTGTGGAATCCACACGAAAGTACCTACGTGCTTTTACTGGAAAAGGTACAAAAAGCGTTCCTCAGGTTTCTGTATAAGCGTAAACACGGCTATTACCCTTACCTCTATCTGACTAAATTTCTACTGGGATGCCTCGGATATAACTCGTTAGAGGTAAGGCGAGCAAAAGACCAGCTTACCATAGCCTGTAAGACGCTCCGTGGCACTATTGACGCGCCTGACCTAAATGCTGTGCTGGCCCGCTTCTTTGTGCCAGACAACTACTGCCGCGGCAGAAAGCAAAGGCTGTTTGCTGTGCCTCCATGTCGCACAGTTGCGCGTGCTAAGTCCCCAGTACCACGTACTCTGGCCGCACTTAATGATCTCTTGGACTCTAATCCAACAAACGATCTGTTTGTGGACGAGTGGACGAAGATTTTGTCGGCATGTCAGAAGTACTGTGAGAGGGATGTATGAAAGTGTTGTTAATTTCTTTTCATTTTTTATTTGATGATTTAATCTTTTATGTTTCTTTTATGTGTGTCTTTTTGTATTTAATTAATGTAATTGGTTATAAACCGTTTTAATTAAATTAAATAAATTAAATAAATAAATATAGTATGATTAAAAAAAGTCTGTATTAAATTACAAACACACTTTAAATTACACTTCTATTGATATATAATATTATGTTACATTTATTATAAGCCTGTGTTGCCCCACTGCAGGGCAAAGGCCTCCCTTCCCTCTTTCCACTTTTTCTGGTCTACTGCAATTGTGGGCCAATCTTTTAAAAAGTCCCAACTCATCCCGTCATCTCCTGGGCCTGTCGCGTAGTAATTTCCTGATATTTGGGACCCACGGAGAGGTGGTTTTTGTGTATTGCTGCTCCGACATGCGACAGATGTGGCCAGCCCAGTTCCACTTCAGTCCAGCAGTTATGTGGCCAGCGTCTGCTATTTGTGTTTTACATAAAAAGTGTTAAAATTAAAATAAATACTATAAATACCCTTGTTCCCTAGACTTTGTTGAGCAGTGTTTATGTATTTTATTGGTCCATTTCTTGAGAGTGGAATTGAATCTACTTATTATGACTGAGATGTTTAAGATTCACTTAAGCTCTTTGAACACAAGATAACTCAAGTAGCATCAACTGTTCAAGTGAGTGTTTAAATACTCATACACAACTACCTCAGTACTTCCTAGTTTGTTATATGTATTTGCATGTGTACCAGCAGAATACTACTACTTGTATAAACAATAAATGTTCAAATACAATCCTTGGTCAATTATACATGATATACTTGACAACAGTTGCAGAGCCCATGCCCGAAAAGAAAGGATTCCGAAAACGATGTTGACATGACTATAAAACGGAAGAAGATCAAGCAGGAGGACAGCACAGACAGTGCATCATCTTCACCCTTACCTTCCCCTGCCATCAGAGACCCTGAGAAGTGGAACCCTGCAAGATTGACCCAAGAAACACTGTTTATTATGGGGTCTCATGCTCATAAAGTAAGTGTCATTTATACCTTTTTTTTTACTTTTGTCTCTGACAGCATAGCTATTCACAACCATTCGACAGGCTTCCGAAACGAAAATTATACGTTTTCGGTTACCTGATTTGCCTAGTCCCCGAACGCAAATAGCCTTTGGAGAATAGTGGTTGTCTATTTGGTTTAAATTGTCAAAATTTTCTGATTTCGGATTTGGGAACAGCATTTAGAGGACTCCTTCAATAGCATTGTTTGATGTTTGATTCGGTAGGAAGCGTATCGAATGGTTGTAAATAGCTATGCAGTTCTGAAATAGTTGCTGTTATGTTAGTTGGCTAAATAAATCATACTACAGTCATCAAGACACCAGTTATTTATAGTTAAAAAACTAATTGATATTTACAATTAGCATGAACTTAAATTAATTCCTATTAGTCACATAGCCTGCTATGAGATAAGTCTTTGAAATCATTTTTTTGTTAGATCCTTCAACACTTAAAAAGTTCCAATACATTGGAGAATTTTAGCACCTTGATGGTGGAGTACTTAACTGATAAATAAAAAATATCTTCTTTCAGTTGTTAGGCTTAGGTCACTCTCGTGGCCGCCTGTATACCAGACATGCTGGTCTACTCAGGTATCCAGCTGACTCATCAGATAAAGAATGGATTGCCAGCCATAACTTGGTGAATGCTGTGGGCGGGAAAACGTATATCATGGTAATTATACCGTATTTTCTTGACTGATGAGCTAATCTCTACAAAAATGAATTGTAATTTAATTTGATTTTGTTGTATGTCCAGGTTTTAGAAGACATTGAAGAACTTGCCAACAGTGATGCATACAAACACAATTCACTCCCCATGCTGGGAGAACTAACAGGCTTCAAAGTTCCTCTGTTTATGTTGAGAAAAATAAAAGCTTATGTTCTTAAACGAGCCCTCAGTGGTGACATAAGTAACGCCAACAGCCCCCAACCTTGCACAAGCAATATACAAGAAGAGGACAAATACAAAATAGAAGACATCAAAGTTGAACCAAATCATGATAATTTTGACAGTAACAGTTTCGATGCCAGCCAGTATATTGGTAATGGCGAAAATAGCAGAGACTTCTCAGACGTTCCAATGATGAAGGAGGATACAGATTTCGCTGATATCAAAGTCGAGGATATGGATGACATGAAAGTTGGAGGTATAAAAGTTGAAGATTTGGACGAAATTAAAATGGAGGAGATGAAAGATGAAGATGATCTCATTAGTATTAAAGTTGAGAACATGGATGATCTTGATGTTGATGGGATGAAAGTAGAAGATATAAAGTTGGAGAATGACGACTTCTCCCTCTGCAAAGACTCTGAGGATGGTCAAAATCATTTGGTGGATGGCTTGTTAGAATCGGATATCGAGTTTTTGAGCAGTAACTTGGGGAACATTGAGAGTGATGCTGACGCGAGGAAGGCAATAGAGAAATTGACTGGAGCCAATCCTGATACTATAACATTGGTTGGTGACGAATTTGATTTGGGAACTACCTTGAACACTAGTAATGTAAGTTGTTGCCTTATTTAACACAAAAGGCTTCTAGCCAAAATATATAATGCTTATTGCATTATTATCTGTTCCAAAAGTATCAGATGAAAGTGTAAACAAACCCTGTTTAGTTAAATTCTTACAAAATCATTCACTAAAGGGCGTTAGTAACACATTAATATGTATTAGAAGGTTTTAAATTAATATCTCATCACTTTTTCTAACAATTGTTTGAATACATTATTAAATTGAAATTGAAAAATCGTCGACGAAAATTGAGGTTATAAAATAAAACTCAATTGTCAAATGAAAAACATCTTCAAGGTGATTTAAAATTTGAATTTCGGGATAGGTATTCAAATATTCCAATCACTAAGATTTTTTATCTGTATCCATTTTACTGTGTACAGACGCCACTTATAACTCAAGTTACTACATTCTAACAAATTTAATAGATTTTCAACATTATCGCTAAAGCTTAAGGTTCAAAGTTGACTGGGAAAATTTTACAGTTTCGGGTAGCATGATGAGTTTCGGGTAATGTCTGTACATAAATAATAAATCACATTTACGTTTTCTGATCCATTTACATTTTCATCAGATACTTTTGGCACAGGCTATTGTTATTATTCTTTGCTTATACTAAACAATTAGATACTAAACAAACAGAAAGTTTTAAAACTTACTGTTCACTGAATAATTTTTGTGGTTTAATGCACTGGGAAAGTAATTTTTTTTCTTTTTGTCTTTCCAGTTCTCCGTGAATCAAACAAAATGCATCACAGTGGCGTCAACCACGAGCGGCATTGTGCACCGTGTGCCGGTGGCCCACATCGCCGCACCTCCCCGCATCACTGGGAGCACTGTGCATTACTACACCAGTTCGAACGTCCCGCCTACTGGGCAGAGGACCGTACATCATCTGCCGCAAGCCACTGTCACCATACAGAACATTCCTGGGACTACTTCGCAGGTTATTCGTGGGTAAGTGTTTGATTGCGTTATGTTTATGTTAGGCGTTTATACGGAAAAGTGTTATCCTTCATCCTTTAGTTACGTAGGTTAACTTGGAATTCGTGTGTGGAAGTCTGAGGGGCAATTCTCGTAATTTTAAGAACGTTCACAGTCTGATCTCAGTCACAATCTCAAAAATAACTGGTTTTCCTAAATTGTTGACAAGTTTTTGACATTGATTGTATTGTCGCTGAGATGAGATTAGATTGCGACTAAATTTTGAACATTTTAAATTACGAGAATTGACCTTCTGGTTACAGAAACAGTACTGATAACCTTTACAGCTAAAATATACACGTGCAAAAGTAACGCACTAAGCATTCGCTCATCAGTACGAAGCTTTAGTAATTGCCAGTTATGGATTGTAGGCTATAACATTTTATTTTCTTTTGCTTGCAGAATACCAATCAACACCAAAGGCACATTCAGCACAGTCATGTCTCAGGGTGCAGGCAGTACGATCATCGGGTTCGGGACACGCACCTCCAACGCGACCATCATCGGTACCCCGCAGTATGTCAATGTCAGTTCCAAGTCGTTCCCAACTGGGAACATTCTCCACAACGCCATCGTTTCACGGAACATCATCAATCGCAACAACCTGACTCCTGCTTCGAGCGCCACCTTCAACGTTACAGCGGTCCGCCCGATACTACACACGTCCACACCAAAGATAAGTACAGTCGTCACAGCGAGTTCTACAGACTTCGACAGTATTTCTACTACCAAAGATATGATCGACAATGCATGTAATTCCTCTGTTATGTTAAAGAAAGTTCTTACTTTAGGCAGCGCGGGCGCCGCCAAGTCGTTTATGATGCATAATACCCAGAAGGTATTGTCAACTGGATTCGCGAATGGTGTTACACCACCTCCGAATGTTACTATCGTTAGTTCAGGAACCAGCGGTGGTTTGCTGAACAATAATAATGTGGGGCATTCATCTGCTAACATAGTGAGTCCTACTTCTGGTACATTAAGTGCTACCCACGCCACTCTATCGGCTTTGCTAGCGTCAAACGCTGAAAACTCCCAAAAGAATAAGAAATAAATTCCAGGTTCCATTCCATAGTAGTTGACCATTACTTGATCTCATATAATTACTAAAAATAATCTACACTTTATCAAGTGGTATAATCAATGAATTGATGTTTACATTTACATAGTATCAATATAAATATGTAGTAGTAGACATAATGCAAGTATAAATGTGCATGTTCTGTACTTAATGCGTTTTCTGAGTGTAGGCTCACTAACTGTGACGCCTAAGGCCCAGTACGTACCAAGTCGGTATCAGTAAAAGAATAGCAATCGAAGCATAATTTCAAAAAGTAAGTACCTAATTAGAAAGTGTTGGAAAAACTTCACTGAAAACTATTTTTCCTACATACATAAGATTTCTCGAATTCCATAGATGAACTCTGTTGTATTAACGACTTCCATTTAGGATACTGGCCTAAATAATGCCGACGCCGGCTTGTGTGTCTTGGGCCTTAAGCGCTAAATAAAATTCAAACTGAGAAGCTTAGTGAAGTTGTTCATGAGGCCTGAGAAATACAAGATTAAGGTGAATGGGTAGTAGTAGCCCGCGAAATTCAATTTTTCTTACGTTTTTTGCAATTTTCAGGTCAGTGTCAGGTTTTATCTTGATGAAAATTTGATTCGCGACTATAACAGGTACGTATTCACAGAATTATAATCATCAAAATCATTAATACATCTTTCTAAGTTAGATTTCTACCACCAACACTTTTCCATACGAGATTTGTTCTTAACGGTAGAAATCTAACTTAGAAAGATGTATTAAAGATTCTAATTATTATAATTCTGTAAATACGTACCTGTTATTGTCGCGAATCATATTTTGATCAAGATACAACCTGACACTGACCTGAAAATTGCAAAAAACGTAAGAAAAATTGAATTTCGCGGGCTACAACTACCCATTCCCCTTAAATTAAAATTGCTTAGAAGTGCATAAAATATGCTAAAAGACGAAAAACATCATAATTACAAAACGTAAAGTAATATTCCCTAAGTATTAATGATTATTATGCCTGATTATTTTGTTAGCAGGTTATACATTGTCTTTATGTTACCTGAAAGTTATTTTAGTAGGTAGGTATTTTTTGTACTAAGAAGTACTAAAGGTTGTGTGATTACTTGTCGGAAGTACAAATTGGGATTGTGCGGACTCAGTATTATTAATTGTAGTGATATATTTCGACTTTATTACCTATTGTTAAGAACTCTATCACTATAATTTTTTGAGAGTTAGGCTTGTTTACACTTCGATTGATCGAGGTCAATTTCTCTACATACTTTATTTTATTTGACTGAAAACACTTGAAAATCAAACCCCTCTTTTGATTTTCAAGTGTAGATTGTACGAATACTTGAACTTTTAATTGTGTTCAGTAGTTTGACTGTTTTTTGGCCAAAGTGTAACAAGCTTTGATTTCAGAATGTTCAGTTAGGTTATACGCTTAAAATTCGTCTTTAATCAATTATTTTAGGAATTGAATTGAATATGCGGGGAAAACTACTTCAATTTACTTTATCAGGGTACGGTAAAAAGTGATTGACTATTTAAGTTACGTTAGGACTAGCAGATCTCTCTTAATTCCTGATTAGTGTTGACTGGTTTAATTGACTAAACAAAAGTTACTTTTCCCCTTTTAAGTAGTACATATTTTTGTTTTTAAGATTTTAACAAATGCTCTAAACTTTTATGTAGGCGTTTTATCCCTTACTAATAAACGTATTATATCAGATGAATAGTTACACACCGATTTCTCTCTTTCAGACGTTGACTTTCGAAAGAAGAAGACAAAACGTTGTGTAACTATGCAGACGCTATACAAAGTTTACTAGTAAGGGGGTTAAAGTCTATTATGCTAAGAAGGGTAAACTCCCAAAGTGATTCCTTTTTGAAACTGACTAGTTATGAAAGTTGAATAAATATTTTTTAATACCGTTTTCTAATAAATCAAGTGATTCTATTTTTGATGGGATTTCAATCACTTATTTTTTATTTAGACGTTTTTATCTCGTAGAGGCTGAGGCTGAGGGTTTTAACTTATATGTTTTCAGTACTTTTAAACACGAAGATAATTAAAACTTTAAAGTACTCATTAGATTCTTGTAGATTAGTGTATAAGTAAAAATGTAGGTTAATTTGTAGAGCAAAAGGTTGTTTAAGATAGGCTAAGAAGTTCTTCAAGTTACCGTCAAAATATTTGATGTTGTTTTTTTTAATGATGCGGTTATTATTTATTTACTAAAATATTGTAATAATATTGTGCCAAATGTGTACCTGTGATTATTTTTGTTACGCTTTCTTACAGAATTTACACATAGTGTTGCTTTCAAACGTATATAACAATGCTTTTGCTTATAAATGCAAACAGACTAGACTCCTTAGACAGAGTTTTCTGTCTAAATAGAAGATCACAATCAAATACAATTATGAAGGTTGTGTTTTAATTTAATATAATTTCACTTAGGGCTGATTTTTCCAACGCCAGATAATTTTATCTGAGGAATAAATTTTGAATTTTTGACAGTTCTTCCATTCAAAGTCGTCGTCCGTCGTCGTTCGTACAAAGATATCAATTTTATTTCACAAATAAAAGTTATCTGTCGATTGAAAATTCAGCCCTTATTGATATAATAAGCCCATTCTATCTTTGCTTGTAGTTAAAGTATTTCATGTCTAACTGGTGTTTGTTCTGTGCGAACCTTGTGTTGGGGAGCATTGGTGCACAAAAATTTTATTATGTGCTATTTATAAAATATAAATCACCGATAGCGCTATAAGGTCCATTATTCTCAATTAATTAAGCGTTATAAATAATAAAACAAAACGGCCTAGTTTTTCGGACTACATACTCTTAAAAACTATTTATACTCTACAAATCGAAAAAAAACTTTTGTTACTTTCTAATGTGTGAGTGGTTTTTAACGTACGTCTACTGACGAATAAGCATTTTTACTTTATTTCATCATGCAGAAGGTTGGAAGATAGTCAAATGATACTACTGCCTTTAAGAGCGTAGTCGGTCTGCGACAAAATTGAGAAATAGGTATTTGTACAAACTATTGCCGTCGCGTTGCGCCCAAGCGACCGCGCTATCAATGTGTGTGTGAGTAGTCTGTGTTTGTGTGCGAGCGTACCACTCCCGCGCCCGGCCGCTTTTCGTTCTGCGGTCTTTCAGTTGCATTTGCAATCGGCATCGGTCGGCGTTTGCAGTGTTTGGCATTTACGAGCTACTTACTCGATCAAAATATTGTGTTAGACGTTTTTTACCGACTTCACAAAAAGGAGGAGGTACTATGTTCGACTGTTTGTATGTTTTGTATGTTTGTTCATCGTATACTCCGCCAATTGTCGACGGATTTACAAAATTCTTTTTTTGTTCAAAAGTAGATAGTTCTGAGGTGGTGCCATTGTCACCAAGTTAGGATCTGATGATGGGATCTTAGAGAAATCGAGGGCAACCCTCAAATTTTATAGGCTCACTTATTGTTTTTCGCATATTTTATGAAGTATCTTGTTTATTTGCGTATGGTTGTCACCATCTCAGGTAGCTGGGCGGATGATGGAAGGTACAACTCCTTAACAGTAAGAAGTTACTCAAACAGGCAAGGACTGTTTTAGTAAATTGTTTTGATGTTTGATAGGGCATTTGCCACATTTGGTCTCATGATCATCAAGTCATGACCTGATGCTGCAGTCAGGATAGTCTGCAGAGTACCTAACTCCTCGACAACTAACAGTAGATATATCGTGTTTAGGCTCATTGAAAAGGGCTCGATGTGTGGATAAACGTACTGTTAATGAGGAACACCGAAGTACATAGAGACCTGATGCTGAAGCCAGGAGCATCAGGAAAAGTACAAACCTTGAAATTACAGCACCGTAGTCGTGTTTGGGCTCATTTTAAACAGAACTAAATTTAAGTTCAATGCAATGTTGACATAAGTCTGGCCTGATGCTGCAGCCAGGATTATCAGCATCTAGTCTAAAAACATCAGGTCAGGATTTGATGATGGGATCCTGGAGAAATCGAAGGAACTCTTCAAATATTATAGGCACACCTATAGCGATTTGGGTATTTTTTATACGAGAAGTAACTCGTGCATTTGCTCTCGGAAAGCACCATTTGGTGAAGTGGAACTGATGATGAAGACCACAGATGGCCACCGGAACTACTCAATAATATCTAAGTATTTCACGGGTTGCGATTCGATTACTTTAATATGGTTGCTGAGCAATTTATGCTCGTCACAATGTGAATGGTGATATAGAGCTGATGGTGGACCTGGAGAACTCCTCAACAATTAACTTCCCTGCATCGGGAAAAGCAATATTTTGTTTGTAAAAGGCGATGAGCATTAGGCTATTGTAACTTAGATAAATAAAAGCAGACCCACTAAAAAGCGTGAAATAAAACTTTTTAAGAAAAAAAAAAAACAACTTCCAAAAAAACACTACAAAGTGAAAAATAACTTTAATTTCGGAATTCGGTGGCAAAAAACTAAAATACAGATCCAAAGACACCGACTTCCGAAATTAAAGTTATTTTTCACTTTGTAGTGTTTTTTTGGAAGTTGATTTTTTTTTTCTTAAAAAGTTTTTATTGTTTACGGACTTGATTCTATGCTTTACTGAACTGACTTGGCTTGTGTATCGGATTTTGAGTAATTATATTTACGACTAAAGAAAAAACGTAAGTACCCACCTATTATTTTTAAATATTTTACCCACTTCAAATAGATAAACGAAATGCAATACCTATACATATTATATTTATCTAAAATACTATACCTACTGATTGATAAATAACAATTTACAAATGTGGAGCTATAAGTACCTAATCATGGTAATTGTTTTTTCAGTTAAACCTTCTCTGTGATGGGTAAAAGAAAACAAAATAAAGCGCGTTTATTCTTGAGCGCTAAAAGAAAAAATAGTAGATTGTACAACTAAGGCATAAAAGAAGCTATTTTACCCCGAGACGTTTATATTCACGCGAGCCGCAGGCGAGAGTGGATAGTTAAGTCGAGGGGTAAAATGGCTCGTTTATGCCTGAGTTATACACTCTGCTTTTAACTTCGATTGCGAGAAATCGGTCCAGCCGTTCTCGAGTTATAAGTGTTCGAACAAACAAACACGACTTTATTTTATATATATAGATAGCCATTCTTCTTTTGTGTTCTGATTGATTATATTTGCTTTTGGAGAATAAAATTAAAAACTTCAATTCTGTAAAATAAAAACTGAATATTTTTTTGCCTTAGTCAAACAATTTAAAACTATATTATCTGTGGCTGTATGAATGAACTGTCAATGTCGAATTGCTTCTTATTTATAATTCTAGTTTCATATAAAAATACAAAAACACTACTTTTCGCCCCGCGGTTCAAAGCATTTTCCCGTGGGAACGGCATACAGATACCAAACTCTATGGCGATTGGCACACTGCTGCGTTTCACGCAGCGGTGTGCGGGAATTCCACGCGCGTGAGTGCGTTTTTATTGAATTTGTATGTAAAAAATCACGCGCGTGGGTGCGTTATCTGCATCCCGCTGCATCATGCGGGGCAGTGTGAGAATCGCCTATACAAGTAATATCGATAATGATGGAAATCACTACATTATCGATAAAAAAATCGACAGTGGTCACTTCCCTATTTGTATACGTATTAGTCTGACCCCCCCTCACCCTTGATCTTTCCCCGTAATGTGCGATAGGGACAACTGCAGCTCAGACCGATTTTCACTACAAAATCTTGACAAGATCGATGCTTTGTATTCCCCTGTTTTCTCCGCCAAACCTGCGCCGATTCAATTATGTTTGGTGTCGAAATTTAGAGGAAGAGTAGATCTATGTTTCTATTATTTTATTTTAACGTAAAAACTTTTCATATTTGTCTGGTAGTCATCTGAATATGACAGTAAAAATGGGGCATTTTGTAGGTTTTCGAAAATTCGTATCTGTTTTGGTAATTATTTTTTGGGAAAAAGTAAATGACAGGGGCATACATACAGTAGATCTAGACTTTATAAAAAAAAACGAGTCCTCTAGAGGGATAAACCAGGAAGTAAATAGGGGAATACGTTTGTATGGAAAAATGCTGCTAGGATACCCTCTTAAGATAAAATAAATATATTGAACGGACCATGGTGGTGGAGAGCAGTGGTTGGTAACGGTCTCGACTTATGAGTTGTAGGTCGTGGGTTCGAATCCAGGCTTTACTTTGTATAATTTAATTCATCATTACTACTCTCAAAACGTCAAAGGAAAACATCGTGAGGAAACCGGTGTGTCCCAGAACCAAAAATTCGAAGACATGTGACATCTACTGACCCGCACTGGGCCCGCGTTGTCGATAACGGCCGACTCCCTCTCACGGAGAGGAGGCCTGTGTCCCAGCAGTGGGAACGTTATAGGCTGATTATGAACGGACCATAGGTTGAATATATAAAGAACCGCAGCCTAATTGCGGAACGCCAAATCGTCAAATGATTCTGATCAGTTGGCTTCATTTCTATCACAATTGGCTTCATTTTACGATTTTCGAATTGCGAAACTCTAGTTTCTGCGCAGGGCCTTAACGTTCATAATTGGTTTCATAATAAACTAGAGTTTCGCGATTCGAAAATCGTAAAATGAAGCCAATTGTGATAGAAATGAAGCCAACTGATCAGAATCATTTGACGATTTGGCGTTCCGCAATTAGGCTGCCGATGACCGTAATTGTATACTAATTGTTCGACTAATATAAATTGTTGAAGAAGTAAGGTGAAAATGCTTAATCGTCAGTAATGTATGGTTTCACCGTACAGGGGATTAAATATATATGTCAGTCCACTCATTGGAAAGAATACTATTGAAACCATTTTATTTTAATTACGCTTCGACCATACAGATGGCCGTTTCCAGTCTTTTTATTTATTAAACTTTATTGTTATTGAGTTGCAATATATAATTTTGCTAGCTTTTGGCGGCTATGATTTCAGCTTTAATAATTTATTTGCTTGCAATATTTTTTTCCTAAGCTTTCGTGCAATGTTACGTTTATTTATTTTTATTATGTAAGTTAGTCTGTGCTTTTTCATTGCAATATTTTTTTGAGCGGCAGCTTTTGTATTTGTTTTATGCCAGCCTCACATTTGCTTAGCTTGCAATAAGTATAATATTTATCTATTTTTTTTTGGCAATGTTTTGTCTGTTTTAAATTATTTTTGGATAAGTTTTTGAACTTTGAAGTTACAAGTTTTTGTTATTATTTATGACTAGGTTATTTTGGATTTTTTCCAAAGATCATTTCGGGATTTAAAAACATCCTTGTGCTGTGTTGTTAAATGGCTGTGTTTTCACTTTATGTGATTAATTTTTTTGCTGATAGTCTCTACAGACTTCCAACAGGATCATTTTGAAAATTAGTATTAGCTAGTGCAGTCCTAGTCTATCTGGGACGAATCTGAATCTCATATTATAGGATAATTATGTATGTTGTACCTACTAGGTATTATTTAATGGTTGTCGTGGCTGTGTGTACTCTAGATGTAATCATTGATGTACTTATTGCCATTTTGTGTCTGAATGTGGTTGTTTATCCAATATGTACTTTTAATCATAACTAGTGAAATATTTCGATCTCTAGTATAATAGGTATTTTATCTAGCAGTGTATTGTATTAGTCATCTGTGCGTTAATGTCACATTTCAAATGTTCTATTTATTTTATTTAGAATTTGTCTTGTTTGTTTCAACATTTAGCTTTTTTTTCATTGTTAAGGCGCGTTTACGCGAGGATTTTCTCACCGTCGAGAGTTGACGATGATGTCCATTCGAGACTCGGTATGTGTTTACATTCATATTCTGAACGATGTTTAAACACCGCTCATGGTAGACTGTTGTGATTAGTTGGCTAAAATGATCAGCAACCAATCACGTGATTTCATATATTGTAGACCATTTCGGGAGTCGGGACTAATAAATAATAGGTTTCTCATATGTAGAAGTATATAATGAACTGCTGTATAAGCATGCTATTTAACCGTCCCTAAGCCCACGTTTGCATGGACGTAAAAATATCGCGGTGGGATATTATCGCGCACTGGATTTTCAACCCTAGGTGTTGAGCCGAGGGTTGAGAATCCAACAAAGCGCATTCTAGCGCGGCAAAAAAACAAACGTTCGATTTTCAACTCTCGTCGCTAAACAGAGCGTTGAAAATCAAGTGCGCGAAAAAAAATCACCGCGGGAAAAACGCGCCCGTGCTACCTGGGTTTAGATCAACAAGCACTGTCATTGAGACTTTGAAATAGGACATTAGCGGCACAGTTTTAAATGTCAACGAATCTCCATACTGTGATTACTATTAAATATGCTCATAATTATAAGCAGTTTCAAGCTATTTTCCATAGAACTTTTAAAGGTTACCATGCTTGCCTAATAATTGTGATTTAAAACTAAGACCAAGTACACTATGTGCCGATATCGCTCTTATTCTGATATATTCTGGCTCCGATATAGCACCATTTCCCAAATCCACCATCAAATGAAAAAATGTGGAGATTCATCACGATCATCACTCATTTTTCCCGCCGACCATATACGGCGTCTTGATATGTGGAAAACTACGTTTTCTCACTATGGTAAAATAGAAAAGCGGTTTTTCGGTGGAATGTTAGAAGAACGGTTGACGATGGTGTCAGATCGACCCTTAACGCGTTATCAGTTTTCATTATTGTATCTGTTACAAGCAGGGTCAAATTGCAGTGCGTGTATATTATTGGATTATTTAATTGAATATTGGCCATCCCAGAATAACAGAAAATGAAGTTGCTTTGTTCGAAACAGAATTTACTACAGTTCGACACAACTTAGATGTAGCATCGGCAAAATTCGTAAAACTTTCGTAATTCGTATTCGTGATTGGTGATTTTGAAGGCGCGCTTAGTTCGGATGTGATCGGTTTTACGAATTTTGCCGATGCTACATCTAAGTTGTGTCGAACTGTACCGAGTTCCCATTTTAATAACAGGCCCAGGAAATCTTTATATCAAAACAGATAAATATGCAAAATATCTTGAACTACTGATTCGAAAATAACAAGAACAATCGAGGAAAGAGTGGTATCGGCCCTAGAGTAGATATAAATGTCAACAAGGTTGTAATGTAGCACTGCCCAATCATGCCAAATATAACTTATTCATATAAGAAGTAATGTAATAAACGATATGTTTATCAATTAATTTTTGTTGTATGATTTTGTTTAACTTTCTATCTTTAACTAAACCTACTTCGTCGATATTTGTGTAGTATTAATTTAACCTATTATTTTTAGTGTTTAAGAGGAAATGCGGGGGATCTTTTCTCCATAGAAGCAATTGGTAAAATTATATTAAGCAATGATTTTTTACAGAATAATAAATATTAACTACTTGTATGTCCCTATGTTTTCCTTTTTGATGATACATTACTTTTATAAGCACTAGAACCCTCAAAACATGCCGATTTAAACCGCTGTCAACAGAGGCCTAGTATACAAATTAAACAACTATTAATGAAAAAAGAAAAACACAGGGACACGGTATATATCCTTCTTATTCAGTTTATAAATTATCTTTTAAATAGGTCCGATATTGGAGGAGGAAATAGGCGAGAGCCAAACCTCGAATTATGACTTTTTAATTAGGCTTTTTTTAAAGTCTCTCCGACCGCACTTCCTCTTAAGATCTCTACTGATATTGCAAGGCAGTATTAACTTATTTACGGGATAAGGTATTAGGTACTGGGTAATTGAGTGGGACCGGCGCACCGATATAAATAGGAAGGTAATATCCTTATGGCAATAGTACACGTTTCAACCAAATTGAAGGATTCACTGTTTTTTGTTGCGATTTAATTGAATATTTCATACAAATTGAAAGACTACGTGAACCGTGTATTATTTTTTGCTGCTAACGACGCGATTTTAGTCTAATTTTAAATCACCTACTGACATTTCTACTATATATGTAGGTATGTCGTGAAAGTAGACCTCATCTTTCTAGCAACTTCGCTCACAATGAACGCAGGCTATAGATAGATAATAACAAAAAAAAAACATCTATAAGTCTCATCATCATAATTTCAACAGAAAGCCGTCCATTGTTGGACACAGCCCTCCCCAAGCACCGCCACTTTGGCCGTCCAAAAGTCTAATTAAATAAAAATACCGCTAAAACGGACTTGCTGACAAAAATCGCAAACGTTAACTAGTATATTATTCAGTTTAGGCTAAAACTGAATCTCTCGTAAAATATTTTGTACGACATTTTAAACTTTCCCAAGTTTTACCGAGAGAACAAGTTATTCCATATTGTTGAGTTTATAGTGGACTGTTTCATAATGAGGACGTTATAATGTGAAAGAGGTTTAAGAATATTTTAGCTGCCATTTAAAAATGTTTCAAGTGGGGGAAATACCAGACATTAAACATGTTTTCATTTCTTTTTAAAAGCAATGGTCAGATCTTATGACTGAAGCACGTTATGGGTGGTATATGTGACTTAGCTACCTAAACCCTTGTTTTTTTACAGATGGAATCGTGAAGGTCCATCTGGGAACAGTTTTGAGCCTGACTGCCCTGGCCAGACGTACATTTGAATATCGCCATTCGCCATCGTGGAGGCTATTTTAATGCTCGATATAATGGCCTAACTACCTCTTACGTCATCTGGAGGAAGAACTGGGTTATTCTATTCCTGGTTGCAGTTTAAATCACAGTATTGATCCGAAACGGATGATATTTTTGTACTGCCGCAACCACCACTGCAACTGTATCTCCTTTTAGCGCTTTCATTTCAACCTGTCATTTAGCCGCTACTGAAGTTTTAAATGGACCTCGCCTCTGCCATTGATATTTTTATGAATTTAATGGCTCTTCCCTCCGACATGTTAATTTAACACGAACCTGTACCATCTTTCTTATAAAATTGGATGGATTTAATTAAAAAAATTGGTCAACATTTCAAACTTACCAACTTTTCTGTCCCCTTCTCACGTGCATTTGCACGACGCAATTTACTGTCGGATTTATCATAATCGTTTCATTTAATTGTCATTAAATCTCTTAATCGTATCTAACAACACAGAAGAGGGAGTTGGTGTACTCTATTCTTAGACAGGGTCAGCACGGCAGATTTAGATTCCGCATTGATCAGAAATGGATAATATTTTCGTGTACATGCATCCACCATCAATTTTCTTACCAATGTTTTATTGGGAATTTCAACAGCATGCGTGCTGCTCGTCATCGATGGCCTTTGCAGTTAGGTACAGTCAGGGAAGTTATTTGACACACTACCTCAATTCGCTATGTTGTGCTACAAATGACGTGATTCGAATATACAGACAATTTAAGGTGGTTATAGTCAATTTGATAAGCAAATAATTTACACTCACTTAATTTTTGGAGGTCTTAATTGTGCAGCAGAAGACTGCTTCAAAAAAGCAGATAGATCGACCTCAAAATCAGTTTCTTTACTTCTGATACCTTCTAAATCTGGGTCTGGCACAAATTGTTCAAGCAAAGGCAGAATTGATCCGTAATAAGTACCAAGTTTGGGAGACGGATTCGCAATCACAGTTTCTAGGATCGTCATTAAAAGAAAGAAATGAAGGACAAAGTTTTCTAGTCTTTTGACAAAACCCCACTATCAGTGCAGTTGCCTATCCATTTTAAACAATGCACCATTTTCTCTAGCACAATACTCATTTGCAGACAACTGGGTTGCTCTATTCTTAGGAAGGCCAGCTCGACATTTTTAGTTGCAGTATTGATCTAAAACGAATTATATTTCAGCCCAGACGCAATTTAAAATGCAATGCAGAGGACCTATTTTAGATTTCGAGGCTTTAATATTTGTCATAATGCTGTTCAGAAAGTAGGTTGATAGACATCCTCCCATTCTCTTCGATACCTAATTAACGTTGAAAGTTTACCAGGGTAGACTCGGGATTGACCACAAACCTTAGAAATGGGAACCAGTTTTTCATTTTCAAGCTACAGAACAAGTGCATAACTAGTAGTAGTCTAATAGGACATGTCCCGTCATCATCATCAGCAGCCTACAGCAATCCACTGCTGGACATAGTCAAAGAGCACGTGTACTCCATCGGTCATCGGTTTTACGGCTAATGTGGCCGGTCTATTGCCACTTCAGCTTCAGCCCCCTCTTATTTATTTTTGACTGGCTTCACGACACTAGCAGTTCGTATAACTCGAGCCGACACGAGATAGAAAAGGGTTGCCTTTGTCCTACATAGGGCTATGCTGAGTACATCCAGAGATCCAGACCTGCGGTCCAGACAGAATAACAAAATACGGGAGGAATTGGGTTGTTCTATTGTTAGACCGGGTCAGTACGGCATTTTGGTCCCAGTATTGATCTGAAGCGAATGAATGATATTTTCAGCATAGCCGCAACCACTAACTGGAATGGTTAAATTATGTTGCCAGCGTTGCAGTCTCTACAGTTTTGGAAATAGCCTAGAAGCCTGAAAGCTCTTAGAAAACAAAGGTGACAGTAGCTCTCCTAGAAATTGTTTCGTAATTTGAACTTTTTGTTGCTGGGATTCATAAAAAATGCAGGTATAATTCGTTTTACCAGAACATTCCATCTTTTCTTCGTTTTTCTAGGTCCTACCTACGTATTCTGAACTGTTCTGTTTTAGGCTAGGTTGTATATGGAGTTTTTCAAGTCAGTCTAAAAGGATGCCTGAACACGCGACGCTAAGGCGAAACTGTAAGGGCTTCTACTTTGTATCGACAATATCATTACAATATGACTTACAAAACTTTTTCGAACATGTGTTTTAAATATTCAGTTTATTGTATACGATACTGCGGCTGAATAAAATAAGGGCTTAATTTTTATATTTTTCGATAAAGTTGAGCAAGTTATGAGTTTTTAATCCATTATGCTATCGTCGGCAAACTTTTGTTTACAGATTGAGAGATTACAAAAAATGCTTTTAAAAACTTTTTTACAAAAAAAAACAACCGACTTCAAAAAAAAACACTACAAAGTGATAAATAACTTTAATTTCGGAAGTCGGTGTCGTTGGTTCCGCATTTTCGTTTTTTGACACCGACTTCGGAAATTAAAGTTATTTATCACTTTGTAGTGTTTTTTTTTGAAGTCGGTTGTTTTTTTTTGTAAAAAAGTTTTTATTTTCCACTTTTTAGTTGTACCTACCCCACAAAAATGTAAACGAAAAGATCGTTAATGTAGACAATATAGAAAAATTTTTAGATTTTTGTTGATTTTTCAAAAACTGCTTGTCCGATTTCGATAAAATTTTCATGGGACCATTTGGGAAGTATACCCTTTCCAACAAAAAAATAATTTTTCAAATCGGTTGGCAAGCGACGGAGTTATGCGCGAACAAACACAAAAAAAAAAATACAAACATCCGAATTGAGAACCTCCTCCTTTTTTAGAAGTCGGTTAAAAATGAAAAGTATGTTTCCGCAAAATAATTCTATTTAAAAAAAAAATATGTTTCCGCAAAATAATTCTATTTTAAATAAATATGTATTATATAATTTCTGGACATGAAGAATTTGGTTTAACTCGACAAATGCGAAAATAAGTTTTCGTTTGTTATATGTCCGTATATTAAGCGGTCGTAGCAGCATTCACTTCGTAGCGCGGTGCTACGAGCGTCTGACAAGCCACTCAGTGACGTCAGCTATAGAGGCTTCGCGCCGCTACGACACGATCGGTGCTTAGTGCGTCTGATGATATCGCACGAAATTATTATGATGCAACATTTATGTGTAGTTATAAAGGCTGTAAGAAACACGTTGGTAGATCATTTGGGTGTTGTTCTGTAAATAGTGAGAGCACGATGACTTATACCAAATTGGTATCAAATAGAATATTTTGAAAAGTTTTGTCTGAAACTTAATTATTATTAATATTAGTTTCGATAAAGTTTGGAAGTTGGGTGTATGGGGGTGGTGGTGCGTGTAGGCGCGCGGTGGGCGTGCTCTGGGCGCGGGCGGGGCGGCAGCGGGCGCGCGCGGGTAAAGAGGGGGGGCACGAGCACGTGCTGCGCGCTCACGTGGTGCTGCCGGCGCGCTGCTCGCGTCCGTCGTGCTCACCGTATGAATAATTGTGTACGGAGTGAATGAATCGATGCGGCGGCGACGCGGGCGATGCGGGGCGCGGGCGGGCGGGGGCGGCCGCTGCGTGGAGGGGTGCGCCGCGGCGCGCCAGTCTCGTGCCGGTAGTCGGTAGTGCAGCCGAGCGACTCCGGGAGCCGTCCCCGCCGTGCCGTCGCTCGCTCGTAGTCGTAGTGCGCCGCCCGGCCCGCCCCGCGCCGTTGGCGTCCGAGCCCATGGAAACCCAGAATCAGGATGTGGCCAGAAGCCCCGCGGAGGTGCCCAACGACCCGGGGTACGTCCCTGATCCCGAGAAGCCGGTTCGTCGCGCTCTTTTCAGTGACTGATTGGTATTGTTTATCTTGCAGGAAGATGTTCGTCGGAGGCCTCAGCTGGCAGACTAGTCCAGGTACGCTCGTCGGTCCCTGGCGCTCCGCCCGAGCCTCTAGCGGAAGTGCATCCGATGCACGGGCCGGCGACGGCTGACCGCCCGCTTAGCTCGCGGAAGACGCCTCCTATGACCGTGAAATGAGAAACGCGGATCGTTTCCAGTGACGAAGTACCGTGTCGGATACATAAACACCGGTAAAAGTTTGATAATCAGCTGATTACTTAACGTGTTCAGAAGTTGTCGTTGTCGGTGTGCAGAAGTGGTGCACGTGATAAGATCGGTGTGAGATGCATCCAGGGGGTATTTAAGGCGTCGTCAACGTGTGTAATATGCTGTAATTCAGTTATGTTATCGAGTTGTATTGGCAATCAGGTGTGCGACGGCGGCCATGCCGGCTGCGCGCGCAGGCTCAATCGCCTCTCCGACCTCTCCACCCCACGGGCTTGCGAGCTATTTTAGTTCTTATCACTAGTAAAATTAAGTGGCAAATTCCAGTTACAGTTTCATAGCCGGCTTTTGCTCCAAACAGTTATCACAACATAACCTCAATCTCAAGTACGTAAAGCTCGGTACCGGCGCGTTTCCGTCAAGTCGACTCTATCTATATAGTCTATTCATACTTAGTAGGGCAGGATAACAATTGGCTTTAAGTAATACTTTGTGTTTGATAATAACTTGTAAATTATTTGAAATACATAACGAAATAGTATTTATTGTTTTATTCCAATCCTTTAACGCAGTTAGGGCAGCATCAATCAAAATTTCGATTTAGGTACAAGATTTTTTTCTGGAAATCTGATAGTTTGAATATACAATATTAAATAGTAGTTACCTATATATTATGTTAATTCGCGTGTCCTATTTACTGAGAGTATGATGAAGTACATCAATTCTGTACGCGTACAAACAAATTAATTGCGCGATGCACACGCAAAAGGTCCGGTGCGCGTGCGCGAGTGATTTGCCGCCCGCGGTATTGGGTCGTGCGCCCACGCCGCACTTTGATCCTCAATATCTATGCCAACTTTGTTCTTCTCTGGAGATATCTAGGGCGCTGCATCAGCGATTACAAGCAAAACACTCGAGATATTATCGGATCTATCATCGATCGTGCGCTCTATACCGGGAACTGTCAGAAATGAGCTCACTACTGTGCAAGACTCGCTTACATCGTTAAAGCCGAACTGTTTGCAGTCATGTGCTACTATAACATCGTTTTGCAAAACTACTTTTAGCCTTCTTTTAAATTGTCTCGTGATGTCTTCCACGTGATTATCATTTTCTGCCAACTTTCCGTTCTAATCATAATGAGCCTAGTTTTTCTTTCCGGTTCCGAGCCAACTTTATTCTTATCTAAACACGTTGTCGCCGGTTAACGTCCTGCGTATAATTTTTAAAGTATTTAAAATTTGAACTGAACTGACATTGTTTGTTTAAGATGTTTGCACCTTACCGGAGTTAGTCTGATAAGATAATTTTGATATTTGTATCACGACACACGGACACCAACTGTTATCGTATTTTGATAGGGAATGAAGCGCCCTAGGCTCCTTAATCCCAGTGCTACAAATATCAAGTCTTCAGCTATCGAGCTGTCCAAATTTTTTCACAAAAAAATCAATCACTGCTTTTGATAAGAGTGACAGGTAAGTACATAGCGTTGAACAACTCAGTACATTCGCGTTACTTCGCAGTTCGCACATACTTATCAATTTCGCAAGATTCGCACGACAGTAAAATTTTATTTTCAATATTAATCCAGTTAGGCAAATACTCGAGTCATCGTCTTATGAAATTTTGATGAAAATTTTTCAACGCGGAACTAGAGTTTTTATCAGATAGCATCCAAGTAACTATTCAACAAATTAATAATGAAAATAAATTGGCTGACAACAACGACATACCACTGTATTTATATTACTATTTCAGTAATGTATTGCATTCGCTAATGCGTTCTCTAGATGCTCTCATGTTCGTAGATAATATTTGGAATGGTATGAAGGAAGCGCAGGGTATAAATATTATTTCATTCATCGAACGACTTCATCTAAAATGAGCTCTATTAATATCTGCAGTAAGATCTAAATTATTTTCCACTTACATCCGGGTCTTGCAAGGAAAATCGGTCAACTGTTCTATTCATCAATATATTATTATCAACTTTAAACTAACGGTAGAGAGATTTGAATGAAAATTTACAGTAAACCCATGTCAGTTCCCACACAAGTACCTGCGTAGCACATTGTATTGAAGAGACCCCTAAATATTACAATTTGTTGCTTTGTTACAAGCTGTTCATCAATTTCATAACACGAGACACTCGATAACTAAACTTTGTACATTATTACCGTGTTTTTGTGTCTACAACTAATTATAAAGATATTAATGACAAAATTGTAATGGTCCATGTTAATTTAGATAGTGACAGTGACATGAGAAAACAATATGAACGTAAATACTCGTAGCATGAGAACGTACCTACACTAATTATACGTAAAATATTTAGCGGGAAGTTACATAAAAATGTAATGACATTTTAATGTCCGTAGATGATACTTTCCCTCAGTCGCTTATGTCAACCAATTTTCACTATGCGTCTTGCCGTCAAATCTACAAATCGTTATAGGCACTCGTCGTTCGTGTAATTAAGATGTAGACTAGGAAATGGGACAAGGATAAGTAATTTTAGCTTATATGTATTACTAAACTAACTCATTATTGCTTGCACTGTTAACTGTTAAGATGTCTACAATAGTTAAAGTGGGTGTTTAGTTGTCGAACAAAAGATTATTCATTATCTTATTCGAAGCGTCTGTTGTATCATTAACATGATACTTCATTGCACAGACTTAACTAATTTTAACAGAAACAGAAATTCTGAAACTTTACTGCTAGCTGCTACATAAATATTCATATTTATAATATAGTAAAGTCCGTTATTTAAAGCATAGAATCTATGGTTATCATTTGCATAAGTCGAAGTTCAAATGTTACTGGAGAGGTAATGTCGATAAGGATTAGAAAGTTTTCGGCCTGTAGGGCAACGAGAAATCAACGTATCGTTGCAGTTCTTTTAAGTCCTCTATGTATGTCACTGTGAGTTCAGAACTAAGACCTTGCATTTGTTAAGTACAAATGGCTCATAAATCTGTCAGTTTTAATTTTTTATGTAGTATTAAGTCTGCGTCTGCCTAGTGTTGAGTACTCCATCCGCTTTCTTCGCCATTTTATCTTGTCCTGGGCTAGTCTCGACCATTTTTGTGCACAACACATCCCAACCTCGTCTCTATGGGTAATTGGGTAGCTATTAAAAGTTCTCAAGATTCCATAAATAGTATTCCTGAAATAAACGAATGACTTCGCTTGAAGTCCCGAAATTGATTTAACTTTTAGCCTTACCCAGAACCAATAACTAAAAATGTCTTTCATGTAGCCCTAAAATCATTTGACGGCTACATTATGAGAGTAATGATTTAAATATTGACAAATCTCCTTAATGTTGTTTCGGTAATCAATGCACGAGTTTGCTCGAAGTTCTGAAGTCTAGCATTGTTTAAAGTTTGTGCTGTAAACAGTTGATGACTGAGGTTGCGTGCTCGTTGGCCCCAACACAATACAGATGCAAACGGGATCGACGCCGGACTCGTTACGGTTATTATCAACGACGATTGTTTGCCTCAATCGTGCTCGTGCGCACTGCGTCTTTACTTTTACTGAACCGTTTTGTTATACAGTTCCCTTTGACTCTTTTATGAACACGCTTCACGGATTCAATGAGCACTTGATGATTAGAAATGTTAATTTCAATAACGGTACACGCAATTCAAAGATTAATGACGTCTTACATGGCGACTTTAGAGATTTATTTTGATTGTCACAGAATGATAAATAGCACTGAATGTTTGTACGTTTCAAGACAGATTTAAAGAGATAATGGGTCGTTGCTTTTGAACTCGTTGTCATTTCCAAAATTCAACAAATGACAACGATATGTTCTTCCCATCTATCTATGTCGAAAGCAGTTCTATTTTTATTCCAAGCGGAGTATAATTTTGTCTGCGGTATAGATGTATGTACCTAATATTTTTATCCTGCAGAAGCAGAACTATAGAAATAGTTCAACGAAAATAACGTTTTCAGGCAATAACTTCACCTTGGTATGACGAGTTAATTTTTGCATAGATAAACTCGAACAATACCTTTTAAATGATGGAAATTATCATTCAATTTCCCGTGAAGACAAAAGCTCGCGAACCCGTTTCGCACTCTGAAAGGGTCACATCTCAATTCCTTAGTCGATTGCGAGGAATCCACCTTCGTCGTCATCTATTATTAATCCAGAGATTTTGCATACGTTGAATAATGCAACAGCGAAGTCTCTGATGCAGAACGAACGGATTGTCCTTATTTAATTTCCACTTTGAGGGAGGTTCGCGACGACATAGCCGACTCGCGAACTTAGGTACCAATCAGGTGCAAACTTAGTTCCCAACGAACGTTACTTGGCTTGGAATCGGCGCCACTAATAAGCACTGATTCATCTGTGCACTGTATTTATCGGGAAACCGTCTTGTTGCAACAGGAGTGAGCGGTGAACAAGTGTCTCCGCTCCAACGATATTAAGTTCTTAAGACGGATTTGCTAGTGCAAAACGAAGCCGAGTAGGTAGACGTCTGGTTGGCCTAAAAATCTCAACAGGTGCTTTGCCGTTTAAAGATTAAAATGATACTCAGCCTTTGAGAGGTTTCGAAAATAGTATTGTAAAATGATTAGCTGAAGAATCGGTAGCATAGTAAAAATCCTTAAATAAAGTTAAAATATCTTAAAATGTAACTCAGTTTCTTTAATAAAGTTTCTGTCAGCATAACTACTTACATTTGAGGCATGGCTCTATAAATTATCCAAAGTAGCCATCCGAGCGAGCGTACATACGTCCATTATTTACAAACTTAAAATAGTAACTGCAGCGATTCTAAATCAATGCGGGTTATTGAAAGCCGCAGGTGCTCATCAAAGCTTCAAAGCGCATCGGGCTGCATTAGCCAGAGAACATTATTCCACTCCCGAGTGATCGGACAGGAAAAAGATTTAGCAAGTGGTCAAAGAGGAAAGAGTGCTCCCGGTGAAAAGCCAGCCGCATTACCGCAAATCGTGGTATAATCCCTCTTACAAAGCGCGCGGTGGTCGTATGTGAGCAAACAGCAGTTTGGGAGTCGGCTAGGAACCGGATACACGTTTCGTTTTGCACAGTTATTTCGGCCTGGCCGCAAATAGACATGGGTGTGCGTGTGCGAACACTTCTTTACAGAACATAAATCAGAAAAGAAAAAAATAATATATCATTGACTAGCGACTAGCTTTTAGCTGTGATGAATGACAGGGCTAAGGTTTGTTTGTGGTAGGTAATATGCGTCACCACTATTAGTGTTCGTATTATCTATGGGTTATTTTTTAAATTTTGGTTAAACAAAACATAGATAAGCTATTTGTTTTCTTTTTTATGGCACGAAAGCTACCGCAGTGCGCAAGCGCAGCTTCTTTAGCGCCCCTCGTAGTAATAAAGTTTTTGTTATACTGTCGCGTTGAACGATTGGAAGCGTAAATAAAGAAATCTTCTTGAGAGTACTAGTGTGAGATGCGTCGGTGGCGATAGATAACTATTTTTATTATAAATACTCCGGAGGTTTAGTTGAGTTTTATCTTCATCCGCGAGGTTCTAATAATTTTATGATTTCGATTTTATGTATTGAACACGTGTCTCGTGATGACCACTATCATCTTTCTTGGCTTTTTTCATTGATCGTTGATTGACCTGACAACACATGTGGTTCATACAAGTTATTAATAATTCATAATGTCATATCTATTTTGTTTTATTACACTTTTTTGTCTGTAGAAATATGTTTGAGTAAAGAATTATCGTTTAGGAGAATTTTTATGAAAATTGCCTACTTACATCTTGCCAACACAACATTCGTACGTCGCTCGCAGAGAATTTAAATTTAATCTTATGTGATTTAAATAGTTCTTATAAATCTTATAATATCTAATTGTTGAGAACGACCTAAAATTATGCTAGCGTTTGATATTCCACTATGTCGTTTGTATTTATGTAGAAAACGTTCGAATGTTTGTAATTTCCCCGGCGAGGTCGGCAATCCGCCTCGGTATTCTTGTTCGTATTACCTACAAGGAGTATTTCTCCGGCTTGCATAACTCGTGCAATCCGTGCATCCAGACGCACATCTGGGAACGTTCGGAGACGACACACGCCGCTGCGTTGTTGTCATTACTCATCTGTAGCGCACACGACTTCATGCAACCGACCCGCTGTCACAGTTTACAAAATGCCACATTTCACAACTTCTACTCACAATAACGGACTTTAAATCTTTGGTAGCACGGCATAATTCGAATGACCAAGTTTTTTATGTTACGTCCACATGAAACTTGTTAAACGACGGAGCAGCGTGTCTTCAAACGACATGCTAATTGACGGCGGCGTGAAGCGTGGCCTAAAAGCTACGACTATTTTTTTCGAATTTTAGTCACGGTGTGATATTTGTTCTTCTTACAAACTAATAGAAAATGCTCTCGATTCTGACGTTACGATACGTGGCGTCACATTACAAGCGAAATGTGCTCTTGAGCAGTGACTTGTTTTACAATAGAGAATGACATTGTATTATGATCTAAGAACTACCCAATATTAGTATGACGCGTAATCTCTTAAGAAGTTTCACGTGGACTGTTTCTATGGGGAAACATTGGTGCCGATTCTGTTGTTCACAAACTAAACTAAATGTATGTTCAGTGCATCTTTTTCTTTCTATTTCATTAAGAAAAGGACAGAAGTTACATTTTAGTTTAGTCCTGTCAAATTACTCAGCGCCTGACGTGAATTGACGTAATTTTAGTAGGTAAGTTTTTAATTAGGTATGTCTAACTGGACTAGTGTCTGGCGCTGATTAATTTGACAGGACTAAACTAAAATTTATCTTCTGTCCTTTTCTTAATGAAATAGAAAGAAAAAGATGCACTGAAGTTAAATTTAGTTTAGTTTATGAATAAGGGAATCGGCTCCAAAATCATTACCAATCATTAGCTAAATTTATTCCGGTCTGATCCCCTGAACCCCCGTCCACCCCCCCCCCCCTCCTCGATCCCCTGCTAGTTCGTCTTCTGTTTCTATCGGGTTTCGCAAGTGAAGTCTGTGAGGCAATGCGTAAGAACGTAGTTTTTTCTGAGATAACGTTGAGATTTGATAACAGTGAAATATCTGATAGTGATTTACGCGCAATGCCTGTTTAGGTACCTATTCAATTCATAGATAGGTACGACTAATGAACCAAATTATAGAATGTTACTGTTAGCCTGCATCGTCCCCCCATGACTTGCAGCTCTTTCGATCCAGAGCTAAAGTGGACCACTGGTCGTTTGTTTTCTTCAGCTCATCCCCCCATCTTCATCCAGTAAGAGTCCATCCAGTAAGAGTCCATCCAGTAAGAGTCCATCCAGTAAGAGTCCATCCAGTAAGAGTCCATCCAGTAAGAGTCCATCCAGTAAGAGTCCATCCAGTAAGAGTCCATCCAGTAAGAGTCCATCCAGTAAGAGTCTGACACTCCCGCTCCACCCAGAGCGGGAGGGGTCATTTGATGATTTCCCATCCATAAAAAAAAATCCCCCCATCTTCGACGGGGTCTGCCGCGACGGCTTCTGGGTGTGTTAGTGGCTACGTAGTGGTTGTGTCTATTTCGCCATAGGCAAGTAGGTACAATTAATTTATTACCTACCTATTCGATTAAGTGGTCATCATGGAGAGACCAGTAGCGCCGGTGATTGTAAATATCTGGATGAAACATCTTAAGGACTTCAGAAGGCCAATCAATAATTTTCGTATTTAAAAAATATTCAAATTCAAGCTGCAATCTCATCACAGCGACAAGCAATGTCAAAAACTTGTCAAAAATGTAGGGAAAGTGGAGTTTTTATGACAGATTGAGACTGAATAGAACGTTAAATGCGAATGCTTACAAAAAAAAAATCGGGAGTTGCCGCTCAGATCTGCAGGCGTCATAAAGGGGAAGATATCTAATTTATTGAAACCGGGTAATTTAAAAATATTTGTAGGTAGGCAGTTACTTGGTAGGTACCTAGGTAAAAAAAAGGTACCTGACATCACCTTGTAATTAATCAGCTAAAGTAAAATAGATCCTCGTGCCTAAAATTTTAATAACACGAATGCTTTATATTCAATTTTATAACCTAGACCCTTGCAGCAGAGCTTAATTTACCATAAACATTTTTTTCATAATGAAAACCCTTAATGAATGAGCTCAAAGATAAGATTACAGCAGCTCATAGTAAAATATTTATGTTTATCCACTTAATTCTTCCATCATTTTTGTTCAAACAAGAAGTAGAAGTATCCAGTTTATATAAAATTGTTCTTGATCTTGAAGCATTTTAACATAATTCTTACGTTTATTTTATAAAAGAGAAAAGAAATTAACTGTTGACTTTCCGTAATAAATATTTGTCTCAGTGGTTGGAAAAGATTGTTTTAAGTCCTCCCTGTAGAACCTTTTGGTGTTTCAAGAAGGACGTTAAAGCGTCTTTATTAGTTTCTTGGTTCTCCCTGTTCACTGAGACGAACTGATACAGAATGTTTTTAGAATTTTGTATCTTAATTACATCACAAGGATAACTGGGGACCGTGATTACTGAAAAACGTCTATTGTCCATGTTTACTTAAATATGCCATTATTGTAGAATCCTCTCATAGTTCGTACCAAAAGGTTTCATATTGTGGTTTTCCTGATAAGCCTCAGCTTAAGACCTTGCTATGTTTTTGAAAAAGATTAATCGGTAACTTAGTAAGAATTTAGATGATATGTATACAACGTGCCGCTACAATGGCGACATTAATTTAATACACATGGGCTTGTGGCCAGTAATCATAAAAAATTATAAAAACATAAAATAATTCGTAATTTGAAAACCACCGCTTGCGCCGCTCGCTGACATAGGGCTCTTCTCTCTTTCCTTCAATTCGCCTACTCTTTGCACGTTATTCTTTTTAATTTCATTGGTATGATGTTATGATCCGTGACTCCGGCAAATGATCCCTGCGCTACAGTTCTTTAAGAGCAGGTTGCTCCAAGATGTTTTTTGAATATTGTAAATAAATAATAACGTTTAATTAAATTTTTTATATGTTTTTAAAGTGAAAACAGAAAAGAGTTTGTTAAATTAATGTCATTAAAGCGACACGCAATGTGTATACCTTGTCAATATCCGTATTTAATTTCTTTTTTATTGAGCAGAGAGGTGGGTAAGATTAAATGCTTAACTTTGACTTCAGAAGAAAAAAATCTAAGAAATAGTGTCAAGCTTTTAAAGCACCACAAACATTAGATATTAGGTACTTATTACCAATCAATTTCAGTCATTTAAATCCATTGAAAAATCTGTTAGATAGGTACTATAAAGAATCCATAACGATCTTATTAGGGCGTACAGTACAGTAAAGGTTGTCTGCAAAAGGGAACCATGCATCATGCAGGCTGATAGAAAAATTACTCTGGTGGCATTCGATCACTCAAGTGAATTTAGAGTTAGTTTCAAAATTGATTATGCGGTGATTGTTTTATAAATACAACAGTTAAGCGCGATAGTGCTTAAAAGTGAGCACGTCCTCTTGAAATAAATAGCGGAAATTCAATATTGCCTTTTTTATCACTAGCTGCTGCCCACGACGTCGTTCGCGTCACATTGATACCTCTTGATTTGCTTTCTTTTTCTAAAATGAAAGTAGCCTTAGTTACTCTTTGTAACATCAGCTATCTGCCAGTGAAAGTCACGTCAAAATCGGTCCAGCCGTTTCGGAGATTAGCTGGAACAAACAGGCAATTTTTTTAAATTGTTTTTTTTTTTAATAATCACTGTATATACTGTCATGTGCTGTATATACTGACATTACAAACCCATATCTGGTTAGTTGAGAATCTGGTGAGTTGAGAATCTGGTGAGTTGAGAATCTGGTGACTTGCTCATGAGGGAAATCGAGCGCCTACCAAATGGATTCCGGTACAGTTAGCGCTAGGTGCGCTGCCTACCTCAGTTTATGTAAATCTAATGTCATTTAGTTCTTGAATTATCTCGAAGTTCACACATTTAATTAGATAATGTGGGTGAAACACATAAATAAGATATATTCTTAGACGTTATTGACGCAATTCATCTGTGTGTGTATGTTAGTGTAATGTATGTATTTATATTAGATGCGAATATGTAATTGAATAGGTATGTAAGTCAATAACGATATGAAATGGAATAGATTTTAAATTAATATTTGCTCGCTGTTTGTTGGTAATTATTGAGTATTAGATCAGAGGGGCCCGTGGCTAAATAATAACAGCCGCACAGGTCGATCAATCAGGTTTATCTACGCTTGCCGCGGTTGGTCTGTGGAAACCGTCCGTGCCTCGGAAAGCACGTTAAGCCGTTGGTCCTGGCTGTCATTCGCGGATCTTTGACAGTCGTTACGGGTAGTCAAAAGCCCGAAAGTCTGACATCCAGTCTTACCAAGGGGTATCGTATTACCCAGTAACTGGGTTGTGGAGGTCAGATAGGCAGTCGCTACATGTAAAATACTGGTAGTCAGCTGCATCCAGTTAGACTGAAAGCAAGCATAGTTGGGAAAAGGCTAGGCAGATGATGATGAATTGAGTAATAGATCGAAACTTGGACTAGTACACACGACGACACATGAAGGATTTCCAGTTTTAGCTGATCTCGTATTGTATAGGCTTTTCGTACAATGAGAAGTTAGCTTATACTTACTGGAAATGTGTAGATTGATATGTCGTCGAGCGAACACGACGTAGTAGGTAAGACTACAATTAACAAAGCCTAATCGTAGTAGATTGTCCGAAGGTAAAGAAAACGATACGGACATAGATAAAAATATATAATAAAGGAAATAGAAATAATAACGATGTTTTTCGAGACTCGTTAATTGGTTGGTCGACTTTTCACGAGACCAGAGCCCTGATTCACAACCATACGACAGGCTACCGTATCGAAAACCTGACATTTCGATAACCTGATTTGACTTGCCCTCAACAGCAATTAGTTGTTGGAAGAATAGCGAGCGTCTATTTATTCGATTTAAACTGATAAAATTTTCGGGTTTTGGACTTGTGAACAGCGTTTAGAAGACTCCTACGATAACAGTGATTAATGTTCGATACGATACGGAAGCGTATCGAGTACTTGTGAATAGGTATGCTAGGCTGGCATATTGCTGGCCAAAGAATCAGCATCGCCATACAACGTGGCAAAGCTGCTAGCCTTTTGGGCACTTTTTCTGTTGACAGCGATGCGGACGAATTTTTTGATACTCTATGATTCTTTTTAGAGTGCCAAAGAAACCAATATTTGCTCGCTGTTTTGTAAGTAGGTACCTACCTATTAAAGGGAGATAATATTTAGTAGATACTTACAGGAAAATAATAATAATAATTTCGATAGATACAGTTCTTTTATATTTTTTTTTCGATAGATATATTTATAGGTAGATTTCTGTAAGAAGGTGTTTACAAACACTTTTACACGTCAATCATATTTTTTTAAAACTAGATGAGGTTGGCGTTTCCTATCTGACTACTCTGAGAAGAAAGGCCGAAATAAACTCAGAGGTCACAGCCACTTTTAAAGTCCAGACATAATCTTGGTCAGATCAGATTGTTACTTATAAAAATGGGACTACCTGACGCGGTTTGACCACAGTTAACAGATCATTAACGTTGTGGTTTTTCCCTAGGTAAGGAAAAGATAAATAACCAGCAGTCTTCTTTTTTTTTTAAATCTATTTTCCAGTAAGATGATTAAGTCAATACCTAATTACATTTAAAAAAAAAAAACTAAAAGCATCTCCTGTAAAAAGCTCCAAATAAACAAAATAGCAAAATTTTAATAAACATACTAATAGAATCTTCACTAGACATTGATTTTATGACCAACTCATAATTACCAAAAATATTATTCACGACATGAAAGAGTGTCTGAAGAACGTGGATATTACTATTCCGGACAAAGCCGGAGAAAATCGCATACCTACATTCATGTCGCGCTTTATTTAGCCCTAGATCTGTAAATAAATGCTAAGCGGTGTTTTGTTAAGTTCTTTAGCTTACTTACTTATTGTTGAGAGGGATAAAGATGAACGTGGTATGTCGGCGCTGAAATATACAGGCTGAGTTTTCTTTGACATGAATCGTTATCTTGATTCTATTATTTTTCTGTTTACAATAGAGATCAATAAATATGTAAATATTGCTGTAACAATGCAATTAGATGATTAAAACTGTGTTTCTTTGCAATTTTCATACATAAAATTTTGCAAATAAGGACCAAAATGTCAATGCATATTCATGCATTCATTTTTGAAATGCGAGAGCCTCGCCTTTTCGAAATACATAGTACTATGAAAATAATAGTTACAAAAAAATATATCTGTTCTGTTATTTATTTATTTAGTTCCAAAAGAAAGACTATTTTACAATCATTTTAGCCACACAACGAAAACCTCTGAGTATACCCTGTGTACTGGCGAGCCTAGTGGTAAATGATAAATGATTTATTTTCTGTAAGTAGGTTTGTACAAACACTTTTACACGTCAATCATATTTTTTTTAAGCTAGATGAGGTCGGCGTTTCCTATCTGACTACTCTGAGAAGAAAGGTCGAAACAAACTCAGAGGTCACAGTCTCTTTTAAAGTCCAGACAAAATCTTGGTCAGATCATGCGAAGACCATGAAGATTGGTGTCTGAAATGGTCTTTTGAGGACAGAACCACACAGATTGAGCGGACCTGTCTAGTCAGTGCACGCATTTGTCAAAAATCGTGCAGCTCAACTCAGAACTTGAGGTCATCTATCACTTTGTTTTTTTTTTTCTATTTCAAACTAAACCTTACCGGTTACATTCAAACAACATGGTCAACTCACTCAAGGGATCCCCTTGCCTAGCAATGACACATGTAATGAAAAAAAAAACTACTACCTACAGGAATAAATCAGCCAAAACTGAAAGATCACGACTATATTATCTGATTCTCTTGAAGATTATGTCAACCCGCTAACGATCACTGTGTTAATATGAAATGGCGTGTTTAGTAAGATGGACGTGTCAGCTTGTCAGGTAGTTAGGTTCATATTTTATTTACGTTTCGCGAACGTTTGTGACGTCCTACGACCTCCGATATGGCTTGAGTGACATCTTTTGATTTGTTTTCTGGAAACTTTAACGTTTACGAAGTATCTTTATTAGGTACTTTAACATTTTTATTTGTTACAGTAAAGACTGAATCGCCATCAAAACCTGAATAAAAGAAGTCAAGATATTTGATGACTTTCGATTTAATAGTAGGTACCTATATATTAAAATTAAAATAAAAACACAAATATTTTCCTAAAAGAATTTTCAATTAGTGAGTTGGAATTATTAATTACTAAGAATCGAAAAAAAAAATCGAGATAGGTAGTAAAAACACGCCAGACAGTACCAAAAACTATACAGATTGCAATCTAGGACCACTCTCTTCCAGTATAAACTGAAATTCAGCATCCCCAACATATTACACGTTAAGTACCAGCGTGGATCAGACCCACGGTTAATTGAATGCTACCACTTAATCATCGTGCTCACTGTCATGCAATATTTAATTAAGCCTTCATTAAGTTCGATGCGGGCGAAAGTAATTACCTCGGGCATTCCAACCAGCTCTTCTTACTAACATACATACGAGTATTACTATCAAAACTGTCTGCGGAGATTTTAAATACTTCATCTTTAATGTGTCTTAAAGTTTATGTACTAAGATTGCATTCGCAGACATCTGTTGGCGTTAATTAGTCATTAAATAAGAGTAATTGGGTGGTAGCCTAGTAGGTGCGACTTGGTACAGTGGTTTGGCCACTTGGACATAGCAATATAATAAAATCAGTTTCATTAAATTATTATTGTCTAATTTGTCATCTGTCAAGTTATACCAGTCAACTTCAAGTATAGGTAGGTACAAGTTGGTTAATGATTCACTAACTTAAGTAGACGTCTATGTGAGGCTGTTTGCGTATGTAAACCTTTAATTTTTTCCGTCTTGTCTAAGCTGGAGCTTGAAAGCAGTGGTGGCCCAGTGGTAAACTTTCGAGTTTTAGGTCGTGGATTCGCACCCACCCAGGCGCTTTACTTTGTGTAAATAATTTCATCACCACTGCTCTCAAAACGGTGAAGGAAAACATAGTGAGGAAACCGGCATGTCCTAGAACCAAAATTTCGAAGACATGTGACGTCCATCAACCCGCACTGGGCCCGCGTGGTGGATTACGGCCCACTCCCTCTCACAAAGAGGAGGCCTGTGTCCCAGCAGTGGGAACATTATAGGCTGATTATGCTATGCTAAGCTGGTGGTAACTTCATTATTCGAAACTAATGAAGTTGCTAGGAATAATGTGCGAATAACTATAGCTCGTTAGTTAGTGTGATACGTGAATAGATAGGTAACGGTTTATTCGCAATTGTCCTTGGTTCAAACTATATTTTTAATAGCGTATAATGAGGTCCACTGCCGAACATAAATCTGCATTGATAGAGGCCGTTCCTACTTGTATTAAAAATAATCTAAATCAACAAATAAGAATAAAAGGTACGAGCAAAATCCGTATTTACGAGGGGCTTTCAATGTATTCTCGGTATTGGCATGAAAAAAGGCGTAAATTCAATTAAAATATTTTTTATTTTTCGTTGTAATCCCCCATTACCCCAATGCATTTATTACATTTCGAAATTACTTTTCAATATCCTGTAAAAAATAAATTTTCTCTTTCTCTGAAAAATGCACATTTGTTGCTGCCTTGAGCTCTTCATCGTTGGAAAATCGTTTTCCACGAAGGTCTTTTTTCAAATTAGGGAACAAATAATAATCACTCGGGGCTAGGTCCGGGCTATGGGTGGGTGGTTAATTTCTTCGAAACCACAATCTCGCACAGCAGCCTTGGCAACACGCGCCGTGTGGACCGGGGCGTTGTCGTGAAGAACACACCGGTGGTCAGTTTACCCCGTCTTTTTTCCTTAATTGCTTCTCGTAAATTTCGTAAAGTGGATGCGTAGGATGCTGCGTTTATGGTTTCACCTTTTTTGTGTACTCGATCAGCAAAATTCTCTTTGAGTCCCAAAACACTGTGGCCATGATTTTTCCGGCAGACGGAACGACTTTGAATTTCTTAGGGGGCGCAGTACCCTTCTTGTGCCACAGCATGGACTCTTGCTTACTTTCAGGGTCATAATGATAAACCCACATTTCATCTCCAGTAACAATTCGATCGAAAATATTTGATGGAACTTCACCACAGACCTCTAAAAATTCTCTACAGCACTCGATTCGCACTTGCTTTTGAGGCGCCGTGAGCTTTCGCGGCACCCATCTTGCACTTACTTTTGAATGGTAAAGAAGGTCATGAAGAATAGTGTGCACGGAACGAACAGAGAGGTGGGTCATCCCTGTTGTCATTTTGATGTTTATTATTCGGGCATCCTCTAGTATAAGTTTCTCAACTTTTTTAGCGTTTTCTTCCGTAGAGGCAGTAACCGGGCCGCCCGAGCGAGTGTCATCTTCAATACTCTCTGCCCCCTTTAAAATCACTTGACCAATTTTGAACCGTGATAACGAATATGCAGAATCTTCGTAAACAGCTACCATACCTTTGTGATTAGTTTTTTTACTTTTTCCTTGTTTGCTAAGGAATTTAATAACACCGCTGTGCTCGATTTTCCTCAAAATTGTCACGTTAGCCATTCCAGTTGTCGTTGACTAAGGATAACTAGCAAACTAATGACCACAACTATAAGAAATTTTACCCTCAGATAATGTCATAATAATTAGTCAAATTACCCACATCATTAGTAAATCACCCTGATACCGAGAATACATTGAACGCTCCTCGTGAGAATTAGCTCACAAACACATAGGATCATTCACCAATCGGGACACTGAAGGAAACATTGGTAACTTGGAGAGACTCGATGCACTCTCTCACAGAGTAAAGCCTGATTTGTCATCTTATGTAGATGAGCCATTAGATTAGATCCCCACTGCTGTTGCAACTTACATGAGACTGCAAGCTCTCTCTCTATTTTCATTTCGAAATCAGTAGAAGTTTAAATATACTTAAGTTCGTATTTATAAATTTGTGATCCGATCTTGAGAGATAATTCATTCGTGTTATGTTAAAAAAATAATGTGACACGTAACATAAGTTAATATGGGGTTCACATTTCTGCAAGGATTTATCGAATTTCGTTTTCATTGACTGACATTCATGTTTCATGAAAGGCGGTAAAGACTAAAAATCTTCTAACTTTATAGTAAGTTTAACTTCCGACTTCTGTTATCATCCATGATGGATGTGTTGAAAGCAAGTGCGCATGTTTTTAAAATTAAAACACTATCCTACCTCTCAGATTTGGCCACTGAGCACTGCGTTATAAAACTTAAATCAAATTTTTGAATGATACTGATCAAAAAAAGGTCTCTCTTGCTTTAGCATTTTATCTCAATTAATGTTCTTCGTAATCAGATTTTACATTAAAAACATTTTTCAGTTGGTAGGTACACGTAGTCTTCGAGATTCCCAATATTCGAACCCATTATCAACATTCACGAACTCTATGTTAAAATCAAAGCCCTCCTTGCAGAGTGCATTCAGTTAAACATGAGTATCCTGTAAGTTTGCAAGTTAGTTTACAGAAGGTAGTGTTTCAGGTGAAGCGGAGACGGTCGCCCACAATTAATGGTCCTTTCCGTGCACTTCGAGGGCGTCTAATGGATGTCCGCCACGCTCGTCCCCATCTCACACTATTTTCTCTATTTCTATAAAAGTTAAGATTGCTTCACAATTTGGTCGTTTTACAGACCACTTTAGAACACAGTTCAACAGCATTCAAGAAATGTTTGAGAGAAGGTTTTATTATTTGTTGCTAGAAATTGCGATTCACCAGTCATATGAAATACTGAAACAACTCTTAAAGCGACCGTTGAAACTTATTAAAACGACCCAAAAATAAAATTTCAATAAAACAGCAATCCACTTTGTTGTGTCGCCGCAAGAATCTTGTGCGCGGAGTAAGTATGATAACGCTTCTTACTGTAGGCGTTTCAGTTTTGTGCAATGTCCACATGATTTGAGTGAAAGTGTTTGGATGAAGGCCAAGACTCATCTCTATGACACGATAACTCCACGAATGCTGGAAAATAAACAAGTTCACTCGACGTGATTTAACATGATTCCCGTAAAGCCATTAGCGTCCGTTTGTTTGTTGTTAATTTACTACTTACATACACATTTTATGTGGTGAACCTTTTAATTTGACTACAATTATTATAAATATTCAATGTTTAACAAAACGTCACTGTTCCGCCGCAGTTTAACGTAATTCCGGATTTTGTTTAACTTTTTTGTTTGCCAGCAATTAATTCGACGAAATTCGCTGACGAAATCGAATGTATTTCAGCCTTTCAGCAGTGCCGTGTTTTACATCCGTAAAATAAAATAGGTACCAACTCTTGAAACGCAGAAAATAATATTACAAAAGAAATGATTTTGAAAGTGGAGTTGGCTATTGACATTGGGAATAAGATATAGCTATTCTCAATGCCGCTAAGCATAAACTATTCATGTGGGATTAGTGCGTGCCCACAACATCAATTTTCCGTTTTATCTCTCGAGCGAATTTTCCGATTTTCACAATATTGCGTTAGATCAACTTCTATACAAATAAATAAAATTGAAGTGTCTAATTGTAACAAAATGACTGCTTTTTACTAAATACATATGAATGTACGGTATCTATAACATAAAAAAAAATTGTTTAAATTTTTTTGTCTGTCTGTTTGTTCCGGCTAATCTCCGAAACTGCTGGGCCGATTTTGACAGGACTTCACTAGCCGATTGCTGATGTTATAAGGAGTAACTTATGCTACTTTCGTTTTAAAAAATAATTAGGGTTTCCGCGCAAAAACATTAAAACCCATGAAATCCAATTGGTTTTCCGCCATGCACGCGAACGATGTCGCGGGCACAAGACCATAGACTTCTGATTACATTACATACTTATACCTTTCGACCTTACGTCGTTCACACAACACGGTAAGTGTAGGCGTCAAAACATAGTCACTTGCTATTTACAGGGAAAGGCAAATATTAGTTTAGGCAAAGGGTACTCCGTAGTCGAGTGCGATAACATACCGGGAAAGGGATTAAATGTCGTGACTTTGTTACTTTAAGTGTGTTTGTAAAGTCATATCAGGGACTTCATATACCTGAAGGTTTGGCTGGTGAAGTTGGACGGAATATCTTACCAGAATTTTGTCCCGATAACGTTAATAGTTACCATATATATTGTGCAATACGAGAGAGCTAATCTAGACTATTTATACATCACTAGCTGCGCCCCGCGGTTGCACCCGCATCTCGATCCCGTGTGAATATCGGGATAAAAAGTACCCTATGTCCTTTCCCGGGACTCAAACTATCTCTATACTAAATTTCATCTAAATCGGTTCAACGGTTTAGGCGTGAAAAGGTAACATACAGACAGAGTTACTTTCGAATTTATAATATTATATAGTATGGATTTTGACACAAATATTAGCCAATCCAATAGCATATAATCAGCCTATAATGTTTCCACTGCTAGAACACAGGCCTCTCTGTAAGAGGGGGTGGGACATAATCCACCACGCGGGTCTAATGCGAGTTGGTGGATGTCATGTCACATTTCATCGAATTTTTTGGTTCTTTGACATGAACCGATGTCAAAGAACCAAAAACGATGTTTTCCGTCACTATTTTGAGTCTGCCTGGGTTTGAACTCACGACCTATAAACACGTAAGTAGAGGCCGATACCACTGGGTCACCACTGCTCCCTATTCAATAAAGGGCTAAATATATTCTGACACAAAAATGTTAAAGCGATTAATGTACAAACCTATGAATCTCGACGTTTGAATTTCCCTGTGCTGTTTCTGCGAATGTTTTGTTAATAAATGATGACGCAAAAGAAGCATGGTGGAATTCTAAACAAAATTGTTTCGTTTTGTGGCTTAAAGCGGCCATCGACCGAATTTAACGTTACATTCATCAGAGGCTAAGGCTTTACGAAGCCTTACTTATTCTTTTAAGTAGTGAGGCAGGTCAGTGATGGAATGAATTTACGCTGTCTAGGTATATTTTTTCGGGCCGAGTTTGATCCTGTTAGATGCGCACGGGTGGGTTGATATTTTCAGAGGTCAGGTCCAAAAATAGAGTTGCTCTTTTTAAAATTTGACTAGAATAGAGTGAAATGTTACAATGGGCGGAGACAAGTGACAATCTAGTATTCAATGTAAAGAAATGATTCGTGTCGTCCGCGTCGTGAGTGGTGAGTGACAGCTAGCTGGGCCTCGGCTAAGACTCGTTACGATAGTTTGCGAGACGATTGCACACACGACCTTTGCGCTGCGCACACGCACTGCACCGCTGGCCTATGATAGCCCGCACTAATCCACTTAGAAACCGATACCCGTCGTCGGTGTCACGTCATTGAACTTCGTTATATAACTAATGTTTAATTACCCGTCCTCGACGGGTTCCACGAACGTCACAACACTGCTCGCTAATGCTTGAAATACAGTTCTACCGCGAAAATAAATAAATCTTACCAATCGCTCGTTCGTCATACTCGGAATTTTGTAGACGGCAAAAGTAAATTTAACTGGTCATAAAAGAAAATCGAATAGATGCAATAGTGAATTTGATTGTCCGTATTTTAGTGTGGAGATGACAAGATAAAATATGTTTATGCGTTTTCAAGATACTTTAATAGCTGCGTAGAAGTTTACAAACTTGAAGCTATTTTAGAATCCCCACGTAGCTAGGTTCACATGTTAACTGCTTAACGTCGATCTGTTCGAAGATAAGAAAAATCCACGCAATTACAATTTCGTAGAAGTTATTACCAACATTATGTGCTGGAAATAGCAACGACTAATGACTTCATTGTTTTGAATCTTTTCTGATCTCTTTGCTTTGTTGGCACATGCATGCGGACGTATGCAGAAATAAATAAACAAAAACTTGAGTCCATTCACTCCTCGCTGACATTTCTACGACGCCGTTTCGTGCCAATCTTAACTATTTTATAGGATTCATTTTTATTGAAGCTTCGTGATGAATGCTTCCTCAAAGTTTTTAATAGTTCGTGTAATTTCAGTAATGAGAAGGAAACGGTATATCAAAGAGTTTATTCTGGATTTCCAGTTACAAAAATTTGACAGTTGCCAGATCGGAAAACTAAATCGGTCAGTGTTATTTTTTGTTTATGACTTCATCGAAATCTATTTTTAGTGAAAAGATGATTTCTGTCGGGGACACTATGAATTTTATTTAAATAAATAAATTAAATAATCTCAACTAGAAGAGGCCCAGGAGTGGGAACAATAATGGCTGATTATGCTTATTATGCTATGCTAATTAATAACGATAATGTACCTATTTGGGTATTAGAGAACGTTATTTAATTAACAATCCCTTGCAATAGATGTCGCTAAACGTGGTCGCTCACAATGGGCCTTATTAGAAGGCTGAAAGTCACCCAAAGGGCAATGGAGAGGGCTATGCTTGGAGTTTCCCTGCGGGATCGAATCAGAAATGAAGAGATCCGCAGGAGAACCAAGGTAACCGACATAGCCCGAAGAATTGCCAAACTTAAGTGGCAGTGGGCAGGGCACATTGCTCGCAGAACAGATGGCCGATGGGGCCGAAAGGTTCTGGAGTGGCGACCGCGTACCGGAAGGCGTAGCGTTGGAAGGCCTCCCACAAGGTGGACCGACGACCTTGTGAAGGCCGCAGGAACTCGTTGGATGCGAGAAGCACAAAACCGGTCGAAGTGGAGGTGCTTGGGGGAGGCCTATGTCCAGCAGTGGACGTCTTTCGGCTGAAATGATGATGATGATGATGAGATGTCGCTAAAATGCCCATATAGATGGGCATTTTGACTATTACTATACTGATCGCATCGCATCGCATTTTGTACATATTTTAGATTACCTACCGTTACGTATGTAGGTAATCTAAAATATATACAAAATAATATTGAAGTTTATCCTCGTTCTATTTTAACTATTCTTATCTAAATACAAATTTCTGCGCCAGTAAAATTGTAACCGTGTATAAGTGGCCGCTATTTTATATGAAGGTACCTTATTAATACTTTTAATTTTATTGGTATATACTACATCGATAGTAATCGATATGGCTTATGCATTGGGCTACATTTAATTTGAAAAATAACGGTAAAATAACGACAGTTATTGTGTAATATTATTAAAATTACTGCACTTTAGTTATTTTTTTAATGTAAATGGTAAATAGATTAAATTGCTTTAAATTTATCGTAGAATAACGGAGTTTATCATACGTTTATATAGAAACTAATAGCTGCGCCCCACGGTTTCAGCCTCATAAGTTTCGATCCCATGGGAATATCGGGATAAAAAGTATCCTATGTGTTAATTCTGGTTATAAACTACCTGTGTGCCAAATTTCATCTAAAGCCGTTCAGTAGTTTTTGCGTGAAAGAGTAACAATTATCCATCCATCCTCACAAACTTTCGCGTTTAAATACTAGTAGGAAGTAAGATAGGATAACGAAAGAATAATAACCGTTATTTTTCTAATGTAATAAATGGAGTATAGATGCTGTAGACATGCATTTTGATTTCTCTAAGCTTTATAAGGCATAATATTGGTAAGTATGTAAGATATCTACAATACCAAGTTAAGAATTTCTAAATTTACCGCAGAGAAGAAACCAAGACATAGAAAACCTAACTTGAAACTTCACCTACTTATCTCAGATATACTTTAGATAAATATGAACCATGAAGACGCAGTGACTGCAGTCGAAAGGGCTGTGGTAGAGAACCACAGGTAATGGAAGCGTTACCAGGCAAGATCGAAAGATTCTTCCTTTTCAATGAAGGAGTGGCAATTACACCTTTCCTAAGCGACACATTATTGTTTTCCGACATCCAGGCGAACGAAGTCGCGGGCACAGCTAGTGTTGTAATAAATGGAGTATAGATGCTGTAGACATGCATTTATCTAGCTTAATAACACCGATAAATGTTATATGTTCCGTTATTACTAAAATTCTGTGAGTATTCTATGCATCTTTCAAGTACGCAACGCATTTCATAATACCCAGAAATTTCTGAATATAATACGTATTGCAGTCATAGTATTTCATTTAAACCGAAAGCCAAAAATCCTTGAGATAAAACAAATGTACCGAGATGCGACTCTATATGGCATTCCCTACACCATATATTTTACATACTTATGTGTTTGCTAGCCAATATTATAATTCAAGAAACATTGTGGGTCTTGTTTGCGCAAATAAATAGATTCTTAGCGACAAAGTTTCAGGCGAAATGCAATAACATCTAAAGTAAGGTTATATTTTTCGCATGAACGTTTCTATTTTAAAAGATAACGTAACCTCACGTTTGTTTTTCCAGAAGGGTTAGGCAGTGGTGTACCTGTAGTTCCGTACACCAACATTACGGTAGTTATTTTAAGGGGCCGGAGTAGCATGCGTAGTTCATACAAACGTAATACCAAAATAATTTGTAAATCAAACATATGTGCATTTATCCCGATTGGATTACAGAATATCTAGGTTCCCAAATATATATTTTGAAAGGACACTAATATAAATACGAGATATTATGAGGATTTGCAAATTTCTATAGAAAACTTATTTTTCTTATAACTCGTCTTTAAATCAGTGTCCATTCAAAATATATTATATTTGGGAACCTAGATATTCTGTAATCCAATCGGAATAAATACACACTACCTTAAGAATATGTTTCATTTACAAATTATTTTGATATTACTTTTGTATGAACTACGCATGCTCCGCCGGCCCCTGTCCCAAGTAATAGGCGAGCCTATTGTCATCAACCGGGCACAAATTTAAACTCCGGGCTGCTACTGAAAAAATCCAGATAGAAAAACTCAATAGGTAACTCTTTGCCCGACCAGGGAATCGAACTAAGGACCTCGTGGTCAGTAGTCACGCTTGCGGCCACTATACCAACGAAGGAGATTTTAAAAGATACAGACGAATATTTAAAAATAGTGTCATTAGATTTTCATTTTAGACATAATGTGACTTGCTAGATTATCTGGATCCAATATGTTGGTCGTAAAATAAAAGTTAATGGCTTCAAAGTTTATTTTGGACACAAAAGCATGTCAAGTCGCGCACTAAACAATTTATTTAGTTTTAGCGTAGTGTTTACGTGTCACCGTACTTTCTGACACGTTTATATTTCTGAATGTGATATTTCTCGTCTCTTTGACATAGAGTGAGTTGTTATGACGTATGAAGGTTCGTCTTTCCGGGAAGGTTATTTTTACATCCACTTTCAGATTAATGCTAGCAAAACTTTTCAGTCTGTCATCTATTTTCATGTATGATTTTATTATCAACATATCTATTAAAAAAACTTTTTGTTTTTTGTAAAATATAAACTTTACTATGCAATTAATTAAATTAAAAAAAACAGTGGCACTCCAGGAGTGCCGACAGAAGTGAAAACAAAACACAAACAGAATACTTTGCCATCACTCCACACCCTGACAGGCCTGATGGTCTAGTGGTTAATGACCCTGACTGCTATGCCGGAGGTCGTGGGTTCGATTCCCACCCAGGACAAATGTTTGTGTGATGAGCACGATCATTTGTTCTGTGTCTGGGTGTAGATTATCTATAATATGTATGTATTTAGAAATATATAAGTATGTTTATCAGTTGTCTAGTACCCATAACACAAGCTCTGCTTAGCTTGGGACTAGATGGCGTTGTGTGATAGTTGTGGAATATTATTATTATTATTATTATTACTCACTAACATATCGGATATACATTAAAACCGAGTACATCCCGAGGACAGCCGAACACATCCGAAGCGGTGTCGATTACGGTAACAGTGGCGCGAGTTCAATAGTTTTTTCCCATCTCAAAAAATGCCCAACGCTTCTAAAGAAGTTTTCACTTCAAAACTTTTCTTTTATAAAAGGAAATATATGACTTACACGCATTTATTTGAAGGCACTTTAAAAGCTAAAGCGTCGTTTACCCCCGTGTCCAAAAGCTATAAAAGGGTGGCAGTAACCCGCTCAAAATTTAATATGTGGCGGCCATAACGTTTAGAACGAGTCATCACAATTCATCCTACTTTGTTCAAAACAAGAACTTGGCACTATTTGCAAAATGGCGCTGGGAAGAAAGATTTCCACCACCGCCATGCCGCGGCAACCAGCATGCGGCTTAAATAAAAACGTTTGAATACGCCTCTTTAACCACAGTAGCCGTGTATTTTTTGTTTATTTTTCACACTTATCGAACGATAAGTATCTCTTATCGCGATATTAATTGTAAATAAGTCAGATAGTTGGGTTACAAAATGTTTCATAATGTTACAAACGTCGCCATCGATTTAATCTACGTTTGTGATCGCACTGATTGCTTGTCTACTTTGAATGATAACTTGCAAATAAATACTGACAATGTGAGTGTGAGTTGATTAGTCAATTTCAGAAATATATTCCTTCGTAAATTATTATTGTCACTGCTATCAGCTTAGCGTAAGCCGCTTTTCGTCAATAATTTATTATTCAAACTCTTAATTGAAATATGAACTTTGCGAAAGTGTTTCCTAATTTTCCGAACATTCTAAAATGTAACGTGCATTCCTCCACTCATAAACTGGACCAGTATTTATTTTCAAGGCAAACCACGGAGCTAAAATATCATTTTGTTATATTGTACGTCTATAATTAAACTGTGAAGAGAGTCGAACTGTTTCAAAAATAGCTGTTTGTGTGACACCGTAAATCTCTGTTACGACGAAAGTTACTGTGTAAATCATTGGTCCACGCGCACACTTAATGATACATTGAATTTTATTGCACACTCGTAATAATAAAATTATGTCATAACCCGTAATTAACAACGAGACCGATTATAAATAAGACAAAACGCGCTCTTGTTTGTTATTACTTTAAATAATACCATGTCAGGTGTTGGACGACATTTTGTACTAGTACGTTTTGGGTTGTTACTTATAAGAGTGTATAAACCCGTCCTTGTAATCTAACCGCCACATTTGACGCAACAACACAACGCATAACGATTCTCAATTAGTAATAAACCGCTGGTGAACCGCAAGTCTGCAAATGCATCGTGCATCGTGCTGCGTAAAATCAAATTATTAGTAACTTCACAATATTCCGTTTATATTTCCGCATAACCTCTACTGCGTTACAGCTCGCTACAATTCAACCGCTGTTCGTTAATCGCGTGCATTTACAATAATATATTAGTTTCGCAGGTAAACACACATTTCATCGCGGCGGCACGCGTGGTTAACGTTAACTTAATTTAATAGAAGTGCCCTATCGTATCGTAATGATATAAATCGCGAACGCAGCGAGCTACTAACAGCTAGTTTCCAATGAATGGGTCAGTAATCATCTGCATTTGAGGCCATTATCTCAATTGGCGAGCGCTCAATGAGCGACGACCTCCAGCGCCGGACACCGCACCCGAGCCGTCGGTTGCTCCACAATGCTTGTTTGTATGCTTCACAATATGCTTTTCTGCTCGTACCAATTATTTTCCTAACTAAATACATACCGATTCACAATTCCAAGCGCTGATTTCACGCAAATGTTATGACTTATATAGATGCGCTTTGAAAATTAATGAGTGTTCTATCTCATTAATTATAATAATTTTGTTATCAATGTGCGTAATGTAAATCTAGAGCACATTATCTCGCAGTGAGTAAATCATTTGATTATGACCGATATACCTATTTATTGATGGAAGACCTCTAAACAGTCTCAACACTTTAACTCTACGTATGACATTATCGCTTCATTGCATTGATTATGAAACTATGTATCAATTTTATATTTTAGCTAATTAACTTTGCTCACAAGTATTTCCGTCATCAATTGTTTTACTTTTCGATCTTTATCCTTTTCGCGACGTGTGATGTATATAATTTGATTTATTTTATAAATACTAGCGTAAGTAGTTAGATAATACTAATGGATTTATTAATAATATACCTGTGTGTCTTTTCCAGGTATCTACCACTTAGTATTAACTCATAAATGGTAATATTTATTGCGAAAAATTATAATAATTCACTTCTTGTACTGTAGAAGTAAAGTATTTCTTATTTACCTTCACTATTGTCTCAGTATTTTATCGTATATTGTGAACAACAGCAAATATTAGTTACCAATTGCTGCAATTGTTAGAAACCGGAGTATCTACATTTTAGTCCTTGTGTTTTAGTTTCATAGATATCTGTATCTATAGCACCGAATAGCGGCCCTAGCATTTTTATTTCAAGTTTTTATATTTAGTAGATCATGTCCAATTAAATTTTCTTTTGAGTACAAGCAAACACAAATGTACAACCCACTCTGTAATAGTGTAAAGAGAACAAACCTAATTCTTCCTCACCGAGTACCAGTATCGTAAATCAGCATGTTAGTAGTAAGATGCCACACCCCAAAGCAAAGTCACGGAGTAATTATTGAGATGATCCCCTGCCTATATTATAAGAACAACCACTGATATAAGACTTACTTACACGTTAGATTCACGGAGAAAAATATTTTTCCCAGGGTTACGCAAGCGGTAATTGTGGTGGAGCACCTTAGTTGCCATCTTCCGAAGTTTGGTAAGTGAGGCACTCCATTTATACACAGTCTGCCCGACGTGATTCCGGAGAGAAATATTTTGTCGATTGTACCGCTCATGCCCTGTTCACACAGCTTATGGACATCAACAGAAACAGTGCGGAACATAGCGCATAAATAGATCTTTCCCGGGAACCACCGGAAGCATATCTCACACCGTAGACTAGCCGCTTGAGACCGTAGAGAGCTTACTAGCTAGTGGAGCGCTAACGGTTGATGTCACGCCTTGCATGATTACGATAAGAGCACGATTACTTTACTATATCTTGATGTTATGTACATTGTGGCGCATCTTAGTATTTCTGCACATTTTCGATGTATTTTTACTTTTCACACGTTGTTGTATTTTTAAATCTTTTTGTTCGATGTCTTAATTTTAGCATATTTTCAACGGTAGGTATGGTTTAATAATAATATATCATGAAATGTCCCAGGGTAATTTTGGAAGGCTGCAGGAAGGGCTTTAGCTATTGAACCTGATCGCAAGCCAAGTGATCCGTGTAATGGAAGGCTGAGTTTGGCTCCGTCGTCTAGCGCCGCCAGTTTTTATGCATATAGGAAAATCTATATTCAGCTGCCAAACGCTACAGTATTTACAATGTTTCATGCAGTGTATTTCAGAGTATTTTTCTTTGGTGGTACGGTAAGCTCATTATTTCTGTATCTAGTCGGAGTTCGTATTTAAATCCTGAGTAAGGGTCGGGTCGTATTTATATGCGGGCGCCGTGCAAGGCGCATACGATGGCATACGCCGGCAGACGACACTCGCCCCTAATCCGATTATGTGTAACAAAATGCTACGCGGTGGCACGGGGCGTCGCCGCGGCCGCTCTCGTCGGCTAGTTTGTAGTGTATGTTACAACTGCTAGCTGGCACAGTCGCACCGTGTACTTTGTGACTTGAATTTATGTGATCAACACCCACTCCAGGCTGACTTATAATTACGTATTTAAAAAATACGTGCGATTTATTTTGTTTCTTTGGAGTATTAGTTTAACTAGCAGCGTCATCATCATCGTTATGTAGTTTTGCTTTATGCTCATCTTGATATAATTTAAAAAGTGTTTTCGTTTTAATATATTTCTAATCACAGGTACCTCTGCTGTTACCTAATTAATAAATTATCCAATTCAAATCTAGGGAGTTTTGCATAATTTGTCCGATTAAGTATGAACTTAAAATAAATTAGAAATATTAATGAAATTCTATAAATATATTTATATAGTTGGACACAAATAAAATTGCAAATAATATTTGCTCATGTCGATCCTCCAAGGAATCCTTTGGAATAAATTGGTCTGCCTTATTTCTCCATTGACACGTCTAGAGACTTAGGTAACCTTTAAAACATTAAATGTTTTAAAGGTTACCTAAATTCAAGCATTTTTTAAAACGTACCTTGGGGTATACTCCAAGGTACGTTTTAAAAAATGCTTGAATTTATTCAAATATTGTTTGAAAGCGAGACTCGTTTAAAAACTGTATATTTGCTCCCAGTAAGTATTATTTACACGAAAAAATAAATAATGTATGTCCGAAATTGTTCATTTTCGTTTAAAAAATATAAAAGCGGTTTCTGTATGTGGGGGAGACGTGAAGTTGGGAGCTCTGTGTAATCCGATTACGTGACAAAATGTTACCGTCACTCTCGTTCACATTCACGACCTTCCGAGCTCACAAATTGATGTCTAATGACACTTTATAAAACTGCTTAAACTCATATTTGTAATGCCTGTAATAACGTTTACTTTATAGCTAAATAAGTAAACATTTTTCACTCGAAATAAATTGAGTTTTCTTCCCAACTGAAAAAACCAGTAAAATTCGAATTCACGCATCAAAATATACAATACGAGCTGAAACTAAACACGAGATAAAGGAAAAAGTACTTTATGATCGTTTCGAATAGCCGGAGGTAAAATCCGATAAAAAAATCAAACATTGGTAGAAAATGGATTCTCTATTGTCCAATTTTAGACTCCCTGTATTTACGCTAACATACTTTGAATCGCGTATGTATGGACGTTCCGGCAATCCAGTTTAAATTTAAATATTGATCCACGTAACACGGACATGTACTGTTTATTTTGCTGTTCAAAAGGTCTATTATAATGTAGATATTGTTTGGCAGTTGCAGGTTTAGGTTATGTGACTGAAATAAATTACTATTTAATGACAATTTTTTTTAAATTAAATTTATTTTTCCTTCATTGCCTAGACCTCGTTGGTCTAGTGGTCGCAAGCGCAACGGATGTGTGCGAGGTCCTGGGTTCGATTCCCGGATTGGGCGAAGTGTTATTGGGCTTTCCATCTGGCCTTTCTCAGTAGCAGCCCGGAGTCTGGGTTTGTGCCCGGTTGATGGCAATAGACTCGCCCCTTATTACATGGGACTTAATCATAACTGGCGAAATGTGGGCGTACTATAGGTACACCTCTGCTTAACCCTTCGGAGATTACAGGCGTGATGTTATGTTAAAAATAATATTATACACGCTGGAGTTTTGTGCCCTGTTAAAGAAATTATATCTAGAAAGAAAGAAAATACGTTTATTTGCGGTGAAAATGACGCAAAAAAGAACATAAACAGAAAAAATAAAATAAAAAAGGTAGGGGGAAACATGCGTCACATCCACGCAAAACTATCGCTCAGCATTATGCTGCGACCCTATGCAAGACAGAGCCCCAGCGCTGGTTTTGGTCATCATCTGCCTAGCCTTTTCCCAACTATGTTGGGGTCGGCTTCCAGTCTAACCGGACGCAACTGAATACTAGGATTTTACATGAAGCGACTGCTTATCTGACCTCCACAACCCAGTTATTGGGTAATACGATACCCCTTGGTAAGACTGGTTATCAGACTTTCGGGCTACTGACGACCTGTAATAATGACTGTCCAAGAACCAAGAATGACAGCCGGGCCAGCACGGAGGAGTCTTGGTATGGGAAAATGGTCACCCATCCACATACCAACCGCGGCAAGCGTAGCTTAATCGACCCGTACGTCTGTTATTACTTAGACATAATTATATCGGTGCTGTGTGACTCTGAAATAAAAAAAAAAAGTGAAGCCACGTGTTACAGATTATCCTCCTAATTAACACCACGGTCCTGAAAAGTCGTATTCTTATTAAATGAAAACCTATTTATATCTATTGGTAGGTACCTCCCACGTTTAATTTGTCTAAAAGTGTCTTCCTCTTTCTTTCATCTCGGGATTTGAAGCCGCACTCGACAAAAGTAAAGTTTTAATGACAGACTTATTTGAAATTCTTATTAGGTAGAAAAAAATATTCGTCGGCACTTAGTTATCATTTTTCCCAATTAAAATTCTCATAAAACAGTAAATTGGTAAAGATAATTAAGATTAAATTCGGTTGAGGACTTCAAGTGCTTCAAATCACTCGTGTGTTGATAATCCAAGTAGCTTCTAACATCAATATATAAAATAAACAAGAAACAAACGATTACGCTTAATAAAACAAATGATATTAGGTAACATAGCTCAAATTGACTGCTATTAAGCTGTCTTTTGTCGAAAGGTAATGTAGGCGGGTGCCTAAGGCTAGCGATAGAGGAACGCTTAAGTCAGTTTGAGCGATAAGCGAAAAGTAGAGATGGTCAACGGTAAAATTAAGGTGAAATATTAACGTCGCAAAATCTATCTATATGTAGAAAATTAAAAGTCCTGACTGACTGATATATCAACGCACAACCTAAACTGCTGGTTCTAGAGACATTAAATTTGGAGGGTGTGGTCTTTGTGAAGAGTAGGTATCCACTAAGAAAGGGTTTTTCGAAATTCTAGAGGGTGAATGAGGGAGGGTGAAATTTCACGCGGATGAAGTCACGGGCAGAAGCTAGTACTACATAATTTTTATCTCACAAAGCGACACGTGCTTTACTTGTGTTAACCAAATGTACAAACACGCTGTGAATGTGTGCGTGAAGACGAGTAGCGTCAATATATAACACAAACGCGCACTCACACACACACGCACACTTCCAACTTAGCCATTGTCTCGGACGGTAGGTACAGAGAGCTCCAGAGCTTACACACACATTCTCAGCGTGTTTGTACACTTGGTAACTATAAGTAAAGCGCACGCAAAAATAATATACTAGATGTTGTTACATATCGTCGGTTCAAAGGTAAAACACACTAAGTGACATTTTGACCCAAAATGAGATTTTACTACTTTTGCTTAGATTTTCTCTGTATAGAAGCAAAAGTAGTAAAATCTCATTTTGGGTCAAAATGTCACTTAGTGTGTTTTACCTTTGAACCGACGATATAGTAAAAGTGCCTGCTCGGCAACATTTGACCCGCAACATGAACGCAACAAAATGTTGCGACTACAAGATGCTCTTACCTGACATGTGCAATTATGCTTAGCTCGTCGCATCATGTACCTATTTGAAATGACTGATGTAACTTTGACTTTTAATGTCAATTAAATTTAACAGTCAGTCAGTAATTATCATCAGAGACTGGACATAAGTCTGCATCCGAACCTCATTTTACTCGATTCTCGATTACTTACATCCAGCTGCTACCAGCTAGCAGTTTGGTACAGCAATTTTTTTTTTAAACCATAGATCATAAAGACAATTGATGAAACAAAAGTTGCGCATTCATAGACAAGCGCGTTCTGAATCGAATGTTGCCTACAATCCCAGAGAGTTTTATTCACCGCCTTATCGCTCATTTGTTACTAACAACGTTTTCCGCTCCCGCCAGCGTCAGCCTAACTCAGCACACACCCTTAGCAGGTACTGAAATAACATGTCGTTTACCTGAATCATTCATATTTGATATTACGACTGACGGTCGGCCTCTTTCAGTTCTAACGAAAGTTCTAAGTATTCTAAATTGGTAGGTATTGTTGAAGTTCTTACTATTTAGTAAGTGTACCTGTTCACATAAGGTTTATTGCGCCACTTCTTTCAAGCTCATCATTAGGGAATGGTTCGGTGTTTTGGGGGCGGTATTTTGTTACTTTTTACCTTGAAAAATTGCCATAGACCATAGCAAAATTCAAAATTTTGAGACTGACTAAAGAGATTTTTTTTTAAATTACCCGGCCGTGAAAGACCGTTTGACGGATCTCTGGCCTAGGTAAGCATTTTACAACCCCAAAACTAATGAGTTGCAACTTTAAACAGTTAGTAGTCAATGGTTTTAGTTTTATATCTTCATTAAGCCGTGTGTTAATCTCGAGAAGTTAAGTAGCCGGTAAATGTGTGCTGTTCCACAAACGATGGGACACTTCATATCGTGTCCTGCGTATCCTGTTGTGACCAAACTAACTCTGGCATATTCCGATTAGTTATTTTGAAAGATTTCAATTTATAACTAGCTGCACCCCGCGTTTTCACCGCCATAAGTCTCAATCCCGTGGGAATATCGGGATAAAAAGTATCCTATGTCCTTTCCCGGGACTCAAGCTATCTCTATACCAAATTTCATCTAAATCGGTTTAGCGGTTTAGGCGTGAAAAGGTAACAAACATACAGACAGAGTTACTTTCGAATTTATAATATTAGTATGGATTACATATACCATTTTTTCAAAAGCTCTATCTTCAAAATGGTCCGTTATAAATAACTTCATGTAAGTTGCGTTAAAAGCTACAATAAATTCGCCTAGTTAATATTCATCAGGAATAAAAGTAAAGCGAGCCTGTTGAGTCACTTCGTTCTCGAATGATTCCGTTGATGACAATGAGGATAGTTTACAACGTGATGACAAGTCACGGCCTCATTGAACTAGTTCTCATCTCATGTTCGTGTCAGGTCCTTGACAATACTTTAGTCATAAGTTAGCTTGACAAAACTAAGCTAACATATAGCTGAAGATAGACCGATGAAGAAAGGATTTCTGGTTATTTCAGACTTTCTGTTCATATTAAAATTGCATTATGACCGAGCTACAGCGTCTTCTGAATAAAAATATTGTTATCAAATTGCTTGGATATTCTATCTCCTTCCGATTTCTCTCTAGCATGTGTGCATATGGTACTATCTAGTCATGATTAGTAAGTTTCATCTCAACGACTAATCTAATTTAACAGCGTTCCATCATCGTGTAGAAGCATCTTCTCAAAACAGGGCAATGCGTCTCCCATATCATTGCATCTATTGTAAATCCCAAACATCTATATGATTTTCTCAAGCATTTAATAATCAGCCTTATGTTCTCACTACTGGGACACAGGTCTCCTCTTTGTGAGAGGGTCATAATCCACCACGCGGCCCCAGTGCGGGTTGGTGGATGACACATGTATTAAAATTTTTGGTTCTAAGACTATCGGTTTCCTCACGATGTTTTCCTTTACCGTTTTGAGAGCACTTGTGATGAAATAAATCGCAAAAAGTGCCTGTCTGGGTTCGAACGCACGGCCTGTAACTCGTGCTAAACATAAAAAATACTATCTCATCTTCTAATAATTTGGTCACCAAGCCCATCATCATTGTCTCAATATTATCTATCAAACAGAATATCTATTTTAAAACGAGGCTATAAAATTATGTTGACCAAACACTGGGCAATTAATCATTGAGTTCTTATGTCTGGCATTACGCCGACCTAACACGATGGCTCGGTTTCATGTAATCATTGAATATTTCATGTTTCTCAATCAATCAGCCTTTATTCATTACCATGGCTGCATCTACGACACGCTATTTTTCCGTCTAGTTCAAATTAGGCTAGTATTATTTTTCTTTTATTAATTTGCTTGTTTTCTATATTGTTGTTTATTTTTTGTTGGTATAGTCTATCAGTTTTAGCGCACCTGCTACTGCCATTAATTTCCTTAAATGCTGGAAATATTAAGTGATTAATTACCGTACCCGGCAAAACCGTAATAAAATAAAATTTTCTATGAAACTTTTGTTCTGTCAGACGCACTTAACTTTGTCATTATTTTCAGCCTAGCTTTCCTCCCGACTCCGCCCACGTACTTACGTAAGTAGGGTGATATTATTTTTTTATTTCTGAATAACTTGACGTCATGTCTATATAAAATAATTATTTCCGTAATTTATTTTATAGACGTTGGTTGATCTATAAAAAAAAACAGAGAAAATCTTATTTAGTTCAGTAGTTCTTACAAGAGATGCGTACAAATAAACAAGACATCAAAAAGGCGGTGAAATATATTTTGAATAGATTATTTATAATTTAGAAAATATTGAGCCGAAAAATATTGCACAAAAATACCTCCGATATTTTGTTAGGCATACAAGTCTTCAGAAATGGCACCCTAATTGCGTAACACACTGTCACAATTCTGAATCATTTTGATCAATCTTCATTACTTATGTTCAAAAATGTGTCTGCTCCACAACGTAACTAACGCAATCAACGTTGTTGAACTGTCATAATTAAAGCCATTCCTACTGTTACCCCCTTACTAATAAACGTTGTATAGCGTCTGTATAGTTACACAACGCTTTGTCTTCTTCTTTCGAAAGTCAAATTACTGACGACTGAAATACTGAAATCGGTGTGTAAACTATTCATCTGAAAGCCAATTCTCCTAATTTAAAACGTTCAAAACCTAGTCGCAGTCTCATCTCGGCGACAAACAAACGTCAAAAACTTGTCAAAATATAGGGAAATTAGAGGTATTTTTGACAGATTGAGACTGAGATCAGATTAACGTTCTTAAAATTACGAGAATAGCCCCTCAGATATAATACGTTTATTAGTAAGAGGGTTAGTGTGTTACGCAATTACCCTGCAGGACTAAGAAACGAAAGTTCCTCGTCATTGAAATACAGGATGCCTATTGTTTAGGCGAGTACGCGCCCACCTATTTATTTGTCTTTAAACAGAATTAGCATGTGTGTTGTTTTAAGCAGTAAAAATCAGCTCGGACCAGCCGACTAATGTGTACCTACGAAGTCGGGACAAAAACCGGTAACAACTAAATTAACAAATGCAAACGTTCACTTCCGTGACAGGAAAGCAACACTTATCGTGTATGTTGTACAGTCAAGAACGAAGTTCGTTCGCTTGATTTAAGACGTTTCATGTTAATAAGGGCTAAGTTTTTTTGGCCAGATGTTTCTTTGAACCTGTCAAAATGGTTGTTTGTTTTTCTTTGCTAAGTTAGCGGCGTCACTCATAAGGGGTTGGGTTACTGGTTGTTAAGTTTGAAACATTTCTTTATTCTTAACGAGTGGAGCCTTAGATTTGGAATATAAATCATAATATTATGATGCTATCAAGCTGTTTAAATTGACCCTTGATGAAGTTAGTAAATTAGATAAAGAAAATTGAGAATTAGGTAGTCTAGTTAGCTTCTTCTAGATGAATTCAGATAACACAAAAAGATCGACAAAGGGTCATATGTATATACAGGGTTATTGGAAAAACACTAACAACCTCTTAAGTGGTCATTGTACATGAGTAAAAAAAAATCAGCTGTTCCCTACATTTATGTTCGTATAACTCGTCAAAATGTAGGGAACAGCTGATTTTTTTTATCAATCTCGCAGGTTTGGTCCCATAGTAAAAGTTGTTCATAATGATGAGTACAATGACCCCTTAAGAGGTTGTTGGTATTTTTTCAATAACCCTGCATAGATAGGCAAATGGAAAACCTAACAACTAAAATAAAAACAAGATATGCGAACCCTATAGATAAAGTACAGTCGCGTAGATCGAAGCAGACAACTTATACATTCAAAATACCTAAGTAGGTACTGCCTACCCCGTAAACATGACATTTGTAGTTTGTCCTTGTCCATAATCAAATAGCAAGCTTACACTTAAACAAAAACATTCACTAGGCGGTAACATCACCCTTCATTATTTAAGGGAAATATTTAAATTATCCTTTAAAAACTTATAGACATTCTAATAATGTAGAATAGAATAGAATAGAATAGAATGTAACCTAACCGGTTAGGTTAGATTAGAATTGTGGCAAGCCGAGCGAGCGAAGTAAGCGATGCCGCGGGAGCGGCGGGCGGACGCTACTTCCAAGTTGGTCGCAGTTACTTGGCCATTTACTATTTTTATAGAAATATATTAAAGTGTTCAATAATATTTTTAGGAGGCAAAATGGAAATTGCTTAAGGCTCGACATTCTTAAATCTTAATGCATCGCATGCCACATCTAAGCGTATTGTAAAGCCTCGGTACATCTAACTCTATGTTGTCTTTATGACTGTACATAATTCATCGTCTGTCATATTAGTAGTTTCGGTTAATTTCTAACACGGAAGGCGACGGATTAGTCACCATTCAGTAAGAGAAAATCAACTGGAAACATGATACTTTTGTTATTCTGATTTCAAACTGAACTTATGATTAACTAGCTTTTGGCAGCGGCTTCTCCCGCGTGTAAGTCGAAAATTATCCTACTGGATCGTACCTGGATAAAAAGTACATATCCAATGTCATAATCCAGGCCATGTTCTACCCGTTTACCAAATTTCATCCAAATCCATCGAGGATTTTCCATCTAGCCTCGTTTAGAAAAAGACCATTTCATACATCTACATGGTCTTCACATGATCTGACCAAGATTATGTCTGGACTTTAAAAGAGACTGTAACCTCTAAGTTTGTTTTAGCCTTTCTTCTCAGAGTAGTCAGATAGCGACCTCATCTAGCTTAAAAAAAATATGATTGGCGTGTAAAAGTGTTTGTACAAACCTACGTACAGAAAATAAATCATTTATCATTTAGCATTATAAGGGCAAAGTCAAGTTCTCTCGAACGCTTTCCAAGTCTTGAGTTACAAGATCTTGGTCTTCACATTAAAGTTTACATGCACCCAGCCAAATCTTTTTGGACTTTTCAAGACCGCTACTTGGACTCTCTCCAGGTATTATAACATACCAAGTAGGTAACATATAAATTACCTTAACTACCTATATCAAATGGAATTATACCATCGTGTAATGGGAAACGGGCGACGTAAAATGTTGTAATTTATCCCCTTGCCGCAGTCGTTGGTCATTTTGTGCAATTCAGTAGTACTTAATAATGAGACTATGTAGTAAATTCGTCTAATAGCAGATTGGTCGAAAAGCTGTAAAAGTTTACGTGAATATTGAAATACAACTTCCGAATATAATTCATACCGAGTTGCAGTAAATTCTCAATTGGAAAATGTTTCTGGAAATTTGACAATATTACAGTCTGGCGATTAGATTAACACATTCATTGAAACCACGTATTCTACATTACGTATTTTAAACATAGACAATTAACATAATGAATAACCATAAACATTCTAGCCGTGGGACCTTTTTTTTCGTATTAGTTTTATTTTAACAACATTAAACTTAATTTGTGATTATTTGGTAACAATACCATAAAGTCTGTGTTGAATTATTGATACCATCGCTCCGCGCGTCTAGTGCCTTATTATCAAGGATGGTTTATTCCGTGCCAATTTTAACGCAATTTATTTAATTTGAATAATTCAGTTTTAAATTTTTTGTGAAATTCTTTTTTTTTTTTTAACAGACTGATAAAACTTTTAATAACCGCTGTACTATTTAATGTGGTAACCTAATCGCCACTGTATTTTGGCCAATCGTTGCCGATATCAATAAATGTAAATGTTGTTATTACAGATATTAAACATAGGTTAAATTGGACATAACTTTCATATAAGAAAACAACTCTCTCTCTTTTCTTTGCTAGGAAAACATCTTTGGCACTCCGAAAGGCGTGAAACTAGAGTAAAATATTTCATTGAAAGAGTCGTAGGTGTCAGCCCACGGGTGAAAATACCCTAAACAAAATCGTTGGGTTATTTTCGATAACATTAACATATTCGAGACGCTGTAAAGGTAACTTGGCTGAAACAAAAATACTCGTATCTCAGTAACATTTTATAGGTCATACTTGTGCCGAAGTTTTCTTCAGTTAACTCAGGATATTATTAGGAACATGTTACAACTGTAGGTATGCGTATTGGAAATAGTTGTTTCGTTCCTGTTGCTATTTTTGGCAACCGTATCGGCAGATTTATGCTAATGAGCGTTCTGCCGTTTCCTCTAGTTTTAGTAGTCATGGAAACAGAAAGAACAACTAGAAAAACAGGTCTATCAATATCATTTTGTATTTGTTACTACGCCTACATAGTTTACCTAGCCAGAAAATTTTCAGGAACGAGTCACGTCAAAAAGTTTATCGTAGGTCAGGTTGGAAGTGTGAAGAGAAGAGAGAGCGGTGGTGGCTTTAACCGATTGATAGCCGTAATTACAGACAAACAAGCCATTGTGTCCCGCGTGGATCCATGTTTAAGCATACGAAGGGTTAAATTGTGTAATTTATTTCATCACCACTGCTCCCAAAACTGGTGAAGGAAAACTTAGTGAGGAAACCGGCATGTCCTGGAACCAAAAATTCGAAGACATGTGACATCTACCAACCTGCACTGGGCCCGCGTGTTGGATTACGGCTCATTCTCTCACATAGAGAGGGGGTCTAAGTTGTTATTTGTAAAAGCACGATGGGATTGATATCGTTGCATAAGGTTTAAAAAAAAATAAAAAAAGAGAGGAGGTCTGTGTCCCTGCAGTGGGAACGTTATATAGGCTGATTATGCTTGTGTTGAAAGTATGTGTATAAAGGGTGAATCTTTGTGAATGTCGCTATATTTGGTTCTATCGTTTATTTTTAGTTCAAAGGGATAATCTTGTGGTCCGGTTAATGTCAATTCCGATAACGTTTACGTCTTTCCTTTTACTCTTTAGATTCCATAGAAGTATGTTGGATTCTGTTGTTAACTTGCAGTCTTTTCACAGTTATTTTATCTCTGATTTTCCATCACTGTCCAATTCAAAGTGATCTTTATTCTTATTCTTATAAGATTGCTGTTAGGTTGCTGCCACTGACAAGTCTATCAAAATCATTGTGATCTTTATTCTCCTTACAATAAGGTTGCTGTTTGCTGTCAGAGGTGAATTAACTTTGAACGGACTGTAGAAAATATTCCGACGTTTTTTTAAGTTTTTCATCATCAGTAATTTTGTTAGGGGCTTATGGCTAAGTAATAACAGCTGCACGGGTCGATCAGTCAGGTTAGGCTACGCTTGCCGCGGTTGGTCCGTGGATGGGTGATCATCTTCACATACCAAGACCCCTCCATGCCTCGGAAAGCACGTTAAGCTGTTGGTCCCTTACGGGTCGTCAGAAGCCCGATAAATAGTCTGACAACCAGTCTTACCAAGGGGTATCGTATTACCCAGTAACTAGGTTGTGGAGGTCAGATAGGCATTCACTCCATGTAAAATACTGGTATTCAGCTGCATCCCGTTAGACTGGAGGCCGACCCCAACGTAGTTGGGAAAAGGCTAGGCAGATGATGATGATCATCAGCAATTCTGTTGGCAAAACTATGTCCTGATGAAAAGTGACCACTACCGATCTATTCTGTTAAAATTACACCGTGACACGTAGGTGAAGTGAGTTTGAAGTGAGTAGTCACTTTCCCTGATGCTAGTGATTGACACTCACTCTCAGTTCACTTCATCAGTTATCACGGTGAAATTTTACAGAATAAATCGGCTGTTCTATGGACTTGCAACACTTCATTTCATACTCAATCGTGATTTTCAAAACTAATTTGACAGTTGCTAAAGTACCTAGTCAGGATTGGGAGCGCCTTAAAGGGCTTTTTAAAAATAAAAATAATGACTTAATTAATTCTATTTTAATTGAGACGTGTTACATAGTCGGATGCAAGTCACGAACTGGACTACTAGCTAGGACTTAGACTAAACAAACATTATCTTTTAAAATATGCAAGCTCAGCGACCACACAAGTCGTGCTGGGCAAAAGTGCTTATACCCGCAATATTTGTAAGGGCTGGGGTTCCATAACTCCTCCCTCACCAAGTGCGAAATTATCGGTAATATTTGGATTCCGATGATTCCGCATACAAGACAATTTTTTCCAAAGTACTATACTAAGACATACTATAGCTAAAATAACATAGAGTAATATAGTTGCTAGACTAACACTATTTGTTTTCACTGCACTATCACTTTCCACTATTTCACTTTTTAATGTGTAAGATAGGTGTTTTAAATCGTCAAAGTCCAATTTGTTTAGATTCACTGTTTTGTTCCAATTAACAGATGTTTCCTCTAATTTGGGTAGAACAGCGACTGGAGTTACCCGATATTGTATTTTTCCTGAATGATGTTGCCTTTTGTGTAATTTAATGTCTTTCAGGTAGATACTGCAGTTTCCATCAATTTCCAATAAATATGTGCCCTTAATCGGTTTCCTGATAACATCATCGGCACATGTTTCGGTAAGCATTATTTCATTTCTTGTGTAAATTATCCAGCTGAAGAAGTCAATAGGCTGTACTTTTAGACTTTCCACGTTTACTGCAAGAGGTTTGCACAAACTAAGGTTTGAAGCAAAATTCATTAATTGTTCTATACACGTACTTTCAGGATACAATATCACGTCGCTTTCCTTGCACAGGAACTGGTTGGCTCCCATCTCTTCACATGGGCTGGCTAGCGGTAAGTATGTAGGACCTTTCACCATAAGGTAAGGATATTTAGGGATAATGGTGGTAGTTCTGTTTTCCTTGAAAATTGGTAGTGAATACATTTTGAAATAGTTATATGTTTTTTTGTCTATTAATGGGATTCCCAAAATGAATGTTATGTGGTTTTCTTTTACATAGGCTTTAACAGACATTGTTCTTTCTAACATTAATAACGTTTTTTCTGTCACAGGGTAAATTAAGCTTTCAGTTTCAGAAATATTGCTTAACAGTGCTAAGAGTTCAGATGGCTCAACAATGGTCGGATGTACAACAGACACTTTTGTAAATGATAATGCAGTTTCGATTTCATTTAAAACAGTATAAATTGACCTAAAATTACTTATAAACATATCAAACATACTTAAAACATATGTAGAGTAAATAGAGTTATTTTCTTTAGTGCCTATATTTTTTACTATTCTTTCTATGCGTTTCATGCGTTCGTCCAATATTTGAATATTTTCCTGCATAGATGTAGATTTATTAGTGATAGAGTCAAGCATTTTTGAAATTATGGTTATCTTCTTATCTACGTGTTTTTGACCGATTTTTAGCTGTACTATTTCAGCATCGTACTTAATCGCGTCTTCGTGGGCTAGATTACCGGTAAGTATTTTAATCATTGAACCAAGAGGATTAAGAAGGCCGCGTTTGAAGCGTTTTGATGGAATAAGCTGCCTGAATTTTCTGACTGTTGAATTGCGTAAGTATTCTACCTGTAATTTCATATTTTGGAACTCATTTGCGTAGGGCTTATGGATGTCAATTATATTACTAAATTCCTTATATCTATTAATATTTAACGCTAAATCATAATCTATTTCCTTAAAATCTAATATCTTAACTATGGTCCACTTATCTTTCTCTATCATCGCCTGTCCTTGTTTAACAGGTAATATGCCTGGGTTATTTTTAATCTCTTGAAGTTGAAGGCCTTGGATCTTGACCGTCAGTTTCAAGATCACGATGATCAGCCACAACCTGTGAAGGACGTTTAACGTTCTTTAGAGGTACTTTAGTTTGTCTTTTACCTATCCGTACTGGTACTACGTTCCTATCGGCTTTTCCAGTTACTTTTGCTTTATGATATCTAGGTTTATCTTTACTTTTTCTTATGTTAATGTCTTTTACAAATATATTATCTTCCTCCTGTATGCTTAATTCAATTTCACCACCTTTCTTTTCTCTGGCTTTTTGTTTAGTGTTAAGGATCTTTTCGGCTATGTGTCTATACAGATATTTTGTTCGTTTTGCGTGGTCTTTAACTAGTTGTTGTGTATACGCCTTTTCCAAGTCTACATCGAATATTTTATTTGAGTCAGTGTGTCCGAATGTTACTTCGAAAGGTGTTAATCCCGTAGTGGAGTGTATTGTATGATTGTATGCCATAATGGAATAGGTCATGACAGAAGCGGCGTCCGTACATTTTCGTTCATATTTTGCAAGCCTATATATCTCTATTATCGTGGAGTGAAATCGCTCTACGATGCCAGTAGAGTTAGGATTGTTTGGCGTTGTTATGTGAATTTCTATTTTGTACATAGACAAAAGTTCGCGTATAAGTTCATTGTTAAATTCAGTGCCAGGGTCACAGGATATTTTCCTGGGAACACCGTATATTGAAAAATACTTTAATAGAGCTCGTGCTACTTCTGTCGTTTGCCTACTTGCAATTTCAATAGCCTGTCCTAATTTGCTGAATGCGTCTACGAGCGTTAAGTAATATTTACTTTCTATATTAAATAAGTCAATGAATATTTCTTGGAAAGGGGCATCTTGTGTTTGCGTTAGTTGTAACATTGGTTTTATGGGCTTTCTATCATATTTCATTAGTTTGCAGGGGTCACACATGTTTATAACTGCTGCTACCGTATCTTGCATGTTTTCCCAGTAATAGTTTCTGCGAATTCTAACCATAGTTTCTTTAATTCCCCTATGGCATGTTTTTCCTTCGTGGTGCTTTAATATAACTGATTTTTGTTCCTTTTCGTCTTCTATGTATATTACTCTATCTGTACATTCAAAGAACTCTACTGAATCTTTCTTAAAAATTTCTATAATGACTTTAGTAAATAACCGTCTATGTATTTCGTTCTCAAAGTAAATAAAATATTTACGCTTGGGTGTAATATATTCCTTTAAAAATTGCTTGATTAATTCTTCATTATCTGATGGAAGAAATACTTCTAAAACTTTTTGGTTCTTTCTAGATAAATTTTGAACTTGTATTTTATTTTGAAACCAGGTGAACACTAATATTTGGTTTGGTTTGGTGTCGATTGCCTCTCTTAAGATTGGAATCCCTAATGAGTCTGGTTGTATATTGGATGCTACTGTAGCTGTATTACTGCTACTGGTTACTGAACGAATAGGGAAGTTATCTTGAAATAGGTCCGCAGGTGTAGTCACGTCAGAGTCAGAATCTGAAATGGTTACTATTTCTGTTTCATCTTCTATTTCAGTTTTAGTTGTAAGTTTTTCGAGTTCTTTTAATTGTTTTATTACTTTTTGTATTTCAGCTTCGTCTACATTAACATCCATTGATGTGTCATCTTCGGAGCCCATGGCATTAAGTTTTATGCGTGACAATGCGTCTGCATTACTATTTTGTTTGCCATTTTTATAAATGATTGTGAAATCATATTCTTGAAGGCGGAGACGCCAACGAGTCAATTTACTATTGGGTTCTTTCAGGGAATAAAGCCAAGCAAGAGGTCTGTGATCTGTAAAAATTTGGAATTTATGTCCGTATAAATATGGTCTGAAATGTTTCACGGCCCAAATAATAGCTAATAGCTCTCGTTCAATTGTGCTATAACGCATTTCAGTGTCACTAAGGGTTCGACTAGCATATGCGACTGGTTTGTCTGCTCCGATAGGTCCTTGGGATAGGACAGCACCGAGTGCCACATTAGAGGCGTCAGTTGTTAAAATGTAGGGTTTAGTCGAGTCAGGGTATTGTAATAGAGGGGTATTAGTCAGTACTTCCTTGCATTTTTCGAAGGCATCTATGTAGTTTTGGTCTATGATAATTTTATTTCGTTTTTTTAGACAAGACGTTAGGGGCTGGGTGATTTTAGCGAAGTCTTTTATAAACTTTCTGTAGTATCCGACCAGCCCAAGAAAACTTTTTATTTCTGTTGTCGTTTTAGGGAGAGGATAATTTATAATAGCTTTAATTTTGTCGTCGTTTGGTTTTAGTCCGTCTCTAGTTATCGTATGCCCTAGGTATAAAACTTCTTTTCGTAAAAATTCAGATTTGTCTAGTTGTATTTTTAAGTTAGTCTGTCGTAGTCTGTCAAAGACGGCTCTAAGTTTCTGTAGGTGGTGCTGAAGGCTAGAAGAATAGACAATGACGTCATCTAAATATATTAGGCAATGTATTCCTTGGAGACCTCTCATGATGTTGTCCATGGCTCGTTGAAAGGTTGCCGGTGCTGTTTTAAGTCCGAACGGCATCCTCAAGAACTCATAATGTCCGTTTTGTGTGCTAAATGCAGTTTTTGGTATATCGTCGCTATTTAATTCAATTTGATGATAGCCACTAGCTAAATCAAGTGTTGTGAAGTAGGTGCTTTTACCCAGTTTGTCAAAAAGGTCAGTAATGTTAGGAAGGGGATACTTGTCGTCAACTGTAATGTCATTAAGTCTTCTATAGTCGATTACCATTCTGTATTTGACTTCGCCAGAAGCATCTGGCTTTTTGGGAACGAGATGGACTGGTGAGCTCCAGGGGGAAAAGGATTCTTGGATGACGTTATCTTTTAAAAGTTTTTCAACTTGTTTATTAATTTCTGCTACTTGAGCAGGGGCTTGTCTATATGGTTTGGTATAAATCGGGTCTTCATTTTTTGTTCTAATGCAATGTTTGACCTGATTAGTGAAGCTTAGAGGTATTTGCTCACAATAGAATATATCCTTATATTCTTCGCATAATTGTCGTATAGATGCTTGTTCTTCATCATTCATATGGTCTAGTCGTAATTTAGTTAGATTGTCGCGTAATAATTGGTCGGTCTCTATTTTTTGGTCATCTATGGAATGTACATGGCATTCATTTTCCTCATATTTAGTTACTACGAACGGTTTGGTGACACATAATTCTATCTGTTTATCGAGAGTATTTTGTATGATGGTGGTTGCAAAACCGTTTACACATTTTACAAGAGCAGTAGGCATTCGTACTCCTTCACTGAATTCCGTGTAATCTAACAGTCCTACACCATTTAATAGATTAGTTGGTAATTTTGCTCTAATTTCTGATCTCGGTGGAATTACTACCACATGTATAACATTAATATCTGAATCGATGCATATAGGTATTTCAGCTGACTTTGTTAATAGAACATGTTTTTTTAAATCTATAATGGCTTCTAACTGTTCTAAAAGATCATTTCCTATCAGTCCGTCGTATAATGAATCGACGTTGTATACGTAGAACTTATGATGACCTTTACTTTGAAATACAGAAAATAAGGGAATTTGCAGTACCTGGTTATGTTTACTTGAGGCGTGCGTACTTACTACTTCAAATGGTTCGTATGATAAGTAGTTAGCAAAATAGGTAGTCGCTATTCTAGGATGTATAAATGAACGAGTACTGCCGGTGTCAATCATGAATTTTCCGTCTATTTCCGGTACGTAAATATGTGGTAATTTTAATTTTATTGTATTATGATTTAATGTTATTCTTTCGGGTGTCGGTTTATGGAGGCTCGCATGAAAAAATTTTTTACTTGGTCTTGTTCAGTGGTACTCTCTATTTTCTTATTCTGTTCATTTTTTTCTAAGTCTTGTGTTGGATTTTCGGTTACAGGGTCTATTGGAAACTCATTCTCTACACTAGGGAAATATTCGGATAAATCATAACAATATGCGTATTCCGTAGGGTAAGTAAAATAGCCTTCATACGAAGGGTAGAGTTCTAATTCATTTACAGGGAACCCTTGCTGATGTGCTCTTTGCGGAGCAGTTCTCATAGTAGCATCTGTGATATCTGGTTGGGGTTTGTTTTGTGTGTTTTGTTGTGGAATCGGAGAACGATTATTAGTACCAAACTGACGCGGAAGCATTGGCATCATTTGTTGATAACCAGGGGGTCTATAACCAAAATTTGGTCGGTAACCAAACTGCTGTGGTACCAAGTTTTGTTTATTCGTACCAAATTGACCTTGATTGTACCCTGGCATGATAAATGGTCTATTTGTTGGAATTCCGAAATTAAATTTAGGTGTTGTGCCAACATTATTTTTAAATGATTGATTTTGTTGCATCATAGGCATCGGTCTGAAACCTGGTGGCTGTGGAGGTAAAGCAAATTTAAATGTTGGTTGTGGTGCCATTGTGCTGCTAGCCTGTGGCTTAGTACTATGGTTTGGATTTAACATTTTGCTGCGCATCTGATACTGATCATAGAAATTAACTTCTTCTAAAACTACAGATAAGGCCTCTTCTAAAGTGCGTGGATGTTTCAAACGCACAATGCGTACCATGTTTTCTGGTAAGTTATATAAAAATACCTGAAGGGCTGAGTTGTTATAAATAGTCGTCTTACTTACTCGTAAATTTTGATCAATAATCTGGTTAACCTTTGACAACAAAACTGATTTTACTGTTTGAATTCGTGCACAAAAATCACTGTGACTCTCATTACTCTTAATCTTTAAAGTTTCTAACTCGATTGCCAAACACTCCTCGCTTCGCGGATCGCCAAAATGTAACTCTAGCAATTCCTTGAATTCCGCCCACGATTGAATGTCTCCGCGCTCGCTGATAAGCGCGGCTGCGTCACCCGTTAAGCGGCTAGACACAACATGCATTAAATATTCCTGTTGTAATTCTGATGATTTAAACTTATCAATAATATACTCACATTTGCGCAAGAATAAATTCAAATGACGTTTATTGCCATCAAAATTGGGTAGAATTTTGTACAATTCATTCGGAATAAGCTTTATTTCCGACATTCTGGTACTTATATAAAATTTCTTAAGTAATAATTAACTCTATGAACTCTACCAACTTTACTTATTACAATAATTACTACTAGTATATTTATTAAGTTTTTTTGAACTCAATATATTATAGCTAAGTATATCTATTTAATGTTTTAAATTAGTTATAATACAAAACAGTTGTATGTTCAGTATTCTTACAGTACACTTACAAAACTTAATTATTTAAGAAAACCATCAAACAGTCAAAATGGAAGACTTCCAATTCCAAGTTTAACGAAAGGATGTGGACACGGATATCAAGGAGGTGAAAAGTCGTACTCACCAGCCTGCCACGCCCATCATCAGCTCTCAGGACTCCTCGTCACCGACGATATTTATTTGGTTCGTTGGATCACCTTGCCGTACACCACGCGTACCGTTTTGAAGATCGAGAAAAGTCTTATCGCGATGAACTACGTAACGCGTGATAGCTTCCTCAGTGATCCTACCGGCTGCGCCAGTCAGGATTGGGAGCGCCTTAAAGGGCTTTTTAAAAATAAAAATAATGACTTAATTAATTCTATTTTAATTGAGACGTGTTACATAGTCGGATGCAAGTCACGAACTGGACTACTAGCTAGGACTTAGACTAAACAAACATTATCTTTTAAAATATGCAAGCTCAGCGACCACACAAGTCGTGCTGGGCAAAAGTGCTTATACCCGCAATATTTGTAAGGGCTGGGGTTCCATAACTACCTTCATTTATAACGAACTAGCTGCGCCCCGCGGTTCACCCGCGTAAGTTTCGATCCCGTGGGAATATCGGGATAAAAACTATCCTATGTCCTTTCCCGGGACTCAAACTATCTCTATACCAAATTTCATTGAAATCGGTTCAGTAGTTTAGGCGTGAAGAAAAGACAGACAGACAGACAGAGTTACTTTCGCATTTATAATATTAGTTTGGATTGAAAAACGAACATGACAGCTACTTCTAACTTCGAGGGTTGCAGCTACAAAGCTTGTGAAGTAAAAAGTGTCATGATAAGATAAGGGCCCTAACATATCACCATGACTTGTTAGAGATACCAGTGGACATCCTACTTTATAAAAAACTTATGAGTAAATAAGCGGTTGGTTAACAGTTAACAGTCTAAAGTCCGATGATAATTCAGACATATTTGAACTGGTTATAAATTGTAGGCTTAAAAACTACATCTTAGTGGCTGCTTTCGACACGCTAAGAAGAAGTGGTTAGTTGCTTCAGGAAGACAAAAAAAATCTAATGCGTCTATGGCATTTTTTAATACAAACTAGCTGCCCGCCCCAGCCTCGCACGAGTGCAATTTTTTTTTTTCGAATTTCCGAAATTTTCTTTCATACAAACCTTGTCCTGGCAATACCGAATACAACAAAAAAGAATTATTCCATTTGGTGCAGTCGTTCGGAAGTTATGCGCGTACATACTTCGACGATTCATTTTCATTTATATAGATAACATTGATAATGGGGATCACTTTCGTTAGCTAGTATTAATATGTCGCAATAAAAATAATGCTCATTACAAACCTGCAGGTTAACTTAGAACCTCTGTTGTTTTCGGTTAAAAAAGACCTGTCTTTAAACTTATACCTATGTCGTCATGCATTTAGAAATAACATGCGCAAAAATCCACTTCCTCAGAACAAATATCTGCAGGCTAGGCCAACTCGTTGTCCCCAAGTGGTAGTAAGTCTTGAAATAACTATACTAATATTATAAAGTGGTAAAATTTGTTTGTTTGTAGGGGGTAATCTCTGGAACTACCAGTCGGATTTGAAAAATTCTTCTTGCATTTGATAGCCCAATTCTTGAGGAAGGCTATAGGCTATTTAACGTCACGCTAGGACCCTTAGGAGCCGAGCAAAAGCGCTATGGGGAAACGAAGTGATAGAGCAGGAGACGCGGGCAAGTGATGCAATACGACGAGATGGGTCGAGGGAATAAGAAATTTCACGCGAACGAAGTCGCGGGCAGAAGCTAGTAAAAAATATGTTGTTTTAGTAGGTATATTTTTACCTACCTACCAACATCAAACTTAATAATAATTAATCATGAGTTCATGACACAAATATAGAAGAAAAAACAAACTAGGAATGCAATTTAAATATCCACCCAATAATGATATCCCAACTATAAAAGTCACCATAATTTAAGTTGAAAGTCCACCATTTTAAACTCAAATGAAGAACGAATCGTCCCGTAGAATAAAGGCGGTTAATTTTAGACGAGTTTTTATTTCCCGTGCAAGGAGAACAAATGAATCACTATTGGGTAGCTCAGCGCGAACAGACTGATTGATACCTTCCTTTCATCTAGGACATCTAGTGTCTGAGACTAGAGTTCGCGGCGACTTAGTACCTAGGTGAGGACAAATATATTGCTGGATTATAGTTACAGTTAGAGGATTTGGTTTGAGGATGTGAGGACTGTATTTGGGAGTAAGATAGTTTATGTTGTGATAGAAACCGTTTTTTTTAAATGAATTCTTTACGAATCTAGAAAATTATATTGTTTTTAATGTCAATTATCTGTTCGGTTATTTCAGTCTTTAGCTTTAATTTTCAGCTTAACTTAGTGTTAGGCTTGAAAAGTTTAAGTAATCCATGTAAACACTTTGATTTTTTAAGGCCATCACCTAAAATAATTTCGTTTGAAAAAGAAAAAAAAACAATCGAGTCGCTAAAAGTAAAACAGGAACTTCGAGGAAAAACTGTGAGAATAATTTAAAGAATTGAAAAGACCAAGTTATATGAAGATCATTCTTCCACAGACGTTCCAGACAGTAATGATACTGATGAAAACCTAACCCGAGGCCGAGTAGCAATCCAAATTCACAAAAAAAAATTACAGTTTTTATTCTTCTGCTAATCTTTTGAACAAGCAAGTAGGTACTTGACTCGGTCGATCAGATTTTATTACAAGTACTAGCTAATATTCCTCCTAATATGCAAACAAGACGGTTCACACCGTGATAACTTCGCTAGCAAGTTGCTTGGCGCCCCAATATTTCGAGAACAAGTAGGTGTTCTATCATTCTGATAAAGTTTAATGTTTTCTTTCCAGATAAGAATCTTGTGTTGACTCTACTCGACACAATCTTACCAAGTAAAAAATCAGGACGTCAACGCGATAACTTCCTTATCAACTCCAAATTAAACATTTTTACTCAGCTAAGATTGAAGCTGTAATAGAAAAGAATAGGCCGCGAGAATCTTTGACATCCGACGTTACTGTATGATGAATAAGCCTCAAGTCGTTAATACTAAAATATATTATGTGGACGTTGCCAAAAATTATGAATGGATGAATATCTCATATCGTGTGAAATGGTGTAGATTTTAAATAGGTGATAAAACTAACGAGAACATTTTATTATTGTGTCATAACATGACTCAGTGTTCATAAAGAACCATAATGAAGCTAAATAATACGAATTATAAAGTGACGTCATTATAATAATAATGCTTTGTGTATTCAAATATATCAAATGTTTGACAATGGGCAATAAACTCTGCATTTATTGACGCATAAATGTAAATACAGACCCATAGGTTCTACCAATACTACAATAACAGAAGTGAACGTTAATTAATTTGGCACACGCAGAAAAGTTATTCATTTATGAAATTCGTCATTGCGAAATTAAGTTTCACCAATTACGCTACTTAACTATATATATTATCTGAAGTATTATACACGAATGAGCCTGATTACCGCCCATAAAATGTGTAGGACATTACTTAAATATATTATTCGATTTATAGCCATTCTTATTACAGCTTTGCTATTTGAATGCTAAGCAGATAGCATGATTGAAGTAATCTTCATTTGTATGTCTACTACATATGCATGTGCCGTTCCGAATTTCTGGATATTCTGAAATAGCGCAAAGAAAATTGAACTTAAACGAGTATAAGTCAAGCCTCAAAATTGCATCAGACGGAGACGTCGACGACGTATGGGACGCGTCAGCTCGTAGCGTGAAGAGTAGGTGCTCGACTGCGTAACGTCAAAATCGGGTTTCAGCAGGACATGCCCCTGCATTTGCATATCGCACATCTACTACCGCATTCCTCTATGAAATATTCAGACAATCTACTCCTTCGCAATTTAACTTCCATATAGACGAGACTCACCTTCAAATTGTGCCACCAAAATAGACAGCTCATTTGAAATGCTTATACTTGTGTTGCATTTTGAAGCATTTCTTATCTGAGATGCAGAATAATGGTGTTATGTTAATAGAACGACCTGTGAGTTGCGAAAAGTGACAAATACGTATCCAGGAGGTCAGTGCAGCTGGCGTGTATTTATTCAAATGTAGATGGGAGCATGAATAAATTAGATGCAATATCAATGCCAGATAACGACAGTAATTGCCCTATAAAGACGAGGAACGATGTCACAACGCCTAGAAACGCAATTACGTCCGCAAGCATGCTCTCACGAACATACACAGCTATAAAACGTCCTTCCCCCGCATTTATTGCTTACATGTCTACAGATTTTTGGGAGCTTTTGAATCAATACAATAGCTTTAAGGAGCGAGGCGTGTGTGACTGGATTGAGAATGTCGTTTTAGATGGGAGCCAGTCTTGCAAAGGAACACATTCATTGGCTGAACAGGACTCGTCATCGCGTAAAGGATGAATTGTTCATTGATTCAAAGCGCTTTATGTCCGGGAGGTTAACTTCAATTTAGTTCTGCATTATGACCATTACGGATTATTTTCATAGCTACGCTACGATACCTCTTAAATACAAAAAAATCAGGTGATATGTAACCATCTCACATTGGATATTTCGGTTCATTTCAATGTAGCCTATGTTGTGACAGAATAAATTACTAATATTGCTGAATGAAGTAAGAGTACCTACGATTATTTCATTTACTATATTGACTCTGGGAACTTGCTTGTTTTTATGAGAACCATGAAACTCTTCCTATTTCCAATCTAATAGAAACTAAGTTTATTGCCAATATAAATGGACGAGCTCACGAGAATACTTCTTTATTTGGACTATTACTACTCAAACAAACATTTCCAACATTACAAGGTATTTGTTTAGCTAATATTTGTACGATTTGCTCTCTGAGTCACTATTCAGATAATCTAAGAGCAAGTCTTGAAGCCAAATGGATGGCAATATGGAGCGTTTGCTGAAGCGTTTTCAGAAAATAGGATACGCGATCATAAACTGTCTTCACTTCATATGGGAATAATTCAAAAATTTGGCTGAGTAGTCCATAGCGAGCACAAATGTAAGTGCACGAAGTAATATGGTCCACAATGTACGTCGGATTTAGGGTATTTCCGAAGCTCCAAGAATATATACGGCTGCAGTTCGCACTCACGAGATATTCGAACGCTCTGCCAATAGCGTACTTAGTTCAACTAGATATAATTCTTTGAAACCCTCCCATGTGCAGCCCGCCAGATAGAGGTGAGGGATTCCCGTAAGCATACCTGAATTGTATATTATAGTGATAGCCGTGAGTCATTCGGATACCGGTTACCTACTTCAGTTTTATGAACGCACTAGCTTCAAGTTTTGAAAGTAAATAGTTCGTTGAACTTCGGTATCGTCTTGAAACATGTGTCTTTGGATCTTTACGAATTCTATCGTTTTGGTGAAGTTATTAATCTCATTGTACATGGAGGTTCTGAAACTCTGTCTCAATTTTCTTCAAAATCGTGATAAATTCTCGAAATTAACCAGCATGCTCAAGCTTGTCATAGCACGATCATTAAAATAGTTCTTTATGATGTTTCTAAGTACCTACAAATATTCTGGGTTGAGTTTAAATTTATAGACAGCACTGACAGTTTAGGTCTTCCTCTGCAATTCCTAGAATTCGCATAAGTCTAGTTTCAATTTCCCGTTTACTTAGTAGCGTGACGCGTCTCCAAATGATCGTTTAGTGTCGTTTTGTTCGCCGTGTCAGCTTTAATCTTTAACGAAAAGGGTGTCCGATACTGACTGTCCAGTTTATTCTCTGTCCACGTGAAAGCCGAAGCTACAAATTCGAAATAGAGCACATTGAAATTTAGCAACTGTCTGTCGAGGCGCATTACCGACTCCGCTACCGTATTTATAAATATTCGGCCGACGTTTTGAGCTATCCGTCCAGTTATAGGTCAGGATATTTAGAGCTTAGCTAAAAAACAACAATCACAATTTTGATTCATACGCTGCATATCGGCTGACGACGCGACGTAGACGAAAGATATATGATAAAAATAGTCAACCGTTCGTACGGTATTATTACACAGATATTTTTCACTGATATTTTACTGAGAGCAACTTCAATTTGGCAACAAAAATATATGTGGTTGTCAGTATTCATAGTAGTTTATAAGTACAAAAGCTATATACATTTGCACAATGTTCTATTCTGCTCACTAAATAAGAAATACTAAAAAGAGTAAATACTAAGAGAGCGGACATATGCGTATTATGCGTGTATAAACTGTCATTAAAATCAAATTTTGGCAATGTTCCAAGCCTCAGAAATATTGTTTGTCGTCTTTGCAGAAAGGATAACTACTCCAAGTCTAAAGACTGAAGATCTTGGGTGCTTATCTTGTTCTATTATATTATACTTTTTATGGTGTTAAGGCCAAGAGATCATTGCAAATGAATCCGAACTAATACAGTTTTAGAATTTCAAACATAGAAATCTTTACATTGAATCCCGACGTCTATAAACATAAGCTTCATCGATTAAATACGTCGTTTTAATACGTACTAGTGTTGAGTATTGTCATAATCGTGGAAAAAAGAATTGTTGAAAAAGATCTTTGATTAGAAATGGATGTTTTTTTTTTCTAAAAATATGTAAGTATCATTTGTTACGTTATTTAGTGTGGACGTGTGGTCTAACGAATTTTTTAGCTAATGGAATAGTTTACTTCACATCTGTGCCCCTCATTATTTCAACAAATAATTTGTCCATTGACATGATGGATGTTAATGTCACCACTTGTAATGGTATTTAGCTCGCCTTTGAGAGAGTGATAAATCTAGGATAGCTTCCTGAATGTAAGTGTTCCTTGTACTGATCACAGTAACGATTGCGTTTGTAATGGCGGTTCAGTATGAAGCACTAACATCATAAGGGTTTAGCTGTAGAATAATGATGATTTGTATGAAATATGACAGTTGTTTAATAGTTTAGTTCAAAGAGATGAGGAACGACTTAGCAAGTTGTCAATTTAAGCGATGATTTGTGGCCCTTTAATGTAGTATGGGTTAGCCAGATTATTTTCCTTGACAACAATCGTATGTGTCATTGCCAGAGACAGACAGTGTCGTCAAAGCTCGTGAGTGTCCCATTACTACGCGTAGGGATTGAAATCTGACCTACACAACGTTCGCTGATAGAAATGGTCACGGACAGATGTTGTACACGATTATCAGCGCAGACATGAAGTTTACATTAAAGGCAGATGCTATGGTGCAATGTATGCTTCGGCTATGCACTTTATACCTAGATAACGTTTGTGATTTATTAAGGAATATTTTATTATTATATACTAGCTGCGCCCCGCGGTTTCACCCGCGTAAATGTCGATCCTGTAGGAATGTCGGGATAAAAAGTAGCCTATATATTAATCAAGGGTGTCAGCTACCTCCATACAAAACTTTATCAAAATTGGTCCAGCGTTCGAGCGTGAAGAAGTAACAAACATATAAACACACACACACACAAACTTTCGCCTTTATAATATTAGTGTGATTAAAGGCTACAAAGTGAAGAAATAAGTACCTGTGTTGTTAACTGAGGAAAGATGCAACTTTATTAAGTTTTTCTCATTAAAGGAGTGTTCCATTTTATGTGTCCTATAATGAACTCTTATTTAGTTTAGTTGCAAAACATTTAAATGCAACTGTGGAGGAACTGTGATTTGGAAATATAGAGCTTATGCTGCAATTAGTATCAATGCCCTAAAACTCTCATAGATTTTGTTAATTTCTTACAGACATACCTAATTTTGTCGAAAGAAATCGAACCCCAGTCGCGTAGAGCCAGTTATTCATCGGCCTTAAGGGAATTTTAGGGCCTTGCTCTGAAAGTTAAAATTGGATTCACAGACATATAGGCATACAACATCTATATACAAAATGTCTGATATGCTTGTAAGAGGTGGTCTCGTTTAGGAGTTAGAGAGAAGAAAATAGATGGATATTATATGAGTCATCAGTTAGAGGAGGATCACAATCGACTAGTTCATTAGTAGTCCTGTGCAACCCTAAAAATAAGTCGCAGTCGTCAGCAGAGCCCGAACAAAAATAAAAGCAGCCCACATTGATTGATGTCGAGTCTCACACACGCATGTTTTTGACGTCCCGGCGTCAAGACAGGCAGTGCCAACCGATGTGCCCTCGGCCGCCGCGGGGTTCTTTTTCTGTTAGTTGGAACGTATCATGTCTGAGATGCTCGACGGTCACATGAGCTAATGAATTTTAGACGTTTTCTTTCAAACAGGAAGCTCGTCACCAGAGACGATGACACCGCGGCGAGACTCGGTTCAGACGGAGACCGACGCGTCGCGTCGTGGACCGCTCGCGGCTCAAATACGAATATGATTTTTATTTCGTTTCTGTAAACGAAACTACGATAGCGAATTGGCGCATTCCCTCCCACGTGTACAGTTAAAAGTGTCGCCGGGAGCAAGTTTTATTCGATATTTTCACGCAGATGATTGAGTTAGACGGCTTGCGCAGGAGGCTGGGACGCAATCTCCGGTGGCGGTGCGGAAACCACCCGGCCCAGCCCCCCCGTGCCCCCTCGCAACCCCCCGACGCGCCCGTTGCACCGCCAGACAGACCCGAGAGACGTCCCTACTGCATCTAATTAATAAATCTGATATAAGTAATTATTATTCCGAAAGGCGTCAATGTTTGAATTATAACGAGTTTACAGCGCAGAGATCGAAATGGATGTCGACAGCTTGAAACCGTATTAGTTATCTTATGTCTCATTCAATTAAGCGAACATTAAACAACATTAAACGAATGAGATCGTAATATTTGTCGTGCGTTTGATCAGTTTAATTAATCGTAAATGTTAGCTAACTCACTGTTATGAGCTGATGGCATTTGAAATAAAACTGCAATTGTTACATTATAATTATATTAAAACAATGAGAAATAATAATAAAATTGCATTAACTCTCTTGTGCCGTAGGTACTACTTAGTTGTAAAGCGAAGTTGTGTCGGTCGCGCAGGAAATTCGGGGGATATTTTCCGATCGGAGTTAGGGATCTAGTTTCCGCAGTCGCGCGATAAACAAGTTATTGGCGTTAGTGAGGGTTGAGAGGGACGAGACAGGAGGAGGGGGGCGGGGGCGACGCGGGATAACTCGCCCGTGTAATTAATAAACGAAGCGAAAGGGAATTTGAATGGATTTGATGATTTGTGAAAGTGTTTAACGCGTCGCGTTAAGATTGTTATCATTGATGACTAACTCGGTATTTCGTATTTCCCGATTCTAGTACGTCTCTCGTACGAAAATTTATTGACACCATTAATTTATAATTAAAATTCTTGAGCGCACATCTTCGTTTAGCATATATATTCACTTTTAAATTAGAATAATAGCAACAATTATACTTAATAGACTGATAAATTTTGAAATTCGTCTGCGGAATGTTTTTCTTTTTCTCCGTCTGAAAACGAAGCAAAGGAAAATGTTAACGAGTTTAATTTATTGTAATAGGTACTTGCAACGATTTGTTCTAATTTGAAAGAGGTGTGTAAAAGGGCGTCAACTGCTTGCATATATTTCGCTCCGGTTTACACACACATATTATTGTCAGCGAGGACGTGTCAAATGTCTCTCCGACCGACTCGTTGCGGCTGCAATAGAATGCAGTGCAGTGCGTTGAAAGCGACCAGACCTGTTTGCTTATCTCGAGTTTTCTTAAGCTAAATGAGGCCTTACGTAGCCGTAATAAAGACGAGAATCCTTCGCGTGATATTACAGCTCTAGATAGCCTTCAGCTAGCAACAGTTCATTTGTTTCCGTTAGCACTTCTGGTCCACAGCTTCTTCGGGAAAGTATCAGATGTTAGGCGCTTTTTGATTAGAGCCGCACGACTCCAAGATAGAGGATTGAAATCTCTGTTTTGACACATTGTAACCGTGGAGACAAATAGCGCGACAAAGCAAAGAGTTTTTGTTATTTCACAATTCCTTCATAATGTCTTTCAAACATTTTAAATACCATCGACGTGTTAAATGTTCCTTCACGTGTTTAAATATACGTAGTGGAAGCGTAGGCAGTTATAGTAAAACACCATGATTTATCATTTAGTGACGTAGTGTAAAAAAATGTGGGAGTTCAACAACCTATAAGAGCGCTAATAGATTTGATGAAATCTGTGGTGGAACCTAATTAATTACGGTTATTTCGCACGAAGAATATTTCAGTGACAATTTGGTTATTGCGCAGTCGAGCTTGTCAAAGTATCATTATTCTGTCACTGGAAATGTGTCGGATTTTGCGAATTAATTCCGTATCTCACGATGTTTGAGAGTGAATCAAATGGAGCATCTCTATCACATCACACTGACACATCGCGTTTCACAATCACGAAGAAAACGAATGTCTGTGATTTTTTATTCGGACTGTATATTTTTATCGTAAACATATCAATTTTAGCACGCTTAAGTAGTAAAACGACGTTTAATTTTAATTTAACATTTTATGATTTCCGTAAGCGTGTCGTCCATTCTATAAAAACAGTTACAACTCTAAACTATAATTAGTTATTAAAGTCTCATATCATATTTATGTGCTGTGTAAAATTAATTATTATTTTATGGTTATATACTTCATTTTACGGCCATGGCAAGTGATCTCTAGTCTGCCCTCTCGGCGCTTAAAGCTGATAAGAAATAGAATGAATAACAAGTAACCAGCAATAGAGCATTAATATCTATCTATCTATGTAGGTGTTATTATAAAGATAGTGGCATTAAGGGCCTATGCACACGCGGCTGAGCAGTGGTGGCTATAGTTCTAAATAAACCGCTTTAAACAAAAAAAAAAAAACGGCTTAAAACCATGACCACGTGGGCCGTACATTGACTACGTATTGTAATCAATTGTACAGTCCACGTGGTCGTGGTTAAAAAAACGGTTTATTTATAACTATTGTGGTGGCCAACCAACCCGCACTTGGCCCGCGTGGTGGATTACGGCCCACTCCCTCTCACAGAGAGGAGGCCTGTGTCCCAGCAGTGGGAACATTATAGGCTGATTATGATGATGATGATGATAGCGATGGCCCAGTGGTAACGACCCCAACTTACGAGTTGTACGTCGTGGGTTAGAACCCAGGCAGGTGCTTTATTACCAGCCTATAATGTTCCTGGGGAACACAGGCCTCTGTCCCAGCAGTGGAACCATTATAGGATGATTATGCACAAGCGACTTATTGCAGTGACACTGCACCTCGTCACAAGGTCATTTGACAAAACGGCTTCGCGCGTGTGTACTTATATCTACTAGGTGTTAACTGCCACAGAGTACCAACGCCCCGTCACCTAGCGACTTTGTTTTCAATTGATTCAGCGGTGAGACTGCATCGCGATCAAGTGTCGGGGTTAGTCTAGACATTTGAATTGTAGCTGTGTCGTAAAGAAGCGTCTGTACCGTGAACTGTTAACGCGATACTATGTTAATTCATGTACTGACATCTTTATAAGTGCATTGCGAGAAGCGCAGTGAGAAGCCACTATATGTATATGCATAATATATTTATGACCTCAGACTAGACTTATCGTGCGTTAGGTTGGGTTAGTAATATTGCAACTTATCTTACTTTGAAATAATGTAGTTATTGACACTTGTAATCATAAATGGCATACTTACTTACTGAGGTACCTATATCTGTGAAACGGGATAAGAAACCTTCTTCACTTTTTACTAGCGCAAAATCGCAGCGAGTGATAGATAAGCCAAAAAAATCACAGCAGTTACCTATTTAGATAAGTATTTTCTCAATAAAAACAAGCTGATATAACAAGAGAACAATAATGACAAACGGAAAAATGAAGACATAACAAATTCATAGATAACAAGAAACTGTACAAAACACTTACCAGTAATTGCATAAACTTACAATGGCAATGATATTCATTTTGACTATTCAACAACATAAATTGCTTTGAGCAGACCACTTTTTCAAACATTTAAAGCAACGTTAGGAATTGCTTTCAAAGTCCTTCCGATTGTGATTGAAAGTGTGCCACGCGATCGGTGTGCCGGTTGGTAAATCTGTGCAGGTTATGTAATCTACGAAAATATGCACATGGAAATGACATAGACAGGCCAACTGCACAGTTGTACCTATAGGTCGCATGTGCTTGTGCAACGAACAATGTGCTGTGAACTGGCACTGCAGACTGTCAGAAATGGCCATTGTTATTAGTTAGCACATAAACTATCTTCACAAACGTCATACATGTTCCGTTGTTGCTCCCGCAGATGTAGTGTGAAGTAAAAACCGCTTTAACCACTCAATTGGTAGCAAAAATGCTCTATTAGCTAGTTATATTCCAGGTCATAATTTCCTTTTTTTTGCGCACCCGTCAGTGATTGGCTGGAACTTGAAACTGGGAAAATGCAAGAATGTGAGTGAAGAGCTAAATTCTTTTGGTTTGGGGTATATTGTGTAAGATGAACAGTTTGATAGTCTATGAACAAATCGAAAGTAAAAACTAAAACCCTAAAACTAAATTCCTTAAAAAAATATTGTTGTGACTTGTCTTGCTAACTGTACCAAACGTTGATAAAGTTTAAAGTTCCATTAAAAAAAAAATGTGGGATGACTTGCAGAACGAAAATAAAATTATTTCGATTTTCGTCAAGTCGTCCCAAAATGGGCCGTAGGCATGTAGGACGAGTTGACGAACCACTCGTTTTTAGGATAAAGATATTTTATTTTGTAAATATGGGAGCTGTGCGTGGTGATATAGGGAAAAAGTTTCAGCCATATTTTACCAGTCGGCATACAAAAGATACAAAAAAAAAAACCATACGCTCAACTTTAAAAAACAACACAAAGCCAAACATAATTCTTATTTTAAACTTTAGTATTTTCTATATTTGACCTGGCTCACCAATTGTCCATTACATTTTCAATACTTTCTAGTTCTACGTCACGTAAATCGAGAACGTATTCTAGGTATTTTTTCATTAAGCCCTAAGTATTATGTTCCTCTTAGATACTTGGAAGGGCTTTTGTATCTTCTATGTCTGACTTTGGCTCGCTTGTTCTATATATTTTTCCATTAAGGCCTAAGTCTTATGTTCCTCTCAGATACTTAGTAGGGTTTTTGTATCTTCTTTAACTGACTTTGGCTCGCTTGTTTTGGGTTATTTATTCATTAAGCCTTTAGACTTATGTTCCTCTTAGATACTTAGAAGGGCTTTTGTATCTTCTATATCTGACTTTGGCTCGCTTGTTCTAGGTATTTTTTCATTAACCCCCTAAGTATTATGTTTCTCTTGCTTAGCTTAGCTACAGAAATAGTTTTCATGATATTGACTCCATCTATTGCTACTCAAAAAACAAAATTGAAAAAAAAAACATACATTTGAAAAAAAAATCTTTCTTGATTTCTTTCACCTAATGTACATTTCAAATAATATTCTACTTCACCTAACCACACATTTCAAACGCTAATCGGCACTGTCATTACGGCTCTTGTAATTTTTTGTTCTAACAATTTTGGTACAAAAACATATTTTTTTTCGTACCTCACTCAGCCCTGTAATTAGTCCCTGCCTAAATCAATCAACGTTTTGCCCTTTGTCATTATGTCGTTAGTTTCTTTAACATATGCTGCTGGGCACCGTATGTTTTGAAGTAGATTTCGGCCTAAATACTTATTTGTTTTCCTCTTTTAATGAAAGATCGAATCGATCGAATGAAGATAGAAGCATCAATAGAAAATTGTAGAGTGGTACCAGTGGGTGTTAATATCGAAACAAATAGGTATGTCTAGTCGTCATTTAAATGCAGTCCTTTTCATGCCTTGCAAATAATAATACCTAAGTAGACGGTACACATATAGACAAATGATAATTAGTAACGGGTACATCCATTAAGCAAAATCAAAGAAATATTATGACGTCTTTATGTAAGAAAAGACCTAGAGAACCGTATGCATGAATATAATATTATTATTGTTTACAACTTTGTAGGCGTCATAAAATCAGTAATATGTTTTCATGGACAATACATAATCGTAATTCGTCCATTCTGTGGCTGGTGATTGACACTTTAAAATCGTCATTTTACAGTGTACTCGTAATTGTACCGACTTGCTAGCCAATAGAAGTAACTGCTTACAATAATATAACAATAACTATTAAAGTAAATAGGAACTTCAATTAGAGCCAAAATTTATCTTTACATAATCAGCCTATAGATAATGTTCCCACTGCTGGGACACAGGCCTCCTCTCTGTGAGAGGGAGTGGGCCGTAATCCACCACGCGGGCCCAGTGCTGGTTGACAGATGTCACATGTCTTCGAATTTTTGGTTTTAGGACATGCCGCTTTCCTCACGATGTTTTCCTTCACCGTTTTTGAGAGCAGTGGTGATGAAATAATTTATACAAAGTAAAACCCCTGTCTGGGTTTGAACCTTCGACCTACAACTCATAAGTCGCGGCTGTTACCACTGGGCCACCGCTGCTGCTCTAAAAAAATTATCTTTGGCACCTATTAAAACCAAATTAATGATTTATGACGATATTTAGGTTATTTTTGACGTTCAAAAGTGCCTTTTATGTGCCTATTTGATGCTTTGACTTTGAACCAGTCTCATTTGAGTGTAAGTCTTTAGAATTGCATACACTTGACAACAAAATAAGTATACTTAATAACGTCCCTGTTATTTTAAATGACTACAACGGCACTAAAGAGAGAGAGCGAAAATATTAATTAGTAAATACAGGCAATTACTTAATATAACTTCACGCCTGTTTTTCCTTGAAAGGTTAGGCAGAGGTGTGACTAAGCATAGTATTAGTAACCCGCATTTCGAAAGTAATTAAAACTTTTTTCTCATAAACGTTATATTTCAAACCCTTAAGCGCCAATATTGTGCACTTTAAAAAAAAAAACTTCATCTTGTTCTTGAGACTATAATATCCAATTTCGAATCTATCATCATTTTCCTTTATTAAAATTATATTTTTATCACATCTATTAAAAAAGAGCTAATGTATTCTACGTAAACAGGGACTAAAATAGCTCTTTAATCCCTAGGGACTAAAAGTGATTTGAATTTGTAATGTGGATATTGTTAGTAAAAGTTCCAATCATCAAATAGATCAATCACGAACATTGTATGAACAAGTAACAGGCTGTATATGATAAAGAAAAAGGCGAGCGAGCCAAATTAAAAAAAAAAGTTTGTGATAAAAAAAACGCGCGAAAAGCATTCTGCCGTTCGTAATTGTTTACTCATTGTATGTAAATAAATAGACGTACAATTCTTATTCATAAGTTGTGCTTACTTATTTTTTCATAAAGGGTGATAAAAAGTAGAGTGTCCACCTCGGGAGCAACACTATTTTAAGCTCGAGTGACGTACTTTGAATCCTTCACTGCGCTCTAGATTCAAAGAAACACTCTCGCCTTCAAAATAGTTGTTTGCTCCCTTGGCAAACAATCTACTATTTCAAATTAGTACGATCATTTTCTTGTGTGCCAGTAACACGTTCTCACGGTACTACTCGTAAGACGCTGATAATTTCCATTGCAATCCGTCATACGTTGACGTAAAGGCATATCGTCTTGAGAGATTTTTCTGTTTTCATACCCAGTGCGTTATGTTTGCTTAAGTTAAAAGTCTTCTTAACAATCGATCACTGTCATAAGATACCTACTGGTATTATCAGAGTACATTGAACTGTTTAGTGTGTTTCATTGCGTACGCACACAAAACTTCATTGTGACTATGAAACGATCTGATAACACACACATGTAACCCCGAGTCAGACCTTATCTTGTTTGCTTTGTAAAATTTTAGATGTAAGTACGTAAATATCTTTCGTTTTTTGTGGACACGGAACGGGCCTTTCAGAGGATGTGGGACATGAAATTTGCAATGGAAAATAGGTTTTACCCACGACTTTGACATAGACAGCAATTTCTTATCTAATATCCACTTTTTGTATAAATAGCCGTTGTCCAATAATTACCTACACTTCGTAAAAGATTATTTGAGTTTATGTCCTGGAACTTAGAAGGCTCTATTTTGCTCTCAATATTTCACGACACTTGAATTTGTAGTTGACCCACATTAGACCAGTGATAAGTTAAAATAGATTATTTTCAGCGAGCACTTGGACTCGGTCCTCGGTACAGCTAAGTCCCAATAAATACTGTGATGAGGCAATAATTGACGGAGCGACCGTCGTCGAGCATCGAGCTTTATGGTTCTTCCTTTTTTCTTTTATGAGCTACGTATTCTACAAGCTATGGTGTACTTACTTAAAGTATTTTTGCACTTCTTTACTTTTACACTAATGAAGGATGGTCTAGATTATTCTAAATGTTAAACGTTTTTCAGACAAACATTCTGGAATCCTTTTTATTTTCGTCACAAAAGACCTCGTGTGACTAACCAAATTGTGATTGAAAGATTCCACTTTAAATAGAGACAGGCATGCTGTCACAACGCTAAGAGTTATATCATCCTGTCGTACTACACCTACTTTCTAATAGTAGTCGCACCTTTACAGAAGTACTTCCACAAATTCTTTCAGGGAATACGAACAAGACAGCTAGCTCATGTCAATGTATTTCCAGTCGCAGCCACGAATTCTTGGCACTCAATCACGTTGGTAATTCTGGAGTAACATTAACCACGAAGGACTCCATTTAATGCTAACCACTAGTCAATGGTAACTATAGGTCTATTGTTTTAGCATCAAATGTACACATATCAGAGAAGTTGTTAAAATTTCGTAGTTGCGGCTTGACGTAAACCCCGCAGACAGTGTTTTGTTTATATTGTGCAGTGAGTTCTTAAGAAACGTGCCGTCTCGCTACAGATGAGATGGCCGTGTTGAGATACAAGTGCTGTTTATTTTTCTTAGCGCTCTTTTTGAATCTCAGACTCACGGAGGAAATTATACGCAGTTCGTTTCTTAGATAGTTAAGTGTTAGTGGATGGGTGGCGTTTCAAGTAAATGTTCTGTTTACGTTGGTGAAATTATTATGGCAGTAAATGTGGTTGTTAAATGTAGGGTTTTGTCCCAACTGTCATGCCTAACTCTTTGGGGATTAGAGGGTCCTTCGGTAGGCTTTGTTTCAAGCGATTGACAGTATTAGGTCCCAGTGTGATACAGGTTGAACCTAAATCTATTTATAGATATCTATTTGGTTCTTGTTCTGAGCTGACAGTGTTAATTTTCTAATGGCAGACTCAGATGGCAGATTTTATTTTCTATCCATCTGACTTGTATTGTAATTGGGTCGGTGTCTGTCTATCAAGCGATGGGTAGGTACAGCTACAGAAAGATTCATTTTCTGATTCGATGTCTTTTAAAGATCGTAAAGGAGCTTCTCTCTACATTTTCTCTAAGAAACGATTCTAAAGCGATCGTTGATCAGCCATCAGTTTTATTAGTTACTGTCGAATAAGACGTTGTTCCCTATTCACACAAAACTCTCCTTACAACACTTCAGCTTCTTTTAATAGTTCAGCTCAAATTATATATTTAGCCCCCACTTCCCCGCTTCATGTGTCACTCTATCCCGCTCGCACTGTCAAACTGATTCAGTTAGGGTGAACTACACTATTGATGGACGTAGGCTTGGTAATAAATTATTAAAGTAGTAGTCCTCATCTTTACTGTATATTAATTTCAAAGTGAACGCTGCACTAGTGTTGAAACTACAGCCATTCATGCTAAGACAATTTTCGCAATCTGAGGTAGTATAGGCCTTTAACATAAGCTTGGATTTTTAAAGTCGCTAAAGTAGGTACATAATTCTGCAGTGTCAGTAATAAACCTTTCAAGTAACGGCTAGACATGGTCCTTAAGTTTATAAACATTTATTAGGCAGTAATCTTGCAAGGTCCACGCACGGTAAATAAAACAAGTAGGACCGGTATATAAATGTCAGGTGCGTTTACTAGCTTCTTTAATTTTTATGTTGCGGAGGTCATGAGGTGCCTAAAGATTAGGAAATATGGGTATCGACACTACGGTATAAATGGTATATATCATCACTATCATCTGCCTAGCCTTTCCCAACTATCGTGGGGTCGGTTTCCAGTCTTACCAGATGCAGCTGAGTACCAGTATTTTACATGGAGAGACTGCCTATCTGACCCCCACAACCCAGTTACTGGGTAATACGAAACCCCTTGGTGAGACTGGTTGTCAGACTTTCGAGCTTCTGACGACCCGTAACGACTGTCAATGATCCACGAATGACAGCCGAGACCAACGGTTTAACAAACAAAAAATAATTATACTATAAATGGTAAATTTCAACATACATATAATTTCTTGTGTTAGGCCCGGAAAATTTAGTGTAATTTGCAAATACTCATATCTACCATTTTCTTGTCTGGTTATTTTTCTGGCTCTGAAGTATCTACCTCAGGTGTAGTATGTAACATTATCAGAACCACATACAATCAAATAAGCCGTGGCAGCTGAGAGATTCCTAACTGCTGTCTTAAATCATACAAAATCTTCTTGTGCCTAAACTCTACTTTTCAGTTTTTGGTTGCCATGATAGAACTGCTCGACGATCATACCTTGGTCCTTTTAATCATTTCTGTGTTCATTGAAAGAGCAAATACAATGAGACTTTTCATCAACTGAACCAACTTCCTCATAGAAAAACATTTCATTGGCACCTAAGAATGACACCAAATTACTGATCGGCTCGTTAAGAACGCTTCACGGCTGTAACGTGCGAAGCCAGCCGTGGCTAATAGTAAGTGCACTGTCAATGTGTAGAGACATTCGCACTAATATATTACTGCCATAGTTCCTAATATATGATGGTGGAGGCGCCACGGCCCAAAATGATTGAAACTTCCTTATTTGTAGTGGAAACTATGGTTTTCCTTCATCATTGCGTTTTACTAGGTTAGGTGCACACTGTTTTTTTTTTTTTCGTATTTTAATAGGGATCTCAGACGAATCCAGGGTTCGTTGATATATATATCTGTGGATATCAATTGATATTTATTATCAAAACTAGAAAATTATCAAATTCAAAGTTTACTCTAGAAAGATTTGATAAAGAACAACACTCTGAAATTTATTGTGACTTCTATTACATGAACGTCAAATAATCAGACATATAAACCACTTACAGAATGAAAATTGGATCTTTTTTATACACGATAAATATCTGTTATGTATCGGATATATATCAAATATCGGACATTTTGATATTTATTATAAATATCGGATTTTTACGAACCCTGGACGAATCCAAATTAGTTAACATAATATGCAAGCCATCAGGAAGAGCGGTGGTGGCAACGGCTGCGACTTATGAGTTGTAGGTCGTAGGTGCTCGAACCCTGACGCTTTACTTTGTGTAAATTTTTTCATCACCATTGTTCTCAAAACGGTGAAGGAAAACAAACATCGTGAGGAAACCGGCATGGCCTAGAACCAAAAACTCGAAGACATGTGACATCTACCAATTCGCACTGGGCCCGCGCGGTGGACTCGGGTGGCCGGTGTCCCAACGGTGGGAACATTATAGGTTGACTATTCAGGCCGACTAAGGCAGACAGGTACCTCTCAAAAGTGGTTCATGCGTGTCGAAGTCCTTCAAGATTCGTCTTGCCTATCTGCTTTGATATAAGCTTTGCCGTTCAATAGAATTTATAATCATATCGATGTGAAATTCACAAAATAGGTAATACCTCCGACAATTTGCTCGCAAGCTAAGCTAATGCGCGTGTGTTCACCGATAGCTTGAAGTAAGCTGTCGTGTATGTTATCACTCCTGCATATGAGAGCAAGCTCTCAGCTCCACGTCAGATAGGTACACCTAACGCCACTTAACTGCATCACTATTTATATCCCCTCATCACAAATCATTCCTAATATTCCATTTCCATTCCAGTCTATATCTGGCTAAAAACTTATAATTTATTCAATTAAACTACAATATTCAGAGCTGAAATCTCACTAAAACAGAGTGTGGATAATTCTGGAAACGTCAAGCCTAGAGTGGGTCAACAGAGGCGGTTTTATATTTAAGAACAAATGACACGGTGCCTCCATTAATGTTGCAATGTTCGGGCAGGTAGACTTGCTAACGGGGTCGGCGCGGATATACTTAGAGCGATCGAAGCATGCTATTATTGGGTTGGATTGTTTCGGATCAACGCTTCTGGATTTCAGCTGCCTTCCCGCACCGGCCAGCTTGACCACTCATTAAAACATTACTAATTAACAATCATTCCCAATCCCATCAAAGATCATCGTCTGTTTATTGATAAAAAGCAGTTGGGATTATCTAAATGTCGGTTGGATTAATTGAAGCTGCAGACCACTTGATTTATTTAAAGCTAGAAATCGCAGACCGCTTATCTTATTACTGTAATTTGTTTTCCAACGTTCTAGTTACGCAGAATTATTATTTGGTTGCGGCTACTAAATCAGATGAGCTGTCATCTGATTTTGATTCTCGCATTGCCATTTATAAGTTTGGAATTTAGTGTTTGGTATTTATTAATATGATGGTTGCTATGTAAATGATATTGGCAATTAGCTGTAATATGAACATTCCGGATCACTTGGTATTTGTGAAGATTTATAGGTGCTTACGTTAAACGCTCGAAAGAATTGCTCTTAGAACTATGGCGAGCTATATAAAATAAAACAAATTAATGCAATGTTTCTAATTACCGCAAATGGTAGCCATGTTCTAATGGAACACTGCACTAACACATTTTCTTCTTGTTTCAGGTAGAATTATGCAATAAATTGCACGAGAAGTTATTTGACTGTACAAACCGATGTAGATGTGGAAGAAACGTAAGTTAACATAACGAGATTAAATCTTAGCTTAAGATTTTATGAATTATTAATTTCATATCTCAGACGGAGCTGAATAATGTCGCGTTTGTGGAAATTATAAAATTAATTTCTCGAAATGGCCCAATTTAAGAAACGTCCAGTCTCAGAACTTAGTTTTAAGATCTTTTGAGTTTAACTATTTGTTGGGTATTTTCACATAATTATTTTTCTAAGTTTTCAAGTAACATTTTAACTTTACCGTAATATGAATAATTGAATACCACTCAGCAAATAGTTAATTTATAGCCAGTCAGTAAAATGATGAAACAAGTCTTTAGTCGTCATGGTTGTCAAGCAGTTCGATAAATCTCCGAGTGAGCCAGACAATCAGTGTCAGTCATTGACCAGCTGATATTGAACAAATTAATGAGAATCGATTGAAGTGCAACGATGCTACCAATCGATTCGCTACGAAAAACTAAACGTTTTGTGGCTGAGAAAAACTTTTATCTGCGGTATTATATTTTTTATCTATCATCTTTTTATGAATTGGATGACTTTATTTACATTGATCTACCGAGTGCGTCAGTTCATGTATACGCAAAATAATATTTGATTTAGATTTTGCTAGGAACGTGTGGAACGCATCATTTTCTACGTCAGCATCATAGATTCGAATGTCGTTATTCGATAAGCTCTATCTCGATCCAAACACAGCGTGCGATCCATAAAATATTTATAGGTATTGTGCGTAGAGTCCGGTATTTTTACATCAAACCTTTTAATTCTCGAAATCACGGCTTAAACGGCCCATGAAAATAAAAGTTAATCTTAATGAGCAATAAAATGGAATGATATCAGATTTTTTACATTTTCTCCAAAATTTAATGTTAACAATTTAAAGAGGAAATAAATTCCTCATTGTTAGCATTAAACGCTTGCGGAGGGTGGGTGGCGTAATAATAGGACATAATATATTCAGGGCGAGTCAAATAAAATTAGCACGGTGAAAAATGTAAACGGTCCTTTTACTGCTAGAGGACGTGTAAGTATTAGCTTGCACCGAGTGCGCCTTTGTAGGGGAATGCCGCCGCTCAGTACTGCCGCGAACATCCCTACAGATGATACAGAATCACTCCCATTTCTCACTCGTAGTAATAAATATAGTATATTTTTCTCACGAAGTGACGCGCGCTTTATTTGTGGTTAACAAGTGTAAAAACACGCTGTGAACGTGTGTCTAAGCGCAGGAGCTCTCGGTACCGTCCGAGACAATGGTGAATTCGGAAGTGTGGGGGTGTGTGTGCGTGTGTGTTAAGTGCTGACGTTACTCCTCTTGACGCACACATTCACAATGTGTTTGTAGTTTGTACACTCGGTTACCACAAGTAAAACGCGCAACGTTTCGTGAGATAAAAATACTGTAATTAATAATAATTAAAAAGATCACAGAACTCATAATTATTAACTTTATCTTCATCATCTTTTATTCTGTTACTCCTTAGTGTTATCACCTAACGAAACTCTAAAGAGTTGTATCTGTTACAAAAAGATACACTTCTAACGTTCTTTATTTGCGTAAAACTTCTACCATTTGTTTATCAGACTCTCCAACAGCAGAAAGTTTTCTTTTCAGAGAACAAAGCTCAGTATAATAAATCGTTTTAAAGAATTTATAAAGATACTTATTTGGATGGCAAAGTGTAAAAGTTCTTCAATAATGCGTTCGCTATTACACTATTCACTTAAAAAATTAGTATAATTATTTAGAAGAAGATGTAAAAAATTGTTTTAACTCTGAAATATGAAAGAAATATAAAAAAACAAGTGATAAATTAAAAGTCTAGAAAATCACGACGATAAATTGGATGGGAGTACAAAAATAGTGTTTGTTAGAATTCAACCGATTTCTTTGATGTTGGTCACATGAGTTGGAATGATTTGAGTGAAAGCGACTAAATTGGATCGTACTGTTAGTGCTCATATCTCCGTTACCCGCAATAACGTAATCACAGACACACTTCACTGACATCTGCCGGTATCGTACGCTTTTGATCTTGGGATCATGAATGCTACAAAGGCTATCGACTTAGAACCAAACGAGCCTTAAAAATTTCATTGCTAAACACGTGTAGGTAGGTATACTCATAAATGTTTTAAATTACTTTTCCAACCGGAATACTTAAGCTTACGTAGTTAAAATTTTCTTACATTTTTAGCAGTTTTCAGGTCAGTGTCAGGTTGTATGTTGAACAAAATATGAATCCCGACCGTAACAAGGATATATTAATAGGATTATAATAGTTAAAATCATCAATACGACCCTTTAAGTTCATATAACTCAATTGAACGACTATTTCATGAAATATCGACCTGACACTGACTTGCAAATTGGATAAAAAATTAAGAAAATTTTAATTACGCGGGCTCCTCCACTTAAATGTAAATGAATCAGCCATCGCGGCATGTGTATTAACCTGGAAAGAAGCAGCTGCGTCTTCTTGCTAATTATTATTATCCCGAACTCACCTTTCAGACTACGGACTTTCCTCGAAAAGCGTAACTAATTCCTTTCCCAGAAACTTGTCAATTAGAGAACCTATCATGACCTAAATGTCAAAAATATGTGCTTCCACCATAATTTGTAGAAGTTTTCCTAGAACACCAGTAAGGTAAAGGCACCTATTACAGCTTATTATAATTAGAAATTAACTGCGATGCTTGCCATAATTAATTTAAATGCATTTCTATGGCTTAGATAATGATACTTGCAATGGAACATTTAATTTTGTGTAATTTTCAAAGATAATTTATAATTTAACGACAGTTTAGTAGATTATACTGAAACGCTGTGTGGGTTTAATTACCTATACTTACGTACTTTTCGTTTCATAGCAATTGTGTATAGCCAAGTAACTTTTTATTGCTTTATTTATAGGATTACCTCATATCCTTGCCTCAAACATAAGGCTCACTATAGCTTATTTTTTTTTATTTTGATTAATTTATTTGATTAAATTGATATTGTATTCCAAAACTTTATCCTTATCTTATTATACAAAACACGCAAATAAATGCAACAAAACGTACTTAGTCAGAGTCTGTAATATCTTTCCAGAAAAGAAACAAAATACTGCAGTGAAAACGTCAAACTCTTCCCGAAAAATCAGCTTGACTTTTAAAAACACTATTGGAAAAACAAAGCTTCTGTAGAAACATCTGGAACGTCTTCGTGAAATGCTCTGCTACTTCTCTTTTTTCCTTTAGCTGCCCCACTTTGGGCGTACCAATAGGAAGTGAGTGTGTTTACTTCACGGTTACACAAGTTTTTCATAGCTTTTGTGTCTGATGCTGGCACTTTTCAATACGTGCTCCGAATTAAACTTGCATTTTGGAGCCGAAATTAAAATGTTCATTTTAAAATGCAGTTCTTTTTTGTGCACATATTGTTGTAAAGGACATTTTGGCCCGATTTCATCCATTATGTTGCTTGTGAATGATTTCAAATAACAAAGCAATATGCTAATGGACTGAATGGATGGATTAACTGAAACGCATATCTGAAATTTTCATAGCACTGTAAGCTACTTACTAATTGCGCATCAATCAGACATAAGAAGAAAATATTTGCCAAAGGAAATAAAAAAAGAAACTTCACTATTTACAAACAAAACTGTAACTCCATCAAAATCCGCTCCACTTATTCTCAACATACCACAATCTTGTTCTATTGCAAATGGCGCTCGCAATTTCCGACATTACCCGAACAAACGATCGTATTAGCCTGAAAAAGGCTCTTAGCGTGTGGGTTAGTGGCGTCGAACATATGAATGGAGTTAATTGGACAATCAGTTCATTGAGGCGTGCTGAGTCGGGCAGTTTGCCCGGCGCGGGCGACGCGTGTGCCAGTTGGCGGCATCTCCCTGCTCGCTAATCAGTTCAGAGGGGTATTCTTGTGGTAATAGTTAGCCTGTCGAATGCAGAATTGTATTTGCATTACCTCAGCATGGAATTTGATTGATGCATTTTGGATTTGGGTAGGCTTAGGTTAAAGAGCAGAGCAGTGGTGGCCCAGTGGTAACGGCCGCGACTTACGAGTTGTAGGTCGTAGGTTCGAACCCAGTCAGGTGCTGTACTTTGTGTAAATTATATCATCACCACTGCTCTTGAAAAGGTGAAGGAAAACATCGTGAGGAAACCGGCATGTCCTAGAACCAAAAATTCGAAGACATGTGACATCTACCAACCCGCACTGGGCCCGCGTGGTGGATTACGGCCCACTCCCTCTCTCAGAGAGGAGGCCTGTGTCCCAGAAGTGGGGACATTATAGGATGAGTATGTATGTTAGGTTAAAGTGATTGCAGTTGGTTAAAGTTCTGTATCTAGTTGATATCAGGCCAAAGCCATCAAGTTATCTCATGAAGGCGAAAAGTACTTATCGACGAACTAGTAACTAGAGAATTAATTCTTAAAATTTGAGGGGCTTTTCTCTGCTTAAAACAGAGTCTATTTCACGTGAGTAGAACTGCCAGGCATAAATAGTTAAGGTAAATATCAATAATTGAATTTGCATTGCTCAAAATATAATATTAGTCTACGTGAGACTGTAATTGTTGATTTATTTTATTGCACTGCTTTGTCTAGTGACGTGCCTCTATCAATATTTGAGGATGCGTACAATTATATGGTATTTGCACACAGATACAGTTGAAGGAATTTACTTATTCAACATCAGTTTCGTCATGGACGACGTAATACCTGTAATAAATTATATTTTCATTCTCTATTGTGGAAACAAGCTTTTGCTACTTGAGGTAAAGTTTGTTTTGAATGTAACCGTAATCTAATATCATTAGAAAGACAATGGCATTTGAGAGTGGTTTCAGAATAGCCATTCTTCGTCAATTTTTCCACAAACTCAACGGGGTGCCGCTAAGTGCTGATTAAAAGTTTCATATGTTGGCAATGGGAACGAAGCAAGATCCTCTAAAATGAACAATCTCATCTGTAATTCCGGTCTTTTAACAGATTTTCATTGCAGATACGTGTCCACTGCTGTTCTTACTTTTGTTAATTGAAATGTTTTACATTTTTATTTGGAATAACGAATGTTGGAGAAGCCAAATGAGTGTCTTAGGATCGTTACTTTAAGTGTTGTTGTTTCTGTTCGTATTGGCAGAAAGTGTATAAGCTTGTTGTTGTATGTTTTGGGATGCATGAAGAAGCCTCCTCATGTAACGCAGTTTGTTTCGCCAAACTGAACCGAGCGCTCGGCGCAACCTGGACAGTCACACCCCACACCTTATTTGACTGGCCAATTCTTCCCTTGCGGTCGTAGGGCTAACGCTCGCCCGGTTTGCGACCGGCTCCCACAGAAGTCCGGCGTCAAGCAGCCTGCTGTGTTTTGTCGATGCGTGGGAGGTCTTTTGGGTACGCCCGTTTCATCATAGATCTCTTCCATCGCTTTCCATCAGGCGTGATCGAGGTCAAAAGCGGGCCTATTCAGCAATAAAAAAAATGTAAATAGTTGAAGACATAAGTCAGTTTTTTGACTGATTAAAAATTATTCTAAAACACTTTGGTCCGTCTTCCCTTCTTTGTCGTCATGTCGATGGCACGTCATCTTCATTGGTAGCCCTGTTTCTTCCATTGTTGAGAATAGGCCTCCTTTTTGTGCCATGCTTCCCTGGTCTACATTTCGTCTAGGAGTTTGTCATCAGTCCTTCCTGGTTGGTCCCACCTCACCAAGTTTTCCTTGCTTTGTAAGTAGATAAAACTGATATTGTTATACCGTAAATTGGGTAAAAATATCACAAAATAATGTCAAATAGTCAACTTACCGCCCTACATATACGTACTACAATAACATTTAGACCGCGTGGGCTGATCAGCTGACACATACGATGTTATTCTTTTCAGTTCTGATACTAAATCCAAATCACGATAGCGTAAGTAATCGTAATCCTTTAAACCTGGATAAGCCGATAAGACGGTTAGGAAGTTACATATTACGTTATGTTGATATGATTAACCGTATCTTATAAATAATATAGTGTTCTGCTATGTTTTAAAATTACGCAGTTTCAAGTACTGTTGTATGACGAATAGGTATCAGAAAGATTCTGGAAGATTCCGTGTTTAATCAATCAGTTCATTCTATTTTACCTTAGTTGCACCACAATATTTGATCCTCCGCTATTCAAATCGGGGCCCGGTAAAGACTCCGCTTAAGATCAGCTTGCTTTCTGCCAAGGATCCTTCAGTGGGGTTTTTCATGGGATCTTTTCTTTACCTTTTAAGCTTACATAAGGCACTCAGCCTCACATATCTATAAAGAATTACGGTTTCTTCAAGTCTAGACATGAAGAAACCGCAATCTAAACTATAGCTTAACCCTTCTAAATCGAAAAGTCCCATACCTTCAGAAACAAGCTTAAACATTCCATCCAAAAGAAAAACAAAACTAGAAACAAATCAACGTTGTTAGCATAACAAAGTAAACTCCTAAGCACTTGTTAGGTGTTACCCGACCGTTTACAGTACCCTCCTGTGCCGTGTGACAGTTGGTGACGAAGGGGCTCCGTGATTTGGCTGAGTTATTCTGTATGTGCATTCGTTGAGGCGCACTCAAGTCGAAAAATCAGCACGCGTGAAGATGCGCCTGAGCCTGTAGGACAAGGACGGCAAACAGAGGAGGTGCGAGGAATAATTTCACGGTGCGTAAACTTGTACGTTACAAATTGTATAGACAGGTTGCGCGTTCCAGCAGAGTTATGGGGATATTTTCTTGGGGTCTGTAATTGAAGGGGTTTTGGTTTTCTTTACTAAATGAATCGCCGCTTATAATTTATGGGAATCTTAGGGGCATCTTTGTGTGTTGAGTGAACCATGCTGCGATCACAAATGCTGCTAATAGCACTGTTTATAGCTAGTATGAGTAGGCACGATCTAAGTTCACCCATCTTTGTTTTTGACTTTATTCATAGTTGTGAAGGTTGAGGACTTTAACACGTTGGCGGAGAGTAACGTCTCCAGTCGTCTAGGTAGCTAAAAGTCATACGACAGTACGCCTGTCGTCTGAGTTTTTACTTGCATAAAATCGTACGCCACACGACGACCGATTTTCCATACTATCATAAAGAACGGCATACATGCCGTTCTTCGAGACGTTCGTTCATTTCGTTCGAGACGTTACTGTCCACCAACGTGTTAATAGGAGCTAGAATAGGCAATTTAATAAAAAGTACTTCAATAATGAAGGATTTATTGCAATCTGCATTCAATGTAAAAATACTTTGGTCTTAAAATTTGCACCTCCCAGCAAATACAGCGATTCAGACGCATCACGCACGTTCCATATTAAGATCGTGTGTAAAATTTGTAGTAAATACTACGCATTTTATTCATAAAAAAGCGCAAACTGTGTCAACTCCTGTTCATTTTTCGGCACCAAAGCTGAATAGCCATGTTGAAAACCTGTCGACACTTATGCATTAATGCGATGTGTCATTCATATGCTTGTATCATCAACACAATGCCGTGCCAACATATAGTAGGTATATAGATATTACATTATTTCATAAACCTATGGTATATTGTTATGTGATGAGTTTTCTATAAATAAGCGGAGAATGATTTAATGTTGTGGGCTTGAGGATGGGTGGCGCCGCTTAGGCAGGTCATGGAAACTGGCATGATGACTTAGGTTCATGTGATTAGCATCACAACTAGTAGGATAGGTATGGTGATTTACATCATAGTGGGTTTACCTCCTAGATGCGTAGTTATCTATGGAAGTCTTTTCTGTGAACTATATTGGGCCATTTTAGTTTTTAGCTGTCTTAATGGCGTCGCTGTCGCAGTGATGCCAAAATAATTTCAATAGCTAGATATGAAATTGACTGTAATAGCTCGTCGTTTATAGGTGCGTAGTTGCGAAAGCCAGGTCGTAGGTTCTATCATCTACCCTTAAGGTAGACTATTGGCGATGAACGCAGTCCTGGCTGGCACAAACATCTTTCTTTAGATTAGCAGATATAATGATTAACAGATATAACGGTGACGTGCTACAAACATTATTAGAAACCATAAAAAAAATTGTTTAATGAGATTGGAGAGACTTATCTTTTTATCAGACTAACATTTTATACAGTATTTTTTTGTCACGAAGCGACGCGCGCTTTACTTGTGGTTACCGAGTGTACAGTCACGCTGTGAATGTGTGTGTAAGCGCAGGAGCTCTCGGTACCGTCCGAGATAATGGTGTAGTCGGAAGTGCCTGTGTGTGTTATGTACTGACCACTGATGCTACTCGTCTTCGCGCACAAATTCACAGTGTGTTTAACACTTGGTTACCACAAGTAAGAAACGCGTCGTTTCGTGAGATAAAAATGTCAGGAAATTAAATCACGGTTAGATTGATTCCCCGGGGCCCTACGAGTGGAAAAAAAAACCCACATAATTCCAATAAATGATTAAATTAAAAATCCCCACCTAATTATTTTCTCTACCTGGTGATCAAAAGCAAGTCTTCAAGATTTAGTCTCGCTCGCAATCGCTAGACCAATGGGGCGGTTAATGTTATTATGATGCCGTAAATTCAATTTGCTAGAAGATCCAATAACATTGCTACGCTCAAAAGGCACTTGAATTTTGCGTTTAATATCGCCAACCAGTATCAATTTGTATAATATATTTAAATTAAGCTATCGTTTTATGTTAAAACTTTGTATTAGCGAGCAAAGTATTTCTAGCTAGGAATATTATGCTCTATCTCTTTCCGTGGGTGGCTAAAAGGTGAGAGGGGTAATATCAGTTTGATGAAAACCAGAAACTGTTTTGTGGTACGTGAATTACATCAAACCGCGAAATTTTGGTTGCTTTAATGTTTCGCTTCGGAATTAGTTTTCGAGCATTAGGCACTGCAATCCTACATGCCCTAGATACTTACTGACAAACTTATGATACCCACATGAATTCCTAAATTTACCACGGATTTTCAAACGTTTCATCATCATAATATAATAATCTGCCTATAATGTTCCCACTGCTGGGACACAGGCCTCCTCTCTGTGAGAGGGACTGGGCTGTAATCTAAACCGCGTTTACCGGTATTGAATCATCACGGGGTGCTCAAAACAAAATAACGTCTCCCCATAAACATTTAATTATACAATAACAATAAATCTGACTAAACAAGACAAGAAATTACAAGCGGCACTTAATAACGTGTAATTTGCTTAACTGTAAGAATCACCTAATTATCATGATTTAACTTAATCATTGCTTTATTTAATTATAAACTCAAGTAATTGTCTCAGTCGGCCGACAAATCGTTCTACATAGGAAATAGGTAAATATCTTTGAACCTATTTTGTCACCCAGTAGCGTTAAATGAAGCAATTTCCGCCCTTAAATTGACTCCTTGTATGAAATTGCTTCCAGAAATGAGTTTTAACGCTGCCTAATTGGTTAAGTGAGTAAAGAAACAAAATTCTATACACTGTCGAGTAACTTAGGGCTTAATTACACCGGCTTGGTTTAATTTAAGCTTTTTACTTTTAGAGTTGCCGCGGTTGGGTAACCATCTTCACATACCAAGACCCCTCCGTGTCTCGGAAAGCACGTTAAGCCGTTGGTCCCGGCTGGCATTTGTGGATCTTTGACAGTCGTTACGGGTTGTCAGTAGTCTGACAACCAGTCTTCCCAAGGGGTGTCGTATTACTCAGTAACTGGGTTGTGGAGGTCAGATAGGCAGTCGCTCCATGTAAAATACTAGTATTCAGTTGCATCAGGTTAGACAGGAAGCCGACCCCAACATAAGAAAAGGCAATGTGAGTGATGATGTGGTTATTATTTAGAGCCTTAGAACCTTGACTTATACGTTATGACAAAAGATAAACTGAAGTTAATTAAACATTTTCAAAGAGTGTCTATGGTATATGGTATGGTAAAGTTTCTTGAATGGGAGAAGAATAGTTTTCTCCATACGAAACTACATTTTGGAAGACGCGCCTAGAATCAATTCTATTTTCTTCTAAATTTTGACGTTCAAAAGTGTCTTTTAATGGCTTGAAATAATTTATTTGACTTTGACTTTGAAGGTGGAGTTTCTTGCCCGTTCTTCTCCATACGAAAACTACCTTTTGGAATGGGCGACTAGAATCAATTCTATTTTACGATAATTTTTGACGTTCAAAAGTGCCTTTTATGTGCCTATTTGAAATAAATGCTTTGACTTTGACTTTGAAGGTCAAATTTAATTAACTAGGAGAACTTCGCAGACCTTATAGTTATCGATATCTACTGTATAATAGTATAAGATGAGGATTATGTGTAGCAATAAATATAACAACTTTTAACGGTTAATGAAAGATGTTTAACTAAATTATACTTTGTATTTAAATCTAGAATCAGTAGCCTGTAGTAACGATGTGGTTTAAAATATCAGAACTCAATGTTAAACTCTGTTTAACATCAAACATTTAACTGCACTTTAGAACATCCACCACTTGTATTTAGCATTCCTAAAATTAATATGGCGTTTGTACTAGTATTCCCAAGGAATGTTTCACGTATTTTGCTACTCAAATAGTACCTATTACAGTCTTTGTTTAACATATGGGATTAGACAAATTATATTATGTCTCGTTTCATGAAGATTACGATACATTTATATCTTTCTAAATGTCAACTCACTGGGCATTAAACCGCCTTAATGGTGATATTTATTTCCTTTATTTTCGAATTAAATCTAATAGATATTGGACAGTTATATCCTTTCCTATTTTCGGTTTATTTGTTGACTGGGAAATCCCTTTTGTTTTATGTTTAGATCTAAATAGTTGTGTTGACTACAAACGGCGGGGTAATTACGTAACACACTATCAGTAGTAATGGGTTTCATTTTGACAGTTCAACAACATTCATTGCGTTATTTAAGTTGTTGAGTAGACACATTTTTCGAACATATGAAGCAATGGAATAGCAATATCCTTCAAAATGATTCAGATTGAGATGATTGATAGTGTGTTACGCGATTAGGGTGGAGGTCATTAAAAGCTCGATAGTATGACAACCAATCTTACCAAGGGATAATAATGCTACCTAGTAACTGGGTTGTGGTGTCATCAGGTAGGCTAGATGCTGATGACGTGGACTTGCGTAGACTACCTACGTTTAGTTTTACTACGCACAAAACTGAACGCATTTTAATTATCCTGGTGCGATTGAGAGGTATTAGAACACATTCGCAAGAAGCTGGCAGTCATCACAACGGTAATGTTTTCTCATTGTTTGTCTTAAAAAATAAATATACTAAATAGAAATTGTTTTGTATATTTATTTTTTCTTTTATTTAAGTATATGTAATTAGGTGTATATTATACTAGCTGACCCGGAAAAATTTTTTGCAGCCTCAGATTCAATAAAGACGAATATATGAAAAAAATAATTAGGTATCTTTATAATTTTTTCCCATGTTTTAATAGTTATTCTGCTATTCGGGGCGGAGGTAAATCCAACAAATCAAAGATCATCAAAATCGGTCCAGCCGTTCTTAAGTTATAAATGGTGTAACTAACCCGACTTTGTTTTAATGACTTATGATAGGTTTATGCGTATCTTTATATTTATTTCCCAATTTTCATGATTGCACCTATCACTGTTTTTCTCTGCATCACTCAAAGGTGGACTGGTAGAAAATGCCTATGACATTAAGTCCGCCTCTGTACATTTATGTGCTTGAAGTATTAAATAAATAAACAAAATTAATTCAATAAAAAAAATGGCCAGCTTTTTCCTGTTGACAGTGACTAAATGCGGACGAATTATTTGAATCCCTTTGATTATATATTATTATCCCCTCCGAATTTATAAACTTGTACATATAATTATTTATATTTTGAGGCTGATAGCTTTTTAAATGATGTAAGAAAAAACTAATTACATTTAATGTTCTATATACCATTTTCTCAAACCATCTTGCCTACCTACAAAACCAACCAACCATAAAACGGTAGCACCAAAATTATTATACCAGACGAAAGTCCCAGACTTACATTAGAATCATGTAACCGAACCTAGTATCATTATGCAGAGTTAAGTGGTAGGACAGACGGCGGCTATAATTCAAAAAGCCCCCTCTGACGGTAGCTTCCCAGAACTGTTGTCACGTATCCAAGCCTTACTTTAGTTAGAACCTCTCTATTTAACAAAATTGCTCCTCCTTGGGAAACTTTCGTCGTTATAATATTTGGAATTTCTAATTGGAATATCGAAGAGTAATGTGGAATAGAAGCCGTTTGTCAAATATGCGGTTTCTACTGCTGAATATTGGGGCCTATTGGTCGGTAATGGATGATAAAGATATCATTTTGTGATAATAATCATCACGCTGACAGACGATCACGCACAGTATGCAGTTATATCTACAGGGTGTTACGGAAAGGGTATATCAATACAAACGGGTTGAAGAGTGTATCTGGTCTAGAATCTCTGTACAAAATTTCAGCTCAAAAGCAGTAACTTTGAAAATGCTTAATATTTTTTTATTTGTCATGCTCACTTAAATGTCTCGCTGATGGTGGCGCGTGTGTTGGATCATTCGGTTCCCTACAAAATGGTTGAGCTGGATGGTGCTGATCCATGCGTCATGTTCGTGAACGGACGCCGTCGGTTGAGACTGGTCATCTCTTAACTGCCAAGGCTTATTTTTAATCTTATTTCTTGTATTGTTTCTTCATTTGTGTGTTTTTTTTACATTGTTCTCACATATAGAAGCAACAAGAATAATGTACTCAGGATTTTGTAATATCTTGATTTAAAAGAGTGCCCATGGAGTTTCTTGCCCGTTCTTCTTCATAGATATCTACGCTTTGGAATGGGCGACTAGCTTCAACTTTCTGACTAACTGACCGACTACTTAATTTTGACAATTCTAAAGTACCTGTAATGGTTTAATTGAAATAAATGCTTTGAGTTTGAGTTTGACTAACACCCTGTATATGGAGTGATGCTGCATATGAATTCTCGTGAGGTCTTTACATTATGTATTCACTAATGACAACCGTAATAAATAATAATTAATCAGTACATGATGATGATGTTAGTCTATGCAAAAAGATTTAGTTGATTGTAAAGTACTAAAAAAACATCGTTGTCATTCGATGGGTAAATCCAGATGACATTTAATAGTAACCAAATTAATGTCTATCCAAACTTGTGTTTCAAATTAATATTATTTCAAGTTAAACAAATATCAACTTTATTTTAATGGCATTTAAGTTGATTTCAGAGTGACTAGCACTATTGAAAAGTTATAAAAATGTTTGAAGTGGTAGCAAACTGAACTTTATCTTGTAGTAATTAAAGTGGTTTTTCCATAAACTCATATTTTGTTTACTACATTTTTGGCAAATTAATTATGGAATGAATTACAAAAAAATCCTTCCTTGATTGCAAACCTTAATCTGTGAAAATGTTCATGCTTCTAGACCCTTAGACTGTGCGTTGCTTGCCAGTGAATGAATGAATTTAAGACTTTTATAATGTAGACCTTTGGAAGGCGTACGGGGCCCAAGCCAACTCGCAGAGGCCCGTTAGACCAACCGACGATTATCCACACTCACATTCGCGACTCGACGACGACTCGATTTCGCACTATGCAAGTACATCCAAGGACAACCCCCGGTTGGTGTAGGACTAACATGACTATCACAGTCAGTTTTGTTTTAATATAATCATGTTTTTTTCAAAAACTGCTTTCTTCAAAGTATAACGGTTTAAGTCACCAGCAGCCTCTTCTCATATCCTGGTGTGTTAATACTGGGAATTTGTTCATTGAAAGAGACCCATCATTCGGTAAAAAGAAATTAAGTTTTCACACTATTATTATAAAGGCGAAAGTTTGTGAGTGTGTGTGTGTTCATATGTTTGTTACTTCTTCACGCTCAAACGGCTAGACTAATTTTGATAAAATTTTGCATGGAGGTAGCTGACACCCCGGATTAACATATAGGCTACATTTTAACCCGATATTCCCACGGGATCGACATTTACGCGGGTGAAACCGCGGGGCGCAGCAGTAAAACATAAATTTCACTCCTATTACTGTACACCTTGATGATTTTATGGTAGTTCACACTATTTGATATTCATTAGGTTTGTATCTCAGACGTGATACCTTTGTATCACACTAGTTAAACCGTTATTACAAAACTTTTCTCTTCATAATTTCCCCATGATGTTCCTCGTAAAAGATTATAGGGACCTGTTAGTTTACAATGTATACAGGGTGAAATTTTAATCACCGTTTTCCTCTTAAGGGGTCATTGTACTCATCATTATGAACAAATTTTACTATGGGACCAAACCTGAAATCGTGAAAAAAATCAGCTGTTCCCTATTATGTTCGCGTAACTCGTTAAAATGTAGGGAACAGGGAACAGCTGATTTTTTTTCGCGAAGTCATGTTTGGTCCCATAGTAAAAGTTGTTCATAATGATGAGTACAATGACCCCTTAAGAGGAAAACGGTGATTAAAATTTCACCCTGTATAGGACAATGGCGGTATAAGTACTCCAACCTATCCATACTAATATTATAAATGCGAAAGTGTGTCTGTCTGTCTGTTACCTCTTCACGCTTAAACCGCTGAACCGATTTAGATGGGTATAGAGATAGTTTGAGTCCCGGGAAAGGACAAAGGATAGTTTTTATCCTAATATTCCCACGGGATCGAAACCTATGCGGGTGAAACCACGGGGCGCTGCTAGTAATAATTATAATTGTAAGTTTGCTAAGAAAGTACATATATACCTAAAGGTAGAAGATACGACACTACAAAATACTCAATTTTTAAACCACATAACTTTCTAAAAGGCACACAGTAACAAGGTAATTTTAACGTTTGAGATTCATACGTTAGATCGTTTTAGTATCTAGGCGCCAATGAACTGCCTAAGTGACGTTAAAAAGGCGTGTGCGCACGTCAGTCTTAAATAACTGTGTAATCATGATTTGCATCATTCTTATTATGACTGATATAATTTTTATTGCATACCTAACGTCATACGCACAGTATATGATGAAAGAAGGTGTGCGCGTTTACGTCATTTAGTAGGGATAATTTTGTGAATTATAGATTTTCAATTGTTTATCAGGGTGGTTATTTAGCTGATATAGACTTTATAAATAGACTAGCTGCGCCTCGCGGTTTCACCCGCATAAGTGTCGATTCCGTGGGAATATCGGGATAAAAACTATACTATGTCCTTTCCCGAGACTCAAACTATCTCTGTACCAAATTTCATCTAAATCGGTTCAGCGGTTTAAGCGTAAAGGCTGAAGAGGTAACAAACAGACAGACAGACAAACACACTTTCGTATTTAAAATATTATAGTATAAAGTATATAATATGGATGAAACGACATATTAAGAAGTAGGTAAAGCACAAAACGTAGATGTATTTTTCCATAATCTATTAAATTATATACTTGGGTAATCCTGTATCCAATTTATCTATTGAATACTTATTTTTTGTAATATCTTTATTAGGACATCTCGAATAGCTGGCATGATACAATGAAAACGTTATCAATAGTTTGATAAGGTGTTATCTTAGTAATATTGTAGTACTTGTAGAGATTTCATGGCATCTCAAAGAGCTCTGATAAATCAATCATCTCATTTTGATATGATTACAAAAATGAGTCAATTTCTATAAAAGAGGTTGCGTTATTTTAGAATATATTTCTTGACTTAAAGCTAAGCGCGTACCGCGATGCGATTTTTTTAATCGCATGTTCATGCGTAATATAATCGCAAACACATATAATTTTTCAAGCGATTTTTTACCGCAGTGCGCGGTCTCTAGAATATTGGTATTGTTTACAGATTGACGATTATTATCAGCAACGATTAAAATTCGTAGTGCGCGCCTAGGCTAAGACTTTTATGAGGCGTTTTTCTTGTTGTTTTCACAAATAGTTACAGCAAGATATCATACTGCTTATACCTAGATACGACTGAGTTCATGTGATTTTTTCTTTAGTATGCGTGCTGCGTTCTGAACGCTTCCCAAAAATTAGAGCATCTATTCCGATGGTCTGTCAAAACTGTATTATTAAACATGAGTGAATATCTAGATCATTGTTCATGTAAACTTTTAATTTTTTATTCTATAATCTTAATTAACAAAAATAACAAAATTAAAACCTAACTTAACTCCGATGGTTCCTTTTTAATGCATGTAATGTTATGAACTTATGACGTCCATAAGTTCATAACATTACATTATGCTAATATTGTAAATTAAAAAAAAAAAACTCTGTATCTATGTTACCTTTTTGTGCCTAAACCGGAACGCATTTCAATAAAATTTCGCAAGGAGATAGATGGCATTCAGAGGAATGATATAGGCTATTTTATATTGACATAAAATGCGGGCGGAGTTGCGGGCGGAACCTAGTTTAAAGATCAGTTAACAAAAATGCCTAAAATAAATGCACTCTTTTAAACGAAAAGGTGCGCTAAACCAAAATCATTTCTTTCACAGCACATTATTTAAAAACTTCCACTTTTCTCATTCAAATGCTAACGATTCCTTTAATTCCTTAAAAAACTCAAAGATACAAGCCGTTTTCCTTGGGACCTAAACAAATTAAAACTTTATCCCTTTGTTCTTAGTTCACAAGTGACTAGGTGTCTAGATAGGAAATTGTAAATTGATAATGTAGAAATCGGATACTCTCACCCCTTAATCTCGTTCACCACAACCGGATCGGGGCTTGCAAGTACTTGCAACTTCGCCATCCAGCGCAAGTTTTTAATTTCATTGCGAGCCAGAATTAGGGATTTACTTTTTATTTTACGTATTCTCTATTTTAAGGACGGATTGAATGAATAACTTTGAGTAAACGGATTTGCATTTTGATTTTGTTGAGTTTTTTTTGGAGGAAGCTTTTATTTGCTTTGTGATGAAAGGTTGAATTTTCAGTAATGTTTTTAAGTCACGTTCAAGTTACATAATCAGCCTATAATGTTCCCACTGCTAGGACACAGGCCTCCTCTCGGTGAGAGGGAGTGGGCCATATTCCACCACGCGGGCTCAGTGCGGGTTGGCAGACGTCACATGTCTTCGAATTTTTGGTTCTAGGACATGCCGGTTTCCTCACGATGTTTTCTTTTACCGTTTTGAGAGCAGTGTTGACGAAATAATTTATACAAAGTAAAGCGCCTGTCTGGGTTCGAACCTACGACCTACACCTCGTAAGTCGCGGCCGTTACCACTTGGCCACCACTGCTCTCAATCATTTACATCAACAATAAATTTATAATAATAATTATGCTGTTTCTTTTATTTTTCTTTAAAGCTTTTATTTACTTGTTAGCCTCATCATTGTGACAGCTCCAACACATGTACTTTTGTAACTTACTGGGGCTGCCTCAATAAAAATGAAACAAAAATATCAAGTACCTATGACAAAATGTTTAAGTTGAAATAAATATTTTTGTATTTTGTCTTTTATTTTTTAAGCAAGATTTTCACTTGCGGTATAAACACAGTATTATACTGTGGTATAAATAACTAAATAGAGACAGAATATCCAGTTTCCTCGAGATATGATTTTCGCTCTCACTCCAGCGAAAAACCCATAAAAACGTGTTTGTTCAATTAATAATTTAAGTGCACTTAGTTTGTATGAACTTTGCACTAAAATGTTTCACCTTTTATAGTCGACTCGCACCTGTCGGGCAAAGAATAAACACTGGAAAAACAAGACGCAACTGCGATTAAGCCGTAAACAAAACTACTCCAAGTTCCCTTTGTAATCAAGAGCTAAGGCGACAACTTATTTCATTTACATAAACAGTTTAGCATAAGCGAGAATATTTTATCTGACTAACGAACGTCGCACCTCTTGTAGACGTTTTAATTTCCAATATTTAAACGTTTGACTCCACGTTTTGAAGTCACTGAAAAATGAAAACTTTCTGATGGATTCGTTTGGATTGTTTTAAAGTTTTAAACATCACTTTGATATTGGATACGTTCGTGTTTTTAGTAACGTCTGGATCATCTTTAATTTTTCTCTTTTAAAGGAAACTGTCAATCAACGCTTTTAAGAAAACTACATTGTATCAATATTGATACAATGTTATGTACGTTTATGAATAAAGGGGTAAGTATATACTTAACCCTTTATTCATAAACGTTGTTTAAGTTAAGTAGAGATTAACGACTGTTTAACTATACATTTTTGACGTTTAAACGTTACATCGCGTTATAAATAAAGCCCTAGATAAAGTGTTTGCTATCAAGTAGTAAAACTGCATCCTAATACTATAGAATTAAAACAAAATTCAAATCCTTTGAATAGCGATACAGTGTGAAACCATTTGTGGAGTGGGCCCGATGCATAAATCTGTAGTAAGTTAAGCTGCGTAAGCGTAGCTAACGGGCGGTTAGCGCACTAACCCCGGTTGAATTAGTCGGCCGACTCCAGTAGTCGTTTAATCGCCGCCGTGGCAAAGAAAACTCGCTATTAAATTAATGGGCATCTAGGCTGGGTTAATGGTCGTACACTGGCTTACATGTAGCCAGAGGCAGATTGCGTAGACATCATGTACCTATAGTAATTAGTAAGTGCTCGGAAGGTAAATTATTCGGGCAATGTCGAAGCCCTTAATTCTAGTGTGCTTTGCCTGCTCTGATAGGAATGTAGTATCCTGTATCGGAGTAACTGTAACTGTAATGACGTCATGTCATGGTATCCTGAGACTTTAATGTTGTTCCTGTTCACAGTCTATTTCCCGATTATGTCTGTGAAGGATTTCTTTATAAGCTAGAGTTATACCCTACATATTTTTTGCAATATTAGTTGTATCTGCATGATACAAGATTATTTCGGGGTCAATTCATGTCTGAATATTTTTATAGCCAATGTTGCCACGATTTCACTAATATAGGTACTCACGCATACGGTGTAATATTCACAGTAATAAAAGCCACAGATGAGCAACGTCACACAATGAGCAGTGTCACAAAAATACTCAGTAACACACTAATAATTACATCAATGCGTTGCGCACACGACACGATGTTTCTCGAAGGCGGCCGTGAGGTATTACTTAACCGTCATAAGCGTCAATGTGTTAATACGTTAAGCACACGTGTTCGCTGTATACGCAGTATGTACGTCGCTTTAAGCTGCACTAAAAATGTTTACACGGACAACTAAATTGCGCAATTCGTGGCAATTGTGGTTAACTATGACGTCTGGGCAACATCGGGCAACTTCAAGATTGTAAATTGTGAATTGAGCAATTTTAGTTGTCCATGTAAGCACACCATTAAATACATTAGTTTCAGTAAAAGTGTCGAAAGTAGTGGAATTATTGGTAGATGCCCAAATTGTAGCAATTGTTGTTAGAGATACCGCCACAAGATATTGAGCGATATGGAGAAACTATCTTCGGCAATTGTTGCCGAAAATAATTGCTAGAAAAAATTGCCCGTGTAAGCCAAGCTTTACAGCGCTGTATGAAGCTTTACATCGCTGTACGTCGCTGTAAATACACAGTCGCTAATCGCTAACGTAATCCGGTTCAGTTGCAAGGCCCTCCTGTCATTTGGTTAGCGTGCTGATCATTATTGATGTATTTGCTGTGTTTGTTAGCTGGATTTTGGGAGTCTAACTAACGGTGCATATCTACGTAGCTAGAATTGCGTAGCTTTATAGTCCCTCTACTTAAGGCTTAAAATTCAATACCTTGCTGCGGGGTCGTTTGCACAGGGCAGGATTTAGGCTGGATTCCCTGGTTGATGGAATACTCATTTATAAAATGTTATTTTAGAAAAAGATGCATATTATTATTACTTAGCCTAACTTTAACTTAACTAGAGCAGCTATCTAATTATCATCGCAGACAGAAACTAGAACATTATCTTCTATCACAAAAATTACTTTTAGCCTTGCCTGAAGAATAATTCTCGTAATTAAAGACGATCAAATTCTAGTCGCAATCTCATCTCAGCGACAATCAATGTCAAAAACATGTCAAAAATGTAGGAAAATTAAAGGTATTTTTGACAGATTGAGACAGATCAGACTCTGAACGTTTTTAATCTGTCAAGCTCCGGTAATGAGACACAATTGATTTTTTATTGTTTCGTCGCCGACCGGCGAACTGCGCCGCTTGACCGGTTAAAATTACGAGAATTGCCCCTCTGACCATGTCATTAATTTCTTTAACCACCTCTCTCTCAAGCACAACAAAACTATATGAACAGTATAAACATCCTTAAAGCATTAATCACGTAGTTTCAATATAAGCTAACCGAGTTTCCTCTGTTTCTCTCATTCGGCTGGACACTCGTGTGAACGGGCCATGGTTGGTGGTTTTCCATAGAACGTGTATTGTCGGCCGCATCTTTTTATACGAGGCCAGCATTGTCCACGTATAATGCAGGTACGTGCGTTTCCCACGACTGTGCAATCGTTTGTACGATATTGGTGACCAACAGACTTCTGGTTTCCTAGGATGCGGTTTGTCTAGTGCTGAAGAGCTGTTTCTTTTGTTGATTTTCTTGTAAGCAAGTCTTTTTATAAAACTTCTCGTGTGGATTAACAAAATTATGTTGATTCAGAGGCCATAGCCCTAACACAATAGGTAAGCATCACCTATAGTCTTAAAATTTAATAAATATTATGCGCAAAACGAGTATTATCAATTTTAAAATCGATCGATTTTTCGATACTTTATTCCACCCTTTCGTGCTAGGCCCATTGAGAGTGAGGTAATCTACTTAAATTTACATAGATATTGTAATATCATCTCAAAATGTGACTACTACAGTTACAAACCATTTTGAAAAATCTGCATAGACAATATAGCGATATCTTTTTTCCACTAACGAACTAGAACTTCACTAACGTAAAAGTGAATGAAAAGGTTTTAAATTGAGTTCTTAGATAGCATTTGTTTTCTTGCTAGTTATCATGATCATTTCCGTGACCTTATACCAACTAATTTGGAGGCGGCGCAACATGTTTTTTTCTTCCATACTTCTCTACTAGTTGTCATCTCGTTAGTCATCACTCCCTTTCTACCCATGTCATCTTTCACACAGTCTATCCATCGTTTCTTTGGTTTTCCTCTACTCTTATAGCCATCTCCATTCATCATAAAAACTAAAACCCGACTACTGAAAAGGTTGAAACAAGAAAGTACCTTCCCGTGGTCGCATGCTACCATAGCTTATACTATGTAAGTATAAAGAGCGGCATGCGACCGAGGCTTATTTCAGTAATATTTATATTTTTGAAATGTGCTAATTAAGTCCTTTAATTTGATACCCAACACAGCATGATTAAAAAAATGTTTTTAGGTCATGACTTTATTTCCGCTAGAGGGCGCCATATTCAATTTAATGTGACGTCACATAGCCTATAACCAGCGGACGATCAAGACGCTTCCAACGATACCTCATTTGTCAAATTATGACAAGGAGTTTAGAAGTTATGAGGGAATAGATGAACATAGGTACATACATACCGGTTAAAATCATAACCCTCCTTTTTGCTTCGCCGTAGTAAAAAAAAAAAAATTAAACAAATTTTGAGTATGAATGTAGATGGCTAGTATGCTAGTCTTACTAGTCCCTATAATTGAGTATTTCGTGTGCACAACATTTCCTTCAGGTATTTCAAACTACCAGTTGTGTCAGCTCGAAAATGCAACTGACGCAGCGGTGTCTGTCTTCTAAACACAGCGTCTTCGGATTCCCATTGAGTCATCGGAGCTAACAATTGTTTGGTCGCTCACGTGTTTGAGCAGAGTTCGGATGCTTGTGCACGTGCTTTGTGTGTTAGGCATCTTGTACATGACTACTAAAACATGCTGTACAAAATGTTTGTATAGTGTTTATAGTCAATGCTAACAAAGAAGATACGTAGGAAAAGTTCGTCCGTTCACCCTTCAAGGAAAAAGGATCGTGCAAATAGTTTTTATTCCTTTTATTACAGTTGACTACGAAATTATAGTTTTTCATTAGTAACAAAATTCATGTCAAATTGTCGTATTTTTGCTTACTTCTACCATTGCTTTCGCTATAAAACTTATTATATTTTTAAACACAAAACTGTCAGAAGAGCAATTTATAACAATCGCTTACTGTCTTTCATTGTCGTAGTCTGCATTTTATTTCGAGTTTTCTTTATTTTCCCTGTGAACTTTTTCGCAATAGTCGTTACAACTATTAATACGTTTGGCGTGGGAACTATCAAGTTTATCCTCGTTGTTCCTGGCAGTAAAGCCGATAGGTACACGCCATGTTAAATTATGACAATCCAATAACGGGTTAGGTGGCTCGGCCGGGTCCCAAATTGTCCGTATCGACGTTGGTGCCAACTCCTGGCACAAAGCTGCCTGGCCTGCCGACGCACACGCGCGCAGCTACACGCGGCCTCCCCGATGCCAATTGGGTGCGTAGCACACAGCTAGCTAAGCTATACGTGGGGAACAATCAATCTACTATCGTAGAGTTTGTATTCAATAGGACGGGAATATAGGTTGAGTGGTTCGTCATAGATTAGGTAGTAAATAACACATTTAGAGCTTAAAAGATGCCTTTTTGAAAATAGTGTGTTTACTGCCTAGTTGCTTACGTACTTACTGATAATGAATGATGTTTGAATGTGACTGCACAGTTAGTTCAAGTATTTAATATAGTCGTGTCGATACTCAACTCACTCACCCCCGAATTCTGACTCGACACTTAACTTCTTTTTATTCACTTAAAGTTTTTAAGTCTTAGGTTCTTTCTTTCGCTACAATACCTTTCCTTAGAGCGAAAGTTTGAGCACCCTAATTCACAGTCTGAATAATTTTGAAGGATATTGCTAATCCAATGCTTCATATGTTCGAAAAAAAAATTCTGCTCAGCAACGTAAATAACGCAATGAATGTTGTTAGACTGTCAAATGAAAGCCATTGCTAATGTTAGTGTGTTACGCAAACCCTGCAGGTTGATACTTATCTCAGCAATCTTCTCTTAAAATTAGTATAGTATTTGCTGCTATATCTAATGCTGTGTCATGCACTGAACTCGAACTATTTATCGCTTATTACGAAAATATGATTTCCCAATGATAAAATACACTTCGTCATTTCTATTGTCATTGTTTACGGCAACGATAACGCAGTTATAATGACATATAATTTAGCAGTATTGCGAAAATGTACGATACTTTTTGCGATAGGATATGATGCAAGAATGACGTGAAATTGCGGAAGGTGACGTAAACACGTAAACGTAAAACAGTGGCGTATCTTCATTTATATTCTCATCTACACTCGGATGACAATAAAAGGCTGCTTACATCTATCGCAGCGCGGTATAGTAGGTGCCTAAGTGCAACTGCCTTCAACTGTACGTATGACGCAACGCTCATATGCAACGTTGCCGCGTTGGTACAGTCGCGATACATTGTTCGCGTAATGAACGACCTTATTATTTGATGGTTCTCTCAAATTAGTTTTTGCTACTTATATCTAAGTAATTTTGTTGAACTAGGTTTTGCTGTTTATATGAAATGGGAGCTGTCGTGTGGAATGAAGATATACAGGGTGAAATTGAATTCATGGGCATCCTTTTGAGGGGTCATTGTACTCATCATTATGGACGACTTTTACTATGGGACCAAACCTGAACTCGCGAAAAAAAAAATCAGCTCTTCCCTACATTTTGACGAGTTATGTGAACATAATTCGCGATTTTAGGTTTAGTCCCATAGTAAAATTTGTTCATAATGATGAGTACAATGACCCCTTAAAAGGATGCCCATGAATTTAATTTCACCCTGTGTAGTGTTTTTTTTTTTAATTTGATGTATCCCTGGTTTCTATATTATTTCGCACGCAGACGTGTTGTAAAGGTTCAAGGTTCAATTTGAGTCTTGGAAATGTCTATATATTTTTTCTGTGTGTAGAATTGTGTAAATCCATTGTATAAAAAAGTGCTTGTAAGAACAATGGCACTTAATTTCTTTTTACTGTTATTTCGTAATAATACATTGACCACTCAAACTCACGTCATGTAGTAATAACGATGTTTAGAGATTTCAGTTTCATGCGAAGACAAGTCGCTGGCAACCGTCCAACATTTCAATCATTGCACTTACAATCCAGTAATTTCAAGAATAAAGGATTTTCCTGCTATACAAACTAATCCAATCTTCACTTATGGACAAAATAACAATAAAAAGGAGGTAAAACTATGGACAAACAATCAGGAAGATATTGGAGCGTGTAACTGCACGGACTTGTACGTATTTCTAGAATCAAATCGAATGGAAAATTGTCTGCTACAAGAAAATGTATGAATGGAAATTAGTAGTTAGGGTATTTGTTTAGTATTTTTTGTGTATTTATTCAAATTGATGTCAAAGCATTAGGTACCATTCCTGTGGATTTACTTTTTAATACAAAATTTTTCGACCTGTGCCTGCTTCACACGGTTTTTACGACTTAACAAAAAATCGATATTTATGTGTTACATTTAAGTTATTTATTTATATATACTGTATTATACACCACAAAAATACAGAACAAAAAATAATACAAACACCACAAAATATACAATGGGCGGCCTTATCGCTTTCTGCGATCTCTTCCAGGCAACCTTGGAATGGACAGTCAGTCTTAGATAAAATCATCATCTGCATAGTCTTTTCTCAGCTATGTTAGGGTCGGCTTCCAGTTTAACCGGATGCAGCTGAATACCAGTATTTTACATGGAGCGACTGCCTATTTGACATTCACAACCCAGTTACTGGATAATACGATACCCCTCTTCAGTCAGACTATCGGGCTTCGACGACCCGTAACGACTGCCAAAGATCCATGAATAACTGCCGGGACCAACGGCTTAACGTACTTTCCGAAGCACGGAGGGGTCTTGTTATGTGAAGATGGTCACCCTCCCAACGACCAACCGCGGCAAGCATAGCTTAACCTGATCGATCGACCCGAGCGGCTGTTATTACTAAGCCACTAGCCTATACACAAAAACCTTCCTGAATAAATTCTCTGAGATATACGAAAAGCAACTTTAATTTATGCTATGTAGAGATTAATATGCCTGACAAGCTTTACAATCCATGTCAGTATGATATATTGCAGTTTTTTCCTGGAACAGCTGATTGTTTACATTGTAAAAAGGGCAATTTAATATCACACACCCGATAGTAGACTGATGGAGTTAGTAGAAAATATGCACCAGACAGAAGGATTCAGTTGGGTTGGGCAGCATTTGGAAAACTCCTTCAAGTCTTCTCGTCGCCTATCCCGCAGTGTTTGAAGACTAAGGTCTTCAACCAGTGCGTCCTGCTCGTCATGACATACGATGCTGAAACGTGGGCACTGACGGTCGGGCTGGTCCACAAATTCAAGGTCGCTCAGCGCGCAATGGAGCGAGCTATGTTCGGAGTCTCTTTGAAGGATAAAATCAGGAATGAAATTATCCGGAAAAGAACCGGAGTTACCGACATTGCTTGCAGAGTAAGCAAACTGAACTGGCAGTAGGCTGGCCATGTTTGTCGAAGGACCGATGGCCGGTGGAGCAGACGAGTCCTGGAGTGGAGACCGCGTATCGGAAAGCGTTGAGTGGGACGCCCCCTAGCTAGATGGACGGAGGGCCTAAGGAAGGTGGCTAGGACGGACTGGATGCGGAAGGCGGAGGACAGGGTGTTGTGGCGCAGCCTGGGAGAGGCCTATGTCCAGCAGTGGACTGCAATAGGCTGAGTTGATTGATTTTTGATGAACAAGTAATACGTAGGTACCTACTGTTGTATTTAACCATGGCGTTATATGATATAATAGCTTCTACCGGCGACTTCGCCCGCGTGAAATTTCAGCCCCCGACCACCGCGTCGTATCCCATCAACCGCCCACGCCATTACTTTTTAATGCGACTGGTAGTTCCAGAGATTAGCGCGTTTAAACAAACAAACTCTTCAGCTTTATTATTAGTATAGATGTACAGTCAAGAAAAGAGATAAGTATGCAGGATCGTCGGGTATAGTTGAAGTTTAGTAAGAAACCGATTGATGTTCTCGAATGAGGTTTAATTTAATTAATAGAAAACAAGCAGCTCATTTATTAAATTAAATTTCAGTCGACAACATCCATTGGTTTCTTACTTAACTTCAACTATCCGACGGTTCTGCATACTTATCTCTTTAGTTGACTGTACATATAGAGGAATATGGCAGGAAATGGGATAGGGTAAAATCAGATAGTTGTTATTTCACTACCACCACTATTTTCAAGTGTTTTTACCTGATAAACTACATGTTGAATAGTGTTTTGCAGCATAATTAGCAAAACATTAAATGTACTTTTAAAAGCATCGATCAAATCCATAGTCGACATAATCATTATTTTCGACTGTAAAATGTCTTATTTGACTAATTACCGTCAAGTGCTTTATGAGCCATAAAAACAAAACCCCTTACTAATAAATGGTGTATAGCGTCTGTATAGTAACGCTTTGTCTTCTTCTTTCGAACGTCAAATTACTGACGACTGAAAGAGAGAAATCGGTGTGTAACTAACTACTCATCTGATATAATACGTTTATTACGAGTAGTAAGGGGGTTAATGTATATATACTGCCTCGTTAGCTAAGTGGTCGCAAGCTCTACTGCTGAGCATGAGATCCTGGATTCAATTCCCAGGTCGGGCAAAGTATTATTGGGTCTGGTTTGGTGCCCGGTTGAAGGGAATAGGTTCGCCCCCTATGACATGTTAAGTAAACATAACTGGCGAAATGTGGGTGTACTATTGCCTACACCTCAGCCTAACCCTTTGGGCATTACAGGCATGAGGTTATGTACAGTCACCAAAAAAGATAAGTAACCAGGGTCGTCGATGGATTTTTTCGAACGAAATTTAATTTGATACATGTACTGATTGTTTACTATTAATTAAAAAAAAACATTCTTCGGTATCTTAAAAAATTTCGAGTCCGCGTATCACTGGTCAGTTTTCCTCAGTCGTCAGTTTATTTAATTCTCCAGTTTCGTTGATTAGTCAGTTTCAAACATCCATCGGTATCTTACTAAACTTCAACTATATCCTACGGCCCTATTACTTATTTCCTTTATTGACCGTACCGTATTATAGAATACCATAGTTATTCAAAAGATCGTCAAAGAACTCTGTAGTATGGAAGAGGATTAACGATACGTAGACAGACAGGAACACTCATAAAGATACTTTTATTTCTTTCTTTCTTTCTGGTCTTTTTGTTCTAGAAAATTCACTTTTGTTTGAGGACTGAAGAGTAATGGGTTCGAACAAAGGATGCAATTATGAGCCGCGTCTATTAGAATTTGTTACGGCTGGAGTTTGTTCTTCATACTTTGTAAATGGAATTTTTAGTTGCTAAGCGAGTTTTGAAATATTTGCTATACGTAGCAGAAATACATCGATCAGTTTCTTCTTGTATGTGTTAATCCTGGTCTGAACCTTATATTTTTGTTGTAGATACTTACATCAATTTTGGATTTATTTAATAACATTTTGTAGAAATACATTTTTTTTTAGTTTTCTTCCTGCACCCTAATTGCATAATACACTATCAATCACAATCTGAATTATTTTGAAGGAAATTGCTAATCCATTGCTTCATCTGTTCGAAAAATTTGTCTGGTCAACAACGTAAATAACGCAATGATTACTTTTGAATTGTCAAAATGAATCCAAATTGCTAGTATTACTGTGTTACGCAATTACCCCGCTGTTTATCTGGCTATAGTATATCGATGTACAGCAAAAGGGAGAGAGGTAACCAAATAAACATACTAATCTTTATGTAAAAAGTTACGATCTTTGACAGTCGTTACGGGTAGTCAGAAGCCCGAAAGTCTGACAACCAGTCTTACCAAGGGGTATCGTATTACCCAGTAGCTGGGTTGTGGAGGTCAGATAGGCAGTCGCTCCATGTAAAATACTGGTATTCAGCTGCATCCGGTTAGACTGGAAGCCGACCCCAACACAGTTGGGAAAAGGCTAGGCAGATGATGATGATGAATCTTTATGTAAAAATATAACCTTATTTAATACGACAGTTTTTTTCTAAATAGAACAGAAGTTAGACATTAAAACTACGATACATAGGGTTGCTTTTACACTATTTTACGAAGAAAATTCTGATAGAGAAACATTCATAAATATAAAGCTACTAAAATGAATGCCATTGTAAAAGTACATACTCGAAACACAATACTTACGTTAATCTTTATCTCTTTCTACCTACACTCATCTCCTTTCTTTTTTATTCACTCACTTTATGGCCGTAGCAGCTATTTAGCTGAAATGTCCACCATTAAAATGTATGCAGCTTTAGTTTAAGAGCCAGTGTGTTTGTCAACAGTCTCAACTAAGCAATGTACCTTCATGTACAGTCAACAAAAGAAATAAGTATGCAGGATCGTCGGATATAGTTGAAGTTTAGTAAGAAACCGATGGATCTAGTTGTGGACTGAAATTTAACTTGATAAATGAGCTGTTTATTTTCTATTAATAAAATTAAATTTTACTCGAGAACATCCATCGGTTTCTTACTAAACTTCAACTATATCCAACGATCCTGCATACTTATCTCTTTTGTTGACTGTACTTAACGACACGCTGATTGTATTTACATACTTAACTAAGAAACACTTGACATTACAATGTATGTGTTTGTTAGTTTATTTAAAGGCAGTGTTTCCCGATAGGCTAAGGTAAAAAGGCTTATAGGTTTCCTGGGAATATTTAAGTCTTGAGTGAAATGTTTACTTTTCACTTAAGACTTAGTGTCAAAGTGTCCAGAGACACTGATCAAAGGCAAGTTTATTTAAGTGTGAAAAATTACAATACTCTTTACAATTGAAACTTTTTTGAGAGAACTGAGGTCTAAAGACCTAGAAATACGTAAAATGAAGGTCAGCTTGTCATAGGCAGTGAAAAAACTGAGAGTAGCAGTAGAGTATTATCTAGTAGGTGCATTTTGTGTAAATTATTTCATCACCACTGCTCTGAAAACGGTGAAGTAAAACATAATGAGGAAACCGGCATGCCCTAGAACCAAAAATTCGAAGACATGAGACATCTACCAACCCGCACTGGGCCCGCGTGGTAGACCTCTCACCGAGAGGAGACCTGTGTCCCAACAGTGGGAACATTATAGACTGATTTTGTTTATGCAGAGTTAAAAGTAGTCAAACAATTCCCAATGTTCTCCTATTGAGTGATAGGTAAGTATGCAGGATAAACATTCATGTTTTTTACTCTATCACATCTATTACTGTTTCTTACAAAATACTCAGAAACGGTATTGTCATAGGTACCGACCTAGATCTTAGACCACAAGAAAATTAACTCGAACACACAAAATCGACCAGAAAAAGTCCTAATTCAATTTCCATAACATGACCTCCTTTCGCATTGACATTCAATTTTTGGCAATACTGTTATTGAAATACCAAACACAATTGGTTGGTCGGTTCATGTAGCTCCAGGTGATAACGTCGGATGTGGCGGTCCACGTGACGTCATCCGGCGGACGGCGCTGGTCGGCCGCTCGCGTGACACCAATCTCCTCATTGTAGTGTCCGCTGTCAGCAGGACGCTCTAGTCAACCCGCTGCCACTGAAACAAACAATGTCATATTACGTCACATGTTGCCAATATTCACCAACATACGCTGCATGACATGATACAAAATGTCCAACCATTTTACATTTTAATAGCCTCCCCCAAACAGTAACATTATTTTCAACATGTTCCCAAACCTTTAAAAGGTTTCATGGTTTATATTAAGTATGAAACAACAACTTTTATCGCGTCGAAAAAACAGTTGATAGTCGGAAAGTTTACGGGAATCCATTAGTATTGTTGTTATTGCGAGTGAAATGTTCCGAAGCGCATCGGAAAAATGAACCAACTAAATAAGTTTCTCAGTCACTTCGGTGACAGATCGTCAATCAACGCGGTTATAAGAATGTCATAAAAACTTGCCTTACTATGACTGAAATATGTCAACGAAACAATGTAGTGTTAACGTGCAAGCTATGTTGCACTAAAAAATGGAAGTACCTTGGCACTTACATTGCGCGTCTGACAGAAAATCAATAAGAGCTTCCGAAAAATTTGCATTTCAATCTGAATTTCCATAAGAATAAGCTGATCTGGAGAAGAATTTGAGCTTCGTAACCACCATTTGACACTGACATTTTGATCTTAAGATGGCTTTGAAGACGACAGAAATGAGAGACGACGATGTCTTCGTAACTTAATACAAGTTAATGGACATTAATGTTAACGCTTACCAGGACATCATTAAGTATCAAGTGGGACCTTCAAATCAGTGTGTAGGTATTAAGTCGCACTTTATAATTAAAGTCAGTCTGTAGGTACCAAGTTACGTCAACGCGTGTGGTCTGATATAAAATCCGAACGTCACCCGGGCACAAAAGGTATTTGGTGGCATTTACAGGAGTACCAATCTTCAGAGAATAGGGATTTATTAGCTACCTAGGTACTCTTGAAGTAAGCACGTGCTATGGTCACGTGTACTGACGCCATTAGCTACAACGTAGAAACCCTGTTGTGAAACGAATACGCACCTCTTTTGTTTATGTTCTAGAAATTATTATTGGAAGTAAGATTTAACTAAGTTTCATACAACAAGAGAAGTACGCGAATGAATGAAAAATACCCGTGTTTGATCGTAATTAGATTCGGCACTCACGATAAAACTCGATCATAAACGTTTTTACAACATCAAAATAATCAATTACTTCCATACCGTCGCAATTACTTCAGATAATAAGATTAAATTACTACGACATTAATTTACGAGGTCGTTTTATGAGAACATGTGGCGTATTTAAATATTCAGTTTTAGGATTAAAGCCGAGTTAAGATTCCGCAGCACGGCAAACTCGGTGCGCTGCGCTGACATCCGAGGTAGGTTAATGACTCCGCAGAGGTCGCCCATTGTTTTGGTAAACAATGCAGCGACGGCGGGCGTGCCGTCAATCCTTCCAGTTATTCGCTTCACTAGGTGACGCGTCGCGACCCTTTTAGCTCTCACGTGAAAAATGTACGAGCTAAACGCGCCTTACAAAGGTTTAATTAAACCTCCGCTCGTTACATGACGTGTTTACAACCATATTGAAACTACGGCACGGTCCCCAACCCGAGAAATGATTAATAACAGAATAACAGCACACTTCGATAACCAGTCACAGGCAGAAAAAATATCTTGGAAGAAATTAGAATTTTCTTTTCCCTTAAGGCAGCGTCGGGAACAAAACTGGGGTGAAGCATAATTTGAGATCATCTTGTTATGCAGCTCTGAAAACTGACTTCTGGATTGTTTCAACTTGAGCTATTTACGTCGTCCCTCACTGAAATATCCCTTCAATTAACTTTGGACAAATTAACGGGAAAGAGAAAAATATAAAAGCGGAATGGAGTGCGGGCAGAGGAGGGCAGGAGGGAAGAATAACTGGGTTCGCGGATAATTAATGGTTTCATTTATGTTTCTGCACTTGAGAGTCTTGATTGTGCCGGGTTAGGCCGCCTTTTTACTTTTTCCCAGTTTCGAATTGCCATTGTTCAACTGAGACCTAATTGAAAGTGGTTAAGGTTCGGCAATCACGGGGCAAAGGGGAACCCCCACATATACATATATACCTATAGCAGATTGAATAAAATTTAATCTTAGTGGCACCGATCACTGAAACATTGGTTAAATAGAAAAAATGTGCTTGAATTTCTTTAAATTCTTGTTTGTTGCACACAAATTCTACTAAACTGTGACAGTTCTTGACATTATTTCTTTAAATAAACCCCATCAAAAGTTCGTCTGCGATGTAATTGCACACTGCAATATATTGCAGAATTGATGCTTGTAAAGAATGTTACATTAGCACACCGCAATATTCGAAATTTAAATTCTCATAGATCCATCGAGACGTGTTGCCAACATCGGCCCTGTTGTGACTGACTATGCTCCAAATATCATCTAATTCCATAGAATGTTGCCATGCTATTAATATGACAGATGTTCAAAGCATTCCGCCTTTGTTGTCGTTTTAAATTTCACAAACGAAAATTGTTTTGTTTCTTTTATTTGACGCGTGTGTAGAGTAAATTGTAGTACGGCCCGGAAAGCTTGGAATATTTTTATGTAATGAATTTTGTTAACTGTCGTGCAATTAATTATACTACAGAAGACTTTGATACCAGTCGTTAACTCTGAAATATTTTGTTTGTGTCTGATAGTTTTATAGATGACCTGAACGGTTGAGCACTAGAAACTTCTGACAGAACAGACGTCACTAGAGGTTATTGCCTCGACTTTAAAGCTGCTACCTGTTTCATGAAGAATTCCTATTTCGATATCAATAAATGAGACACCATCATAATCCTTGTTTATCATCTGTTACAAAAGTACCTACATACAAAGTCTATTAATCTATTTAGAGGACATCGTTATGAATACTGTCTATATGTATGTATGTACTCTTAAACAGATTCAATCATAGATCAGCAATAAGACCAGACACGACAGCTAAATAATAATCAGTCAGTGCCCAAATTATTTGAACTAGGAAGATCAACACATAAATTACGTTCACAAAAGTCGCTCTCAATCTCGCACTGGTTCACGAAATCGGATCGAACTGTGTGTGTACATATTGTTATGCAGATTCCAAGTCGGGATTCTAAACGTGTAGTATTGTTATTCAGGACACGAATGAGCCGCGTCACGATTACGGTACGTCCCAACCCTGACCCCATGAACTCAGGGAAATGTCACCGGGACGAGACAATTTTCGCCTTTCTCGTTCTAAGAGTCGAGTGTGCCATTTTTATTTTGTTATTGTGTCCGTGTTTATAACGCGTTCGGCACGTATCGACGGAATTCGATTCGATTTCCGATTTTTTAAACTTAATTTGTGTGATGTTGTTGTTTTGTTTTTTATCGCTTTATGTTTTTGCTCGATCAATTTTATTGGAAAAGTTTTCTTTTGAATTGCTCTGATCTGGTTTTACATTCTGTTATACTGTAGTAGGAAAACCACAAAGTAAAGTGATTTACTTGAAAGTAGAACAAATCATAGTCGTTCGGTAAAAAATTAAAGAGTTTTCCCGGAATTTACACGCGGATGCATTGGCCATTGACTCCATTGGATGCCGCCCGGCCGTTGACGTATCCTTTGCGTTACTAACGAAGCTGATTCCTAGAAAACGAAGTACGGTAGCCTTGCTTTTTCTACTTTATTGGAAAAGTGCCCCGTTCCAGTGATTTGATTAGTTTTCACAGCGTCATACCGACGTAAACATTATTTCCAACACGCAAGTATGTTTGTTACTGAAAGTAATTTTAACTAACTACGTAATATATCTCAAAGTTTACTGTAATTTAACTCAACGTGTAGCTTTACATATAAGGGAATTAAAATGATATATCTGAACTCGTGACGTTCTACTTCGACATCCATAATTTTCGCGAAAATGTTTTTCCACTAGGCTCTACCTATTTTAAATAGTTGTTTAATGGGTACGTCCTTAATTAGAAACTGTACAGAGTGAAATTGATGCTCCTCTTCTGATTTAATGAGGAGGCGATCGCGTGATCCCTTTCGCACAGAATTGGCCCCGCCCATCGGGCGGTGAAAATCAATAACATACTCCAGAAGTGCGTTTAGTGTCGTACCTTGCTGACGTTGCTCTGGCTACCAGACGGATGTAACAGTCAAAAAGCATGGACATTTTCTGCTTACAGTTGCTTCGTTCGTTGAACGCGTTTTATGCAGGGGACTGGTCGATCAGCTGTTTAGTGACGTCACTTCGATACGTATTTTAATGTCTGCTATAATGCTGTAGGTACTAGCTAGTTCGAAATAGACGTCCGGTGCGACTGATGCGTACTTGTTCGATATGATGATGTTAAATGGACATGGTAGTTGTCTTATAATTTTATTATTTGGAAGAATAGGTTTTTTATTGGTTAAGGTAAACATAGATAGTTCTCATTAAGTATAGGTACTGTTTATATCAACCTAGTATCTGTTAACAATAGTCAATGAAAAATTCATTTCATTTAAGTAAAGTAAGTTTTTATTTTCATCCATAATCTTGTTCTGATTGCATTACTGTTTTATCACCGCCACTCGTAATAAGTCATTAAAACGGAGTACACACTTACCAATTAATAGTTCGCTGACCTCCTTAGCGGTAACGAAAGTCCGTAAACAATCCTGAGTGCCACTTACACCATAAAGTTATAAGCCGCTCTTCAATTGAACAATTACATTCTTGAACGACGTTTAAAACCCCCCGAAAAGCTTTTAGCAGAATTAATATAGCATAATAATTTCCCGCGTAACGTGTAACAGAAAGCGAGTTCCCGATAATTGCCGAAGATCCTCTCGGTAAGTTTGCTCAGACGCGAGCACCTGCATTAATTACAAGATTTAGCGTCATCCCCACCATTAATAAGGAATAAACCACTCCAGTTTCTTTGTCTGCCTCTAGATCTGTTTATTAAACCGAAAGATTAATTACGATACCGAATTTTAAGAATTCGCAACTTTGTTGAGTCGGCGGTATTCAGAATTTAATTTAAAAATTCCGAAGTTTAACGAGACAGGTGAGCCGAACTGCTAAGCGCGTTATGAATTTTACCTCCATACGATACTAGTTTCGGGAATTTTTCCCGACTCCAACGAACTTTATAGCTTATCCCACACGCGTGCCTATTCATGCAGAATTCATATTATAAAGGTACATAGTCTTTTCTACGTACTCGTACATATTTTGTTGCTGTTTTCCTTTAGAGAGCGTGTAAATCAAATGTCAAGGAGCCAGGATTCCCCCGGTTACCTTATAGGTCACCGAGAGATATGTCTGATATGTCTACGAAAAATATACGTTTTCAGAAAAATATTTTAGTCTTATATGGTTTATGAGAGAATTCGGTCTACGACTGAAATTCGGCTCGGCTTTCACAATATTTAAGTAAACTTTTGTCGTTGTTCTAATCCGTTAATAAAGTGCTTCCATGAAATACCAGTTACGCACATAGCCACGTGAACTTTACGACATAAAGAACGTATGAGTCAGTGCATAGAAACGCAAACAGTTGAAACTTAGGTTGTTTCATCACTCTTAATTATTCATAAATCACCTACCAGTTAAAATTAAGATCCCGTTTGGCAAATTTTACGAGTCAAGTTTGGAAAACCTGCGTAAAACGAGACGTGTGCGCAATATTTACGTCATATTTTATGGCTTAACACTGTTGTAATTTGAGTTTCATGAAATTGTGTATACTTACGCACAGGATCTATAAAATGGAATAGTGGACGTAGGCATTCATTGCGAATTGGGTAACGTCAGAATGAGCTACATACATTGTCAAATTGACGAGTGCGTCGTAGATCGACAGAGCCAAATGTTACACTAGGTACCCGCTGTTGCTATCAAAGATTGACGTGAATGTTGGCAGATAGATCTAATGATCTAACTATTCAAGGAGCCATGTGACACACGAAACGTTGTGAAATAAATCACCGCCGTGTTTCACTCGAATAAAAATCAACAAAAACTCTAGTTGATTTTCTGCGCTCGGTAAGTGTAAATAAACATGGTAAACATTACGGTTTACATTAGCACACGCAACCAGAGCAAACTGTTGCGAGCCTTGCATAACGTTACACTTTAATTATTTTAAAAGAGATTGTACCCAGTCTATTAGTATAAAAATGATACTTGAGTGTTGCCGACGGGGTCACCGGGATAGGGCTGACACAGCTCGGGGCGCACCTGCATTAATTAAGAGACTTATCCCTTCCATTAATGACGCAGCCGGGTCAGCCCTGGTCTGGCCCCGAACTTCGCCTCAACTTGTACACTTTTGATTGATTTAGTCAAACAAAACAGCTTTCCATTTTCTTCTAAATTATAATCGGTGTTTTGAAGGGTCTGAGTGTTTCGTTTTCGCCCATTATAACAAAAGATACAGTATAGATAGGCAAAAGATTAAGGTCAAACTCATTTACAAGAAGATAATTTAGATTTATAAGTGTTGTTAGTGTGTTTGTCGTATGGACAGTTCAATAAAATGTTCAATGAATTCAAACTCACGATTTCTCAGTATAATTCAAGAACGTATGACTACTTACTTAGGTACCTAGTTTTATAGTTGTTGTTCAGTTTTGTGGCTAAGTTTAAGTTGTGTCGTTATTAGAGTTAATAAAGATGTTTTACAGCGTTTATAGGTCCTCCAGATTTAGAAATATCTTTAGTAATGTTCTAGTATTGAGTATTTAAAGCGGCCTTCAACATTTTTGACCGCGATAGACTAAAATAATTATTACCTAGATAATTTCTTGACAGTAAATTACTACGTCGGTTTACTTAAACAATGTGATCGATGTCTAGCTTATGTATGTTTTTACGTAGATAATTAGGGATATCATAGATAGGTTACAAGTAGTTTTTATTAGAGCCTAATTTTGCTTGACAGTCGGTTTGGTTTCGGTTTGTTCTGGAAGAACACAACTTGTGTTTAAAAAATTATGACGCTATCTTTCTATTTTAGTTTAGAGACATCAGGAGACATTATGGGTCCGAGTACTTGGTTTTTCGAGACATCACCAAGCGGTTAGTCGACTTTTCACGTGATCATAGGGCTCGCCTATTTTTGGGCCATAGAATCGATCAGCATCGCCATACAACATGGCAATGCTGCCAGCCTTTTGGGCACTTTTCTAGTTGACAGCGATGCGGATGAATTTTGATGCCCTGTGATTACATATTATTTATTAATATTATTTAAAGTCTCTTAGCTTATATATTATGTATAATATATAATATTATTAAAAAATTAAAATAAATACATTTTAGTTTATATACTTATCTACCTATTTCAACTGGCGTTATTCCAATATCGATGCCAGTAAATATTGTGTAGAGTTTCCTAGAGTTTTTTCTCTGAAGATAATAAGATTATTAGATTTAATGCGACGACGTGATAAGTTTTTAATCAGTAATTCTTGTCAAGCTATGACGTTACCTATCTAAGAGACTGGTCGATGGCTTAGTGTCGACGTCCTGTGGCCATTTCCTTTCATCCAGATATGGAAAATTTCTGGCTTTTCGTAGGCTTCCCAACTGCAAACCACGGCGTCTCTTGTCTATATCTCTGATGCTTTAATTAAATTGAATTTTCTACCAAGCTGACCTAGTATACCTAATAGTTAATACTCCATTCGCCTCGTATGGAATAAAATAATAATCCAGAGAATGATGGTGATTTTTTAGTTATTCTTAGCGAGCTTTCAATAAAAATATACCTATGTTTGAGTTTGCGGTCCTTTTTTAATATCCGGTGTATCTTTTATGATAAAGGTGGGGGTTCATTGTGCGGTATTGAGTGCAGACACCAATATGCTCGTGCACGCACGCCTTATGTGCAGGAAAGTGGCCCTCTTTCTCAAATTGAAAAGATTGACAGTTGAAGATAGGTCGGAACAGTAAAAAAATGGCGGCTGGTCGGTTGTGGAATTAAATATTCTTCGTAAATAATAAAAATGGCTACTCCTATATAGATATAGGAAAGCATTACCAAACGTTCCAGCCTCTTCACTGACATATCTAATTATTATAGTTTCAATATTCCGCGGACGATTAGAAACTTCCTCAATATTTTCTCTTGTTTAATTCAATTTAAAAAAAAGTATTCGAAAATGAAAATTGTCTGCGACGATAAAAGTTTATGAGTTAAAAAGAAAATTGAGTCTTACAGTTGATGCCAATCACGCTTCCGTTTTAATGTTCAAAACATATAGATAAGAATAAATTGTACGATCCGAAGTAAAAAGGCGTTTCGTTGGAAGAATACTTATAAACATAAAGCATCACATCTTTAGTCCCCGAAGGGTTAGGCAGACGTGTACAGTCAACAAAAGAGATAAGTATGCAGGATTGTCGGATATAGGTAATGTTTAGTAAGAAACCGATAGTGATGTTCTCGAATAAAATTTAATTTTATTAATAGAAAACAAACAGCTAAGGAGACTGTTAAAATTTGTATGGGAAGTGGTCTATGATCCAATAGCGATACTGTAGAGGTATTTCTGTGGGAATACCTCAACTATGCTCTTGTGCAAAGGGGCATCAAAATCTAACCCGGCAGTTTTGAGAAAAATAATACTTTAAAATTCACTTTATTTGCTACATTTTTATATTTTAAAAACGTTTTAATGGGTATTTCTGACTTTATACTACTTATTTAATGTGGTTTTCTGCTAAACAAAGACACTTACCACCTCGACAGTGCTGAATAGCAGGTTTTTTTTTTCGAAAAAATAGCACAGAATGATTGCAGATCAAACAAATCACATCACCGCTGGGTCGAAACGTGATTTAATCATTCAATATTTTTTCATTTTATTTTGACGATTTATTTATAGCATAAATTGCTTAGCAACCATATCGAATCCGAGAGCAAATGCACGAGTTACTTTAAAGAATACGCAAATTGTTATAGCTGTGCCTATAATGTTTGAATAGTTCCCTAGATTTCTCCAGGATCCAATCACCAGATCCTGACCTGGTGACAATGGGAACATTTGGGAAGTATATACCCTTTCAACCAAAAAAATAGTTTTTTTAAATCGGTCTGGCCGTCTTCCTGTAATCGGTGAACATAAAAATATTTAAAAAATGTAATTCCTACGAACTGAGAACCTCCTCCTTTTTTGAAGTCGGTTAAAATCGAAACAAATACTAAAATCCAGGAAAGAAACACATAAATTAAGTATTATAAAGTCAGAAATACCCTTTAAAAGGTTTTTAAAATAAAAATGTTATCATGAAATTATTTATTCTAAAATATTATATTTCTCAAAACTGCCGGGTCAGATTTTGATACCACTTTGCACAAGGGTATAGTTGAGGTACTTATCTCCACAGAAATATCGTAACAGTATCGCTATTGGTTCATAGACTACTTTTTATTGTTAACATAAAATTATGTATTCTAAAATATTATATTTCTCAAAACTGGCCGGGTCAGATTTTGATGCCACATTGCACAAGGGTATAGTTGAGTATCCCCACAGAAATATCATAACAGTATCGCTATTGGTTCATAGACTACATTTTAATGTTATCATAAAATAATATATTCTAAAATATTATATTTCTCAAAACTGCCGGGTCAGATTTTGATGCAACTTTGCACAAGGGTATAGATGAGGTATCCCCACAGAAATATCGTAACAGTATTGCTATTGGTTCATAGACCACTTTTTAATTTTATCATGAAATTATTTATTCTAAAATATTATATTTCTCAAAACTGCCGGGTCAGATTTTGATGCAACTTTGCACAAGGGTATAGATGAGGTATCCCCACAGAAATATCGTAACAGTATTGCTATTGGTTCATAGACCACTTTTTAATTTTATCATGAAATTATTTATTCTAAAATATTATATTTCTCAAAACTGCCGGGTCAGATTTTGATGCCACTTTGCACAAGGGTATAGTTAAGGTATCCCTACAGAAATATCGTAGCAGTATCGTTATTGGTTCATAGACCACTTTTTAACAGTCTCCTTTATCATATTAAATATCAGTCGACAACATCCATCGGTTTCTTACTAAACTTCAACTATATCCGAAGATTTTGCATACTTATCTCTTTTGTTGACTGTACTATGTTATCTACCTATTTCATAAGCGGTAAGTCTTGTCCAATTTTCTCTGCTCCAAATATCTATGATTATAATACTAGGTATTAATGTATGTATGGTTAAAGTGGCCATGGGTAGATGCCTAGTGAAAATTGGTTTGAAGTGATATTATTCGGTGAGGTTTGCATAATCACATAGATTATTGATTGGACTGATTATTTTCATGATTGCACCTACCACTGTTTGTCTGTGCATCACCCAAAGGTTGATCGGTAGAAAATGTCTATGGCATTAAGTCCGCCTCTGTACATTTGTGTGCTTAAGAGCCTATACTACCTCAAATGGCTTAGCGTGATCCTCCGTTATGTCTAAAATACTGCACCATTAATTTTGAAATAAATATATAGTAAAGTTGAGGATTAATGCTAAGTCTTATGTTAGACGAAAACACGATTCCATAAAATTTTCTCGATAGAAAAAAAAATCCAAAGTTACATCTAACACGAACAATAAACCGCTGGTATTCAAAAAATACTTCAAATTAGATCATGAAACTTTGCATACTAACTGAACTTACTTTAAAGCAGGTCTTATGTTATTTTTTTTTTATAATTACCATTATTTTCACTGTAAAAAGCAAATACCTAAACTATTGGCGCTTCCTGCCGCCCAGCACCGCACTCTGTCTCGCTCTCACTCAGTCCGCGAGCAGTATCGTATGAGCGAGATAAAGAGTGAATTTTAGCTGAGGTAGTATAGGCTCTTAAAGTATTAAATAAATAAATTATGCTGTCTATAATATACTTATATATAAAATTCAAAGTCCTGACTGACTGATCTATCAACGCACAGTCTGAACCGCTGGTCCTAGAGACATGGAATTTGGAGGACGTGTTCTTTGTGAAGAGTAGGTATCCAGTAAGAAAGGGTTTTTCTAAATTCCACCTCTAAGAGGGTGAATAGGGGCAGGGTGAAATTTTAAGCGGACGAAGTCGCGAGCAGAAGCTATTTAAAATACAGTTAGTGTACAAAAACTAAATAAAACAACATAATATTTGTATTATGTTTCTTATCATGAGTGTTTTGACACAATTAGCTTATCAAACGATGTTTTTAATCATTTGTGTATTTTTTACGTCTCAACCATTTTTTGTTGTAATCATTTAATTGCGACCTAGGATAAGATCCGATCAAGATGTCAACAAAAACAAATAACAACACACATAGCACCATTGTTTACTGTTTGAAAGCCGCCATGAAAATTTAATTAAGTATTGTGTTTTTTAATGTACCTAATGACTTGAATGAGGAACTAAGAGAGGAACTAAGAGGAGGATAAAGGGGGATACGCTGTTCCCGCGCCCGCGAAGTTCAAATTTACTTACGTTTTTTGCAATTTGCAGATCAGTGTTAGGACTCCGAAAGAGTTTCAAGTAATCAAACGTCCATTAATGATAATATAATATACAACAAGATGTAGGCAAATTAAAAAAATATGGATGTCACGTCGGCAACTTATATCGGAAAAGTGACCCTTTGCGGGGTTTTGGTCTTATTATGTTTTCTATTTGCATTGATGTCAGCTATCGATTTATGTACTTAGGTTTCATGAGTGGCCACCATTTTGAAAAAAAAAAAAAAAACAAAATGGCGGACAGGTTGGTATGCCACGGAGTTTCAAAGCTCTTTGGGCAGAACGATGTCTGTCGGGTCAGCTAGTAGGTACATATAATACAAATAAAAAAAAAATTGCACCATATACTATGACTAGAGACTTCTTAAAAGAAAGTGAATAGTCGGAGTCTGCTGAATAAAATCTAATACTTAAGTATCGAAGATTTTTTCATATTACTCATTACCAAGTACACCTCATAAAGTTTCATCAACGCTAGACATACGTCATAAAGTTTCTTCAACGCAAGTCATGATTACAATTAGTTTCTTTGTTCTTAACTAACGCGTACCATAACCCCTTTTAGTATCGGAAGCCATCGCTTAGTTAACAGTGGTAATTAAAACTACAATAAATCTTGTCAACACTGCAAGTTAGTACTAACATTTAGGCTAAATGTTAGTTGGTATTAGTACTAGGTGGTATAAATACATTGGTTTACTTTTTAGTCGTATTAGGGGCACATTATGAAGTACTAGAGCAATGGTGGCCCAGTGGTAACGGCTGCGACTTACGAGTTGAAAGGTCGTAGGTTCGAACTCTGACAGGATTTCATCATCATCATCATTTCAGTCGAAAGACGTCCACTGCTGGACATAGGCCTCCCCCAAGCACCTCCACTTCGACCGGCTTCGACAGGCTTTACTTTGTGTAAATTCTTTCATCACCACTGCTCTCAAAACGGTGAAGGAAAACATCGTGAGGAAACCGGCATGTCCTACAACCAAAAATATGAAGACATATCACATCTACCAATCCGCACTGGGCCCGCGTGGTGGATTTACAGCCTGCTCTCTCTCACCGAGAGGAGGCCTGTGTCCCAGCAGTGGGGACATTATAGGCTGACTATTCAGGAAGTACGTACCATAGGTGCACCTCTGACTAACCCTTTAACACGCCTGCATATGTGGTTTGTGGAGCTTGTGGCTAAGTAATAACAGCCGCACGGGTCGATCGATCAGGTTAAGATACGCTTGTCATAGTTGGTCCGTGGATAGGTGACCATCTTTACAGACTAAGACCCCTTCGTGCCTCGGAAAGCACGTTAAGCCGTTTTTCCCGGCTGTCATTCGTGGATCTTTTACAGTCTTTACGGGTCGTCAGAAGCCCGAAAGTCTGACAATCAGTCTTACCAAGGGGTTTCGTATTACCCAGTACCTAATTGGGTTGTGGAGGTCATTATAGGCAGTCGCTATATGTAAAATAATGGTACTCAGCTGCATCCGGTTAGACTGGAAGCCGTCCCTAACATAGTTGGAAAAAGGCTAGGCAGATGAGGAAGTGGTAGCGTATATTAAGCAAACAAAAGTTGATTTCAAAATATAAAAAAATATAGATTTATTTGGACTCTCCCTATGCAACTTTTGTGTTTCTTTAAAAAAGATATAGTTTCGTTTTTCGTATTAATGTTTAAACATACCAGGAGTAATTGATAGCAAAAGCAATGTTTCAGGAATTAAGGCTGTCTGAAAACATTGCAGTAACTGAAAAATGTACCTATGACTGGTTTCTGCAAAATAAAATCATTCTACTATTTAACCGGTTGAATGACGTAATTATATAAACAATTAAAAAGCCATTATGTCTCGCGTGGATCCAAGTTCGTAGGATACGAAGGTTTAATGTAATTGTTTGACTGGGGTTCCCTTTGCAAAGCTCATCCTGTATAACCACATGCGTTGATGAAATGCAAGGCAAAGGTATTTAGTACCGTAGGTACTCTAAATAGCGCAAAGTGGAGCATCTGCCACCAGTGCTCAGTTCCAGGTCGGATTCCTGCAACCGGATAAATATTTGTATGGTGGGTACACGGTTATTTGTTTGTGCTCACACTGTTTGTATACGAGGTCTGTGCGTGTAATGGCACCTAAGACAAAGGAGCGCCGCGTTTATTTATCTAATTTATCTATAAATATTCTGTGTGTGGAGCTCCTCGTATTTAATATTAACACAAGAAAAACAATAGCAAGATCTGAAGTAGTTAAGTACGCCACTCACATTTAGGCCCGTCCTAGATTCCTAATAGAAAATATAAACGACTAATTAAATAATATTCCGCTGTAGTCTCCATTTTACCGCAGTCGGGTTAAACCACCTTTGTCTGGCTCAAAATATGTAAGTAAACATCGTCCGGATTCGTGCCTGCACAGATTTAAAGGAGACTGTTAAAATTTGTATGGGAAGTGGTCTATGATCCAATAGCGATACTGTAGTGGTATTTCTGTTGAAATACCTCAACTTTACCCTTGTGCAAAGGGGCATCAAAATCTAACCCGGCAGTTTTGAGAAAATAATACTTTAAAATTCACATTTCTTGCTACATTTTTATATTTTAAAAACGTTTTAACGGGTATTTCTGACTTTATACTACTTAATTAATGTGGTTTTCTGCTAAACAAAGACACTTACCACCTCGACAGTGCTGAATTTCAGTTTTTTTTTCGTTTTTAACCGACTTCAAAAAAGGAAGGAGGTTCTCAGTTCGTCGGAATCTTTTTAACATTATTTAATATTTATACTCACCGATTTCTCGAAGACGGCTGGACTGATTTAGAAAATTATTTTTTTGTTTGAAAGGGTGTACTTTACCAAGTGTTCCCATTGTCACCAGGTCAGGTTTGAACGGGTATTTCTGACTTTATTAATGTGTTTCTCTACTAGGCAATGTCACTTGTCCCCTCAACGTTTTTTTTGTACTTACCGATTTTTAGGCATTTTTTAAATATGTAGGAAGGATATGTCTTAAAACAAAAAATTACTCCAAAATACGAAAAATAAGAAGGAACTCTATTTGTAGCAGCAGAAAAAGGGTGTATGTAAAAAAAACGTATACATCACTACATAGTATAAAAATATTTAAAAAATGTAATTCCGACGAACTGAGAACCTCCTCCTTTTTTGAAGTCGGTTAAAATCGAAACAAATACTAAAATCTAGGAAAGAAACACATTAATTAAGTATTATAAAGTCAGAAATACCCTTCAAAACGTTTTTAAAATAAAAACGTTATCATGAAATTATGTATTCTAAAATATTATATTTCTCAAAACTGCCGGGTCAGATTTTGATGCCACTTTGCACAAGGGTATAGTTGAGGCATCCCCACAGAAATGTCGTAACAGTATCGCTATTGGTTCATAGACCACTTTTTAAAGTTATCTTGAAATTATGTATTCTAAAATATTATATTTCTCAAAACTGCCGGGTCAGATTTTGATGCCACTTTGCACAAGGGTATAGTTGAGGCATCCCCACAGAAATGTCGTAACAGTATCGCTATTGGTTCATAGACCACTTTTTAAAGTTATCATGAAATTATGTACTTATTCTAAAATATTATATTTCTCAAAACTGCCGGGTCAGAATTTGATGCCACTTTGCACAAGGGTATAGTTGAGGCATCCCCACAGAAATGTCGTAACAGTATCGCTATTGGTTCATAGACCACTTTTTAAAGTTATCATGAAATTATGTACTTATTCTAAAATATTATATTTCTCAAAACTGCCGGGTCAGATTTTGATGCCACTTTGCACAAGGGTATAGTTGAGGCATCCCCACAGAAATATCGTAACAGTATCGCTATTGGTTCATAGACCACTTTTTAAAGTTATCTTGAAATTATGTATTCTAAAATATTATATTTCTCAAAACTGCCGGGTCAGATTTTGATGCTACTTTGCACAAGGGTATAGTTGAGGCATCCCCACAAAAATATCGTAACAGTATCGCTATTGGTTCATAGACCACTTTTTAACAGTCTCCTTTAAATAACTAAACTGTCGACCTTTGCTTAGTTCCACAAATCTGTAAAGGCGGGAATGTAATATGTATTGAACGTATCTACTATTGATCAAATAATAAATTCAACTAGGACGCCTTCGCTGTCACGCACATGAAATAAAATAATACAATTTGTAATGTTCGACATCCCTATTTTTATTCGAGTTTGAGCGCGGACTATAAATATACCTACAGCAAGTCGGGGAGCATGTCACGTGGTTGTTATTATAAAGCTCACGCGTAACGAGTGTACTACAATAAAAACTGTGTAAAAATCCAAAGAACTTTAATTAGCCAATCGTAAATGACAAAACATACACATTACACGCGATTATGGCGGGTTGTGTTACGTTCAATTAGCAAGCGGCGACACGTGCGGTCACGTCATTGCCCACGTGTCCCGCTCCCGCCCGTTAACGCTAACGTTCCTTTAATACAAATAGCTTTTTAATATTAAATTAGATGCCACCGATTCCTTTGGCAATCATAAAACGAAGCGCTTTTTTGAAAAGCTTATTGTGCTTGCCAGTAGGCTGTTATCTCCCCTTTTTCGTTAATTTGACGAATGTATTATTCGTAGGTACTGTCACGCACAGCGCATAGATTCCAGTTAAATGTCATTTTGAAAGGTTACACTTATCCGTTTTGTTCGAATGTCGTAATGTACAGAAAGTCATAATATGTTATCTGCTTTGTGGGGATTATAGTTTACGTGACGCCTCTGCATTTATCGTCGAGAATAGTGCTTAGTGACGTGTGTGTGTAGCTAAGGATTAGGAACAGAAAAAAACTGGAAACATTGTTTGCATGCTTTTTGTATTGTTCACTCATGACAATACTCTAAGCCTCTACAGAAAAACTAATATTTTACGATTTTGACTTTAACGATCCGTGCGTGAAAATAGCATGTTTTATTTCGGAAAATTACAGAGATGATATCCCTAATGATATAAATGTTGCTGTGATAAATCGCCGATGCTTTATTTTTGAAGCCTAAACTCTCTCAATTTGTCAAAGTGCCATTTGTTAAAATTTTCACACGCTTTGAAAGCTGTGCTTGGAATGCTGAAAGAAAGAAAACAACGCAATACAACTGGGGTATAGAAATTATAGAAAAGAGAAACCCCATTCCGTAAATCAATCAGTAATAAGTATGTTGGTAGGCACATCAAATATGTATTTTCAGCGAAATATTAGCCGCCTTTGTTGGGATTTCGCAGATATTCGGTAGGATTAAAACCCAATCTCTTTTTGTTACTCTGCCAGAAGAGATTATATTCATAACGAATGTACGTTGTTGTATGAAGCTCTGAATATAATATTATTGTAATACAAAGTTGTAAAAATTATTATTACGACAGTTTTTATATTATTCGGAGAACTATGATTTGGGAAAAGAAATCAAGGGGTTTTATACTTTGTTTATAAGTATACCTACGTGTGATTTTATTGTGCAAGTTATGTACTCTTTGGATGTGTTATGTGTAGAAGAAACAATATTGTTAGATAGAGTAACATGTCACTAAAATAACTTCAAAAAATGTTGTATGTTAAATCAAGTTTATCAATGCCTTTTGTGCATTTTTCCTGTTGACAGCGATGCGGAAGAATTTTTTGATGCCCTATGACTTTTTCCCTCCCTTTTTTATATAATTGTAGGTACGTGTATTTGAAGATTGTGAGATTATTTATCTCTAATGGTCAATAAAAAATAGATTACCGTACGAAAACATAGTATTTCAAACTTGCAAACCCTAATAATCCAAAAACCAAAAATGGACAATTACATTCGTAGCGTTCGCAACTGACAAATTAAATATTCTCCCTATGATGTAACGAATTAAATAAATCAAAATCATTACCACCTGTCAGAGGACGTTCGCTCAATAAGTGCCCTTTAATGGAAGCGGCGCGAACGAACCCAAATTGACGAAGATATTTTTTAATATTCCAATAATGCACGTATTTCTCCGCCGCGTCGAAATGTTTATTTTCGATTAATGTGCAAATATTATTGCTATCGTCGGTTTAATTAAAACACTATGCACCGCAAAATTGCTCCACTGCTGCAGCCAAGACATCACAGTGATTCTGCACAGCATAATTTTATGAAACATTTTGTAATATACATATACCTATCTATATTTTCATAAAAGTTTTAAACACTAATGTTATTACACTTTCATCGCAATCAGATAAGCGATTTAGTGAGAACACGTCGTAAATAAATTATCCCCTTAATAACTACATGTTCAGCTGATGTCTATATTGTTGTTACAACATTGAAGAGCGATATATGTTTTGGCACATTCTCAATGACGATCATTTTAATCCATTCTCTAACAAAACTCATACGCAATTTTCCGACGCCAGACTAAACAAAATTAGTTGCTTAAGGCGAATGGGTAGTTGTAGCCCGCGAAATTCAATTTTTCTTACGTTTTTTGCAATTTTCAGGTCAGTGTCAGGTTGTATCTTGATGAAAATTTGATTCGCGACTATAACAGGTACGTATTCACAGAATTATAATCATCAGAATCATTAATACATCTGTTTAAGTTAGATTTCTACCACCAACACTTTTCCATACGAGATTTGTTCTTAACGGTAGAAATCTAACTTAGGAAGATGTATTAATGATTCTAATTATTATAATTCTGTAAATACGTACCTGTTATTGTCGCGAATCATATTTTGATCAAGATACAACCTGACACTGACCTGAAAATTGCAAAAAACGTAAGAAAAATTGAATTTCGCGGGCTACAACTACGCATTCACCTTAAGGGAGCATTTTAGTTCATGAGTAACATGTAAACAATTTAGTGACAGAAAACAAATAGGCGCGTACGTAACTTGCTCGTCTGTTTGATCAACGGAGCGCCGGCGCCGCTGTGCGAAACTCAATAATTTAAGGGTTTTTACCTTTTTATTCGAGTGGGTATTAACGCAGATTCTCTGTACCAATATTTGCGCAAGTGCCGGCTGGCTGTTTGATTGCCAATGAATATTTTCGTTGTTTCATTAATCGAGCAATACTGCGCAAAAATGCAGGTGAGGTCGCCAGTTGCACTGCTTACAACCAAATTGTGATCGCTGTTTTTTTATCCACTTTCACCTTATATTTCCTGTTGTATATTTTTATTAATTGTCAATTTGTGAAAATTGTGTTTCTGTTGTCAGCGCTATGCCTACCTACTACGTAGATTATCTTTTGTTGTTTTGGCACGTTTATTTTGAAAGCAAATTCAGAGCGTTATTGTTTAATATCGCTGTTTGTTCCTGTGTTTGTTCTGAGTTTATTAAAAATTGGATTCATTTTTCATTTGTTCACCTTTTTGGAAGTTTCACACGATACATAACAATTGTTTTATTTTGATATGCATTTAAATGTTTTCCGTGTGAAAATTTCGAGTTCATTTATTTAAGCCGAAGCGTGTTTTTTTCTGGAGTTTTTGAAGATCTGTAAGAGATAAAGGAATTAGAACGTTTACGCCTGGTTGACTGTTTTGTGATGTGGCGTGGATAATCGCGCATGCTATGCGAGGTCGCGGATGGCTGTCGTGAAATATTCCATGATTTACGATGAGGTTGCCAGAGTCCGGCGTCACGCGGACGTCACGCGCGTGACGCGGGCTGCACGCACAGCCGCGCCCGCCGCGCGCTCGCACCGCGCGTCATTGCACCGCGTGACTGACACACTCGCACCCATGCTACCGTCATGATGCACTGCTCAACTATCACTAATTGCGATCAATAGCTCGTCGCTCTCAATAAAAACTCATTAAGCGGAACATTATTATCTAACTCAGCCATCATTCTCTCTAAATGCTCATTACGTTACTCGTACGCCTAAAAAGTTAAACCCGTATGAAAGCTTCGAGACACTTTGGCAACAATACCAACGAGTGCTCCAGATATCACCCAGTTCCACCGTGCAGTATTCGAAATAGTTATACCGCAGATTTTTGCGGTCCATTGAAAAGAAAAATGTTATTCGTGTTCCGAATGAGTTAGAAGTTTTCAAACTAAATCCGCGAACATAATTGTTATAGTTTATTTAAATCTGTTTTCTGTGCGTTTGCGTCATCGGACGTGTGTGAAACCATCATGTGACCTCCCCACTACTGTTATTTTCCAATGTCTAAAATTGATCGGTATCAACAACTTTAAAAATATGTGTTGTAATGGTAAAATTATTATACAAATGTTGTGAAATATGTTGGTTGCCAAAACGTTTCAAAAAGTTTGTGAAGCTTTCAGATTTAGGTACACAGGAAGGAATGTACAGTCGTAATTCGATATATTCATTCGTAATAAAAGTTCGAGTAAGATGTGGCAAGTAAATCTACATGATTCAAGCCAGTGTGTGAAATAAACCGTTTCATTGAACTTTGTTGACGTAGCAAGGCAAGATTCAGATAGAATGACTTCGTTATTGTCTTTATTAGCTTGTTGTAAGAGTGACAGTTCATTATTCGACGATATCGAGTTGAACTTCAATGGCAATTGGGATCGCATTTATGATTGTTCAATAAAATCGGAAACAGCAATTAGTTTGCGTACATTGTGCTCCAACTTTTTAGAGGCTGTCTATTTATTTCAATTAGGTATCTATTTAAATATCAAGTTAGATATTATTAGTCATATGATATTTTTGTCTGAAATAGAAGTTGTTACAGGAATAATTGTCTCTTTCTTTCAGAAATCGAAATATTCCTAATGTTTCAATTTATTGTTACTGTACCTAACTTTGAATTTCTACTGCCATTAGAACCAATGAAAAATTGTGACCGTCACGATAGTCGTGATATTTAATTAATTTTGCCCGTTGCCAAATTCTATTAAGAAATATTAATAAGAATTTTAATAATAAAAATAAATTTAAAGTATTTTGGGTGTGTGTCAAGTCGGGATGCGTCTCATTATGTCGAGGGGCGTGTGATAAATGAGCGTATTGGAAAACGCCTTGGCACGCCTCACGCGTCACGATGACGGGATATAAATGAGTTTTATATTGTCTGTTCTCACCTAAGCCCATCTCTCAGCTCACCCTGATAACCGATCAGGAACACAACGCGCGTCTAAATGTCCACTTGTTTCATTCATTTTGCAACAAGACAAACATAGACGGCTAGTTGAAATGTTTGGCCGATGTCCAAAACTGTAAATTAACGCCTTTTTTCATTGTTTTCAGGTAAAACGCTGAAAGAGATCTCGGAGGAACTAGCGGAAGCTTCAGGATTCGTGGTCCCCGTATCGCCTACGTGACTGCGAAAGCTTTATATAACACATGTTTTTTATTGCTCTGTAGGGAACAGAATTGTACTGAATGTTAACTAAATACACACTTATACGACGTGTAGGGACTCTTGTCGGTAACATAATAAATAATGAACTGAATAGCTTAGCATTTTTATTTAGATAACATTGACTATACAAAATTATGCTCTTTAATAACATCAATATTGCAAAATCCAGACTATCAGATTTAGATTCTATGCGAACATAATAAAATTGTGGTATGAATATTATCAGGTTTAACAACAAAGGATCGTAACGGAGTCAGTATAGACGCAATTACATGAAACTTGAAAGTAACAGGCACCAACGATAAAAGCAGACTAAGCAAACATCAGGCATCCACTTAGCGACTATTGCCAAACTTTAATATAACGTGTAGTACTCGGCGTTCGTCGGAGTGTTGCTTCAAGTGGTTTTGGCAAGCAGACGGGCCAACGTCTGCTCGACTTAATCAGGCCGCACCTTAACCGGGCTTAAGCTCAGGCAAGAGACGAGCAAAACTCGTAATGACTCGGAACCGATGAGCGCGGCCTTAGCGTCGTTCTGCCTGCTCAAGTATTGTTAATAGCGCCATTTTCCACTCGGAAATTTTATGTGAGATTTTTAAAAACTCAGACAATGTTTCAGATTTTTTCTTCATTTCCATCTAATTGCAAACAAGTGTATCGGTATAATTTCGAAATATTCCCGAACGTTAACGGTAACGGGGCTGTACTGCTGTTGCAAATGAATATTGCGCCGATTAAACTTTTATACAATGCGCTTCATTTACGAGCGTATAAAGTGTACAGACAATAGAAGCTGTGGTACAACAGTGAGTCAAATTACGAGAGATCCACAATCGGCCCTGATTCCAATCTATATGCGATCGCGGTACACAAAGTAAGCGGTAATTTGCTACTGGTAGTCACGTAGTGTTGCGCTTTCCGAGCGCCGATCAACAGGCTTGGAAATTTGAAAATTACCACCCATTCGAGGCAATAAATTTGTTGAGCTGTCGTTGGCAAGTGGCGACCATTCGCGATTGTAGATTGATTCGTTGATTGAAGAGGCCCATTCGTTTTAGCCGTGTACCGACCGGCACAGTCTTAATTGCCAACGGAGATTGCTGTATCGGAGTCATTATTGTTTCAGTGTGAGCGTACCTTTACATTTTGCGACGAATTCACGATTTATTGGCGCCTTTAATTTGTAAACTTTGATTTATATAAATTGTGTAGACTAGAATTTATTATGTTAGATGCATTGCATTGTAATCTTGTTGCTGTGAAATGTATCGAGATAATGTAATCGAATCAAAAAAATTAGGCCACAATAACCTAACAGACATATAGAAAATCAGCAATGTAAAATGTTTTTTTAGATATTATTTTTTACTAGCTGAGCCCCGCGGTTTTACCCGCTTAAGTCTCGATCCCGTGGGAATATCGGGATAAAAAGTACCCTATGTCCTTTTCCGGGACTCAAGCTATCTGTATACCAAATTTTATCAAAATTGGTCCAGCCGTTTGAGCGTGAAGAAGTAACAAACATATAAACACACACACACACACACTCACAAACTTTCGCCTTTATAATATTAGTGTGATAGTATATCACCCAGCTGTGCCCATAGGAAGAGTCTTTTGTAGAAGTTGTTAGAAACTTACACCAGATAAAGAGAAACTTCGTTGAGAAACTGTGAGAATTTAACCATGAAAAACCAGAACCATACAATCTTTTTTCCCCTCGAATCAGTGCAAGAATATGTAAGTAATTAAGTAAGGTGCGAAATCTGCTAAAACTGTACAGCAGTGTAATGTAAGATAATCAGAAACTCTCTAGGAAGGAACGTCAACATTTCTTTGTGACTATTTTAGTACGTGGAGACTTTCTTTTAATCAAGTGACTATACCTTTCACGGATACAATTCGTAAGTTAAGATCGTCTTGAGAAAAATTCGGAAGTAATAATGAAAATTTTATTTGGTTGTTTGTTGGCGTACCTACAAAAACAATTTTCTGTCAGATGTCTAAAACACAAATGCACTGTCAATGTCAAATTGTTTCCATTGATGTGCTGGTAAGTATATAGCATACACACGAGCGACTCGGAGCGACACGCGTCGACGACAAAGGCAACTGCAATCGTCGACGCGTGTCGACGGCAGCCGTCAACGCGTTTGACGGCAGTCGTCGACGCGTCGGCGGCTGTCGTCGAGAACATGCCGCTCGTGTATTTGAGCACCGTACTCAAATACACGAGCGACACGTTGTCGAGCGATGGTTGCCGTCGTGTTGCTCGTGTGCATACAAAGGGTGCTTTCGTACAACGTTTCGTTTGTTTATTTGTCTCGTTTTCCAAACTGAGGTACAGAAAGAAAATAAAGAAAATACATTTATTTAGCACAGACTAAAAGACACACAATACACCAGATATGTACATACATTAAATAAAAACAAAAAGTAAAGATTAAATAGAAAAAGTATAAAGTCCGATATAAAACAAGTAAAGTGTGCCTCACGGCTGCGGTAAAAAAGGGCCAGTTCAGCAAAAATGCCAGGCAACTAGTGCCTGGCGCTGGTTTTCAACTGGACCTGATGTGTAACCTACAGCAGTCAGCTATCACTACCACACTACCTCCCGTACTATCTTCATATAAATAAGATAATAATTAAAATAATGCTCGTCATGATAGCTCTCTGAAAGCATTGCTGCGATGTCAAGTAGTCCGCGACTACCGGTTGAGAGGGCAGATGTGCGCGCGAAGCATTGTCGCTCTCGACCTCAGGCGCCCTACTTTATACGCTTTAGGCGATTTACACGAATTGATTTTTTTTAAAGGATTTTTTGTTATTTTATACGGATTAGTTTCAGATTATGATGGATTGATGAGTTAATCGATGTAGGTAATCGTGGGTTGACAAGTAAAAGTCATTAAATACAATTTTTGGTCAAAATGACTTTTCTTCATTAAATTCACCCATTCACTCACTTAAAACTCGCTAACTCGCTAACTTAAATCTATAATTATAGATTTGAGTTAGCGAGTTAGTGAGTTTTACCTGCTATTGTTAGAAACAGACTAATGTATTTAATGAAGAAAAGTCATTTTGACCAAAAATTGTATTTAATGATTTTTACTTGTCAACCCACGGTATGTGAATTTTATGTTTTTGTTAACTTATATTTGAATTTTTTGTCAGACAAGTTTTCAGGTTACAGGGGGTTTAACAATAACAGCCTCATATTTTTCGGAATTGCAAGTAGTGCCCATTAACATTGCATAATATTATGCCAAATGGGTAATCAATTTTTAACCTTGATGTATGATTATCGATTTAATCCAGGTTTTATCAACCCAGCCTAAATTCAGATACAATTTAGTTAATGCCTACGTTGCATATAAGGCGTGTTTTGCATATAAAACAGATAAATTCCGACTAATCGCACATTATGGTTAAACAATCGTATGTATTCTAGTCATGCGATTAGTCTGTATAACGACTGTATAAATTATCCGATCGATGGACCTTTGAAACTTTTCCTGAAAATAACCTTGTACTATTTTCGTAATTATTTTTGTTATAATAATTCATTTATCTATTTAATTACAATATTTTTACCTACTTTTAATTATATTTGTGTTCATTTATCCATAGTATATAGTAGTATACATACATTATACTTACACAATTTTTACAATATTTAATACAACTATTTACACTAGGCAGGTACTAGGTACTAAATTAAATGACTAACTCACTAATAGTATATTTGTATAATAAAAAAAATTAACAAAAAAAGTTTTATCTTCGGCTAAAAAAACCAGTAGGTAGGTAGGTACGTACCTACTGTTTTTTATATTTCTATGAGTTCCTAATTCGTTTCAGACTAATATGTTTATGCTTTATAACGGGTGTATAACCTCCTTTTTTGAAGTCGGTAAAAAAGACACTTAACGAAGCCGAGAGCCACTGTACTCCCCACTCCTAATATTTTTTTTGTACTGGACCTTTCCTGGGAACCTTCTGGTTACGGAGAAAAAAAAGTTAAGGTCAAAATTCCAACGTTTACTGACGTTTTTTTTTACGAAAATAAGTTTTTGATATAATAACACAACTCCCTCTATACTCCCACGACCCCTGTATCGTTGCATGCACCAATAAACACAATGTTGTGCGTGTGTTACATTGCGCACTACCACAAACAGCAAATTTTCACATCAAAAATAAAAGTTGTTTCCCAGCAATTAGTTTACCGCAACGTTTAGTGTACGTAGTTTGATGTACAGAATGCGCAGTTGACGGCTATGTGATGGGTCCTTTTACACCCTGTATAGTGTACTTACAACATAATAGTCGACATAATAATTTTATTTTCACTTCTCCACCAGCAAATCAAAGTATCCAGCATGTTTTGCTAATCGTTTTGTGAACATGTGCAGACTAACAGTTCAATGCTTCAAGATAGTTTATTGTCTAGAAGCTTCACGGTCTAAAACCGATACATGTCGTCCATTATTTTCGCACCATTTGAATTATTATGTGCAGTCTGTCACACTAAAATCAATTTAGAGACAACTGCAAATAGATTTGATCTAAATCTTGCATTTGTTTCAGTAATTACTAGTGTGCAACTAGTTTGTGGACGATAGGGCTGCTTCTTTAATGTCTAAAATGTTGCCTCATCGCAAATAGTTTGATTTGAAAATAAACATTATATTTCGTGGCTAATATTTCACTTCATACAAGGTAGGATACCTATACGAATTGAACGAGCATTAAAATAAAAATTTGCTGTTCCATACATTTTAACCGCATAGGTATTGCACTTTTCTATTTAACAACAGATTTTTTTTTGATAACCCACGAAAAATTTCTACCCTAACCCTAGCGTAGATTTAGGAATCATGTCCCTGCCACCATGTATATTTAGTTTTTTTTTATAAAACAACTCTCATCTATCATAATTCTGAAATTGTTAACTTCATCAGTTTACTGACTAAACCAAAGTCCGTCATTATAAAAGTCACATATGTATAAGTATCAGAAAAAAAAATTTGAAATTCAAAATTCACACCACAAAGAGATATTCAACCGTATGAGCATGTTACTTCTTGCTCAGTAGGTAATGTATAGAAGTTTTCGTATAATTATCTACTTTAGTGAAATATATTCTAAGTTGATTTTTGAGTGACCATTTGTAACAAAAAGTTCCTAAAAAGTTTCTGGTTGCAATAGAAATTGAACTCTGTAAAGTATGACAGTAAGTTTGTTGTTCTATAACTTCAAAATTATCTCAAATTCTTAATTAAAATATAAAGTTGTCAACTTCATCAGTTTACTAACAGAACAAAAGCCCATAATTTTCAAAATCACCCAAGTATATATAAAAAAAAAATCCGAAATTCAAAATGCAAACCCCAAAGAGATATTCAGCAATATGGGCAGATTTCAAACATCGGCTGTTTTCTAGGCGAGGCAAGTAGCCGGTCGAGAACCGCTCCGTGTGCAAGTGGCCGCGGCTGACGCAAACCCATTCACTGCTCGATGACACTTAAAAATTCTTTGACAGATACAAGGCTCGGGGCCCCCGCCACTCGCCATCTTTCACATCCTGAAGTACAAAACCTTTTGATGTACTAACTTGATTTTTTATTTTGGAATTTTGGCTTGAGGCTTTTGCAGAGTCGAAAATTTAAGCACACCTCCTTCAATAGGCAATATTTGTATGCGTTTGCTGTCATTGAAGCTCCTGTTTTAATACCGAGCTTTTGTTATTCCTACTTCAGTTATTCAGACATTTTTCGGATTTTTTTTGCACCAGCACTGGAGTAATTCCGGGTGTTGTCATGACCTAATATCGTTATCAGAAACATGGTGTAGGTACCTACGATAACAGAACATTGACCAACCTTCCGTAGATTAAAGACATTTACTTATCGGTTTATCTTTATATAAACTTCTATAATTGTTAATGAGTAACAGCACGATTTGACATTTTGTCCTTACTCCTTGTTTTTGCCCGTCCGAAAAATGTAAATTAATGGTAAGTAAGGCTTATGCGTTGTACCGGACTACTTTCCGACGGGCCCGTATCTTCGTTGACGAAATTATATAGGGACCCCTGAAGCATAGTAATCGTGGGCTGCGGCTGAAAACCAGCGTCAGGTGGTAACCTTGTGTTGTCTTCTGACATTAAGCTGAACCGAGGCCCTTTTGGCATTTTTTAATCCCAAAAGGGCCTCAGCATTGTTTTATGTTATTTATAGTTAAGGTGTTTTTTAGGGTTCCATACTCGAGTATGGAACCCTTAAAAACCCATTAACTCGTACAGAGGAGGCTAGAGGCTAGTAATAGGATTGTCCCTCCTCCCCAGCCTCTAGCCTCCTCTGTCTGTCCTTCATTCATTCGACTGTCAGCGTCTATCTATAAATATCAACGTTTGTCTGTCAGCGGGCTGTATCTCATGAACCATAATTGGTAGACAGTTGACATTTTCACAGACTGTGAATTTCTATTGCCGCTATAACAACAAATAACAAAAAAGTTAATAGTTAAAGGGGGTCATATAAGAAACGCGTCTTTCCCCGTGTGCCGTGTTAACCCTTCGTGTGCGAGTCCAGCTCGCACTTGGTCGGTTTTTTTTGCTGTAGCTAATAAACGCATTTTTATTTCTGGCGGATTTACACTTTTGCCGCCAGTAGGCTATTGAAATTTTGCCGCCCCTACCGACCTCTAAAATAATGTCCCATGCCTTTTGTGTACTGTTCGACACGCTTAATTCCATCGGCTTTTTTTCAAAATACTTAAAATGTCTCGTTCAGCTACGAAAAACTTGCAAAGAAAGATCGGCAATAGTGATTTAAATCTACGGTAGAAGTCTGAATTTGAGCATTCACTTTGTTTATTCTTTCCAAAAAAACATGGTAGGCAAGTATATACTTAAATATTAATCTCTTCAATTTCAGTAAGACATTTAAAAAATATGTTAGCCCCAAAAATCTGCCGTCCTAGGCTCCAGCCTACTCAGCCCGTTGGTAAATGCCACTGACTTTGCCCTTCCCTCTTGTTTTTAATACCTAGTAATCATTAAGGCCAGGAATGTTCGTTGCTCTGTTACTCTGCTCTTGACCTTTGGCCCAATGGCCCTTAATAGTACTTTATTTACGTATTAGGTACGCAAATACATTTATTTCGTAGTAGAAACGTCTACTTAAATCTTCAGCGAGTTTTATAGACGTCATTAGTTGTATTGATTAAAATTGGCGCGATTAATGTTTAATTTTGTTTATTGGGGTGTAAAAATGTTGTTCTAACGATAAAAGCTTCGTTAATTATTATCATTGGAATTAGGGTGTTGTTTCGTAGTCATTCCAGTCATAATTATAGGTATATCCATCTTGATGTAAAATCGTTCTTATTCAACCATTCTAAAACGTAAAAAATCTAGCTCTTTTCCTAGAATTTCAGAGCTTTTTCTTAAAGTCTTTATACGCCAGCGTTTCACATTAAATGCGTCAAATAAAAATTCATCAGCCTCTCTTGACCCGGTCACCGCGGACGGGTCTTTTGCGGCGAGATCGTCATCCTTTCAATTCTCGATGGCCCTCGAGAATGCTTCGTGGCTTCCCAGCAAGTATGCTGGCTAATTCACCCGTTTGTATCAGCTATTTGTGGCATCCTTTCGGCTCATTAACGGTTTACAACATGTTTTGGACGCGTTCAATTTCATATGGTACCATAAGTGCCCCAAATTCATTTATTTTAGGATTTGGTTAGCTTAGGTTAGTCGTTACTGAGAGGTAGGACCGTGATTCTACGGACTTAAGTAATGTTTACATTTCTAACGTTCTTTCACTTTTCTATTTCGATTGCGTAAGGTATTTTTTTTTAGTACTGTAGACGGTTCTGTATAGCACGATTAGAAATAGCCCTATCGTCCACAAACTAATAGCACACTAGTAATTATTGAAACAAATGCAAGCTTTAGATCAAATCTATTTGCAGTTGTCTCTAAGTTGATTTTAGTGTGACAGACTGCACATAATAATTCAAATGGTGCGAAAATAATGGACGACATGTATCGGTTTTAGACCGTGAAGCTTCTAGACAATAAACTATCTTGAAGCATTGAACGGGTAGTCTGCACGTGTTCACAAAACGATTTGCAAAACATGCTGGATACTTGGATTTGCAGGTGAAGTGTGGTGTCACTTGTATCAGTTGTATCTGTGATTCAAAGTGGAAAAAACTGCGTTTAACTACGTAATTCGTTTAATGGATAGTGAATAGATATGTTTTAGGAATAATTCATGATTTAGTTTTTGTGTTGATTTAGACTACTGAAAGTACTTCTATTTTCATGAGGATAACATATTGACAGTTTGTTACCGGTCTTTTTTGTGATCTGAATTTATTTATTCCTCTTTGGTTGTCAATCACGATATTAATATTTTTAGTTTACTGTTTTATCGACTTCGTCTGCGTGAAATTTCTTGTTTTGATATAACATACTGTAACTTTATGTATGAGGTACCTAAAGGATTTTTAGAATCAGATTAGTAGTTCGGAAGATTACCCCCTACATACAACTTTTACCTCTTTACTTTACTCACAAATTTTACCTCTTTATAATATTAGTAGGTAAGTATAAATAGATACTTAGTGGAAGATATTATTTTGTAAGTGTACTTTGCAGGTAGGTATATATTGTAGATTTTTTCTGTCTTAGCGATTTCGCTAACTTTTTGAAGTATTTAAAACTAATTTTAATTTGCCTAATAGCACAAACAGGAATAAATATTTTGCCCTTTAAATAATATAGTGGGGATGCTTATAGTAAAATTAAAACCTGTGGGGTAGTTGCGTAATAAACTAACAGTAGCAATAGCTTTCATTTTGACAGTACAACAACATTCATTGCGTTATTTATGTGAGCAGAGAAATTTTTCGAACATAATTAAGTATGAAGCAATGGATTAGCAATATGCTTCAACATCATTTAGATTGTGAGTGTTTGTGTGTTACGCAATTAGTGCACTGCTAAGTTTAGTTATAGGCACAGACGCCAGCTCATAAAGCTACTCGAAACTGTCAAATTTTCCTAATCAACTTTGAACCTTATGTTTTAGCGTTAAAGTTGAAAATCTATTAAAGAAATTTGACAGGTTGTAGTAGCTTGATGTGCTGGCGTCTGAACCTCAGTATTTCAATAATTTCATCGGTAGTAAATAAAAATGTTGTTTCATTCGTATGAAATATAGGTATAGCTACCTAACGTACAACTGGCAACCCTTGTAAAACTGTCGTAAAGTTTTGTAGTCTCCAGTTTATCTTGAGAACTTTTGAGTCGTCGAATTACACGCGGATGACTATGTAGAACTTCTCGATTTCTTAACGCATCGTAAAATAAATGTCATTACTGAATGTGTAAATTAATGTATCTTATCTTTAACCTCTGTATAATTAATCATAAAGGAATATTATTTAACATTAAAACATATACAATTATAAACCTATTAGGTATGAAAAACAAATTATTACTAGAAATAATACCTAATTGGTAATTATGTTTATTATGGGTAGGTATTAAGATTACCACTTAGAACTATTTTGGAACTGAGCTAGGTAAATGAGGACGAGTTAAGTTAAATAAATTATTTTATTAACATCCGTGAGTTTTGTACAACAACAGTTTAGATACCATTATTAATTACAATGGGGTACAAAAAAAAAAACCATTTTGCTTTGTACTTAAACGCAGTTTTTTGCCAATTTGTCTTATAATTACAAATTGACGCCACATTAGGGCCTATGCACACCACGTTTTTTAAACGCGCCGTTGACGCGCGTTTTAGCAACGTGTGTCGACAGCGCGCTTTTATCCTATAGAGAAGGTGCAGAGGTCTACAGGCTGCGTCTGTATCGCTACTAACGCGCGTCAACGGCGCGTTTAAAAAACGTGGTGTGCACAGGCCCTTATTGTCAATAGTCTCAATCACATCACACTAATATTATACTTAAAGGCGAAAGTTTGTGAGTGTGTGTGCGTGTGTGTTTATATGTTTGTTTCATCTTCACTCTCAAACGGCTGGACCAATTTTGATAAAATTTTCTATGAAGGACAGCCTGGATTAACATATAAGTTACTTTTTATCCCGATATTACCACGCGCTGCGGGGCGCAGCTAGTTCTTAATAAAAATTCAGACGCAATTGGTAGACAGTTTGCTTCCATCACAATATTGTCATTACAACAACAACATAATCAGCCTATAATGTTCCCACTGCTGGGACACAGGCCTCCTCTCAGTGAGAGGGAGTGTCATTAAATTCACATGAATTATTCCTAAAAGATATCTATTCACTATCCAGTAAACAAATTACTTAGGTACGTAGTTAAACGCAGTTTTTTGCCACTTTGTCTCACAGATACAAGTGACACCACATTATTCTCAATAGTCCCAATTACCAATAATAATTTTGACGCAATTGCTAAACAGTTTGCTCGCATCACAATATTATTGTCATTAATTCACATGAATAAATGCAAAATGGGAGCTACGATGGCACAGACATACACACAGATACACAGACACAGATACACACGTCAAACTTATAACACTTCTCTGTTTTTGTCGGAGCTTAAAAAAAAAAACTATTCACTAATCCAAAAAAAATTAAAACCACAAAGTAAATACTCACCATAAACCAAAAAGCAGAACCAGGAAAAATATTTATTTCCCAATCCTGACATCCGGATTCGGATTATTAAAATAAAAAAAAAAAACCGACTTCCAAAAAACACTACAAAGTGAAAAATAACTTTAATTTCGGAAGTCGGTGTCTTTGGATCTGTATTTTAGTTTTTTGCCACCGACTTCCGAAATTAAAGTTATTTTTCACTTTGTAGTGTTTTTTGGAAGTCGGTTTTTTTTTTTCTTAAAAAGTTTTTATTTCACGCTTTTTAGTGGGTCTGCTTATAATTTATCTAAGTTACAATAGCCTAGTGATCATCGCCTTTTACAAAAAAATATTGCTTTTCCCGATGCAGGGAAGTTAATTGTTGAGGAGTTCTCCAGGTCCACCATCAGCTCCATATCACCATTCACATTGTGACGAGCATGAATTGCTTAGCAACCATATTAAAGTAATCGAATCGCAAACCGTGAAATACTTAGATATTATTGAGTAGTTCCGGTGGCCATCTGTGGTCTTCATCATCAGCTCCACTTCACCAAATGGTGCTTTCCGAGAGCAAGTGCACGAGTTACTATAAAAAATACCCAAATCGCTATAGGTGTGCCTATAATATTTGAAGAGTTCCTTCGATTTCTCCAGGATCTCATCATCAAATCCTGACCTGATGTTTTTAGACTAGAAGCTGATAATCCTGGCTGCAGCATCAGGCCAGACTTATGTCAACATTGCATTGAACTTAAAATTTAGTCCTGTTTAAAATGAGCCCAAACACGACTACGGTGCTGTTATTTCAAGGTTTGTACTTTTTCTGATGCTCCTGCCTTCAGCATCAGGTCTCTATGTACTTCGGTGTTCCTCATTAACAGTACGTTTATCCACACATCGAGCCCTTTTCAATGAGCCTAAACACGATATATCTGCTGTTAGTTGTCGAGGAGTTAGGTACTCTGCAGACTATCCTGACTGCAGCATCAGGTCATGACTTGATGATCATGAGACCAAATGTGACAAATGCCCTATCAAACATCAAAACAATTTACTAAAACAGTCCTTGCCTGTTTGAGTAACTTCTTACTGTTAAGGAGTTGTACCTTCCATCATCAGCCCAGCTACCTGAGATAGTGACAACCATACGCAAATAAACAAGATACTTCATAAAATATGCGAAAAACAATAAGTGAGCCTATAAAATTTGAGGGTTGCCCTCGATTTCTCTAAGATCCTATCATCAGATCCTAACTTGGTGACAATGGGACCACCTCAGAACTATCTACTTTCGAACAAAAAAAGAATTTTGAAAATCCATCGACAATTGGCGGAGTATTCGATGAACAAACATACAAAATAAAAATAATAATGATGATAATAATAAAAAAAAACATACAAACAGCCGAACATAGTACCTCCTCCTTTTTGTGAAGTCGGTAAAAATAACGAGACCATTAAAACACAGTGCAGCCCTACAATTCGTAGATTGCAAGTACGAAACTTTTCGATGCATTCATTAGTGGTACCAAAGTTTCTTAATTCCGAGCTAGGATTACCCCGCGGTGCTATAATATTCCTCATTATTGCACACAACATGCTTCCACTCACATTACAGCAACCGAAGATGTTTAAAATAAACTTTATGGCTTAATGTTTTGAACCTTTGTTGCATCACAATTTGTGTGGAATAAGGATGTGTAGTGTTTTTGGTTTGAGATTGGAGTTAGATCTTTAGTATGAAATTGTGGTATGTAGTACCTACCTATGGCAGAAAATACAACTAGGTACATAATGTGATGCTGAGTTTATGGTTGAGTGTATGGTTAGTTGCTGAGTGTATGGTGACTCCTAGGAGGCCTATGTCCAGCAGTGGACGTCTTTCGGATGAAATGATGATGATGATTACTATTTACTAGCTTCCTCCTGCAACTTCGCGCGTGGTATGTCGATAAAAAGTATCCTATGTCCTTCCCCAGGGTTCAAATTACATTTTCATCAAAATTGGTCCAGCCGTTTCGGAGATTAGCCGGAATAAACAGACAGATAGACAAACATTAAAAAAGCTGTTATTTTTACATCACAAACAGACACTTCAAAATTTTTTTGTTTGTATGTAAGTATGTAATCATATAATCTATATATATAAAAATGAAACCCGTTTTCCGTTGTCACGACATAACATGAAAACGGCTGGACCGATTTCGCTAATTCTTTTTTTGTTGTGATCGGTATTGCCGGGACAAGGTTTGTATGAAAGAAAATTTTGGAAATTCGAAAAAAAAAATTGCACCCGTGCGAAGCTGGGGCGGGCCGCTAGTATGTAATATATTTGTATAGATTTGATTTCCTTGTGCTTTGTTCCTTCCAATGCAGTGACGATTCTGTTGTGAGATGCTGATTATGCAGTAATTATTATTTCCCCTATTATTGAACCCTACAATGCCACAAGAAAATAAATATATCTTACTGTCTCTTAATTAGATTAAAGAAGACTCCTTGATTAAAAGCTTAGTCTAGACCGGGCTCTAAATTGCGCCCTCATTTGAAATTAAATAAGTTAAACATTTAATTCAGAATGCTAAAATCAATTTAATGTTTTGTTTTCTATTACTCCAAACTTAATTTTACGCAGTTTAAATTAGTCGCGCCAACAAAACACGATGCGAAACTTTTAATTTGTAAATGTTAATTTTGTTCCATATTAATTTTTACTCAACTATACAGGGTTGCTTAATATTTTCATAAAACGACAAATTTAATAAAGTGGCCGTCAACGTTGAATAATTCAGAGTTGGCGGGAACGTTATACATTATTTATGATGATGACATGTCGTAGGTAACATAAGTCTGTCTTGGCCTGCGGTTTTGCATCTCAGGCACGTCTCGGCAATATTGAGAGGAGACTCGCAGGTACTCCACTTCACACGGGAACCGATCCACTAGCAGCTCAACAAACGCATTAAAGATTGAGTGACAGACGGGTCAATCACCCCGCGATCAGTTTTGGCGCGTAATATACAATGTGGCGAAAACACTGGCGATACAAATGCATAAGAGTATTTTGGAACTATCAAGTAAATCCTAACATAGAAATTAAAAAAGTGATTTTTCAAATAAACTAAATAGTAGTGTTGGACGACTATGGGTTTTGCCAATTTTTGACTAGCTATACAGGGTGAAATTGAAAACATGCGATAAATCGAAATGGGAGATTGTACTCATCATTATGAACAACTTTTAATACGGGACCAAACCTGAAATCGCGAAAACAAAATCAGCTGTTCCCAACATTTATGTTCGCATAAGTCGTCAAAATGTAGGGAACAGCAGATTTTTTTTTCGCGATTGTAGCTTTGGTCCCTTGGCAAAAGTTGTTCATAATGATGAAAACAATCTCCAAGTTTCAGGGGATTAGACCGAAATGAATCCCAATTACGGTATTAAATTTAATTCCATAGTCTTCCGTGGACTTTTTAGTTAAAATATTGTTGCATCTCTCATCATTGTTATTATTAACTTCACGTGTTAGCCCAGGTACGCACGGGCGCGTTTTCCACGCAGTGATTATTTTTCGCGCATTGGATTTTCAACGCTCTACTTAGCGACGAGAGTTGTAAATTCAACAGTGTGTTTTTTCGACGCGCTGGGATGCGTTCTGTTGGATTCTCAATCCTCGGCTCAACACCGAGAGCTCCAAATCCAGTAGGCGATAAAATCCCGGCGCAATATTTTTAACGCGGGCTTATACTTGGTCGAACACCCGCTTTGTGTTTATTTGACACTGCATTTAAGGTGCATTCATACGAAAATAATCGTTGTAAAATATTGTTTGTTTATGTAAACAAACACATTTTATTAGATAGAATATGATAATGCAAAGCTTCTAAGATGCGTTTTATTTATTGGAACAATATTTTATACTTAAAACCTCTTGTCCAAGTACCAACAAGATGTGGTCACTTTAAGCACTTTCTTCATTAGCAACATAGTAAGCTTAATAAATATATTCGTACGAGTATAATACTAACAATAAAGCTGAAAAGTTTGCTTGTTTGAATGCGCTAATCTCTGGAACTAACAGTCGGATTTGAAACATTTTTTTGCATTTGGTAGCCCATTTTTTGAAGAAGGCTATTTAACATCACGCTAGGACTCTTAGGAGCCGAGTAAAAAGGAAGAAAGAACGCTAAGCGAAAAAAAACGCGGACGGGCGATGCGATGCGGCGCGATGGGTCGGGGGAACAAGAAATTTCACGCGGACGAAGTCGCGAGCAGAAGCTAGTGATTAATATACTAAAGTGTCACACGTTTTTTTAATTATTCGGGGTGCATTAAAAGATCTTTGCTTACTTAACCACGTTCATCGCACGCTAGGTAGCCAGCCTAACTCTCAATTTGCTTTTGTTGAGTGAGTTATATTTAGTCCGTAGAATGAGTTAATCTTTATATAGCTCCTGCTAGTAAAGAGAGAGAGAGAAGAAAAAAACTGTTATCAATGCCTTATCCTTTATTAGCTTCTGACCTTGGTTTCCCCCGCGTGGAGGTCGGAATTTATCCCACAGGAACGTACTACAAAGTTAAAAGTTATCCTATGTCCTAACCTATGGTATTGTTCTACCTGTGTGCCAAATTCATCGAAATCCATTCAGCCGTAAAAAGGTTACAGACAGACAGAGTTAATTTCCCATTTATAATACATCCCCCTTACTAATGAACGTATTATATATCAGATGAATAATTACACACCGATTTCTCTCTTTCAGTCGTCAATAATTTGACTTTCGAAAGAAGAAGACAAAGCGTTGTATAACTATACAGACGCTGTACAACGTTTATTATTAAGGGGGTTAGTATGGATAGAAAGATCCTGATGTTAGAAAGAGAGATACAGGGAAACAATAATGACGAAGCTTGAAGTCCTAAAAAAAACGAAGTTGTTATCAATGAAAACTTATTCTTTAAAATATCATATGACGACGACAGGACAAATTGCATAAATAGCTAAAGGATAAACGAAATTATACTTGGGCCTCGTCCTCGAGATTAGTATATAACAAGTAGTAGCACATATAATGTCGCCTCCATGCACTTTAGTTTATCCAGGTAAAAACTCCTTTAAAATTTTCTTTATGGTCGATGCCTTAATTTCGCTGTCAGTTCAACGACAATACTTCATTCACATTTTAGTGCTTCGCCATTTTGCATTACAAATTTCTACATAACGCAAAAAATTGTATATCATGCCGAAGAGAAAGCGTTCAGACAGGGAATATGAACGCATAAAAAAGAAACTTAAAAAATTTGAAAGAAAACTGGAACGGAAACATCGGAGGTCTTCTTCGAGTTCCGTTGCCTCTACAGGCTCGCAAGAGGACAACCAAGGTACTTTACATGAGACTCACGTCACAACGTCTTGAGGTGTGACTTGTCTTAGAACTCGGGTTCACGGTACAGCGCCTAGAGATGTACCTTACCCGAGGCAAACGCATTCTGATAACTCTATCCTAATGCAAAAGTACCTTACCAACTGTAAGTATTCCCTTGAGTATAATAATGTAAGACTCACGTCGCAACGATCTGAGGTGTGACTTGTCTTGGAAACACGGATTCACGGTACAACGTCTTGAGGTGTACCTTATCCGTTGTCAACGCACTGGATATCATTGCCATGATTACTTTACCATTTGTAAGTATCCAATTACATGTAATACTAGACTCACATCATACTGACTCGAGGTGTGATTTGTCTTGAAAATAATCTCGGGTTCACGGTACAACGCTTAGAGATGCACCTTACCCGTAGCTATAACTTGGCTCTTATGCATGTTTACTGGGCCCTTTCCCTTGTGCATAGTGCCCATTGCTCCTTACGGAGCTAACACTATTTTCTAGTAACTTTCAAGTTCAAGCAGGCGCCTGTTGCATTCTAGTACACGCTTTCCTACCTAATAGTCTAAACAATCAATTTCAGACGTATTTCTAGAATCCGGAATTGAAAAAGATCTGCTATATGATCTTAGAACAGACATTGAGGCTCCACCTGGTACCCAATTGCTGGAGATTGAGGATGAGCTTACAACGGTACCGGAAGCGCCGCAGCAGCAGCCAACAATTACTCTAACGTCCGCTTTATTGTCTGAGCCTACAGCCGTGACTACAGCTGAAACACAAGAAGCAATAGTTGCTGACTTAGATGAAGTGGCTCTAGAGATACTGGGCGTAGATCCCTCAGTCCCCATATCGCACGTGAAAAACGTACAAAAAGATTCGGTTTGATTATCTAGCGTCATCAGGGTTAGATAAGAGTTTACGTAAAGAACTGCTTGAGAAATACTTACCTCCCGGTAACTGCTACTCCATTAATGCCCCTATCCTTAACCCGGAAATTAAGGCCGCGTTGACGGAAGTTGTTATTAAAAGGGATAAGGCTTTTTTTGATAAGCAAAAGCAAACAGCATCAGCGATTTCCTCCCTTAGTCAAGCGATAACACTAATGCTGCAAAAAGATGATAAGGATCCAGTCCTACTCAAAACCCTTATGGACACAGGCAGGCTTTTGTGCGACTCACAATATTCGGAATCAATTACAAGGCGTAATTTTATTTTGCCTGTACTGAAGAAAGAGTTGAGGACTCAACTACAGCAAACGAAAATTGATAAATTTTTATTCAGCGAGAAGTTATCTGATGCATTGAAGACTGCCAAAGCAATCCACCAATCTGGAGCAGAACTAAAATTGCCTTCTAATTTTAAACCCTTGTTTAGAAAACCGAAACCTGGTCCTATAAAAAACTGGAAAGGTCCTCCCCTGAACCGCAGGCCAGCTCCTCCACGAGCACAGCCGTCAGGGACATCGAGGACCACACAGCCTGCGCAGACGAAGCCACAGCGTTGGCAATCGTCGAAAGGGTCGCAGCAGACGCCCTTCAACAACCGCCGCTAGATCCGGTACGGTATGCTGGTAAAATATCAAAATTTTATAAACAATGGTCACGGATTACCTCTGAAAAGACCATTCTTTCCTGGGTAGCTGGGTATGAGATTCCATTTGCATGCCCACCGACTCAAAATTATACTATGTCTAATTCTCAAAAATATTCTGGAAAAGAAATTGAACAATTCGAACTGGCTATTAACAATCTGTTAACAATAGGCGCTATTTCTCAATGCGAACCTTGCGAAGGGCAATTCTTATCAAGTATATTTTTAATTCCTAAACCAAACGGTAAAACTAGGTTTATTCTAAACTTAAAAAACCTTAATAAATTCATCGAAACACAACATTTCAAGCTTGAAGACTTGCGTACAACTATTAAGTTCATTTCTAAAGGTTGTTTTATGAGTACTATAGATTTAAAGGACGCGTATTTTTTGATTAGCATTCATGAAAATTCAAGAAAGTTTTTACGGTTCACTTGTATGAATATTCTGTATGAGTTTAATGTTTTACCATTTGGACTTAATACCGCGCCATATGTTTATACAAAAATTATGAAACCGGTAGTAAGATTACTACGATCATGTGGTTTCATGTCCACAATTTATTTAGATGACTTCTGTTTAATAGGACGCGAACGTAGGGAATGTATTCAGAACATTAATACATCAGTTAAACTTTTATCAGCTTTAGGGTTTACTATTAATACAGAAAAGAGTAACTTGATACCGAGTAATACATGCAAATATCTTGGCTATATAATAGATTCCATTAATCTACATATCAGTTTACCTCCTGAAAAAAGAATTAAGATTAAAAATGAATTAAATAAATTCAGGGTAATTACCCGTTGTAAAATCCGCGAATTTGCCCGTCTCATAGGTTTGTTAGCGTCTGCCTGCCCAGCTATTGAATATGGCTGGGTTTATACTAAACAATTCGAACGATGTAAATTTCTTAATCTAAAAATCCGATAGTGACTATGAAAAATATATGTACTTACCAGATTCGTTACATTCGGATTTTGACTGGTGGATAAAGGCTATTGACCACTCAGTGAATAGGATAAAGTTTGATAAATATTGTGTTGAGATATTCTCTGATGCCTCAACTACTGGGTGGGGTGCGGCCTGTGCGGACCAAACGGCGAGCGGGATTTGGAGTAAAGATGAGAAACTCAATCACATAAATTATCTGGAAATCCTTGCTGTTTTTATTGGACTCAAGATTTTTGCAAAAGACTTGTCACATAGTCAGATTCTGTTGCGCACCGATAATACTACAGCAATACCTTATATAAACCGCATGGGTGGGGTACAATTCCCTCACCTTACATACATTACCAAACAAATATGGCAATGGTGTGAGATTCGAAATTTATTTATATTCGCTTCTTACATTCGCTCAGCTGACAACGATGTGGCAGACGCTGAGTCAAGAAAAAATCATCCTGACATAGAGTGGGAACTTTCAGATCTCGCGTTCCAAAAGGTTGCAAATACTTTAGGTACTCCTATTATAGACATATTCGCAAGTAGGATTAATAAAAAATGTTCTAAGTACATTTCTTGGCATCAGGATCCAGACGCTTACGCCATAAATGCTTTTTCAGTGAATTGGTCAAAATTCTTTTTTTACGGTTTTCCGCCTTTTTCAATTATTTTTAAAACCATAAGGAAAATCATCACGGACAAGGCTAGAGGTATACTTATAGTACCCTTGTGGCCTACACAACCGTGGTACCCGCTCTTTTATAAACTCTTAGAGAGTAAACCTCTTATTCTTTATCAAAGTAAAGATCTAATTCTCTCTCACTCCAGCAGCCGACATATACATTGGCAGACTACCCTGGTGGCCGGCATATTATCCGGACATCTCTATTGAAGAAGGGCATGTCACCTTCCGCCATAGATGTCATGCTAGCGTCACTTTCTGCAAACTCTTTCAAGCAATATGATTCCTGTTTGAAGAAATGGTTCCTATTCTGCCAAGGAAAAAATTTTGATATGTTTAATGTATCGGTACCAAATATTATTGAATTTTTAAATATGGACTACCAGTCGGGAGCCCAGTATGGTACTTTAAATACGTACCGTTCCTCTCTGGCTCTCATTTTCGGACGTCAGATTGGTGAAGATGATCTCATTAAACGATTTCTTAAGGGAGTTTTTCGCTTACGACCCTCGTTACCTAAGTATGATTCCACTTGGGACACTTCTATAGTATTAAATACTCTAGCCACTTGGTTTCCAAATGAGAACTTATCTTTAGAAAAAATAACAAAAAAATTAATAACATTGCTTGCTTTGGTAACCGCGCACAGAGTACAAACATTTTCTAAAATCATGATTCAGAATATTGTCATCCTTCCTAATGAGATTTCTATTAAAATCCCTGACTGTATTAAAACATCTCGACCTGGATCCCTACAACCTAGGCTCGTTCTCCCTTTTTTTGAACACAAACCAGAGATATGTCCTGCGAAGGTACTTTGTTCATATCTCGGTTTAACAAAAGATCTACGCAAACATGACTTTTCGTTAGTCTAAGAAAACCCCATACTGCGGTGTCTTCCCAAACTTTAAGCAGGTGGATTAAAACCACATTAGCTTTGAGTGGTATTAACGTTTCTATATTTTCCGCGCACAGTACTAGACATGCTAGTACATCAAAAGCGTGTAGCTTGGGGGTTAACTTAGATACTATCAGAAAGACCGCCGGATGGTCTGACAATTCCAATTGTTTTGCTAGATTTTATAATAGAGTAATTTCTGTTGATCCCAATAAACATGTATTTGCTTCTAGCATTATTAACTCATAATTAAGTTCCTTTATTTACTTATTTTTTCGTTCAATAATAATGAACTCTTACTTAAGTTCTTTTTGTTTTTATCTTTTTTTTTTAAGTTCGTTTCTTTTTTGTTTTTTCTTTTAATAATGAAAGATTAAAGAATAAGTTTAAGTTGAATTATTCTTTAATTTGATATTTTACATTAATCTCTCAAGATCTACTTGTTATATACTAATCTCGAGGACGAGGCCCAAGTATAATTAGTGATTAAACGAACTTACCTGTACGTGAAGTTCTATCACAATTATAGTTGGGCCTCGTCCGAAGAGATTAGCTACCCCCCCTCCCCTTTACTTTTAGATCCCTTTTAGTAAAATATCTGTTGAGTTTAATTTCAGCTCTAAACATAATGAAGTATTGTCGTTGAACTGACAGCGAAATTAAGGCATCGACCATAAAGAAAATTTTAAAGGAGTTTTTACCTGGATAAACTAAAGTGCATGGAGGCGACATTATATGTGCTACTACTTGTTATATACTAATCTCTTCGGACGAGGCCCAACTATAATTGTGATAGAACTTCACGTACAGGTAAGTTCGTTTAATCACTAATTAAACAGTCCTTTATCTCCAAAACAGACTATCACTCACAAACGGAACAAACAACCAAAGAAACCAAGTCCTAGGCTTGTGAATGCAGTCCCAAGACTTAAGTCGCAAGACAAGACAAGGAACGTAACGACCTGGAACCTGGAGCTAAAGTTCTCGGGGACAAGTGTCTTGTTAGACTCGTTTCTACTAACTTGGAGAAACAGATAGATAGTTAACGTGACGTTGTATGAGGATTAGAAGGCTCAGCTGACTTGTATTGGGACTTATATTTTGTTGGGAGTTGCTGGCTTGCAATTTTGTAGTTCTTAACACAAATGGAAGGATATTTTTAAGTAATTTTTTTGTAGTTACTGCTTTGTTGAATCAGAGAATTTTGTATTAGATTGTTAATATAGAGGGTCTTATTAAATTAGTTAGTGAAACTGTGGAGTTCCGCTACATATTTAATTAAAAAATGATTTGATGATATTTTACTTTTGACTCAGCGACCGCAGGTAGTGTAGTTATTTGGAATATCATACATAACATAATCAGCCTATACTTCCCACTGCTGTGACACATGCCTCCTCTTTGTGAGAGGGAATGGGCCGTAATCCACCACGCGGGCCGGGTGCGGGTTGGTAGATGTCACGTCTTCGAATTTTTGGTTCTAGGACATGCCGGTTTCCTCACGATGTTTTCCTTCACCGTTTTTGAGAGCAATGGTTATGAAATAAATTACACAAAGTAAAGCGGCTGTCTGGGTCCGAACCCACGACCTACAGTAAAACAACTCGTAAGAATATCAGTTTAAGATAATGTTTTTTATGTAAACTTAACAGACCGATATCTATATATATAAATAAAAACAAAAGGCCTGACTGACTGACTGACTGACTCATCAACGCCCAGCCCAAACCCATGGACCTAGAAAGCTGAAATTTTACACAATGGTTCCCTTTATAATGTAGACAAGGAATAAGGAAGGATTTTTCGAAATTCAACCCCTAAGGGAGTTAAATAGGGGATGAAAGTTTGTATGAAAGTCCGTCAGTTTTAAAGTTAGGATTTTCAAATTTTGTGTTTAGACTGACGATTGAAAATTAATTTATACGTGTCTCAGCGTTTTTGATGATTTCATCCCCAAAGGGTTAAAAAGAGGGATGAAGTTTTGTATGAAAGTCCGCCAGTTTAAAAGTTAGGATCTTCAAATTTTCTATTTAGGCTAACGATTGAAAATTAATTTATACGTGTCTCAGCGTTTTTGATAATTTTACCCCTAAAGGGGGATGAACGACCTAACTGAGATATCGACGCACAGCCTAAACCGCTGGTCCTAGGGACATGAATTTTGGAGGGTGTGTTCTTTGTAAAGAGTAAGTATCCAGTAAGAAGGGGTTTTTGGAAATTCAGCCTTTAAGAGGGTGAAAAGGGGGCATTTTGTTTGTATGAAAAATCTTATTCCTTGAGTTAATAACCTTGAAACTTGGCACGAATACTTACCTAAGTAAATTATGAAGTTTGGCATTTTTCGTTTTTCTAATCTACCCCCTAAAGAGGTATTGGGGGTGTCAAAATTTGTATGGAAGAATTTTAACGCGCTGTCCTATTAACTCAAAACTCAGTATTTATACTAAGGACTAAAAATAACGAATAACGTGTATCAGGGTTTTTCGAAAATCTACCCCTAACTGTGTGAAAAGGGGTAATTAATTTTACAGGGGAGGATTTCACTGCGTGGCTTGATTAGTTCGAAAATTGGCATATATAATCTTTGAGTCAAGTTATGAACACATCTTAAACGATTTTTCATAATTCTACCCATGTAGGGGTGAAAAGCGGGATAACAGTTTATATGAAAAATCTTAATCATTTGGTTAATAAACTTGAAACTTGGCACGAATATTTATCTGAGTAAATTATGAAGGTTGCCATTTTTTTTTTTTCACAAACTACCCCCTAAAGGAGGATTGAGGCGGGGTGTGTCAAAATTTGTATGGAAGAATTTTAACGCATGGTCCGATTACCTCGAAACTCGGTATTAATTTATTATACTTAAGACCAAAACTAAAGAATAACGTCTATCAGGGTTTTCCGAAAATCTACCCCTAACGGGGTGAAAAGGGGTAGTTAATTATACAGGTGAGGATTTTAATGCGTGGCTTGATTAATTCAACAATTCGTATAAATAATCTTTGAGTCAAGTAATGCATACATCTCAAACAATTCTTTGAAATTCCACCCCTATGGGGGTGAAAAGCGGGAGTACAGTGTATATAAAAAATCTAACTCATTTGGTTAATAAACATGAAACTTGCCACGAATACTTAAGTAAATTATGAAGTTTGGCATTTTTTGTTTTTCTAAACTACCCCCTAGAGGGGGATTGGGGGCGTCAAAATTTGTATGGAAGAATTTTAACGCACAGTCCGATTACCTCGAAACTCGGTATTTATACTTAAGACCAAAAATAAAGAATAACGTTTATCAGGGTTTTCCGAAAATCTACCCCTAACGGGGTGAAAAGGGGTAGTTAATTATACAGGCGAGGATTTTAATGCGTGGCTTGATTAACTCAACAATTCGTATAAATAATCTTTGAGTCAAGTTTTGAACACATCCCAAACAATTATTTGAAATTCCACCCCTGTGGGGTTGAAAAGCGGGAGTACAGTGTATATGAAAAATCTTACTCATTTGATTAATAAACATGAATCTTGGCACGAATACTTAAGTAAATTATGAAGTTTGGCATTTTTTGGTTTTCTAAACTACCCCCTAGAGGGGGATTGGGGGCGTCAAAATTTGTATGGAAGAATTTTAACGCGAAGTCTCAGAAAGTTCAGAAAGAATAACGTGTATCAGGGTTTTTCGAAAATCTACCCTTAACGGGGTGAAAAGGGGTAGTTAATTTTACAGGGTAGGATTTTACTGTGTGGTTTGATTAACTCGAAAATTGCCAATGTAGATCACACGGCTGCCAAGCTAAAATGGAACTGGGCTGGTCACATCTGTCGCATGCCGGAGGAGCTATGGGCTAAAATAACCACACAATGGGTCCCAAACAGCAGCAAACGGCAACGCGGCAGGCCCAGAATGAGATGGCGGGACGAACTCGACTCTTTCGACAAAGATTGGCGTGTAACAGCACTGGATAGGGATAAGTGGAAGAAGGGAAGGGAGGCCTTTGCCCTGCAGTGGGACAGAAATGGCTGATAATAATAATAAAATCTTTGAGTCAAGTAATGAATTCCACCCCTGTGGGGGTGAAAAGCGGGGATACATTTTATGTGAAAAATCTTATTTATTTGGTTAATAAACATGAAACTTGGCAATATTTGGGTCAGTAAATAATAACGATTGTCAGTTTTAGTTAAAAAAAAACCCCTTACAGAGGATTTTGGGCGTGACAAAGTTGATAGGTTAGAAAAATATGTAACTCGCTATCGGATTAACTCGAAACTAGGTACTACCAAAACAAAAAATAAAACAAGTACTTATCTGTTTTAGGGTTTTTCAAAAATCGACTCCTACCAAGGTGGTAAAGGGCAAGTAAAGTTTAAGGGGTGGATATTACTGCTTGCTTCAATTAACTCGAAAATGGGTATGGGCCTTTGAGTCAAGTTATGATCACGAACGATTTTTCAAAATTCCACCCCTGTGGGGGTGGAAAGTGGGGCTACAGTTTATTTGAAAAATCTGATTCCTTTGATCTATAAAAATTGGCCCGAATACTTATTTATCTAAATAAATGATAAAGATCATACCTACATACATTTTCGAAATTTTTAGAGGTAAGTACGAATTTCACGCGGACGAAGTCGCGGGCAGAAGCTAGTATATATATATATCGATATCTGTAGCGATATCTTAAGAAAAACAAGAAAAAAACGATTTTCTGAAATTTCATTCCACACATGGAAAAAAACTGCTTGTGAAGGACCACCCATATCTTTTCAGTAATTATTTTGATTATGTAAAAACTGAAAAGATTGATGAATTGTAACTGTGAAAGAAGCCTGTAAAGTTAATGGTATTATTGCATTTTTTAATGAATAAATACTTTTTCATTCGATATGAAACTCATAAAGTACCCATAGGTGAAAACATACCTTTTCAAACGGTGAACAGATAGCATATCCCATTCATTCCTATGACTGTATCTCAAACCACTAATGGTTTGTTTTCGTGCACTTAATTACTTACAATCTGTGAATTTAGAGGATTTTGAGGTAAATGACATAATTGATGTTTCATTATCTTTGCTCGTGATAAGGGTATCATTATTACAGGTTTAGGTGCATGCGGGCGAGTTACCGATTCATGACTGCAAGTAGTGACGTTTGTAGTTGTGTTGTAACCCCTTACTAATAAACGTCGTATAGCGTCTGTATAGTTACACAATGCTTTGTCTTCTTCTTTCGAAAGTCAAATTACGGACGACTGAAAGAGAGATATCGGTGTGTAACTATTCATCTAATATACTACGTTTTTTAGTAAGGGGGAAAATCTTTAACTGTGGTGTAACTAGGTTGTGGAGGTCATATAGGCAGTAGCTCGATATAAAATACTGGTATTCAGCTGCATTCCGGTTAGACTGAAAGCCAACTTCAAGATAGTTGGGAAAAGGGCAGGCAGATGATGAACTGAAATTGTTTTTAGGGATCTGTACCCAAAGAGTGCAAGCGGACCTTATTATTAATCCTCCACCTCAGTCCGTCCGTGTATCCGTCTGGCAGCGAGCTATATCTCATGAACCATAAGAGGTACACAGTTAACATTTTCACAGAGTGTGTTTTTCTATTGCCGCTTTAGTAACAAATAATAAATATAAAATCACTAACAGCGCCCCGTGGTTTCTCCCACATAAGCCTCGATCTCGTGGGAATATCGGAATAAAAAGTATTCTATGTGTTAAACCTGGTAATAAACTATCTGTGTGCCAAATTTCATCTAAATCCGTTCAGTCATTTTTGCGTGAAGAAGTAACAAACATACAAACACACTCACAAACTTTCGAATTTATAATATTAGTGTGATTGTACGGTGGTTCGGAACCCCTTGTGTGCGAGTCCACCTCGCATTTTGCCAAAATTTTTCATATATCTAACGAACACATAATCTTCAGGAATCCTTCAGGTGAAGATGTAAAGTTTTGTTCAGAAGTGAACACTTTTGCTGAGATAATATCATTCACCCAATATTAGTTGAACCAACCAAATTCTAAAACCACAAACAAACATTTATAAATCAAAACAATACTACAACATTTTAATCTCCATCTACATCCAACAAATACAATCTATCAGTCCAATTTACAAAGACAAATCTGCACACATAAAACTCAATTCACACATAAGTATTCTACGAAGACTAACAGTATTATTGTTCTAAAACATTTTATTAGCAATTTCATATTAGCACGAGCTGTTCATTACACGCTGCGCCTGATCATAACAAGCTACAATGCGCCTGATTCGAAACACATGCGATGTGCAAACAGTGACGTACAGAACACACGATATGATTCAGTCTATTTAAAACGATCTGCGTTTCTGTAAATGCAAATTGAAGGATGCTGTTTGTTTATGAAGTAGGTAATGAGCACAGAGCTAGGAATCGCAGTAACGAGAGACGCCTTTCCTAATAATATTCGTGCTCGAATTTGGCACAGTTGGCTGACAATGGCATTGGTAGAACTGTCACGGGTTGTAGTTTCTATGAGTAAACGGTGACGTTCATTGCCACTCTTGGTTTGTATGGAAAGTATTGACATGACATCTCTAGCAGCAGCCGGGGCGTCTTCGTGTTTTATGGTATTAAGTAATGGGTGATACAGAATTCTATTAGTGGGTTAAAAGGTTGTTGATACAGTGGCGTCGCCGGCGCCTGCGCCGTCTTGATTTTGAAAGGATGTGAAAATTACCAGTAAAAAACATACTGAAATCATCGATTGTTTCAGAATACCTGCTTACGTTTTCTCTGATAAAAGTAATTACGGTCAAAACATATTTATTTGTTCTTTATAATAATAATAATTCTATAATAAGCCTAACGAGCAGTGGTGGCCAAGTGGTATCGGCCGCGACTTACGAGTTGTAGGTCGTAGGTTCGAACCCAGACAGGCGCTTTACTTTGTGTAAATTATTTCATCACTACTGCTCTCAAAACGGTGAAGGAAAACATCGTGAGGAAACCGGCATGTCCTAGAACGGAAGACATGTGACATCTGCCAACCCGCACTGGGCCCGCGTGGTGGATTACGGCCCACTCCCTCTCATCGAGAGGAGGCCTGTGTCCCAGCAGTGGGAACATTATAGGCTGGTTGTGTTGTGTTGTATAATAAGCCTATTATGCTCTCTCTGTGAGAGGTAGTAGGCCGTAATCGACAACGCGGGCCCAATGCGGGTTATTAGATTTCACGTGTCGTCCAATTATCAAAATTGTTATAATGATGAAATACTAAAATAATATAATTCCTTTACAAGAAAAACCGCAGGCACAGCAAGTATGCAATAACGTCTAAATCCCGCTTACAAATCTTGTAGTTACAAGTTTACTCCGTATCAACATAGTTCGGAGTAGGTAATGTATTGTCTAGCACTTAGGCATCGTAAAACACTAATCTATCGTAACCTCGAATAAATAGTTAGGTAACTACTATAATTTCATACGAAATAATAATGATTTTCAGGAATAATTCGGATGAAGCGGTTTCAGAACACGCTGCGTGTTTGCAAAATTATTTAGGGAAACATTTCAATAGAAAATGGGATCTGCCTAAATAATTTGGTGTTAGTTTAATCCAATCTAAAACATAAATTAAATTCCGGGTTTAGGAAGAGCGCTTATACAAGGAAATGAAATGAAATTGTTTATTCTATAAATAGGGTATCGGAATCACTTTTACATGTCATATTATAAAAAATAAACTAGATGAGGTCGGCGTTTCCTATCTGACTACTCTGAGAAGAAAGGCCGAAGCAAACTCAGAGGCCGAAGTGATGACCATGTAGATTGACAACTGAAATGGTCTTTTGAGTACCACAAAGATTAGAGTGGACCAGTCCAGTCATAGCAAACATTTGTCATTGAACGTTTGTCAAGGTGTAATTGAAATAACTGGTAACCTGAAAAAGGTCTGTGCACTCATTATTATATACAACTTTTACTATGGGGTTAACAAGGAAATCGCAAAAAAAATCTCGACAAAATGTACTTAGTTGATTTTTTTTACTCATAATTGGTTAGCAAGTCATAGTGTTGGTTTACTGCACAGGGTTCGGTTTGAGCGTGAACAATTGCAACTTTATGCTATTTTTCTGTTTCCGTTTTGGGGTACAGGGAGATGCTTGCTGCCTATACTTTTAAAAATTATATCTAATAAGTAAGTTAAAGAAAAAGAAAAGGTTTAGAAGTTTTCTATGTCGGGTTACCTACACCGGTCGCAGAGCGTCACCTGCACTCAAAAGTTTTTAGAACTACTCGTACATAGAGTTTTTAATTTATAATTTTGTAATGATGCAGATGGTACCTAATATAAAGTAGCCATGTAAGTATTTATTGCTAAATTCTTAATTTTTTACGTAAAAGGGCCCATTATGAGTAACATCCTTTAAATAACCCCACCTTACTTTCACAACGCCATGGCTATCTTCAAAACTAATACAGAATAACTTCTTTTGAAAATAAAACAAACATTTATGTTTACTAAAATGACACATATTCTATTCCATTTGTATTCTAAGACACTCACTTGCAACTACAAGCAGTAATTTCCCGTATTAATTGAAGGGAAAAAGTATTTAAAAAAAAGTATAATGACAGGCCTACACTGACGTGAAATGACAAAGGCTGGGCGTGAACTCAAAGAAATACACTGAATTATTAAACACACGGGTAAATTGATAGTTAGAAGTGTTGGAACATGTTACTTAGTGCAAAGTAAAGATAGAATGATATATGTGCTTCGGCTTTTTTCCCAGAACTTCTGAAGTTGTTTTGAGGAACTTAATATTAAAAATGCAGTGGTGAATCGATTGTTTCTTTGGTTCGTTTTTTTAATCGAGATGGCAGTTGCAATCACTTAAACTGCACAAGCTTTAAAGAGAAAGTCAAAAAGCCATATTGTGTCGCGTGGATCCTCGCGTGGATACGAAGGGTTCAAACACTGAAAAGTGTTGGACGGCGGGCGTTTTGGGTTGGCCTTTACTGCTTTATGTAATTTCGACGTTTTTGAACTGATTCTCTGCCTGGGCCAAGGATAAATGATTTTTGATTTTGATGACCTTTAAAGTGAAAGTTTAATTTTTTGCGTTTATTGCCCGTGGTTCGACCGCGTAGTTCTACTAGTAGGACCAAGGGCATTTTTCTTTTCGGTGGTTCTATCAATCGGACCATGGGCAAATCAAGTTCTATCAAGAGTACTAAGGGCAATTTCGTTTACCCGTGGTTCTATTAAAACTAATAATGAAACGGTTTTAGATTAAAAAATATGTATCATTTATTGGCATTGATATTTATTTTTTTCTGCTTAAATGTATATTCACAGAGCATCATAATTTAATTGTTTATATTCCTTGGCTCCTTTTATCCTTGTGGAGTGTATAGTTGTTGTTCCACAATGGAAGTAAATTTAAAAAGTGATATTTGTTTCATTAATAGAAAAGTTGGTACAGTAATATTATATCGCGATTACCAATACCTACCATAGAATGCGACATTATAAAATGGATCCGTAGTGTTGTGGTGTTCAAATTATAAGAAACAAAAATGTACAGGTAGGTACAATAACAATTATTCTGTATTCTGCGAAGTGTAGGGCAAAGGTGTATACTATGTACTACGACAGGCGTCGCGGGGAGGAGAGCAGACGCCGCGCACCTTCATATCGCAACCCTCGCGTTGCCCCGCCAGACGGCATAGTTAACCCACTATACATATAGTATTACCATAGATATATGAATTACATTTCTATGGTAGTGCCTTAAGTAGTACCATGGGCAAAGATATTTATCTTAGTTCTATTCGACCAGTAGGTCTATTGCCAATACAATGTGATAATTTTATAACGATGCAAATGCCCTTGGTCCTACTAGTAGAACTACGCGGTCGGACCACGGGCAATAAACGATTTTTTGGTGAATCTTGCATAATAAAACAGTTTTCATGTCGACATGACAGTGTTTCAGTTATCCCGCCCTCCTATTTATAAAAGTTGATTTTATAACGATTTGAAAAACTTTTACTATACATACTTAAATAGTTGTTGATCTCCAAATCTTCAGTTATCTAACAAGCTTTAAGAACAAACACAGAAATGAAACAACTCTTACAGATTGTTTTGCTGTTATTTAACTTTTTACATTTTCAAACTTCTCAAGTAATTTCGGCGTATACTTGCGCGAAAACAGAGATATTCTATACCCGTTCTATTTTCTTTTATTCCGCATTATTATTACGAAGAAACTCTTCTATTTTAATAGAACTAAAATTAAGATTCTTGGAACCAAAAGCGACGATAAAATCTTATTACCTAGTCAAACAAAATGGATGATTTTAAATTATAATACCTTAGTGTGCATACACACGAACGACACGCATCGACGACAGACGCAACTGCAGCCGTTGACGTGTGTCGGCGACAGCCGTCAACGCTTATCGACGGCAGCCACCGACGTGACAACGGCGGGCATCGAGTCGTGACGACGGCTGCTTTCGACGCGCGTTGACGGCTACAGTAGACGTCGACAGATGCAGTTACCTCTGTCGTCGACGCGTGTCGCTCGTGTGCATGAGAACTTAGAGTTGGACTTTCCTGTACAGAAGGTGACTATATATTTTTAGCTTGCCTTCTATTTTCCTCTTATTGTCATTAAAGTAATTCCGAGCGATTAACGATCGTGTTGTTAATGCAATTCTGGCAATAAAACTATCATCGTCTGTCGTTTCGATGCCCCCATGATTTATCAGGACACTGGTACCACTGTCATAGTTTGTAAGACCGGAAACATCGTGTAAATTTCTGCTGTCGACAGTAATTCAGTCTAGACTGTTTTCTGACAGTTATTTTAGGTAAATTGCTGGGATTTAATATATTGGTATTGCACCTTGCGGTGTATTATCAATTCACACTGGTCGCAAAGAATTTCGGCCATAAATTGTAATATGTGTGGCATTACGTTTTTGAAAAATTCCTCGTTCAGTTTTATAGACTTGCCATATTTATTGTCCAGACAGCCGTGCCCTCGATATTGCTAGTTAAATTATCTCTCTATTAAAGCGAATATTCTTATTTCTCCTGTATAAATTGGTAAAACCTAAGGAAAGCGTTCGTAAAACGCACATTACTCAAATACGAAGGAGGGAAATTAGCATAGTAGAATAATTTCCATCAGCTACCGTTCCTTAAAAGCATGTACCGGATGTTGGCGTGAATTAGCTGTATTATGAGATCATAGCATAAATAATAAGCATAATCAGCCTATAACGTTCCGACTGCGCGGACACAGGCTTTCTCTCTTCGACAGGGAATGGGCTGTAATCTACCACGCGGGCCCTGTGCGGATTTGTAGATGTCACATATCTTCGAATTTTTGGTTCTAGGACATGCCGGTTTCCTCACGATGTTTTCTTTCACTGTTTTGAGAGCAGTGGTGATGAAATAAATTACACAGAGGAGTAAAACGCCTGTCTGAGGATGAACATACAACTTTATATTCGCAAGTCGGGGTCGTTAACATTGGGTCACCATTGCTCATCATGAGATCAAAAGTATGAAAATAGGAGACAAATAACTATAATAAGTTGGGTTGGTTTCAAGCACGTGGGAGTAAATGCGCTATTTATAAGGCCGCTTGCGACACATCAGGTATCTTTTAACTCCAAGATTGAGACCAATTACGTGGTACACTTGCGAGCAATTATAATCATCAATAAATACATCATACTTTGACGCAACGACGCGACACAGTGACGCATTCATACGCCACAAAGACGTATGAACTAAATGCGGTTACTTTTCTCTATAAATAATAATTGTTCTGCTAAAATTCTATTCGCGTAACCGTGTCACCAATGTGATTGTCCCAAGGAGATAAATGATGACCAGCTTTCGCTTAAAACTAATTGTTCTAATAGTAATTTCTCAATCCACTGGCGACTGAGACGAATTTCTTTGGACACGCCGTGACGACATTATTTATAACTTTCAATTTGTTATTTGCTGATTATTTCACGCAACTCATTGAATTGTCTAGTTACTGTAATAAGATTGGGCTGACATTTATTTCAGATGTCCGTAGGTAGGTGGCGCAATTAATTTTAGTACTTACGAATTAATCTGTGAAAACTAGTGAAACGTTATTTGTTATCCTAATTTATCAAGTAGGTACTTTCTTTTGAGATTAATGCACTATTTGGAGTGTCAAATCATACGTTTTTACATTAAAACTAAGAAGATTTCAGTGAAAATAATTTGTGAATTACTTTACAAGGCACTTTATTCCATCGATATAAATAAATTGAACTCAATTTCTCATTAAAATTTTTCATCGAAAACTCACAAACGCTGATCGACCCACCTTAAATCACAATGATCGGAATTAAAAGTTATTATAATGGCTTTAATGCTAACCGGTGACGTTGCGGCAAACGTTGAAACGTTACTTAATTAACAATAGACAAATTAAAATGGTCAGAGTACGCGTATCGGGCGAAACGAATGCCATTTCGCGGACTCGCGTCACCGCCCGCGCTACGCTCCGCCAGACAATGCATTTCCCTGATTTTGCTGACTCTGCTTTCGCAAAATAGATGGGAACAGAAGGTTGGCTCCATACAACGAGCGTAAACGCACGCGCACATAGACACGGTTCACGTAACCGCACATCAGAGTGGTAACGATTGCACTACGAAAATCAGCCTTATTGCTACGACATAAAGGCGCTGTCAATGTCAAAATGTTACCGGTGATGTACGGTTGTCTGTACAGCGAGTGCAATCGCACTACCGAGGTTTTTTTTTAATATAGGCATCTCGCAGGTCAAACTAGAAGGTTTGCCTGTGGTGTCTAAATAAATTAAAGCTTCCAGCCAGGGCTTAAAAACTTAAAAACTAAGCGACTACACGCTAAGGGCAGCCTCTGTGGGTTACAGACCTCGGCTTAGGGTGTCGCTGGGGGAGGGTAGCATGGGACTGGCTCTGGGTCGGATTAAACTAACTCACGACTGGCATTCGTTTGACAGTTAAGCCTTTCACAGACAGGCGCGATTCTGGTACAACAATTTCTATAAAGTTTTCGTCGAAATTATTCTAATAGAGTCGCGTCGCGCCTGGATGTGGGAGCCTTTATAGTTATACCTAGGCAACAATATGTAAGTGCACCCATGTTCTTTGGTTTTATGAAGCCGACCTTCTGGTCCTATCTATTTTGCTGACGTTGCTTACGCTGATCCTTGCTTTTTATGCAGATGGGATTTAGTGTACTGCGACCTCAAGAGAGTAAAGTATGTTCAGTTGATGAGGCAGCAGTCTCGCGAATGAAAAGTGGTGCAGTTTTTGTGGCATGTTTTGTAAAAAGGAGTTGTTTATTCATCTAGTAGACTTCAGAATGGATTAAAAGATAGAGATGAAAGTGCGAAAAGGGCTCTGTCAGGTTATTAAAAGACATTAATCATCATAGTTGCAACATATATTTATTTGATAAACCAATCTTAGGTATTTTTTTGAGTTCCGTACCCGAAAAGTGACAACAGGACTCTATTACTAAGCCTCCACTGTCCGTCAATCCGTCCATCCGTCTGTCTGTCAGCGGGCTGTAATTCATGAACCGTAATAGGTGGACAGTTAAAATTTTCGCAGTGTGTTTTTGTATTGCCGCTATAATGACAAATAATAAATATAAAATAATTGTACCGTGGTTTAGAACCCTTTGTGTGCGTGTACTCACGGCTACAGATCATGCTAGACAAAACCAGGATAAGCTGACTTCGGATTGTACGAAAAACCTATGCAGGGTGTTACTGAAAGGGTATTTCAATACAAACGGGTTGAAGAGTGTATCTGGTCTAGAATCTCTGTACAAAATTTCAGCTCAAAAGCAGTAACTTTGAAAATGCTTAATATTTTTTTATTTCGATAGTTTATTAAATTGAAATCATAACAAACGTGTCACCGCATTACGAGGGTCATTATCCATTATCTGTAGTGTGTCTGTGCGCTTAGTACACGCACATCACGCCGCCGCGCGCCAGTGCAGCGCCGTGATGTCGAAATAAAAAAATATTAAGCATTTTCAAAGTTAATGCTTTTGAGCTAAAATTTTGTACAGAGATTCTAGACCAGATACACTCTTCACCCCGTATGTATGTATATGTAATGTATAGCTTGATTTGTAGTTGTGTGTACAACTCGCCTTTTGCTGATTTTTTATATATCTAGCAAACACATAATCTTTATTAGTGTCTACAACTATTGCCGCTATAACAATAAATATTAAAAATAAAATGATTGTTTTATTTTTTTATAAGGAACGTGTTTTTTTTCAGCGTTTTTTGCCTTGTGAGAGTCCGACTCGAACTTAGCCGGTTTTAGTTAACTTTTTCGTTTTGGATTAGGAAAATAAAAACGTCGTTTTCCCGTAGGTACTTTTCAAAATCATTTCTTAGAACAAAAACCAAATAAAAAAGCCTCAGAATCTATGTAAAACAACATCTGCTTAAAGATTTTCATTTATATCAAACTCAAACTCAAACTCAAAGCATTTATTTCAATTAAACCAATTACAGGCACTTTTGAATTGTCAAGGGGTCGGTCAGTCAGAAAGATGAAGCTAGTTGCCCATTCCAAAGAGTAGGTACCTATGGAGAAGAACGGGCAAGAAACTCCATGGACACTCTTTTAAATCAAAATAATATGGTTACAAAGTCTTGGTTACATCATTCATGTTAAAAATTATACATGTGAGAACGATGCAGAACGTTAAAAGCGTCCATAATGAGAAGATGAGAAAAAACAATTCAAATATTAAATTAAAATAAGCCGTGGCAGCAAAGAGATGACCAGTCCCTACTGACGGCGCCCGTTCACGAACATGACGCATGTATTAGCACCATTCAGCTCAACCATTTTGAAGGGAGCTAAATGATCCAACACATGCGCCACCATCAGCGAGACATTTGAGTGAGCATGACATACTCTCAGCCGCCAGAGCACATTCAAGTCAATGAAAGACGTACCCAGTAAATGGTAGCTTTATAGTATGTACATAGTACTCACACATGTGCTATGCAATTATACAATACAAGGAGATTGAATTTATATAATGCAAAAATAGTATTTTAAAATCTTCAGCAACTCCAACAGTAGGTATTTTCCAATGCTAATCAATTTATTTGTGCGTCCTTATGGAGCAGGACCAGCATTTAGCCAAGCATTTTTATCAGTGATGTAATCCCCCAATTTATAATATGCCTGGCTGCATAGTGTGCGTTTTATACAAGATTTAAATTTCGTTTCATTCAGTTCAAGTATGTGGGTAGGTATTTTATTGTAACATTTTAGACAGTAGCCCATGAAAGATGATATCGAACTAAACTCAGTAGGTAGGTCCCTATACCACTATCTAACAATTTCCACTTAGGGATATTTGGACGTTTGCAAATAGATCTGATAATCCCGCCTCCGATATCGGCCGACACTTGTTTTAAAGTTTAATTAAATGTAATAATGTTTGGGCGATGATAAATGTCTCCAACGATATCGGGAACTGTTTCAATTGGACGTTAAAATTATATCTGGCTTATTAGATCATTGTGGTTGTACTTTGTAGATGTATGGAAAGATATGGTTTGTTCCTTGTCGGACTTTACATTTTTTATTTGATGTTTATTTTTTGTTTATATCTGATGTATATGTACCTATCTGGTGTAATGTGTGTCTTTTAGTCTGTGCTAAATAAACGTATTTTCTTTCTATCTTTCTTGTTCTAATAGGTTCCTTGTCGAGCGTTTACGACGTACGGCATTTCATACAAACTTTCAAGCCCTTGTTTTTCGAAATAAATGAACCAATTTTAATGAAACTTCGTACATAAGCAGGATACAAAGAACCCAAAACTGTCAAATTGTCCCAATCAACTTTGAACCTTCTAATTTAGCGATAAAGTTGAAAATCTATTAAAGAAATTTGACAGATTGTATTAGCTTCTTGATGTGCTGGCGTCTGTACACTAGAGGTGTTTTACAGGAAGGTTATGAAAGAATGAACTGTCACAGTCGATAAGGAATCCATTCGTGCGTAGATCACGGATTTCCTTTACGATTTCTTGATGTTTTGTCTTAATTTCTGACTGACTAACTCATGTATGACTAAACTAATAAACACGAGTCAGTATTTTGACGTGAATTTATGTGATAAAATGGGTGTTATAAACTAAACTATAAATTAGTCGACTCTTCACGTGACGAGAGGGCTGGCCTATTTTTGACCAAAGAATCAGCATCGCTGTACAAAGTGGCCTCGCTGCCAGCCTTTTGGGCACTTTTCCTGTTGACAACGATGCGGATGAATTTTTTGAGGCCCTATGATTCGTTCGTTTTTATATACTTGTACATATTATTATTATTTTAATATAATAATAAATAGCTATAAATTAAAACATAAATTTTTAGTTAAGATTACTTTTATTTTAGATTTCATATGTAGAGACACAGACCTAGTGTGCTAGTAGAATATTTAAATATGCCTAAGCAAGCATAAAGAATAATCAGTCTATAACGTTCCCACTGCTGGGACACAGGTCTCCTTTCTGTGGGGAGGGTAAGTATTAAAAAAAACTGACTCAATGGACTGCTTCATTGGTAAAATGTTCCACAAACGATGGGACACTTAATATCGTGCCCTGCGTGTCCTGTCAGCTGCACGATACAGGAACTGATGGACGCTAGTGATGGCGCCAAGCAAGTAGCCGAATTCTGGGCCGAGTACATTTAGATTGCTATCGACACGCTAAGAAGAAGATTGGTCTAGTGGTCGCAAGCGCTACTGCTAAGCATGAGGTCCTGGATTCGATTCCCAAGGTCGGGCAAAGTGTTATTGGATTTTTCCATCAGGAATTTCAGAGAAGCAGCCTGGAGTCTGGGTTTGTGCCCGGTTGAGCAATAGGCTCGTCCCATATTTCATGGAACTTAATCATGACTTGTGAAATGTGGATACAGACACCAGCACATCAACTACTATAATCTGTCAAATTTCTTTAATAGATTTTCAACTTTATCGCTAAAGAATAAGGTTCAATGTTGATTGGGAAAATTTGACAGTTTCGGGTAGCTTGATGTGCTGGCGTCTGTACTATAGGTAAGTACCTAAACCTCTGACTAACGAATAGAACATAATATTTTATGTAAATGTTATTTCAGAGCACTTTTATTAAATTTTAACCTAAGTGAGAACATTGCGTTGAGGAAATATGGTTTCCGCATCTTCATCGATGTTATCGCTCAAACACAATAGCTAGGTAAAGATTGATTGATTATAAAACAATGCAGCAAACTAAACAATTGACTATCAATTATTTTGCAGACATCATTACAGTATGGAATGCTAATAATTTTCTCCATAAATCTTTATGAGGATCCATCTAGGTAGACAAACAAGAAAAGTATTTGAAGTCTGCAAACACAAACTTACTTGCTTCACTTTGTGTAAATTATTTCATCACCACTGCTCTCAAAACGGTGAAGGAAAACGTCGTGAGGAAACCGAAGACGTGTGACATCTACCAACTCGCTCTGGGCCCGCGTGGTGGATTACGGCCCACTCCGTCTCACAGAGAGGAGGCTTGTGTTCCAGCAGTGGGAACATTATAGGCTGATTATGCGAGTTATTCCAGTACGATCCCCTGAATCCCCCCTCCCCCTCCACCGCCCCTCCTCGATCCCCTGCTAATTCTTCTTCTGTTTTAATCTTTGTCTTATCCACTATAAACTTTCTCATTCCGGTAAACACAAACTTACGAAACTTTTTCCTATTAAACATAACATAACCACATAACACGACGACTGTATTCCCAAAAGGGCTGGGCAGAGGTGTAGATTCCGATAGAACATTTCGCTAGTTACCTATGTTTAAGTCCCCTATATTAGGGGTGAGCCTAATGCCATCAACTGGGCACAAATCCCGACTCCAGGCTGCCCACCCTGTAAACCGGCTTATTCCACTTTTCCCCCCTGAGAGAATCCCCCTCAGGGGGGAAATGTGGACTCTAATGTAAAAAATGTCCAGAAAGTCCCCTTGACATTTTGAGTTATTCCACTTTTCCCCCCTGAGAGAATCTGCCTCAGGGGGGAAAACTGGACTCTAATGTAAAACAGATCCACAAATCCCCCTTTTCATTTTTGATTATTCCACTTTTCCCCCTTATTTTTAGTTTTAGTTTCTACGCTCGGCTCTTAAACTTTTTTTTTCAAAGAACCTTGTTAATAAAATGTGATGAAGAGTAAAAACAAACACAAACAAACAGCGATGAGGGAAATCGGTTGATTTTAGCCAAAATAATAATTAAAACAGTTTAAACAAAGTACCTAACTAGAAATACTAAATTATTTAGCATAATAATCTCCCTGAAAGTTTCCCTTAATAGCATGCATCACTTCACTGGATATGTTACCGGCCAAACCCGATTTCAGGACAAACTAGTTTAGCCTAGGCTAAACTAGTTCTTCCTATACGCGATAGGGGGTGCCCTGCGCTCGCCCTTGGATCTTATGTCGACGGAGCCCCGCTTCGCGGGGCCCCTATTTCTGTGTAAAGGGTTTAAGGTAACCTAACCAAACCGAACCTCGGGGTGCCCTTCGCTCGCCCTTGCATCCTATGTCGACTTTAGCCTAGGCTAAACTAGTTTGTCCTGAAATCGGGTTTGGCCGGTAACAGATATAAAACAATTTTCAAGTTTTTCGGCAATTTGCAGAAAGTAAAAATGAAGTACAAAGATAATAAAAAGAAAATATAATATAAAACAATCACTTGTAGACGATACGGTTGACTAGTAATTAGACAGTTTACCAGTGCTGAAGGGTGTATTTACGACTGAGGTAAGCCGGAACAAAAAAAAAATGTCAATAAACCGTTTCATTAAATTGGTTCCTATTTCGATCTACTTTTCTAAGGTATAAGCTTCATGCGAATCTGCGAAAAATGACAGTACCCAATTCATGTAATGCTAAACAACTGCTTATAATAATATGAATTCGTCAGATTATTAATATCTGTAAAACCCCCTTTATTCCATAAACTACTAGAATCTGAGGAAAGTAAACACAGCACGGCCTAACTCATTAGGTATGTGTTTCTTATTTTCAAAACATAGCCTTGAAAACCATGTTTCCTCACAAAGCAAATAATCCGTTAATCAACAATTTACTGTTATTAATGCCATGCTAAAGATCCTAAAAAATTTACTCTAAATAAGTAATTTCAACTCAATAACTATCTACTTACCCCAAATACCAATTTTCAACGTATTTTCACTACACAGGCACATAAACAAAACAAACTTCAACTATAATTCTAATGGGTGTGCAACGGTTGATATAATAACAAAAAATCTAACGTTCACTTGACCTAATTTTAGTTAATATACTTTTGTTTAATATAATGATTAGTTGAACTAATGAATTGTTGATATAATTTCATTTTACCTAATTTCTTATGATATGATGAACTTTTCCTATAATCCTCATTTGACATAATATTCATTTATTCATTTACTATAATATTCATAATCTCTAAGTAACTTTTAATATAATTTAAGTTTTTTTTTCTTCGCCTTATACCCTATACGCCTGCCACCCTCAACTATTGTTACCAGGAGAAACTGGATGCAATCTGGACTTTAGGGCACCCCAACTCGGACAGGTTAGGTTAGAAGGGGATGGCGGGGTCGTGTGAGCGAGCGAAGCGAGCGAATAGACCCCGTCATCCCCCTCTGTGGTAATTTTTTTATAAACCACCCAGAAGTAGGAGCCTCGCGAAGCGGGGCTCCGTCGACTAAGCCCACCCTCGACCATGCATAGAATATTTTAAGGTTTGGTTTGGTGCCATTTGAGTTAGGCTAGAACTGTGACCATTAAACATGAAAATTAGGCCAAAAGAACATTAGGTCAAATGAACGTTATATAAAAAGAATATTATATATATTGAAAATTATATAAAATGGACGTTATACTAAATGTTATTATATTAAAGGAAAATTATATGATATTAAACATTAGGTCATATGAGTTTAGGTTATTTGATATTATGAAAATTATATTATATGAACGTTATTTCAAGTAAAATTAGTGCATTTGTTATTATACCAAACATTACACACACAATTCTAATACTAAATAGTAAATACTACACACTAATCACCAATAATAAATTCAATGAAGAAACTCCTCCGAAACGGCTTGACCGATTTTTATGAAATTTTTTGTGTATATTTGGTAGGTCTGAGAATAGGTCGCAGGCTATTTTATTAAATATTTTTGCAAAAAAACGTTTGCGGGGTCAGCTATTCATACTCGTACTACAATAATTATATAGTATAAATCCGAAAGTATGTCTGTCGGTCTGTTACCTCTTCACGCTTAAAACGCTGAACCGATTTAGATGAAATTTGGTATATAGTTTGAGTCCCGGGAAAGGACATAGGATACTTTTTATCCCGATATTCCCACGGGATCGCTACTTGGGCGGGTGAAACCGCGGGTCGCTGAATATTATAAATGCGAAAGTGAGTTTGTTACGCCCGCTCCTGCATTCTAGGTTATCTAGGTAAAATACTGGCGGGTCCCGCGGTAAATATTTTGGCAACCAGCACCGGCAAACAAATCGGTGCCAATTTTAAGACCTCAGGGGGGATTTCTGGACGTTGTTTTTTTTTAGTCCAGTTTTCCCCCCTAAGGGGGATTATCAGGGGGGAATTCTGGACTTTGTTTTTTTACATTCCAGTTTTCCCCCTCGAGGGGCATTTTTGGGGGGGATTTGTGGAAAAAGTATTTTTTTCGATTCCACTTTTCCCCCCTAAGGGGGATTCTCAGGGGGGAATTATAGACTTTTCTTTATAGATTCCACTTATCCCCCTCAGGGGGGATTTTAGGGGGGATTTGTGGAATAAGCCCTGTAAACCTACCACATATATTATAAAATACATGCTGTCTGAGTTTATAACTCATTCAACGCCCCTTTGAACGAAGCCTTATATCGCCTAAGTGACTAGCGAGCTACACTGTAATAAATGCAGTTATTTAAGATCACAGTCTAGAAGGAAATTGCATTTACTTATCGTATGCACCTTTGACTCATTCGCACCTCTCGTGTTACCCTGGTACTAATGACTCAATTATACATACTGGTTCTTCTGAAAAGATCTTATTTACTTCAGTTTACAGCAACGCAATTTCAACCTTAGCTCCAAAGATTACAGTATAAATTCGCTCGTGTCAAAGTTTATTCGTAAGGCACATCGCATGAAGACCCATAATGCAAGTTTTTTTTTGCGACTGTAATTACAAGTTGTAAACGTCGTTCTATTAATTGTTGAAGTGAAATACTGTTTGTAAATGACACGGTAAATGAATAAAAGCTAATTTTATGTGCCTGAGTAAAGGCTAATGTACAGTACTTTTCTATTCTATAAATATAAAGTAGTTTAGTTATTACTGCTTCACATACTGTTACTGTTAGCCTGCATCATCCCACTGCTGGGCAAAAGCCTCTCCCCATGACTTCCAGCTCATTCGATCCAGAGCTAAAGTGGACCACTGGCCGCTGCTTCACACAAATTCACATTATCATACCTAACAAATTTTTTGTAGGCGATAAAAATCGAGCAACAACTAACAGATCTGATGAATTATGGAAATACTAACACGTTCTGACGTCAACAGGAAAAGTATGGCATAAATAAAATTTAATATTCGCGTCATTTAGTAGAACAAATACGTTTTACATGACAAAGAACGAAGGACGACGACGAGCGCTCATAAACTTAACTATACCTATTTCCTTAAGTACCCAGGTAAGCTGAAGAGGAGGAGACGACATGTCGCATAAGCGTTTTTTTCGCGTCGACGAGACACTTGCTTTGACGTGAATGCAGCTTTTGTTCCGTTACGTAGTCCAGGGGGTTTACTTTCTAAGTCCGTCAACGAAGATATGGGCCCGTCCGAAAGAAGTAGATCCGTCAAAACAAGTGAGAAATTCAATTATTCGTACGAGTTATCAAAAACACATCGCGAATGGGGACAACTGTCAAATCGTTTTGTCATTCATTCTTAGGCCGCTTTCACATTAGGACGTTAGCAGCGCGATAGTAGCGCAGCAGAAGCAGATGCCTTCACATTATAAGAACAGCCGCGCGATGGCAGCGCGGCTGCCGCGCCGCAGTTTATATCAGTGTGGTGCACTTCATTTCAAAAATGGATTCCGACGGGCAAACATTGTTGCTTCTGCTTTTGATAGTACTCCATCGGCGCCATCGATGTATATCGTGCGCTTGGAACACTGGCTCATCGTCGAGCGCTGAGCGCACGTGGTGGCCGCGCTGTTTATTATAATATGAAATTCTGGCTGGGTGACAGTCGCGCGTCTGTCACGCAACTGTCGTGCTGCTTAAGTCGCCTTTATGTGAAAGCGGTCTTAGTCTGGGCTCCAAATTAATCTTATGTTCGTAGGTTATAAATGTCATCCAGACCGTATTTCGGCCACGGCGGCCAATCTCAACGGAGACCAGCCTTCAGCGCGGGGGATATTGTAGTGTACAAGTGTGCGCGCAGACTGATGCACTCTCTCTTCCCTAACTCTCATAATCCGATGGGACGGCAATCCGACACGACCGGAGAGAGATCAGGCGCAGAACGGACTGCTTAACGTGCTTGGGTATCACACCGCCAACTTCCAAACTCCAGGCTGTTACTAAGAAATTCCTAATAGAAAAACTCAATAACACTTTTCCCGACCCGGGAATCGAACCCAGGACCGTGGAGTCCTGGGTCCACGACAGATGAGCGTGGGCTCAGCAGTCGCGCTTGCGACCACGAGACCAACGGGGCAGTTAAACGGAGTTCGTAGGTTATAAGAAGTAACAAACGACCTTAACTTCGGCTGAAACTATGAACTTCGTGCTTAGGGAGTCAGACCCCCAGGGACAAGCAAAGCGTTCCGTCAGCGATAGTCATGTCTATACAGGGTGTAAATAGAACTGTCACCAAGCCGACATCTTATACAGGGTGAAATTAAATTCATGGGCATCCTTTTAAGGGGTCATTGTACTCATCATTATGAACAACTCTTACTGTGGGACTAAACTTTAAATCGCGAAAAAAAATCTGCTGTTCCTTGCATTTATGTTCACATAAATGTAGGGAAGAGCTGATTTTTTTTGCCGCGATTTCAGGTTTGGTCCCATAGTAAAAGTTGTTCATAATGATGAGTACAATGACCCCTTAAAAGGATGCCCATGAATTCAATTTCACCCTGTATACGTATTCTGTACATCAAACTAAATAACTTTGTGCAAAAAAATTGCTGTTAAACGAATTTTATGTAACGCACGTAAAACATTGTGCTTATGGGCGCGTGCAACGGTAAAGGGATCGTGGGAGTATTTTAAGTTAAGTTATATGTAAAATTGAAAACTGGTTTTCGTAAAGAAACGTCAAAAAAAGTTGGGAACCTTTAATATCTCTGTAACCAGATGGTTCCCAGGTATGGTTCGGTAAAAAAAATATCATATTATTGGGATGAACAAGTGACTCTCGGCTTCGTTAAGGGTATTTTTACACTAGTTATGGACAGAAGAGTGTAACAAGCTAGCGTCGCTGTTAGTAATCATCACGAAATTGTAAGTATTCCTGTGGGTAGCTGTTGGAGACGACGTGACATCGAGTGCTGAACTTTATTCAGGAACAATGGCGTTATAAGATGTTGGTGGTGGGATCTAAATGGGTCAACGGTCTGAAGTAATCAGACGTGTAAAAGCGTGGTGTTCATCAGTGACCATTTTTTTTTTTTTGTTTAGCCTATACTGGCACCGATTCCCTTGTTCACAAACTAAACTAAATTTAAGTTCAGTGCATCATTTTCTTTCTATTTCATTAAGAAAAGGACAGAACATAAATATTAGTTTAGTCCTGTCAAATGTCAGCGCCTGACATAAAATATATGAAATAGAAAAAATAAGATGCACTGAACTTAAATTTTGTTTAGTTTGTGAACAAGGGTATCGGCGCCACTGTCCCACTGCTGGGCAAAGGCCAGTGACCATTAATATGGCTCAACAATTTTGGTACTGACTGACTTCTACATTTCTCCGTAAGGCATCAATACATCCTTTTACTCACTTTACTTACATAACTAGGTATACTTTTAACTCCTGTATAGTCGGGTGAAAACCCATATCAAAGTATCATATCGCCAAGAATCGATCTAATAAACTGTATAGGTTTCATACTTAACATCAGCCGCTCCATGCAAGTTTGTAATTGAAAAAGTTCACGTCGTTTTTATCGGGAAGCCTTTTTATTTGCTTTTCAATTTGTTTCACCCAAGTACATGTACCGCTTATGGAATAGTTTCTTAGTGCGAACTAAAGAATAAACTTTACTAGTGTTGCAACTCTGTTCCGTTCTAACTAAACAGAACTAAAAGTATTGCTATCTTTCTCTGGTAGATAGAGCGAGAAAGTGATAGCGATTTAACCGGTCAAGGAAAACGGTCCGCCGATCGGCAAACAAACAATAGAAAATCAATTGTGTCTCATTAGCGGTGCTTGACAGATTAAACAAATGACTACTCAGAATATGGCATCTAAAACGAGTCATTCCGGTATGATCCCCTGAACCCCCTCCACCCCTCCTCTTCGATCCCCAAAATACTTATACTCCATTTATTATAATATAAGAAAAATAACGGGTGTCACCCTTTCGCTATTTAAATATAAATATATTATAGTAAAGTCTATCATTTCAAGATAAATACAAAGCAATGTAATCTATTTGCCATTTACTCTAAAACCATAACTCAAAATTGCAGTCATTTCTACAATATAACACTATAACTATTGTTATTTAGCCGTTATTTTTCTAATGCTAGAATAATTGGACTATAGTTCAATTGCAGCCGCTTTTTCATCTCTCTTGTCTTGCGTCATAGTAAGAACAGTTAACTGCTATCGGTCATTGGCGTTAGAGTCAATGGAAACTCATGCAATTAAAGTTTATGAGATAATAAAAATCATTGAACTAAAAAGTGTACAAACAGAGGAAAATGAGATCTAATACATCCGGCAACATTGGCCAGTAGTTTACATTTGACGCATTTCTGACGTCACTGGCAGGGCGCTAGAATTACTAATACCACAGATAATATAACTAATACTAACACTACGTTCTGTATAATTCAATACAAGATTATAACGTGCAGATAGAATTTATGTGTATACGAAGGCATTAAGGGTGCAGGCTAATGCCAATATCGACGCGGCTTGGGCTCTCGTGAAAATTAAATCTCTATTACAATTTCAGAAAAGGGACTAAACTTTTATCAGTTATGAACTTTCGTGACATTTTACGAAGAATTATTATCGCCTTATCTTCCGCACAGTTTTCCGAGGAGGGAATTCAACTTCGCCTGTATTTTCGTTCGGTGCAGTTTCTTTCAATTAGTTTGAGCTTCGTCCCCGCTCATAGCAAAAGAGTAAGCTTATAAAATTGACATTTCAACGCTCGATAGCGCTTAACTCCGCTGCAGACAGCCTTTCATTATTTTCATTCGTTAACAAAGAGATTCTGCATAAACGAAGGAGTTAAAGAGATATAAAAATAATTAAAACGGGTTCTAAAACAGTGAAAAATAACCGTAAAAAATTAAAATGAAACCGCGCGTAAATTAGTCGGCATTGTGTTTCAGTGTCGCGTCCCGCGAACGCAGCCGACAGCAGAAGTTAATTAAATAAAAATACCAACGGAATCCGCTCCCGCTGAGGTGTCAAACACCAATCAGCAAATAAAGGACCGCCAATAAGTTAGCGAGGCTATTCACAGAATCGAAAAGGTTCTGATTCATTGTCACGTCTCGTTTTGATTGGACGTGCTTTGATACCGATAGCCAGGATTGCGATCGTTCAAAATTTTAATATTTTTTTACTTCCCTCATATTCGATTCTATCCGTTGCGGTTTCGCGATATTTATAACGTTTTGTTTTGTTTTGCCAAATCCCGGCTCCGGTTCGATTGTAACTGTTGCCGTCCATTTATCGAATCTCTATCGATGTTTTGGATTTATGAAACATGGTATACACTATGCTATGTGTAGACTGTATATACGTCAGGGCAGACTGAATTGGCATAATGCGTTGATATGTACTATGATGCATATTCCGATCATGGCTGGTATTGTTTTGATGTTGACTTGAACGGATATTGCTAACATGATAACGTTATTATCTATGTATCGATATTATGCTTGATTTTGTATAGGTATGTTATCTCTGTTGATTTCCGATCAGTTCCGTATTACTGTTTAGTGATATCGGATGGTCAAGCGATGTAGGTCAGTTGTAGGATGTGCATTGTGCACTGAGGTTATTTGCATTAAAATAGGCATAATCTGTGGTCGCAGTAGGTATGTACTTATCGTACTAAACACATAAATATTCCACAGTGACATCAAGGGAAGGAAAATATCGTGAGGAAACCGGTATGTCCTAGAACCAAAAATTCGAAGACATGTGACTTTTGCTAACTTGCACTGGGCCCGCGTGGTGGATTACGGTTTACTCCCTCTCACCGAGGCGAGGCCTGTGTCCCAGCAGTGGGAACATTACTTATAGATTGATTATGACATAAAGTACCTCGGCGATTATTCCACGTCTATTTTCGTTGGATCCCACTTTTGAATCCCATTTTTTAGGTATTAACGATGGATCCCGTTTGCTATTTCCGTTGAATCCCATGTTATAACAACATGTGTACATTTCAGAAGAAAAGTGATTTACCTTTATCAAACACTAGATCAGGTTAATTATTAAAAAAAAAATTGTTAGGTTAGGTTAAAACTGTGCCCCTACGCACGAGCCGAGCGAGCGAAGCGAGCGGTGCCGCGGGAGCGGCCGGCGAGTGCCAGAAACGACTAGATTATATAAAAAATGAGTTGTTTGTGAAATAAATAGTAGGTATACGAAACGTTGGTTGTCAACTAAAAATTTGTCAATGGAGTTTTGGTGAAATATTAGTGAACCCCTCATTTTATTATAAACCATTTTGTTGTTGAAAGTACCCGCATTCAGATTTTTTTAAGCATTCGGGATCCAGCGGAAATACTTTTCGGGATTCAACGACAATAAAACGTAATTATCTTGCATTTTTAAAATTCGGGATCCAACGGAAATACATAATAATGTTTTGCGGGATCCAACGCCAAAAATATTAAACTGGGATTCAAAAGCGGGCTCCCACGGAAATAAATCTTATTCCACACCCGGACCCACTCAAAAATACTATAATAATAATTATAACCCAAAATAACAACCACATGTATGGTTACAAAAACATTAGTCATTATGGTGTTGAGTTACAATTTCTATCACACGTGCGTTTAATTATAATACAAAAAACAGTTTACATGAACTTTTTCAGTCATTGTTAGATCACACTTGGAGAGAAGAGCTTCTAAATGAATTAATCATTGAGACTATTTTTAACTAGAACTGGCAAGAAAGGTTAGTCGTCTTTTGATTCCGAACAACACGGTTACACATTTGTCGTTGGATTCGCTCCGATACTCATAATAATAGTCATCAACTTGTTGAAAATGAAGCTATATTGTTCGATATTTTACCAGATTTTTAATTGATTCGATTCCTTATCGAAAAGTTTTTAATCAAGAGCAGGGCAGCAGAACATTTTGAAAAAGGTAGAGATTCATATTATGTATAGCTACCTCTAAAAATAGTACAAAACAAAGTTGCTTTTCGTGTCTGGCTACACAGTCAGACACGAAAAGAAGAAGAAAGAAGAAGAAAAAGGAGAAAGAGGATCGTGTGACCGCTTCGATCTTCTTAAATACACAATGGATTTTAATGCGGTTTTCACCATCATATAAATTTAAAGCATTTATTCCGAAAGTTTTTGTGTACAGAAGGCTAGCACATCAAGCTAATACAATCTGTCAAATTTCTTTAATATATTTTCAACCTTATCGCTACAATATAAGAAACAAAGTTGATTACAAACATTTGACAGTTTCGAGTAGCTTGATGTGCTGGCGTCTGTACATCAATATTTAACTTAGATATTGATTAGAAAACTCGATATTTTGTCAAGCCGTAAATACCGTATGAAGCAGGGGCGGGTCGAGTCTCTCCTTTATACTAATAATAATTAGTCTAGTGACTACACTAGACTGTGGCGGCATCTATATCGCCACATGTGAACTACGCATCATCCTGACGTCACGCAAAATCCTACATCGCTCAAGTAGAGTTTACCTCGCAACTAGCATAATTATATACAATGTCCCAACATCAATCGTCGGGTAGTAGCCCACCAGATTAGCGTTGAAAAAAGCAGGAAAAATTCCCGTATCTTTCCAATTCCGTTGTTTTTTCAATGTTTCATTCGAAAGTTTCAAGAAAATTTGTCAGTATATATTTCATGTTTTTTTTTCAATAAAACCGAAAAATATGAAAGAAACGGGAAACTTTCATGTTTTTTTTTTATTCAAATCCGTTCTTACTATATTTAACTTAAGATATTCCATAATAATACGTACTAATAAAATGGAGGGTAGAATGAAATAAATTTCAATAAAACTTGTTTTTTTCAACTTTTCAAAACATCAAGCGAAACATTCGAAAGAATCCTGTTTCTTTCCAAAGGATACCTTCCGTTAATTTTTCTATGTAACATGCGAAAAAAACGGAAATATACCACAATTTGTTTTTTTTTCGTGAAAAAATCAAGTTGTTATTTTCGGCATTTTCAACGCTACACCAGATACAACATCCGTCTCGTCGGAAGATCCTCCCTTTTCTATGGAGGATGGGTGAACTTTATAACCTCTTTGTTGGGAATCGAACCCAACACAATACATTGCGTGCGGCCTGCACGCGTGGGCAGCGTGATCAGCCCGTCATCGGTAAGCTGGGACGCGGCGGCAGCGACACGGCTCGGCCCGACGACCACTCACTTCCACGGACTCCACCGCGACAGACGATACTCCTCTTTGATTAACTTATTGTTTGCAGGGAAACTTTTATATTGTTAATAATAACGGCATTAAACCATTGCCCCTAAATACAGTCCACCCTTTCAATGTTCCCCGCGCTAACACTGTTCCTCTTACCTCTATAAGACTAATGAAGCAGAGACCTAGGCTTTAACCGATAAAGGAAACTCATTACTAGCTGGCAAGGGTATTAGAAATTATTCGATGCAAAAAATTACTTTGTACCCCGAAGCTTGTACTAAGGGTTTATGCACACGGTAAGACTCTTATAGATGCCGTACAGAGAGAAAATGCAACAAATAAGTCGTGTGTAACGAGAAATAAAATACATAGGTTGGGGCATCTTGCATTTCATAGTAACCTGAATAAGAAAATACGGTGTATCCGTTACTTTAGTTACACAATTTCTCTTTCTGCACACCTATACCTCAGGAATGTACCTACTGTTACTTGAAATTACAGCGACACTTGACTTGTAGTTCGGGTTGACCACTACTTAAACCTACAATTGACATTTAAGTATACTTAGAAGGTTATAAGGTCATTAGGCATAAGTTTGTAGTGGTCACGTCTCTTACCACAGGGGTTACTTAGGTACTCATTGCCCAATCCTAACATGGTAATCTAATACCTGCAGCTACACTTATCGGTTAAATAAATAACTTGAAATGTAACTTGAGCTGTGGGCCAAAATAACCACTAAGTGGAGCCCTGACACAGCCAGAAGGCGTCGTGGCAAGCCCCGTAGAAGATGGCGGAACGAGCTAGAGAAAACAATCGACCAGTGGTCCACTTTAGCCCTGGATCGAAAGAGCTGGAAGTTATTGGGAGAAGCTTTTGCCCAGCAATGGGATGATGCAGGCTAACAGTAACAGTAACTCACTTCAGTCTGTTTTTCAGTGCCAAAACTCCGTTTGCAAAAGCATATTGAACTGCTCTACAGCTGATCTAAATCATTGTGGAACGTTCGAATTCCAAAGTCGAACACAAAAATGCAATGCATTTTCCACTTACGCAATACACGTAAACGGCTTACGTCTCGATTCGAGTCATAACCCTATGACGTCATCCTTCTGCTGCCGTCCGCCGACGTAACAGTGACGTTTCATTCATTATGCGGTGAATGCGATCTGCTTGGTTTAAACCGTCTCTAATTATTTCCGTGCCTCCCATCGAAACGCGGTCGCTTTCGACGTTTCGTATCGATCATGTTGATTTTTTAAATCCATGGAATATTCCAGGTTTAATTAATGTGCGGATGTGGGTAGGTAGGTAGTAGTTTATTTTTAAACGATCGATTCGTTTCACACGGCGGTAGATCGTCATCCTGATGAGCTGTCCAATAAAACTGAACAGTCAAATATTCAATACATTTGTCGATAGATTTGAAAGCACTTAAACTCGTCATTCACTGGTTACAGTGCCAAGAATTGTCTTCTAGAACTACATATTACGTAATCAAATCAACATTAAACTAAATAGTATGTACTTACGGCATTTATTGCAAAAAGAATCCAACTTTTTTCTGTTCATACATTAGTGCTGCAAATGACAAACAAACGTTGTTAGACGACGCGAATGGTGCTATTCATACTCCAGGATATACATAAATAAGTCCAGAACAGGTGCGTCGCTTCTAAAAGCATGCACTACAATGATAGGGATCGCCACGTCAGCTTAGAGTAAGCGACGATATTTTAACATATTTTAGACTCATGACACGATAAAAATCTTCGGAGAGTAAAAATTTTACGACATGTGAAACCGGGACTTCAGTGCAGGAGATAGCAGAATAATTTTATACTTACGATACGCTTTCGTGTGTAAAATGAAAGATTTTTTTTATCGGTAAGTACGAAGGATAACGTTTTCAGTCAATATGCGAATGATGACGACGACGGAGCGACGGGAAACGTAAGAATTGATAAAAATATTGGGAGACTGAAGTCGGGTTTATTGTGCGCCATTGGCAATGTGGCGAGTGAAAATTTATCGACAAGATGCAGCGCAGCGTTTTGTGAATTGGCTCGCAGTCGGCGGAGTCGGCTCTATTTGTCAACTATGTATAATTTCGCTTCAACCAAGCATCGCGCACGCTCGTTTTGTTTCGTGCCGTAATAAGAACGAGCATCGCCTATTGCCATCGGCGCAGCAGAAGTATCTGTTGCACCGCGGCGCAAATTCGAAGTCGTACAGTTATTTGTCAATGTCTGAGGTTATTTCTATTGCTCACTGTACGGAATCAGAGCGTACCGAGCTAGACAGAAACGTCGTGTTCTGACAACTGTGTTATTTTGTATATTTATGATTTACTGGTTTGTTAGTGACAAGGAATAGATGATTTACTGGGCGTTTTCCTCGTAACCACAATGGTAATTCGAAATAGAAAGTGAGGAGTATGTGTGAAAGTTGCTATGTTACTTGTAATGAAGGATTTGTTTCCTAGTTTATTTTTACTTGTGCAATTCGTCGAAGGAGTCTCTTCTGGGTAATTAATTACTTGTTTACTATTATTGTTAGTGGCCAGAACATGGAATGGGAGGAAGCGCGTAGAGATCGTTGCTGTTGGCGTATTGTGTCAGATATGAGATATAGCGATGTCAGATGGTTATCGCTGGAGTTGAATCAGTTTATGTATGAAATGAAACATGTAGATAGTCGTGTGTAATCCTCTGAGAGCAGACAACAAGATGATGGCCACTCGTAATGCGATAAGGCTAGTTTATGCTCATTCTTATAGAGTAGATTTATAATGATATGGAATTTTACGTTTTTCAGAAATATAAACGCACATTTACTAAGAGTGCGTGTATGGCCTGTATGAATGTAAACTAAGCAAATGAAGTATGTGAGGATCGTAGCAACTAGCTGGTGGCGTTTTGTAGTTTCTGCCATGGAAAGAAGGAGAGAGTTTATGTTTGTAGGTATTTAAGTAATGACAATGAAGCTTCCTAACTAATATTATAAATGCGAAAGTAAGTTTGTTTGTTACCTTTTCACGCCTAAACCACTGGACCGATTATCCTGAAATTTTGCATATACGGTGTCAGGTGTACAGAAACGGACACACGATACCTTTCATCCCGAAAAAAAGTGCTGTTCCCGAGGAAAACAACAATAACGTCATTATGATAATAGATGGCGCTATGTGTATTATTGTTTTGCTCGGGAACAGCACTTTTTTTCGGGATGAAAGGTACCCTATGTCCGTTTCTGTACACCTGACAATGTATATGCAAAATTTCAGGACGGTCGGTTCAGTGGTTTAGGCGTGAAAAGGTAACAAACAAACAAACTTACTTTCGCATTTATTTATAACTAGCTGCGCCCCGCGGTTTCACCCGCGTAAGTGTCGATCCCGTGGGAATATCGGGATAAAAACTATCCTATGTCCTTTTCCGGGACTCAAACTATCTCTATACCAAATTTTATGTTAATCGGTTCAGTGGTTTAGGCGTGAAGAAGTAACAAACATATAAACACACACACACACACACTCACAAACTTTCGCCTTTATAATATTAGTGTGATGTGATAGTGTCATACTAGCTGCGCCCCGCGGTTTCACCCGCGTAAATGTCGATCCCGTATGAATATCGGGATAAAAAGTATCCTATGTCCTTTCCCGGGACTCAAGCTATCTCTGTACCAAATTTCATCAAAATTGGTTCAGCCGTTTGAGCGTGAAGAAGTAACAAACATATAAACACACACACACACACTCACAAATTTTCGCCTTTATAATATTAGTGTGATAGTGTGATTAGTGTGATAATAAAGCTGAAGAGTTTGTTTGTTTGAACACCCTAATCTCTAGTCAGATTTGAGAAAATCTTTTTGCATTTGATAACCCAATTGATACGCACACGCCTTAAGAGTCGAGCAATAAGAAAAAAGTCAGACAGAACGATTAGTGAAGACGAAGTAGGTAAAAGCGCGGGCAGGCGATGCGATACGACGCCATTGGTCAGGAGAACAAGAGATTTCACGCGGACGAAGTCGCGGGCAGAAACTAGTATCTTCATACATATATCTACCACCAGCCAGTGTTACAGTGTTCCGGTATAAAGGTTATGAATGTCTGGGAAATTGAGACGTTTCCACTTTCTCCCTGCGTCATGGGCAATGACGCGTGAGACTCGTCCTGGGTGCATCCAACCTTATACAATGTGGAGACAACAATCACACTTAATATAATAAAGGCGAAAGTTTGTGAGTGTGTTTGTATGTTTGTTACTTCTTCACGCAGAAACGGCTGAAGCAATTTTGAGGAAATTTGGTATGGAGGTAGCTGACACCCTGGATTAACACATAGGCTACTTTTTATCCCGATGTTCCCACAAGTTCGAAATTTATGCGGGTGCAACCGCGGGGCGCAGCTGGTATGACAATAAATGAAAACATTGACAATACAAGAGTATTTTTAAACTATCAAATAAAAGTGTTTTTTTTTTTTAAATAAACGAAATAGCAGAGATGGGTTGACTATGACTTTTGTCAATCTTTGACTAGCTATAGTGACTAAACTATTGGATATATTTGATTGAATTTTAGTATATGCAAACTGGGGACGTCATTAGATATCATGATTTGCCTATAATGTTCCCGCTGCTGGGACACAGGCCTCCTCTCTGTGAGAGGGAGTAGGCCGTAATCCACCACGCGGGCCCAGTGCGGGTTGGTACCTAAATGTCACATGTCTTCGAGTTTTTGGTTCTAGGACATGCCGGTTTCCTCACGATGTTTTTCTTCACCGTTTTGGGAGTAATGGTGATGAAATAATTTACACAAAGTAAAGCGCCTGTCTGGGTTCGAACCTACGACCTACAACTCGTAAGTCGCGGCCGATACCGCTGGGCCACCACTGCTCGTTAGATATAAGAAGTTTAATTTATTGTCGTCTCCACCTTCTATACGATAAAGTATATTCTATCTATCATCTTACTAGTTGTAATATGCAAGTAGTTGCAGCTTAACTTCGAGTGATACAACCGCTTGTTCCATCACATGAAAAAGAAAATGCGGTTTTTCTTAAGTTCATTTTCCAGTTAATTTTTAGCCCCCGACAAAAACAGAGGGGTGTTATAAGTTTTTGTTCAAGTATTGATTTTCTAAAACATACATATTTATAACATGATCAGCCTATAATGTTCCCACTGCTGGTAGACAGGCCACCTCTGTGTGATATGGAAAACATAAAACATAATTAATAAAAAAAAACATAATTAAATATATAATTATGTTTTTTTTTTGTTTTAACACCCTTATTTCATCATATATGTACGAGTACCTACAAATTTTTACTTTTTATTATAAAAGATTTTTTTTTTTCGTAATCTCTAACTACACACATCAAAAGTGTCTAGGGATCAAGCATTTTTATGCGGATTTCTTGAGATTGAGATGTGGCTTTGTAATAAATTTATGATTTTATAAATTTATATGGATCCTTTTTGGTGCATTTCATAATTTGAATCAGGAACTGTGAATCAAATTCGAGTAAAAGATGAAAATCAGCTGTCAATATTTTCCCTATAAAAACATACAACGCATTGAAGACATTATTAGTGCTACTGTTTCCCTACTACTGATTAAAACCAACGTTATTATGGAGCGGCGACGTCATTTAAGCAGGGAAGAAATGCTCAGAGCCGTGGGAATGATAGAAGCTGGTTCCCGGCAACGTACTGTGGCTTTAGCTCTGAATACAAGTCAGAGTGTTATCAGTCGACTTTGGACACGTTACCGAAGCACTGGTACCGTGGCTGAGCGCCATGGAGGACGGTATCGCTGCACCACACGGAGACAAGACCGATACATTCAAATCTTAACTCGAAGAGCTCCAACAATAACCGCCATGATGTTAGCCGTGAGGCTTCATCACTCTTCAGGGAACTTAATTAGCGACCAAACAGTCAGAAACCGCTTGCATGAAGTGAACCTTCATTCCCGAAGACCGCTACGGGTACCACCTATAGCAATGCACAATCGTAGGATTCGATATCAATGGGCTCTTGAACATAGAAATTGGGCAGAAGAACAATGGCGTTTCGTGTGCTTTTCTGATGAGTCTCGTTTTGGTATGAGACCGGATACAAGACGTATACGACACTGGAGAACCCCTGGACGCCAACAGCGATTAAAATCCTGCCAGGAAGTCCATCCTTATAGTGGTGGAACCATCATGGTATGGGCGGGTATTTGGATCGGCGGAAGAACTGAGTTGATTTGGATCAGAGGCAACCTCAACGCTCAAATTTATGCTGAGACGATTGTATCAGACGTCATCGTTCCTCTACAAGTGCAAATCGGTCCCTTATTTCAGTTAATGCATGATAATGCACGACCGCACACCGCAAGAGTTGTAAGACAGACTCTCGCCGCAGCTAACATCAATGTCCTGCCCTGGCCTGCTCAGTCGCCAGACTTGAACCCGATTGAGCATGCATGGGATATGCTACAGAAAAGAGCTCTGCCGAATATGGAGGGTATCCAGTCGCAAGAAGACCTTTTTTTGTTGTTGCAACGAACATGGGCGGCCATTCCACAGCGTGATTTGGATGAACTCATTTTGAGTATGCCAAACCGATGTTCTTGTGTTGTTAGTGTTCGCGGTAGAAACACGGATTATTAATTGTTTAAGTTACTCAATAAAATTTTAAAGAAAACTGTTATTTCAGTCTTTTTTTCGAACTTTTGTGTTAGTGGTTCAAATGTCAAAAATCCCTTTATTAGGAAAATGGCAAATTTCTTTATTAATGCAAAGGTGACTTGGTTTATCGTTACTGTGACAAACGAAAACACTTTATTTGATGAATCCTTAAAGAAAATTTTAATTAATATCAATCAGGAGAAAAGTTATTGCAAAAATATATGTTGATCCCTAGACACTTTTGATGTGTGTATATCTACTCACTAGGTGCTAAATTAAATAAAAGTCTAACTAATCATATAAATAAATACAAAAACAAAAGGATATTTAGGTGTCGAAGTAGGTACTCGTCCGCATCACTGTCATCTTTTATTTGTGTTTAAATCTATACTATATATAAAAATGAAACCCGTTTTCCGTTGTCACGACATAACATGAAAACGGCTGGACCGATTTCGCTAATTCCTTTTTTGTTGTGATCGGTATTGCCGGGACAAGGTTTGTATGAAAGAAAATTTTGGAAATTCGAAAAAAAAAATTGCACCCGTGCGAAGCTGGGGCGGGCCGCTAGTTAAGTATAATATACGACGGATATTATCATCTATCAACAAGACATGTGTCTAACAGATATTGGAGTAAAACGCGTGTATTTTCGTCCGTTTTCGTTTCCGGATTTAATTACCCGACTATATTTCTAATTATGTATTTTTCCAAAAACCTTTGAAGATTTCCTTTAGTCGGAATTCTTTAAATATGATGGAAAATTTATATAAAAGTCGTATTACAGGTATCTAATATAGGGAAGTAAGTACATTAATTAATATGAAGAAAGTTCTTCATATTAATTAATGTACCTACCTACTTACTTCCCTAACAACATGTAACATGGGTAACATGTTCCAAATTATAACGTTTATCTTTTTATCCCACCCTATGTTATCCCACTATTGGGAAAAGTGTTTTTATAGTTAATACCTAATTTGTTAAATTTATAAAAAAAAATGTATAAAAGTTGACCCGTCGAACTTCGTACCGCCTCAGAACCAATAAGAATGTTGTTTCTTATTTATTTATTTACGTGAATTTTCCCATGTTTTAATAGTTATTCTGCTATTCGGGGCGGAGACAAATCCAACAAATCAAAGTTCATAAAAATCGGTCTAGCCGTTCTTCGGTCTTGAGTTATAAATATAGTTTAACTTACCCGACTCTGTTTTATGCTTGTAGGTATCCGACGGCTCGCTTATCAACAGGTCTCAGGAAGTCAGTGAAATATATATTTTTTAATAAATATATTTTTTTCCCGCTGTAAAGTTTGATATTATTACGCTAACTCATGGTCAGCATGAAACTCAGACTAACATAATAAACCCCATACGGATTATACCATCATAATATGCAAACAATATAAAGTTGAACAATAGAATGAATAAAATCGTTCCTCCGTAGTGATCGCACCATTTATTGCTCCTAAGGACAGTGGAAGTTTCCTAAGAGCGAATGTAAGACGCAAGACAGTTCTTTTACAAGTTTGAAAACGCCCTGCTATCTCCCCCTCCCTTCCTGGATCGCAGTTAGACCAAGATAAATGTATGAAGTGATATGTAAGGGATATGTTGCCTTTTATCGTTCAATTGGAGGTAGATAAGGAGTTTTAGTTTGCCCTAAACAAAAGAACATCGGTCTGTGTGCTTTCTTTTCGTGGCAAATAATGTTGAACAGATTTTGATAAACTCGTGGCTATGCATACACCAGCACCCTAATTCACTTTCAATCACAATCTAAATAATTTTGAAGGATATTGTTAATCCGTTGCTTCATATGTTCGAAAAAATAGTCTGCTTAACAGCATACAGCATACATACTTTTTTGCCTTTTTACTAATACATATTACTAGCAGAAGCTAGTATTATTAGTAGAAAGTGCCGCGACTTCGTCCGCGTGAAATTGCACCCTCCCCCCATTCACCCTCCTAGGGGTGGAATTTCGAAAAACCCTTTCTTAGTGGATATCTAGTATACCTACTCTTCACAAAGAACACACCCTCCAAATTTCATGTCTCTAGGACCAGCGGTTTAGGCTGCGCGTTGATATATCAGTCAGGCAGGACTTTGAATTTTATATTTTACTAATAATATTAATAGCCAGTTGTAGGTAATTTACCTATTCAATATTTCCCTAACCGAATCATTACCTTATCACCTTACACCTTATCTTATGGTTTCCGGAACAGTAACAGTTAGACACTGGGAACCTGCCATATGTATTTTTAATTAATCCTTGGAACGTCCTCGGCAGTACAAAAGCAATTATCGCGGGTCTATGGGAGTCATCATGAAGTAGAAAGGTTAATTTTCCTCTTTATTATCCAGGAGATAGAAAGCAAAAATAAGAGGAAGGATTAGGTTGAATCTTTGAATGGCAATGACAAAGGCAATAGCGCCATGCAATCAAACGTACTTTTATTTCTTCGAATGGGTTTTCAATTACTTACCGTGTCTTATATACTCCATAGGTTTAGGTAGCTAAATAAAGGTAAACAAAAAAACCACGTGACCTAACCCGAAATAAGTAGGTCTAATCTTGCATTATGAGGCATGAGCAATCGAACATCCATAGGTTTAGGTAGTTAAATAAAGGTTAACAAAAAAACACGTGACTTAGTTAACCGACTAAATGGAATACCAGTCTATTCAGTTGTCATGCTACGTCACAGTAATTGTACTTTTCAATTTAGCAACGTTATTAAATTAATAACGTTTAGTCGGTTAACTAAGTCACGTGTTTTTTTGTTAACCTTTATTTAACTACCTAAACCTATGAAGTATAGATGATGTTCGATTGCTCATGCCTCTTAATGCAAGATTAGACATACTTGTTTCGGGTTAGATATTTTAAAAGGAAGGTGAATTTGGATGTATTAACTTCTTGAATGACAATATCTCAATGAGAAAGTAATATATTTTAAGACTTTTCCGACGTAAAAGTCAATTTCTCAACTCCTGAAAAGAAATGTTTAGGCATCCTGTGAATCTGAATTTGAATTAAAGCTCGTATGGAAAACGATGGGTATATTGTGTCGCGTCAGCATTATAAAGTCGATGTAGTCGCATTCAGACATCTCGGCCTCCAGCCTCCCACACAGACTACCATTGTGTTCGTCCTTTTCTGACTTCAATTTAATTTCAGACGTTTTCCTACACCTCACCTTTATATGAGATTGCACAAAGACTTCAAAATATTAGGCATTTTCATCCCTCTATACCTCTCGATGTAAAAAAACAAGTACACCGAGATGATTACTCGAGATCTGATTCATAACCTTCTTTATATTTTCGGACAGGTAAACATAATTCAAACGTGTCTTTGTTAGAAGCTACCTCTTACAACAATGGAATCTCTCCGTCTCATTATGAAGCAACATTTTTTTGCATAACAAACAGTTCCGAAACAATAAGTAAAAATCTTCTAAATTAGCTTCCGCTCTTTCTTGGTTTGTACAGAGTCTGCGTTTTTCTTTACAATAAACGAACGCTTTGGTGGCTACACGACTATTCTAGGCTCAACCATCGGAAACAAAGCGTAAAACGAACAATACGATAACAAACAGACAGTAATCACTTTAAAAATAGATCAATAACGATTTCTCGGCAGAGAAATGTTCGCGACCGTGAAAGAACAAAGTGGCTACTGATTTGTGGTCGTCGGCGACGTCGCATTCAATGTCTCATTCCTAGAGAGAATGCTATACATAGTTATGTAGTGAGCATTGCATGTGTGGAGCAAAAAGAGCAGGCTGGCGTGTGCCCAACCAAGTGTAGTCGCGGCTTGTTTCATGCGTCACATTAATTAAGCATCAGATAGAATCTCGGTGCGTGATGCTGCATGATATTTACGATAAGCTCTAAAACTAGTAAACACATATTTCGACCGCTAACAGGTGTTTAACGTTACGCTTATTGTGTCATATAATTTAAAGCGCTTTCACGATTACCAACTAATAGTTGGTAACTATGTTGTACTATATTCGCAACTATAATGTATTGTCCGGCGGCGCCAAATTTGCCAACGATGTAAACAACAATGGACGCTCGAAATCGAATAAAATCGATGTATGTATATCGATTTTGAAGAACATTTATTTTAAGTAATGTTCTTGTATATCGATTTTATTCAATTTTGAGCGGCCATTGTTGTTTACATCTTTGGAAAATTTGGCGCGGCCGGACCATCGATACTAAATTATTTTTCAAATGTAAGAAATATTTTCACGGCCGATGGTGGCTCAGTGGTAACGGTCGCGATTTACGAGTCGTATTTTTGAACCCTAGACGCTTTACTTTATATCACCACTGCTCTCTAAACGGTGAAGGAAAACATTGTGTTCATCGGCATGTCCTAGAACCAAAAATTCGAAGACATGTGCCATCTATTGCTGTATTTTGGTGTTGGATTACGGACTACGAGAGGGATCTTACAGAGAGGAGGCCTGTGTCCCAGCAGTGGGAACATTAAAAGCAGCCTTTATTGATTGTTATGCAAGAAACATTTGAAAAATAATTTAGTATCTACACGAATATTGTTTGAGGCAATGTGTTCGCAAATTGTTCCTTTAGAAATAGTAAATCAGAGTCGACAAGAAAGCTCGGGGCATGTGTCTCAATAACGCCTTATGTGATATGCGATAGTGTCACGCGAGCACTAGCCGTAGCCGGAGGGGCACCATCTTATTTTTATTTTTCCTGATATTTTAATTCGTATTTCTATACCTGGTTGTTTTTTATTTTACTTAAAAAAACTGTGCAATGAATATTTTGGGTTAAGAACAATGTTTTAGGTTACGATTACCTACTAATAAAAATAACTGTAAATTATTAAAATCAGAGCTTTAATGTGAACAGAATTTTTCATTTAAGTCGAAGTTCTGATATTATCTAGTCTATATCATAGATTTATATATTATCTAGTATCTTGTAAGATTTTGGTTACAGTGTTATCATTTTACATAGCATGTATTTTGAATTTAAATAAAAAAAAACCGTACGTCTATATTTTTGGTAAAATATTCCTAACAGAATCAATTCCTCTGCTAAAAGTGAATAGGTAGGTAATTTGAAATTTAAAGCTTGTGTATTCGGGTCAAATCCTTAGTCTTCGATAACAGGAAAAAAACGACATCCGTTGTTCAGATTTTATTTAAGTACTTATGAAATAATATATTCGGAGCACAAAACTAGCCTGGAATTGATATTGTTTAGATAGATATTAAATTGTTTATCTTGTATTCTATTTCTAAGAATGTTGCTAACATTACCTAGCTAAAGTAAAAGCGCGCAGTTCTGCACACCGCTACCCTATTTAAAGTTAAACAAATATCAACTTTATTTCAATTTTGATTAAGTTGATTTCAGAGTGACTAGCACTATTGACAAAGTTACAAAAATGTTTGAAGTTATAGTGTAAACTGAACTTTATTGTGTAGGAATTAAAGTAATTTTTCCATTAATTCATATTTGTTTACGTTTTTGGCATATAAATCGCGAATGCACAGTAGATCTGAAGGCCAATTCTCGTAATTTTAAACGTTCAAAATCTAGTCGCAGTCTCATCTCGGCGACAAATAAATGTCTAAAACTTGTCAAAATGTAGGGAAATTAGACATATTTTTGACAGATTGAAAAATTTTTTACGCTACATCTAGAATCATGTGCTGAATTCATAGTCACAGTTTGTGCGTCGTTTTTCCTGCAAGCCTGTATAAAGCAACAACACACAGTTAAATGTTCTGATTTAAATGTAATATTGTACAAAATCTAATCTCTTGTTTTATATAAATTTAAGACAGTAAAACAGGTATACCAGAAACCCTAATGTTTGGTAAAAGTACGTCCTACTTTTGAACCAAACATTAGGGTTTCTGGTATACCTGTTTTAATACATTAAGACTCATTAGCAAGTTATTTATATTTGAAGTAGGTATATCTAAGTTAAAGTTAAGGCTGACTATCTGAATACATTTATTGTTGTAAAATTAAATAAATATTTGTACGTCGTCAGCTAACGCTTGATATTTGGACCAAGACCCTGAGACGGTGGGTGGAGGCGACTCGCCATTTACATGAGGGGTCAGCCCGGTCTGCTATCGCGCTGATTTACAGCCATATTCAATTGTTACCACTGGTTGTATCAACAGCTGCCACGTACAAATATATTTATATATGTTACACTAAATCTACCCAATATACCCAACACGTTGTACCTATGCGTTGTCATGATCCTCGTTTGTCATAATAAATGCATTGAAAATATATCTACGTTTCTCTCACAAAACCCTTTCATGAACTTGGAATAGTTATTATAAAGTCTAGGATAATACAAACATATTTATTCAACTTTAAAAATACAGTTATTCAAATTCAAAACGTCAGTGTTAGCGATACTTAAAATTTATATAAATGAAAATTTATTTAAGTATGACTTTTAAACTAGAGTGGAATGCTTAAAAGCGACCTCAACACAATTCAAAAAACCGAATTTGTATCGCGAATTTACAATTCAAAGCATTTTTTAGTTGAGAGGCGCGAATGTTGTATAAAAAAAAAGTTCTAATACAGTTTTCCGAGAATTCTAAAAACGCCTTTAAAAACATATAAATGTATTAGGAGTTGAGAAAAGGCTTCATTCATGGGTTGTACGTAGGTAAAGTAGGCTGGGTTTTTCTTTGGCGGGTAGGAAGGGCTATGGTAGGTAAACAGGGTGGCACGATTTATGCGCAGTTTGAGCGGCTTTCGTTCTTTGTTTCAGGTAATGACCCCGCTTTCATCCCGGACTCAATGGGCGAGAGCAAAGAGTTCGCAGATACCGGCTACGTCGCAAGCCTGCCTCCGCACTAAGTAACGGACATGTTTTTGAGTTACCGATTGTTCTGACGTTAGATATTTATGCGTAGCTGTAGTCTGAGGAAGGGTAAGTTATTAAGTGGAACATAATTATGAAAAAGATAAATAATGTCAAATAACATGATTTGGTAAGAAGGTTATTGCATCGATGTTCGAAAAACAGACCAACTTTAAACAGCTGATATTTTGTTATTGGGTAAACTGCAACAAAAAAATGCTTGTGAAAGCACAGTGTGAAAGGAAAAATAATTCTTACTCAGTCTCTCATTTAAGACCTTTTTTACCACACTACCGAGGCTGATGACGAATTACCTCTACATTTTAACATTTTATCGACGTTGCACGCCATAAAACATTCAAAGCGAATCTTAAAAAAGTATTACTGTACTGAAATTCAGCAACTAGGTAGTTTTTGTTCTCGTATCTACGAATACAATACGTACCTAGAGCTATTCAAGTATACGAAACAGTGCCTAACTAAGCTTAGAGACAATAATAATTCAGACAATAGAGCAGTAATAGGCTTGTTACAGAGGTCATTTGAAAAAGAGGTTCATAACTCTGAAACATAGGGCACTCGACAAAACCTGTCGAGCGTCTAGGTCGCTAGGTACTGGTCAGAAATAATTTGAGCTAGTCTAGCCTCGCTAAAGTTCGTTTTTAAACCCAGACAGTAATCTGACATTTCAGGTATACTGTGTTTGCTTTTTATTTATTTATTTATTTATTTATTTAATACTTCAAGCACATAAATGTACAGAGGCGGACTTAATGCCATAGGCATTTTCTACCAGTCAACCTTTGGGTGATGCAGAGACAAACAGCGGTAGGTGCAATCATGAAAATGAAGGAATAAATATTAATTTTAAATATAAAGATACGCATAAACGATTACGATTTATTAGTATCGGAGTTTGAAATTACACCTGACAAATGGTTTAAAAAAAAATCTTGGTTTAAAAAAACTTACGTACTGGCCGAAAACAATTTTGATTTGGTCTATTGACACGAAAAGAAGAAGACTGCAGTACGGAAACCTTTTTTCTTCAACTCGGTCAGAATAAGCAATGACTTTAGTGCGATACGTGAATGGGCGTGGCCTCGTCATTCGGCCCGTTCTCGCTGTAATGACCCTATAACGGTTCGCATTATTATTTATGTTGTGTAGCTGAGAACGGCATAATAGGACCATAAGAATGAAATAAATTCTCGCAAACTTTGAGTTCTTGGCTTGGCTTGAAGGCAGCGATAGCACTTATTGTTTCACATTTGCGAAAATGTTTCCATAGACGTGTTTTGCATACGCCGATTATTTCTAATATTTTTCCGCCCGCCCATTTTTTTTATAGAATAAATAACGTTTTAAAAGAAGATTATCAAGCGAATAAATTAGTATTTTCCTAAGAATGTAACATCATCTTACGATGAAAGTAATTTTGATATTCTTTGCAATAATTTTAGCTCTTACGTACATTTGAAAATTTCATTATAAATAATTAATAAAATAATGCTATAACTGTGTATTATCTCTAAAATTGCATTAAAATATTCCACATAACAATTTAAAAGTCAATTCTAATCGTACATCTCAATTTGCAACCCCGCAATCTCACCCCAAGAAATTCTGATTCCACCCGCGCCGCATAGATGGCGCTGGCAGTAGCGTTGTACACAACGGCTTAAACCAAAATGTGTCCTTTTATTACGACCAGTGTTCGGTTAAATGGACTGCCGGTAGGTACCTAAGTGACGTTGGTAAAGCCTTTGGTAGTGGCCACATACCGAAACAGTCCATCAGTCTCCTGTTGCTTTACACAATCCGCAAATAGCTCTTTAGTTTCCAATCAGGTTTTGTACGGATTTCTCTAATTTGTTGCTTTATAGGTCTCAAAGAATAGTACCCTAAAACTTATAAAAAAAGCATAGAAATAGAATCCATAGTTTTTAACATAGGAGTAGTTTCCGAAAATGCCTTATCTATTGTTTCAACAAAGCATTATTTACTGACATTATACGATATTTTAGGCACCAAATGTGTAGCAATAATTCATTAGAGAGATTTAGTGCATTAAAATTTGAATCACATAATGTTTGATTATTCCTGTACAAAATTATAAAGGGCTGTTCTCAATTTTGAAAAATTTTCGGACCCTTCAATACAGTAATAGGTATATTTCTTTTTTTTTCGTGGTCTGCGTTCCAACTGTAATAAAAAAACTGCCTCTATCAGTAACAGCAATATTAGCTTTTAACTAACCCAATAAAATAGTTTTAGTTAGATTAGGATATTATATTTTTATTTTAATAATTTGTATATTAGAAGTTTGTACATATTAGATAATATATCACATCACACTAATATTATAAAGGCGAAAGTTTGTGAGTGTGTGTGTGTTTACATGTTTGTTACTTCTTCACGCTCAAAGGGCAGGACCAATTTAGATAAAATTTTGTATGGAGGTAGCTGTCACCCTGGATTAACATATAGGCTACATTTTATCCCGATATTCCCACGGAATCGAAACTTATGCGGGTGAAATCGCGGGGCGCAGCTAGTATACCAATAAAATTGAACGTACTTTTATCAATCAAAGCTCATAAAATATTGACTAACTCAGACCCAAAATCTCCAGTTATAGAGATCAATAAACTAACTCAGTACCTACATAAACCATTCGTAAACCGTATTATTGATAGGGGAAAACGAAAGTCAAGCCCGCTGGTCCAAGTATGAGTGATGACGAAACGAAAAGTGCGGTCCGAACGTGAGGAGCAACTGTAAATCACTTGATGAATGTTCTAGAAGCGGACGATGTGTTTATTGGCAGCACTCGATTTTGGCCTGAAGTTATGATATAATTCAGTTACTCTATCTATAGTACGTGAAGTATACGTTTAATAGGTACCTATTATGCAAAACTTAAGGTGACTAGCAGCGCCCTGCGGTTTCACCCGCATATGTGTCGATCTCGTAGGAATATCGGGATAAAAACTATCTTGTGTCCTTTCCCGGTACTCAAACTATCTCTATACAAAATTTCATCTAAATCGGTTCATCGGTTTAAGCGTGAAGAGGTAACAGACAGACACAATTTCGCATTTATAATATCGATGGGTCCTATGTATAAGGGCCAATGTGCAAAGTTCTCAATTTTCACATTGGCCCTTATACATAGGACCCATCGATATTAGTATGGATTTTTAGGGGTGAGTTTATTAGGGAAAAAGTTCTTGCCGAAAAAGGAACAGATACTTGTACTAGAAGGAGAAAAGACTTCTAATGGTCGGTTCCTTATCAATGGTACTCGTAGCATTTTTTATTGCCAAACTAGGCATATAAATAGATTGGTAAGATAATTGTACCTATGATAGCTACTTCCACATGGGAGGGTCTACTATGCAATTCTATTAGGTCTTTGCTTCATTATTGGAGTCTTAATTTTAACCAATAGGAGTCCGTCATCGGTCGTTGATAGCAACTTAATGATAAAGTTAAACAAAAGATTCTATGCCTATAATAAATGTATCGTTTGAAAAAAGAAGTATGTATTTAAATCAGCCATAAAATATGGAAACGAGACGCAGTATATAGTGGAAAATGTGAAATACATTAGATAATCATTCAAGAAGTAGCTCTGACATTGAATAAATGAATGTTGTAGTTTTTTTTTTCTTGCCTACTGATGTGTATAAAAACGAAAACATAAATTCCCATGTATGTCATCATCATCATCTGCCTAGCCTTTTCCCAGCTATGTTGGGGTCGGCTTCCAGTCTAACCGGATGTAGCTGAGTATCAGTATTTTACATGGAGCGACTACCTGACCTCCACAACCCAGTTAATGGGTAATACAATACCCCTGGATAAGAATGGTTGTCAGACTTTCGGGGTTCTGACGACCCGTAACGACTGTCAACGATCCACGAATGACAGCCGGGACCAACGGCTTAACGTACTTTCCGAGGCACGGAGGGGTCTTGGTATGTAAAGATGTTCATCCATCCAAGGATCAACCGCGGAAAGCGAAGCTTAACCTGATCGATCGACCCGTGCGACTGGTATTACTTAGCAAATACCCATGTATATTTCACACAAAAATATGTTGGCTACTTGGAAAAGTTACAGTCTTATCGGACTTAGGGAGTGCACTGAACGCTCCACCAGATAAATTAAGATGTTTTCCTCTTAATATTTTTCGTGGTCAGATATTTATTAACGGTTTTGTATTAATGTTATAGTCCAGTAATCTAGGGAAGATAAGTAAAAAGTTATCGTTAGAAGGCAACAAGTAATACGACAAAATGAAGGTAATGATTTCGTGAAAGAAAGGATAAGAATAAAATAGGACAAGACAAAGAACGGGCAATAATTGAACGATTATAACCCTCTTACTAATAAACGTATTATATCAGATGAATAGTTACACACCGATTTCACTCTTTCAGTCGCCAGTAATTTGACTTTCGAAAGAAGAAGACAAAGCGTTGTGTAACTATACAGATGCTATATAACGTTTATTAGTAAGGGGGTTATAATATTTTATGCGATAGAGAAACTAGAGTACCTAATTCTTATACGCGACCGCACATACTTGATACTTTGACTTTGACATTTTGGACAGCATAGAAATATAATATGTAACATAATTACCGCAAGACCTCATACACCCCAATTAGAGTATTGAGTTAAAAGCATAATGCAATGACCATAACTTATTTTTTTTAAGGCTTACTAAATAGTGTTGATCCTAGCTTTATTTCATGCATTTACAATTTAATCTTATTGCTTTGATATAAGATTAAATTTTCTTTGGCTCAATCGGCGGTCAGTATGACAAAATACATAATTAAAAAAAAACTATATTGAATGTACTGACATCGATTCAGTAGACAATTATGAACAAACTACTTTCAGGACTTGCGTTTATTGTTACACTTTGTATAAGTAAGTTTGTTTATACAAAATGCCTAATAGCTGTGCCGCTTTACTAATCAAGTATACGGTGAAACTACCTACTTACTACTCAAGTAAAATCAACGAGCTAGTCTAAATACAAGACAAGCAACATAATAGCTTTCTCAATTCCAAATAAAAATCCTAACTATCAATAAATTACAAAGCGCAGATTTTCTATAACAAGGCAAAATACTTTGTCAATACTCCGCTTTGCCTTTCAAAGGTAAACTATCTTTTGTTACTTGTAAAAGGTGCCTCAAACGACAATATTCACTGAAACCTATAAACCTTCGATCTTCGATAAAGAAAATTAGCTGCCCATTACAATACCGAGTAAAAATGAAGTAAAAAGAGGCACGCAAGCCATTAAAGAACCTTAACGACGCCGATCAGATGAATAAATGATTGAATTTTCAATTAAAATTAGAGAAGGAAAAGGGAACTTTGTTGACAATATCGGCGTTGGAGTGAGACAGAGTGACGATTTTAATTCCATTTCATCATCCCAACTGCTTTCATATTTTTAATTGAAAGATTCAATTATACTCTTTCGGATTTAAATGATTGAGCGCGGAGATGTACTAGAAATGATGGGTCCAATTCACATTGCGATTTGAGTGCTGAACTGAGATTAACGGAATAATACATTATTCTCCATTAGGACTGGAAGCCACATGAAGTATTAATAGGGTTTAAAGACCAGCGGCAATTAATTTATGTACCTATTGAATCAACCTATAATATATATTGATTATGTATGTCGTATGTGAGGTTTACTTTGTTCGAGGAAAATGATTGTGAGCGTGATACAGTGAGATTCACGTTCTCTTCAAGAAACTGCCTTATATTTTCTGCTTTCATAGGTACTAATTTGCTTCAGGTCAGTGGCATGCATTGGTTTTCAGAATAGGTAGGCACTAAGCCGGGTCTAGTCTAGGCAAACGCGGTCACTAATCAGAAAAAAGTGGGGTCAAAAGTGTGGTTATTTGAGTGGGCATGCCTACTCAAGGGTGATAAATAACGCGTGAGACGTACGTATTTTTAATTTTGTCGTATTTACTTAAACGAGTAAAGACCAATGACAATGTGCGAATAGTACGGGAGCCGAGTAGGCCGTCCGGCAACTGCCTACTGTCGCGCGTGTTTGTATGAAGATTTTGTTTTTTGTTAGGTATGATAATTTAGTGAGTTTCTCAATTGTGGCCCAGACACACTAAAATGTAATTGACAGGCTTATGTTGATATATCGAGGTAGGCACTGCTTATATGCCTATATGCAATCCACGCCACTGCTTCAGGTTTTTTATTCTTTATAACAGGTACACCTAGTGCGACTGTAAATAGCTCTTATCAACTCTGAATACTCGTTTTCAAGTATCTAAATTCTTAGGCTAAGATATATAGGTATGTTACTTAGCACGTAGGTACTTTGGCTAAGAGTTATTCCTGTCACTGTCGCACTACTATCAAACTACAAGTGCAAGATAGAGACGGGAACATGTCTAAGTCAAAACACGAGCTAAGCTACGTTTATAGATTTCAGCCTTAGACTAGTCAGTGAATCATGATTATTATTATTACTAGCTTCTGCCCGCGACTTCGTTCGCGTAAAATTTCTCACTCTCCCGACTCATTGCGTCGCATCGCATCGCCCGCCCGCGCTATTACATCGTTTTCATTTAGCGTTCTTTGCGACTCTTCTTCTTTTTGATCGGTCGTGCGGAGCGTGATGTTAAATAGCCTAAAGCCTACCTCAAGAACTAGGTTATCAAACGCAAAAGAATTTTCAAATCCAATTGGTAGGTAGTGCCAGAGATTAACGCGTTCAAACAAACAAAAAAAAACAGACTGTTCAACTTTATTATTAGGATTGGATCGGAGATTGGAGAGCAGTGGTGGCCCAGCGTTAACGACAATGACTTACGAGTTGTAGGTCGTGGCTTCGAACCTAAGCAGGCACTCTACTTTGTGTAAATTATTTCACCAGCACTGCTCTCAAAACGGTGAAGGAAAACATCGCGAGAAACCGGCATATCCTAGAACCAAAAATTCGAAGACAAGTGACATCTACCAATCTGCACTGGGCCCGCGTGGTGAATTATGGCCCAATCTCATACATAAATAGCCTATAATGTTCCCACTGCTGGGACACAGGCCTCCTCTCTGTGAGAGGAGGTTAGATATACTTAGATTAGATTAGTTTTAAAACTCTTCTATATTAATTTTGATTTTTACACATCATAACATAACATCTTCCTACCAAAAACTATCCTTAGTAATTTTCTTAGAGTCACGTGCGTTGTCGCTAACAACTGCTCCTTGAATTACGAACTAGTTCTAGGTACATGAAAATAACTAATTAATGTGCGAACACCATTTGAAAGGAATCATTAATTTAATACCTGACTGGAAAACTTAAAGGAAGCCGTGTTTAGTAGTTCTACGATCGGATAGCGACCGTTTGAACTGCAGGCAAGTAAATGAGTTTGAAGTAGTAAAGTCACTGGATTTGTACATATGTATGAGAAAATTTTTAGGGTTCCGTACGTTTGAATGAAAAACAGAACCCTCCTAGGACCACTCGTGTGTCTGTCTATCAGTCTGTTACAGTCAATTTGCTCCGAATCTAATTTTCGTAAAAATGTTTTTTGTGACCCAAACACGGACGTGTAACGTAAATAAATAAATTTTGAATACCTATGGGGTTAATTTTGTGATCATATTAAGAAAATTAAAAAAAAAAAAAGGTTTTGCAAACTATTTATATCGTTACCGAGTTATATATCAAAAGAAAGGGCTCATTGTGACGGTCTTAAATATATGTTTTTATAGTTTTAAAATAAACAGGTTTAAAGTTATTTAAGAAAATATATGAAAATTATAAGAAAGCCTATACAAGTAGATTACAGGAAAACCTATAATGAATTATTATAGGTTATTCTAGTCTTAAAACAAAATGGTGAATCTCTCAATTTTGTGCGTACAAACTTACATTTGCAGTTGGGATGTATGGGAGAATATATTTTTCAGCTACAATATTAAGTTTGTTCTTCGGTTAAATTCATCCCAACTACGGAACCCTTCAATGTGCGTGGTCCAAAACGCACTGTGCCGTTTTTTTAGGTAAAGAGGACTAAAAAAAAAACGTTCACTCACTTTAAAAGGCAACCTAAAAGGATTTCTCAAACTGTATTTTTAAGAACTTTGTAATAATTGCAAAAGCGGTCGAGCCGTGTGAAACAAAAGGGGTTCAGTGATGCTCATTTATTTAAGCGCTAAAGATTCTTCGCCCCAAAGAAACTTTCTTATTTCAAACGATAATTAAATGATAGAAATAACTGTGTAAATTAGTTGAAAATTACGACGATACTTCGGCACACTGTAAAAGTTTATTTTTTTGCGAAAACAAAAAACAAAAGGGGTTGATTTAGAGTTGAAAATTGTTAATGGTATTACATTTATTTCGTTTTGTCTCTTTTACGCTTAATTGGATTACCGATGGATTATTTCCATTTTTTTTTAGTAAGAAACAAATAACAATAGCTTATGTTGGATAAATAAAAAGCTTAATTAAAACTAAAAACTTGTTTATATAAAATGATGTTAGAATCAAAGGCCATGACTACTTATACCTTTAAAGTTTGGGCGACTGTCCTAAGCATGTACGAGTATTATAGCTTGTAACATTCAAATATTTATTCATTAATTAACACGTGTTTAATAATTTACTTGATTTTTCGTGAACTAATAAAATAATCATAAGATTTTTGCTAGTTTTGCTATGTTTTTTGTTTGACAATGAGAACATAAGATTTTGAAGTTATGTTTTACGAAAAATGTGGACAATAAACCTTAAAAGATAACAGCAAACTTTTAAAGATAACAGCTGACAACACCTAGCCTAACCGAGCACCTAACTTAGCTGAAATAAATAGTATTAATTATAATATTATTTATTACAGTACCTTAATACGTTTCAAAACGTTGATTTCAATCACACTAATATTATAAAGGCGAAAGTTTGTGCGTGTGTTTGTATGTTTGTTACTTCTTCACGCAAAAACTACTCAACGGATTTGGATGAAATTTGGCACACATACAGTTTATAACCGGAATTAATACATAGGGTACTTTTATCCCGTTGTTCCTACGGAATCGAAAGTTATGCGAGTGAAACCGCGGGGCGCTGCTTATTTTAAATAAATTACTCAATTTTGGTTTCGGTAATTCGATATCCCCTCTAATACGATATTAATAGTTGACATGTTTGTTTACTAATTAATAAACATTATCGCTATATAATTAAAACGGGTAGTAACTGTAACTAGCGTGTACCCGACGACAGAAATATGTAGAACATGTCCACCCGCTTGTCTAATTATAATCGATCCTCGGGAGATTGACACATGTCGTGAATGTACCGATAGCAACATCGAAACGTGTTTAGGAATATAATATATTTATTAACTTGGAAAGAAATAAATAATACTAGTAATTATAACGTAGTGGGATTCCGAGGCATATGGTTCTTAATAATTAACAATCTAGGACTCATTATAAAGCTAGATTTTTTGTTTATTTGTTTTTATTGTATTGAATAAGCAAAAGTTGAGTGGAAACATGAGTATTAAAAACCAAAGTCTATATGTATTTTTATTCGGTGACACGTGACGTTCTATATTTTCTGAACCCATTCAAAATCGAAATATATGTATTGTGAGTTTATGTATGTATCAAAAATTTTTTCATATTTTTTCCGGTTCTAATCCGAGAATTCTAAATTTTTTGTTAAATATGCTAATTCACTTGATGGGTAACCAGAATCCCTTTTTTTTTTTTTATGGATGGGAAATCATCAAATGACCCCTCCCGCTCTGGGTGGAGCGAAGGGAGTGTCAGACTCTTACTGACTAAAACCCATCCGTGTTCCTTCCTTAGCCCTTTATGTTCCGGGGTAGCGGTAACCCTTTCGGACAATCCCGCAACCCCGGCAGGCTTCGGCCCTGGCAGGCCCCTTCCTTTATGCTGACATCTCTTTGAGGCGCGCGTGGAACACGTACGCGCCGTCCAGCACGGGCCTGGTCCTGATCGGACGGTGAGCTACCCATTACTCTCCGCCCGCAGGCCCGCGCCTACGGTGGCCGGGAGTCGTCACGCGGCTCCCGACGCCCGGAGCGTCTCCCGCGGCGGCTGGGGTGTGAGTCTCTCTCCCTCAGCCGTTCCGCCACTTCCTCCGCTAGCATGACTGCTTCGCAGAAGGAGGTGACCGCCTCCCACTCCCTCTCGCCCCGGACCATGGCTTGAACCAGGGCCGGACGCGAGAGGTCGCCGCCGCTGTCGATCGCCTCTACGAGGGCACGGCGGTGCTCCGCCCATGCGGGGCAGACCTCTACCGTATGCTCCACCGTGTCCTCTGGGCGATCCTCGCAGTGATGACACCCGGGCGTCCCTTCCCGCCTGATGATGTGCAGGAACCTCCCAAAACATCCGTGTCCGGTGAGGACCTGCGTCAGGCGATAGGTGAGGACGCCGTGACGCCTCTCTAGCCACTCCTCAAAGAGGGGTCTTATCGCCACTATCGTGGCGTGCCCAGCGCTGGGTTGCGAAAGTCGCTCCTTCCATGCCACCATGAGATCGCGCCGGAGGTCTGTCCGCTCCGCCGCAATTTGCCGCGGAAGCGGAGTTTCCCCCCGGCTCAGTGCCTCTGCGCGCCACTCATACAGGCGCGCGAGGACTATCGCCTCCAGATCCCACCAACACCACCAGAACGAATCAGAATCCCTGGAATCACAAAATGGAATCAGTCTGTTTCTTTCTAAAACGGAAATTCTACAAATTTTCCGTATGAGTGAGATTAGATAGGGCTAATTTTTCCAAAGTCACATGTAGTAAAATTGAAGTTTGACAGTTTTTGTATGAAAATCTGTCAAAAACTCAAAATTATTCCTGTAATAAAGATTTCGGCGTTAGAAAATCAGACCTAACTACTCTAAATAATCCTTAAACATTTTACCACCGTCTAATTCGGTAAGACATTCGATATCCTAGCATCTATTCCTTTTTTGCCGACCGTGCCCGGTACAGTCATCAGGACAGAAGCGTCGTAGAGTATCTGTCCGAAGTTGATGAGTGACATACCTTTTTTGGAGAATGAAACAAAGTAACCGGCATCTATTTGTGTCTCAACTGTAATAAAAAAATAACCTGCCTGCAACATATGGGATGCACGTGTCTTCCTAAATAATAATGGTTGAATTATTTATTAGTTTTTAATTTTCTTTTGTTGTTTTTGGATGGGTCAGCATATTTAAAGAGCTAAAAACGACCAATTGGAAATGTGTATATCTAGCTTCTGACGTTTCTTAAGTGCCCATGTAGGTTTATATGAAAAAAAAATCAAACTAAGAAACTCACCAAATGCAACCAGCGAAACCGCATTTTCTTTAGTTTTATATAATTTTTTTTAAACAGTTTCATAACCTATCTCTGAAACATAACGAAATGTCAGTCATAACATTTTAGTTCAACTTTATGACATCTTGTTTCTTCTCCGACCATCTGAAAATGTGTGGACATTTTAATTTTATGAGTCTTCTAACTAATTTAAGTTCTTCCGCGATCTAAAAATATGCTTTATTACATCTACAAGGGGTTTACTATAATAATGTCATAAATAATAAACATCCAATACGAAAAATTACCAAAAATAAAAATGCCCAATACGAAAAATGTCCAAAAATAAAAACTTCCAATACGTAAAATGTCCAAAAATAAAAATTACTAATGCGAAAAATGTCTAAAAATAAATGTGTCCAATACGAAAAATGGTCCAGTACCTACGAAAAATTGCCGCCCATTGTATATTTTGTAGTGTTTGATGTTTTTTTTTTTCATGTTAATATATTTTGTGGTTTACAATAAAGTATATGTAAATAAATAAATAATAATAAATGAGGACAAAATTAGAATTATGGCCCTATATTTCACCTCGTATAATTATTTACTCACACGTTCAAAATATCCAATTGAAATGGTAGAGAAAAGAACAAGCACAGGAAAATATGTTGGTTTCATAATAAATTCAAGACTTTTCATTCACTATTCATTTATTATACATAATACCGACCTCTCATAAATGTTATTTTCTTAACCTTCCGCTGACTTATGAGATGCACATGTCATCATTAACATTTAGTTTGAATTATTACTCCCAAATCTTTATTCGGTTGTTCATTAAATTACAATCAAACACTCTTATTTGTAAACTGTTCCAGACTTTAAATTACCTACTTTCTCAAAATTTATTTTCTTTACATGCCCCTTATGAATTTATTGAGAGAGCACGTGTCATTTTAGATAAATTATTACCTCTATCTTAATTGTTTTGGGTTATTCAAAGACGTGTTAACATGTTTAATGGGTTAACCCACGATTAAAGCTTGCTCTTTCTAATTTCTCAACTTTCATGTCAAATATTGTACTTGTTTATTCGGTGTGGTTTTCAAAAAGGTATGCTCTTTGGGACTAACCAAGCCGGAAGGGATTAAAGTGTGAGCGATAGAATCTTCAGTGTGCCCTGTATAACCTTTTCAAACATAATTATATTAGTGTATGAGTGTGTTTTATTTATTCACTTCCCTACGTGTTCAAGTTGGCCAGTTGTAACTTTTGAATTTTACTTATCATTATTTAAACATTGTCTCTACATTTAGGCATACGTTATCTTTTTAATTCTTATGTATTTGCACACGTAATAGACTCAAGCATTAGTGAAATCATGAAATAGCAGTAATTTAAACTAAACAAATTTTAAAACGACCTCTGTTGGCGCATCACTTTAAACGCTGACTGCTGCCACCCTTTGAAATGATAGATTGTGTACAACGCCATCTAGGGAACGAAGTTGAACTCATTTAGTCACATTCTGTAGCAATGCCCCGAGCCACATTAAAGTGCATCTCTAGCCCGAGGTTCTGAAAACGACTTTTTTATGAGTTACTGAGATGTTCGCCGCATAAAATTGTTGCTTCTCTTGTGTTTCACGACTTATATCACTTTTAGATTAACTTTATTATATTATTAAAACAACATTCGCCGACAAAATGACCATAGATTTAAACAGACATAATGAAACATTGAAGATGGATAGTTGCACCATCTATTCTCCCAGTGGTTCATTAATAGACAATCGATTAGATTTACTGCTTTCAATGTAAGCGTACCTAACTACTGTAAGTAGACATAGACTGGTATGCACCTAAGCGACCTAATAAAATTAGACTGAACGTCAACTACCCACAATACTTATCTTTTGCCTCCTGGCTGAATGTACAACAATGCAATTTGGACTTTATTGCTTTATGCACAGGACTTCTTGTAAAAAACAAGGAAGCCCTTAAAGGCTTAGAGCGCGGTCGCAACAGCGTAGCATCGTCTATTTCGACGTCGCCGGTGCGTTGACCGGCCCATTTCGACGCTGCACAACAGTCGATAATTATGTTGTCAACCGACTAAAGCAAGCGGGGTATACAAAGCGGATCTGGGCCGGATCAGTCGCTTTTTGTGCACGACAAAGGCCATTACGCGATCCGTTTCCGAGCGTAAAGTCAACACTGTTATGAAGTTTTCATTGAGTTTTCGCTGGAAAATCGGCTAACGTGGGAAAGCTGCGATTGCGATTTGAATGGATAATGAGCTCCGGTGTATTCGTTAATTGAGTCGATATGTAAATAAACAGGCCGCGAGCCTCACTCAATCATTGCTGGACTCAAAGGGTAGTGCTATTTTATTGTGCCAGAGCTCTGATTGTTAGCAAACTTTGCTCTGTAGTTTGTCTGCGTAGGTATTTGCGTACCTATTTGTTGTTTTACAAAGGGACTGCAACTGATTACTCTATTTATCTATGCGGCTACAAAAACAAAAATATGGTCACCATGATAACGTTTTCATGAAACCGCATCCGAATTCTATTTTAATGTTATCCGGTTTCGTTTTAAAACTACATAGCCATAGGTATTAAAAATGCAAATGAATTAATATTGACGGACAATTTTATTTACCCACAACCGTTTACAGAATAAATAGTTGATATTTTAATTTGCCAAAACAAATAAAGGTGATGCAAAATGTTCTATCAGTAATATCAATTTTATTCAGTACAAATGACATATCACTTAACTATTCATGGCGTTCACGTTTCAATTTGTGGTCTATACAATGTAATAATTAATTTATTATCTATTTACTCATTTGGAACTGAATCAATTTGGTCTACATTGCATATTTATGGTATGATGATTTTTAGAAATGTCCGGTTACCTTCTGTGTTTACTGCAACAGAAGTTTTTTTTTTTGGGTTTGATGTTGTGTCAGATATCATGTACAGACGCCAACACATCAAGCTACTACAATCAGTCAAATTTATATAATAGATTTTCAACTTTATCAGTAAAGCATAAGATTCAAAGTTGGTTGGGAAAATTTAGTGCTTGATGTGTTGGCGTCTGTACTTAGTGTAAAAAAAATATGTACTCACCTAATAGTCAGAATTTACTTTAGATTGACCTATTTTTTTAATTATTTTTTACTAGCTTACGCTGTCCCACTCCTGGGCAAAGGCCACTCCTTCTATCTTCCGGGAGCCCGCGCGTCCTCCTGTTACAAACTGAATTAATTGTAGAAAGTATATAGGTACAAGTGTTACAAAAATAAATGAGAATATTTTTATTAGACACCTGAATTTAGCAGATTTTTAGTTTAAGCTAGTACATCTATGGTTTGCAGTTAATAGTGAGCGGTATCAATTAAAACTGTCTCCTCTGATTTATTTTATTGGTTCAGCAATTGATTACATTACGCCAAATTGACCGCAATGAATGGGAGTCTCACGACACCGCACTGCGTTACATTCACTCTACATTTGCGTTTTTATTAAATTTTTACTTTAATTTTTATAAATTTTTAATACTAATTTTTACTTTCGTAAATTATTGTTTCGAATAAAGGGAGATGCAGTAAATGATACTAGATAGATACCTAGTAATTATTGTAATTAGGTATATAAACCACATTTGGCAAGTGGATTGGTGGTACCACTATAATATTATTGGACAAGAGAAAGTATGATGTTACAACCACACAATTTCACACCAATGAGTGCGTTGCCAATTATTATTTCTACACATTTTATATTCCACTTGCCTATAGCTATAGATACAAAATTATATAATAATAAAATATATATTTCAGTAAGCACCTCTCACAAAAATACATCAGTAGTGTCCTAATGCTTTTAGAATGCCCATATAAAACCGCTAATATTCCTCCAACATACAGTAAAATCATGATGACGATATAAACACCCTCACGGCAATATACCGAAAAGGGATCGCACCTATCTATAACAAAAAAGGTATTAGATAACTATCCCAAGTTTGGTTCCTGGTGGAACTATCAATCACCTTACTAATTGCGTTATTTATCTACCCCCATTCTGAAATCGCGTTGTCATGGGTCTATGTAATTTCACTTAGTGGCCTCTTTATCCACGTATTATTTCTTAATAATTTTCCACCACTCATCGCGGCTTTTCTGCGAAAATGACAGGGTTTTCACAACCGGTTTTACGCTCTGAAGGTCAGGTAATTTGTTAGCGCTTGTTATGAGCACCATTTTCTAAACACATTATAACCTGGATGGGTTTCGCCGACATTTAACTTGGTGTAGAAATATATTGTTACAAAAGTATTAGTGGTGCTCTTGCTGTAAATTATAACAAGTATTTAAGCATATTTGAGTTTCTTGTGTTGTTAAACGTACATATTTCATGTCTAAAGTCGACTTTAGAAGTAAAGCAATAACGCATTAGAGTTTGGAACTCGTATTCTAGAACCGTTATTTGCGGCTTTCCGTAGGCACCGTACTCGAAATATAATTGACAACCCTTTCGCCATTAACTAGAATTGGGTTGTCCAGTCAATTCCTGAATGAATGATGCCCGAAGTCACCGGGTTTCGGGTCGAACAAATCCCAAGTATGCGTGACGGAATACTTCTCAGAAATAATTTGTATAGTTTGTTGTATGCGCACGCAAATGAAATGGTCCAAACATTTGGTAGAACTCGTTAACCAACTCGTGTTTCTGACGCCAAGATTCGGTGCCGAGTTAATTTAGGTTGTCGATGACGGCTTTTTGAGCCGATTACACAAATGCGTCGGCTTACACTATGTGCTAATGATTTTGTTAGAAATTGCGGACGTTATATATGTTTATCGGCGATATAGCCTAATGATAGTTTGTAGCAGCGGCGTCGGAAATAGGAAAATGATAACCGAAATATTTTTGGAAGCTTGTGTTTGGGTTAAACAATTAAAATCACTAAGCCGATACACGCAATTCTATCACGGGCGCTGGTCATTATAAATCCCTAATACCTTTATTAATGCCGTATTAAAATAGGGTATTATAACAAGAGGTTAGGCACCATAGCAACGCGATTGCTTAGTTAAATATTTCGGGAGGTCCTCCCGCGTGAGGAGGGTTGGCCGGCCATCCCCGGACCAAGTCGAGAATTCTGGCGATTGTGATGATATATGAGGGCGCATTATTTTCTTATCTTTTCTTTTTCTAACTCCACCGCCCATACTTCATTCCTGCTCGTATTATAAACGTTTTACTTTTCATATCTCGTAATAGACGCCTTGGGCCCGAATGGTGTTAGTATTACGTAAATTTCTGTAATATGTCATACCAGTTAAGCTTCTCAACGCTTTTAGGGCTCGTGATGATTTCATTTTGAGCGGGAATGATATAAATTAATTTTTGTTTGAGCATGACTCAAAGGAAATTGTTTCTTGAAAATGATACTGTATTGTAGATGAGGTTATCTCAGTAAACAAGGTGGCGCCGGGACTCGGAATGAAAATATTTTCATTCTATTGAGAGTCTGCGTAATCTTTTAATATACAGTTTTAATATACAGCGCTATGAGGTTTTAGCGCTTGTAGTGTTCCGTTTATAAAATTTAGTTTCGTGCTAGGCTAGAAAAAAAAAGATAAGATTGTCTTTTTTCTAAAAGCTAACATTGTTTTCAAAAAGATAAAAGGTTGTTAGCGCTTTTTTATACCGGCTTGACATTACAATCAAAATTACCCATTCTATCCAAAATAAAATCTTAACACCAACCTAAATAGAAATACAATTCCATATCTACCTAAACTTGACACAGCAGATGTTAAATCTCAAATAACAACAGAGATACAAATCCAAGCAACAAGATCACAGAATAACTAGCATAAAATACATGAGAGATTATTTAAAGGGAGCAAAATCAGCACTTGGTCCGTTTGATGGACGGCTTAGCGACATTACCATAGTTTTAAAAGTCAAAAACGGGGACAGTTAGATTGGAGACGAAGTAAACAAGTTCACCTTGACTTGATCTTACATCGGATCAGATGTAGGAACAGAGACCTAAATGGAACTCGTCGAATACAAATGAGTTGGTCGGAAGGACGTAGATCGGGATTATTTAGCTATTTTAGCTTGTAACTAGCGGTTCACCTCTGCTTCACGCGATTTCACTTGACGAATCATCGAGATTTCTTTATTCTACGATATATTAAGTTAGACCAATTTTTATCTATATTACTAATATTATAAAGCTGAAGAGTTTTTGTTTGTTTGTTTGAACGCGCTAATCTACGGAACTAAAAGTTGAATTTGAAAAAAATATGTTTGCAGTTGATAGCTCAATCTTTGAGGAAGACTTTAAGCTATTTAACATCACGCTAGCAAGCTTAGGAGCCGAGCAAAAAGAAAAAAGTCAGAACGAAAGCGAAAACGAAGTAATAGACGAAGTCGCGGGTACAAGCTAGTGTTTATGTGGGGTGGATCGAATAATCGATTTTCCCACCCGTACGCAAAACACGTGCATTGACGTGGAGTTGCGGACACCAGCCCATATTACCTATTAGATATACAATATACCTTCCGGAACAAATTCTCTAAATGATGATGAAAACATCAAAATGCTTTGCGTAGTTTAGAAGAACAAATAAAACATATCTATATTTACCTATATATAACTTTCCTGAATAAATGCATCAAAATATCCATTGAGAAGAACAACATTGACATGGTCACACAATATCGGTATATAAAAAGAAAGTATGTATATATGCTGAGCAATAGCCGTTTTGCGTGGGTGTGACGCATGTTTCCCCCCGTACCTTTTTATTTTGTTTTTTTGTGTTTATGTTCTTTTTTGCGTCATTTGCACCGCAAATAAACGTATTTTCTTTCTTTCTTTCATTATGTGTGTGTGAGTATGTGTGTATGTAAGTGTACATTCGTGTGTGTAAGTGTATATGTATGTGTATGTAGATACCGGAATTCATAGATTAGAATAGAATATTTTTTTTACTATCATATACATAATCAGCCTATAACGTTCCCACTGCTGGGACACAGGCCTCCTCTCTGTGAGAGGGAGTGGGCCGTAATCCACCACGCGGGCCTAGTGCGGGTTGGTGGATGTCACATGTCTTCGAATTTTTGGTTCTAGGACATGCCGGTTTCCTCACGATGTTTTCCTTCACCGTTTTGAGAGCAGTGGTGATGAAATAATTTACACAAAGTAAAGCGCCTGTCCGGGTTCGAACCTACGACCTACAACTTGTAAGTCGCGGCTGATACCACTGGGCCACCACTGCTCTCATATAATACATATATAACCATATAAATTAAAGATATAAATATAGAAATTTTACAAAGAGTGACTTAATGGACGGAATTTATTGAAGACATTTGAAGCAACTAATTGTTTATGTCATGATTTTGCTCATGATTTCACTGACATAGTGAGGAAATTTCTTCATGTACCTACCCTCATCATGTACCCAGATATTAAGCGTGCTATATGTACCTATTAATCAAAGTTTCAGTCTACCTGTACGTACGTATGCCAAATTTCATCCAAACCCGTTCAGCTGTGAAACCATGATAGACTAACAAACGTCCAAACTTTCATTTAAAACTTAAGTATGTACCTAAGTATGTAGGATGTAGAAGCAGTATTAGTACCTAACCGATATGTATTGTTCAGTTAGTCATTCAATTTAAATAATAGTGACTATCCTAGTGTTTGCTGCATCGATGCTTCTGCAGCACATAAATCATTATTTAGAAACATCTAGCATAGAAACTAACAATTTATTAGTAGCCATTACTAAATTGAACCCGCAGTCCAGAGAGCAAAAACGGACTATGCAGTAGTAAAATCCGCATTACTTTGGATTTTGAACTTTGGTCTTTAAAGTCTTTAAATAATAAGCTTGGTTTTTTAACTTCGACATGAAAACCTCAATATCTGTCAGTAGCACCTATATATCTAAAACTAGCTGCGCCCCGCGGTTTTACCCACATTAGTCTCAATGCCGTGGGAATGTCGGGATAATAAGTCCGAATGACCTGGGTCAGGGTCTATCCACGTGCCAAATTTCATCCAAATCCATTCAGCCGTTTAGCGTGAAAACGAACATACAAAAATCTAATCTTTTCTTTACAGAGTTTGATGCGTTTTTCACCAGCATTTAGAGAATTCATGGCGGAAGCATTTTGTGTATCAACTTAGATATAGCATACAAATTCCGATATTTAGACATGGCGCCACTTTAGTAGATTGCACTCGTGCAGAGTAATAAGGACAGGTCACTTAATAAAAGACATCATTCAAGTGTCGAATACTTTATGCTCAAAAATTAAAATGCCGCCCAGAAACAAAAGTACTATTTTCTCATGGGAAATAACAACTTGAACATTTTTTGCTTTTACAACGAAAGTCTACAATTAACCCCCCGGCTGCTATTTGGGATTGAAAAGGCCAAAAATCTTATTTTTATAACAACTGTTTTAAGCATAACATTTAAAAAATACCAACTTTTAATCGAATACATCCCGAACATGTTTTAAGTATTACAACATAGGTCTACAATTTATTCCCTGGCTGCTATTCGAGTTGAAAGTACCAAAAATCATATTTTTGCCAACAATATTTTGGACATTCCTTTAAAGCAAACAGAAGGCCAATTCTCGTAATTTAAAACGTTCAAAATCGAGTCGCAGTCTCATCTCGGCGAAAAACAAATGTCAAAAATGTAGGGAAATTAGAGGTATTTTTGACAGATTGAGACTGAGATCAGATTGTGAACGTTTTTAAAATTACGAGAATTGCCGCTCAGTTATTGATTCGCTGGTTTTCAGTCTCAAGCAAGTACTCCATGATAAAAAAAATAAAATAAAAAAAAATGTAAATGGACATGAGCGGTTTTTGGGTACGAAATGAATGATGTCCTTTACGAGCATGTAACATTGTTGTTATTATTTACATTTACCTACTAGTCATTCCGCAGACAAACGCACACATTACACAACGCAAAAAAAAAAAAAACTAAAATGTCTTGTTATTGAAAAAAAAAATCCTAACCTCCCATTGATATTAATGTGTCTTTAAATTGAACATGCCATGGTATACCAACCTGTTCTTCCAAAATAAAACCTACTAACTAACTACAAGGCTTCTTATCATTCCTCACCAGTTGTGAGAGTCGATTGAAGGCTATACGTTATTTAGCCAGCAGACTATTTCCAAGAATCTTTGAATCCTACATGTTAGTGCTTCACGAGATCCTTAATACCTCTTAGTATTTGTAATAGACGACCTACGTTACTAGCTTTTGAAGTAGTTACTTGTTAGCTTAAGATCTTGTTCGTCAAATGTTTTCTCGGTAAATGTCTTGCTAGAAGGTAGCTATACAGGTTGAAATTGAACACAACTTTTACTAAGGGACCATACCTGAAATCGAGAAAAAAAAATCAGCTGTTACGTTTTGACGAGTTAGGTACTCGAACATAAATGTAGGGAACAGCTGATTTGTTTTTTCGCGATTTCAGGTTTGTTCCCATAGTAAAAGTTGTTCATAATGATGAGTACAATCTCCCATTTCGATTTGTCGCATGTTTTCAATTTCATCCTGTATACAATACTAATTCAAAATCGAAAAAATCAAAATCAAAATATTTTATTTCACATAACCTACATGGGCACTTATGAAACGTCAGAAGCTAGGTGCACGGTTCCAATTGGTCGTTTCCTATGGAGAAGAGCCGGCAAGAAACTCCACGGTTACCTACTCTTTTAAAAATAATTGGCTTTTACAATAAGAAAAGAAGAAAATAAGAGAACAATAAGAAAAATAAGAATCTATCAAAAGGATAAATCACACTTCACACTTATATTATAAAGGCGAAAGTTTGTGAGTGTGTGTGTGTGTGTGTTTATATCTTTGTTACTTCTTCACGTTCAAACCGCTGAACCGATTTAGATGAAATTTGGTATAGAGATAGTTTGAGTCCCGGGAAAGGACATAGGCTACTTTTTATCCCGATATTCCCAAGGGATCGAAACTTATGCGGGTGAAACCGCGGGGCGCAGCTAGTAAAATATAAAAACCTACTAAAACTAAGTGTTATGATTGCCATTACAACCACTAATTAATTTGGAAGTGCAGTGTCTTTCTAAAGGTTTGGTTGGTTTGACCCATATTTCCATACTAATATTATAAATGCGAAAGTACGAGTAACTGTCTGTTTGTCTGTCTGTCACTCTTTCACGCTAACGGTATCAATGAACCGATCGTGATGAAATTTGATAGATTGGAATGCTGGGATCTTTAGAGACGGACATTTAGCCTACTTTCATACTAGGTTTTGGTATTAAAAATGATAAAATACACGCAGCCGAATTCTCGGGCAATAGCTAGAGATAATATTATATTCATGGAGTGACGATGGCTCCCTCGAGTCAAAGGTGAATAAAAATACCTCTAACTGCTCAAATAGTGAATGTAACTTTGAGTGTCATTACTACACTCACACGAGATAAGGTTTCCCTTTTATATAGTCGGTGCAAAAAATAAGCGGATCTTGACATATACATTGTAAAAAACACACCTTTTCTCCATTCTAAAAATAAACCCAACCGTCCTCCAAAAATAAAACTGTCTCGCAATGTGTCTCAATAAATTTGATAAAATATTACTTTGAAAAAGAAAGACATCGTCGGTATTTCATAATTGTGGACGAACAACGTCCAGAAAATGTGTCGTTATGCGATCAAAGCTTAATTACATTGACCGTGCAGCCGGATGTCCGGTGATCCACGGACAACGGAGAAAATGGATTAAAAGAAAAATAGTCTATGGTCGCTGCTACCTTAAATCGACTTTTGGATTAGCTGGGCTCGGCCGCTTGTCTTCTGTTTTTAAAATGTAATTTTGTTGTTCAATGTTATTCTTTAATATTGTTTTGATAAAAAGAGACGGTCACTAAGGGCCGGTTGTTTCAAACGGTTGGTTAACGTAACATACGATTACGTAATCGTTATTATTTGACGTACGTCAAGGCCATAGTTTTGTAATTTTAATTTAAAACAACGCTTTTTTGGTTTGATGATAGTTAGCGCCATTTTTGATGTATACGCGTGCGTCCAGCGGACGTGAAACAAACCACCCTTATTTTTATTGATAGAAATACTGGTATTCACTTGCATCCGGTTAGACTGGAAGCAGATCCCGACACAGTTGGAAAAAGACCAGGCAGATGATGAAAGGCTTATGTTTGACAACTGTCGTACAGTAAATGACGATGTAGTCGACGATGACAAAGGCTTCTCAAGAAATTACTTTGAATAGCGACGAGCTCGAGATTTGTAAAATTCAAGATAATTCAATGTAATAAAAATTCAATGTAATAAATTGCGAACATAACTATTAAATTATTTAATTATTTCATGTGAATGAGAGCGTTAATAATATAGTAATATTTGTTTTGTAATGTCAACAATTGTAATTAAAATAAGTTAACGTTACATTAATTTCCATAGAGTTATTGTTGGTTTTACTCGCGGAGTAATTTGAATATTTTTAATTACATTGTATCTGCATATATTTTTATTGTAACTACAGACAATGAGGTAATTATGAATAATGACCGTATTAGGTATTATAGAATTAGTTAACCTTTTAACCGCCCGACTTTATATCTGTTGTCGTGCCCGCAGCGCCCAAAAAAAAAAAAAACTAGAAATAAATACCGCTTAAACGAGCTGTGATGATGTAATAATAATACAGATTAAACGAACTGTGGTATTTGGTCGTATATATAAGACCCTGGCGGAATGGATACGAAAATATTTGGCAGATTAATCCGGCGCAACCGGTTAAAAGGTTAAACATTGTTTTTACAACTATTCTTATTTAGGCAGTGGGTACAAAAAATAGTCTAAAATATTAGTCATCAGTTACTCACTCAGTAGATACTTAGCCCAGGTATAGGCACGGGCGCGTTTTTGACGCGGTGATGTTTTTTGCGCGCTGGATTATCAACGCATTGCTTAGTGCCGAGGGTTGAAAATCCAACAGTGTGTTTTTTTGACGCGCTAGGATGCGCTCTGTTGAAATCTCTACGCTCCATTCAACACCAAGAGCTGAAAATCCAGCGATATTATTACGTTCGTGCGAACGTGGGCTTACCCACTGCTATCAGTTGGTAAGTAGCTAGAATTACCTAATAGGACAAAAACTCAACATGTTGCCATTAAAGCACATTTTCCAACAAAACAACAAGGTGACACAGAACGTGTCCAGATAAGTTTGCCCGACATTCATTGTTGTCAATATAAAAATAACGACTAACTTGTAAAACAAAATCCTTAACTTTGTATATTCGCTGTAAGGCCGGGGGTCACATTTGGAGTTGTCTCTGCACCGCTGTCCTTACGCGGTAGAAGCCACAACGGAAAATAAAATTGATATCGCTCGAGCCGCGGGCGTTCCGAGAAAAAGCATTTCGAAATAAATGACTTTTTAAATTTCATCGGTGCACACAGTTTCTCTATCAATTGTCGAGGCTCGCTCCCAGTAACTGGATTTCACGACGGGCATTTATTGTGCGACATACAAGACATTGCGACTTTTATACTGCGGACGTTGATAAGTACCTACCTATGAGATAAAGGACGCGGGCGCAGTGCCACGGACTATTGCCAATCAGTGCAATTTCTGGCCTGCCTTTGACTGGCTGAGTACCGCTAAGTTGTCGACAGTCCGGTTAGTGCAGCTTACACGGTCATGTCGTCTGCTTTTGAGAGGACAAAGGGTTTGTTAACTTGATACTTGTCAGACAAAAATATCACACTAATATTATAAAGGCGAAAGCTTAATGTATAAAAAAGTCAACCTAAACCTTATTACAACGATCTCTCAGAGAAAATGGTGTCTGTATTGAGTGGTCCAATTATACTGTCATAGATACCTGAAAGTAGCTTTAAATGCCTCGATGGTTTTAAAAAAATGTTTTGAAAATTTGTTCAAAAATTTTTGAGATATAAATTTAGTCAGTAGAGTAAGTTTTTGTTGAGATTTAGCTCATAGCCGTTTTTGCAATATGTCTGAATTGAGTGATCCACACTTTGGGCAATAACTGAAGACCCTTGAGAGTGACAATATTTAATAATACTGATTAAAAGTACAACCAGATTTTGTCACAAAATTCAAACTCAAAGCATTTATTTCAATTAAATCATGTACAGGCACTTTTGAATTGTCAAAATTAAATAGTCGGTCAGTTAGTCAGAAAGTTGAAGCTAGTTGCCCATTCCAAAACGTAGATCTCTATGGAGAAGAACGGGCAAGAAACTCAATGGACACTCTTTTTTATTTTTAAATCAAGATATTACAAAATTCTGGGTACATTATTCTTGTTGCTTCTATATGTGAGCACAATGTAAAAATAAAAACATCACTCAATCCAAATGCACATATAAAAGGTGCATTTATATACGAATGTATCTTCTATTTACTCTGTCAATCCTGTTTGTTAATTTTATTTATCCTGTATTGACTTTTTACTTTTCCACCAAGGCTTTAAATTATTTAATTCTCTTTAAACTGCTCTGTAAAGCGTTTTTAAGGTTCAATTACGAATTAACTACATTGTTGTATAAATAAATTGCTGTGCATCCGTTATTCATTTGCAATTATGCACTCTACAATAACGATAATTGGATAAATCGCTTTGCAATAAATAAAATATATTACCTACCTAAAATGCGATGCACTGATACTTACTATGAAACGAAACATGGTAAATAAATAATTTTAAGTAAAATGGGACAAGGACAAAATATGCTGATGATTCTTCCCTTTGTAGTCTGCGTTATAGTCCGAATTAGGTTTTTTTGGATACAAAAATTATAAATGATGCCCAGAAAATTGAAAAATTCGGGAAAACTATAATTAATTTTAGAATTTTGTACACCCGAACTTTACCGACTAGTCGGTCTTTTTGCAACCGACTAGTCGGCGAGTCAGCTAGTCAGTCACATTCATAGTTGGCCCATCTCTAATCATATATAGGTATTAGAGTCTTTGGTCTTCAAATTAGGCCGAGAATCAGTTTGTCAAAATTAAATAACACAGTCCTCCTAAACGCCCGCCCTTCACCACTTCGTAGTGATTTCGCTGGAAAGAAGAAGGTTCATATCATAGTCATACTATTCCCTAGCCACAGCAATGGTACTTTATTTTGCAACCGAACGTTCCAGATCAGTTTAACTTCAGAAAATCGCATCATGCATGGCGCGACCTGGATTATCCATCAACGAAAATGTCGCCGAGAGGGCACGCCCTAGAAGAACATATGGTGACCCTATTGGTGATGCTTTTTAGAAAGGTCGTAAACGACATGCGTGTTTGACCAGATATAGGAACGTAGACGAAGAAAAATTAGTACTTATGTATTGATTGTAGCAGGGGGCGTTCTATAGTTTCTGCATACCCTGTGACTATGTCATGCAACTCATCAATAGCCATAACGTCAGCACTCTGTCTTCGTACCACCTAAGCATACAAGCAAGACACTTGTCAAGACATAACGTTCAATTTTACGGCGCAATATATACGACGATAAAGCTTAAAAACAACATTTATTAGGATATTAAGTGTACATAGTTGCTCGCAGTTGCAATTACTGAGCACAGTGTAGGTACCAAGTGTACAAGAAGTTTGACATGAGTGTAGTTGCCAAGTACTATAGCTACCATATTGTGTTACGTTACTCAAGGATTATATAAATACTGGATATGACAAAGGTGTGTGGAAATTCTTGTCTCAATAAACTCAAACTCAAAGTATTTATTTCAAATAAACCAATTTAGAGGCACTTTTGAATTGTCAAGGGGTCGGTCAGTCAGAAAGATGAAGCTAGTTGCCCATTCCAAAGCGTAGGAGGTTCCTATTGAGAATAACGGGCAAAAACCTCCACAGACACTCTTCTAAATCAAATATTTTCTAAACTTTCAAGTCACTGATAGTAATATGATTATGCACGATTTTGTGTATTATACTCGTATGTTTCAAAAGTGTCATCAATTTATTGGTAATTATTAGAATTGAGTCTACATGTCACCATGTTATGTACACGTCTCCAGCATGTCTACTTCTACTAGTTCTACTAATGTCAAGTTATCAAATATGATTGCAAGCATGATGATAAGGGCAACGATCCTGCTTATAATATTCTTTTAGAACACTTGTTCCAACTACAGATAGCAACAAAGACAGTGGATAAAAGATCGAAAAAGTGGAAACAAGAAGGTTTCTACTAACATTTCCATCAACACATCATGTCCAGCTTTTCTTCAATCCAAGACATTACTCAACTAGTAGGTACATAGGCATTTGCGGACTAGGGTAAATAATCATTGAACATAGAAATAATAAATGGCTGCCGTAGGTACCGATTATATTATTTTATTAGTTACTTAGTATAATATTTGCTGTAGGCTTGATCGGATCTTAGCCAGCAATGGGTAGAATTTTAATTAGTTATGCAGATGTAATTAATAGGCAAGACTATGTTATATCTAATTGCTAATATTAAGTATCTATGGTAATTTTAGTATGAGCTTAAGAACTGATAATTTAGACAAGAAAATCTACTTTTGTTGCACCTATTTCGTATCGCTATTTCCATCATACAAAACTTGTTTTGTCAATAATTAGTCAAAACGCTTACATCGGCGAAGAAAACGTCGTGAGGAAACCTGAAGGCCAATTCTCGTTATTTAAAACGTTCAAAATTTAGTAGCAGTCTCATCTCGGCGACAAAAAAATGTCAAAAATGTAGGGAAATTGTTTTATTTTTGACAGATTGAGACTGAGATCAGACAGTGAACGTTCCTAAAATTACGAAAATTGCCCCTCTGTAGTTATAGACAATATAACTCTGAAATCGCCTACCCGTCTTGAGCAAGCGTGGTGATCAATGTGTTTACAGGGTGAGAAGAGAACACCCTGTAAACCATAGATAGAAATCCATGACTATAAACAACTTTCACTATCGGAACAACTCTGAAATCATGAAAAAGAAATCTGCTCTTTCATACATTTTGGTCAAGTAGGTATTGAACTTTTGTATGAAACATCTGATTTTTTCTCGTGATTTAGAGTTGGTCCCATAGTGAAAGCTGTTCATATTCATGGGTAGAAAACCCTGTAAAAATTTGGAACCGGTAAAAAAAATCATCCGGTGTATTAAGTAAAACCGATTTATTAAAAAATAAATATCGATGCTTAAAAATGTTTGTAAACACCTACTAAAGGGATAAAATATCCAGGTACCTAATTAATTACCTTAAAAATACATTCTATAGCCCGATAACTTTATCGTTATTCCTTTATACACACTTCTAGTCCGGACTCCTGCTAATCCCCCAGGGGTCACGAGTGACGACAGTTACTCTATTTGTTTCTTTGTTGTACAGTCGATTGCGAAAATTGTGATAGCATGGTGGGTGTTGTCGTAAAATGTAGTTACAAACTTGTTATGAGCTCCGTACGACGCGGAACGATGCCGCGACAGTTACGCCTATAACGTATAAGAATTTTAGTAATAAATATCAGTAAACCTTGAATTTATATTTATTTAATACTTCAAGCACACAAATTTGCAGACAGTCAACCTTTGGGTGATTCAGAGACAAATAGTAGTAGGTACAATAACGAAAATTATGGAATAATCAGGATAAACTAATATATAAAATAAACTTCATATAAAATACTGGTATTCAGCTGCACCCGGTTAGATTGGAAGCCGACCCCAACATAGTTGAGAAAAGGCTAGCTAGTTGATGATGATAAAGATATACTTACTCTCTTAAAAACTATTAGTATAATTATAGTCTTTTCGAAGGCATACCTTCAGAAAAAGTTGTAAAATCTCATGTCAACCCATAGGTTGACATGAGATTTTACAACTTTTTCTGGGCTTGGTTGTTTGTTGTTTTTTTTTGTTGGTTTTTTTTCACACATCTTTAGAAAGTTCGTTAAAAATAAACTCTGTCTATCTACTGCTTCCAAATTAAAGATAACCATCATCTGCCTAGCCTTTTCCCAACTATGTTGGGGTCGGCTTCCAGTCTAACCGGACGCAACTGAATACCATAATTTTACAGGGAACGACTGCCTATCTGACCTCCACAACAAAATATATGAAGTTAAAATAATAATAGTTGGCGTGTGTTGTCCCCTGTCCAAAATATCACTCCTTCTGTAGTGGAAATCGTTTATGTTTTAAAATGATGATCGGCAGCAGTATTTCCTAAGCAAAACAGATTAATCTTATCTAATATTTGATTCTCTAGTATGATTTATGGAGAAGTCGAGTAGATACGATTAGCCTTACCAACTAATACTCGATTCTCTAGAATCCTTTATACAGTACAGAAGCCTGGTGGACGTTTACAGGCTGAACTTCTATCAATAGTGACAGTTCACCTAAAGGAAGGTGGATTCTATGAATGGTAACATTTATCCTTCGATAGGTAGAGGTACTAGGAACTCATACAGCCGTCGCAAATCCCAACAGTTTGCTTCCTCCTAATCCAGTGAGATTCGACGCTGCCAATAACTGTCACCGGTACTAAATATTGATACGTAAATGTACCTGTACGGTGTCCATATGGATTGAAAGATTGGAGTACTTTCGAATAGGATTAGGATTATTCGAAAGTGTTTGTTCAATTATTGAGATTTTTTCCATACTTAACACATGTACCTGCTAGGTAATAGTGTAAATGATAAATTATGATTTATTTTCTGTATGTAGGTTTTTACAAACATTTTTACACGTCAATCATATTTTTTTTAAGCTAGATGAGGTCGGCGTTTCCTATCTGACTACTCTGAGAAGAAAAGCCGAAACAAACTCAGAGGTAACAGTCTCTTTTAAAATCCAGACAAAATCTTGGTCAGATCATATGAAGAGTATGAAGACCATGTAGATTGGTGTCTGAAATGGTCTTTTGAGGAAAGAACCACGTAGATTGAGCGGACCTGTCCAGTCAGTGCACGCATTTGTCATTGTAACACACTATCATTAGCAATAGCTTTCATTTTGACAGTTTAACAACATACATTGCGTTATTTACGTTGTTGAGCAGACAAATTTTTCGAACATATGAAGCAATTGTATAACAATATCCTTCAAAATGATTCAGATTGAGATTTATAGAGTGTTAAGCAAGGCTGCTGGCTACCATGACTAGGACAGAATGGAATCTGACTAGATATCTTTGTTTAAGTACCTCCTAGATCTTTGGAGAATTACAAATGTTAAAATGATTTGATAGACCATATTCAGATAAGCTCTAATATTGAGCGCCTCCACATTCACATATCATGTAATCCATGATATGTGAATGTGAAAAGATTGTGGCTTTTATTTGGGCGTTATAAAAAGGTAAAGTACATAGGTATCTTTAAAAGGCACCTCTTTCGTTAATTTAACAACAGAACAACAATACCTGCGAACAAAAGAACTTTTAACAGAAACAGTCAGTACTTTATCAGTGGCTTAAGAAAATTCAGAATAAAAAAGCAGACACAAACAAACTCAATGAACGCCTTACTTGGCTCGTTCTTACATGCAGAATCCTTTGCGTCAATGAAGTTTATTGGACTAGTTTTAGTGGAAATGTTTTTATTGAAAACTGTTTTTCTGTAGATTCTGTTTTTTATGAGAATGAAGCGGCGGAAGCCTTGAACGTGAATATGCTCTGAATTAAATACGTTTTTAACAACATATAGCCTGAAGACATAGAATTTTGACATTAAAGGCAAAGTTTTTTTTTAATGGTTTTTAAACTGTGGAGGCCTAGTGGTATCGGCCATGACTTACAAGTTGTAGGTCGCCCAGGCAGGTGCTTTACTTTGTGTAAATAATTTCACCACCAGCATTCACCACTGCTCTCAAAACGGTGAAGGAAAACATTGTGAGGAAACCGCCAAGTCCTGGAACGAAAAATTCGAAGACATGTTACATCTACCAACCCGCATTGGGTCCGCGTGGTAGATTACAGCCCACTGCTTCTCGAAGAGAGGACTGTGTCCCAGCAGTGGCGTACATTATAGATAATGTTATTTACTTGTTTCTCTTTGAGACCTCGTATCGTGATTCGTTTCATAATTTATATCCGTAATTTATATGGTGTACTTAATAAAGAGCATTCTATTCAATAGAATAGAATGCTCTTTCGTGGAAATTTCATATAGGTACTTGGTATTCCAAGTAGGTATATGAAATTTCAAATTTCAACGTATCAATTTTGTGCAATAAACAACACTCACTCATGCATCAACGAAACCCAGCACTAGCATGAAGGTACTTTTCAAACTGTAACAACCGTCCGCTTTAAGTGACAGTTAGTGTAATCGAATATAATGTTACGTAGTTATTTAATACGGGAAGCGAAAGCTTGCACCTGGTGACAACGCAGACAAAAACACAGCAGGCGATGCCGCGGTATGAGTGACGTTAATGAGATGTGCGCGCCAATTTGTTTATGCGCTCGCTTGCATACGAAATAGGGACTATGAAAAGTTGTGGCACATCCCTTGTCGTGAGAGTAAAAAGTAATGAAGTCAATTGTGGGACGTGGAGTAGTCGGGTGACTAGATTTTTGATGAGGAAAATCTACTGTGAAAAGATAAAGAAAGCTAAAAATAATGACGATGCTAATAATGATACTAGAAATGCATCCTCGCATAAACAAGCAGCTATGAGTATCATAACAAAACCCACTATTACCAACATTAATGCTAGATTCCTATACTTAAACAAAAACGAATCGTTTTGCTTATCAATAGTAGCATTTTTTAATGCCAAACTTGGCATATAAATAGATTTGTAAGCTAATTTTACCGGTGATAGCTACATCCATATGGGAGGGTCTACTATGCAAAGCTATGAGGTATTTGCATCATTATTGGTAAAGACACAAGAGTCCTAATTTTAACCAATAACGGTCCGTAAATTATAGGAATCGGCCATAAATGATCCAACACATACGTCACCATCAGCGAGACAGAGTGAGCGTGATATACTCTCAGCCGCCAGGGCACATTCAAGTCAATTTCATGAAAGACTATTTGGTGCTATAATATAATTATTTTATCAATGTCAATGGTATGTTGCCACACGAGTGTGAAATTAACTCCAAAAGGTAGAAAATCGAGGCAAATGAGCGTTGGAATGATATTTTCTTATTGCCTACTCGTTATTTGTATTCAGAATAAAATTTAACACATACCTATATATATTTTTCTTTTATCGAAATTCACAAAATACCTTCTTTCTTTCGTAAAGATACAAGAGTCTTAATTGGAACCAATAACGGTCCGTAAATTATAGGAATCGGCCATAAACCATGCTTATAGTGAATAAAGACCTACATATAACATAAGCCCACAATTTTACGGATGTTTCCCACAATAAGGAGTGCATATCACAATTAGAGCTGTAAGTCAACTAGCTGTCACGAGCCGTTATTTCCATAAGTCACGTAGTACCGTAACGAGCAAGGAAGGGCATCGGACGGTACTATTCTGTGATTTACGACCAGTACTGAAGTTAAACGGGTTGTCTGTTACTGTCTTGTGTGGTCCAATGAAAGTGGTGGCACTGGACTTGAAGATACAATTAGACGGAGAACTAATGTTGATGGATTTGATTATGGTCTGACAAGAGTGCCGGATTCCGGAGGCACAGAACCGGCCGAAGTGGCGGTGCTTCGGGGAGGCCTCTGTCGAGCAGTGGACGTCTTTCGACTCAAATGATGAAGAGTGTGTTGAGCATTGAATGAAAGATGTAGGATTTTGGAAGTCTGCGAATGGAGGCGACAGGCAATTTCAAATCTTACGTATAGGACTCTAATAAAATTAATTCCAACGAGAGATCATTATATTTAATGGCCTCTATCTTTCAACATGATATTCGAATAATACCTCTTTACACATAACACGATGTAAAATACAATCCAGATTTATGTAGCAGCTATAAAGTTTTTGCACGTTCGGACAGCAAGGTAACCGAGTTAGTCGTGATGGACATGGATACGGCAGCAGTAGCCGAGTATTCGAATTCGATTAACGTATTGCGTATCAGCATAGGATTCCTGAATAAGGCCGCGGCCAGCTGTCAGTCCCCGTTCAAGATCATGGACTCTCCGGCGGGATTATGTATGTGCCACGAATGACAATCAGTTGCACCGCATAAGTTTTCAACAAAATGGAACTTTTAACTGTATTTGAAATTGAAATTACGGATTGTTTACTCAGGGACTCAGTTTTGAATTTCAACGGTACTTCTGTACGTAAATGTTCGAAATATATACGACCTTTTCTGTGTTTAAGTGCGTCGCGTCGCTTATTACAATACGATAACAGTCGATAGGATACTATGAGAGTTTTCGCCGTAGTTAAGTCTAGCGAATGCCAAGTAATCTACTTATCATGCTTAGCTGCTTATCAAGTTACCGTGTAATTAACTTGCAAAAAAAAAATTGCAAAAGCCACGCTCATCGCTCCCCGAGAACAGAGGCTCACATGAAATTTTATAATAAAATTATTTCTTACGATTTTCCTCATTCTGCACGAGCCTGTAAGTGCGTAATGAAGCGGACGGGTCCTGGGAGGGCAGTACAAGGAGTCAGTGATGCGATCAGCTCACCGCATCAGGAATCAATTAGGAACGGCTGGCGGGTACGACGTGCCTACCGCATGAATTATTGACGACGCTACCGCTCGTACGCGAGTTAGTTATACTAGCGGTACTCGATTACAAGTCGCCATCTTGTTTACAATGCAATTTGGTATTAAGTAGATTAGGTTAAGTGTATTCTGTATTAGATATGCATATTGTGACTGAAATATAGTTACTAGATTTTTGTTATTGGTATTGCTCTATTAATCATGTTATATTTTTGATAATCTATCAGTTTGTTTCTCTTTGAATCAAAAAGTTCTGAAAGGTTTTAGCGTTTGGTGCGCGTAAATAAAGTGATACATTTTCTAGTTCAATTCGACAAAATTTCGGTGGCGCAGCGTCCAGTTTAACAATAGCTATCTAGTGGGCCGATTAGCGAGTAAACTAGATTTCCTTGTCAGATTATACTGTCCGTCATAGGTAGTACCGCACGTAGCGGGAATTTAGCTCAGGTGTGCACCGAATTATAGAGAAATCTGCTTATTTTGTACACGTGTTTTGGGTGAATTTTAAAGTACTTGACTTGATTCTCGTAATTTTTGAGAGATGAGATTGTTGGTAATGTTATATACCAAAGTAAAATTAGTTCAATTTTGGCGGGTAACGAATTCACGAGAAATTTTCGTTTCCATGAATGGAAAATATACGTCAGAGTAGTAGTAATTTATAGTTACTTACAGAAATTTATTACATAATTTTTATACAGTCGTTACGGGTCGTCAGAAGCCCGAAAGTCAGAAAACCAATCTTACCGAGGAATATCGTGTTGCTCAGTAACTGAGTTGTGGAGGTCAGATAGGCAGTCGCTTTATAAAAAATACTGGTGTTCAACTGCATCCGGTTAGACTGGAAGCCGACCCCAACATGGCTAGGCAAATGAATTCCCCAAAAAAAAATTATCCTTTGATTAAGTGTTTCATTGGCAGTTTTAATTAGGTATCAGAATAAATACCTGCCTACCTACCCATACGAAAACTGCTAGACAAGTAACTTCAAAAGACTCTTTGTGTTCACTCAACGAAACATAATGGGTTTAAATACTCGTGCGTTCATTAAACCCAGAAGATATAAGTATCGGTTTTTGTTAAGCGAAATTATCGCTGTTTTGCATAGTTTTAATACGCAAGTCGGTAAGTGGGAAACATTATAGTGTTGGTAGATGTCGCGAAAGTGCAATGAACATAGTTAGATATCGTATCGTCTGTCCTCGAATTGCTCGTTCCATTATTATCCGCTCAAGTCTGGCTGTAGAAAAAGCAGTCAAGTGCGATTTAATCATGAGCGAGTGTGTTCGTTATATTTTCATTCATTTTCTTACATTTAAACTTTTGTTGTATTTTCTATGAGAATAACATTTATTGAAATAAATTTATTTAAAAGTTTTACTTTAAAGGTTTTTCATTTAGAAAATATTTCTTTGGTTAAAAAAAAAACGTAATTTAGGAACCTTTATTTTCAATCTGTTAACGTATATGTACTTACATGTTATGCTTAGAAGCAGCAGCTTGCAAGATGGTACAGACGCCAGCACATTAAGTTACTACAATCTGTCAAATTTCATTAATAGATTTTCAACTTTATTGCTAAAACATAAGGTTCAAAGTTGACTGGGAAAATTTGACAGTTTCGGGTAGCTTGATGTGCTGGCGTCTGTACCTACGTGTATTACATACTCAGCCTATAATGGTCCCACTGCTGGGACACAGGCCTGTGACAGGGAGTGGGCCGTAATCCACCGCGCGGGCACAGTGCGCGTTGGTAGATGTCACATATCTTTAATTTTTTGGTTCTAGGACATGCCGGTTTCCTCACGATGTTTTCCTTCACCGTTTTGAGTGAAGTAGTGGATATAATTTACACAAAATACTTGTGTTATTTTGTTTTAATGATTAAGCATGCCATCATCATCTTCCTTATTTTGTCCCATGATACTTAGGATTAAGTATGTATCAGTAGCTAATATTGCATGGTGTGTTTATGTAAAACACTTGATTGTTAGACGTTTTCCGAAGACGCAAGCGGAACCCTAAGTAACATGAGTCGCAAAAGTTTAATTTTTATTGCGGGGATGGAACTACTCTCGCTTTATTCAGCAGACAAATAAATAAGTAGATTACTGACTCCAAGTAGATTCTTCGTTTAAGTGTATATAGAAGCAGTTGAGATAGTAATATCGAAATACGTTTTAATCTCAAAGTCTCATTAAAATCCACCCACAATGTCTTTGAAAACGTCCGTATTAGATATGAAAAGCAAGTTTTTGTTGTTCTATTAATTAGTCTCATGATTTGAATAACCTATTTATCCTCTATCCCCCTTACTAATAAACGTATTATATCAGATGAATAGTTACACACCGATTTCTCTCTTTCATTCGTCAGTAATTTGACTTTCGAAAGACAATGCGTTGTGTAACTATAAAGACGCTATACAACGTTTATTAGTAAGGAGATATATCTATACTAATAATAAAGCTGATAAATAAGCTGAAGACTTTGTTTGTTTAAATGCGCTAACCTTGGGAATTACGAGTTCGATTTAAAAAAAATGTATTTGATAGCCCTTTGGTACTTCCAGTTATTTAAAAAAAATCTATATACATTTGATAGACCATTCTTGAGGAAGATTATTGTTTATTTATCATTATGCTACGATCCTTAAGAGCAAAAAGAAAAAAGTCAGAAAGAACGCTGAGCGAAAACGAGGTAATAGCACGGGTGGGCGATGTGATGCGACGCTGTGGGTCGGGGGCAGAAGCTAGTATACTTATAAAAAATATTTAAATTCTAAAATCTTAATAAACACTCTATGAGAAAACATCACGAGTAAATAGTTGACTATGATCAACAACATTGGATAATGGCTTTTATGACATTGGTAAATATTATGGAATACCTACTGTAAAAATCCAAGATGACATGACAACGCCAGCACATCAAGCTACTACAATCTGTAATTTTTTTTTTTATAGATTTTCAACTTTATCGCTAAAGTATAAATAAGGTTCAAAGTTGGTTGGGAAAATTTGACAGTTTCGGGTAGCTTGATTTGCTGTCGTCTGTTCTTAATTTTGACATTGATTACGACTACGTACTTATAATAATATTAATTCATATTGGGCTTATTGTAAATCACAAATCTTAAAATGAATTCAACTTACTTAGTTCTATAAGAATGACATTTGAATATTGTACACCATAATTATTTCGTGGTAGAGTGTATAGAACTTAAAAAAATATTAACTCCATACTGTGTAAAACTACATCTTACAAATAAATAGATTCTAATTCTAACATTTTCTTTTCGTCAAGAAAACATAATAACATCAAGCCATTAACACCACTATTGAATATGGATATCGCAGAACATTATCTCTGTTATTGCAAATCAAATAACATTTTCCAATAAAAAAGCAATACTATCCAACAAAGCTTGTTATGATATCAGACCAAACATTGTAATGACGGGAACCGAGACACTCAAAACTGTCGCGAAGTGGAGATTACACCAGGATCCGATTGTTTGCTGGCCGTGACCTTACACGGAGGAACACTCATTATTTTAATACCACAAGGGCTTATACTGCTATCATTGCCAGTAGTTTACATATTTTAACGTTATGAACGTGAAAAATAGGTGGCTATTTAGATTGATGTGGAAGGTGACTTTATATGTTAAACCTTTGTAATATTAAATTGTGTGTTAATAAATATCATGGATTTTTTATAGAAATATGATTCAAATTATGAAACGAAGTAACTCAGTCTTTTATAGTCTACCATTTTTTTTTATTAGCCTACACTGTTCCACTCCTGGGCAAAGGCCTCGATTTACTCTTTCGATCTTTCGAGAGCCCACGCGTCCTCCTTCCGATTTTAACGACACCGTCTACCATAATATTTATAAATAAAATATGCCTTTGCATCGAAAACACAACTGATCGATCCTGAAAATAAATGCCTAGTCTTTACACTTATTTTGTAATTGGAATCGCTCTTGCATTTTCTTTGTGTACAGATACTTAGTACATTCTTCCAAACATTTACAAAACAACAGTACAATTTCTGTACAATATTTTTATATAAAATACGCGACAATTGTAAAGCAAATGCAGAAGTTTAATTTGAATCTCCAGTCCATAACACACTGTGTATTTTTGATCAACAATGTGCTGTTGATCAAAGATTGGAATGGTGAATTTAAGTTCAGCTGAATTTCATAAAATTGTACGCCGCTGATAAACGAGCGAATGTTTTTATTTTATTCGCAATGAATAATATAATTTGATATGAATATTTTGATTGGTTTTTGTAAAGAACTAATTTTTATGCTCGGATTTTTTTGGTAAGAAAACAAATTAATTGTGTTTTTACAAAACTGTACAGGTAATAAATATGAATATCTAACGATATGGAACGTTCATGAATTCACTTCAAAATTACAAAGACATTATTTTGTAATTTTTGAGAAACACAATTTAATATTACAAAAAATAACCAAATAACGGAGTATTCCCGATTGAGCACCTATTTTCAGAGCACCTTTTTTTAGAGCACCAAAGGTATTCCCATTAGAGCACCAATCAATATTTTACCGTGGTGCTCAAAAGGGAACAATAAAAAATATTCAACTTTATTCCCTTTTGAGCACCTACGATGCGGTTGCACACAATTTAATATAACAAAGATTTAAAAACAAATGATTTATGTTTTTAGAAAACTGTATAATATGAGTAAACAATGGAACTTTCATGAATATACTCAAAAATTATAAAACCATGGCTTCTTTTAATACTATTCCAATACAATTACATTACCCACACGCATATATCATTACATATATCTACTAGTCTGTACCTATCTATTACGTATGTTAATATTTCATCATTCAATTAACGGACTGCACCGTACGACTGGAGGCATCTATCAAATAATATTTTAGTTAGTACATTTCGTTCGTCAATATTCAAATTCGACGTTTTCATTAGGCATTCATTTTGATAGATGAATAACGGACTAAATGTCCGTTATTAGCTTCCAGCTTTTTATAATGCATGCCATTTATACGATCATTATTGACGGGAATTTGAATAATAGTTGTTATTTACTGTAATGATGTCTGGCTTATGTAATTAGCTGTCGTTTAGTATTGTTATTTAACTTGTTGTTGGTAAAGGCTAATGCTAGGTTTTGATGGTCACTTATGTCTCGGTTTACAGATCAATTGATAAGTTGTAATGATAGTTTTTACAATAAATCGTCACTAAAATTATATCAATTTGAATCACGATTATGGATGGGGTTTGGTTTGAAAATTTTATAGAGAAAAATGTTTCGATTTTACATCATTATACAGGTTGAAATTGAAAACATGCGACAAATGAGAGGTGGCCGTAATTTTTTATAATTTTTTTTTTTTTTTTTTTTTAATTTTCAACGAACTTTTATTTAGATATGTACGAAAAATTTCTAGTGTAAGCCTACCGGCGTTCCTATCCTCGGTCCACAGCACAGAAAAGTTAACCACACGAATCTTGATTCCTGCTCAGGTTGACTCTGAAGTGCCGTGTTTGACCGATGCGGTGAACGCCTGGAAAGTGGCTTGCCCGGACACGGTTCAGCCCGAGAACCCGTCTTCCCAGAGACAGTGGGACGAGCCGCTCTGCAGGTTTGTACGGAATAAACTTATTAATACGTCCACCAATACTGCTGAGCGTGCCCACCTGCTGGCTGTGGGTGAATGGGAGTCGGGCCTCTGGCTTCAGGCGCTACCGTCACCCAACATAGGCACTATGCTGGGTGACACCACATTCCGGCTCGTTACATGTTTGCGTCTGGGCGCTCCTTGCGGAGCTCCACATCGCTGTCAATGCGGTGAAGCAGTCGACTGCCTCGGACACCATGGCCTATCCTGCAGCAAGAGCGCTGGTCGGATGGCACGGCACGCCAGTATTAACGACATCATTCGTCGGGCTCTTGTCACCGCCGGAGTGCCAGCTGTTTTAGAACCCAATGGCTTGGCACGTGACGATGGGAAGAGGCCAGATGGAATGACCATAATGCCTTGGAAGTTGGGTAGGCCTTTGGTGTGGGATGCAACCTGTGTCGACACCCTCGCGCCATCCCATCTTCCTAGCACGGCGGGCGGTGCTGGGGCGGCTGCTGCAGGAGCAGAAAACCTCAAACGGCGCAAATATAACAACCTTATTGGGAGCTATATGTTTGAGCCGTTTGGGGTTGAAACTCTAGGGCCTTGGGGTCCGAGTGCTCATCGCATATTTCGCGATATCGCCAAGCGTTTGGTTGACTCTTCGCGTGACCAGAGGGCTGGCCTATTTTTAGCCCAAAGAATAAGCATTGCCATCCAACGTGGCAATGCTGCCAGCCTTTTGGGCACTTATCCCATTGACAGCGATGCGGACGAATTTTTCGATGCCCAATGAACTCCTGTCTTTTTTTTATTATTATTATCATTTGTATATAGTATATATATATTTTCATCATCATCATCATCAGCCTATAATGTTCCCACTGCTGGGACACAGGCCTCCTCTCTGTGAGAGGGAGTGGGCCGTAATCTACCACGCGGGCCCAGTGCGGGTTGGTAGATGTCACATGTCTTTGAATTTTTGGTTCTAGGACATGCCGGTTTCCTCACGATGTTTTCCTTCACCGTTTTGAGAGCAGTGGTGATGAAATAATTTACACAAAGTAAAGCGCCTGTCTGGGTTCGAACCTACGACCTACAACTCGTAAGTCGCGGCCGATACCACTGGGCTACCACTGCTCTGCGTATATATATATATAATATATATATATATTTTAGTTTGCGACAAATCGAAATGGGAGATTGTACTCATCATTATGAACAACTTTTACTATGAGACCAAACCTGAAATCGCGAAAAAAAAATCAGCTGTTCCCTACATTTTGACGAGTTATGCGTACATAAATGTAGGGAACAGCTGATTTTTTTTTTGCGATTTCAGGTTTGGTCCCATAGTAAAAGTTGTTAATAATGATGCGTAAAATCTCCCATTTCGATTTGTCGCATGTTTTCAATTTCACCCTGTATACAATGTGGAGGCGACTTGGACGACACGGAAATACTGGCAATACTCATGCATTAGAGTATTTTGAAACTATCAAATAAATCGTAGCGTCTAAATTGAAAAAGTGATTTTTTCGTGGGTTTTGCCAATCATTGACTGGCTACAGTGACTAAACGATTGGATATATTTTGTTAATTTTTTGTATGCAGACTGAGAACGTCATTAGATATATGAAATAAAATTTGATGCCATATTGTGGTCTCTACGATGTATAATATGATCATAGTACAGTGTGGCAGGGACCTCGACGCACAACCTGTTACCATAGATTCTGTAAGTACATGATTGTGAGCTCCACGCGTTGAAATTTTTAGTAAATTATTAAAAAAAAACCGAGTGTGCTTATGACCACACGACTGAAGTGAAACTTCAGATACAGACAAATAGGCCTGCGCTGTGCTTAGATATACATAACGTATTTGGCTATGAGAGGAAGAGAGAAAGAAAACGTGCGCGCGCACTGCTTTCTCTTGCTTATATCCCTCACTCAACTCCCGTTCGCCTCGCCCGATCACACTTTTCGTAACGCTTGCGTCACGCGTTCGCCAGTTTACTCCCCAAGTCAAGCGTGCGTAAAGAATTTTCACTTCAAAAAGAAAAAAAAATGACGAAAAATTTCTGCGCTAGTCTAGAATCATTTGTGCTGAATTCATGTGACACCCTGTATTATTATATGCCAGTTTATAAAAAAGATAATCCAGCCCAGCACGCTATATTCAACCACACCTAAAACTAATCCATTTTCCTAGCCCACAATTTTTCCAGCAAGCTAGACACAGGCTATTTTAATTAACCCTGCTATAGCAACATGTGACATGTTGTAACAAGTCGGAAGTGCAAGTTGGTCGGGTGCTTTGATCCTCGGTCGTGAGGTGTGCCAGCGTCCTGCCTGCGCATAGTAATCCATCTCGCTAGACAAACTCGCGACTAATATCTCCGAGAACTTATGGATGTGGCGGGGAGTGAGATTTTAGACGCGTTTTCGGCTCTCATTTGAAGATGGACTTTGGGTTTTGTGAAGGGCGGTGGTGAAGGGTTACCTATTGAATTTTGTTGATTGTTAAGCAAATATACTACCAATCTAAATTGTTCGTATTATCAAATCACAACTTAAAAAAGTAGTATGTCAATTTGCTTAACAAATGATTTCCCTGACTGTACAATGATTCACAAAGCTTTAGTAGTCCCTTGGTAATTACCCTTTTTAAAAGCCGATAAAAACCAATGCATTCAACTTCTCAATCAGCTTGAAATCGGATAAAAGTAACCCTTCCGTAATCAAAGGCATAATTAACATTCTGTTGTAAAGTTGAACGATCAGAAACAAATGAGCTATAACAAAACATTACATCGAACGATTTAAATCTAATAAATACTAACCAGATAGCAACACAGAGCTCAAGTGGCTCGTTTAGTCAGTTTGTTTATGGAATTAGCAAAGAAAACCAGCAGAATTACATTATGGTAATTATCACTTAGGTACATATGAACAGTTTTATTAGCAGTCGCGGTTTTCTGTATCGGCTATACTCACAATAACGGAAAAATTATACAGTTTCTCTTTTCTTTTTCCGTTCATTGTAGTCGGTTTTCATTAAGAGTTTATTCTGTAAGGTTTTAATTGTTATGAGAAGTGGTATTATGTGCACTCTTTTGTTTAGATTTTAATACCGATTAGGCTTTCTAATATTCCCTAAAGTAATCTTTTCATTAGCCAAACCATTGTAGAATAAAAAAGAAAATAGGGCTTATAAGTATTTATACTGGCATAAAAAGCAGTTCCTGGCAGCCAGCAACATACCTTTTTGCTACATTCAGTATTCCAAATTCGAATATTCAAAAACTGCAACAGTGCGCTAAGCTGTGTCAGTGGCGTTTTATTTACATTACATTTTATACTCCAGCGACGGCCCACGTGTTTGACATAACAGACATAACTATAGCTGTGTCGCTCACTCGCTCCACAAACCTCGTAGTTAGGAAAAAGAAAACGTTTCACGACGACTCTCTTTTCCAAAGTGCTTTGCGGGCGCAAGTTGCCTACTTAGATGGGCACAAACACATCGGGACTACCCGCAGTTTATGTAATCCGAAGCGACACCGCAGCGACTCCGACACTATGAATATGCGGGACTCCGATAACTTATCTCCGATTCTTTGAATTATGTACCTACGTAGGAAATCGCCTCATAATATATTGGTATTTGAGATTGAAGTCGGCTGTGAAATATGGCTTATTGGTAAAGTTTTATTGTACTTGTCACAGGTGCGATGTTCCGATGTTTTAGTTTAGTTTTACCGTTACAGTGTTTATAGATTGAGTTTGGAGTTACGCGACAGGTATTTCAGAGTTTTACGGTTTCGTATACTTTTGTGCTTATATGTTATGCTGGAATAGAAATCGTAGGTAGACATTATGTTTGCATGGCGTGAGACTCCCCTATTGCGATAAAAGTTAGTATCATTTCGACCCAGAAAAGATAAAAGTAATCCACGTAGGTATTAGATTATCGCATCAACCTTCTATAGTTATATCTACGTTGTATTTCTTTTTCCATATTACTTTTATGTCAAAGTTGAGCGAGTTCCCAAATTGCGTTCAAAAGTATGTTTTATAAGGTGTTACACAGAATACAAGCCGCGATATTTTCAATTTCACGAAACAATTATTCCGCCATGTCATCAATCGGATTCCCGCTTTGATTGCGCGGCAAATTCGTTTTGTTTGGACACAAAAATTGCAATATAAAGAGCTGCCACATCATTCCCTTTTGGGTTAACGTAGATTGCTTCCAAAATGTAATATTGTTTGCAATTCATTTTGAACAGGCGATTGCCCACTTTTATTCCATTTATTTTTTGATTCCGATACTAACTTAATATTTAACGCGGATCGCAAAATAGATCCATGAAAAACTGCGGAATTGAATTCATATAATTTAATTGAACAGAAAATCTCAAGAAGGAAATTGTAAAGAAAGTTGCGGAAGGCGCGAGTGGGGAAGTGCCCAGGGCACAATATAATACTTCAGATAGAACAAATGCAAGAGCACCTTGTTGCGCCGACTTCTTTGTACGAGCGTCAATAATAACACTTCCCCTTACTTCACAATAAGAGGAAACTTTTTACACGTTTATATTAAGAATTTCAAGAGATCTTATTACGCAAGCGGAGGAAGTGGAGGAACACGACTTATTAAATTAACACTTCTGATATGTGACAGAGACGGATTAAATTAGCATATTATTGACTTCTCGAGATTAGCGACTGTACTCCGAGAAAAGAAAGTTACTTTTTCAGAAAAAAATGTGTATACAAATCCTCATCTCAGAATCGGAGGAGGCTGCGACGGGCTCTCGTCTTACATAGCGGCGTAATCAGACTGCCGCCTCGAGCTAATCTTGATGTACTATTACTAGGCTCGGCTATGTTCGTGTTATTGTACTCTTTTCACGTTCGTGTTATTATCAACCTCGGCTGCGTATGTACTTGTGAATATTTAGATAACACCGCGGTCTGCGAGCACGGTTGGTATTTATTTAATTAAACGAAGTATTTCTGCTTTACATAATGGCGTTGTGACTTAAAAACACGGTTTTTTTACCTCGTCGGATATTGCGAAAACTTTACAAAGTTGTCTGTGTAGTTGTCAGCGTCTAAATCATAAATAAAACGCGGGCGTTTAAAGCGGATGAAGTTTAAAGGACTTAGCGGGATGAAAGTTAAAAAGCGCTGCAATTCATGCAGCGCAGGTGACCAGCGGTTTATCAGCGCGACGCAGCCGGCGAGTGGCGCAGGCGGCGCGCGGCAGCGGGGCGGGTGCGGCAGCGGGGCGGGTGCGGGGCGGCGGCGGGGTGGGTGCGGGGCGGCGACGTCGGGGCTGCGGCCGGACACCACACACCTATCGCGAGAGGGACCTGCGACGCCGCGCCGCGGATAATCGCCTCATTTATAAAGTTTAGCGGGACAAAGCTGCGCGAGTTTTTGATTGAAAACAAACTTAGAAGGGACAGCCTCATTTGAATAAGTATTCTGCGAATAAAGTGTGGCTTTATGTTTTCCTTTAGGTGTTTTTTTTCCTTTGTTATGCAAAACATTGTTCCACCTTGTTTAGGTACTACAACACGCTTTATTTTTGAGTGAAAGACTCTTTTGAAGTTAAGCTTTCCTGTATAAATTATTTTATTTTCACTGTATTGTTTTAAAGAGAACCTTTTGAAACTTTAATGGCCGTTGCGACACTTCATCTTGGAATCTCAGTTTATCATTGTTGGTCGGTGGTATAATTCTAACTCGTTGTGCAACAATGGAGCGGTGCTGGAAAACGTTATATTAAAAAGAGAGGACTATCTGTCAGTATGAATAAAAAGAAAAGGCTGAATTCGCTTCCTAAGCGTATAATTAGGCGGGAACCTATCTATTATGATGCTTTTCCACAAGGGACGTGATCCTCGCACAGCACTCCCTAGCGATGTGTGTGAAACCCATCAATTGGATTGCTTTATTTTCATAAAAAATTAGCTATTGCTTCGCTGAGCAAGTTCATTTTTTAAATCTCTTGTGATTTAACCAACTAACCAGTGTAGCAATATAAAAAGTTAGTGCTCAACTGCATCATCATCATCAGCCTATAATGTTCCCACTGCTGGGACACAGGCCTCCTCTCTGTGAGAGGGAGTGGGCCGTAATAAGAGCGAATTTTTCCATTGAAACTGAACGCAATCAACACCTCTAAACCGCGTTCAAGAGCTGTCAGTGTCACCTTTGTTGTGGAATATTGACATTGATGGCTCTTGAACTCAGTTTAAGTGGGTGATAGATAAATCCTATAATAAACGTCAACAATCACACATTAATAGCCCTTCCCTTAGTAACAAAAATAGCCAATTGTCAGTCGCTTCTGACAAAATCTTGACAAAAACCTGCTTCGTCCGATTCGGCAGCCGCTAATTATCGTCCCTCCCTCGTACAGTGCTAATTGCGAGACACTGCAACATGACTAAATACCTATCAAGTAGGTTATATAAATCTCCTTTGAAAAAAGTTAACAATCACAAATACATCATCATCTGCCTAGTCTTTTCCCAACTATGTTGGGGTCGGCTTCCAGTCTAACCGGATGCAGCTGAATACCAGTATTTTACATGGAACGACTGCCTATCTGACCTCCACAACGCAGTTACTGGGTAATACGATACCCCTTGGTAAGACTGGTTGTCAGATTTTCGGGCTTCTGACGACCCGTAACGACTGTCAAAGATCCTCGAATGACAGCTGGGACCAACGGCTTAACGTGCTTTCCGAGGCACGGAGGGGTCTTGGTATGTAAAGATGGTCACCCATCCATGGACCAACCGCGGCAAGCGTAGCTTAACCTGATCGATCGACCCGTGCGGCTGTCATTACTTTGCACAATCACAAATAAATATCTATGTAAATAGCCCTTTTCTTAGTAACAAAAGTAGCCAATCATCAGTCACTTCCGACAAAATCTTGACAAAAACCTGCTTCGTCCGATTTGCGGGGAACCACTAATTATCGTCCCTCCCTCGTATAGTGCTAATTACGAGACACTGCAACATGACTAAATATCTATTAAGTAGATTATATAAATCTCCTTTGAAAAACGTTAACAAACACAAATAAAAAGCTCTTTCCTCAGTAACAAAATAGCCAAGCTTCTGACAAAATCTTGACAAAAACCTGCTTCGTCCGATTTGCGGGGAGCCGCTAATTATCGTCCCTCCCTCGTATAGTGCTAATTACGAGACACTGCAACATGACTAAATATCTATTAAGTAGATTATATAAATCTCCTTTGAAAAACGTTAACAAACACAAATAAAAAGCTCTTTCCTCAGTAACAAAATAGCCAAGCTTCTGACAAAATCTTGACAAAAACCTGCTTCGTCCGATTTGCGGGGAGCCGCTAATTATCGTCCCTCCCTCGTATAGTGCTAATCGCGAACACTGCGACATGTTAACAGGCGACACTTGCTAATTCAGACGCGTTGGTGTGAGATCTGCCTGATGAACGTCACTGCGATAATCTGGGGGAAGGAGTTTCCTGTTTTTCGCATGTTCGCTGTAATTTTTTATCACAAGTGAATTACAATAAAACAGCATAGTTTTGAGACAATAGGCACAAAAATGCATTGAAACTCGAAGTTGAGTTTTCCAAGCACCCGAAGTTGAGTTTCAGCGGTAGAGATTTTCCAGAAACTATTAATTCTGTATATCCGTAAAAACTTATAGTACCTACTTCTGGCTAATATCTGAGGGGCAATTCTCGTAGTTTTAAGAACGTTCCCAGTCTGATCTCAGTCTCAATCTGTCAAAAATACCTTTAATTTCCCTACATTTTTGACAAGTTCTTGACATTGATTGTCGCTGAGATGAGATTGCGACTAGATTTTGATCGTCTTTAATTACGAGAATTGGCCTTCTGTTGTCAGAATGCATAAAGTTTAAATTTCAAGTATTTTAATATGTTTCCACACCTCTGAAACTCACTGAAACATTACTGTATAAATATCACAAAAAAATTGACTAAGTACGTAGATAAACATTTATTCAGTTCACACAAAAGACACAGCATAACACAAAAAAAAAAACACAATTACGAGTACATTAATATTTATATACGTATAAAAACAAGGTGCCAATATACACAAAAGAAAAATAAAGGAAAAATACCTTCTGGACTACAATGTTGAATTCGCAAAATGTGTTTTTTTTTTAGAATGTTGATGAAACTGGTTACGTGATATTCCATCCTACATACTAAAGTATAGTTTTAGTTAAGTTAGGTTTTAATTTTGTTATTGTTGTTAATTATAAAGAATTAAAAATAAATTCTTAATTAAAAAAAAAAAACATACTAAATCATCTGACTAGCCTTTTCCTAACTATGTTGGGGTTGGCTTCCAGTCTAACCGGATACAGCTGAATACCAGTACTTTACATGGAGAGACTGCCTATCTGACCTCCTCAACCCAGTAACTTGGCTTCTGACTACCCGTAATGACTGTAAAAGATCCACAAATGACAGCCGGGAGAGGGGTCTCGGTATGTAAAGATGGCCAAAGTCACCCATCCACAGACCAACCGCGGCAAGCGTAGCTTAACCTGATCGATCTACCTGTGCGGCTATTATTATTTAGCCACGGGCCCCTCAAAAAACATACTAAGTAAAACATACCTACATAGATCCACATTTTTGACAATAAATCACTGTTTATGTATAAAGAAACACCACAAAACTTTTTCTCCGGGCCTTTCATTACACACTAAACACACACACACACACATAAACTCACCCCTTCTTCCCATGAGGGTAAGCACAAACTACAGAACGCCACCTGCTATGATCCTTACATACTCCTTTTGCCTCGATTTTTCGTGACTACACCAACTTTTTAAAGGCATCTTCAGCTTGAATGGTCAATTTTCTATTAAATTTCGGACAAGTTAAAAAGGGACGACACTAGACCCTCATCTATTCACACTAACAAGTTACTCACGATTTTTAAAGAAATATTTAATAAAGCGCCGGCCGACATCCACGTAGGTAACACAATTAGAAAAATCAATAGGAACCGCCTTGTTATTTTATTGAAAGGTTGTGCCTTAACTTTTCTAATATTTATTAACTGTGTTTTGTAAGGGTTTCGGTAAAAAGTATGGTTTTCAAAATAAAAACTAAAAAGTCATGAATATTGTCATCAATGTTGTCCGTGTCAACTGTCAACGTGTTACATACTTTTTAAATACAAGTAGTAATTACCTACACGTGTTTACTCTTAATCTGTCAAGCTCCGCTAATGAGACATAATTGATTTTCTATTGTTTCGTCGCCAATGGGCGATGGTTAAGGGCAGATTCCACCAAACTTTTATACTTACCTAGAATAATAGAATAAGTTTCATCCTGATAATAAATTTTGAATTTTTTGACAGTTTTTCTATACTAAAACTTTCAGACGTTTTTATTCCACGGATAAAATATATCTGAATTTGGTAACATTAGCCCTAAGTCTTCCAAGTTCCACTATTTAGCCAGACTGGTGATTGTAGAGTAGGAAGGCTGAATATTGAGTTGAAGTCAAGATGAAAGATGAATCATCATCTCCGATTCCGATTCTGACCGATCGCCGGGACCAACAGCTTAACGTGCTTTCCGAGGCACGGAGGGGTCTCGGAATGTGAAGATGGTCACCCATCCAAAGACCAACCGCGGCAAGTGTAGCTTAACCTGATCGATCGACCTGTGCGGCTTTTATTATTTAGCCACGGGCCCCTCTCAAGATGAAAGATTAATGTGTGTAATTTTTTGAATAGTTCAGTTGCTGATGATGACGAATAGTGGTCCTCTTGGCTGTCTCCTGCGTCATTATGTTTTTATTTGACTGATTTACTGAACTTAAAAAAGTCAAAAATACGCTTAAAATTCAACGTAAATCAATGAAAGCACTCTCCGACAACACCCTTTAACAAATCAATCCTAAAAAAACTCCAACCAGTTGACACACGACATTTTAATTAGGCGTAAAAGCTAATCAAAACCAACCAATTAGGGTCACGCCACACCGTTTGAACACGTCAAAAAATCGCGCATATTTCATGACAACACGTTGTTTCACTAAATAGGACATTTGATAAAAACTATCCAAAGCTTTTGTCACGTCACCCCTTGAATAATGTTTTATTTGCTCGCAGTGCAGTGTTTAACACTTTTCATAATAGTCCTGACGATTTACGCATCAATAAAATTAAAAAGCGCCGCGGTTTGTGATTGAAGTCCGGCATGGAGAGTGCTGAAAATTATAGCTTCGGTTTTTACGTTTGACATGCAATTGTGTTTACGTTGTTACAATTGGGAAGGGTTATTTTTTATAGGTGGTAACTTCAAATTTAAAGTTTTATCGCCATCAAGTAAAAAAATTAAAACCTATATTACAAAAATTTCATTGTAACTTTTTGCCGATGCTACCAATTTTTCAATATGAGCGCTTATTACTATGTTAGGTTATTTCTCCAATTCATTGTTTTATGCATATGGTGTTTACTTATAAGTAACTGATGCACTGTTATTTTACTTTAAAAATGTATTATAATTGTTGGTGAACCTAATAAAATATAAAAAAAATATAATCACTCATTATTAGGTCCTTACATATGAAATTGGCGTTTTGTATGGAAGGAACAAAAAGTCGAATATTTTTTAATATAATATATTTAATTAATCAAAGTATGAACCATTGTTTTCAATGCACTTTTGCCATCTTATAGGTAGTTCATTGATCCCTTTACTAAAAAAACCAGTCGGACGGGAATCAATAAAATCTTTGAAGGCGATTTGGACTGCCCCATCGGAGTTGAATTTTTTCCCTTGCAAAAAGTTATCCAAATTGCGAAAAAAATGGTAATCTGTTGGAGCAAGGTCCGGGGAGTACGGAGGATGTCTAAGACATTCCAATTCAAGCTCTTCTAATTTGTTGTAATTTTTTTTTTGTAATTTTTGCTTCAGTCAATTCGTGAGGTACCCACCTTTCAAGCTTTTTAATCTTCCCAATTTGCTTCAAGTGAATTAAAACAGTTTTATCACTAACATCGAAGCCTGCAGCTAACTCGGACGTGGTTTGCGATGGGTCCGCTTCCACAATAGCCTTCAATTCTCCATTATCAACTTGGGTCTCAGGCCGTCCACGGGGCTTGTTCTGCAGGTCGAAATTTCCAGAACGAAAACGTTGGAACCAAAAACGAACTGTGTTTTCTTTTGCAACATGACCGCCATACACATCATTCACCCTTCGAGTCGTTTCCGCAGCACTAGTGCCACGGCGGAACTCGTACTCGTAAATAATGCGATATTTTAAATTTTCCATTTTGTAAAATGAGTGACGCAAACAGAAAAAAACAGAAGAAAAAAAACAAATGAATGACGGTCATCGAAGCACAAATACATGAGTAAATAGCTGTACAAATTTGAATTTGGAATTCCTTACCAAAGAGGAGAAATTCGTGATTAAAGTGGCCAGTACGAAAAACGCCAATTTCATATGTAAGGACCTAATATATTTAGTTTTTATAATCGGGATCTAAAATCCGGTTTCTAAAAGTCTTGACATTAACTTGTGCATAAAGTTTTAATAAATAAATAAAAGTCCTCGGTCACTAATGTGTGTTTTATCTGAAAAATAGCACAGAATTTGATGATTAGGGTGATAGGTATATTCTAGTAAAATTTTCAACGAGAAATAGGTCCTACTTTAAGAGCTAGAACGCTTTAGCTCAGCTCGCAGTAAGCAACTATCTTAACACATGCGATGAAACCACACACCGAGCTTAGTTTAACGATCACCATAAAACGATACAATTTTACTGCTGTCGCTAACCGCCAAGAAAAAGACACCGTTCCTGTCAGCCAACAATGTTAATTCCGACGCCATTTTGACACGATATTAATGTAACGGTCTTACTGAAAACGGTACAGCTGTTTTTGAGATAAGTGCACAAAAATTTACCTTACGGCGAAAAGGGCTACGTTTGAAATTATTTTTTAGTGTTATTGCAGCTGCTTTTTATTATTTTCCTTGTTCCAAAAAATGTTTTCGTCGAAATTTGTGTGCAGATTTGTTTAATTTAATGGGAGGGCTTTGTTGCTTAGCAAAATCTATATTGTAATTTAGACGGAAGCAGTTCTCAGTTTTTGAATAGTAACTACCTACATATTTTTGAAACAAATTATGTAGGTAATATAGTTAGGTAGGTATATTAGTTCACCACCATTCGTTGTATCAACAAAACATAATTTCTAGAACACATCTTATAGTCTATCTACGTTTTAAACAATTTTCTATCTAGGGCAATAGTATTATACCTACATAGATTCTAATACAATTAAATTACGACCACAAAGACAATGTTTTAACAGATTCTACGGAAAGTTTGATATAATGAGCTTATTGTTTCTACACCGACACTTGAGTTCAAACCTACTAATTTCACGCTATACAAAATCCCAGACACGCACTTCCATATAAATGAAGTACCACAGTATTACACCATTGAATTTTACGACAAATCCGAGCCCAGAGGTAACTAAATCACAGATAGTCGAGAAAATCCAATTATCGCGTGCACAATGGGTCACGAAACAATCTAAACTAAGAAAATTAATCTTCTGAGTCCAGAGGAGCTCTGTCTGTGCAAACTTAGACAATGGATTTATAGTTCATCGATTTGAGGGCATCGGTGCTACGGGTATGGGTATCATAGACTTCCACAGAAATCTCAGGGTTGGGTTGCGTGGAAATCATAGCCTGATGGTGTCACTCGACACGTTGGGAGTAGGCAGCCATGAGTAGGTGTTGATGAGGCTACCTGGTATTTAGATACACAGGTGGAATGAATTGTTTTGGTAATCTTGAAACCTACTATCAAAATTATTATCATTATTCGTGTCTACGAGTATGGTTTTAAGGTGATATTATATTGAAAAAAATGTGGTTTTTCTTTCTATTTCGTGTAACTTGTTATGTATATGGAATAGGGATTTAACATTTTGGTACATGAATTTTTTTTGGCTTTCTGATCTAGTATCATGTAAAAGGAATACCTACATGATTCAATGAATTTTTCCCGATACAAAAAAAACGCATCACGCATCACGGCGTAACGCTTAAGAGTTATTCAATGGAATTTACTTTAAAACATAGAAAATTATAATATCAAAGTTTACTCAAAGTAGTTTTAAAATGAATTCGATATTTTGTTAAAAGAGGAGTAAATTCGTTTGGACACATACGTTGTTTTATTCCGAGCGCACGCACATTATAGCTGTCACTCTTCTTTTGCGTTTCAAAAGTAATTGCATAACTTTTTTCGAAGATTTTAGATTTTCAAGGTAGCGTCGTAAAGGATAAGTAAGATGTAGGTATTGAAGGAAAAATAATGAGACATCTTCGTAGTAAAAATATAGTATTTCAAATTGACTAAGCCGAAAAACGGTTCACTAGAACAGCACGAAAGAAGGTAATATTATATAAATTGAACGCAAAACTTCTTGGCAATCTGAATCTCGTTGAAAATGAAGCAAATAAAGCAAGGAGGCACGTCGGTGGAGGAGTGCGATTGCGTCGGCCTAGCATTCCGGAAAATTTGTAAATTTAAATGCGAAAAAGTCAAATTTATTTACAGTAAAAATATGAAATAGTACTCTTTCTGTATTGCAGGAGACTTGGCTTTTCTTTCTGTATTTTGATTTATTTTCGCAGTTTCTCCGCGTTGCTTTAATTCCTAGAAAGGGAATACTTATTTTTCTATGACACTTTTCTATTTGTAATCTCAGTTTCCAGATCTAGGATTGTTTATTTGTGCGATCTTGAGATTTCTGTGAGCTTTTATAGTGGTAAAAATAAAATGAGAATAGATTACAGTTGATATGAAAATAGAAAAACATCTTAGCTTAGGTATTATCGTTGAATTTATGAGGGTAACATTTTTGACACAATACAATGATCTTCGAGGATACAGATATTGAAAAATAATAACATTGGGAGTTGATCAATATCTATTTAAATTGTGTGATCTTAGTCTGTAATTGCACACACTGTAAAAAGAAACCCAAGTGTGATCACATACATACTTAATCTGCATTCGCGATTTGTTTGCCAAAAATGTAAACAAATATGAGTTTATGGAAAAATTACTTTAAATCCTACACAATAAAGTTCCGTTTACGCTACAACTTCAAACATTTTTATGACTGTTGACAGAACACTGTTGTCTGTTGCTGTGATCACTTGTCAAAATATTGTTCTAAATGATAATTTCAGTCACAAATCAAAATGAAAGATCAAATGAAAGATCATAACACACAGTCTGTTTAAATTTTTAATGAAACTATGCACCTCATTTTAATTGGTTCGTTTTTCATTTGTTTGTATGATAAATATTTCACGACAGGCACCGTTGGAGTTTTGAATGAGATATTCACATATTGATGTTGCCATTTTCAAACCAAACAATGTACGCAATAACGATTGGTTGATTTCAATCTATGAAACCGATGATTTACTGTTTGAAACAATGGAAATACTGAATAAACTATGAAAGAAAAAAAAACAATCTAGGTTATCACAGTACAGGGTTGTAGTGAGTAAGGAAAATGATGTTTTGCTGATAGAACAAGTGGTAACCATCACTTGTTCTAGCAACAAAACATCATTTTACTTTAACTTAAACAGAAGTAATTATAACTTTTCCTTTATTTTGGTGGATTACCTAAATACCTATAATTTGACTGATGGCTTGATTAACGCATCGTTCTGTAATAAGCAGCGTATTGTAATACGCCACGTCACAAAAAACGCATCAGCTTGTAAGCTGATGCGTTTTTGGAGACGTGGCTGTCTCTGTAATGGAGACCTGTTATTTTCATGTCGGGTTTTTTTTTAGTAGTATACCAAGCTATGCAAAGAAGCTACCTATGCCAATTTCTACGAAAATATACAGCATATTCGAACATACTCAATTTACGAAGTAACTTACCGTATCCACTGCCAATATTTTAACAAAACGTCTTATGTAAATGCGCAGTCGTTAAAAACTCACCGTACAATAAAAATATATAAGTAAACAAAGTATTAAAAAATTATATTTTCTTGAATTAAAATCAAAACGGGCGCCGCTGCTGCATTCGTGAGATACGCTCGGCTGGGCCCGTTTCCTTCTAGCTGTCACAATTTTATCTTTACCTATTTTTAGTTATTACTGCTTTACATTTTTCCCTTTTTAACGTTATGTTGACGTTAATTTGACTTTGTATTCTTTTATATTTTTCTTCTCATTGTAAAGAACGGACGTTAATTTATGTGAAAGCAGATCATTAAATAAATGTGAGTGTTTTAATGAAAATGCGATGACAGGTTACATTTCAATCTGCTGAAATAAAATGAAGTTTCAAAAATAAAGTTGAGTGGTTTTTTTAATATATTTAATACTGGCGAAACAGTCAGTTTTCACACGATAATGTACAATAAAAACATTGTATTCAGGAAATAATGCTAAAACATTTGTGTAATATCATATATTTGGGGTACGTCGGCGCTCATTTGATTTGACACAGATATCAAATTGGCGGGCGCTGTCCCGTCGTCCCGTCATTCCGGCACGTTTAATATTTTAAGCATTCGGCTCACGCTCCGTCTTCAACGGCCGTCCTGATTGCCGCTAAATTGAACTAAAAACTTCTTCAATGCCCCTAAAACGTTTCAATTATATCTATATTTTCGTAAATGCAAATGTTGATCTTATATTTTATACATTTATCCGACGGCTATGTTCCTATACTAAAATTCTCCAGCAGATTGCACGAATGACGTCGTTTTAAACGTTCGTTCGACAATCTGTTTAAATCATGTCGTAATTTTAAATTTCTGCCTGCATTTTGAGATTAAATTTTAACTTTTCCCGATTGTAAGTAGTTTACTCGCCGACAATTTATTACCATGGCGTGTAGTACTACGAATAGCGTTAAGATGATTTCAATAGAACGCCAACAACGGGATCAAAAGTTTAACTATAGTGCACTCTCGGATCGCGCAATTATTGCCAACGGGAGTCCTGATTGAACTCTTAGGTCAAGTTTCCGCTGAAAGTTTGCATAAAAGACCCCTTGAAAATTAACAGAGGATTCTTTATTTGTTTTTGTCTGAATTCAGTAATTAAAGTAGAACCTGAAACAAGCACAGTTAGTCGCGACCGGACGCGGGCGGCTCCATTAGGGTGTTATTTTAATATAGTCACGAAAATTCGACGTAGGTAAACTGTGTAAAATTTTCACGTTGAAATTGACCAAGCGCCAACATTTCGTTAACACGCATGTCATGTCTGGAAGTTCCGTTCGTGTTGTCGGTAGACTATTCGAATTTAAAATGGATTCGTTTATAAAGGCATTTACTAAGGTTCGCATTTTCGATGAGAGAGACTCGGCAGGTGAGTGACTTGTTTGCCGGTGGGCCGGGTCCGCTAACACGAGCAAAAGTCCGTACAGTTTAGTCGGCGCCGCCGGAGGAGCCCGCCCTCTATAAATCAGCCGGCGATTGACGCTTTCCTACAGGGAGTGATCTATTCCTCCCCCACCATGATACAGCTTCACTTGCAAGGATTTTTCACGTACGGACAAGTTCGGACGTTAAAATTCACTACTATGCACTTACGTTGAGGTCTTTCAGTTTATTTAGTCTGGGGCTTTAAACCGTTTTGGGATGAAGAGTTTGTGATGTACAAGATAGTTATTTAGGTTGTTTTATTTATAATTTTAAATTTTAAATCCCGGGTTTCAAAGTTTCGTAGTAAACATGTATGAAACATATTTTTTATAACACTATGAAAAAGTATTACGTGTAAAACATCTGCATATTGTTGACCCATATTTGCAAATAAAAGATTTTAAATATTTAAAACCGGTCTGCAAATCCTCAATCACCACGATATTTTATAAACGGCTTCTCAAAACACGCTAAGCCTATTGAAAATAAGAACACATCTCCATCTTAAGAGGCAAATAAACTGTACGGAATATATAAAAAGTAAGATTTTTCCGTGTCCCGAATAAATATTAGCTAGATGTTGATCTACAAGTGTGCTGGTAAAGACGCCAGGGTTTATGTCGTAAAATATAATCCGCGGTATTTTATATCAGGGCCCAACCCTACGCAATGTTTCTTAAACATGTACTAAATATTGAATGTTTTGTTGTTTCAGGTAAATGCTGGAATGGGATAGCAAATTTTGGAGTAGAGAGAAGTATATTATTACAATCAGACAGCAAACGTCCACTTCTGAATATGGGGGCGACACTTGACCACAACAATGAGCGTTCATTAGGGAGGGAATATTGCCAAAATCACTCAAATGAAATCACTACGATTATTGAATTGAATAGAACCTACGACCAAGGTGTCGGTGCAAGCGAGGCATAGTTTCATCGTGATTAATACAACATCTGTGACGTTCATATGGAAACCAGTTTTAGTAGAGTATGTTTGTTATCAGAGGGCCAATGTCAGTGTTTTGAAAACGTTCAAAATCTAGTTACAATTTCATCTCAGCGACTATCAAAGTCAAAAGTTTTAAAAAATGTGGGTAAATTAGAGATTTTTGGCAGATTAAGACTGATATTAGAAAGTGAACGTTCTTAAAATTCGGGATTTACCCCTCTGGTATGGTACAACAACAAATACGAAAAAACTAATAATGACCCTGTTCCATATGACCTTAGAGCTTATTAATCATGAGATGAATAATTATGTCAATACTGATGAGGATGTGTTAAACCTGGTAGCTAGAGACTCAGTGAAATTGATTTTATTTTATGATGTATCTAATTCAGCCATCAATGCGCACCAAAACCCAACAAAACATGATGCTAAAATAAGAAATACTCCAAAATCTCATATTACAGCGCAAATCTGAAAAGCAAAATTTAAAATTACTCTCTAAAGCACATTTTTACAGCACTTTTACACTGTAACGTCCATTTGTCCATTGACAATAGATATAATAAATATTTACAAGCCACTTGTTCGATGCACATCGCTGTGGCTAGCTCAAAAGCGCTACATTTAATATTTTACGAAGTCCCATCACGCCCCGTCTTCAACCGGCCCTGATTGCCGTCCGATCGAAATTATATTTCACAGGCGCATTCAAAGCTGCCGGACAAGATTGCCGTTCGTACACCGTGTAATATAAGATATATATTCTAGTAATACGGTGGACAACGGGTTTGTAACTAGGTCCTTGAATTTTGGGGTGGAGGTATTTTGTCAGTGAGGATACAATTTGGAATAGGATATGAGTTTTTTCTTGTAAAAAGTTGGCGTGATTGAATTGAGTAATAATTATGTCAATGACAAATAAACCAGTTCAGTTGAAATACATATAAGTAATTACTGTTGGGTGATTTAGTCTTAATTAATTGATTCCTAGCAAATAATAAATATCAAATAACATATTATAATATGAAATGTTTATTAAAAACATATTTTACCATTAATCAAAAACCACAAACAATGATAGTGAAATGGTCATCAACAAATTAGTTTCTTTCCAATTTTCAGAACAACAAACCATTTTCCCCGAATGTCGTATCTACCACATAAATTAGTGAACACCCAAAATAAACTAGTATTAAATCGTCCGAATCCTAATATCTATTCTCATTTTTTCTTTATTTTCTCAGTGTAAGCGGGTATCGCGTGACAAGCCGCCATACCTCAGCTCGACCAGAAAGAGTAGCCACTGTTTGTTAATCTTGCTTTCATTGTGTAAAATATTTGGGAATATACCTCCGCAAAGCCTTTGTAGGCTCGGCCTCGCGGTCTATCGTTTGCCAGCAAACAATGCACGTTTAAGTGTTAAAACTGAATTAGGTAATTGAATTTTATACTGGTAGCTGCTATGAAAGTGGTTTTCGTTAACATGAAAGACTACCCAAAATTGGTGTTGGAACACGCGAAATTTTTGCGACAAAAACTGTACTTACAGAACTTTTGCTAAAAGCGTTCAAGTAAAAAATAGATTTATTTGTTCCTTTTCGTAAGTTGTACTTTCACGAACAAGTAAAACACAAGAAAAGGTAGCGTTGCCGTAATGTAATTGGTTAGAAATTCTATTTCATGCGTCATTTCTGTCATACTTTTTCTTGAAAGTAAACAATGTAGAGTTTAGTTAATAATATAGAAGGTAACGTGCCGCATTCCTGGGGTCTTTATCGAATTGAGTTCGTGATTGGGTACATTGGAAGTTCGACTGCCAATTATTGAAGACATTAGTGGCGGGAGCATCCCCATGGAGACGCAGTGAACTTGAGTGTGGTGCATTCTGCAGTAACGTAGTCTGCGCAGTTACCCCGCTATGCTTTAGTAACGAGAGACTTGTGTTATTGTGTAGGGGTATTTAAATGTAGAAGGCCACATTTAAACAAATATAGCTAATGCAGAGTTTCAAAGGAAACACGACTAGACTTTAAAACACTTTGTGTTAATTAAGTTGATATAGGTTAGTGAAAGGGCTAGTCCAGGAATCAAATATCGGGTTGACAAGTAAAAGTCATTAAATAAAATTTTTGGTCAAAATTACTTTTCTTCATTAAATATATTAGTATTTTTCTAACAATAGCAGGAAAAACTAGTAAGTTTTAAGTGAGTGAGTGAGTGAATTTAATGAAGAAAAGTCATGTTGACCAAAAATTGTATTTAATGACTTTTACTTGTAAACCCATGATATAATCTACAAATTGAAGTACAAATACCTTTACAGGGTGGCAGGGACATCGAAGCACAAACTGTAACCATGAATTCATAGAAAACTGAAACAACAAACAATTGACAAGCAATTTAAAAAACTACGTAAAACATCAACACCCCCTGCGTTGAAATTCGTCAGTTTTTTTTGGTTCAGAATCATGTGCTGAATTCATTTTGAGCATCGATGTCCATGCTATCTTGTACAGTATCTATGTACTGGCTGAGTAACTAGAAGGGAGAAGGCAGTGGCGTACATTGCATATAGGCATATAAGCAGTGCCTACCTCGATATATGAACATAAGCCTGTCAAGTACATTTTAGTGTGTGTGCCCCACAATTAAGAAACTCACAAAATTATCATACCTAACAAAAAACAAAATCTTCATACAAACACGCGCGGCAGTAGGCAGTCGCCGGACGGCCTACTCGGCTCCCGTACTATTCGCACATTGTCATTGGTCTTTACTCTTTCGAGTTAATACGACATAACTAATAATACGTACGACTCACGCGTAACACCATGACGTTCGACCTTCGCAATTTATCACACTTAAGTAGGCATGCCTACTCAAATAACCACACTTTTGACCTCACTTTTTTTTCTGATTAGTGACCGCGTTTGCTAGACTAGACCCGACCTAGTGCCTACCTATTCTGACCCACTCGCCACTGGGAGAAAGTTAAAGTCAGAACATTCCAAACCGCATCATTCAGAACCAGAAGTCCAACAAAATTATCAAAGAAGCTCATAACAAATTCGTTTAAGATCCTACACAAGCGCTATCAAATTAAACCAAGTATATAGTGCAGAGCTAACCTTACAACGAAGCCCAAAGATATCCCAATAGTTTAGTTCAATAGTTAATAATGAAGCAACTAGAGCTATTTTGGTACCCATTTCAATTTAAGGACAGGGGCTTGCACAGAAACTTATCCAAGTTCCAACTAAAGTTTACAAGAAACTCTATCCTTAGTGGTATTGTCTATTAAATCTACAAGACACACTTCTAGACACCGAGATGTTTTGAGAGCTCCATACAAAGTATTAATCGTTTGACTTGTGGTACAGTAACTTTGCTGGGGGCGTTCGAGTTTAGAAAATTATAGGGTGGGTCTGTTTGGAAATGTTTGTGGGATTTATTTTTTGAAGGAGCGTGGCGTTGGTTATTTACGTAGCTATTAAAATGTGTGACATATGGTTGATAAATTTGATAATAAAAAACATTGATGTAATACACTTATTTTAATTACCCTTCAGCCATTTGCTCAGTTACCTATAGTAAAATAGTCTAAGACTGAAAACGGTTACCTGCAACATTATACAAAATTATTTTATATTGGCAAGCTAAACTCCGTAGACGCGATGGGTATCGATATCAAATAAAAAAAATATGTTATTTTTTTAGGAAACCCACGATCGCTGTTAGTGATGTTACATGAAGTATGAGCTGATAAAAACTTTCCCCCTTATTCATAATCCTATTTTATCTCTATTTTAGCTAAAATAGGTTTATAGAACGTTTGTCTTTATCTGTCACGTTGTCATTTCTGTGTGTAAGAAAGAGACAAACCCCATTTTAACTAAAAAAATAGGTTTGATAAGTTTTATGAATAAGGGGGTTTATGTTTTAACGTGTTTAAATACTACAGCTTTGAGCCGTTTGGGGTCGAAACGCTCGGGTCATGGGGCCCGAGCGCGCGTCTCCTTTTTAAGGAAATTTCTCGCCGGCTGGTCGATACTTCACGTGACCAGAGGGCTGGGTCGTTCTTTGGCCAAAGAATTAGCATTGCCATTCAACGTGGCAATGCTGCCAGTCTTCTGGGCACGTTTCCGGATGACAGCGATGCGGATGAATACTTCGACGCCTAAGTGTCCTTGGTTATTTTTATTTATTTGTATTGTAAGTTAGTTAGTCGTTTATTTTAGTATCTAGTGTATTTAGTAGTTGAAAATGGTTAATAAATATACTTGTTGAAAGATTTAAATATCGACACCCATCACATCTGTGAATTTTTGCACAAAAAAGATATTTCAAGTCAAATGATTCCACACAGAACCATCAAACTAATTAGTTTCTTGTTTTATCATATCGATACCCATCGCGTCTGCGAAGTTAAGCTAGCTAATTTAAAATAATCCTGTATATTTAGCTTACTTAATATTGATTAGCTGAAAAAAATCTTAGGTAAGACGACAGCCACGAGCCAGTTTGTGTACAAAACTAATTTCTAATCTTTTAACCATTTGGTGTCATTGGCGCCGATTCCCTTGTTCACAAACTAAACTAAATTTAATTTCAGTGCATCTTTTTCTTTCTATTTCATTAAGAAAAGGACAGAAGATAAATATTCGTTTAGACCTGTCAAATTAGTCAGTGCCTGACGTAAATTGACGTATTTTTAATAGCCAATTTTTTAATCACGTCTAAATTGTCTATGGAATATCTTAATTTGACAGGACTAAACTAGTATTTATCTCCTGTCCTTTTCTTAATGAAATAGAAAGAAAAAGATGCACTGAACTTAAATTTAGTTTAGTTTGTGAACAAGAGGATCGGCGCCATTGTATGCCTAGCTAGTATTTGGTGACGACATCTTTCATGTAAGTGTAAGCAGTTAATAAGTATTTATAGAGAAAAAGTTCTGATTAATTTCATCAGATTGCGAATAAAATATTAAGCATACATTGTCAAATAATGAAGAATTTAATACAAAAGCAATAAATTGCACATGAAATCTGTCTTGAAACTCCCAGATAAATCTTTTACGAAACAAGCGAAAAATATCAACACTACAATATGTTTTACAACTGCTGTCGCTGCCGTTAATTATTAATATCGAAATGAGTTTTTAAGTTTATTGCTCGTTATTTTATTTTCAATATGTGCTCCCATACCTTGCATATTACTTTGACCTACTTTAGCATGTAAAAAGCATACAATATTATTTCTATCATGCGCTGCATAAAAATCCATGGTCTGACAACCAGTCTTACCAAGGGATATCGTATTACCCAGTAACTGGGTTGTGGAGGTCAGATAGGCAGTTGGGTCCGTGGCTTAGGCCCCCAGTGGTCGAGGCACCTGTGGCCGACGCCCCCGATGCGATTAATTTAATTCAAAGCAATTTTTGATCAAATGTACTGTGAGGCACAAACATTTTTTCACAAAGTTTATTTTAACTATATTGTAATTATGTGGCACGAGCCCTTGCGAAGGACCTTCACTCGTCATTGTGAGATGACACATTAAACTTTCTTATCTGTTGCATATTGCAATATTCAATAACTTGAATCTGGTATGAAAGAGATAGACATTTTTGTGGACAAAAAGACGGACTTTTTATTGTTAGGTTTGGCTCAGTTAGTTGACAAGTTGGTTGAAATTGAAAGATAAAATTTCCATATGGTAATTTATTATAAATATATATTAACAACATTTTATAGAAGTCTTTTTTTTTTGATTTTTGTACATAATAAATATGCTTTTAATGGGAAAAAAGGTGTGTAAGGATAAGGTTAAGTGGCGATCTATTCTCTCTGCTATTTGATGGATAACTGTTGTTTAGCAAGGAAAAATACTTTATTATTACGGTGAAACACTTTTCTCATTTAATGTACTAAGTGAAAAAGCACAAAAAGAGAAGATATTAAATTAATCGAATCGGGGGCGTCGGCCACAGGTGCCTCGACCACTGGGGGCCTAAGCCACGGACCCAGGCAGTTGCTCCATGTAAAATACTGGCAATCAGCTGCATCCCGTTAGACTGAAAGCCGACTCCAACATAGTTGGGAAAAGGCTAGGCAGATGATGATGCGCTGCATAAAAATATTTAAAAAATACGATACGTACTAAGCTCCAAAATACGCTTTAATTTTACTAAAACGGACTATTGAAGTACTTGTCTTTCTAATTTTCTTAGGGCTGATTTTTCACTTAACTTTATTCGAGGAATAATTTTGTAATTTTTGACAGTTATTTCATACAAAAACTGTCAAAGGTCAATTTTATTCCTCGAATAAAAGTTATCTGGCGATGGAAAAATTAGCCCTTAGTTAACAAAATATTGTCAAGCCCTTAACGGAAGGCGGAGCACTCACACGCGCAAACTCAATCTGTCGCCCGTGCCCTCTCAATTTTGATCCTCGAACTAACCTACAAGTTCCGATCGAAGATCTGAACGTCTCGGACGGTCCTCGCCGTGACAGCCTCAAGTAATCCCAGATGGCGTGCTCGCCGATGAATTAAAGTCACTCAGACTAGTTGACTCGAGAACTGTACAGGAGATACCTATTGTGTAGACACAGCTTTAGAGTTCGGTTTTGTAATTAATTGTTTGCGTTGATATTACTTCAAGTGGTATTAGATGTAACGGATTCAGACGGTTTTCGGATACAGTAATTTATTTGTGGTTGCCAGTTTTGAATATTAATGTTAGTAAGATTTCGTGAAATTGAATTGACAATCTTGGTATCAGGGATTATGCTGTAACTTGTAATCGTATTTTGAGTTGTATTGCTGTGGGGAATTAATTAAATTACAGTTTGTGTGAGGAAATGTCGAAACGTACAGATTTTGATTATTTCTTATAATTTTCAGACTGTTTTGCTTAGGTTTCTTAGAATTCAAATAGGCATTAAAATAGTACTAATAATACTATGGTACGAAGGCACAATGTTGCAAGAAATAATATAAAACACGCCCAATAATTTACTTCTGCAAGCTTCACATTCATTCTGGTTCAATTCAGTTGTATGTTTACAATAATTAATATAATGTTATTGTTGGGTTTCATCGGTATTGTTCAGATGAACAATCAAAAATATCCATTACGCGGAACATTTTATTCACAAAATAAAACAACACCGCATTTATTTCATAAAATTCAATCGAACAAATACTTTATAACTGATTCAACACACTACGCAGTTACAGAAATCTGCTTAACACGGTGGTATTTAGATTAAACGGGATTATCCATATAAGCGATAACAATACGAAATAATAAGTTTAAATCGGTAACAATATCATACGCGCTTACGAGCGTATGTAGGTACAAACAAGAGATTCCAAGTTAAGGCAAACACGACACGTCTACATAAGCAAGCGTTGCGGGGAAGGAACATTATAAACAAGCCGAACTTAATATTAGACCACAACGGCACAGTTTATTCATGTCAGCAGGTGTAGAAAGACGGCCTAACGCCACAAGTTACCGTCATATTATACGTAATACGGTATTCAGACGCGTTACACTCAAGTTTACGACTCCAACTGAGGTAGCTTACGTTTATGAATCTTTAAACATCTTTTAAAATCCATGCCATGACGTATTTTATGTTCACAACCAGTATTAATGTTTAGTATTCCACTTTTACATACTCTAGGAATGGTTGCAGGTCATGCAACCGCCAATTGAACGACTCAGTCAAATATTCGTTTCAGCTCCCTAATTGCACACCCCGGACACTCCATACAACGCTCGCAAAATAATTACCTACTACTACTACATTAAAAATGACGTTTGTATACGTATGAATGTGTGCGTGAGGTACTTGTGTTTGCGAGCGCTCTGACGAATACGCCGAAGTGCGGGGTGAGGTGCGGTAACTGATGTTAGTGCGGGGAAGGGAGTGGCCTTTCTGTACGTAGTACTTTAAGTATTCTGTGCTAATTGCATAATAGGTACACTATCAAGCAAAATCTGAATTATTTTGAAGGATATTGCTAATCCATTGCTTCTTATGTTCGAAAAGTTTGTCTGCTCAGCAACGTAAATAAAGCAATGAATGTTGTTGAACTGTCAAAATGAAATCCATTGCTACTGTCAGTGGGTTACGCATTTACCCCGCTGGATGATGAAATAACAAAAAGTTCACAGACTATTTGCAACAAGTTTTGCAAAACCTTGAAGCACATAGTTATTTTACAATACGAGTAATAAAGAGTTGGCTAAATTCGTTTCGAATTTGAATTTGAAACAATAAATAGCAGGAACACATAACAGGATAACAGGAGCGTTATTTATTGTCGTGTATTTAATTGCCGGTTCTATTCCAATGTAATGTATATGTCCAATCATAAATTAGTGGCACATACAGAAGCCAGTTAGACTATTACGCTGCCTATCAAAAATAAACTGAACACTATCGTAATAGATAAACAGAAATAACTGCAAGTGCATCGATGACGTAAGATAAATAACTGCGCGGGAGTTAGTATAGAATATGTTTCCTGTTGTCTGATCCCATTCACGTTCGGGATCGGTAAATGAATGGATGTCACGAAATTAGCAACGTATCGTGTGCCAGCTCATATCTCACAGGAGACAGCGGCGGTTGTTCGCAGAGATCACGACAATTATACGGTATTACCTGATAATATATTGTGGGTGAGCTATGCAACTATCGCACACTCAATCATTGTGAGACGTCACGTCAAACGATATAAATCGTGCCACGTTTGCATAAATTACACAAATATACACACAGTACTGAATAGAGCTTTTCGGTTCCAGAGAAATGTGTGTGTTGGGTAAAGGCTTTGACGTAAGTAAAGTCGTATTTGCATAAACAAATATTAGGGAAATAAGCTAGTTTTATTTACTAAATTCAGTATGATTACTACTTTATAATTTATCCAAATTGCGTAATTAATATTAATTACCTACCTGAAATCTGATTTTCTTTTAATTTGATAGACAAAAATTACAGTTACCACCTAAATAATGACATGTTTACAAAAAAGGTCGATCGCCGCTGTCATTTTAGACTAGCAAATTAAAAATCAGAGATTAGCAGTTTGCTGCTCTCTATGGGCTTTGTTAATGGTGCTGGTGCAAGTACAATAAAACATAATATCCTATCGATGTCAAGATTCCAAAATCCAAAGCAAATAATGTGGTGCACTGATTAAAATCCCTTTTTCTTGCTTTTAACACTTGATACTAAGCATAAATCAACAATTTCTTCACTCTCAATTCAGAACCCAGTCACTTTAAACAAAATAATAATCAAAATAACATAGTTAATGTTTGCCCAAACTTAGTTCGTCATGACAATTTGAACTAATCTCACAGAGCCGGGATACACAGCAGCCACAATAACTCTGTGTCGCTGTAGCTACATATTTACCTACTCACCACCAAGGAATGCCTCGACAACAGTATCTGTACCAACTCAGATGTCCCAACAGTTTCAGCCTTTAGAAAGGGAAATTGTTTGCGAATTTCAAAGGAAGCATTGGAATGAATTGGAATTGATAGTTGTTGAATTTTTGTGGCTTTATTGTTATTAAATTGTTATTATTTGATTTGGATGACATTTACATTTAGAAAATAGTTGAGCAGAATTATTTACACGTGAAACTAACAGTGAAACTAATGCCATTAAACTAATTTTGCGCAATTGGTTTTTTCATGTAGGCTTTAGTTTATTCAAAATAAAAGAAAGAAGGCAAATTATTTATGTAGACTGGTACCGGAAGATCACAAACTAAACTAAACACAATCATAAATAACAAAGTTTTATAAAAAGAAATTAAAAAAAAAACAAACAGAATGTCCTATATGAGGCCAAAAGGCTCCTCTCTCAGCATGATGTTGCGACGTTTAAAAAATAAATGTCGCATCGCTGGTATTATACATAGCTGATTACTAAGAATCAGTCTTTCCAAATACCAATAGATATTATTTCTATATTCTCCCAACAATATGAAAAGCGAAACAAACCAGCATTACCAACATTTATTGAAGGTAATAGGAACATTACTTCGACGTTTGTTCCCGACGGTCTCAAGATTAGTTGACAGTGTCACACGAAGCGACTTCCTCAAAGTAAGTTCATCTCGTGCAACTTCCCTTAAATTGAAACAGTACAGCATCTGCACTTGCCGTGATAGTTATTGGGAATAAATTACTGAACTACCGTCTTTGACCCACATGTTGGCTTCATATTACAGTTTATTGAGGAAAAGTAATAATGGCTAGGATATGGTTGGTAGAAGTTGCAATTATTAGGATTTGATAAACGAGACAATGGTTCCGATTCCCTTGTTAGCGAACTAAACTAAATTTAAGTTCAGTGCATCTTTTTCTTTCTATTTCATTAAGAAAAGGACAGAAGATAAATTTTAGTTTAGTCCTGTCAAATTACCTGCTCCTGACGTAAATTGACGTAATTTTAGTAGACATGTTTTTAATCACGTCTAAACTTGTTTGGAGTAGTGTCAGATGTTGATTGATTTGACAGGACTAAACTAAAATTTATCTTTTGTCCTTTCCTTAATGAAATAGAAAGAAAAAGATGCGCTGAACTTAAATTTAGTTTAGTTTGTGAACAAGGGTATTGGCACCATTAATGAAACTAACACATCTTATTTATTATTGCGAAAAATTTCAGGTGAAGAATACGCAGCCAATTTTTTTGACAGTTGTACAATATCCATTGCGCCGTATGTTTTAAAATCCGTGTTCACTATGACCAAATCAACGCAATGAATGTTGTTAAACTATCAAAATGACAACGATATAAAAGAGTGCGTTGCGCTATTGATACTAGTCAAGAAAAATGAAATAAATTTTAAAGAAATAAAGTACCAGTAGTAGCTTTTCTAATAAGTAAAGTTAATTTATTCCTTCTAAGAAAGCTACCAACAACCGTGTTAAAATTGGGTAAGGCTTTTTACTCGTAAATATTTAATTGGATTGATCGAAATTGATTTTTTTCTTTAAGGTTAAAGACAAAGAAGACAGAAACGAAACATTTCTATGTGAATTAAAGGATTTTGATTAATTTTGAATGTGGACTAAGTAAGCTAAACTGTTCCAGGAGAAAAGGATTGAAATAATAATAATTTAGAATTAGAAAATTTAAGTTTTGAAAGGATAAAACATAATTTGTAAGTTTAATTTAAGTAGCGTAAGTTAAGTAGCGGACGCCAGTTACCTAATTTATTCGTAAATATTTAATGGATTCGGTGAAATTGATTTGTTTCTTTCAAGGCTGATCCAAATTGGGTAGAAACAAATGACCCCTTTTTCCGAGTTAGAAACAATGTAGGTGCGGTGGGTTTTAACCCTGGGCAATTTCGACTAGACCGGTTAGGTTTGAAGTTTCAACCTAATTGAGCTTTCACTCAATAGTGCATAAAGTGAAGAACACACAGTGACAACATAATAGCCCAGTGCACACGAGCACTGCCACTATTTACAATGGACGACTTTGTGAGAAGATAATGTGGGATTGTTGCTATGTGGAAGTCAGGCCAGTTAACAAGGTAATTTTGTTAGGATGGGTAACAAGTACCCCATTAACTTCACTTAGCTACAAGTGACAGAATATTTCATAGCAAAACGCACTTAAAACAACTGAAAGTACCAACAAAAAGTGCGTACTCATAAAAATGAAGTGCACCTGCCACAAAAACAGCCACCGAATCTCCAAAAACGAAAAAAAAACAATATATTACGATCGTGTACATTATGGGCGAATCTGAATGTGTCAGTGCGTAATTTATCGGGGTACGTGTTTTTTGTGGAGGTTCTCTTGACCTCATAAAATACAGCGCTGTGCAGGGACGAAATCAGAGGGCACTCGAATGAGCTCGGCCCGCGGCGTTCATCGAAAGTGGGAAAAACAAGCGATCGCCACTCCACGGAGACGCCCCGATAGCACTTCACACGTCGCAGTGATTTTTACAACGCTCGCACTTGACTGTGTGGCGTTTTTCGCTCGTAATCACTTTGATGTACGCGCGTCCCTTCCGCGGTGGCCTCAAGTCGGAGGCGTACTTGAAATTGAAACGCGAATGTTTCCTTTTTTATTGAGAATATTTTTATTGAAGTGCCATCAAAATTTTATCTTTTTTGTTGAATCAAATTCGGTCATATTTATTGAAGTTTCGTATATTTCGTCTTATTTTTGTGTAACTTCTACTATACGCATAAGCGAGACAGCAGTGGTGGTCCAGAGGTAACGTCCCCGACCTAGATGTAGGTCGTGAGTTCGACACGAGACAGGCGCTTTACATTGTGTAAATAATTTCATCACCGCTGCTGTCAAAACGGTGAAGGAAAACACCGTGAGGAAACTGGCCTGTTTGAAAAAACTAAAAATTCGTAGACATGTGACATCTATCAACCCGCGTGGTAGATTATAGCCCAATCCATCTCGAAGAGAGGAGGCCTGTGTCCCAGCAGTGGGGACATTACAGACCAATTAATGATTTATTCTTTGCTAAACATTATAAAGTTAAGTTGCTATAGAAAGCATATTTTCGGAAAATTCGCACAGCAAAAAATGCACCGATTTACCTCAATCGATATTCAAATCGCAACCGTTTGATTATTCAATATTTATGTGTCGATTGTCGAATCATCGCAGACGAATGCAGCGGGTCGAGTGAGAGATTCTCAGGATCGGACGTGCTCCTACGTGGTTGGCAGGTTTCCAACCACAATACACATTTAACTGAGTGATTTTATACGCAGGACACAATTTTAAAGTAGTCTATAAACGTTAAAAGTAACATTAAGTAACTGTAGTGCTTTGTTTTTCCTATTTTGCTTTTCAAATTATCGTCAATGTTTTGCTGTTCGGTGCATAAATGCAAATATCGGATATTAGTCTAGCTCATTCGTGGCGGTTTCATACGTTTGGGCATTAGATGAAAATGCAATGAGGATTAGGTATTTTGATGTTGTTTGGTATTGCAATCAAACAGGATTTTCTCGATTTAAAAAAATTAATAATGTAACACTCATCTTTTAAATGTACCTACTACTATTAATGAATTGGTTAAACAGGTAGGATGTGGAAAACAGTTACGATGTAACATATTTTCATTTTTATTTTACTGAAATTGAATTACGTGGCTAACCTTCAAACTAATACCTCAAACGCAACACCACTACATTTACAGACACAGAAAACAGAGAATGGTTTAATTGAAAAATGTACGTCCCAAAAAATGTTGTCTACCTATGTATAGTCTGTCAATTTAGTTTGGGCCGTCGCAAAACTATTACTGCACCACTTTATTTGCTGACAGCACTGAAAATTTGCGTCAGGCTAAGTGCCAAATTTATAACATTGGAACTGTACTATGGAAGGTTTTCACACTAATTGGTTTGGTGGGAAGGATTGTTAAAGATAAAATATGCGATGCGGACTGTTTTCGTTTACATATTGATTGATTGCGTCATTACTATTGATGTCTGATGAGTTTGTCGTGTAGTCGATGATTTCGGTGATGTATGATAAAAGCTTGTCAGGACGGCTGTATGCAGTTCATCAATCCATCTTGATCAGTGGCTGGATCTATCTGTGCATGGTATTAAGCTGGTATGTGCGTTACTACGTTGTTTTTGGAATATTGGATTTTGTATCCGTGTTCGATGGAAATTGGACTTGAATAGGATTTGTGAAGCTAAAACTGAGCATTCTTTGATTTTTGTGTGTCTATTCGAATCGTGAACAAAGATTCATATTGAGCGTTTTTGTTTCGTGAATTGTTACTGCACTAAAATCTAAAAAGAACTGCTTAAAGACTCATGCTTTTACTAGGATAAAAACTTTCAGAAAAGTTTTGATTTGTAGAAAATATCACTTTATTGGCATAGGCTGGGTAATTGTTCGGGAAGCTACGCAATATCTTCTCGTTCCGCACACTGCAGTGTCGCAAGCCTAAAGTCTTTGACCGGTGCGTATTGTCAGTGATGAAACGTGGTCGGTGACAATGGGCCTCATTAGAAGGCTGAAAGCCACTCAAAGGGGAGAGGGCTATACTTGGAGTTTCCCTACGTGATCGAATCAGAAATGAAGAGATCCGTATGAGCAGCGTGTGTTAATGAGCTGGGCACATTGCTTGCAGAACAGATGGCTGATGGGGCCGAAAGATTCTGGAGTGGCGACCGCGTACCGAAAGACGAGCTTTGGAAGGCCTCCCAAAAGCTGGACCGATGACATGGTGAAGGCCGCAGGAATTCGCTTGATGCGAGAGGCCTATGTCCAGCTGTAGACGTCTTTTGGCTGAAATGATGATGATGCTTCCCGAGAAACAAAACTATGCTGTATGACGAAGTGAATTAAAAGAGTTTGTCCAGAGAAGTATATATATGTATAGCTGGTTGCTGATTTAATTGTATTTTTTTTTTCTTTTTTACATTTTTTTACATTCATTACTCACAGCCTGACTTATTACTTGTATTTTTTTTTATTATTAAAATCGTTTTGCTTGTACCATGTTTGTAAATATGTGAGCACCATGTATCTATCAGATAATTAATTTTATGTCATGGTTTCGTTTTTAATTCTTTTGCCTATTGTGGTATAGTAATTTTATTTTAGGTGCATCGTCCTCACATGTTATTATATAATTAATGTATTCATGCAAAATATTGTAAAACATTTTAAAAGAGTAACGGTGGAGTTTCTGACCCATTCTTCTCCATACGAAAACAACTTTTTGGAATGGGCGACTAGAATCAATTCTATTTTAAGATAATTTTTGACGTTCAAAAGTGTCTTTTATGTGCCTATTTGAAATAAATGCTTTGACTTTGACTTTATAAATTCATGCGTAGATACAAAAAATTAACACGTAACGAGTAATACAAAAGCTACTAAAGTGTTTGTTATCCAAGATCCAAGTCCAATAATCCTAAAATATAGTCGTATATTTATTTGTAGCCTCCGAAAAGATCTTATTATTAGAAGTCATTTAACTTGAGTTATTGCTCAGTAGTAAACAGCATTACATTCTAGTGCGTGTGTTATGATTTCAACACGGAAGTTTTTAAAAAGTAGGCTATGTTTTTTGGGTTATATGTATGTTAGTTTGGCTGTTTATAAACATCACCTGTAACTTACGAAATAAATATGAGAAAAAAACAGCCAAATGCGAATCGGAATCGCGTGTGAAAGTTTCCGTACCATATTTAACACCAACAGTAGGTAGGTATAGTAAAAATACCCTTAATTTTGTAATATAATTTAATTTTTATTCTGAATTGCTATAGTGGATGTCAACCTATTACGGTTCAAAAGATGCAGCCCTGTGACAGACGAACAGACGGATGGACGGACAGCGGAGCCTTAGTAATAAGTTGCTGTTGGCACCGTTTGGGTACGGAACCCTAAAATAAGCAGCTCAGAGACAATAACAATGAGATACCCCGTGTATTTTAAACTAAAGTACCTAGGTACTGCTTGGGAGGAAAGAGTACAACTTCAAAATGATAAAATAATCAGGCTTGCGGAAAAAAGTCACGTGCATGTGTCATACTCCATTTCTTATAACATTAGAAAAAAGAGGCTCGCAGAAGCAGGAGTACGAAACCTTTTATTTTCAAGTTAAGTTCAAACAATTTTAATAAATAATGTATGTGCTTTTTTTGTAAGTAACAATGTATGGCATACAATAAAGCATATTCTATCTATCTACTCGTCACGATGCTAGGATAGGTACATGAAATGAAACAATTTTTAGTAACAATCAGTTTATTAACCTATTGAACGCCAGAGTATAAACGTAACGCCGTACCCCTGACGCCAGGCCACTTTAACAAAACAACACACACAAACACTTAAAACAACAAATTTCTTGATATTGGTGGTTTATTTATATTAGTTTCATGCAATACAATATAGACGGAAGCTTAAACTTTTAAATTCTATAAATAAAAACACACAAAAGTAATGATTAAATTGTTTATTTCATAATATGGTGCGACCCGTGCGACGTGTATTTTGTCATTATTTGTGACGTTGGCGTTCAGGGTAAGATTTCGTTTGTCACATATATGTGACAATGGCGTTCAAAAGGTTAAAAACAACTGTATATAAACCGACAAAATAAAAAACACGTGCTGCCACAACTTATGAAGGGAATAGGTAACATTTTAGATTTGGTAGAGTTATTAGTGACAAGAAAAACGTTCCCGGTACTGTCCGCCCCTGCTTCTTTTAGATTTTGAACATTGACACGACAATATTTTATGTAAAAACTAAATAATATTAAATAAAAGCCTTGTAATTTCAGGAGGTAGCTAGGTTAAATAAGTACAATTAAGCGTGACTGTTGTTATTTAAATTGATTATATTTAACTCCACGTCAATCTTGACTGTAATAATGTTTTTTGAACTTTTATTACAAAGTGTGCCCCTAAAAGAGCCTTTTTTAACTTCTGTCTAATGCTATAGTAAATGGAGTATAAGTATTAGTACATACGACAACATATCAAGCTATATATTTCTAGTTTTAGCTGACCTCGCATTGTACAGGCTTTTCGTACAATGAGAATTCAGCTTGTACTAGAAAAGTACAGCTTAATATGTCGTCGTGAGTACATAAATATGACGTATGCAGAGAACTCTGTGTGTGAAAACACACTAAGTACTTAGGTACCTACGTGATACTTACATTTGGAAAAAAAGAGGAAAACATCTCGCATAAGGGGGTAACAAAACGTCGTCTTACCTTCCATTTCCTTCTCAATGTGCATTTGTTTTTACTTAGAGTAACTGCGATAATATCATAGCTCAGCCTAATAAGATAAACCAGGGTTTTGCAGTCTACATTAGTACAAGGTATTTAACATGGTAGGTATAATTAGGCAACTAGATAGGTAATCCTTTTGCTTGTATACACAATCCCATAAGTCGTGATACGTGTAGTGGCATGATACACGTTTCAGTACCTTGTATGACATCTAGGCACATATCGTGCATTAGCGATTTGTTTGCCAAAAATGTAAACAAATATGAATTAATGGAAAAATAACTTTGATTCCTACACAATAAAGTTCAGTTTACGCTACAATTTTAAACATTTTTATAGCTTTGTCAATAGTGCTAGTCACTGAGAAAAAGCGTCTATACACACACTTACCTAGTACCCACAAAAGTAAAAATATATTTCAGCCCTTTTTACTGTATATTGATATAAAACTAGCTTGCGCCCGTGACTTCGTCAGCGTGAAATTTCCTGTTCCCCGAGTGACCCCCGATCCACCCCGTCGTATCGCATCACCTGCCCGCGCTTGCTTAGCGTTCTTTCTGGCTTTTTATATTTTTTCTCGGCTTAAAAGTCCTAGCGTGATGTTAAATAGCCTATAGCCTTCCTCAAGAATTGGGCTATCAAATGCTGTAATAATTTTTCAAATCCGACTGGTAGTTCCAGAGATATCCTCTATAATTATACAAAAATAAACAAACAAATTTTACCTCTTTATATATTAGTATAGATAACGCAATTATTATCCCCCTTATTAATAAACTTATTAGGTATATCAGATGAATAGTTACACACGGATATCTCTCTTTAAGTCGTCAGTAATTGACTTTCGAAAGAAGAAGACAAAGCGTTGTGTAACTACACAGACACAACTTTTATTAGTAAGGAAGTCTATGTATAAGTAGTCACAAACCTTTATCACTATTTATATTAGAAAAATACTAATCACAGTATTATTAAATTCTAAGTTTCCCCACTACTACAACACAACCATAAACAAAAAGCTCACCTGTATCGTTGTTTACGTTGAATTTAATATTGTTTTTACGTAATGTGTCCGTTCATTTCGGCTGGACTCGCCGGCTAGTTTCCAATTTTATGGTGGTTGCACAAGTGGCGTAGGCCCCTGTGCACATAGGACGAATAATTTGGCAAACTTCCGTAAAAGGTAGCAAAGTAAACTATGCGGGAAATAAGATCTAAATCAATTTTTACCCAAATTTTAGCAAGTGTAAAGCGCTTCACACACATCAGCTACGAGTATAATGTATATTAATGTACAGAGGCCAGCACATCATGCTACTATAATCTGTCAAATATATTTAATAGATTTTCAACTTTATGTCTAAAGCATAAGGTTCACTGTTGATTGGGAAAATTTGACAGTTTCGGGTAGCTTGATGAGCTGGCGTCTGTACATTACGTCCCGCTATAATGTCCATATATTTACATTATAGCTGTCGTGTGTGGTCTCTTGATGATTTCTATGGAAAGATGTAATGAGATGTATATACATCTTAACATTATAGCTACTGTGTGTGAAGCGCTTTGGTTTTGTCTTGTCGTTCAGCATCATGATTTAGTCTTTTGTTTGAAAAGAAGATGGATTAAAATTAACGCCCTCAGTCTAACATTTACAAAAAACTTGCTACGAAAATTCGTCTACTACGCTTTTTGTTACGTATTTTTAGGGTTCCGACCTCAAAAGCGAAAACGGATCCCTTATAAGATCACTTCGTTGTCAAGACCCTTTTTCGAGAAAAAACCCGAAAACCGTAAATTTGTAGTTACTTCCCACTTTGTATGGAACCTTCAGTGCGCGAGCCGGACTCGCATTTGACCGTTTTTTTTTTTTGTTAGACTGCTTACAGTCTAACAAAAAAAAAAAACATCCTTAGATCATCATCCTTAGATGGCATTCGGAAGTATGCCACCGTTTTATGCTTATTTTTATATATTTTTTAGATACTTCTCTTTGCTGTAGGGCGTGGGTTAATATTGTATGAACCGTGATCTTTCTTCTCTGATTTGAGATTTTTCAATCTTCATTTCAATTAAATCTTAAAATAGAATACAAAACGATTTTATAACTAAATTCAATTTTATACTTTACATTGTTAAATAGACAATAGATTCCCTAATAATCTCACCGAATAAATTAATGCTTTCATTTCAAAAACTAGTCATTTCAATGTCAACAATACGAAAGCTTGAAGGTTCAGTCCAACTTTAATAAGAAATATAGCCTATTCTGAAACACCATAAAAGCGATCCGAATTTAAATCAAGCAAATTATCCTCTTCAGTCATTATAATTTGCCAAAATAAATTTATAAATTTCAGTTAGAAGGTTTTGATTCGTTTCGCCACGAACCACGACAACTTGTTCCCTACTTTCGCTGAATTCTGTACAAAAGTTAGTAGATTAAAACTGCCAATTAGGGAGCATTTGAATTCCAAGTTGTTTTAGAATTCGCGTAATTATTGTTGGATGAACAATTACAGAAAGGACCAAGCATATTTGACATTATTTTATTTTGATAACTGGACCGACTTTCATCGTATTCTTTTAGATTTACTGTCCACTAAGCCTGTAATACTTAACGACTACAAAGACACCTTTCTTTTCTATTTTAAGCCAACGCTTATTTTTAACCGACGAAAAACGGAGGAGGTTATCAATTCGACGCGTATATATATATTTTTTTTTTTTTTTTTTTTTTTTTTTTTATGTATGATCACGCATAACTTTTTACAGAGCAGTCCGATTTTGATAATTCTTTTTTGATTAGAAAGGATATACCCCGAAGGTGGTCCCATATAAATTTGGAAAAAAAATTCCAACCCTAAGGGTAGGAAAACAGGGGATGATTGATAGTTCACTCACTGATTGTAATGTATGACCACGCATAACTTTTTACAGATTAGTCCGATTTTGTTAATTCTTTTTTTAATGGATAGGACATACCTCGAAGTTGGTTCCATGTAAATTTGGAAAAAAAATTCTTACCCTAAGGGTGGGAAAATAGGGGTGATTTATTGTTCATTCACAGATTTTAATGCTGAGCTGTGTATTACAATTAAAATTAACAATTAAAAGGCCTATCTATGTTGGTATGTAAAGCCTGTTTTTTTAAGTATTTTACTATACAAAAAATAATAGTTAAAGTAGGATTATATAACAGTTAATATCTAAAGTAAGGTAGGTAGCCATTTTAAAAGTAATCAAAAATTAAGCATGCAGTAATAAGTAAATTATAGCCTCAAAAAATTATAAAATAAAAACTTTTTAACAAAAAATTAAACCTCCGAAAAAACTGAAAAGCAAAAAATAAAAACCTTTTTTATTTTACCTTAATAAATAAGTTCTTAAACTAATGCAAGTATACCTAAAAAATTTTGAGTCGGCGCCAAACAATCAATGAACAAAGATCACTAAATTACCTTATAGAAATAGCCAAATCAAATTACTATTGCAACGTGAAATCTCCAGCGCTAAATATTAACATTCCAAACAAAAAGTGCGCTCTCCGCACGACCACTCGCAACGATATTAAGTTGCTTGTTTGGCGCCGACTCAAAATTAGTTAGGTATACTTGCATTAGTTTAAGAACTTATTTATTAAGGTAAAATAAAAAAGGTTTTTATTTTTTGCTTTTCAGTTTTTTCGGAGGTTTAATTTTTTGTTAAAAAGTTTTTTTTAACCAACGAAAAAACGAAAGAGGTTCTCAAGTCGACGCGTATTTTTTTTTTAGTCATTATTAACATACAGCAAATATAATTCTCAGACATGTCTAATTTCAAAGTTGTTCAGTTTACACACCAGAGGTTTCATTTATGACAGGACTAGCCGCCTGCGTCTTTGCAGGGTTCCTTACTTAGGGTTCAAAGTATTTTTATACCAAAGTTCATCAAAATCTGTCCAGTAATTTCGGAGATTCTGTCTGTTTGTTCCGGCTAGGAACAAACAGACAGACAGACAGAAAAAAATTAATAAGTGTTTTTTTTTTTGTTATAAGTAGGTGCTATACAGCGTGCATTTAGTAGAAAACTGTTATTTTGCCAATACAAACAGACACTTTAATATTATTTATTTGTATAGATTAAAAATACAGAAAAATGCTACAGGCATTCAGCAACGATGCGTAAAATGTTTCAGTCAAAATCCTGACATAACTCTTCTAGGTACAATCACTCGTAGGAATAATAATATTTTCTCTAAAACCACTTTAGACTTGCATGTTTAAACATGACTGCACTCTAAAGTTGATCACTAATTATAAACATATAAACGACAGAGTTTCGCTGTACTCATCAAAATTAAACTGTTAATATAATGACGGTGTAATCCAGTAGCAAGTTGGTAGTTCAGGAAGTGTGGCAGCTTCCAATTTAATGGTGGTTGAGCAAGTGCTGCGTCGCCTCCCCCCAGTTTCCCCCCACTGACAATATTAATAATTTTATTGCAAGCTAGACGTAATACGTCATTAAACTGTAAATGTTTTATAAGAAGGAAATAAAATGTTTTCCGCGGCCATTTTCTCTGGTAATGGCGGTGTTATAAATTAAATATAGTGGTAGGATTTTAGAGGGAGCAGTTGTGTTTTGTTTTACTTCCAACTTTTGTTTTACTACCCGCGCGTTCATCATGTCTCAATCTTTACAATATATTTGTTACTTCACTATTAAAAATAAAAGTAGCTAGCAGAAAATCAATTTAAAAAGAGACAGTTTCGGGTTAAGCACTTTATCGTAAATGATGTATGGTAAAGAACATTTAAATGGTGCCAATTTAATGTCTTTTTTACACAGTCAACACAAAGTTCTTGTTGCGCTTCTAAAATATATCTGACATTACAAATTCCAAATGTTAACTATAAAAAAAATAAAAATAATATTTTAATTTCAGACAGCCAGGGCTCACACCAGGGCTCACAATGCTAGTAACAAAAAAAAAAAAAAAACATAAAAACTATGTTAATGGTACAAAAATAAAAGTGGAAAATAATGTCGATTCATCAACCCGCACCTCTCACATGCAGATTGATGAATCGATTAAACACAGCCGAGTTCAACCTATCTGAAAGAAAGAAAATACGTTTATTTGCGGTGAACATGACGCAAAAAAGAACATAAACACAAAAAATGAAAAGGTGGTATATATGTCATTATCATTTTTATCTGCTATCATTTTCAGGATGCTGTTGCTACTCCCCCGCACAGCTTTCAAAACTGACGCGGTTTTCTTCCGCATAATTGCATAGAAGTCATCAACATGCGCGTCCGCAAACATACCTGAAGCACTACAAGAACGCAGGAGCCGCAAAAGTGTCCTAAAAATGTTATTGTATTGTACTCTGAGGGCATTATGGGCTTTTTGTGTGTATTTAACCCATAGACCACTCGTGTAGAAACTTTGACAATACAAATAGCGTCAATTTAACGTCTATCGTACAACGAGCGAATCTATGTGCCAGCATGTTTCCTCGTACCGACAGTACCCTCCGTTGCCTCTCTACATCATGGTCAACTAAACTGTATTTTTATACAAACTAATAACCCAAAAATAAGCGCGGTTCGACTCACACACGAACGAAGGGTTTCGTACCACAAGGTAAAAAACGCTGAAAAAATACGTTTTTTTTAGGGAGACGCACTCTCTCCTTTAATTTTTATTAAATTTATTTTATTTTTATAATTTGTTGTTATAGCGGCCATAGAAGTACACATTCTCTGATATTTTCAACTGTCTACCCATCATGGTTCATGAGATACAGCCCGCTGATGGTCAGAGGACGGACGGACGGATTGACAGCGGAGGCGTCCGCGCGGAACTAGTTGGCCGCACCTTAGGTATGTGAGCGGTGGGACGGAGGGGCGGGAATGCATTACTCCGTACGTGGGTTGCGGACCGCCGCCTTACCCCTGTCCCCACCTCAGCGGCCAACTAGTTCCGCGCGGACTATAGTAACGGGGTTCTGTTGGCACCCTTTGGGTACTGAACCCTACAAAAAAGTTGAATTTCTTTTTCACAGTTAGGTAACACACGTTCTTGAATTGCGTTACAATAAAAAATATACATTACAACAAGAAGTGTTCGAAAAAAAACGTGCCAAATAATCCACTAAAAATAATGCGTAACCCTCTAATACGAATCTAACAAAACACACGTCAAACCCTTGAAGAAGACCGGTCGAATAATTCAGGTGGCTCAGCCTGTGTTTAGATGAAAATGCTACTCGCCAGCAAATGCTAATTTTATGGTGGTTGAACAACTGTGCCGAATCCAGTCGCGCTGTCCTCCGCAGTATTGCCTGGTAGGCGTCATCTAAATAAAATATAAATCCGGAGGGTAGATAACAAGGGTTACGAATAGTTTAGCGGGTTGTGTACTGATCATTGTGCGTTAATTTATCTGTTTTTCGTGTCGAGTTTTGATCTTGCATGAAATGGGTATTAGTATTAAAAATATGCAGGAGGAAAAACAGAACATGTTGCTGTAATCATTCTAGAGCAACTATTACATTTCGTGGTGTGTGCTTAGCCTTAGGTAAGTCTTTCTTGTCGTTTTTTCTCGCTTCATTGCAAAGTGAACGCAGGGCAACACAAAAATAAAGTGGCAATTTAGGCCTACCTACTACGTGAAGAGTTATTCGCCCTAATACAAGTTTTAGATCGCCGTAGTAAAAAAAGTGTTCCCATTAAACAACGAGGTCATTCTTCACGGATCTAAAAACGTACCCTCACACAATGTTGCTGGTGATTAATGGTACAGTCAGCATGCAATCGTTACTTTTCATTACTGTTTGGAAGTGCAGAACCGAAGGCCGGGGTAGCGGTCAGATTAGAAAAGTTCCGCGCGAAACAAGTCCAAAATCGACTTTAAAAACATAGACCAACATTTGGTTTTAGAAGCGCCCCCTGTTATCGAATTGAAGGCAACTTTAAATTGGAATGTATCCCGCAATAAGCCTCTCGTGATTGGCCTGTTTGTTCTTAATTAGTATTAATCGGGAACTTCACAGGTTTACAGCAAGTTAGTAGCGAGCTTTTGTTTTCAACTGATTCCGATCGTTATTATAGGTGGTAAGTACACAGTACTACGCAGAATACCTAGATTATTGAGGCTTGTTTACTGTCCTCGGCTTGGTTATGATCACAATCTAGATCGAGTAAATATTGTCAGATGGGTACAGGATAAAATGAGTTTCAATATCCTTTACAATATTTTAGCGTGTTAATTATTTCGTAGATATTAGGTAGGGTGCACCTTCGAGCACCGAAAGTGATTAAACAGTGTAACGTGTCGGTTGCTGACCGGAAATTATGTAAAATACGCCTAAAAACACGGACGTGGGAAATCAGCATATTCATTTTAGAGGGAGAGCCTACCCGCCCTATCCATTAGTGAGTCATACAGCCATTCGCAAACAAATCTCCACGCGGATGCTCCTTGCATGTATTTACGGCAGACGAGACGTTTTAACAAGCCAATATAAATAGAGAAACATGATACTAAATACTCCAGCGTCTTGTCGAATCAGATCTCTTGTGACACGATAAACACCACGAACATTTCTGTGGCGCGTGCGCTCTCGAACATTTGCCTGACAATTCCTTCAGTCATTTGAAGGGAATGACTCTTATCGTTTTACTTTTATGGACTGCGAATCGAAAAGGCTTCAACGTTACAAAACGAGACCCTTCTATTGTAGAAGTGTTGAGCGAATGTGCCATGAAAGTTCTTTGTCGTTGTACCAATACGTACCTCGGAAAAATACTCGAGGTCTTCGGTCTAAAAATAAAACCGAATTTGGTAATAATACCTACCTGTGTTTTTGTTTGGAGAGCAGTGGTTTAGGAGGCGGACTTCTTTTGTTATTGTAAGGATTTCACTCACAAACCTTTCTTTAAGTGCACTTAACGCTAAGGCATTCAATGTACAATTTAGAGGACAGCATTGAAAAACAACTCTTTTACCTCTTTAGGCGCCCCTTAAGCTACAAATGTAAATATATCCTAAACAAATCTTTTAATACCCCACATGTTTGAGAATTCATTAAATATTCACAATGTTTAAACACAATTTTTTTTTCTTTTCAGAAAGTCTCCGAGACTACTTTAGCAAATACGGCGAAATCACAGAAGTTATGGTTATGAAGGATCCCACAACGAGGCGGTCGAGGTATGTTCTGATACATTCACTTACTAACTTACGTTATCGGCATTTTCCAGGAATACTAACTTCATCTTGTTTACATATACTTCGTGTACTCTGTAGCCGAGATAAATTGACGGATTGCTATGAAAACCGCAGAAATATTCAGGAAAAGTTTCAGCATGCCTGAATACCTCAGTTGAGCGTATAGTTTCCTAGTAAAATTATCCAGGTTATCGGTTAGGATAGCCTTAATTTTAACAGAACATGAAGCTAATTGGCACATTTTGAAATATTGTTACAATATCAGAGGCATCGGAATGCTTTGTTGCATAGTTGGGGAGCGGCGGTCGGCCGCCCACGACGGCGTGAACTGACCAACTCGACTCGTACTGAAAGTTATCGGTTTGCAAATAAGTTTCATTCTATAGAGAGGCACACTCGTTTCGAAATTTGCGGTTACCTTTGAATTGTAAGCAGTTAAATGTTGGACTTCAAATTTAGGAACTTAACAATAGAACTCGAATTATTCCAACTGAATTAAGCGTTAGGACGAGTTGAATGAGGATTTTGGTATACACTTTACAGGTTGCTAAACTAAGTTCCGTTAATAGCCTGCTTTGGGCATAGCTCGAATATTTCTCTGCGTATTCCTCCGACCCTTGTTTACCTTAAAGTTTTTAAGCGTTCATTACGTATAATATCGATGCGGAGTTTGTAAATTAAAGCGTAGTACGTTATTAGTTCTGAAGCGGAGTTGTTAATGTCCTTGAAAAGTCTGAACACAAGCTTTTACAATCACTATCTCGGCGAACAACAATCAAGCCGCTACGTACACAAACTGAGTGGCTTTGCAACTCTGGAGACAAGAAATAAGTTGTCAAAGTGTCGAGCTAAAGTTGCTCCGTTAGCAGCGTCTCCTGTTAGGTAAATCGTCGGTTTCACAACTCAATATTGCCCCGCGTCCCTCCACCCTGAAATAATATACCAAGCGCCGATATTGGAGCGCCATAGTTGGGAATCTGAATGCAGCCTGCCCGCCATTACGTGCTCTGCCTCTCAGCCAAATGTAACGTAAACGTCTTTTGTTTATGTTTATTGTTAGCGGGTATTACTTGGCCCATCGTTGTATTAATTAAACCACCCTGGTTTGGTAACATTTAAACTTATACTTCAAACTTGAATCAATTATTAATACAAAGGTAACAACAACATCGAAAGTATGACGCTAAACCAAAGAATCTTGCGGTGTTTTCCGGTTTTAAATCTTACGCGATTGCGTTTCGCGTAGGGAAGCACAAAACTTTTTAGGTCGACACCTTATCGTAACCGTAAATCAAGCGGACATCGGCAACGGCCGAGATGTACCGTCCCGGTGTCCTGAAAGTGATAACAGTTTGGAAGTTGTTGCCGTAAACAACGATATTAGGAGGCTGTGGCTTGCATAGTTAGACACAGATATTTACAGTCAGCAATAAAGTTGGACAACTTAATGATAAAGAGATACAGGGGCCGTAAATCTAAAGTTTCTTGGACAAAATATGATACAGAAAAAGGTTATCATTCAAAAGGTCGGTCGTCGATCAGTGTTTTCGTGCGGTTTCAATTTATCTATGCTCGTCTGTATCTCGTCAAAATTGTGGCTCTCCCAGTGTCCGCACGTTCCAACTTCGCCCTTAATTCTTCATACCAAAGGCCGTATAGTTTGCCTACCACAGTCTTGGCCAACTACAGCTTATGCAAACAAAGTAAATCAATATCGAAAGTCAATGAATCAAGAGTAATATATACGGGTACATAATAAATGTGCTCTACCTGAAGGCAATATCTGAAAAATTTGCCTGCTCGATATTGCTTACAAGGGAGTTTCCTTTCTCCCCAAAATTTAATGCGTCGTTCGCATTTTTATAAAAAGAAGTAGGTAAGTGAAATAATTTGCGGTCGGTGCTTTATTTCCTTTTATTTATTTTAATGGTAGGTCTCCTTTCATTGTTTTTTCTTTAAGGCTTAGGGAAATGAGGGTTTTCTTGAAGAAAAAAAAAATGTGTTAACTTTGTGTACCTATCGTTATAAATGTCGGAATTTATACCGAGGTGTGAAACAAATTGGTTTAGTTATGATTGTAAAAAAGAAAATTAATTACGGGTATAAGTGTTTGGCCAGAGTGGCAGCGCGGGGCGTGGAGCGGCGCGGGGCGGCGAGCTGCGCGGGGCGGGGAGCGGCGCGGGTGCGGGAACGCGCGCGATCGGTCTGTCCGCAGTCGAGGGCGGCTGCGTTCTGCGTGTTGTCGTGTCCAGTGTTTGTCAAAATATAATATAAAGAAGCTTGAACTAGTTTGAGAACCACTTGTATGAACGAGCTATGGCGTGAGTTGCCCGCGCGCTCCCCGCGCCGAGCTTCCCACGTGACTCACCGCGCCCATGCACTATGGACACTCAAAGGAAGTTCTTATGTTTGAGTACGCCGCGCCACGCCTGCCCCGCGCCCGCGCTGCCAGTCTGGCCAAGCACTTCGAGTTCTCTCTGTGAAGAGGAATAACGAATGTATATCAGATTTCTCTTAAGTGGCTGAAGGTTTTAAGATAAAATGTGATATTATAAGATAATTTAACGGTTATCAGAGGGTTTTTATTAGATTTTTTTTTGCAATGTTTCCCGTATGGAAAAACGCGTTCTGAACTAGTAAATGCTGTAATTAAAATGATTTATCAAAGAAATAAATAAACCTACGATTTTGACTAAATAAAATGGAATCAAGTTTCAAAGTATCGTGTTGATAACACCCAGAAAGTTTATTATTTGTAGGCGTTAAGTATTTAACCACAAACCATGATTTTATTCAAGTCGTAAAAACGAAACCTTTTATCATAATTTAACGAGCCACAGCTCCTTAAAGCTTCTACTTCGTGTTAAGGGTTCCATTAGATTTGATTTCCTAATTAACTAGCTTTTAACCGCGACTTTGCTCATATTCGTCGCATACCCAAACGATTTTTCAAAACTAACCTACTCGTATAATATCATTACAATTCTTTCTTACGGAACCCCAAGTTTTTTTTTTGATGGAAGGGCTATTTGTGGGAATGTTTTTTATTGTCAACATTAAGAACACTTTAATTGGCTTTTGCCTGTTTAAATAAATCGTAACACGATTTGTTAGATATTCATGTACTCACCACGTTTCGGACATTGACAAAAAGATATTGTCTATTGCACGTGGTATTGCCTGAAAAATACTTTGATACACTGACCAAAAAAACAAATACTTGTTTCTAAGCGATAAAACGTCAATAAACGGTAATCGTTCAGAAAAATATTAAAGATAACCTAACTTTAATACGATTGCATCGCTTACATTCAAACGCCCTTGTTAATTGCAGAACACAAATCGCGCATATACAAGTACACAGACATATCTTCAGGGTTTTCTGATATGTTCCCCAGTGAATAGCAGTTTAAATCATCTCTCGGCTTACACCGGCTTTACCGGGCGCGTCTCCATTCACGCCGGCTTCATTCGTTTCGCTTTCCACTAAAAATCTAAAATCAATAAAGGATCACGGCATAAATGCAAAGATTACTGTTCGCTCCATTCGTAACATGAAAAATGTACGCGCTTTTACATGAGCCGTCCGAAATAAAACCGCGAATCACTATGAGACTGTAAGTAGCACCATAAAAGAAGGATCCTTGCTTGAAATCGCTTCGGCAAACACCTACAGAGGAATAGAGCGGTGTTAAATGAGAGGGATTGCGAGTCCTCCCCCCTTTCCTCTCCCCTCTACTTAAGACGACGTCGTATTAGTAGCTGCCTCGCAAATGGTTCAAATACTTTTTCATATTTTAACGAATCATTAAGCAATAGTTGAAAGGATTTTCAACTGTTTTTATTAGTTTTCTCGCTTTGATAACTAGGTAGTTTGAAAGTTTTCTTGGCGTTATTGATTTTTGAGAGCTGGAGGTACCTACTATGTTGTTTGTGCGCGACTAGGTAAATTATCTATGGTTAAAATAATGTCAATGGATAATGAGATGTTTTTGTACCTATTTTAAAGAACACAAATCTAATCAAAAGTAATCCTAAATCCATCCTTCAGTTTATTCAGAACAAAACAAAAAATCTGCATCCTCATCGCCCAAAATCCAATTTTTCCGATCAATTCAATATCGTATTAGCAATAGGTTGGATAGCATCAAATCTCTATGCTAGGATAGCGTATCTAATAACAATGTTGGGGCATCATCGGCGTATTATTCTGACCGATTGCGCAGCCCTATTGCACTATCGAGTAATCGACAGGCGGGTATTTGTAGTAGTCGGTAGTAAATTCATACTACTAATTAATATAATGAGAGGCAATCTATTAAGATGCAATTATGCTGTTAGTCGTCACTGCATTATATATTCGAGGAATTGCCCTGTATTACTGGTTGTAGACTGTACCTGCACATTACTCAGAATATGTAGGTAATGCGATTGTGTTGTCGACTTTAGACGTGGTGGTGTACAAACTATTAATTGGAATATTTCATTTGCGTTTTCTAAGAATCACATTGCAAATGGAAGGTCAAAGACCAGAGGGAAATAGATGAAATTCGCCCACGTTCTAGTAAGGCAATGGAAGCACGCTCTAGCTAAATAATGGCAATGATGACTTAGGTAAAGAGAAAAATACCCTCATCCCAACCACTGACGGGCGTGTTCAACTTCCACACAAAAACAACTGTTACTAGGTATATAAAATGTTCGTAGTAACGTTCATTAGTAGTTCGATAATCGGTCTGAAGTACCGCGGATGCATAATCAAGTAGTCGAGTCTGCCCGTAGGGGGTTAGGACGGGTCGGGGGGGAGGGTTAGTCGTAAAACTATTACGGCAACGTTCTGTGGTACGTCGGCTTCATTAATCGGCCATCGTATGAAGCTATCAACTAGCTATGATATGACGGAGGTCGACATATCGCACGGCTACCACGTCTAGGTATGCGGGGGTTGGGGATTGAGTTAGCTTTGCAAAGTGATTGGTTTGTTTTTAGCATATTATATTTTGTAGTTCGAAGTTAATTTTTTTATGACATTGTTTTTATAGGATGAGGTGTAATGTTTGGAGGTTGTGTCATCAACTGCGAGGTTGGCTTTCTCTGCTTGAACTAACACATTGTCTGGATGATGTGACAGTCACCCATGCTTTTCAGAGAAGCCTTTGCTGCTGTTATATTGGCAATCTCATCGCAACAGTTTTATTAAAGAGTTGATCAAATCTAAAGATACTAGTTGCATGAATTGTACATTCGATTCATCAGACGTTGTCTTAAAAACGAACGATTTAGAAATATTTTTCGAAACCAATGCAACAGATTTCTCATTCGAAACATTCAATTACTCCTCAGCCCAACTCTTATCTACCGATAAGTACAAATTGGAGGATCAGGTAACACAGTGTCGATGGGGGCACAATTCGAGCAATCTTCGGGAGTGGTACAGTCGGTGGACCGATCGCGGCCGACGGCGAACTAACAATTCTGTTCTGGTGCGTCACTGCGCTCGATCGAATTGAGTGTGGCGTATACTGGGCGGAGCTGATTTTCTTAGGATTTTCTTTCTGAACTTTTTATTTATGTTTATCAAATACTTGATGGATATCCTAGAAACATTTTATTGGTCTATGGTAGTGTTCTGAATCGCACACCCAAGTCCCGTCTGTTCATGTTTCCTTAGAACATTTTGCTTTATTAATTTTTTGGATTTCATCGTGAAGTCCTGTCTCAAAAATTATACAGCACAGATTTTATAATCTCACGTTCTTTGCATATTTTCCTGCTATTTCAAGCTATTTCCAGTACCTATCTATGTAAGTAAATGAATCCAATTAATGAATAAAATTTTTGTAACTTAGCGAAACATATCCGCGTTCCTTCTTGGCAGGCGAAAATGTCATAGAATAACCAAGAATACTAGGAATTTTGACTAACAAAAATTAAGACTCGCACAATCAGACAAATCTAAACAAAACTCAGCAGAAAATTAAATTGTAACACGAAGAATGCGAGTGTGCGCGCCGGCTAACAGTCGCGTCGGGCCGAACCAGATTGGGTCGGGCTAACAAGACCGCCCGGGTACTGTTGCATTCGCTCGCTGCACCCCACCACTCACTCCTATTGCCTATTTGGTTAAATTTACCAGGATCCCAGTAACGTAAGTGGGTATAACGATTTTGCTTAACGACTTCTCTTAGTACCGGTCAGATGTTGCTACCGTAGCAGCGTAGGGTTGGAATTTTATTATTTTTTTGATTTATGAGACGATTCTTTGAATTCGGTGTGACAGTGTGAGCCCACTCTTACATGACTCGTGTAGCATTTTCGCCAGTTTCCTGTAAACTTATTGGCAAAACTCGGAGCAAAATAAATTAGCAGTTTCACGGACATATTTTAATTAAAATTATTAACGCACGTGTAAACTTAATACTTCTACAAAACACTAGTAGAAATTGAAATATGAATTTTGTTTATTAAACTCTGCCAAACGAAATGCAAAATATTCTATTATTTAACTCTGGATCCAAGAATTAAGGTTTGGAGGCACTGTTTTGTTAACCATTCATTTCTAATAGGACGACGAATTCTCTTTTATTAAATACTTCAATATTAATAAAACCTCGCTACAGATTTAAATAGGCCATTAAGATAATAAAATGAGTAAGTATTCTGTTTTATTATTCTAAAAGGTATGTCGAAGAAGTTAACATTTAGAATATGAAATCATAAAAATTAAATCAAACGTGATGAGTTTTAAGACGTTGAAATTGCTATTAAGCTTTGGAATAGGCACTCGCACCTTTGCTTCGTTTAGTTTAAGAGTATTTTATAAATAGTTGTACTCCATTTAAAGTAATAATTTATTAAACAAACTACCGAAACACGTAGAACGAATGTTTTCTTAAAGAACAAACATGCATTTTCAATTTTCCAGCATTATGTCAACGAAATTTGATATTCCTCTCTAAAACTTAAAAAAAGAACGTCCCAATCGGATACAGTCGCCAACGCAATTAGTTATACAATCTGTCAATTCCCTTGCTTTTATGGGACAATGGTCTCTATTGGTGGGTAGTACCGTCTATAGTTGCATGGTTGTGTTGTGTAGTGGAGGATTTCTATACCAATTGATATTTTTATGCGAACATGCCGTTAGCAGTGTGCCAAGGATTAAGCATTGCAATGTCGGACATGAACAAATAGCCATCATTACATAGCAGTAGTGATTGATTCGCGCGTCAATATCGCTTCCTATGGCGGCTCACTTACATTGTGTCGCGGTAGTAACTAAGTATAATAAGTCAGTTTGGCTGCATAGCTAATAAAATTGTTCATTCTGTCCATTTTGTTGTTTTATCTATTTAATTTCCTTCCTGCTTCAACTTTTTTTTTAATTGCTGAATGGGTCCGCTCTTGACCGCGATCACGCCTGATGGAAAGCATTGGATGAGGTCTATGATGGAACGAGCGTGCCCAGATGATGCCTTAGTACTGGAACTCCCACGCATCGACGAAACACAGCAGGCTGCAACTTTATAAGAATTATCTATGTACTAATAATAAAGCTGAAGAGTTAGTTTGTTTTTTAGGGTTCCGTACCCAAATGGTAAAAACGGGACCCTATTACTAAGACTCCGCTGTCCATCTGTTTGTCTGTCTGTCACGAGGCTGTATCTCATGAACCGTGATATCTAGACAGTTGAAATTTTCACAGATGATGTATTTCTGTTGCCGCTATAATAACAAATACTAAAAACAGAATAAAATAAATATTTAAGGGGGCTCCCATTCAACAAACGTGATTTTATGCCGTTATTTGCTCGATATTAATAATGGTACGGAACCTTTGTGCGCGAGTCTGACTCGCACTTGGCCGCTTTTTTGATTGTTTGAACGTGCTAATTTCTGAAACAACCAGTCGGATATGAAAAAAGTATTTTTGCTATTGATAGCCCATTGCTTGAGGAAGGCTGTAGGCTATTTAACATCACGCTAGGATCCTTGAGCCGAGCAAAAGTAAAAGCGCGAGCAGGTGATGCGATGCGACGGGGTGGGTCAGGAAACAAGAAATGTCACGCAGACGAAGTCGCGGGCATAAGCTAGTTTTTAATAAATTCGTATTCTTTAATCTTCGATCCTTATTTTCCTACTTAAGGCGACTACATGACCTAATGCGCAGTCTTTTTCAGACTGCATAGAAAATAAAGAGAAGCGCGATGACACAACGCTGGTAATTTATTGCAAAATATGAAGCAATAACTATTTCCAAAAAATCTATTGTTCGGAATAAAAAAATTAAAACACTAGTGCTTTAATATGTTGCTTGTAGAGTAACTTGACAAAAAAATCACAATGATTGTATTTATATTAGTATGGTTTTTATTGTAAAAAGAGTTTTTAGAGGTATTTTCATAATTTTTTTCTATCGTATCAAATTAGTTGTATTATGTTTTCAACACACTATCTACCTAGCATATCATAATATATTTTTCTGATTTTGTTTACTGTAGTCGATTATATAGTTTTATTGTTTCTAAAACTTGCTTCTTTTACGTTTAGGTCCTATAAGCCCCTTAAGCCAGCTTTAAAAAACATATACGATTATGTATGGGGCGTAATGAATATTCTATTTTACTAAATCCATTCTATATTTAGGTAGCTTAAATGTGATGAATTTTCCATAAAAATAAAGCTAGATGACACAAAAGTCTCTTTCTTAAAAGCAATTCAAATATTAACATTAGCTTCAGTTAATAAGATTAAAGACTATCTCACGAAACGAGTCCAGAATTTTCAGTTGTTTATCTTTTTCGAGGATAAGATGAAATATAACATTTCATCTTATCCCCGAAAAAGATAAACATAATATCTTTTGTACTAAAGAATAGACTATCTATAAATGATTGGGGTTGGATTTCTCTTGTAGTGAAGGCATGAGGTTTCCTTTTTGAGATTACTTGATTTTTACAAATACAAAAAAATAAAGCGGCCAAGTGCGAGTTTCGTACCACAAGGCAGAAAACATAGAAAAAAACACGTTTCTTTAATTTTTAACTTTATTTTATTTTTCTTATGTGTTGTTATAGCGGCAATAGAAATACACACTCTGTGAAAAGATCAACTCTGTCTACCGATTACGGTTTATGAGGGACAGCCCGCTGACAGACAGTCGGACGAACAGCTGAGGCTTAGTTATAGGGTTCGGTTGGCACCCTTTGGGTGCGGAACCCAAAAAATAGATCAAGTTTTGCTTTAATTTTGAAGAAACAATGAGGAGGAACAGAGAGGAGAGATAAAGAGTATTTATTCTATTTATCTTATAAGAAATAATCACATTATATTATATTTTGCATGGTTTCCCTGATTTAGGGGCTTGTGGCTAAGTAATAACAGTCGCACGGGTCGATAGATCAGGTTAAGCTACGCTTTCCGCGGTTGGTCCATGGATGGATGATCATCTTTACATACCAAGACCCCTCCGTGCCTTGGAAAGCACGTTAAGCTGTTAGTCAAGGCTGACATTCGTGGATCTTTGACAGTCGTTACTGGTCGTCAGAAGCCCGAAAGTCTGACAACCAGTCTTACCAAGGGGTATCGTTAACTGGGTTGTGGAGGTCAGATAGGCAGTCGCTCCATTTATAAAACTGGTATTCAGCTGCGTCCGGTTAGGCTGGAAATCGACCCCAACATAGTTGGAAAAAGGCTAGGCCGATGATGATAGTTTCCTAGATTGTCTGTTATTCAATCTGTTCATTTTTATAGGTCGGGATCTTTACCTTATTAACCCTATTTGGCCGAGTACACCCATAAACTGCGGGAGCACTCATTAAATTCCAGTTTGTAATAACCCCATAATTTATGTAAGTACACTCCATGAACGCTGATTTTGATTGGCTCAGTTCAACACAAACATATCATAAACATAACGTTTCTGTGATTTTATACAAAGCTAGATCAACCAAAATAAATTCCACGGAATTAGTTTCTTTAAATAATTACAATCTTATTGATTGGATTCTGGGTTGGCTGTCAATCAAACGATTTTTTTCATCTTCAACGATTTAAATCAAAATCACCAAAACCAAATAAACAACTCAATATCACTGTATTGAACATTGTTTCTTTTAGAAAATAATAAAAAAAATACAATGGGCAGAATGCGAAATTCGAGCATTTTTATAGTTAATATTTTTTTTTTCAATAATAATTCCACAGTAATCTGCATGTTTTTAAGTATGTTACGAACTAGAAACGATCGTCAAGATTTCAATCTAATCTTTACCAACTTTTCTATAAAAACATGTTTTTGACAGAAAAAAAATACGACTCTTATATATCTACATAAAAATACTAATTTAAGTTAAAAAAAAACAGGTGTAGCCCATCCCTTATTGCATTACATTCAATGTTTGCACAAGCCTCGTGTTATTTCAGTTGATAAAGACCATGGGAAGAATGCCAATAAAATCTTTTAATTTCTACCGGTCCGCGCAAAATGAAAGTCCACGACTTTTGGTCTCATATTTTCTAACTCATGTATTATTTATACTAGGAGATAAGCAATCTTCCCATTGGAAGTCTAGCCGTAGTGTGAATGAGATGAATTAATGAAAAATATATCGACTCCGTACAAAGTGTTCAGGTTTATTGCCGCTTCGGAGGTGAAGCTGGCTACTGTTGTTTTACGAGCATAGAATTGGTATTGTGGATATACAAACGTTATATTCTATTATATTTACTTCTTTTTCGTTGTATCGATAATTCCTAATTACAGTGGTCTAAAATTCTAGTTATCTAAAAGTTTGAACTGCTACAACGTTGTTATTGACTAATTCAAATACTTATCATAAAAAATAATCAAGTAATCTCTCTGATTATTTATATATTTTTTAATCATAATGTAGCATTACAGCTGAAGTGGAAAAATGAAAACTTTTGGATTTTTTGTATATGAGTTTTGACCAGAATTCAGCCATGTCGATAGTGTTAGCATTGGCCTCCCAAACATCTTTCATAGTTTCAAGAAAAGAAGGAAAATACGTTTATTTGCGGTGAACATGACGCAAAAAAGAACATAAACACAAAAAAAAAACGGGTTGCACTCCGGGAGTGCCGGCAGAAGTGAAAACTTATTAATATAACTCATTTTTTTCACTATTTCTGCGTTACTTTTTTCATTAATAGATGCACTTTGTTCAATTTCCATATTGGGGGGGGGGGGGGAATCTCTCCTGACGGTCACGTGTCCCTGACGCGAGTTTAACATTTTTTACCCATTACAAAAAAGTGTGCAACGCCGCTAAAGAAGTTTTCACTTATAAAAATTAATAAAAAAGAAGGTAAGGGAAACATGCGTCACATCCACGCAAAACGGCTATCGCTCAGCATAATGCTGCGACCATATGCAAGACAGAGCCCCAGCGCTGGTTTTCAGCGACAGCCGGCGCTGACGTAATGACGTCGTTCGGTGCAGCACACAATTATTAGAACACTGTACCGGTACAGTTTAGGAGTTGTTGTACAGGTATTGTCATTGCTGGTATAAGAATATCGATTGATTTAAAACAGTTCAAAAGGTGTACGAATGATTACCTACCCAGGTACCTATCATAGCTAGAACCTTAGCTTACTTATCCCCAGAACTCTGATTTGATTTTATAGAAGGGTGGAAAAACGTTTATTTTCGTCTTGGTACCTACTTACAGTAATTCAGTCTGCGTAGGTGTAGTTATTTACCTATACTGGCATAGATTAATGGATACTTAAAAGTCGAATAAACGCACATTAAAGTTCAAGCCGTAGGGTAAAACTGCGAAGGTGACTAGATGTAGGTAAACATTTAGATTCTTTAATATCAAGAAGGTAGGTGAGCGTGTTTTTTACCCAGCATACCTACGTAGATTACCTAGTAACTGGGTTTTGGAGGTCACATAGTATTAGACAGTCACTCCATGTAAAATACTGTTACTCAGTTGCATATGGTTAGTCTAGAAGCTGACCCCAGCATAGTTTGAAAAAGGCTAGGCAGATGATGATGAGGTAAACGTGTTATTTCATATGAACGTTGTAATTTCTCATATCACACCGTTCATTTACCTCAATATTGAAGTTGTACATTTTATCTCGGATCGAGATGATGGTACGCACTTCACGAACAGAGTAAACAATATACGAAACAAGATTAATTATCTAGAAGATTCCCTTTCGCAGATATCTCGCCTGGAATATACGATTACGTGTCATAAGTTTTATGCCCGAAAGTTTCAAAGTAAATTCGAACATCCATCGATAAATCTTGGCGACGCTCGGAACGATTTCATTTTCGAATTTCAGGAGCGATTGCCTCCACTGTTAAAGTTTGCCTGAAAAATGTTCGCGGACGATTGACTCGCTATAAACGGAAATAAAAAGTTTTGTGTTAGAGCAATAGCGTTGTACAATGCGCATATAAACCAAAGAGAGAGCTCCAAGAGGATCACTATTTGAAACCCTCCTGGATTTTCCAGACTTAAGCGTGACTAACTTTTTTACATCAGACAGCCAGTGTAAAAGTTCTGACGTAGGTACGGACGGGTACTTATAATTCAAGATATTACTGTGCTGTTGTACTCGTACCTCTAATGCAATTTTAGTTTTAATATAAAATAATTGCTTAGATGAAAAACAAACTCGCCGAGGCAATAAGCATAAACACGAAATTCATATCGCACAAGTTTAATTCAGTTAGGCTAGAGTAGCGAGAGCTGCGTTCCGCATTATCATTACTAAACAGCCTTTATTATTCCACGATATTTGGCTAGAGGGGCCTCAGTGGCTCACACGCGCGCTAATGGAATAAAAAGTAAGGTTACAAAGTAAAAAGATACAGAGCACCTCCCGCGGCGGCGGTTCGTGCGAATTTCGACTGAAAATTTTATACGTTCAATCTATTCTGAGCGCCTTTATGCTGTGTCTCGCGATCCCGCTCCCGCGCAAAACAGTTTCGTTTTCAATTATTGCCCACTTGTGGAACGAGATTCGATGGAAAAACAAAAGAGCTAGAAATGATATTTTATAGACAAGTCGCTTTATTCGATGTTTACTGCACCTCGATTTGTTCTCGAGTGAGATCTGTGATGTTTCCAGAAAATTATTGACGGAACGTGCCAGTATAGACCGGGCGCGACTAGTTGGAAGGATATCAGACGAAGCCCTTCGCCGGCGCTCCACGAGTCACGACGAATCGATTGCTTTTAATGCCACTCGAATATTTTGTTTGATTCGCCAATTTCTTTCTAGTTATAATGTAAATCTCCCTTTTTTAAAAGAATTTTTTTTAGTGGTCGTAAAATTATATTGTTCGTCGTAACTTTAATTCTCGTAAAGCGCTAAAAGAATTAAAATTCCAGCGAGAAAATGAGGTCTGACAAATAAACGTATTAGCTTTTATGTGCTCTAGACACAGTTTGTTCAAAAACTAATTCTGTTAAATTAATTTAGTTAATTACTCTATCCACTAGGTCTTTTGCAATTGAATTAATATTAATAATAACGCTTCATAACCGAAATCTAAAAGTAATATTAGTGGGATTGATACATTGTCGTACATATGTCGTGGCAAATAAAAATGGGTCTAAATATTTAAATAATATAATATTCTAGGTTTTTTATAAATCCACGCGGTCACTTCATGTGTACATAAATTTGACTTTATCGTGTATAAAGTTTATGTTTGCCTACATAATTATGTAAATGCAGGCGATCTTTTAACGTAAATTATTTTCAACGTTTGTTTGCTCGCGAAATAATGCAAGAGAGCCTTTCATTAGCGGAGTGCACGCGTCCGTTTACATGTATTTTTGTGAGATTACAAATTTCGCACATACCAACGCGGTGTTATCATGAACTGACTGATGTTATCCACGTACGGTAGCTTAATGAATTCTTTTTACTCGTTTTATCTTTAAATGTTCTGCTTAAAAAGGAATTTTGGGGTGCTATTTTTTTAAACCTGTGTTTTTGTTTCAACGTTTCGAAATAAGTTTACTATTAGTACTAACCTCTAACGATCTAAATCGCACTGGATTATATCCACTTTGCAATAAAAAATAGTCGCACTCCGCAGAAATTTTCTAAACTCCAACTTCAGAGGCATGCAGTTCGACTTAACTACATCATTACGAGTGTTTGAAGACTTTTCAAGTGAAAACCACGTTTGGAATCAAGACTTTTTGAAAAGAAAAAGCAGCTGATTGAATAAAAGTGTTTATATGGATAGTCTACGAAGAGATTCAAACGTTAAGCGAACGTGTGCAACTGTTGTTATCCCATTTGGTCTATCGGAGGAATAAAGAGTGCAAGTTAAGCTGAAAAACAGCCCGCAGCCCACAAAGCTTTGAATGGAAGAAGTGCGGGGACCAAGCAGAGGACACCCGGCTCCTGCGCCCTGTAATTTGAAGTTGACATGGTTCGCTTCGTGTACCACGTTACTACTTTAGTGCCACTATCTGGATTATCTTTCACTATACGCTCTTGTTCAAACCACGGCTATTTTTAACTCGACCAACAAATAAACTATAGGTACAGCTGAACGGAATTTCAAAGGTTTCGAATATGCACAACAACATTTTCTAATTGAAACACATCCACATTTGAACTGTTTGGTGTAGATTGTACCAATAAAACGGTCTAAATTGATCCATCCAAAAATATGAAATTATAGACACTGTGTGCACTCCTATTTATATGGAGCTAAAGTCGAATTTCGACGTACAATTCAGACAGTCGTGCGTGGGCACTTTAAGCGATCACATCGGACCGTCACATTCATTGTTACGTTTATTACGTGAACATTGTTGGATGAACATTGCCAATATGTGATAAGGGAGGACATTTAAATGAGTATCGATATAACTCGGCAGTTGATGAATACGAGATATCGATTGTAGCAGCTCGTCGTAGCGAATCGAACCCGGGCCATCCGCGGCGCTGTCCGGCGACCGATCAATGCAATACGAGTACATTTTGCATAATTGATGCCCCATTCACGAGTACGGAACACTTATTCATATTCATGAATTTTACAAATTTTTCAATTTGTCCCGCCAGCAAGTGTATTTACAGTATTGCCAGGTCGTATTTGCGCCAATACAATTTGTGTAAAAGCTGAAAGGGGAGTAGCCGGCGTCCGTGCCGCGGCACAAACCAGCGATAAAGCTAGCCTCTAATGCGATATTTTTGATGCCACTGCCGCCATCAATAGCTGTGTCACCGTTATTGTACCTCTTGTTGTGCCGAGCACTGTTTTAGATTTTATCTCAAGAATTGCAACGAGTAAACTTTTCAAACTAGAAGAGGAAATGTTTTTAAAAAATCCTTTCTCAAAAATCCTCTCAACTAATAGCGTGAAAGAGGATTACGACCGAGTAGAATAACATTGATCAGCGTCGAAACTTGATGGACACGAAAATCGTTCAAAAGGAAAAAACTGTAACAAAACTGATTCCCAGTAGCGCTCAAGCCTTGGAGGTAATGGGAGATTGTAAAAGGAGGCAATAAAAGCTTAGTATTGTGTGTGAGAACCGTAGGGGAGTCCCTGTATTGTGTTCGGGTCCGTTGAGGCCCCCAAGAATCGTCTGACCACGGACGCGGTCAAATTGTACAGAAATGAAATTATCAAGGTACGCTGCCGATTTTCCGAACCAATGAATCAAGATCCAATTCCCTTTTGTAATAGAACATCGTCGCGAAACGCGCCCATGGAGTTACACTACCCACTCAGTGGACGCTTAGGCGGCGTCCACACGAGTATTATACAGCTGCGGCATTATTTATTGTACGTCATGTAGAACATTCCGTCGGATTGTCGAACGGTCTCGTGACACGCAATTCAAATAACAAATCGTGTTTTTAAACGTAACTTATTTGTTTTTCCCGCGTATTTTACAGCGTTTAAGGAAATATTTTTACATTAAAACTTGTGATAGACTCGCTTCATAAAGCTATTTTAAAGACGTTTGCATAATCTGGAAACATTTTTTACACGTGTGTTTTGTAAAAGGGAATTGCTAATTTTATGCAAAATAATGTCGTATGTTGTATGTATTTCAAGTGCGTAGTAAAAAAGACCAGGCCCAGTTTCACTATCACTCGGTTCCTATAAACAAAAACGGATAGTCTATTCTATTGTATTTTTATTTATGGCAAGTAAAGCCGATGTCGACTATTCTGCCAATGTCAAAACTGAATTGGAAAAACAATTGTACATTGGATCGTTTTACTTACCAATGGTAGCATTTTTTATTACCAAACTCGTCATATATGTAGATCCGTAAGCTAATTTTACCTGTAGGTAATAAATATCTACTTTCATATGGGAGGGTCTATTATGCAAAGCTACATTATTGGTAAATTATAAATGATTTTATTTTTGTCAGTAGGTTTGCACAAACACTTTTACACGTCAATCATATTTTTAAAAACTAGATGAGGTCGGCGTTTCCTATCTGTCTACTCTGAGAAGAAAGGCAGAAACAAACTCAGAGGTCACACAGTCTCTTTTAAAGTCTAGACATCTTGGTCAGATAATAATATGAAGACCATGTAGATTGATGTCTGAGATGGTCTTTTGAGGAAAGAGCCACGCAGATTGAGAGGACCTATCCAGTCAGCGCACGCATTTGTCAGAAATCGTGCAGCTCAACTCAAAACTTAAGGTAAAGATACAAGTTTCTTAATTTTAATCAATAACGGTCTTTGGAATCGGTCATATGACAAAATAGTGCCTATTTGAATTCAATTCTCTCTTACGTTTTATTCAAAATTCATATCTAGTGGAAGTCTACAAACATGCACATTTTAGTAAGATTCTGGTCAGTCGTCGCCGTCCGTAATCTGTGACAAATTGACTTTTCCGGCAGAGAGCTGACGAGTCCTGGACTGTAATATGCCATAAACAACCCAAACGTATTGGACCCGATGCTAGGAGGTTGATAAATTTCCTTGATATTTGAATGCGTTATATTCCGTTCGGGTTATAGCCGACCGTCCCTTCAATAAATACTCGGCGCCGCGAAAAATTTGTTGACATTCTGTAAGCCCTTATTAATGAAAACCCACCGAGGGATTCTATCGCAAATGAGCCATTTTGCGACGTGACATTAAAAAAAAGATTTAATAACATTTGTAGCGAAAAGTTGCCGCATCACCAAAAGCTAATATTATTCCGATTCGGAAAAAACAATTTTCTCCCGAAGTTATAAACCTACAGATTTCCATTTCTTCGCAGAGTTGGTAGAAAGTAATTCCTCCGGTGCGAAGATAAATTTTACGTCATTTCCTGTCTTCTTGGTGCTCGGCAAAAATTATCAGGCATCGGCTCGGCTGAGACCATTTAAAATTAATGAATAATGTTATCTGATAATGATTTTGGAAAGTTTAATTAAAGTTTTCTTTTTCGATGTTTCTTCACTTTCTGATCGCATGAATATCTTTATTATTTTTTATCTCTGAATAAGCGGCTTCTTTAAAACTTTGACCGTGAATAAATTTGAAGATAAGCACGGCTTAATAACGTAAAGACTAACTTAACCTAAATTCTATTTTGCATTTTTAACGTTTGAGGGTGTCATTTTGTACTAGCAGTCGAGATTGAATTAAGATCCTTCTCGTCATCATGCATATTCAAATAGACTCCATATATCCCTACCTATGTTTATTTCGGCCTTACTTAATTTTATTAGAACCATCAAAAATAACTCTTTATGTTAGTCGTACTTCTTTTTCCCAAAATGCGTAGTTGGGTTTTGCCTAGTGCAGCTTATACAAATAATGTAAATGAACAACCCAAAACAATGTAACCTCTATTTTCACGTGTTAATAAAAAGAAAAACAAAAGGAAAATCCGAACTATTCAGGGTGCAGTCCAGTTCGGATAAACATTCGATTTTTTACAAAATCTTATCGCACTACAAAAGAATCGTGATGTGTGGTGGGAAAAGGCGAAACGCAAAGCCAAATATAAAGAATTTAGATCAAAAAGAGCGAAACATTTGGGAAATCGCGATAACATCATTCAAAGGATGAGGAATGGTGCGCTTTATACACCTTTGAGTGAGTAAAAATAAATATCTGCGGATCTACGGACGTTAGTTCTTCGAATTCGCTACTTCTTGTTACTTAGTATTCTAGTTGGAAGGGTTGTTTATGTATCGGTCCGGAGAATTTGTTTCCCACTTTATGAAAAACAAAGTTGTGGTTTTTAATTTCATTAGGACGAACTGATGTGGTACTGATGTGGTACCAATTTGTACCACAAGTGGTACAAATTGGTACCAGAACGTCCCTGAGACGTCAAACTTATTTTCTTGGTAGGCTTTATTCAAAGGTAAATTTCAAAGCAATCAAACAAAGAATGTTTTAAAACTGAGATTCATGAAACAAAATAATTTTCAATCGACGAGCATTGCTCAACAATTATTTATAGAGGAATAAAATGTTTAAAATCAAAATAATGCCTAGTACTAAAAAATAAATTAAAATGGCATTGCTTCTCAATTAAGTATTCATTAGTGACGTACGACCAACTATTATGGAGTATTTACCTACCGTATGAGCGCAAAAAAAACCGTCACGAACGCAAAAGGTGAGGGGAGGGTGGTGTCGCACAGTAATTGCTGGCAATTTGTAATGCCCGTGTGATTGCCGGGCGGAACGTCGACTCTAAACTGTGCTATTAATTTCGTACATTTGATTAACGAAACTACTTGTTATGCTAATGAACGCAAGCAAAGAATGCACGCTAACGTGCTAACGCGACGCCTTGTCGACACGTTGTCGAGCTTGCAATATTTTCGCCTCGCTTCCTCTGTAATTACTACCACGATGGTTTGAAATTTTAAAAACTTATTTATAATTTTGTACTAATGAACGCCACTTTCAGCGCGTCTAGACACGCGTTCACTACGATGGGTGTATATCACGATGTTTACTCGATCGACGACATAGTCGTGAGCGTCACACGTGAACCGGGCAGGTGTCACCGCCCTGCCTTTTGAGACAATTTATCTAGTTAACTTCGCTAACAAAATCACGTTCGAATCGTGTACCTTGGTACCTCATCGGACGCTTCCACGTTTGTAGCAATTCATGTTAAAGTCAAATTCGTGACTCGTCGATACCGCATCGATATCGATTCGATCTCAAGACAGACGGCCCGAATGAAAAGTTTACAACACGGAAAGTGATCGAACGCACGCAAACCGTTATCCGCATGGAAATTAGGAACCCTAAATATCGTTTGTAAATGCTAGATGTACCTACATACATGTCATGACAGCACACGATAGTTTATAATATGTGCTTATCAATAAATCTTGGGAATTATGACAATTTTCGTTTTACGTCGTAAAGGGTTGAAGTCACGTTGCCGAATCATGGATCATTCATCCATCAATTGCAAAAACATATTGGGAGATCCACACGAGCGTTATGTCGTATAAGTGAGCCTCCTTCCTCTGAGTTACAACTTTGAGGTTTATTCAAACTACATAAAAGCCGTAGCTGGTTGTCACCAATTTCACTACGTGTAACAACCGAATTATGAAGTCGGTAAAAAGAGCCCGGGTCGATTTTCCCTTTGTTTATTCCAGTTTTACGGAGGGGCGTCTTGTCAAAGGAATCGAAAGTGATTTTATGCATTAATTAAGACCACAGACCGAGATTTACAATTACACGGTCTCCTATAAGCAAGCTTGATTGCTTTACAAAAACTCAAATAACTAAGGCAGTGTCTCAAGTAGGGGTTCATTTGAATATCAAAGACGAAATTCAAATTACGGCGTTTACAATAAAGGCTCAGCCGGCACGGTATTACGAGCTGATGTAAATTTCCGATACTCATTTCGAGGATGAAGTTCAGATGTCTTAGTCGTGATGCTTCAAACTAAGTGCGCCATGAAAGTGTGAAGCGCCGATACTTTAACAAGACCTCTCTTGTATTTTAAACGCCCGTTCCGCCTATCTTAGTCGTAAATCAAATCACGGCTAATTTTCTTGCTGTTATAGTGTTTGTTTGTTGCTTTAGTTAAACCAGAGGATAGGCTTTAGCTGTCCAGGTATATATATACGTAAATATGTATACTAACATTGTAAAGAAAAAAAAAAGTAAGTTTGTTAGGGTTTCATACTAAAATGGCTGAACGGATTTGGATTAAATTTGGCACATGGGTAGACCGTGATGATGATGATGCGATCCGACCGATTTCGGCCAGGGCGATTGCTTCAGCTTCGTTGTAGTTGCCGTTCGTGTGCTGACATGTGGCTTATGTATCCAATCTTTTTTGCAAAGATCCGCGCACAATGCGGGCATGTGAGCACACCATCGATATAATTATAACTGATCGCCGCAGGTGGTCGGGCTTTCAGTTGGTCACGCTTTGCATCAAGCTCAACGCGCCGCTGCAATTCAAAATTTCGGACTTTGTTTTTTATCAAAGACCTCCACTCCATCCTTTGGGCGGCTTGCTGCTCCCACCGAGACGGCTCTAAGTCACATTTCCTAAAGTGACGTTTTAGCACATCTTTATATCTGAGGAGTTGTCCGCCATGCTTGCGCTGACATATAATACTTTGTATCCCAATATTCCCACGGGATCGAGACTTATGCGGGTGAAACCGCGGGGCGAAGATAGCGCTAGGTAAAATACTGTGCCTAAAGTACTTGAACTCTTAAGCCAGAACTGTTTTTTTTTTTAAGTAATGTAAACCCATCTCACCCCCTCTTACTGAGAGGAGGCCTGTGTCCCAACAGTGGGAACATTATAGGCTGAATATGTTATGTTATTTTAATGTAGACCCAAACCTAGATAGGTAACCAAATACCAATAAAACGTTCTTACTCCCAACTTTTACATGAAATCGTCAAATCATGCATGACAAATAAACTACAAAATCACAGAGCAAGCAGAAATGGAGAGAAATAAGTTAGCTAGTCAATATTCTACAAAATAAGTTAAAAAAGAAAAAAAGTAGACGAAATACGTTTCTCGTTTTATCTGTCCCTTCTGACCTACAATTTATTCGATGCTTTTACGGTTGACTTAAATGCCAAAGCATGGAAGTTAAGTCGCAAATCAAGTTCTCTTTTTGGTTGTTTTTACGTGGGATTTGTAAAAAAGAAGAAAGTTTATTTTTAACAGAACTTAGGTAATGTGATGGGTTACTGTTTAGTTGTTACGAAAGAGTACTTACGTTATTATTACATTGTATAACTTTTTTCTAAATGGTGGATTTTTTTTTTTGTAGAATATCTACCTGCGACTATATAAGGTTGGTACGTATTCTTTATTTACCTGTTGTAAACTTCCACCATTCATCTGCGGTATTTTATCGTTTAATTTAGCGTACATGCTACGCTGAGGTGCGATTTCCGAACGTGTAGGTAGGACTATAGGATTGAAAATCAATAAAATTCTTAGTACGTCGTTATTGTCCATAAACACGGTGGTGTTAATTGACAATAATGATGTACTAAGAATTTTCGAAATGTTGTAACTACCCAAAGATGAATAGGTAACCATATTTTGTAAAATCAATAATGAAAAGCGTCCGTCTCAAATGACACAAAATAATCCAAAACATCTTCATGCAAAATCCATATTCATAAGCGAACTCCAAGTGAACAGCGGTAATATAAATAAAATCAACGATTAAAATTCAGCATCTTTAATTTAATATAAATTACACGATCAATTTTGATTTTAACTAAATTATCGGTCTAAACTTGTTTACTCGCTCCCAGATAACGTGACTCCATTAGGCAGCCGTAACGGTCACGAGCCGCTTCCTTTTATTACTCTCTGCAATGCTTCCTGATGCTTCTTTTTTTCTCTGAAATATTCTGCTAATTAAGGAAGGAGTGGAGGCTGAAGATTTCCTGCTGCTCTAGCAGATTACTGGCGGTATCTCCGAGAAAAATGTAACTCTCAGATGGAATTCATTTTTGTGGCTTAACTTTTTGCACGTCATTTTAAAACTTTAAAGCTGCGAAGATATCGTGTAACACCGTCTCAAACAGAACTAGTGCTGCGTCCAGTTATTGCTAACGTTTAAATCAATTAATGTCAGCTTCTCTTGGTTGAATTGCTTCTATGATAACATCTTCAGTGGCGGACAATAGGACTATTATGTGAGTAGCTTCATCTTGTTCCATACGAGGGGAACTAACTGGCATAATACGAACAGGCTATGAATCTGAGAGCCGAACTCGCATTGAAATGTTATACCAGGTTTGATTTTGATCGAGATCGACGTCTACGTATTATCTATTGAAAGCGCTTGCACTTTGTCAATTGGACAATGGATTGTTCGAAAACTTTCCTATCGAATACTGGTCAGTATTTGCAAATGTTATAAAATTCTAGACAGCGTTTACACATAATGTACTTCGAATAATGTTCGTAGTATATCTTCAGAAGCATTTATTGCGAATGATAATGTTTTCTTTCCGGAAGAAGTTCTAACGACCTAACGATAAAATAACTGACGCTTTGAAGAAAATGTAGCTTCACAGTGAAAAATTTCACAAAATTCATCTTTTTAAAAGCTAAAATTCAGCACTCAAAAAATCTTTGACCGGCATCGATGATGCCTAAAATTACCCTTTTTTACCCCCAATACATAGACGTGCTTTGTAGGTACGCATCAAATTCGGACCATTGTTATGCAAATACTCGTGGTTCGGTTTGCTGGCGTCAGTGTACAAGACAAAGCGACGTTGACGACCGACATCGGCTGTAGCTATCAGCTCCACATCGTATGAATCCACTCGACTGGCCCTAGTCTTGTTATAGGGCTGCCGGGAGTCAGTGTAAGGATTTCGGGTTAGGTTGATTTTAACGTGCCCCTGCTATTTGGTAAACGAAGTTAGGTATACCATCTTTTGATGGAATCTATCCTTATTTACCTATCCTTTTCAGTACATAGGTTTTGTTAGATAAGCATAGACCACGATAATATTATAGGCGGATTTGTACCAGCATTTTTGGAGACAAAGGGGCTTCTAGTTTAAGAACAATGTGCACTTCAAACATTGCCGTATCTTTTCCTAAGAAATGAGGCCGAAAATAAAGGCTAGAATTAAAACAAAAAACTTACGTCTGCCTAAAAGAATTTCTGGGACAGTAGCTTTAATGACAGTACAACTAAATCCTTGGCTGATCCTACATTTTCTAGACACTGGTAACCTTGGGTCGCTAACTGTGTATCATCCCGCACCCTACATGCTGAAAGCTAGGGGCAATATGACGAGGGATGCGATAGTCATTACAGATTATATACCCCGAGTTACGAACTTACGACTCCAGACTTCTTTCATTGGCGAATTTAAAAATGAAATTGTATCTATGCTTTGAGCCACTATTCAGTTATATATTTCTTTAATCTGTGTAAATGAAACATAGTGTGCACTGAATGTGACATTTTTGTGATAAAAAACCAGGTTTTTATTGATTATCAAACTATTTTTTTTTTTACAAATTTGTTTGTTTGGATCCATTGTATTCATAGCATCAATATTCAAATGAAAGTCGATAAAACTTCTACGTAATGAAAGCCCTTAGTAAAACTACGAATATCTATTGAAATTGTATCATTTATTCAGTTTTTTGAACAAAATATTATATTCAGACGCCACGTTACTAGACGCGCATAGTAGAGCGAATAGAATTTTTATTCTAGCAAATTCTTATTTTCTCGAGCACTGTAACAGAGTTTACGCAGGTGCTTCTAAAACGCATAGAATTTCAAATTGCGTTTTCATTTTTTCTCTTGGGGCATCCCGGTATCAGTGGGATGCATAGCCTTGAGATGCAAAGTGTGAGGCGAACGAGAGCTTTTTATATTTGCGGCATCCACGCTTGGATTTGCATAATATTGCTTCTTTAACATTCCTCTGTAGGACTATGAAACAAAACGGAACACATCTAGGGTTGGAGGGGATTTACAGATGCGGGAGAATGAGGAACCCTGGGGTTGCGAGTTCAGGGGTCATCGGACTACCGAAAATAAAATAAAAGTTCGTACATTTCGACAGTGGTATGTGTGGTTAGTCAGTTTTTTATATAAATTTTAATGTCCGTCATTAAATTTTATATATAAAGCCAACTTCTGAGTATATTTTTAAAACGGAACACAGGATTCTTTCACGCATTTAATATTTCTTTTATTAAAGCCAAACCAGTTTCAAAATCGCTAAGCTTAATGAGCTTTTAATTTGATACTCCAGATTGTTAAAAGTCATGGGTTTTTCTGTGTCCAATCTGCATAATATTGCTTCCTTAATATGCCAACCACCGACAAAAGACCGGCGAAATTGCTTTTTTCAGTGTGAGAAGCCAATGAAGTCAGTGGTGGCCAATAGTGGGGGCTGAGTCTGATATGTTTGGCTAGTCAAATGCGATGGAAATGCGCTGCTCGGATTCATGGCACTTCGTCTTTTTTTATATTATTTTTAATGCGTTAGCCATTTTATTAGGAGATTTAGAAGAGATAGGGTTAATGATGGTTTGAAGCTTATGCTGGTATAAATGGCAGGGTCTGGTTTACGTACTTTGGTAGCCCCATGGCTACCAAAGTACGTAAACCAGACCAAAAAAATCAAAATGTAAATACTGGATACGAAACCATTTTCGTATCCAGTATTTACATTTTGATTTGAAGAAGTATTTAGGTATCTATATATAGTTTTATTTTTAATTATTTAATGAATACTATCCTCTTAATGGTGAAGGAAAACATCGTGAGGAAACCTGCATGTCCTTGAACCATACATTTTAAGACATGTGACATCTACCAACCCGCTCTGTGTAGATTATAGCCCATTCCCTTTCGAAGAGGAGGCATTTATCTTAGCAGTGTGAATATTATAGGCTGATTACGTCATTCTCTTAATTGTTGTATAAGTTACCTATTTTTATTCCTTACTTTTATGGAAAAGATAATAGGTCATGTAAAAGTATTTTGTTTGATTGATGACTCACCTCTAGTATCGCATAGCTTTCAGTATCCAGATTGTCATGTCACCTACGTACATATATAAGGTGAACCCAGACAATATCGCAGAGGGTGACTGTGCCTGAATAAAGAAAATTTGAGGGATCACCTGTTTTGTTTCACCCAAGTGGGGGACAGACAAATAGGTAATTTGATAGTACTCGGATGAGCCTGGTGACTTGTCAAGGCTAGTCCATCATAGTAATATTACAAACATGATATGATACGAAGTAGATGGGGAAATAAAGAAGACACACAACAACGAAATATATTTCTTTCGGGTAAAAGTTCTGGATTGGAAAGGTCCGCGGTTTGCCAACTTGTCTATTTCCCATTTATCTAACAATAAAATGGCTTTGGTATTGTCATTTTGTTCAATATAAAAAGTGGAAAATGTTTATTCTTTTGCCTTTCAGTGGCAAAGTATAGGGAAGTATTATAATCTGGGCTAATTTGTCATTAGCTTTTGAAAAGAAAAATCGTAAAACCTCACTTTGTCCAAAGTCGAATCGTAAACGATGATAGTAGGAACACCTGTCACGTTGGATGTAAACGTTTAAAGTTTCCACATTGGCATTCGTCGTGGCCGTAACCTAAAAATCTGGAAACTTAAGTATTACGCTTTTTATTGCAGCATTCGAAAGACATAAACCTTTCCAAGTTGAAGCAGAGATTATAAATCATAGCTTCGTTGCTTCCGTCATGCAATGTTATACTAGAACCAATACGTCGAGTTGTTAAAACGTAAGCATTTAAACATGTTGGGTATAATAATCCTTTTCAAAGAAGGCCCTCTCATGAGCGAATACACTTGGAGCAAAATTAACAATAGCCCGACTTCGTTGTCACAAATGTGTCATATAAGAGCAGGTGCCCTCGTCTGACAGGCGCGCAGGCGGCGGCACACGTGAAGGTGACATTGTTATTTGCTCCCGGGTTTATTTATTCGAAACTTGCGCCGTTTCGGATGACCACCGTCCACTCACAACCTGTCACTGTATTTTCCTGACCCTTTATTTTCACTTGACAAGAATATTCCGAGCCGTGTCCTCTCGATATTACATTCCGATACGACTTTTTATTCGTGATACATTTTTCCAATTGTCTCCGTTGCACGACTCCGCACTGCGAACTAACGGAATAGAATTTTCAAACAGTTTTGATTGATAAAGGTAGACAGGTTTTCGTTTTCTTTGTTTGCGAAATTAGATTCGGAAGGTAGCGTGAAACTTCAGAGTTCCACTTGATTAATGGTGATTCGGGGGGATCCAAGAAAAAGAAACGATTTTAGGCCGTTCGATTTTCTATAGAGAACGAATTACTGAATCGTTTTCACTCGGACGGTTTGGTTTTATCTGGAAATAAGCGTGTTTAGATTTAGATGCATGAGCGCGATATTATCCCATTTGTCGAAACAACGCTCGAGCTCTGTTAATATTTGATGTGTTCTCGACTTTTCTCGAATTTAACGCGCCGATTAAACAACGCCGGGCGAAGGATTTTATGTGAATATTTAAAATGCTATATTGGTTCTAGTTCAGCAGAAAAACAAGTCCATTGTTCATGTAACATCTTGTAACGTTAATTTATCGCTACTGCTTACCAACAATAAACTTTTATGAGGGAAGTAAGATCTCGAGTTCTGTGGAATTAGAGGAAGTTTTTTGAATCGATTCCGAAAGAGGAACATCAAATCGTACGTGTTAGATAAAGTTAGATATTGTTACATGCAAATTGTACTCTCGTATAAAATTGGCAAAGGTGTCAGGAATGGATAACTGCGAAGCAAATTGGACACATTGTTGCATCGAGCAGGTTGGAGGACCATTAAAATAGAAGGATTACTTTTATGGCCCGGTTGGCTCGCTTGAGATAATATCGGTAAATTTTATGATCGTAATAAAGGGAATTCGATTTTAGCCAGTCATCTGTATGTGATTATGTAAGACCCGATTTGATACAGAGGGGTACCTTTATTAAATTTTGAATTTATCTCAAGCAATATTGAACAACGTCTAAAAACATTATCGATGTTACATACAACATTTAGACAGAGAAAAAAAAACTGGCATTTAATTTAGGGAGGATGATTTGATTTACGGAACTCATAAAAGATTCCTCTCACTAAAGAATAAGAACTTCCCAAAGTTTACATTCACACAATCAGAAAGTGGGTTAATGAGATTCGCTCAAGAAAAACATCTCGTTAAAGCATACATTATTCAAGCTTTCACGAAGTTATTCCGCGTTCACGCGTTCATTAGGCTTGCGAATACAAACTTGCGATTCCCGTAAAGCTTCCAGACACACCCACTTATCACCCCGGACAAACTATTCATAAGTATTTCGGGTACCGTTCCGAACACACGCCGCTCTCCTTGTTATTTAAATTTATCACTCAACTTTTATCCTCTAAATTCATTGTAACAGGTAATATTTCACAGGTTATTAATTACGTTACGCCGGCATCCTCACGGTGTAACTCTTATTACATTATGTCAGTTGCAAATTGAAAAATTCCCGGGGCGTGTGTCCCGTCTCTCCGAAGTATTTTGGCAAAATTATTCTCATTCATTAAGTCGAGAAGTGGAGGGCGCGCTCGCGAGATTGGCGACCTACCATTCACTTGTGAGTAACGAGGTGACTTCCTGTTATTAGTTATGTTGGCAAATTGTTTTTCTTACGCTTTTATACTTACACCTTAGTTAAGTATCGAATTTATATACAAACTTGTGCAATGGTCTATCACGGGACGAAGAAGTATTACGGGTTTGTTTACCTTGTTTGTTGTAATTAAGAGGTTCGTTTATAATAATAAAATTAAGTGTGGGTTCTGTGGCTTTCCGCCGGGAATGGGGCAATTAATTTCGCAATACTTTTACAGTAACATGTATGAGAGGTCAGCAGCGTCCGGTTGACGGCCGTGTAACTGAACGCTGTCCCCGGCCGGCACGCGTGTCTCCAAGTGCCAATCCATTAATTAAAACTTATTTTGTAGCGGTAAACACGATCGCTGAACGACGACAAACAGCCACTCCGTGTGCCTATAGTTACCAACTTCTACTTACTGTTATGGAGCACATTTGGGTAACAGATTAGTGGGATTAAGTGGCATTGATTAAAACTTAGGCTTTTTGTATAAATAATGGGAAAAGTTAGAAACAAACTATGTAATTTGTTTTTGCAAGTTTATTTCCTAAACAACATTTATATAAGTACACACAACATTCGCAATAATCTTTGACACAAACGTATTCGTATGTAATATGAAACATAGGTTCAGAAAATGCGCTCCAGCCTTCAATTTCGACATCCAATACAATCCACCCCAGAGCTTCCGCAAAGATGGAAAATCTCTCAAAAGAATAGCGTTTAGCACGAGACAAATACCGATTTAGATCTCCTCTGGCGAAGCCTTCTACCGGGCCACTATTTACTTTTCTCAAGGGACCGCACTTCGTCAGCTAGTGGCGTCCGAACCCAATTTTACAAAGCGAAAAAGCAGTGCTTTACATCGGCGCCGCTCCCCCCAAATCGAATACGACGAACATGCCAGGTACGTTCTCGTATATATTAACTTTGAAGCCGTATAATGTGAACGGCGCGACAATGAGCGGGGCAGGCGACGTGTCCTACGAGTGCCTTAGGCCATAATCCCGAAGTGTTAGCGTACGTGCCACCGCCGCCATTCGAAGATAATTCCTCCTTATAATTTCCCATGCTTAACTCGGCGTAATGAAGTTTATTCGTCGCTACTTCATTGTGAGTCGTTTGCAGCGGAGGCGGCGAGGAATGTAATCAGTTGCGAACTAATACCGTGTCGTTCGCAAAGCCCCCCTCGCGTATGGAAATGCCTCGTTGGAGCCGCCGTTAGTTCTTTTGATTGCTAGCTTCTCCTTGTCGAATTAAAACCGAGATCGAGCTCGGGTGATTTCGAGAAAATTAAAGGAGCGTTTCATTTTCAGCGATGGCTCTTTACGGTTAATATTAGTATGATTGTGGGTGCTCCTCTTACTGTGAACTTAAGTACCCACTTATTTTGTCTTCAACGTTTATTTTAATTAAGTGAATTTCTTATCAAGGTGAGACCGTGAGTGTACGTTTAAGCCCCATTATACATGTGCCCTTTTTTGAAGTGAAACCCTTTCAGACGTACAGTGGCTCGAACCCTCAAAGAAAATGCAAAACATGCGGTAGGACCGAAAGCGAAGTAAGATATCGCATGCGATACGCCCAAGTTCACGCAAGATCGAGAGCATGCCATTATAAACTTTAAAATACGGGAATAGGATTGAAACTTTCATATCAAAGCGACTCGGAATACTATGATTAATGCATTTTAAGAAACGTTTTAGTTGCAACAGAAAACTTTGACTCGCGAAGCGTGACGGAGCAGTGCGATGCTGCGAGGATTATGTCATACACTAGCTATAATATACGTAAAATCAACCGCGGTTGAAACTTTAAAGGACGCATTTAACATGGTAAAAGGAACGACTGAATGTTCAACTAGACAAACGCAGACGTGTTGCATACATTGTGATTAGTGACCAATATAGAAGTGCCTTTTGATGTTTAATACCTCTATTAATTACTTAATACGAAGCTCACAGATGTCAGTGGAATATTTCACAATGACAATAATTCATTAGCAATTCTGTCGGGTTACTAACTACACAGATTTATGCAAGCCGCCCGAGTCATTATACTTGCACCGTCCCGTTGTCGCTGACGCCTTTATTTTGGCCTCGATGCAAATTAAATTACACTCAAGTTTCGCTGACTTCACCACAGTGTTGGAAGGATAACTCGTTTCTTGTCGCTCGCTAAGGAATATATGTATATCGTGCATCTAATCTGTAATGAGCCAACCGTATGTACCTTCAAACTATTCTAGACATGCCAGCAAACTTTCCTAATATAACTACACAAACATTCCCGCAAAGACACCGAAGGGGGGCACATACAAAACAACAATAAAGTTTTGCCGGATCTGCTGACCATTGCAAAAAGCGCATCGTTCGCGGCATCCTGAGCACAATACCAACTTAAATTGTTCGTGAAAACGTTATGCACTCGACGGTTTCAATTTCCTCGCGAACTAGCCATTGCAGATGTTCGGACGACACTCATAAATATGATTTGAAAATCGTTTTATGTATAACTCATAAACTTTTATCTTCAGCGCGGATGAGGCTCCCGGTCTAAACGGTTCCAGTTAGTTTCCTGCACAAAAGCTGCAGACGTTTTAATATCGGGCCGTCTGCTAGCATGGTACGTATCTGCCAGTGTAAATTTCGCAGAAGCAAAACGACCCGCCAGCACGCCACCTCTTCCTGGTCAAATAATACCGTCCTAATGGCTAACTATTGCCTAATGTATTTTGGCGAAATGGAAATAATGTTGGAGGAGCTCCGCCCGTCCTTACCGGAGGTTGCGATTTAGATAGTGCTTAGTGCAGTCGAGACGGGCGGGCGTACACTGCCGGCTATTCAATTTCAGTTTATTAAAATACGTTATTATGGTGTTATGAATAAGACCCTGGACTTACCGGCGACTGAGCGCACTCTAGAATGCAGCCTCTACACTGTAAATTAGAATTCAATTTACATTATCTTATTTTGTATACTGTTTGAATTTATTTGAGGCTGGTTTATGAATAGATCCTTTAAAGAAGGTTTTGGAAGTATAATTCTGAGAGATTTTGGTTATTTTTTTTTTATGTCTCGCTGATGGTGGCGCATATATTGGATCATTTAGCTCCCTTCAAAATGGTTGAGCTGAATGGTGCTGATGCATGCGTCATGTTCGTGAACGGGCGCCGTCAGTAGGGACTGGTCATCTCTTTGCTGCCATGGCTTATTTTAATTTATTATTTGAATTGTTGTTTTTTCTCCTCTTTTCATTATGGACGCTTTTAACGTTCTGCATCGTTCTCACATGTATAATTTTTAACATGAATGATGTAACCAAGACTTTGTAACCACATTATTTTGATTTAAAAGAGTGTCCATGGAGTTTCTTGCCCGTTCTTCTCCATAGGTACCTACGCTTTGGAATGGGCAACTAGCTTCATTTTTCAGACTGACTGACTTCTTGACAATTAAAAAGTGCCTGTAAATGGTTTAATTGAAATAAATGCTTTGAGTTTGAGTTTATAGAACTTACACAAACAGTAAAATAGCTCGTTGAAGAAACTAGATAAGATAAAAATACTAAGAAACAATATTCAAAATGAAGAACATATAAAATACTCGAGATAGAAGAAGTTACCTTTATAAGACACTTGATCTAAATTGCAAAGAGTTCACGAGATATTGCTGCTGAAATACCAAGAATTCCTTCAGAACTTTACACCGGGTTACAGGTAGATAGGTACCTTTATTTATCCATATTAAAATGGATAATGGATTTAAATCTGCATATATCTACATGAAATAAAATAGAGGTGTCCCTAATAAATTAACATGAATTTACTGAAGAGTTAAGGGATGCAAACCTATGTAGGAATAGGAAAGGAATGCTGAAGTAAAGGAAAAACACCCACCGTGCATTCACAATTTATTTGCCAAAAATATAAATAAATATGAATTAATGGAAAAATAACTTTAATTCCTGCCCCATAAAGTTTAGTTTACGCTACAACTTCAAACATTTTTATAACTTTGTCTATAGTACTAGTCACTCTGAAATCAACTTAACTGTCATTGAAATAAAGTTGATATTTGTATGTGCACTTTTACTTTAATATCAGTGACAGGAAATAATATAACATCCATACTCATATTATAAATTCGAAAGTAACTCTGTCTGTCTGTATGTTACCTTTTCACGCCTAAACCGCTGAACCGATTTAGATGAAATTTGGTATAGAGATAGTTTGAGTTCCGGGAACGTAGGATACTTTTTATCCGGATATTACCACGGGATCGAGACTTATGCGGGTGAAACCGCAGGGCGCAGCTAGTCATCAAGAAAGAAAGAAAGCAAGAAAGAAAATACGTTTATTTGCGGTGAAAATGACGCAAAAAAGAACATAAACACAAAATAAAATAAAAAGGTAGGTGGAAACATGCGTCACATCCACGCAAAACGGCTATCGCTCAGCATTATGCTGCGACCCTATGCAAGACAGAGCCCCAGTACTGGTTTTCAGCGACAGCCTGCGCTGACGTAATGACGTCGTCCGGTGCAGCAAACAATTATTGAAACACTGTACTGGTACAGTGTACTTAAAGAAAAATAATTGAATTTAAAAGTGATAGAATAAATTAAGTGGCAAAAATACGTATTACTGAAGCAAGCTCAAAAACTGCGCAAGCAAAGTTAATAAAATTTATATGGGACCACCCCTGTGGCAAACCCAATCCATTAAAAATGATTTTTTATTGTAACAATCATACAAAAAAAAAGATACAGTCAAATTGAGTACCTCCTCCTTTTTGAAGTCGGTTAAAAATAAAATCAATTTACAACATATTACACGCTTTACTAAACTAGCCTTGTAAACCGACATATTTCTTTATGCTCTTTCGCACTCTGACCCCCAACACACAAGCCCTTCTTAGTTTGGGGGTCAACGGTCAAACCGAAAAATTGTGTTGTATAAACAGTGTTTATGGAAAATGTCTGTCTGTCATCACCTTTTCTTTTTGTTAATAAAACATTTTTTATTTTATTTGTGTTTTTGACAAGTTTTTGGCATTGATTGTCGCTGAGATGAGATTGCGGCTTGGGTTTGAACGTTTTTTGAGTTCGAGAAATGGCTTTCTACTGTAAATAAATTCGCAATGTCGTTGTTATTACCTATAATATGAGTTAAAAGACATTGTTTTTAAAAAGGTTGTGTATGTGTACTATTTTTTAAGAGTGAAGTCTTGAAACACATGTTAACCCTCTCTTAGTTGTAATTTATAGAATCATGAAAGATTCCTTTTAATTATCTTTCCAAACAATTTAACTTTCATTGTAACCATTTAAAACAAAACTTAAGTTTTTTTAAACACTAAAACCTAACTATCTCATGTCAACACGTAATAAATTATAACGTGGAAAGTAGCGGTAAATAAAACCATAATATTTTAGCACTAAATTGTGGTCAGTAGAATTATTTTAATTACAATTAGGGATCTTAACATGCAAGCACTTGTAGAGTCATATGATTGGTCATTAAACATACTGGGAGATAGAGTTTAGTTTTAGTAGTATTTGGGATGCATGAAGAAGCCTCGTGTAGCGCAGTTTGTTCCGCCAGTTACTCAACTGAACCGAGCGCTCGGCGCATCCTGGACAGTCACACCCAACACCTTATTTGACTGGCCAATTCTTCCCTTGCGGTGGTAGGGCTCACGCCCGCCTGGTTTGCGACCACCCTCCCACCGGAGTCTGGCGTCAAGCAGCCTGCTGTGGTTCGTCGATGCGTGGGAGTTCCAGTGCCTTAGCCATCTTCTGGGTACGATCGTTTCATCATAGACCTCATCCATTGCTTTCCATCAGGCGTGATCGAGATGAAGAGCGGCCCCATTGAGCAATAGATAGAATATATTAGATAGTATATTCGTCGGTTCGTGCATGGGTGACCATCCATTTCATATTGAGATGCCTTCGTGCCTCATTCGTGTGTCATTTTCACCGCGAATAAACGTATTTTCTTTCTTTCTTTCTTTCCTCAAAAGGCACATTAAACCGTTGGTCCCAGCTGTCATTCGTAGATCATTGACAGTCGTTTCAAGTAGTCAGATGTCCGAAAGTCTGACAACCAGTCTTACCAAGGGGTATTGTGTTACCCAGTAACTAGTTTGTTGAGGTCAGATAGGCAGACGCTCCATGTAAAATACTGGTATTCAGCTGCAACCAGTTAGACTGGAAGCCGACTCCGATATAGTTGGAAAAACGGTAGGCAGATTGATTTTTCTCGGAAGCACCTGTAGAATAAGAGAAAATAGTATTTAAGACGGTTCTATACGAGATGTGATGAATTTTTAATCAATTTTCCTTTTTTTTTAAGTTTCATTTTGTAAAGTAGTAGGTCTTGAGTCGATATCATTGCTTAAATAATAATTTTAGCGTTAATACTTTTTAAAACTGAGATAAGTTTATATTTCTTTTGATTTGGACCTGAAAATTAGTAGTTTTCAAACTCACACAAGTATATGGATGGGTTTGTTCATAAGTTGTAACGTACAGACGCCAGCAAGCAAGCTACCCGAAACTGTAAAATTTTCTCAATCAACTTTGAACCTTATGTTTTAGCGATAAAGTTGAAAATCTATTAAAGAAATTTGACAGATAGTAGCTTGATGTGCTGGCGTCTGTACCTAAAGATATAAGCCCAAATTGTGCGTACAGTCACGTCTAAAAGTATGTATACACTTGGCAATTTTCAATTGCGATTTTTTCGTGAAATAACGAATGCAACGTTGAAATACGACACTTAACATAAACATATGGGTTCGAAAATACTATTTTCGTAATAACATAAAATTTCATTAAAAAATAAAGGAGAAAATCGCCTTTGAATAAAGCGAAGTGTATACATACTTTTAGACGTGACTGTACACATCAAAATTAATGTTAAATAAAAAAAACCTGAGCTTCCTAAAATCAGCTCCAAAACAATCAAAAACAGCATCACAGTAAATAACGAGTTAAACAATAAAGTACCCGTTTGCAATAATCACCATCCATTAATCTAGAACGGGAGAGCTTTCCGTTACAGCCCACAAATTAATTACATTACAGTACATAGATTACCAACATCTGAATAATTATTACGAATGCATTATTTTGTTGTGACGGATGGTTTCCTGGTTAATAGCTACAATTCGTGTGGCCATTAATGTTACCTGACTCATTATTCATTAATATTTGGACTGATATAGGTTTATGTTATTAAAAATTTATCTGTGTAGCATAAATAATTGTAGCACTTTTTATTTGGAGTTTCAAATGTGGAATGAAACGTGAATTTTATGTGGACGTAAATGGAAATATTGAAAGGTTGAAAGAATGGTACGGTGCTGCGTACACGTTACAAACTATACACGAGCAGTACGTAAAATTCGTGTATACATTGTCATTGCAGATTTATAAAATAGCAATACAAAGTATACACGAGTATTTACCTATGGCTGCGTTCTGGCCTTGTATAGAATGAAAAGACGGTACGGAGCTCGCACCGTCTCCGTGTGAACTGTGAACCCGAGCTTGAAGACGCCGGTGCTAGAGACGGTATTGTCAACTCTTTCCATACAAACCGGCAGGCTAATAGCGTAACACGCTATCAATACCAATGGCTTTCATTTTGACAATTCGACAACATTCATTGCGTTATTTACGTTGTTGAGCATGCAAATTTTTCGAACATATAAAGCAATGGATTAGCAATATCCCTCAAAATTATTTAGATCGAGATTGATTTTGTGTTACGCAATTAGGACGCTGGTGTGTCACTCGTACTATGACAAAAATTTCGTATAGAAACTCACGGCTTTGAAGGCGGTCCGTGACGGAAGTTGTTCGAACAACGCACTTTCGACGTCACGATTTTTATTAGTACTGCTAGCACGGCGACTCTATGCTCCGCGGCCTATACCAATAAATTCACATGCGTTTATTAGGTGACAGAAGCATAGGAAACCATACTTATTTCTCCATGTACAGACACCAGCACATCAACCTACCTGAAACTGTCAAATTTTTCCAATCAACTTTGAACCTTAGGCTTTATCGATAAAGTTGAAAATCTATTAAAGATATTTGACAGGTTGTAGTAGCTTGATGTGCTGGCGTCTGTACATTATTATAAGGTCGTAGCATTTTCCAGGGTGAGCTCTTTTGAAAAAGTTCTATCTGCGGCCACTGAGACAAGGAAAATTTACCATATGGCGGCATCTACATCGCCATATGCGAACTACTCATAATACTGATTTCATACAGAAATCCTGCATCACGCAAGCAGTGTTTAGCCCACCAGACACGACACCCGTCTGGTCGAAGGATCCTCCCTTTTCTATAGAGGTTAAGTGAACTTTACACCCGGTTCCTCATAGCTCTATAACCATACTAAAATAATTATAATATCAATAATATCGTCGTTGTCAAACCAAAATCTGCTATATGCCGTTTTTTGAGATTTCAAGATTTTGACCACAACTTATAGGTCACAGTGACCAAAATCAAGTGGTCAAAATCTTGAAATCTCAAAAAACGGCACATTGCAGATTTTGGTTTGACAACGACGATATACCTAAAAATACGTATCTAGGTCCAAATTCTAAGGTGCCAGAAATTTTCTGATTTGTTCTGATTTAGAACCACTAAAATACTTTAAAACACTTTCACTAGCGAGTAGTCATCAAAGTAACATTAATTATTATAACTATAATTTAGCACTGTTCGTTTTGAAATATTATTTAAAAAATTATCCCACTTTCATCCAAACTAATATTATAAATGCGAAAGTAACTCTGTCTGTCTGTCTGTCTTTTCTTCACGCCTAAACTACTGAACCGATTTCGATGAAATTTGGTATAGAGATAGTTTGAGTCCCGGGAAAGGACATAGGATAGTTTTTATCCCGATATTCCCACGGGATCGAAACTTATGCGGGTGAAACCGCGGGGCGCAGCTAGTTTGAAATATTATTTAAAAAAATTATCCCACTTTCACAAATATTCTCATCAATCATACTGTGAATAATTTACACATTAACAATTTCATAATTACCTACCAGCGTTTTATTGTCCACCATTTTAAAATAGCTGTCACATTTTCAGTTACAACTATTTCAAGTTACTTTTATATTAATATGCTAGCTTGTGTCTGCGACTTCATCCGCGTGAAATTTGTTGTTTCCCCGAACCACCGCGTCGCATTGCATCGCCCACCCGCGCTTATAATATTTTCGCTCGGCTCTTATGGGTCGTATGGCCTAATAACATACCTCAAAAATTCTAATCCGACAGGTATTTCCAAAGATTAACGCGTTGAAACAAAGAAATTCTTCAACTTTATTATATTCCTATAGATTTTAATTCTGTACTTTTTGTTTGTCACTGCTATGTTCATTAAATAATTGAGTTGTCACATTAAATATTAAAGCGATTCGTGAATCGTGATGCCATTTCATTTAATTAAAATGTTCTCTTCATGTGCTAAGTATTTGTTTTGCATCACAAACGATCGTAATGATACATATTGTGTGTATTATAAAATAAATATTAACATTGTGAAAATAACATTGATAATGTGAAAATTAAATCATTATTTGGTTTCGTTCATTCAGTATTTAAATAGTACCTTCAATTTATGAATACTCGAAAGAATGAGCTTTTAATAGGTTATTGTTGGTTTGATTAGTGCCAACTAGAAAAAATAACTACTGAATGCAAGCCATGTGTGCCAAATCTGATACCTATCGGCAAAAATAACTGACGAACTTCTATACAAAATTTCATCTTCTATATTTATGAAAATGCATCCTCTAAAGAGATTAACCCTTTAGGGGATTAACTTTCATTATTGCTCACTTTCGTTATAAAAGGAACTCTTGTGCAAAATTTCATACTTCTAGATCCAGCGGTTCAGGCCTTGTCTGTCAGTGGATTTAGGATTATTATTAAATAGAAAAGGACTATGGACACTTTTGTATGAACACTGGGCCTACTTTTCAATGTTGTGCAACAGTGATGATACCTATGTCAGATCAAAGCTCTTGATGTGTACTTTATTTCATTCTATGGCAGCTAAGTTCAAATCTACTTTCTACGAAAAACAGTTTTTCCATCTTTTGGTATAGTTCAATTACTTGAACACCTATAGTAAATCAATGAAAATCAGTCTCGATTTATTTCAACTAAGCTGTTCTTTAACTGTCGTATAGACAGAACATTCTCTAACAGATTACAAATTACCAACATCCCAACCACCAATATTTGCAGTAAATTACAATTATTTAGCCAACATTACGGCAATCGCCAACGTATTTGCAAATACTAGACGCATAATCAATAACCTGGAATATGGACGTAGCTTATGTAATTATTAACTAAGTACACAGCCTCTATCGCGGTATCCTTGTACTCATTCGACAAACAATGTCCAATGCATGGTAAACAAATAATATGCCATGAATTATGGCCGTTAAGTTGGCTTTGACACTTATGACAGCGACCTGTCATTCGTGATCGGGGTATTAAGAAAATGTTGTGTCAGCTGATTATGACGTGGGCGCAATGTGTGATCGTTGGGTTAGGTCTTTGTTATTTGATTTAAACATATCACAAACGACAGTATTATCCAAAGGGTTAAGAGGTGTAAAAGTATACCTTCATTTCGCCATGTTTAAGTACCATTTAATAGGGAACACAAAACCAGAATTAAACATATACCATACAACTAAAGCCTATTAACTGTATTTCAACTTCATAATCTGCCTAACCTTATCCCAACTATGTTGGAGTCGGCTTCCAGTCTAACCAGATGCAGCTGGATACTATTATTTTATATGGAGTAACTACCTATCTGACCTGCACAACCCGGTTACTGGGTAATATGATACCTCTCGGTCAGACTTTTGGGTTTCTGACGACCCGTATCGACTGTCGAAAATCCACGAATGACAGTCGGGATCGACGGCTTAACGTGCCTTCCGAGACACGTATGGAAAGATGGTGAATGAAATTAAAATCTCTAAAAGAACTGTTAATATACTTAGTCATTGTGTTCTTTTTTTAAACTATCCTTTGGCTTTTAATTCGACGTAATATTAATGTTTTCTTAGTATTCCAGTTATCTGTAAATGAATGTGCTGGCAACTACCTCCATAACCAAAGTATATATTTAACGATCAATAAGAATAATAACATGTAAATAAGTATTACAATATCTACAACATTTGATGCTACTAAATATTAATACCTTAGATAATCCAGTTTTCGGCTCAAACGCGAGCGCAACGCATCATAATAATAGTCAAAACAATAATTCTCATCCGATTTAATTCAGTTTGGGCAAACAGAGGCAAAACAAAAGCGGGTAACTCCGACATTGTCAACTAACATGGCGTTCGAATCGTTCTAATCGGATTCGTGTATACCATAACATGCACGTGGGAGTAAGGGGCATATAGACTGGCTCGATATTATTGTTTGATATTGTCGGTCGAGATCGACGGATTTAGAGTGCCTTCGCACTGAGGGTAGGTACCTATGTCTAGTGTAAGCGGCGACGTCATGTAAACGCTGTGTAAATGCATAAGCTTTGGCGTAGAAGTGAATATGTAGAAAACTATTTCACGTTCACGCAGCGTTTGTGTAGCGTCTACGGTGCCTTTAAGTTCAATGAACGTCTAATACAATACCTACATGACATGAAATGCGTTGACTGGCCAACAGCAGTTCAACATGAAAATCAATTCATTTTTTTGATGTCTTGTGTGAAATTTTAGACAGATTAGATTTTTGATCAATTATGCCGTACAAGCAATAGACGACAACATAAACTTAGTCTGGCCGCCAAGAGAATGCGTCCCTGACACCTGACAGTGCGACAATTCTAGTAGCTAATAAAGATCAAATTCGCAAAACACGTATGAAACTGACAGGTGTCAATAACGTATTCTCTCGTCAGCATGACTCGAGTTTGTTATCGTATTTCAGTACTCAATTCCTGTGATCGATTTTAATTTTTGCAAAATCTCTCAAATTTATTTATCTCCCTACTCAAATTTATGTAAATCAAGTCCATCGACGTCTGAAATCAGACTAATCGATATCGTGTGTACGCACCTTAGGTACGAGGTTCATTACAATGCCATGTCGGCAAATACGGGGGTAGTGACGGTCTGGCTTTATTATGATGCAAAATGCGAGTACACGTGAAGGGAATTCAGAAAAAATGTTATAAATTAGCACATTGGTTGAATTAGCTACCGAGTTAAGTAATTTTCCTTTTGCATGTTTAGTTCTGGAAGTTTTTTTTTCTTACCAAGGACTAAAAAGTGTTTTTTTTTTTTTTAAGTCACAGACTCAAAAGTGGAAGCTTATGTTTTTATTCAAGTAGTCAAAAGTAATATTCTTATTTGACGTATTTAAATTATTACGTGGTGTAGGTCGTAGGATTAAACCCAGATAGACGCTTTACTTTGTGTAAATTATTTCATATCACCACTGCTCTCCAAACGGTGAAGGAAAACATCGTGAAGAAACCGGCACATCCTAGAACCAAAAAAACAAAGACCAACCCGCACTGGGCTGTAGGCTACGGCCCACTCCCTCTCACAGAGAGGAGGCCTGTGTCCCAGCAGTGGGAACATTATAAGCTTAATATGCAAAAAAAATACGTAGGTAACCTCAAATCGTGACACAAATAGAGTCAAATTGTAAACAAAACTCCAAAGTTTCGGGAATTACACTGGAGCTCGTATTTCACTAAAGCACAAACATCAAACAGTATCTATCTATTGTACAAGCCAGCACTATCGACGTGCAACACAACATTTCACAACAGACGGCATATCACTACCAAACTTGTAGCAGTCGCGAAGCCACCACTAGCCTACTAGGTTGGTAATAAATAAACAGGGTGTGTGTTCAACCCGATAAGACTGAGTCGCAGCGACGTACACCCCCCACACCCTCTCCGTACCCGATAGACACCTAGACGTCATTATACATTACACAACCCCTATTGTTTTATTTGTCAGGTCACAAAATGCAGTGAACCGGCGCCGCGATGAGATTAGGCCGTCTAAATTCGGGCTTAAATTTTAATCGCCGGCTAAACCTTGCCCGTACCCAGTTTCTCCGCTCTATATTGAAAATTCCGACGTCATTTTCTTGAATGTGTGCTTTTTAATCAAGCGGGTAATTTTGAGACGTTATCGTGACAGTGTTGTGTTGCCTTTATACGTATTTATGGAATGGGACGAGAATACTAAGTTGTAAGATTAGAAAAAAAAGTAAGGCAAAAGGAATTATTCTTCTAAGTGGTTTGTACAGTAATCGTGAAGCTAGGAGCGTTATTTTTCACCCGACTTTATTTTTACGCGGAGCTACATCGACGGCCGGTATCGAACAGGATTCTAATCAATTTAATTTATCAGGGATCCCCCCGGAGGCGGCCATTCGCTTCATTTAATGCGCGTATTTTGCGGCAGAGCTGATTGTTTTGAACCATTCGGCTGTACGGTCCATTTAGATTAATTATTGGATTACTTAATTTCGCTGAGGTATATTTTATACCTTCGTTGTATAGAAAATATTTGGGTAAACGTACTGCTTTGTTTTTGAAGCTAATTAGGTTATGTAATAGAAATAAAACTGTGTGAGTACTTGAGTAGGCCTTGGGGCTGGTTTTCTTTCCTAAGTCCGTATTTAGTCCCGCGTCTTAATCTTAGTAGTACTTAATGTTGATAGAGGTTGGTTAATTAGTTTTGGTGTTCCGACATTTTTCTAATTTTACTTTCTGGTTGTTGACCTAGAATAAAATATTATTCGCATTATTATTTCAAGGCTTTGAATTAGAGACAGTGTTGCAATAAAATAATTACTTTGTGAGAATCTAACTGTAACACTTTACGTTTCTCGCTTAAATTTACACTATTAGTCGAATAGTAGGTATATATAGATAACTACCTACGTCTTAAATAGAGTAACCCACGGTATGGAAACGATCAAACATGATAAATAAGGTTTAAATTGCAACGTTCTAAATTACAATAATATTGATCTATGAAACACGAGAATTATTGCTATTAAAGTCATGCGAAATGAATATCTATACATCACATACAATTACCTATACATTGTGATTTATGTACCGTAATAGAGAAGCCAAATTCGATATTGTTTGCCTTACAAATTGCATCATTGATTATATTCATGCCGACCGAATTGCGGCGAGCAGTAACTCTACTTAATATATCAACGGTTCAATAGAAGTACCTACTAAGTACTGAGGAAGTGACACGTCACTACCAGGGCGATGTAAGGAGCATTAATTACCTTCAAGATTAAATAAGAAAGGCGCCAATTGGGGGGAATAAGGGTGGAATTACGACACACCCAGCATTTGTCCCGCCAACTAATAAAGGAGACAATATTGCACTCGATACGTATAAATGTGCGAGCAGTATTTGGGGCGTGATATTAATTTCGCCAGTAATTGCTATCGGTTTCCACCCGAGGCTGCAGCCATGAACCATGAATACGGGAGTTACCGCTATTTGTTCCTGACGTTGCGGTTTAGGGTTTTACCTCGACCCCGCTCTCGTATATTTATTTTCTTGGAGTTTTGTCCAAACAATAGCGAGTGGATTATCGTCGGGTTTCGATAGTTCTGTTCGAGCCTAACGCCGCGGAAAACAATGGGCTTATTTCAAATAACACTATTGTGTGTTACAATTAACAGCCTACGGTTAAATATTTACAGATTCAAGTTTGTGTTTGTCTTTTCGAATATAAATAAAATACGAAGCAGGTTTTTCTTTTTTTAATGTGTTGGGTATATACAAAAATCTAATTGGTAATTGAGATTTGTAAAATAATGTTTCAAGACCAAATTAAAGATTACGAAACGGTTTTTTTTTTTGAGAAAAATGCTCCCGCACACAAGCGCGACATGAAGCGCGACGCGACTCTAGTTGAAAAAAATCATATGAAAACTTCAAGGAAATTGTTTTGCCAGAATCGCATCGCACCGTCGTCGCTTCGCGCCTGTCTGCGGTAGCTTAAAAGCTTTTGCGTTTTTAAAGTAGGTTATTACCTACTTATACATATCAATCATCAGATATGATATCACCTCTTAGATGTAAAGAGACGAGCTTATAAAAAAGTGTCAAAAAATCCGTTCCCGAAATACCTTGAACACACAGACAAAACTCAATCAAGTTTTAGTAGAGAATGTGGCAAATTAATCGGTCCATACATTTTTATTTTTCCTGTCGAACCATTGGTCAGCTCTATTGGACACTGACAAGCGATTCGTTTAAGTTGTAACCGGATAACCGTTACCGTAGTGGTAGTATCAAAATCTCTTCATACATAAATTAAAGGAGCGCGGTTTGGGCTGCTACCGGCTGAGCCGTTTAAGCGCTATTGTGCATAACCAAAGAGGGACACGAAACAACGGCTTCCTGTTCTAAACCGAAAGGTTAGAATAAATATGCAAATAGTAGGTACAGAAAAATTTGGTGTACCTGTTTATAAAACTGAATATTAAAGTTTCTACCTGACCCAACAGATGTTCTCCTGGCCAAATTTCAATAATTCATACAAGAAATCCCTTCCATATTTAACCCGTCTGCCTTAAGAGCAAGAGTGAACAGGCATCTTCTGGGTACTCTCGTTCCATCATTGACCTCATCCATCGCTTTCCATCAGGCGTGATCGAGGTCAAGAACGGGCCCTTCAGCATTCAAAAATAAAAAAATTCCCATAGAAAAAAGCATTTTCAGTTTTTGCCAAATTTCGAATTTTCTGGGCATCTTATCCATTATTTTTCCCTAGAAACCTTTTTTAGACCATTACATACATTCCAAAATAAATAATAGCCAAATCGGTGCAGCCATTCTCAAGTGATGCACTTATCAACGAACAGCATTTCATTTTTATTTATATAGTAGCTGCGCCCCGCGGTTTCACCCGCGTAAATGTCGACCCCGTGGGAATATTGGGATAAAAAGTAGCTTTTATGTTAATCCAGGGTGTCAGCTACCTCCTTACAAAATTTTATCAAAACTGGTCCAGCCGTTTGAGCGTGAAGAAGTAACCAATATATAAACACACACACATACACACACACAAACTTTCGCCTTTATAATATTAGTGTGAAAGTGTGATTATTAAAAAAACTAGTCAACAGACATGAACTTTCTATCAATGAATACTTTATGAAGCTCACATAAAATGTTTTACACCGATTGGAATAACAAAAACCATTCATAAGCTTATTACCATCGTTTTGTACGAGAGAATTGAGTTGTTCCTCTTTTGCAAGTGGAAGAAAATAAGGCACGTCCCCTTAAAGATAAGTACGACGTAACTCCATTCGGTAAAGGGCCTCTCCACTCGTAGCTCGCGTAGTGGCTCCAAGTCCACGAGAGCCCCCCCGCCCCCCGTATCGGTGTGAAGATCGGGCCAGATAGGGGTTATCGGAAAGTGCACTGGAGGTCGATTAGAAGTGGTCGGGTTGCACATAGTCGGCTTGATGCGCGGTGTGAACGGAGGCCCTCGTTATTTTCAATTTCCATACACGAACGCCCTTCCCTCTATACGTTTTCGTATACGAGTATGAGATGCGAGAGTATTAAGCCATGAATCTTATAAAGACCTGAGCTGATTTAATACGTTCCCGAGGATGGGTACGATTGTTTTTGGATGTATGAAATACTAATAAAACGAAGTTTATCGATGACAGGCTTTTCTGTATGCTACGCTTGCGTGGAACTTCGGAAGGAATAAAATTTCAATAATTTATGAACATAATTTCGTTGGCACACGGATTGGCATTGCTTCATGGCGTTTTCAGTTTACGGGTAGTATCATTCATTTTATATAATCCCTAAGTTACCTCTCTACGTTCACTGAAATACGGAATGTTAAAATACCTGAAAAACATAACGCGGCATTTCTTCGTAAAATACATTATCTGAGGGAAACCAATTAAACACGTGATACTCGTAAGACTCGTCTGTCGAAACGTGGCGAAATTCAAATTAATTTAAGATATTTCACATTATCATAAGCTTTAAAAAAAGGTTTTTTCCGGCATACAGTATCGCAGGAAAACTCCATTATGAAACCGCTTACGTGAATTTTTAGCAAAATGAAATGAGCGTTTGTGTCTAAGTGCACGATATAATAATAAAAAGAGATTGGTACTTATGCATTAGCTAATATGTTGGGGGTTGATTAAATTTTACATTTCTCGGATTTGATAATTGTACGGTGATATTATTTTGTATTCAGCGTAGGAGTGCTTTAAAGATTATCTGTATGAATATTGAAATTATTTCTACGATATTGGCTCTTACTTTTGAGTATTTTATCCCCTTTACCTTTACGGACGGACATAGCGAAACTATAAGGAACCCTTATAGTTTCGCTATGTCCGTCCGTCCGTCCGCAGCTTAGCTCAGAGACTCTTAGTACTAAAAAGCTGTAATTTGGCATGGATATACATAATAATCACGCCGACAAAGTAGTAAAATAAAATCATGAAAAAAAAAATTGTACCTCCTGTACACGTAAAGTGGGGATGTTTTATTTTTCTCGTCTACCCCATGGTGTGGGATATCATTGGTTAGGTTTTTAAAAAATATTGCGGGTTTGTTAAGACAATTGTTCGATTCAGGGATCCGTTTGTGAAATATTAAGCTTTAAAGTGCTAATTTTTGTTATAGTCGAGTGTCCCCCCCCCCCTGCCAGCTAAATGGTTGCTTTTGGATATATGAAAAAATTCACGGCAGTAGTATATATAACGAAATTAAAAGGAAAACAACCACAGCTAAGTAGGCTTTACAAGTTTACGAGTAATAGTCGACCAACTTAAATTTGCAGTTGCAATGAATGGGAGAACATGATTTTCAACTACAATGTTAAGTTTGTTCTTGGGATAAATTTATTCTAACTACGGAACCATTAATGTCCGTGGTCCAACACGCACTTGGCCGGTTTTTATCCTTATTTAGACGGATTGAGTCCAATGTAGAAAAAAAAATGGAATGAAAAACAAACAAAAAAAAAATGAATTAAATGTCTTATATTTTTTTTTTCATAGTTTCTAATGGTCAAGATCAACCTGCAGTAATAACTATACCAACAAACATACAAACATAAGCACACGCCTTCATCCCATGGGGATAGGCAGAAACTACAGAACACCACCTACTAAGAAAGAAAGAAAGAAAATACATTTATTTGCGGCAAACACGACGCATAAAAAAATACAAACAAAAAAAAATTCAATTTTTGCCTAATAACTATAGCTTAAGCATAATTAACCTGTAAATGTTCCCATTGCCAAGACACAGGACTCCTTCTTCGAGAAGATAAGCTCAACGTCGCTCAGATAAGTTAAAAATAATAAACACCAGGACTGCTTTTGCTTATAATAGTGTCTATGCAATGGCACCAAAATTGTATAACAAATTACCTTGTCATATTAGAAACAGTAAGAATTATAATGAATTCAAAAGTAATCTTTTTAAGCTACTAAATGACAAGGTTCGGTCAAGGAGTATCTGGATGTCAAATTTTGATCAATTTATATACAAAGTGTAAAAAATTTAACCTTAAAAACTTTAAGAGGTGCTTTAGACCATTGAACTGAACAACTTTCACTATGGGACCAACTCCGAAATCACGAAAAAAAAATCAGCTGTTTCATACAAAAGTTCAATACCTACTCGGCCAAAATGTATGAAACAGCTCATTTTTTTTCGTGATTTCAGAGTTGGTCCCATAGTGAAAGTTGTTCAGTTCGATGGTCTAAAGCACCTCTTAAAGTTTTTAAGGTTAATTTTTTTACACCTTATATATATATTTTTTTAAATTTAATTTTGTGTTTGTGTTTTTGCAATCTTTTGACATTGTATATCTTTATCTTTTCCTATTTTTATGACATTTTCTCTTTATTATTATGACAATTTTATCATTTGAAATCCTTGTGTAACTTTGACATTGTTCATATTAATCCAATTTTGTATGCCGATCGGCGGGACATGGTTTGTACAATAGATTTTGTATTGAAAAACACCTGAAATCACCTATGTTTCACAAAATAAATAAATGAAATGAAATGATATCATAGGAACATCTACCTACCACGCGGGCCCAGTACGGGTTGGTAGATGTCACATGTCTTCGAATTTTTGGTCCTAAGACATGCCGATTTCCTCACGATGTTTTCCTTCACCATTTTGAGAGCCGTGGTGATGAAATTATTTGGACAATAATCTAAGTATAATAGGACCATAATTTGACATCCCAACTTGTTCAAAGGTCAATAATATTGAACTAAACCTGAAAACCACTGTTCACATTTTTACAAGTATAAGTAGGTACATGATTATTTTAGAAGAAGCGTGTCTTGGCATTAAGCCGGGATACACTAAGAATAAAAATTCTGTTGCCTGCTTATTAAAATAAAATTGAATTTAAATTACTCCTAGAAGACTGCTATTTATAGCTTGTATTTTTTAGATCTTTTATAAGAACCGTGATGTTTCTGAAAGAATATACCGTTAATACATTTACAAAGCATTTTGAGTAGCTACATAAATAGGTTTAGAGACCAAAATCAGATCTCAGAAAACGTTGACATTCATGTCTTATAAATAAAGTTAATCTACTTAGCTTTGATAGAATTTGTTTGATTTTGTAACATTATGTCGAACAAAAAATTTAAATCATCTACTTAGCCTTTTCTCAACTATGTTGGGGTCGGCTTCTAGTCTAATCAGATGCAGCTGAATACCAGTATTTTTTTGAAGAGACTGCCTAGTTGACCTCGACAACCCAGTTAAGTACTGGGCAATACGATACCCCTTGGTAAGACTGGTTGTTACACTTTTGGGCTTTTGACGACTCCGTAATTACTGCCAAAGATTTAAATGAATGTTAATACAAAATTGAAACATCTACGCTTCACTAAACTCCAAAATCATCAAATCATCTATTGCCGTAGCATAAAACAAAAATCCCGAAAATCATTATTTTACCTCTATTTCCCGAGGTATCATTTTAGATCCAACAACATGTAACCTAAACCTGTCCGAATCAAACGAACTCGAGAGCAATCGAGGAATTACGAAACTCACAAAGAATCCGAGCTGGCTTCGTCCGTGACAGTTTCCCGGGAATAGAACCCACTCAAAGATATTAAGGAAGCCTTGTTATATTATTATAACACATTTCTGGCAACACCTGTAGGTAGCAAGCCGTCGGTGTACAACGAGAAAATTGTATTTCCATTTTTACAATTTCAATTTAGTATTAATTCGAGGCCCGAGAACGGTCGGGCGCGCCGCCACATGTAAAATATGGATCGGCTAAGTGAAATTAAAATGCTCTATAAATTGTGATTTTTGCAAGTCCTAAAGTGGAGAAGGCTTTTTATTATTTATCGCCTCCCGGTCGCGGCCAGCGCCCCGCTTACTGAAAATCGCTGTGTTATTATTCAATTTACTTGTTTGAAATATTAACTTCGATGTGAATAATCTTTATATAATCATGCCTTGTGGACTGGACACTTTTGGTTTTTATTTTATGGAGTTGTGTTTTTAAGACGAGCCGTTTGAATTAATTTGGATTATTACGCCAAAAAGAATTAGGGATTTAATTCATGTTTTAGAAAATGAATCTGATTTAAAAATCTTTACAATGTTACGTCAACAGCTTTGTTCCTGAAAGGCCTAGAAAGAATCCGATCAAAGCCATCTTAGTTTTACGACAAAATGATTACAGTTTTTACCACTTTAGACCCTAACCTAAGTCTCTGAGAAAATCTACCTTCAATTCCATCACTAAAACTAAATCCAGGATAAGATATTCCAAGGCCGTATTTTACTTTAAAAAAGTAGCTGAATAAACTTGAAGGTTGTGCAAAACAAATATAAGCGTCATTAGTGTGCCCGTGCCAGGTCGTCGCGCAATCAGCGAGACAGTTCCTATCGGCGTGTCCACTTGTTCCTGTTTCTGTGGACACTACACGATTCTAATGTTTCACGTCGAGTTTTAAATGTAAGAATAAAGAATTTTGTAGAAAAATCTGTTTTAGAGATTTTGTACGCATAAATGAATTATTTGTGGAGCCATATTCCACCAACACTAAGATACACACATCAAAAGTGTCTAGGGATCAACATATATTTTTGCAATAACTTTTCTCCTGATTGATATTAATTAAAATTTTCTTTAAGGATTCATCAAATAAAGTGTTTTCGTTTGTCACAGTAACGATAAACCAAGTCACCTTTGCATTAATAAAGAAATTTGCCATTTTCCTAATAAAGGGATTTTTGACATTTGAACCACTAACACAAAAGTTCGAAAAAAAGACTAAAATAACAGTTTTCTTTAAAATTTTATTGGGTAACTTAAACAATTAATAATCCGTATTTCTACCGCGAACACTAACAACACAAGAACATCGGTTTGGCATACTCAAAATGAGTTCATCCAAATCACGCTGTGGAATGGCCGCCCATGTTCGTTGCAACAACAAAAAAAGGTCTTCTTGCGACTGGATACCCTCCATATTCGGCAGAGCTCTTCTCTGTAGCATATCCCATGCATGCTCAATCGGGTTCAAGTCTGGCGACTGAGCAGGCCAGGGCAGGACATTGATGTTAGCTGCGGCGAGAGTCTGTCTTACAACTCTTGCGGTGTGCGGTCGTGCATTATCATGCATTAACTGAAATAAGGGACCGATTTGCACTTGTAGAGGAACGATGACGTCTGATACAATCGTCTCAGCATAAATTTGAGCGTTGAGGTTGCCTCTGATCCAAATCAACTCAGTTCTTCCGCCGATCCAAATACCCGCCCATACCATGATGGTTCCACCACTATAAGGATGGACTTCCTGGCAGGATTTTAATCGCTGTTGGCGTCCAGGGGTTCTCCAGTGTCGTATACGTCTTGTATCCGGTCTCATACCAAAACGAGACTCATCAGAAAAGCACACGAAACGCCATTGTTCTTCTGCCCAATTTCTGTGTTCAAGAGCCCATTGATATCGAATCCTACGATTGTGCATTGCTATAGGTGGTACCCGTAGCGGTCTTCGGGAATGAAGGTTCACTTCATGCAAGCGGTTTCTGACTGTTTGGTCGCTAATTAAGTTCCCTGAAGAGTGATGAAGCCTCACGGCTAACATCATGGCGGTTATTGTTGGAGCTCTTCGAGTTAAGATTTGAATGTATCGGTCTTGTCTCCGTGTGGTGCAGCGATACCGTCCTCCATGGCGCTCAGCCACGGTACCAGTGCTTCGGTAACGTGTCCAAAGTCGACTGATAACACTCTGACTTGTATTCAGAGCTAAAGCCACAGTACGTTGCCGGGAACCAGCTTCTATCATTCCCACGGCTCTGAGCATTTCTTCCCTGCTTAAATGACGTCGCCGCTCCATAATAACGTTGGTTTTAATCAGTAGTAGGGAAACAGTAGCACTAATAATGTCTTCAATGCGTTGTATGTTTTTATAGGGAAAATATTGACAGCTGATTTTCATCTTTTACTCGAATTTGATTCACAGTTCCTGATTCAAATTATGAAATGCACCAAAAAGGATCCATATAAATTTATAAAATCATAAATTTATTACAATGCCACATCTCAATCTCAAGAAATCCGCATAAAAATGCTTGATCCCTAGACACTTTTGATGTGTGTATAAGTAAATTAAAGGATAAAGGATCGTAATTTAGGAAAAAAATGCGTCGTGTTTGGACATAATTATTTTATTATTAAATATTAAGGGGACTACATGACCTAAAGCGCGGTCACTGTCGGACTGCATAGAAAAGAAAAAAAAGCGCGATGACACAACGCTGGTAATTTATTGCAAAATATGAAGCAATTATCTATTTAAAAAAAATCTATTGTTTGGAATAAAAAATAAAAACACTAGTGCTTTAGTATGTTGCTTGTAGAACAATCTGACAAATTATAATGATTGTATGTATATTAGTAATGGTTTTTATTGTAAAAAAAGAAAGATTTTAAAGGGATCTTCATAATTTATTTCTATCATATCAAATTAGTTATATTATGTTTTCAGCACACTAACTACCTAGCATATAATATCCTGAAGAATATTATATATTTTTCTGATTTTTTTTTTCTGTAGTCGATCATATACTTTTATTGTTGCTAATACTTGCGTTTTGTGCGTTTAGGTCCTGTAAGCCTAAGATTAAGCTGTAAGATTAAGTATTTGACAAGTAAATAAATGTATTTTCTTTTGTTTCAGGGGCTTTGGTTTCATCACATTCGGCGACCCAGCTAGCGTAGACAAAGTATTAGCTCAAGCAACACACGAATTAGATGGCAAAAAGGTAAGTCTTCACATAAATGTCTTTCAAACTCCTTCGAGCATAATATATCAAAAGTAGACCTCAATAAAAGAAAGAAAAAGAAAAAAAAAATGCACGGCGATAGTTCAATAGCAGTGTTATAAAATACGAAAGACTTAAGTTAGTTTGAAGTTATTTTTACTTCATAAGATTCGCCAAAAGAACTTGCGAACTATGCAAAATAGGTTTGATAGTAATTTACAAAAAGTAGAAGGATAATAAAGTCATACTTTAAACTTCATTTTGTGTTTTTTGTTGAGTTTCCATTCAGAATTTTTGTATAATACTGAGTGGTGTCTCTTTCTTTATTAACTTTTTTTTTAATATCTCTCTAAGGGTTGATTTCTCAATGGTCAGATAACTTTTTTATCTGAGGAATAAATATTGCGGTTTGACAGCTTTTGTATAGGAAATATGTCAAACTGCCAGATTTATTCTTACGATAAAATTTAGCTGACTATTGAAAAACCAACCCATAGTCAACAATTTTTGAATAGTTTTTGTCCTTTAGAGCAGGCTGTCAAAAGTCTTATCATATGAATCTAAAAACTTTCCAAGAAAACTAATGTCGCATGAAGAGTGCACATTCTAATGATGAATTAAAATAAATTTCGTATTTCTCTCTAACAGAAAAGGTCCTTTTCTCTTTAAATAGTTTTTATAAGATATTAAAATGAACTTTGTCTTTGCATTTATTTTCTTTTTTTTTATTGCTGATATTAATATGATATTATGATATTGGGTCTGCTCTTGACCTCGATTACGCCTGATGGAAAGCGATGGATGAGGTCTATGATGGAACGAGCGTGCCCAGAAGATGCCTAAGGCACTGGAACTCCCACGCATCGATTAAACACAGCAGGCTGCTTGACACCGGATTCCGGTGGGAGAGTGGTCGCAAACCAGGCGGGCGTTAGCCCTACCACTGCAAGGCAATTACACCTTATTTGACTGGCCAGTCAAATAAGGTGTTGGGTGTGACCGTCCAGGATGCGCCGAACGCTCGGTTCAATTGAATAACTGGCGGAATAAACTGCGCTACACGAGGAGCGTATATCATTTATATATTTATATCTGCTGTGAGGCAGTTTTTGTCGGAAATGTTCCAGATTTATAACCCCTCAATAAACTGAGTTCGTCGTATTTTCAAGGGCTTATTTAGCCTTAGTCCTGAAACTGCTCGGATTGCCATTTTTTTCTTCGCCTTGATTCACAAAATATATGATTTTCTTAGCCTTCCTTCTCGTACATAGATACGACATTTAATCAAAGGCTTTTACTGTTGCTGACTGCTAGTAAAAGAAATAGGAAAAATCCTACCTTATAGGAAAATTCGGAAACTTCAATTCTTGATACAATCATATTTGTAGTAAAATGGGCAACAATTTTTTTTTATTCCTGCATTGATAATTATTGTATTATTTACTAAAGAAGATTAGTTTCCCCCTTTACTAATAACCGTATTATATCAGATGAATAGTTACACACCGATTTCTCTCTGTCAGTCGTCAGTAATTTGACTTTCGAAAGAAAAAGACAAAGCGTTGTGTAACTATGCAGACGCTATACAACGTTTATTAATTAGCAAAATATATAATAATCACACTATCACATCATCACACTAATATTATAAAGGCGAAAGTTTGTGAGTGTGTGTGTGTGTGTGTGTTTATATGTTTGTTACTTCTTCACGCCTAAACCACTGAACCGATTTAGATGAAATTTGGTATAGAAATAGTTTGAGTCCCGGAAAAGGTCACAGAATAGTTTTTATCCCGATATTCCCACGGGATCGAGTCTTATGCGGATGAAACCGCGGGGCGCAGCTAGTCACAATATATAATTTATTTAATCCCATTGATTTCTATTTTATGAAATGTCATTCAATAGGATTACATGAACTCAGAGGTTTGTATCGGTGATTTAATGATTATTATAATTCTGTAATGTCATAGGTAATTGTTGTTGTTGTATCTGCCAACCCGCACTGGGCCCGCGTGGTGGATGACGGCCCACTTCCTCACACCGAGAGGAGGTCTGCGTCCCAGCAGTGGGAACATTATAGACTGATTATGTTATAGGTACTTGTTACGCTCGCGAATTGTATTTTGTTCAACATACAATTACCTACAAAACACGTAAAAAAATTTGTATGTCGCGGGATACTCTAGAGCATCTCCATCAAATTCCTACGTCTAAAGTCTCGTAAAATAAGAAGAGACGTATAAATGAAAGGAAAAAGTAGAAAGAAGATTAGTTTCAATGAAATTACGATTGAATGTTGTTTGCTTTCAATGGAGCGATTCGTAAAGGAGATTAGATTGGTCACTCAAATCAAGAAATGAACAATCTTATTCGCTATTGGTTAACTTCGAACTGTGCTGTTGGTTCTTGATAATACTATTCCACGAATCATTCATTTTAGCCGAGCTGCGTTTTAATGATTTCCCGTTCTTGAAGCATGCGTCATGTTCGTGAACGGGCGCCGTCAGTAGGGACTGGTCATCTCTTTGCTGCCATGGCTTATTTTAATTTATTATTTGAATTGTTGTTTTTTCTCATCTTTTCATTATGGACGCTTTTAACGTTCTGCATCGTTCTCACATGTATAATTTTTAACATGAATGATGTAACCAAGACTTTGTAACCACATCATTTTGATTTAAAAGAGTGTCCATGGAGTTTCTTGCCCGTTCTTCTCCATAGGTACCTACGCTTTGGAATGGGCAACTAGCTTCATTTTTTCTGACTGACTGACTTCTTGACATTTCAAAAGTGCCTGTAAATGGTTTAATTGAAATAAATGCTTTGAGTTTGAGTTTGAAGATAGTTTTATTTTTTAAAGTGAAAACTTCTTTAGGCGCGTTGGGCATTTTTTGAGATGGGAAAAACCATAGAATTTGATTTATTCCGATTTGATCACCTGAGCCCCCCCTCCACCCCTTCCTCCTCGATCCCCTGCTAGTTCATCTTCTATTTTAATCTCTGGCTTATCCACTATAAGCTAGGTTACTCTTTTTGACAGGTAAGTACTGTCAAGAGAAAATAAACGTTTCATGTTGCCACTGTTATCGTAACGACACCGCTTCGGATGTGTTCGGCGGTCCTCGGGATGTACTCGGTTTTAATGTATATCCGATATTTCTGTGAGTGATGGCAAAGTATTCTGTTTGTGTTTTGTTTTCACTTCTGTCGGCACTCCCGGAGTGCCACTGTTATTTTTTTTACAATTAGCTCCTTGTTGAATTCTAGAATTGTCTTTTGTTCTCAACTGTAATATCAGGAAGGACATTTATACCTACTATTATTTTTTTTGTCCAACTCAATCTTAGAAGCTTAGATAAAATATTTCTAAAATGTTAAGAAACTTTAAGCATAATAATAAACATATGAACAGCAAAAATAAACCAAAGACAATGAGGAAAGACCGACTGGTAACATCAACCGCTCATTATATCGCAGGGTGCTGTCATTACAATACTTGATAAGCTATCATTACACAATGCGAAACAGCACTTGCTACCGTTTTCCGCACAAACGGAAAAAGTATCCACGATAAACGTAAAATTATACGCGAAATGAACAGACACGGTGACATTAATTACGGGGTTGTATTTCACCTCTCCTCCGGCCATATATGCTCGTCGCCACCATATAGTGTTAAATCACAGCTGCCTTTAATATTTATACACGAAAATTTGTTTTCCTACAATTAAATTACGTGCAATTTTAATTCGACCGGTTGACTTGTGGCCTGCGTCAAAGTTACAGTTGTGAATTTTTAATTAATTCCAAGCATAGCTTTTTTTAAAAAATGTACGTAGGTACTACATACTTTTCGTTTAGTCACCATTTTATCGTTTCATTAACTAAAAGTTGTATTGTTTCAAGTTTTGGCTTCACCATAAAACACTAGGCGTATTTTCGTATGATGAAAACGGTTTTGTATTTACGCCAATTTATTACGTTCATTGTCCATTTATTCTGGCTTCGAATGTATTTTAGGAACAGACGAATGGGTCAACTGTTGCGAATGTTTTACTATACAAATATAACGAAATATTTCGATAAAGCGTATAGTTTCCGCCAAGTATGGTGGTAAAAACATAAGAGATACTGTTATTTATATAACGTCTTGCCATTTATGTAGATAATAATCATCTTTGTATCTTGGGATTCGAGACACATTACGAGCTCCGTTCGGAGCGTTCGCTGTGTACAGATGGAGAAAAAAGTCGATTACTATCGCTCGCCACGAAATAATCCAGATAAATTACAGCTCCCGTCGTTGTTTACTTTGATTAAATTGTAGTCGACTGGCGGAAGATTAGCCGAAGCCTCGCAAATCGAGCGAGAAGAGAGAGCATTTTCGCAATTTACATAGAACGAACGCGGAAGATCGCAACTGTGTTTACACGATACGATTTTATATCGACTATTGACACTATTATTATTCGCGACAATTACTATTAATGACTCCGCGCTGTTATTATTACTCTGATTAAATGGCGGCTTTAGTTGTATACGGAAACTGTTCATGCAAATACAATACAATTTATATGAATCACGTAGGTTGGAAAATGCTTTAAATATATCGTTTAACAAAAAAGTTTCGATACAAAAAAGGAGGCAGTATTAATCGAAAGTTCATTATTAGAAAATACAGCGTTAGCTGAAGATTCGGAAGAAAATTAAAACCTTTAAGAGGATTTTTCAAGCTCCGGATAATCCAGTTATTTTTTTAAATCATGAGGTTTGCTTAGAATTTTATTATCCTGATATTGAAAAGGGTGTAGAATTTAAGGGATTATAGATTTTTTGCGAACGGGCGTAAATTTAATAGACTTTTAGTTAGTAATAGATTATATTGATTTGTTTTTCAGCTGTAAAGTACGACTCTCATTTTGAAGGATGCTACTAATCCATTGTTTCACATGTTCGAAAATTTTGTCTGCTCAACAACGTAAATAACGCAATGAATATTGCTGAACTGTCAAAATAAAAGCCATTGCTACTGATAGCAATATATGATACACAATTAAACGAAGGATAAATAATCTTATCAATCAGGTTTGAATTTACCTGATGTATCTTCTTCACTGTCTATTATAGTGCCTCAATTCTTCTTGGTCGCGTACTTTATTACTGAGGGTCGTGTCCCTGAACGGCCTTCGTGGCTTTATGCACGATGTGCTTCCACTTCGTTCGGTTCTCAGCTTCTCTCAGGGCGGTCGTAACAGAGAGCCCAGTGCAGTGAGGGCGGTTACTTGGTCTGACCAGCGGTTAGGTGACCGTCCGCGAGTTTTTTTCCCATTTACCTTGCCCATCACCATCAACTTTTCCAGAATCTGGTTCCCGACAGCAATGTGACCGAAGTAACCGAGAATCCTTTGGTACAAATCGTGGATAGTCTATCTCTTAGACGCCTCAATAGGACGTGTCAAATATCCAAAAAAGGTAAAAAAAAAAAATTCCTTCGCAATAAAAACTAACAGGTAACATACACAATTTGGTACACATCTGCCATTAAAAATGACCTTGCAAGAAATAAAACATAGTCCATCCCTTGGCTAACAAGGGCGTTAAAGTAAACCCACCCACTTTCTATTGTTGGAAATAACAACGTAGTGTTTCTAAGAACTTATTTCTAAATCTATATTAATACAGCATTTCTAACGCCTACTATGGAGTGAAATAAGACCATCCTGTTTAATATCTTTCTAGGTAATTCCGACTTTAATTCTTAAAGTTGTAGACAATAGAAAGCAATTGCTTTCTATTGTATACAACTTTAGGTTCTTAAACTGAAGTGGATTTATCAAAGTTGAATTGAATTTGTATTGAATGATAATTTAGAGTAACTTCGTTAAAGTATTGTAACATAATTATCATGAAACCTAACATAACTTTTATTGACTTGCACTCTGATCCGGTTTAAACAATTTTAGTGTATTGTTCAAGAGCGAAGACGCATGGCGTGTTATAGAAATTTAGAATAACAAGTTTGGTACAGACTTTTCCAAAAAATCGATGTACAGTTATTTATGGCCAGGTACTGTGAATAGAAAGATGAGACTCGCACTGACTGGTCTGCACCAGTCTCATCTTTCTGCGGAAGCATGACACAAAATGGAGGAGGCCTATACTCATCAGTGGGTTGAACAAGGAGTCCTATGATGATGATAAATAATGAATTATTGTTAATTAAAACGTTAACACTAATAACATTAATTAACATAAATATTGAAACAGGGATGGTATACAAAAATATTTCAATTACTAACATAATAGAGGACACCCTAGCATACTTCTTCTCACAAAACATCAGACATACACGCATAATTCTACTCCATTCATCGGCAAACAGGTCACATTCAGGATTGGTGGTCAGGAAGGCGTTAAGTATCCTTAAAGTACGACACACTGGGGACTCGGCTCTGGCGACAGTTTTAGAAGACGGCGGCGCAAACGGATTGTGTCGAAGGTTTTGGCGATGATGACTTTAGATTGGCGTAAGCGAGTAGAGGCCTCCCGGCAGTGGGTGACGTCAGGATATGGAAGATGATTATGATGACTATAAATTCCTGACTCAATCCATACTTTAATATTATAAATTCGAAAGTAACTCTGTCTGTCTATCTGTCTGTCTGTATGTTACCTTTTCACGCCTAAACCATTGAACCGATTTAGATGAAACTTGATATAGAGATAGTTTGAGTCCCGGGAAAGGACATAGAATAGTTTTTATCCCGATATTCCCACGGGATCGAAACTTATGCAGGTGAAGCCGCGGGGCGCAGTTAGTAAGACATAACTTTCAATAGTTATTACTTACTGTTTCAATTCCGTACAGCAGAGAAGTTAATCGCATGTCTTTGCATCGTAAATTGTTCACATTTTTCGGGAGTACGCCTGAACATAATAGCTTTCAGCGTCATCAATATTTATAGAAAGGTTTACGATTGTACCACTAACATTGTGCACATGGCGCCGCCCCCCTTTGTACGAAATCAAAGGTCAGAATGCTATATTATATTCTACTGCTAAATTATATTTATATTCGGTTGGTTATTTTTTTGTTCTTCATTTATTGTTGGTTGTATATTTTTTCACAAAATGAAATGTGTGTGTGGAGCGACGTAGTATTGTGACAAAGCTCCTTAACAAAGAAAAAAAAAATTGTGTGTGTTTGTGAAGATGAAATTAAAAATGCCAACATATGACGAACCTAATCTGAACCTAATCCGTTTATTGGCTTTTCTTAGATTCTGAAGTCTGAAAATCGAAATGTAACTTTATTTATATAGATTTATGATGATACAAACACAAAAATGCAAAATACGAAAATATTTATTTCAACTTAAACACTGTTTCATACCTATCTGCATACGTGAAATGATGAATGATGCGATCCGACCGATTTCGGCCAGGGCGATTGCTTCAGCTTCGTTGTAGTTGCCGTTCGTGTGCTCCCATGTGGCTTATGTATCCAATCTTTTTTGCAAAGATCCGCGCACAATGCGGGCATGTGAGCACACCATCGATATAATTATAACTGATCGCCGCAGGTGGTCGGGCTTTCAGTTGGTCACGCTTTGCATCAAGCTCAACGTGCCGCTGGAATTCAAAATTTCGGACTTTGTTTTTTATCAAAGACCTCCACTCCATCCTTTGGGCGGCTTGCTGCTCCCACCGAGACGGCTCTAAGTCACATTTTCTAAAGTGACGTTTTAGCACATCTTTATATCTAAGGAGTTGTCCGCCATGTTTGCGCTTGCCCTCCTCAAGTTCGCTATAAAAGATGTGCTTCGCCACTCGCTGCTCCGCCATCCGTGACACATGTCCGCACCACCGAAGTTGTCGCCGCATGAGATAAGACTCAATGCCACCTACTTTGGCCCTGCGCAGCACTTCGGTGTTCCGCACGCGGTCCGACCATCGGATTCTGAGTATTCTCCTAAGACATCGAAGGTGAAACCGGTCCAGCATGCGGATGTGTCGGCGGTACACGGTCCAGGTTTCGGCTGCATACGTAAAACATTGATTGATAAAGTCAAAGCATTTATTTCAAATAGGCTTACAAAAGGCACTTTTGAACATCAAAGTTTACAATAAAATAGAATTGATTCTAGTCGCCCTTTCCAAAAGGTAGTTTCGTATGGAGAAGAATGGGCAAGAAACTCCACCGTTACTATTTTAAAATAATATGTTGCAATATGTTTATACGTTAATTACTTAGGTGTATGTATGTGAAGACGGTGCACGTTGAATAAAATTACTATACCACTATAGATAAAAATAATTAAAAATGAAGCAATGACACATAAATTAATTATGTGATAGATACATGGTGGGCACATATTTACAAACATTGAAATGTGAAAGAGAAACGAAAAAGCTCCCTTATTGCGTAACAAACTATCGATCTCAATCTGAATCATTTTAAAGCATGTTGCTAATCTACTGCTTCATATGTTCGAAAAATTTGTCTGCTCAACAACGTAAATAACGCAATGAATGTTGTTGAACTGTCAAAATGAAACCCATTCTGATAGTGAGTTACGCAATTACCCCGCTGTAATTAACTAAAATACCTACAAACCAATCTTCAAATTACGAAACAGCTTTCTTACTTTGATTCTCTTTGATAAATTAATATACCATAATAAATTCAATTGGATATTGAACGTGTACAACGCGGTCGCTCCATCCCTCAAGTGTATAACTAAACTTTCCCCATTTATATTTTATTAAGAAGAAATATTGAAACTTATTTAGTTCCTCATTCAAGTTTCTTCCAAGGCTCATCGATTTGAAACGTTTCAAAATAACTAGTTGATGGAGAATAAAGAAATATTCTTTTTTAACTTTGATATGATTTGTTTTTAATGTTTCTGTTCGTTGTTAATGAATAATAAGAAAGAGAGAAGAGAGAGTGAAGAAGAGAGAGTGAAGAATAGAGTGGTTGAGAGTATTCTAATGAGTCTTTTCTAATTTTGGTTTGTCGATCTTTAATATTATTATGGTCATACTGAAAGCAAGCTTATACAGGGTCAAATAATTAATGAGCTAGCGAAACTGCGCACACGTGATAGATATCGAAACATCATAAAAAAAAAAATCGACGATTTTTTGTTAATAATTTTATGGTAATACTAGCTTCTGCCCGTGACTTCGTCCGCGTAAAATTTCACCCTCCCCCATTCACCCTCTTAAGGGTGGAATTTTGAAAAACCCTTTCTTAGTGGATACTTACTCTTTACAAAGAACACACCGTCCAAATTTCATGTCTCTTGGACCAGCGGTTGAAGCTGTGCGTTGATATATCAGTCAGTCAGTCAGGACTTTGAATTTTATATGTTTAGATTAAAGATCGACAAACCAAAATTAGAAAGGCATATATATTATTAATGTATATTCCTCATCTTAATAGTTGACGAAAATATGTTAAGCTTCGTTGTTTTAATGAAAATTATTCCTAAAAGAAGTGACCAATAAAAATAAAAATCTGTCCTGAATAAAGTGTGAAAATTAATATGAAAGCCTTCACTGATTCATGGAATAAATACAAGTTTTATCGAGTTTAGGTTTAACACCGCTCTTTGAAAGGCCCACAATTAAAATTGCTTCAGGGCCGAACGCAAAAAAATACACCGATTTTTAACAAATTTATATTTTACAAACTATAAAATGGGTTGCATTTTTGGTAAATACACGAAAAAATTTATGTTTTTATTCCAAGCTATTAACAGGCGCGATTGAGATAAAAATACACGTAAATTTTATTATTAAAATTCGTTTTGGGATCAAATTGTAGCTTTTTATAAAATGTGAAATCGTAAATGTATACGTACCTATATGTAACTGCCCATTTAGATCTTTGTAAAAATACCAATTTGACGCTCTAACATGCAACTTTTTTTTGTAAAACATAATTACTAATTAGATGCCTAGTCTTATTACTTAAGGTGAATGGGTAGTTGTAGCCCGCGAAATTCAATTTTTCTTACGTTTTTTGCAATTTTCAGGTCAGTGTCAGGTTGTATCTTGATCAAAATATGATTTGCGACTACAATAGACATGTATTTACAGAATTATAGTCATTAGAGTCATTAATATATCTCTTTAAGTGAGATTTCTACCATCAACACTTTTCCATACGAGATTTGTTCTTAGCGGTAGAAATCTAACTTAGAAAGATGTATTAATGATTCTAATTATTATAATTCTGTAAATACGTACCTGTTATTGTCGCGAATCATATTTTGATCAAGATACAACCTGACACTGACCTGAAAATTGCAAAAAACGTAAGAAAAATTGAATTTCGCGGGCTACAACTACCCATTCACCTTAATACAGAGCGAGTCTTCATAATGTGCTTCACATTTCGAAATGATGGAACTAAGCTTAATTTTATCGATGGATTTATTTTTAAATCTGAAAAAAAAATTAAAAGGGTCTCTACCTGCTAAAGTGTGGTACGTAGCGGAGTGCAAGGCTTTTTTTTAACAGTTGATAGAAAATGTTGTGATTGAGTTATAAACATGGTATTTTTACTTTTAGAAAGCTGATAAGATGGAGAATAATTTATAGTAATAAGAAGGGTAGGTAATCGGGCTTTTATTGAGAAAAAAAAATATGAAAAAATTTCTGATTTTTGTTAAAAAAAACCACCTTAATTTTCAATTGAGAACGATTTATTTTCTTTACTTTTTATTTTACGAGGGCGCCCTGTTATTTCCAGTCATTACTGAGTTTGTCTCATCGTGACGGATCGTTTAGTTTAAAAATTATACCGATTTGTTTACACAGGGGTCACAGCAACGAACAATTCGATAAAATTAAGCTTAGTTTCCCTCATTTCGATATGTGCACATTATGAAGACTCATACTGTATTCTACAGTTACACTTCCTGAATAAAACATTGCAAAGGATGTCTTTTAAAAATCGCTTTTAGCAACAAGACCGCACATTGTGTCATATATACTAAGTAAGATTTCTACATTAATATCTGCAATTCGTATAATGTACAGACGCCAGCACATCAAGCTACCCGAAACTGTCAAATTTTCCCAATCAACTTTGAGCCTTATGTTTTAGCGATAAAGTAGAAAATCGATTAAATAAATTTGACAGATTGTAGTAGCTTGATGTGCTGGCGTCTGTACATAATCTTATTCTTAGCGTGTCTATAGTAATCTAAATGGACTCGGCCCAGAATTTAACTACGTGTTTGGCGCCATCACTAGCATCCATCAGTCCTGTAACGTGCAGCTGAGAGGACACGCAGGACATCATATTAAGTGTCCCATCGTTTGTGGATCAGCACCACATTTACACTGCAAGTCGGAGTCATCTATGAATCTCCACCTGAACACACACACACAACATAATAAGATATATAATAATAATAATAATAAGAGCCTCGACCAACACCTAAGGAGGCTCTCGTTGGGCAGCTGGATCAAGGGCTTGATTCAGAAAACTGTACTTCTGGACACGGCCCGTATTGTTAGGAGGTTCCTCTCTCTGGAGCCCTGACCGCCGGTAGCTTGGACCCTGTTTCCGATACCGGTGGGCTACTATTTTTTATATTTTTAAATGTTTTTATATATTTTTTATACTAATATTTAAAAATATAATTTATATGTATATAGTGAAATAAAGGAAATAATAATAATATTCCACAACTATCACACAACGCCATCTAGTCCCAAGCTAAGCAGAGCTTGTGTTATGGGTACTAGACAACTGATAAACATACTTATATATTTCTAAACACATACATATTATAGATAAATTACACCCATATATACACCAATATAAAATAATATAATAAGTAAAGAGTAATAAAAAGTATTCTACCAGGCATAGGTATATCGCCATATATCGCTCACGAAACAATATCAGAACAAGATTGGCACAGCTTGAGGCATTGAACGTCAATAAAACACTTTGTACTCTAGTACTATACAGTGAATTAGAACTGACAGCTCACAGGTCCATAACTTGCAACTATTTGTAGTAACCAATTCCGCTTAGTTGACTTAGAATTTATGTTACAAGATGCTGGTACTGTGTTTTACTTTTACACTGATTTAGTAGGGATTTGGAGCTGATATTTCAGACTAATGTTTGCTTAAGGATTAACAAAACATCTGATGTAGGTGGAATTTTGACCTACTCGTAAGTTAAGGTCTTCGCCGTTATATATCGCGAATTCTACAGGTTGTCCCTGAAAGTATGGATCAAATCGAATAGGGGCATGGGCAAAGAAAAAAATCATAAAAAATCTATCAATTGATAGCCCTGATATTTTTTTTTTATTTTTTTTTTCTTTGAGGCCTATACGAAATGATTGAAAAAAACAAAAATTGGACATAACTTTTGAACCGTAAAAAATTCACCGACATTCTCTGGGTTAAAAAGTTTGGAAATGACATTGCACACGCCCCTATTCAATTTGATCCATACCTCCAGGGACACCCTGTATAATCTTGTCCACTGTAACTTTAGAGCTTCTAAACCTTTGGCAATAAAAGAATTCATACTCTGTTTAACAAGATAGGTAGGTAAGTACATTCTGCAGAACAGTCGAATATCAAGTAACCCTTGACAGACATATACAACCAGATTTATAGACGAATAGGAACCGACGCAGAGTGGACAATCAAAACGCCATTGACGAGCCATGGGCGCGACACATGCCGACACATGCTGACACAAATGTCTGCTCTCATCCAACGTAAACGGCATAAATGGCGTTTACGAACCCGCATTAATAAATCACGACTTTTAAAATATAGCAGCGGAATTTTTCGGAAAATTAAAATTTTCACTTCCACAGGAAATGTTCGATGTTTTATGCGGTTTCATATCGGTGGCTGTTTAAAAATATGATGCACTTTGTAACGCGGTAGTGACGGAAACGCTGTGACAATGTGTTTGACCAACATTTATTTGTGGAATGTATAATGATTATTATAAATATTTCGCGTTAATTTGTAATGTGAAAACCGTAGCGGACCTTTGTGTTGATTTTGTCAATAAGAGCACGTGAATGCTGCTGAAAAATTTATTCAAATTTGCTAGAACTATTGGTTCATTTATATGTTCAAACGATAATAATATTCATGATCACGTAATCGTAAAATGTAGGTACAGTCAAAGTAGCACAGAAAAGGAACAATTATAGAAGATATAGCCGAAAGGACCCATTTTAACATTTACAAGGCGCAGATAACCCTGGAATTAGGATTTACAAAGCTATACATACACGACGTTAACGTAATACAATGTTCTCCGTTTCATTAAAATAACAGACCGTCCTAAAGAGGTGGCGATTAAACTGTCCTAATTGTTTCAGACTTCCTCCAAAATATGAAAGTAAAATGTCTGTTACACTAACAAGAACTTTTGTATAATGAATAAAGTTTAAAATGGAACACACTTTTCATTTTAAGTGGCCGTTAGGGCCTATCAAGCCATTATGACTATGGAAGAGGACGGTATTTTTTTCTTTCCCCACCGTCTGTCTTTGACGCCTTATCTGGCCAATCTTTCTTTGCGAAAATACGATACAGCAACAACCAGTCCGCGTGAGAGTCAATTAAAAAATGAGCGTTATTTTTTTGAAACATTTCGCTAAAATAGTTAAAACCGCGGTCCGTAACGAATTGCGCCGTGAAAAAAGCCTTTTATGTTGTAAGTTATATGGGCTTTTATTTGGAGGCCAATTAAAAATTCCTTTTCCCGCTGTACTCGGTCCCTAGGGCTTCCTTTTGTCGCGGCCGGATCTGTGTGGAGCCCCCGCCAGCCTGAGATGACTCTTAAATTTCATCTAGTGAGCCCTAACGAGACAACGAGAAACTGCCAGAAATTTATCGAGACTCGGAGCAAAAATACCTTTGCCTGGCTTAAAGGTAAGTATGCGTGCCTACTTAATGAAGTTCTGGTTATAAATTGTTTAATATAAATACTTACTTGTTGGTATTTTTACATGGCGACTCATCAAAATCGTTTTTCGTGTCCTAAGCTTTAAATGGAATTAAAGTATTTGAATAAGTATTTTTTACTTTAAAAGGTCACAACATAACTAAATAAAAATTCATACATCCAATTAATAACAGAAGCGGAGCTACAATTTTAATATAAAAGTGTCCATAAATTCGAAAACTGCAAGGACCGTGAAATGTGTACAGTTTTTTGTCATCAGCAATAATAAAACAGTACAACAAAATGCAATAAATATTCTATATTGCGAGTACGAAACACTAGAAGCACGAAAAGCAGTCAGTAGCCGGTCATCCAAGTGCAAAAAGTCCTTAATTAATTTCCGATGCGTATTCCGCCGAATCACGTTTCCCTTTAAACGCATTTAATTCGCTATGATCATAAATTCATATTGCCACCTAACATGTTCAGCGTTCTCTGGGTGAATTCGAAAATACGACGGCTATACTAGTCGCCGACGTCCATGGAAATAAAATGCTTTCCAATGCAGCCATTGAAGTATGTTACCGTGCACCAGCATAAATTTGCTGTAGTACGCTATTTGAATTATTGCATAACTTGTAAACACGTTTAGACCAGGCGCGCTTGCAACTCGGGGACATTCCTTTTTTCTCTTATCGGCACCTTTAAAATATGGAGCGCACGCGTTCCGCGATATAAGTACATTTCGCGACTGAATGCTGCGCCACGCTGCATTATATCAACTTTTTTAATTTAAGAGCAAAATTTTCCTGAAAGTTTTTTATAAAATCCTAGTTGCTTACAAGCATCTTAAATCTCTGACCATAATAGAGAGGTTCCTTGTAGTGCACTTATAGTTCACAACGTTTACTTCAAGGGATTTTGCATTTTCTTCCGTTTTAGAGAGGATCTCTCGGACCGAGCGGTGCAGAATATTTCTGAAGTGAAAGTTAATTTTCAAATAAGTATAACAAGTCTCGTTCCCCGTAAACGCTCTTGTTATGTTATACTCCCTGTAGTTAGTAGTTAGCGGTAACGTCTAGAACGGCTACTCGGTTCACTAAGTGATTTTTATCGTCCGACGATTACGTTCCGACAACATTGAGAACACACATTTGTGTGGTACCACTACATAATGTAGACTCGGCTTGTTTTTGCGCTGGATTACCCGTTTAAACAAACAGAGCAGCCGGAACACCAAATAAAGGGAAATACCAACCGACGCCCGCGTTATTCTTACAAAATTAACTCATAACGCCAAGAGCTCGTTGATTTTTTTTCGTCCGTAATCTGCTTTAATGGGCACGGGGCCAGTCGCTTTCGTAAATCGGTTGCACGCGACCACCGCGAAATGGGAATCTTTAAATAGTGTACATACATTTTTGATGTCGCTTTAATGTCACGCCCATGCCCGATTGTGGGAACAATTAGCGTTATAACGAGTTCATTAATGATGGACGATATAAAGGCACTTTTGAAACGGAGGGCTTTTATTTAGTGCAAGATAACAGCTGACCATAAACAACTGCGCCGTTCAGAGCACTTGGTTTTTATAGGATTGGCTTTTAAAATTTAAAAACGCGAGATAAAAAGGAAAAATTGGTAAGAAAAAAAAATTCCGGTGAATTTAATAAAGGGATTAAGTTTATGATACATATGTAAATGTATATTAGAGGCGTGGGTCGGAGAAAAACAAACGCTTCGCATGCGGCCCCGAAATAATAAGTTGAAGTAGAGTTCATGTCGCGCCCGCCCACCTGAAGAGATTGGGGGGCAGGAATGCTTAATATAGAGTCCTTTACTTGCACCGGCTCGCCAAATAACATTGCCGACTTCGCTAGCATTACCTACAAACGCCCCGCTCTCTCCCTGTGACAGATTTTCTTCAGTTCTGTCTATATTATTTCAGAGAGGTTCACTGTAAAAACATTTACATTTCACTAAGTAAACAATTTTATTTTAGCTCCAATGTTTTTCATTCTAAATGAAAGAAGCAGAGAAAATTGACACTTTTTTTATTTTCAAGAAAAATTCACTTCTCTAAAATAAAAAGAACTTGGAAAGTTTTCGACGCAGAATTTTCGTACGCGGTGACATTGCAAACAATCCGACGCCCGTAGCAACGGCTATCCGCAATCCGCAAACTAAATAATATACCAAGTATTTTGCTTGCATGTTTACGTTCGGCTGACAGGCATTCATTCTATGCACGAAAAGTTTCCCGTTTCTCCCAGTCGTGTCAGTTCGGAACTTCCCGAGCTCGGACATCACGAACCGTAGATAGTTGCACAATGGAATAAAGTAACATCGGAAGCTCGTTGGAGTTAATAAATAATACAGAAGCGGAGTGACATGCGCAGAGTGCAGTTCGTACTGGCCCTAAGTCTGTTTTGACTGCAAATATCTGCTCCGGATGTCTGCCGGCCGGCCGACGTAGATTGTTTGGTAACTAGATAGGTCATTGATCAATCAAACAAACAGGATTAGAGAACTGCCTAGCGGTACGGCTCTGCGCTTGACGTGATCGAGTTCTTGGATTTATGAAGTTGGCGCAAGGATATTGGATGCGAGTATATGCAGGGTATTGTAATGGATATGTTGGTTATAGCATCTAAATATATTATGTGTGTTACGAGACGTACAGTTCGACACAACTTAGATGTAGCATCGGCAAAATTCGTAAAACGTTCGTAATTCGTATTCGTAAATCTTTATCAATTTTTCCTAAAGTAGTCATAAAGATTGGTGATTTTGAAGGCGCACTTAGTTCGGTTTTACGAATTTTGCCGATGCTACATCTAAGTTGTGTCGAACTGTACCTAAGAAATGGATTGAATACCACACCTGCGAATGTTGCTGATAAAGTGACTAAATGATTAAAATGATTACAGTTTTCAAGTCACAGAAAACGTTCATTTGTTACACTCGTAACTAAGGCAACCCAAAAGAGGTGTTCATTACTGTCCCCCAAAAATGTATAGTGCCTTATTGTTGTCAAAAACCATTGAGTCCACACAATTTACAAACTACTCTAAACACATAGTTACAAACATACATCCAGAGCGCACGAACAACTTCAAACCACCTTTAGTCCACCAAAATTGTAAGCAAGCTACACAAAAGGTGCACCACATCCAGTAACCAGCCAGCCGTTGTTATCTACGTTGGCGAGCGAACTGTGCGTAATCTTTGTCTCACGAGACCACCGACCACATTGTGCTAATGCCCACCCGGCTTTGGAACTGACCTGAAACGCTAGATAAGCTTAAACTTTGTACCTTCGCTGTCAATTGTGGAACTATTGAATTTTTAAGTGGAGTTGGCTGGAAGGATTGGATTTTATTGTGATGTTAATAGGTTTAGTAAGACTTTAGTTTTTATACTGACAATAAAAGTCTTTTTCTCGCACAAACTAAAAAAGGGATTGGAGGGATTATCAAATTCAAGTGTCTTTTTTGATAATTTTACTTTCAAAGAGTCTTCTTTAGATTGACTTAGAAAACACATCTTATGAAAAATTGAAAAGACCCATTAGTAGGTTTTAAAACCTAGACTGTGAAAAGACATTTAGATTCTACCTATAAAGAGAAAGGTTCCGCCTACACCTCAAGGAAAAACATGCTTCACAAGAGTAATGTTATTCTGTACCAGTACAAAGAAAGAAGAAAAAAAAATAGCTACTCCAACACCAGGTACAATTCATCATTCACAAGTAAACGATTATAACACAAACTAGAAAACCGTGACAGCTCCGTCTGGGGCGAAGTAAATAAACGACGCCAACACTTAAACAAATGTAAACGAAATTAACAAGGGCATTAAGAAAAGAAAACTATGTCGTTAAGGTCCCTAGCAATTGTAGCCGACGTGGAGGAAAAGGGCGATGAATAAAACACACGTTAATAGGCGTACGTCTAACAACACAAAGCGGCCACATTAACGCCTAACGAATAAGGTGGCTCTGATGGATAAGATTACGCCTCGCCTCTTCCGCCGTTTACGCTTTCGACGCGATGCTAAGAGAAAGTAATATCTGACAAAGTGGATAAAATATATTTCGGCTGCACTTAGATCCGAAGCCTGGCCAAGAAGGGCAGCGTGCCGGTTCCCACGCGGCCGCCTATCTCCTGTTACACCCAAAAGAATCCAATTTTTTTCTCACAGAATTAAACGAGCGATAAAATTCCTGCGACGTCGCATGAAAATGTGCGTTACCTGCCTTGCATATTTATGCGTGCCTCAGTAATGACGTTTGTCGAGCCGCCCTAGCCCGGTTTCATTACTGCTTGTCTTACCAAGCGTTGAAGCAAACCCTACTTAATAAACAATCTGTGTCAAGTGTTTTCCGATCGCGTCGCAACTTGTTTGCATTTTTCTCTACAGAATGAGTTAAAGCTGTATCAATTAAAATAACGCCACGTAACATTGTTGGCGTGCTGATATTTGTCTGCGTTGAAGCGCGCCTCGTTAAGTCTTTCTTGTTGAGGTGTTCCTGTTCACTTCTCTCTTTCTACTGCATGGAACATGTATGAGGGCGTCCCGTTCTCGCAATGGCATTTTCACTAGCTTATGCTAAGAATGTGGGTACATAAGTCGTCACTACACATTAACTCTGGCTTAAGTGTGCAATATCATTTATCTCGGCTCCGAGGGTAAATATTGTTCTTAATTTAATTCAAGTTAGTGGGAGCGCACGTGGATGACGGCGCGCGCGGCGACGGCGCTGCGAGCCGCAAGTCGCGCGTTGCACATCGAATATTTCAAGGGGGAACGGCGCAGAATATACTCGCAATAGGTCGCCCCTAATCTTGAGCCAAGTCGAGTGTTGCACCTGCAGCCAAATTCGTTCCAATTAGGAGGAGTTAGAGTGCGCGTTGCTGACTGAACAGCAAATGATGCGGTCCTCCACTTAACGCCGCCCGGGGGCGACACTTACGTGTCGTCTGCACGTAAATAAATTCAGTTAGCGCTTGCAGTGAGTGCGCGTCATTAAACTTTCTTGTCCGTAACTCAAGCCCGACGTGTGACGTTTGTTAATTATCAGGATTTAACAACATGTTGATCGAATTGCGTTTCGAGAATGTTCGCTTATTAACTCCGGTTCAGTACACGATACGGAGAACGTTTGATTATTAACTTGGGTTTAGAATACTAATAGTGTAGTGTCTCCTTAGGGGGACTACAGTACCTAAACGCAAAAAACGCAAGTTTTATAATGGCTAAAAGTATATGATCGACTACAGTAAACAAATTCAGAAAAATATATGTTCCTCAGGATTCTTCTCTTTAGATAGCCATACATACAATCATTCTGATTTTTGTCAGATGATCCTATAAACAACATACTAAAGTACTAGTGTATTAATTTTTTAGTCCAAATAATAGATTTTTGTAAATAGATAATTATATTTTGCAATAAATTATCAGCGTTGTGTCATCGCGCTTCTCTTTCTTTTCTATGCAGACCGATAGTGACCGCGCTTCAGGCCAATCATATAGTCCACTTAACTGTACGTCTTGAAAACAGATTAAACTTGGTGCACGAAATACTATCGAAAACTGACATTTTGACTTCAATAACAGCAGGTGTGCTGGTGTCATAGGTTGAACAGTAAAGTGCTGCAATGAACTTTCATTGCGGCACGTTACCGCAATGACTTGAAAATACACAACACATCGATAAAACTGTTTGCTTAATATAAAATTTAACGTAATCGACTTCACGTCGATGCGATCGTAGCGAGTACATAAAGTGAACATGCTCTTTCGCTACCAGTAGTGATATCCCACTAATGTGCTTTCGCCTACAATCTTTTCTTGCGATGACACGCAAAAATTTTCGTGTGGTTTAAATGAATTTGTATTCTATGTTGTATAGATTAGGGCTGGATTTAGTTTATTTGGGGTATTTGAGTTAGGATAATTCGAAAGTTAAGGTGGGTGATGTCAATCTTTATCGTAAGGGAAGTTGTAGGAAGGGGGAGGTCGAAGTCGGCTAGAGGGTGCGCCGCTGCGTCGATTGTAATCACGCAAATGGCTCCATATCAAAATGTCACATTTGTATCGATGTTTTCCTGTCATTTTGCGCAGGAGTATTGTACTTTTTAACTTCAAAGCATTGTTCTTTGAAATATGAAAACCAACGGATTGGAATTTGTAAACAATGTGCGCAGAGCGTAGCACTGCTACGCTACTGCTACGCCGACTGACTTGCTGCTACGCCGTAGCATAACTAAACCTTTCACTTTGAGTAAAACAATAAAACTGTAATACCTATCTATCCAGCCCGTATACTACATGCATAATAGTCTAATGATCTACTGGTCAGTATTTTCGGGAATATACCAAAGTTAAAATCAGATGGTTAGATACATTTGATGTCTTCAACCCAAATCTTACGTAGATTGTGTCGATGTCGCTCTGCTTGATCAAAGATCAACTCACGTCACAACCCTCCTTTATTCATTTTCCGTTTCTTCCTTACACATTTATCCATTTTTGTTAAAAAAGTAGCAATGGACTTGTAGATAAGGGCGCTACCACATTTTATGTATTCAATTACAAATGGAATGACATTTTGGATGTACAAAAGGCGTCGTTTCAAAAAGCAATTATCGTTAAACGTTTACGAAACAATAAAAAAATCACGGGGTCACGTATTAAACAGTCTTTTTGGCGAGTTTGGTTTTATTTTTCTATCGACGCAGGCTGCCGGCTGGCCACTGACTGCGATCGCCTCCATTAAAATAACTCGTTAAAATTTATCATCGACCCGCTTAATCGCTTTAGCGCCACCATCTGGGATTTTATGATTTTTCTGCTTGCTCTGTATACTTTCGTGGTCATTTTACAACGTTTACAAAATTGCTTGCGTGAGGCGGTTAAAAGCTTTCCAACAGCGTTTCACATCTCCTGTTTTGCGGGTAGTGATATTTTTTTTTTGTCATCCACACGTGGGCCGCGGCGTTCGTTATAATAATTACAATTTACAGTTTCATCAAAAAAATACAAATTGTCTTGGTTGAAATCCAATTTAATCAAATTACACCGGATTTTGTGCTGCCGTGGTGTGCCGTGGCGCACTCAGAAGATAATTAAATAATTAAGAATGTATGAATGACGCTGTAAAGCGGTTTCCCTGATATTGTAATAATGCAGTCCTCTTGGGCGAAATCTTTTAAATTATTCTCTCGCACTTTTGCTTCGTAATTACGCGGACGTGGATGCCTACCGGCTTCGCGTCTATTGTGCGCGCTACGCCTTAAAAATGTACGTAATATTTAAACTTTGATGAATAGAATTAGACTGTATCCTACTTAAAACACTTTAATTTCATCATCACCATCAAAACTGTCAAGGAAAACATCGTGAGGAAAACGGCATGTTCTCTTACGAAAAATTTGAAGACTTCTCACTTCGCCAACCCGCCTACTCCCTCTCTAAGAGGGAGGCCTGTATTATAATATGTAGGCTGATTATGCTACTTGAAACACATACTTCAAAATAAAACACAGGTCACACGAGGTCCACATAAATGAATATTTTAATTGTAAGGCAACATCCTTCATTCATACTCAGAGTCTTAATGTATATTGTGTATGTGCTTATAAATCGCGCATTTTCTACATTCATGATTTTTTAAAGTAAGACCAGCACTAAAAAAATCCTGGAGCATTTCTGCTGAATGTGGAAAACGTTCGACAAAACGGTTAGCACGAGTGGAAATGAAACGTTTTACCTCTAAAATGTCAAAGGTAGCTTCTTTGGGTTTATATTTTGCGTTTATAGCGGTCAACGGCGCGTCGAGATACGAGCAAAAAGACCTGGAGCGACCGCTCGCTGCCGGGAGAAAATCTGAGGGCTTAAACAGTGCCACGTATGAAATAGTAGAGCTCGGTTACATGAAAAAGACGAGAGGCGAAATCGAGTGACAGGACCACGGCGCAGGATTTTCAGTCCGATGGTTTTTTGCAGCCGGGATTTTAGGACTGGACATTGCAGCCGCAGAGGCGATGCGAATTTATCGTGCCCGCTTCCCAGCCGGACGTGCGGTCCATGATTAGTTGGGCTCGACGCGTCTCAGTGAATTTTTTACATTTGCAAAGTCACCGGACTAAACACGTTCCCTCGCAAAATTAGAACAACCCCGCATTAAACATATCTCCTTTGATTCTAATTGTATTAAAATGTTGTGTTTTCAATTTCAGATTGACCCCAAAGTGGCCTTCCCCAGGAGAGCACACCCAAAGGTAAGCTTTTGATAACATTTCATCACGTTGTGGTTTGACGTAAATTGAAAATTAAACCTGTATAATAAACTCATTCCAACATTATATTGCCACAAAACGGCGAAGTAGCGTTGCAAAGTTACGACATATTGTGACTGTAAAGTAACCGGTTCCACGCGGCTTGTTTATTTTCGAACATTTACACAAAATATTATTTTAGGCTGGACATAACTCCGGCTCGCTATTAAGATGTTGGTTCACGGTGCATAAATAACTAAAGGCTAATAATTTAGTATGCGGCCTGTGATCTCGGGGCCGTCCGTAACCTAGATGGTCTTGTGATTGAATCGCATAACAGTCTATTTAGTCCATTTCCTTTTTCCCCCGTTTTCGTGAGTACGTTTATTTAATATTCTGTACAAATAGGGTTATAGATGGATTAGGGAGACAAATGTTTTATAATCTGCGTTATGTTTGCTTGTGATCCGTCGAAAACAAGTTTCAAATTGTTTTTTAATATTGTTGTTATGTAAAACTGAAAGCCTTACATAAAACTATTTGTTTATTTAATATCGCATGAAGCGTTTGATGAAGTTTTATCATCGAAAAATGTCAATCAATAAATTTCATCACAATCTGCTTTTGCACCTCCCTACAAATATACAGTCAAGGAAAGAGATAAGTAGGCAGGATCGTCGGATATCTTTGAAGTTTAATAAGAAACCGATGGATGTGGATTTTATTCATAGAAAACAAACAGCTCATTTATTAAATTAAATTTCAGTCGATAACATCCATAGGTTTCCCACCAAACTTCATCTATATCCGACAACCCTGCATACTTATCTCTTTTGTTGACTGTTCACAGTAACAGTTTAAATAAAATAATCTACATCTTATCGCTTTCATTTGGATTGTTGTTAATAGAAAACAAAAAAACTGACAAGCCCTTTGACTTTGAAAATCAAAATCCCTGGTCAAAACAAAATTAGGGGTACGAAGCACTAAAATTTAAAATCCCCACTAGTAGCCGGAAATTGGACCTGCGATTGATAAATGGCTATTAGGGTGGCTCCCTATCATTTAAGGACCAAACATCAGCAAACTATATCGCTGCATAACCGTACCCCTTTTTCCTACCCTTCCAAAACACAGACCAGATAGCAGAAAAATTATTAAGCATAACATTTAGGTAGGTATTATTTTTATATTCTCATAGTTGTAAAAACTCAAAGGTTTCTTTTAAAACCCTGCATAATGCAGACATTTTTGAATTCAGCAACGATACTATAATGGCTTCGTCTGCAGAGGGGTTCGGCACATATTTATTAGGGTAATAAAAACAATAGAATTCAGAAGTAGCTCGCGTGAAAAAAACGTGGAGGAGGCAAAAGAACTTGTGCAAAGGTACGAGAGGGTTGCTTATTGTAACGAGATGTTCATCAAAGACCCTAGGGTGTGGGATGTCTGTGTTATGTTTTTTTTAAGAGGAACTTTTCATTTACCAAGTTTTCGTGTGTTCTACCAGGAAAAATCTGACGGTTCATTTCATATTTCATTTTGGATTCGTAATAAATCGTTTCAAAAAGTATAAATCAATAAAGTCCATTCAAGAAATGGTTAAAATATGAGTAGGATAGATTTGTATTAAAAATGTTTTCATTTGAAATCAATATAACACAAAATATGTCTGGACTTGACAGCTATTGGAAAGGTTATGTGCAACCGAAATATTGTGCGAGTGGTAAAATTATTGATAGACTAAAAATAAAGTATTGTATGCAAATGATAAATGTTGTACATACAATAGACAATTAATAATTTTGCTTGTTGAAGGGAATAAAGTTAATTTGTTATTGTTCCAAGAAATTCAATCGGGATCGTATTCCACTAAGGGCTGAATTTTTCCAATGCCAGATAATTTTATCCGAGGGATAATTTTGAATTTTTGACGTAAATTTTATTACACGAATATAAATTATCTGTCGATTGAAAAATCAGCTCTAAATGAAACAAAAAAAAAAACGAATAGTTATAGTGAAATTTTAATTATTATAGTAGATATATCTCATTATTTTAAACGGTATTCAATGAGAAGTAAAATACTTCGAATTACAGATAAAATTATTCACTGATCGTAATAAAATTTGCATTCTAGCATCATTTCCACTGAAAAACCATTTTCGATCTTTTATTGTGTTAAAATTGTAATGAATCAATCAATTCCACTTATAATTGGAAAACCTTTCCCAAATTGCGCTGCAGCACTTGGTCTTGATGAATTTGTTGCAATTTAATTGGTTAACAATGTCCATTGGCAGCTTAACTTCATTTGACTGGCCTCGTCTTGTGAATAATGTAATCATTAACATGATGACAGGAGTTTCACGTAATTTTGGTTTTAAAATGATATACTAGAGCTGTTAATTAATGGTCAACTATAGTCTATTTAGGTAATATGTAATACGGGCTGGTGTCCGCAACTCCACGTCAATGCGCGTATTTTGCGTACGGATGGGAAAATCGATTATTCGATCCACCCCAGCTCCTCAAGGAAGGCCAGCAACGCTTTGATGTTACTGACTGTCTCACCTAGGGTACCTGGGTTACCGAAGTACTTTGCCCTGTACGTGGCGACCACTGGGCAGTTTAGAAGCACATGTGCCGCTGTCTCGTCGTCCTCCATACAGGCCCTGCACAGCGGACTGTCTGTTACTCCCATGACCAAGAGGTGTTTATTAAATGACCGGTGGCCAGTTAAAGCTTATAGTCTATTTTAATAAAACCCTGTTCCATGTTCTAAGCAGCGAATGCAGTTTGCAAGTGTTTTGATTTAAAAAACCGCATTACTTATCTTCCACTTTATATCTTAGCTATTTTGTGAATTTTCGCTGAAGCCGCGAGAACCAAGATTTTTCGCTGAGCTATGAGTTTTTGTTCTGCGCATAATTTTACAAGTTTTTACTTAACACAAAATATTAAGCTCACAATAGTAAACACTAGTTTTGCGGCTCCAGCGAGTGTAAGTTATCATTGGTGGGTGCAAGCCGCATTTAATGTAAATTGGCGTCAGGCGCGCCGCCCGGCCGGCCGCATCCCAACGTTTTTACATTCAAGTAGCTGATACTTGAGGTTTTATTTGACCTCGCACAGAATAGACGGTAAGCTCTTGCTTTTGTATTTGCACTGCTGAATACTAGAGTGTAGTCAATTGATAATTTCCACCCGCAATAAACGGACGCGAGAGAGTTTCGTGAGGTGAAAATGAGAAAGTCGACGGTGTTGTTTTGTATTAACATTTATAAAACTTGAGGTTGTCGGGGCGTCTTGCAACAAGTGAATTTCCTTTAGAGATGCTAAACATAAGTGAGTGCGGCGCGTCTAGCTTGTTTTAGGTGAAAAACCGAATGAAAAAATCGTACCATGCGCAAATTCAAAAATCCGCGGATAGAGTCGGCATGCTACCTCCTTCTTTTTATATGGACATTAAACGTGATGGATGGTTTTAAAACATCACGTTATATTACTCTATCCGGGCAGCCAGTGCGGTGTTGCGTGGCTGGTCAAAGGGGATGCCGGCTATGCGAATTACATGAATACATTAAGGGAGCACTGCCTCGTACATGTTACACTGTAATGCTCACGAATAAATTTAGAGCATGTTCCTTCATCATACCGCCGAGCGGCTACTATGTAGATATGTGAATTATGAATATAGATTTCCGCTATCGATTGCTTGTACCTTAACCGCAGGATGCCGATGTAGCGGTTTGAGATAAAACAAAATAGAAAAGTTTCAGCACAACGAACTGTTTGCTGACATCAACCATTTTCAGAAAAACCAACATAATATTTTTTGTTCGCCTAATTAATTGCTATGATAAACGACGCACAAAATCGGATGATTTTGTCAGTGCTTGTGGGGGCGAAATTCAAATTTCTGATTATCGTTTGCAGCCGCTTCTGCTTTCCCTTCTTGCGCAAACAATGGAAAAAAGGGGACACCGCTTCCGAGGCGCAAGCTAAGAACAAAACAAACGAATTTTTAATATCGTCTTTATCGATAATTGAGACTCCGTGGAAAACCTCTTATTTTGAAAAGTTTTAGAGACTGCAAAAGAGGAATGGTAAAAGCAAAATGGAATTGGAAGAAAAAACTTTTTTCATCTTCTTTGTTTGACATTGACAGTCACTAAACTTTGTATTTTCACAGTGGATCTATTTAATTTAGAATTGATTCAGCGGTATTTAATTGTCCAGTCAGCATCTGGCAGATGACTGCGGCAGATATTAAAATTTTATACATTTTTTTCATCTCTTTCTTTTATACCTGTCTGGAATAATTGTTCTTAGAAAAAATATTTATTGAGTCTTCGAACTTTTTTTATGTCAAAACAAAGAAGTCATTGCTCTTCCATAACTGTCACAACTTTTCAAAATATAATCTGTGCTATTAATAAAGCTGAAGTTAGTTTGTTTGTCTGAACGCGCTAATCTCTAGAACTACCAGTCGGATTTGAAACATTCTTTTTGCATTTGACAACCCAATGTTTGAGGAAGGCTATTTAACATCACGTTAGAACCATTAGGAGCCGAGTAAAGAGAAAAAAAATAAGTAGCACTCCGGGAGTGCCGACAGTAGTGAAAACTTGAACAATTACTTACGTGTGTATTTTTTGAATCGTCATATAAACAAAACACAAACAGAATACTTTGCCGTCACTCACTGACATATCGGAAATACATTAAAACCGAGTACCTACAGCTCGAGGACAGCCGGATACATCCGAAGCGGTGTCGGTTACGGTAACAGTGGCGCGAATTCAATGGTTTTTTCCCATTTCATAAAACGCCCAACGCGCCTTAAGAAGTTTTCACTTCATACAACAGAAATAACACTATGTGAAAACGAAGTAACAGCGCGAGCTGGAGATGTGAATCGACGGGTTGGATCGAGGGAACAAGAAGTTTGACGCGGACGAAGTCCCGGACAGAAGTTAGTCAACTAGATTCCTAATTAAATGCTGCTCACATTAACTTAACATCGTCGCATGTTCATAAATACGCCGCCATAATGTAAGGCATAACACAAAGCGCAATAACATATTAACCTCGGATGCAGATGAATAGAATATAAACTGGAACGTAGAACCAAGTGCATAGGAAATCACGCACAGCCGCGAGCAACATTACCTATCTATTATCTGGCAGTACATACTGCAAGTTTCTTGCGAGTAAATACCGGTCGTAGTGGGAGAGGGGATGCAGGGGAACAAAGGCTAATATGTCATCGCGGGCAACTTAATTGACGCGGTTTCCGCAACGACGCGGCGGAACGCAGACGTCAGCGTTTCCTCCGCTTACATATTTATATGGAGCGACTGCACTGGCTCTCCAACGCTGTACCATGAAATAATACATATACGCTTTTAATTCTAATGGTTTGCAGTTATACTTTATGATCTCTTGGTTCATTGACACTTTCGCAAGTATACAGGGTGAAATTGAATTCATGGGCGTCCTTTTAAGGGGTCATTGTAATCATCATTTTGAACAACTTTTACTATGGGACCAAACCTGAAATCGTGAAAAAAAATCAACTCTTCCCTACATTTTGACGAGTTATGTGAACATAAATGGAAAGAACAGCAAAATTTTTTTTCGCAATTTTAGGTTTATTCCCATAGTGAAAGTTGTTCATAATGATGATTACAATGACCCTTTAAAAGGATGTCCATGAATTCAATTTCATCCTGTATATGATTCTAATATTGGTCAATCGAAAATGATCCCACAAATAAAAATGTCACTCAAAACGTACACATCAATATATCCATGAAATATTTTTGTCAAAGACAAAAGGGTAAATGGATGATCAAAGCTTCACCTTTTACCGTTATCCAACACAAACTCCAAAAATAACTCAGTTACCTAAATAAGAACATTTCAATTGCTTACGGTAAACCTATGATCGATAAGTAATTTGATTCAGAGAGCTGTGATTATATTTGGTTAACACGAGTCCTTTTCGTTTACTCAAAGTTTATCACAGGTGATTTCAATTAAAAAGATTTAATCGACCCCGAAACGGTCGCCGAAATCGGCGGCATTTGTAATCACCGCGGCGTGAGTTTATACTCTTTAATGGACTTTGCAGAAGTAGTTTCAACTCTACTTACGGCTAAGATATTTGAGGAAAAACTACCCGCCACCTACCGCAGTAAGTGGTGAAGTTGCCGAACTATGGCAGACGTGGAGGGTATGGGCGCTTGGCGTGGCGCGCGCCGCCGGGCCCACTTGGCGCGATTTAACGTGTTTCATTAAAACGTTTTGTCGGTGTAATCGCAAGTAATTTAAGTGAAGAGAGCCGAGCTTCCGACTTTGTAAGTATTTTGTGTTTTCTTTTTTAATTACTTCGTTTTAACTTTGTTGTCGGGCTTTTAAAAGCTGACTGACAGCCAAATAACGAAGTTCTTTATAACTATTTAGGCAGGATTTAATGAAATTGTAAACTTTTTATACGATAACGCTTCATTAAATTGGTTATTTTGAATGTGATATTAATATGTCAGAATCAAGTTCCATTCTTCTTTTATTTATTAAATAAATAGCGACCCGCCCCTGCTTGATGCTTCGCACGGTTTGTACGACGAGAAAACATCGATTTCTTTATTATATGTAAGTATAAACCTTCCGAAAAAGTCTCTTGAATATGGTGAAAACCGCATCATAACCCGCTGCGAAGCTTAGAGGAACAACGTGGTCACACAGGCACACACGAAAAGCGAATTCTATTTATAGTGTAGAAAGATTCAATAAAATTCTTTCCTTTCAAATTCACCTTCTAAATTGACTGTCCATTATTATCTCAAAAAAGCAAAAAAGAAATAAGAATCTCCACACCAGATAACCCTACACACACGCCCAAAAACTATCCTTCCCACAGACCCCCTGTATAACGCGTAATAATTTACAAATTCTATCAAGATATCCACGTTAAATACAACATCGCCATGAATGATGTACACCGGGGTGCAGCTCCAGTGTGCGGTCGCGGGACTTATGCGCCGCTGGACGGTAGTTATGACCCCGGTCCCCTCCATAAGTCACTCGTTACATCTGTTCCATCACTCCCCGGCTCTCCCCTTCATTATTTAGCTTAATATACAGAATTAATTTTAAATTTTCACAACGAATTTTAAACTTAATAATAATGTGTGGTCAAGTTTTTCCTGGAGGGCCGATGGATTTGAGGTGTAACGATTAAGATTATAAAACTGTCCGAGAGAGAGCTGAGAACTGTCAAGTCTCCTCTAATAGAGCCCATGTCTCATATTTTGGTGTAGTTCATTTTGAGGATTCATTTTTGCAGATGATGTGTATTAATGCTTGACTTATGAGAAAAAAATAAATAAGTTGTTAGAGTTCGATAAAGAATTTACGAAATATCAACTCTTAGAGCTGAAACTGTAATAAACAACTACATCGCCGTTCTGAGAAAAATATTTTATAACTAGAAATGAGTGTTTTTTTTAAACTAATAACTAATAATACTTTAGTACTAGTCCATACTATCCATACTTTAATATTATAAATTCGAAAGTAACTCTGTCTGTCTGTCTGTATGTTACATTTTCACGCTTAAACCGCTGAACTGATTTAGATGAAATTTGGTATAGAGATAGTTTGAGTCCCAGGAAAGGATATAGGATACTTTTATCCTGATATTCTCACGGGATCGAGACTTATGCGGGTAAAACCGCGGGGCGCAGCTAGTACTTAATAATTTTTTAAAGTACACTGGATCCCGGGAAACTGTAAGCTCCCATTCGTCCATAATTCAGTCGCTACACGGTTCTATTGCTCCCCAGCCCACTCACTCGCCTACAGGAAAACAATCCCCTTGAAAAATAATTTAAAAATGTTTAATTTATGATAGAATATTTATTCTGTTAATAGAGATGAAAAATATTGCACTTTATTTTTTTTAATTTTTATATGAAATATAATCGGCCATGTATAATAATAACACAGTCATGTTCGATTTTATATTATACGATTATAATAGTTTCTACGAAACTACGGCTTAAAAAAATACCCCATTATATTTTGATAATATAAGGTACTTAGTATACGTAAACACACATCTATTTAGGATGGTATTTAAGAAATCTGGCTTTGAATTTGCCTAAACTTTCAAAGTGCACATTGATGTGATTACTGCAGCTATATAACCTAGCATAGACGAAACGTATAAAAAAATACCCTAGGTATATAACACTATGTTGAAAATTTTACATTACAACCATAATTTTTAAAATCGTGTGCTGCTCGGTACAGCCTGGCCAAAGTTACGAGTAAGTGTTGCGTCATCGTAGAATCATTTTTTAAACGTAAAGTATTTTTGTTAAAAATACCCTCACGATTAAAGCTTCAGGGCGAAAAGGATTTTTGTTATTGACCTTGTTTTAGTTACCTAGTACAGAATAAATCAATGTCATGTAGTTTTAAATGGGTAACTTCGAAATTTATTAATGTACTTTTTCTAGCAGCTCACATTTTGGTTACCTAAAGCCAACTTAACCAAGGTAAGCTTACCTTACCCTCTAACACAAAAATTCACTGAATAATTCAGTACAAAATCCTTTTTTAAAACCTCAAACTAAAGCGGTTTAGGCACTCAATTTATTTCCAACGTATAAAAATAAACTAACAAAATACGCGACTGTTTACCACCCGTTATCCGTGGTATTCGTAAAGAAAACAAAACGTATTGCACGCCAACTTTGGGCATGGCGTGACGGGCAAACCCGCGGTCTAACGTTGTAACTTTTACTACCATTTACACCTGACGTAGACACGAGAACATATGGAGCCGTGAACCAGATCGTTTGTCAAGATGTGTATGAATTATAACTTTTTAAACGTGAGTCTTGAAGGGCACGAAAGGAAGTGACGGATTTAGAATCAGGGTCGAGTTGTAGTGTATACGATTAACATTTCCGGAATGCGTTCTAACTTCTAATTGTCACTTATAATTCCTAACAAACCTTTGTATATGTTACATTTCGTTTAAAACGTCATGACGGCATCAAATGTATCATTATTTTCTTTCAGTACCTATTTATATAGTATACTTTTTAATTTAATTATGTTTACTCAGCCTATAAGAACCCACGTTTTGATATTGGGTTCTTTTAATAATAGTACATTATGATACATGTGTGCTATGTTGATCATTAAACTCGAGGCGGTATTATTCGCGCGAGCCGTAGGCGAGCGCGATAAGGTAGCCGAGAGTTTAATTATCAATGCACACGCGTATCATACGACGTTTTTCAACACACTTGTGAGGAAAAAAACAGATTTGTATTGTTAAATATTAACTTGTATGGATAATGGCGGGCTTGGTTTGTCATTCCGCGCGCCGTGCTGACGTGCGCGCGCAGGTTTACCCATAGAGTAAGTAATGGTCATTCCTACACCTGCGCGCGCATTGCTAGCGCGGAGCGCGTTTTTTTTCTTAAAGGCAAAGACAAAACCGATATACAGCCTATAGAAAAAATATAATAAACACAAAATAATGTTAAGACTGATCGTAGTGTTGTCGTATGTCAAATTGTAGATTAGTTAGTATGGAATTAGAAAGTACTATTTGCATAGAGAAATATAAATTAATTCAGTGAGAATCCGCAATAATAGAACGCCAGTGGTCTTTTCCGTTTGGTTACGGGAGGGACGACGGAAAATTATAAGGTGCATCCAGACAGAGCGAGCCATGCGCCGCAAGTGCTTTTTTTTGTATGTTAGATGCCTCAGCCTGAGGCAACCATACATATAAAAAAACCATTTGCGGCACATGTCTCGCTATGTGTGGATGCACCCTTAGGTGAATGCGCAGTGGTAGACCGCGAAATTTAATTTTTTTTAAGTTTTTTACAATTCGCAGGTCAGTATCAGGTTGTATCTTGATCAAAATGTATATTTATATAATAGATATGTATTTAAAGAATTATAGTCATTAGAATCATTAATATATAAATTTAAGTTAGATTTGTTCCCTAAGAACTTTTCCATAAAAGATTTGTTCTTATGGAACAAATCTAACTTAGAAAGATGTATTTAATGATTCTAATGATTATAATTCTGTAAATACGTATCTGTTATAGTCGCGAATCATATTTTGATCAAGATACAACCTGACACTGACCTGAAAATTGCAAAAAACGTTAGAAAAATTTAATTTTTGGGCTACAACTGCGCATTCATCTTAACAATTTGACAGCCAAGCATTTTATTTATTCCTATATTATTAGTATTAATTAGTACGTGATCCGCTGTCAAAGTGTTAAGGTAAATACCAAGGACAATTCAGACTATTTATAAAAATAAGTAAAATATGGCTCGCGGATTCTTTTTGGCATGAAGTCTCTTTGAAGAGATTAAAAAAAAAACGCACTTCTCCGACCTCCGACTAGTAAATTAAATAGTTATCTGTGGAAATAAAGCACAAGTACCGTAACGTAAAGAAAAAGCACGCGTTTGTAATACACTGCATTATGGATCTAAAAGCTGTGCATTAAGAGCCATTTTACGAGCAAGTGTGTTGAAAAAGTATCTAACAATATCATGATGATGTTGATAAAGTTTTATTTATACCCACAACACATACATTTTCTTTAAAAATTCTACTTATCAAAAAGTAATATTATGAAATTCAAATAAGCAAAGACTAGCCCCCTTACGAATAAACGTATTATATCAGATGAATAGTTACACACCGATTTCTCTCTTTCAGTCGTCAGTAATTTGACTTTCGAAAGAAGAAGACAAAGCATTGTGTGTACAGACGCTATACAACGTTTATTAGTAAGGGGGTGTGTAGGTATGTACCTAACTCTTCATAAAATATCACCAAAACCGTGGGACACAAGAATACGGTCATCTAAAGGCAAACTTTCGCCTACAACTGGATAGCATACTTCCTAAAGAAATTGCATTTAATCATGTTCAGACCTCGTAACTTCCCTCCTACGTCGTATATTTTATGAATTTTCAAACATACTTCTTGTCAACAATTACTTTAATAATAAAAAAAGTTCTTATTTATAGGCTTTTACGACAAATACTTTTGTTAAATTAAAAAGTTTCGTTGAAAGTACTCGCTCTTGATCGGTTCATTGTTGCTGAATTGTTTCATGTGTGTGTGTGCGTATTGTGAGAGTAATTTTCATCACAACTTTCAGCTTAAGGTGATGTGTTGCGTACAAAATGCGAATTTACATCTCGATAATAACTCGACTGTGAAATGAAAGCCATTTAATATTCTGTGTTTGAAATAATCGATCATCAAAATTCGCAGACGGTATTCGTTTTGAAATCTATGATATAAGACGACTTACCTTTGAACCTTAAGGGGGAAGCGATAAAATAGCCCGCGAAATTCACTTACGTTTTTTCGCAGTGTGAGATTCGTATGTTGATTAAAATGATTATAATTCGCGACCGTAACAAATATGGCTGTACAGAATTATAATCATTAGAATCAGCAATACCAAACTCTTTATGTTAGAATTGGACTCAAATGTTTTGATTTCATGAAATAGTCATTCAATAGGGTAATAATTATGAACGTAGAGAGATGTATTGATAATTTTTATGGTTATAATTCTGTAAGGTGTAAAAAAATTAACTGCAAGAACTTAAAGAGGTGCTTTAGACCATCGAACTGAACAACTTTCACTATGGGACCAACTCTGAAATCACGAAAAAAAAATGAGCTGTTTCATACATTTTGGCCGAGTAGGTATTGAACTTTTGTATGAAACAGCTGATTTTTTTTTCGTGATTTCGGAGTTGGTCCCATAGTGAAACTTGTTCAGTTCGATGGTCTAAAGCACCTCTTAAAGTTCTTGCAGTTAATTTTTTTACACCTTATATAATATTGTTTACGGCCGCAAATCACATTTAGAACGACATACAACCTTATAAAATACTAGCAGCGCCCCGCGGTTTCACCGATATAAGTTTCCCGTGGTAATATTGGGATAAAACTATCCTATGTCCTTTCCCGGGACTCAAACTATCTCTATACCAAATTTCATCTAAATCGGTTCAGCGGTTTAAGCGTGAAGAGGTAACAGACAGACACACTTTCGCATTTATAATATGAGTATGGATATACTACATAATGTAATTTGTAACTTAATTTGTTAAATATAATATTTTATTTGCATCGAGGGATCTTTTGGATCGTTCTTTGAATCTTTTACTTAAGGGGTGGTGACCACCCCTTAAGTAAAAGTTTGTCCAATTTTAGTAGGTACCCGTATTGCGATCCATGAGGCGTAGATTCTCTATAGGTTTTATGACCTAGGGCCGGTGGACAACGACTATTTCTTTGAACGAGACCTCGTTGAAACTTTTAATTAACTGAGTACTGCAGATTTGCTACACAAATTATTTTTCATCAGTTATTCCTCCACCTTACATTTTTAGAGTTCCGTAGACACAGCTTCAAGTTCGTCGCCTACTTTTATTTATTCTACAAAGAACGAACTTGAAGGATTTTTCAGAAAGGAGTCGTTTACCTATTGAAGTAAGTACTTGCTGTCGTTTTCTTCCGCAGCTGCCTAAATATACAGGCATACGCAAACTGTTACTATGAATTCAGCACACATGATTCTACATAGACCCCGAAGCGCAAAATATTTTCGGTCAGATATATAAAAAAAAAAAATATGCCGTTTCATAGAAAAATGCAATACAAACGCAGTCAAAATATATAAAAAATTTCAACGCAGTGGTTCAGAATCATATACTGAATCCATGGTAACAGGTTGCGTGTCGATGTACAGACGTAAGAACATCAAGTTACTACAATCTGTGAAATTTCTTTAATATATTTTCAACTTTATCGCTAAATCATAAGGTTCAAAGTTGCTTGGGAAAATTTGACAGTTTCGGGTGGCTTGATGTGCTGGCGTCTGTACCTAACACCCTGTATAGTTTAGTTATCGAATATAAGTAAACACCTCGTGTCTAATTTTGAACATAAAACGTCCTTTGGCTTAACAGCTCCAAAAACTTTTATTCCAACGACATTTACTAACAAAATTCTGTTTCACATCATCCCAGTTTTACAGAGAGGCGGTGTGACGGGAAATGTGTAATCACCAGCGCCTAAATAATAGCAATATTAATTAATAACTTGAAAGTCAACACGCTTCACCCTGTCATTAGTTTGAACAGAGACGCACGAGTATATCAATCATTAGTTGCGTTATCGCCGAGCCACACGACGCGCCTTCACACAACTTCGCCATTTCGTGTTTGTGTTATTTGTTGAATATTTCAGAGAAGACCTAATTTCATTAATTTAAACGTATGTACCATCTCTCCGCCGGCGCCCACGCGGCTACCGGCTACCTTCACAACCGGTGTTATTTCGAACCTGATAAAAAATTACACACCTTTGTTTTTAGTCCAAATTTAACGTTGTAAACTGGATTTTGAAAAGGCCGGTGAGATCAGCGCGGCTTTGCGCATGCCCGTTACTTTTCAACCCGAAATTCCTAACCGCGAATTTAATATTTAATCTGACCCTTGTCTAGAACATTTACCGGGCGAGTGTGTCCCGAAATACTTTCCCTATCTGCGGAGAGGCGTACATTGGTTAGGTACAGTTTTTTAATCGCTCGGCCACCACTTGACGTGCGGTCGTGATGGATGGCGGCCTGTACGGGGTCACGTTTTGTCATTTTATTAATACTTAAATTGGTCACCCGTGACGCGCGAAACGTGAAGAGGACAAAGCTTAATACAACACTTTAATATTTTTGTTGCAGCTCGTTCGACCCATGTATGAAATTGGAAACTTGGGTCCGCTGTAATAAAAATTAATTCACACTATTAGTCAAGCAGGGCTTGTTTTATTTTGCCAACACTTCGAGTAATGCGCGTATTTTTCAACTTAAATTCGTGTACAATGTTCGGGGTGCGGCCACAAAAGGGAGAGTAGGTTGAATGTAAACATATCATATATTTTGAGTGTAGGTAGGTGACGAATAACTCTATAATGTTGGGTCGCTTCATTTACAAGCCCCCAGCATCATGTCCGGTCGACATAGCTACACGAGTCGGTACGTACGTCTCAAAACATATTAGCGAAGTAAGTTAGCAAGCGCAGTCCGCCCTGGGTTAATGGGGTGTCATAGCACATGATGGGTCGTCCGCCTTACGAGTTACTGGCTCATCAGGAGCGCCGACGAACGAGACCGACACCCTTTTATTGACACTAGTTTTACACTGAAATATGGACTGAGGTAACAAGAAAATAGGGGCAGCTTTTAGGGTAGTAACACACTTACCGATACCGTTCTTCTTAATGCAATTGTGTGGCCTGGTCATATAAATGACCTCCCTAAAAGGTAGGTAGTAGCGGTTCAAATACTAGAATAATGTAGATGTAAGTGATACTGAAATATTCATTTATTCCTTCTCATTTTCCGGCTGTTCTCTATGATGGTGGTAGAAAAATTATTCGCTACTTATTCCAAATGTAGCTCCTTTTACATATCTAGGCGCAATGGAGGTAGCTAATGTATTACTCGCTTCCGATTAAACTAGTGATATTATCATTCATGTGTATTTTTTGCTATTAAATAACTTCGGTGTTGATTAGACGCCAAAATAAAAGTGTAGGCAATCAACTGTGCAGAAATGAAGTGTAGTCAAACCTTGCCTTCATCATATAAAAATTCTTTCTAAGCACTTTCAAAAAAATTATAAGTACTTTTTTTAAGGACCTAACAAGTTGTTTTAAAAGAATTTTTTAATAACTTTGTCCCACCCATAAAATAATATCTCACACATGTGACAACACAACAAACTTTCCAAAAATGCCCGTTTACAACCCACTCCAAAAAGTTTGAAGCAAGACGTGTAAAACTCCTTTAATAACAAAACATTTTACAAAGACACCGTCCGATATAACGTGAGTGTAAAGGACTAATGACACGTCATCGCACGAGCCCGCCCACACGCTCCAACGATCACCGAACACTCCTTCAGTAATAAGTTTATCGACCATCGAGACTGGAGCTCATTTCATCTTTTTAACCGCGCGGGTAGGTAGCATTAACGTTTCAAACTAACTTAGTTTATTAGACTTGAACTTTGTTTTTAAAGACAGTTCTGTGTTCTCTTTTTTTGGGAATTATTAGGGGTGTTTGCATTTTCACAAGGAACATTAGAATGAAAGAAAATCTGCAAAATTAATTTAAAATATCGTTTCATGACAAATCACATGGCTTTTCTTACGCTATCAATGTGTTCCATCCCACTAACTTTTTTCTTCGAAGTTAACCAAAGTTCAAACTTTAGTTACGCTACTTTAGTTACGTTAAGCTTTAGTTTAGCACTAACTCGAGGTGCTCTGGTTTCAAGTTTTCAAGACCGTCAAAACTTGATATCGGTACACACTTCAGGAAAACCTGATCAGTTGATATAAAAAGTGCCTTGCTCTCTTTTCTTCGGCACAAGACCTTTAAAAAGTTTGGAATGATTGAGTAAGCAAGAAACTTTTTCATTTACTACATTATGTCTGATTATACCTGTTATTTCTTCTAATAAAGTGTCTGAGTAATCTGTATTGCTTTTAGCAGTTGTTTTGACCTGACAGGGGTCATGACTTTCTTTCGCAAAGGGCGTGAAACTCGTCTAACAATTTGTCAAGCTTATCTATTATGTATCTCCCTAACAGACCTCGAAACAGTTCTCTCTAAATGGTCACCATTACCACAACTTCTTTAGTTGGATCAGTCCTTCCACGCACTTCAATGAATTCACCACATCAGCGTGTTTCAAAAACGCCACAAAGCTTTACCTGTTCGTATCGAATCGAAATGAGAATTGCATCGGAAAGCTTGCCAACAAGATAATACAATCTGTACCTCATCTTCCGTACAATATAAAACTTTCAACCTGCAAAGTAAATGCACCTTCAAAAAGCGAAGAGTAGCAATCTAGCGGGGAATAATTTTTCCGTGCGATTGCGATGCGATGTTTTGGCGCATCGTTCGACAAATAGCCGCGCAGCGTCGCAGTCCGCAGGGCGGTCCGCTGACGCTACAATATCTGCCGCCGGCGCTCGCTCGCGCAGCTCTCGGGCTCACAGACACACGGACGCATGGGCACACGGGCACACAGGCACCGGCAACTTGGAAAAAATGCCGAGATTGGCGAGGAGAGCTCCGCAGCCTTGGGGTGTCGGCCGCCAATTCGCCACGTTGCAACACGGAGATTGTACTGTCTGTTTTGTTTGCCTCTTACCGTCTTATTTCCAGCAGAGAAATTGTAAGAAAGTGCATCTGACTTCAAATTGTTATTCTGTGACTCCCCAAATATTCTCACGAAAAACAAAGTTCCTCCCCCGAGAACTGCGATTACAAGCGAAATAAAAACGCGGAACAAGAAAAATAAAAACTTGGGACCGACAATTCACGTCTCGGATTTTTCAGCCGCAAACGATAGTTAACGCTATCTAGTTAGTAGTTAAATAGCTCATTCTCATTCTTGGAAACGTTCCCTAACGTAATAAACGACAAGAGTAGGAAGCTTCGCGTGAAAGTTGAGAGCGTATGCTATCTCATGCAAATTACGGCAGATTTATCATAAGACGTCTCCGTAATTGCGACGTGAGGAGATATGGCGGGAGCGCTTAAAGCCACTCTCCAGAAAAAAGGCAATTAAAGGGATAAACTGGAGCAGTTAGGTCGGGCGTCACGCTTGCGATATCTCTGGAGAGGTGGCGGCACGGCGGCGTGGCGGTGGCGTGGCGGCGGCGTGCCGCGTGCGTGCCCGCGCGCCTCCCGCCTTCAGACCCCACCGAACATGTAAAGGGCGTGGAGCAATATCATAGACTACAGACTGGAGACGGGGGTGGAACATCCGCCACTGACGCTATTGCACTTGAAGCTTTACAAAGCTAAAAGCAATACAGTTATTTGATTTAAGTCGGGTGTGTACCACCGCCTTGCGCTGGATTGTGTTTGTTCTGGTTTGGCAGATGTCAAAGTTGTATGTTTTGAAACAGAGCCTCACTGTTGTTTGCGATGTTTGTTTTCAGATAGATGGTATTACTTACCTACCTATATGTGTTGTTGTCATGTGAGCATTATCCTACATACACACATACAGCTAACCACAACATATCAGTTGTGCACATGCATCGAGTAGCACTAATGACATTCATTACTAACGGATTAGCTAAAACAACTGATCTGTTTACTGTATCATTACATGTCTGTCGATGTTTCCCAACTGTAGATACGACTTCGAAAGCAACTAATTACGTGGAGCTTGACTAAAAACCATTGAGAGTCCATCGGCGATAACCAAAACGGAGTCCATCAAAATAATGACTTGGTGTCCGAGGGCGATATGTGACATTCGCTACGGTAATTAATGCAAATCAATGGTGGGATGAGCGATTGATTCGGGCCTAGCGGAAAGCTGATCAATTACGTTAATGAGCTGCTGAATCCATATCGCTGACGTTTCAATATTATGCTAATGCTTATGGTTATTTGCTGAGTAATATCAGCGGGCATTCTCTAGACATGCACCTTTCAATTTCTGCGCAATTTGCCGATTATTTTGTATCCAATCGGCTGTGATATTTTAAGGGGTTGTAGTAATGAGTGTCGAGTGTTTATGCAGTTTAGCTTCGTTTGTGTCATAGGTATGTTGGCTTGGGGTGAGGTTGTGTTAATGTTTGTTTTTCTTCGGCTGTTAATATGTGTACCTAGACATCTACGTAAAAGCATGTGCATTATTATTAAAGCTAGTATGATTCGGCTTATGTTTTTCTACAATTTCAAATTGAATTTAACTGCACACACAAATAGAGTTCTTTTCAGATTATCTAAGAAAATAGTGTCAGTGGGCCTAAAAAGGCCACTTTGGCAGAATCATAAAAGGATAACATTATGAATCATAATAAAAGTCGTAAAATGGTCACAAACTGACAATTCATAATATTATTTGCGTACAATTTCTTATCACGCAATTCATCTGTTTGACAGTTTTGTATGGAGATTCGTAAAATGGTCCACAAAATATGAATTGCTTTAATGTCAAATAATATTATGAATTGTCAGTTTGTGACTTTTTAGGCCCCCAGGTGGAATGACAGATTACTTCACATACCTAAGTACGTTTTTACGTTGAGATTTTTACAGAATAGACCAGTTGTATTTTACCCAAAATAATCCACACACGTGTTGCTGTCAAACAAAATTCACCCTTTTGTTACTAACAAAACACAAAAGCTAAAGCTATTATCGACACCACTAGCCAAAGCCGTATTCCATATCGTAAGCCGATCAATGGCTAATGATCCCTAGGTGTATCGGAACTGTTCCAATATTATGTAAATGCTATCAGCTAGTCGCCTGAAAGCCTCCGCCGGCCTTCTCCGCTAACGTTACTTAACGATAACGAAAGCCTTCGCTATACAGAATAGGTATATTTTCATAATTTTAATAGAGCAACGTTTTAAATTGTGTGAGAGTATTCTGTTACATTAAGCTTTAATGGGCAGAGGAAACATTATTATTTAGGAATATAGGAAGATAGAATTTACAACGTGTAATAGGTATAATATATAAACGCTGCTTATTAGAAATCAACGATTGAATCTATTTCTGTTGGACAAGCAAACAAAGATTAAATATAAAAAGAGGTTTTATACCTTCTTGTTGGGTCTGACAACTCCTGAGGGGCAATTCTCGTAATTTTAAGAACGTTCAGAGTATGATGTCAGTCTCAATCTGTCAAAAATACCTCTAATTTCCCTACATTTTTGACAAGTTTTTGACATTGATTGTCGCTGAGATGAGATTGAGACTAGAATTTAAACGTTATTAATTACGGGAATTTGCCTTTTGATATTTTGAAATTTCATAAAATATTTTGTTTTTTGAGTCCCTTTTATACACGACTAAGAAACAAGATTGAGTTAAAACTTGTAGTGATTCAATATAAATGCATTCTAAAAACAAATGTTTATAATTCAACTAGCGTCCCGCCTCTGCTTTAGTGCGATATACTGATGTCAAAACTTCGATATTTTTGTGCTGTATCAATGTTAAATATTAATTTGTTATACTCACAAACCATCCGAAATAAATTCTCTAAATGATGGTGGAAACCGTTTCAAAATCCATTGAGGAGTTGAAGAGATCTAGGCGGTCACACAGATACTTTGTTTTATACTATGTTCGAGACGGGTGTAAAAAGACACTTAAAGAAACCGAAAGCCACTTGTACTCTTCGTCATTGTAATATTTTTTTTGTTCTAGACCCTATCTAGGAACCTTCTGGTTACGTCAAAATTCCAACTTTTTCTGACGTTTTTTTACGAAAACAAGTTTTTTAATAAATATGATAATAATAAATAAATAAGAGAGCAGTGGTGGCCCAGTGGTATCAGCCGCGACTTACGAGTTGTAGGTCGTAGGTTCGAACCCAGACAGGCGCTTTACTTTGTGTAAATTATTTCATCACCACTGCTCTCAAAACGGTGAAGGAAAACATCGTGAGGAAACCGGCATGTCCTAGAACCAAAAATTCAAAGACATGTGACATCTACCAACCCGCACTGGGCCCGCGTGGTGGATTAAGGCCCACTCCCTCTCACAGAGAGAAGGCCTGTGTCCCAGCAGTGGGAACATTATAGGCTGATAATGATGATGATGAAGTTTTTTAATGTTATAACACATTTTTAAATACCCCCGCAACCCATGTACCGTTGTTTTGTGTGCGTTACGTTGCGCACTACCGTAAGCAGCGATTTTTCACACCAAAAATTAAAGTCGTTTCCCAGCAAGTTACTTAGTTTGATGTACAAAATGCTTAGATGACGGCTTCTTCTTCAGGGTCCTTTTACACCCTGTAGATTTCGGTTTATCTAATTGATATCTCTGAGGTCTTGCGCTTATTCTGTTACACATTTTATATTGAAAGGTATTCAGGCAAGTAGGTATTTTGTATGTATTCAAGGAAACCTTGAAGAGCACCGCGATGTCGTGATATCGTGAGTTGAACTCGTGCATGTATCAATGTCTTTCATATAACCTATGAATGCTTACAATTTATTGCTGGCTAGGAATTCTTCAGGAAGTATGCATAAAGCTTATGGTTTAATAGATCTATGAAATGGCTTTTATATGTTTTGAGGGGGTTTTGAGACTGAAGAATGCTGTGATATATTTAGTCGGGAATATCATAACCCGTCTTGAGCGAGAGTGGTGATCAATGTTCGTGCCATCTCTGTATGAGAAGAGGGTATGGCCTTTACCCTGCAGTGGGTTGACCCACTGCAGGGTAGGTACTGCAGGATATGATAATAATACCAGCCTACTATTGATAATAGGCTGGTATTATTATATAACATCATACACTTAAGTAAAGATAGGTTTTTGGTCTCATCCATACTATCCATACTAATATTATAAATTCGAAAGTAACCCTGTCTGTCGGTCTATCTATCTGTATGTTACCTTTTCACGCCTAAACCGCTGAACCGATTTAGATAAAATTTGGTATGGAGATAGTTTGAATCCCGGGAATGGACATAGGATACTTTTTATCCCGATATTCCCACGGGATCGAGACTTATGCGTATGAAAACGCGGGGCGCAGCTAGTTTCTATATAATCTTGGATGGATGCCGAACCTCTTAAGGTGGCTTTAGACCTAACGAACATGGAACCAGTACAAGAACAATCATTTCTTAATATTTTTGACATTTATTAAGGATAAACCAACGAAAGAATAATCTATCCCTATTTGCCAAAAAAAAATGGTAAGTTGGAGATAGAACGACCACTCGCTTGTTTGATCTACACAAATCTACCATTAAACAATACGAGTAACCAAACAAAACATAATCGCAAAAATACTCAAACCAAAAATCCATCACAGATAAACGAAACTAAATCTCACGAGGAAACATCAAAACAAAATATACCTCAGCGTCTAAAAGCGACGATTGTGGCCACTTACAATATTCCACTTACGTGCCATAAACTGTATCAAACAAATAAAGGACTACCATAAGCGTTCTGTTGGACGTAATATCATGTTAGTAGTCATAAAAACTACGCGGATTGAGTGTAAACAAGGGCTTGGTTAAGATGTAGGAACCGCAATGCACCAAAGTGACGTGGCTTCTTGTAGGGCGACACTGACTGGCTCGTTTATCAAAGTCAATATCGTCTGTCGGCGTATGTACCTATACGTATAGGTTGCGTACGTATTATTGCACGCGTGTGTACTCGGGCTCATTGATTTTGATATGTTTGAGGTCTGATGACAGTTTTTCGTGGTTCAGGGGACTGTATTTATACGTCGTTCTAAGTAATCGTTTGATGATAGCATGTAAGAGACGACATGGTTTATCAAGAGACTACATGAACAACTTATTAAGGTGACTGAACGGATTGAAATTATTAAGCGAGGAAGAAGATTTGCAGACTACCATTGTCTTCTTCTTCTTGTAGCGAACGCTTTCCCAGGAAATGGTTTAATGCCGGTGTTAGTGACCTACCTACGCATACCTATGTTTCAATCTCCTGTTGAGGTCTATAGCTGTTATTCTGAACGACAGAGGTAGTAAATGTTTACTTTAAATCTGTATGGTAGCCATGACACGTTGGGCCGTGCCTAGTATATTTGTACCAGATCGAGCAATGTCCTCGGACCATCTAGCTTCACGCTCTCTCAAGACAAAATTCACAGACCACACTTTGACTTTACTTTGCTAAATAAACGTTTCATATGAATAATTTGTTTCTTCTTATGCATATACCTGATGTTCATATTCGTATAAAGATGGACCATGGAGTTTTCTCGCGTTCTTCTCCACAGGAACCGACTACGCTTTGGAATGAACAACTAGCTTCATTTTTTTTACTGTGACTGACTCCTTGACAATTCAAAAGTACCTGTTATTGGTATAATTAAAATAAATGCTTTTAGTCTGAGTTTCTACAAACGACCAAGCGTTTTTCACTGATAATACCTACGCGTCGCTCCTGTCACTCCTTGCGTGCTGTGTCGCTGGTCGCACCTTCACTATAACAAAGACTTTTACTTTAGATAAGAAGGTCCAAAAGCTCTGCTTTCCGTGGAAAGCGGTGAACGGCCTATGGTACCAGGTCCAGTGTGGTGGATGTTTACATTTGAGTGCTTAACGTATTAAAAAAACAACCAACCACACAAATAAACAACCACACAATAATGACTGTCCAAATGCAGAGCGTTTTTTGACACCTTAATGGCAAATACTGATAAAAACGACAGATTTTCATGACGCCCGTTATAATAGATATGACGGCCACCGCTTTTCTAGGAAAATGTAGCTTACTTAACAATACATCCAACAAGTTTTTTGCTTAGTCTTCGCGCAAAGTAACCTGTCGATGGTGACGGATAACTTAGACCAGGGATGGCGAACCTCTGTATATCTACGTGCCGTTTTTTTCCAAATATATATTTCATACGGCGAAGACGGCATGCCAACAAACAATCTTGGCTTAGTGATTATTGAAAAAAACACTACATACTCTTGCATTATTATTATTATTTAATTATTTTTTTAATCTCTCTTGATATTTCTCGGGCCTCCAGGGTCCCGGACCTTTGGAAGGCATACGAGGTGCCGAAACCAATTCGCAGAGGCATGTTAGACGTTTTTATTGAAATGAGACACAAACTAACGATTATCTTATGTTCGCACTATGCAAGTGCACCTAAGGACAACGCCCGGTTGGTGTAGGTCTAACGTTAATATTGACAGTTTTATATTTATTTAAATAAAATGATAAATTAGTGCTACTTCTGTTGTTGTAAACTAGATGACTTAGGTAATCTAATCTTAATTCCTGAAATTATGCCGTGCCCAAATTATTTTGTTACGTGCCACCAATGTCACGCGTGCCAGTGGTTCGCCATCCATGACTTAGACTGTCACACTTCTCTTTACACACTTTCGCAATCTATTTGAAATGGCTACATTACTTTTTGCTTTTATAAAGATTTAGTGTCAGTAGATATTGTTTAAGACTTAAATACAAGGGTGGCACGGACGTCAACGCGCAGCGTGTTATCATGGAATCAGTATATGATTCTGAATCCCTCTGGGTCGAACTTTTTTGTCGGTTATTAAAAAACTAGCAGCACTCCGCGGTTTCACCCGCATAATTGTCGATTCCGTGGGAATATCGGGATAAAAACTATCCCCGGGACTCAAACTATCTCTAAGTATACATTTCATCTAAATCGGTTCAGCGGTTTATGCGTGAAGAGGTATAAGACAGACAGACATACTTTCGCATCTATAATATTAGTATGGATAGAACGTTCAATCTCAGAAGATCCATTGGCCAGATCCATGATGGATCTATACACTTTGACCGCGTATGCATCGCATTTTCCTATGAAACAGCAGATTTTTTTTTGATAACCGACGAATTTCTACGGAGTCTCAAATCGTGTGGTGAATTCATGGTTACAGTTAGCGAGTCGATGTATCTCATCCTGTATGGATTGAGATTTTAAGATATCAAAAGTGATCGATGTTCAGTAGATAAAAACAAAGAAACATCATTTTTGAGAGTTTTAGTTTTAGCAATAATGAAGTCACTTAATAATTTAGATAAAACTTCGGTCTATTAAAGTTATAAAATAAAAGTTTTAAATATTAGGTCCTTACATATGAAATTGGCGTTTTGTATGGAAGGAACAAAAAGTCGAATATTTTTTAATATAATATATTTAATTAATCAAAGTATGAACCATTATTTTCAATGCACTTTTGCCATCTTATAGGTAGTTCATTGATCCCTTTACTAAAAAAACCAGTCGGACGGGAATCAATAAAATCTTTGAAGGCGATTTGGACTGCCCCATCGGAGTTGAATTTTTTCCCTTGCAAAAAGTTATCCAAATTGCGAAAAAAATGGTAATCTGTTGGAGCAAGGTCCGGGGAGTACGGAGGATGTCTAAGACATTCCAATTCAAGCTCTTCTAATTTGGTAGCCGTCTGTTGCGCAGTGTGTGGTCTGGCGTTGTCGTGAAGCAGCAGTGGCGTGGAGCGATTGACCAGCCTTGGTTGTTTAGCCGCTAGCTTTTCCATCACATCGAAGCCTGCAGCTAACTCGGACGTGGTTTGCGATGGGTCCGCTTCCACAATAGCCTTCAATTCTCCATTATCAACTTGGGTCTCAGGCCGTCCACGGGGCTTGTTCTGCAGGTCGAAATTTCCAGAACGAAAACGTTGGAACCAAAAACGAACTGTGTTTTCTTTTGCAACATGACCGCCATACACATCATTCACCCTTCGAGTCGTTTCCGCAGCACTAGTGCCACGGCGGAACTCGTACTCGTAAATAATGCGATATTTTAAATTTTCCATTTTGTAAAATGAGTGACGCAAACAGAAAAAACAGAAGAAAAAAAACAAATGAATGACGGTCATCGAAGCACAAATACATGAGTAAATAGCTGTACAAATTTGAATTTGGAATTCCTTACCAAAGAGGAGAAATTCGTGATTAAAGTGGCCAGTACGAAAAACGCCAATTTCATATGTAAGGACCTAATATAATTACTTTCTTTTATGTTACTCATCTTCATTAAAGTTATTAAACGAGTCAAGATAATTTTATTCTTCATTAAAACCACCAGATTTATATTTATTACTAGCTGCTGCCCGCGACGTCGTCTGCCTGAAGGCTCTACAGCACCAAAAATACCTAAGATGCCAGTGTCGCTATAGCATTATAAGTAAACAACTTTTAAAATAGCATTAAAATATAAGTTTTTTTTGCAAGCGAAGCAAGTGAAGAGAGTTATATGGGAGTCCTGCTGAGTTCAGTGTGGTGTGGGGGATGTGACTGAAGGAAATAGAGAAAACAATGCAGGAATACATTCCAGGACACAAAAGAGTAAAAATACGTACAAAGGCATCATACCTTAAAACACTTCCCTATAAGCAACGTTGGTAGTTATGCTGCCAGGAGCCAAAATGTAAAGAGAGTCAGGACTGGTGACGCGGGAGCAAGCGACGTACAGTTGTCCGTGTGAGAAGCAACTCGTCCTGAGGTCGACACCCCCTGCCCTCAGTGTCTGCCTCTATTGATGGTTATCGCGAAGCAAACACTCACGGGGAACTGTACGCGCTTGAACTGGAACGGGAAGATATGAGGTATGAGGGGAATGCGTGGTATAAATACTGCCTCGCCAACGCCACAACCCGTAAGAATTTCCGCCTCAATGGTGTGTCTGTAGAGCGAAATGACTTTAGGGTGGGTCCCGTTACACAACTTCAGAGGAGATAGGTTCCGAAGAAGCATAATCGGGACACCGACCTTCAGCTTGATGGTATGCGCTGGAAGTCCACTTGCTGACAGGGAGTTCAGAAATTCCACGGGATAATGTGTGGCGTCATCTTGCTCGACAACAGTGTTTATCGAGGTGTAGACCACTTCATTCTCCTCAATTTCCGAGAGAATGCATTCGTTAATTGCTGCAGCCTGATCATTTTTGGACGTCAAAATGGCCCGCTCACACACCCAAGAATTCTGCAGGTGCAGTATACGACTGATGTCCCCGTACACACAGCAAATGAGTTCTTCTAAGCTGGATACCACTCTACCGAGAGACTCTGGAAGCACCACCTGTCCACCTCTCTCTTCTGGTAGAGTGCCTTCGCCAAGATTTAGAAGGACATTGGAGAATTCTTGAGCACGTGCATTGCCGCCGAGCCGAGCTCTCATATTAATGGTCAAGCGCAGCGTACGAACTCGTGACCACAACGAAGATAGTTTCAACGAAGCATTCACCTCGTCAGCCCTCGATCCCCGTGTCACCACGGGAAGCGTTTGCCGGAAATCGCCACTGAACAGAACAGCTGTGATACGACGCATCAAATGTTCGTTCCTGCGGATGTCTTGCAAGATTCCGTCCACGGCCTCAACTGCCTTCCTATTGGCCATCGTACACTCATCCCATACGATCAAAGAGCAATCCTTGAGCACGTGTCCCTTATCGCTGTTACGTGACACACCACAAACAGGCGTTTCGGCGCTCTCTAAATCGATAGGAATTTTAAACATGGCATGTGCTGTCTTGCCACTCGGAAGCAGTGTGGCAGCGATTCCCGACGACGCTACAGCAATAGCAATTTTGCCTTGCCTGCTGACCTCTGCAAGTATGCAAGTGGTAACAAATGTTTTTCCTGTTCCACCAGACGCATTCCAAGAAAAACATTTGACCCTGGTTTTTTCCCAACGCTTTCAAGGACGGTGTCATAAATTTGTTTATGCTCTGAAGAGAACAAAGCGACATGGTCATTTCTCCCGGATCGTAATTTGTCTCAGCGTTATACTCCCGATTTACACGGTCTTGATGCGGTGATCATTGGGGAGCTGGTAACCCATATTCGACCAGTGGATTGCCGCCGATAGAAATGACCACATCTTGAAGTGAACTGAGACAGGTGTTCAGCACGCGTTCATCAGTTACTCCGACTTCGTCTCCAGTAGAAACATAACTTTTTTGTAATACTTAACACCGCATTTTTTTTTAATTGTCGTCCTCAACTCTGCTCAAGATTTTAAGGGTTTTGTTGGAACTTGAATTTGTCAAAACGAACTATACGATACAACTTTTATGAAGAAAATGCACATTGCCATCTATGAATTTTAAGAATAACTAACTACTAACCTCGCCAACATGATCAAATTTAAATTATTGATTTCCAAAAAGTGTCAACATGTAACTTGATTTGATTTTTATGAAAACTCATAGATGGCGCTGCTTCAAAATTTTCTTTATACTACTAAAATTCATTAAACTATGTTTTTTCTGCCCAAGTTACTTAAATGGCGTAGTTTTTATAGTGTAAAGCTAGATAATAGCATGGCTTACTGAAAAACAACATTTAAATATGCGTCGTTAGATTACACGCTGTCACAGAATGCGTAAGAAAAATAAATATTCACAGCTCCTCCCCCATAGGTGATAGCGTGATAATATGTAGCCTATATGTTGACCCGACCTCTTAGTAATATTCATGCAAAATTTGAAGTAAATCCATGCAGTACTTTTTGAGTTTATCCCGGACATACAGACAAACAGACAAACAGACAAAAATTCTAAAAACTATATTTTTGGCTTCAATATCGATTGTAGATCACGCCCCAAGTATTCTTTTAAAAAAATATTCAATGTACCGTTTTGACTTTCCTACGATTTTATTATATGTATAGATATTTTTTCATTTAGGGTAACATTTTGATAAAATCTTAAATTTCATTTCTACTTCAAATAATTACAATGATATTTTATTATAAGTTGTAAGAAAAATATTTTTTGGGTTGTATTGTTGAAATAACACAAAATATTTTATTTGATTTACGCAACTTCACAAAAGAAAAACTTTTTCTTAATACATTTAACTTTTTCACATTATTCCGAGAAAATATTATTAATCAAAGTTAGACAGATAAGTATTTCGTGAATTTCAATAAAAGAGAAATACAGAGGTGTCAGATTTTATTCTGAATCAAAATAACGAGTAATAAGAAATATCAGAATCATTCCAACGCTCCTTTATCTCGAAATTCTACCTTTTGGAGTTAATTTCACACTCGTTTGGCAACATACCTTTGACATCGATAGTAATTATTATAATACAGCACTAAATGTTCTATCACAGTGACAAATTACTTGATAATGATGTTGCTAATGTTACAAACTTATTGCATGCATAATCAGTCTATAATATTCCCACTGCTGGGACACAGGTCTCTTCTCGCTTAGTGGGTGGGCCGTAATCTAACACGCGGGCCCAGTGCGAGTTAGTAGATGTCACATGTCTTCGAATTTTTGCAGTGGTGGCTCAGTGGTAACGGCCGCGACTTACGTAGATTTGTAGGTCGTCGGTTCGACCCCAAACAGGCGCTTTACTTTGTGTCCATTATTTCATCACCATTGCTACCAAAACGGTGAAGGAATAATTTGTTCAAGGACACGTATGTCCTAGAACAAATTTATTGAGTGCGATGTAATTACCATTTGACAAGAATCTATATTCAAGGTGAAACGTGGCGTGGCGTGGCGTTGGCTTATACCGGAAAATAGAAAAATCGCTGAAGGAATATTTGAAGATCCCTCACTAAAAGACAGCTTAGTACCTAGCTTAAGGTATAAACTACTCTTTATCCCGGTCGAAAGTTCCCCCGGGACATATAACTAATAAATATCCCAAATTTATAAGAGGTGCCGAGTGAAGGCGTAGATAAAAAATTGCTCCACACAATCGCACGATTTTCATCCAAATCATAAATCTATGTGGGCAACATTTTGAGCTGTGTATTTATCAAAGGAATCTAAAATATATTCGCACATAGTAAATAGCAGCCTCGGTTCAGAGGCAAGATATTATGCTAATATTGTAAATATTATTTCTTAGCTCCAAACGTAATTGAAACCGCGACGACTTTGTTGGAAAATACATCATAATTAAAATTTTGTAACACTGAATAGGTATATCTGGAATTGAATTTTGAACGGCTTTCCGTACTAAAGGCGTTCCCTTGCTATCACACGTCGGAAAACTTATTTGAATAACAACGCATACAATAAACGCTGCCGTGCATAACGCTACGAAGGCGTTTGACAGAAACAGAATAACCCGGCCCGGATCGCAAGAAACAATACAACTCGCAATAGTGACATAAATCAAATTTTTGTATTCGTACGGACTCGATATTTGTGATATTAAAACGCGAGTCACGGCGGGTCGCACGTCGCGCAAGATCGCCGCCGGTACAGACGGCGACTATTAAAAATAGAGAACACTCTTGAGCGTATTTCAGTTGTCATATTTCACGGTTTGGCCGATGCTGTATAAACACGTTCTCGTTCAATCATCTCGCGATAGGCGGCGGCGTTGCGAATAAATCAAGTCTCTCACTTTTTCACCTGCCACACACAAAAGCTTTCGCACTGAAACTTGATTCGGGTTATTTCTGACGAAATATCAGCCTATTTGTTATACTATTGATACGGACGCACGTGCGCCGCGTAAGTTTGTACTTGTTGACGAGAGGGGATTGAGTGAAAATTGCTTTCCGACAATGTGCATAGAATTTGATGGCACCCGGTGCCGACTTACAGTAGATGTTACGCTTTTTTCCATGAAAATAAGTCCTGATTTGCCGCAAAAGGTATATAATATGATGGTATCGATACAAACTGAAATATATGAGGCGGACACGTACAGCGCACGTTTTTCTTTAGCCTAAATAAACAGTTATAGGTATAGTCGGATTAAACTAACATGACCCGATAAGGGAACTCCTTTATCATTCTATTTTATAGATAGGTGCTTTAATTTCCAGTTAAATTTTACGTGACAAACATTATTAATAATCAGACAAAATATTATAAAACAGTACCAAGAGGAACAAGTTCTGTTCCATTTAATATTCAGCACATTCACATCTGTAATTCATTCATCCCAAAAAAGAAATACTATCTAAAAGTCAGTTGGTACAGTAGCTTCCCCACGCACCGTAAAAAACTCTTTACTTTATCACAAACATAACAATAACTCACACGCGTCGTTGATACGGCGGTGTATCGCGCGATCGTAAATATCACACGCGAACACCTCACGACCTGTCATAATTCAATTATGGCGAAAAAACGCGTCACGTATCGTTGGTGATAGCACAATCTTCGCACGATCCAGCCAAGGAAGCTGTGAGGCATCTCATTGCGGCGTTGTAAGTGCCTATTTAAGGCTACGTAGCCACTTACGTCGACGGGGGCCGATAGCGTAATCCGAATCGAGGTGTATTGTGCGTCCCCGTACGGAATACGGCCGCGGCGCCGAGCCGACTATTCCGAGAGCCTATAATCTTTGCCGTAAATGGATTTAATGCAAATTTCTCTACGGCCGTTTGAATGGGCTGATAAAAATACATACTTAACTCCTTTTGTGTGGATCAAATTGTTTTTCGATGATGTTAATCGTTTTGGTGTAATTATCTTTAATTAAAAATAAAATCAAAATATCTGCGAGATATAACTGATTGTGGCTTTGATTGAAATAAAGCTAGACGATCTTAACTAATATTATAAATGCGAATGTAAGTTTGTTTTTTACCTTTTCACGCCTAAACCACTGAACCGATCATCTTGAAATTTTGCATATTGTATACGTTGTCAGGTGTACAGAAACGGACATAGGGTATCATTCATCCCGAAAAAAAGTGCTGTTTCCGAGGAAAACAATAATAACTTTATTATGATAATAGATGGCGCCACGTGTCTTTCGAATCTTATGCGGGTGAAATCGCGGGCCGCTGCTAGTATTGCATAAATACATAAACTCATGCCTTTGTCCCATGAAGGTAGCCAGAAACTATAGAACGCCACCTGCTAGCAAAATCCTTGCATACTCCTTTTTTGCCTCGTTTAATAAACAATATTGATTTTACAAATTAACCTGAGTACTATTTTAAACGGTAAACGTGATATGCTATATTATACCTATATAGGTACCCGGATTTCGGATCACCAACGTATTTTATTTCAACCACAAATATCATCTTCCCTCAAAACACAAATTGAAATTGAAACAAGCTAAATTTCAATCAAAACTAAAATGAAGCGTTGTGAAGCATCGGTTCGGTCAAACAACAGCTAATCGTCTGAGGGGAGCCCTATACATAACTAAGTCAAATTTACATAAACACCGCCTCTATCTTGCGGTTGTTATTATTCAATTAAATAAGATTTCGCGTTACGAAAACCACACCTGCTACTTGAACTAGAAATCGAATTCAACTTGACTTAATAACTTACCATTTTTGGGGGATTTAAACTTGAACGTTTGAGTTGTTTTGCTGTTAAATTGGTTATCTTCCGACTGTGTGTAGTCGTATCTATGATTTTCTAACCCTTGACGCAAAAAGAGGGTGTTAGTTTGGAGCCCGTGTGTTTGCGGCATCGAAACTTGCAAACGGATGTCTATCCGTTTGCAAGTTTAATGATAAATGATTTCATTTCTGTAAGTAGGTTTGTACAAACTCTTTTACATGGCAATCATATTTTTAAAACTAGATAAGGTCCGCGTTTCCTATCTGACTACTCTGGGAAGAAAGGCAGAAACATACACACATAATTTAAGTCCAGGCATAATCTTCGTCAGATTATATTTATGGTTTTTTGAGGAAAGAACCACATAGATTGAGTGGGCCTGTCCAGTCCGTGCATGCATTTGTCAGTAACCGTGCAGCTCAACTCAGAACTCAAGGAGCTCAACGGTTCAAATGTTTTTTTTTTTAAAGACAAATGAAAAGCAATAACAATATTAAGTGAAACTTATATCGACAAAGGATGCCATCAAAATTACATACAACGTAATAACCTCAATAATTTAAAAAGTATTTAATATGTTTTATTTTTTGAGTAGACACGAAGTCCGTCCGGAAAATGGATGAAGAATTTACTTACGGTATAAATTAAGGAGTAACCACAAACGATGTGAAAGGCGAAATTAATATATGTAATATTCATTTAAAACAATAACTGTGTACTATACAAAGAGCTTGGTTTTCGACGAAAATTATTAAATATCGATGTAGCAATGTAGGTAGGTATATCTTTATATCATGCAGAGCAAAATAAAATATAACGAATTCCAATTATGCCATTATTGTATAATTTTAAAACCTGTTTCCGCTCTGTTTCCTTTTACTGGGAATATGGAATCGTTTTTGTTCAAACATAAACATTGTTGTTGTATCATCCTAACTAACTAACATATTAGTGTGATTGTGATTTAACCATATCTCGACCATCTTTCTGACCTATCTATAAGCAGTACGTCTTTTTTTATTCCCCATAACATTTCTCCTCCATGCAACAAATAACTTAGAGTAAGTACGAGTGAAATGCGACACAGCTTACTCCACTTTGTCAACGTGTATTATACTCGTAAGCCCCTCACTTGAGATATCTACCAGATATACTGGGCCTTTGTCTCTCTTTATCGGTGCATCCATACGATATTGAAATCTTAAATTTTCGATTTGCATCTCGCAGTTTTGGAAAATAAGTTGTACCTACTCTTACGATTTGTTTTCTGATTGTTATTCTAAATGTGGAAAGCTGATAATACCTGTAATTATAATTTTTATGTCCAGTTCGGATATTAATTGTCTTAGGGCCGATTTTTCAATATTCAGATATGTTCTATCTGAAGAATAATTATGACAGTTTGACATATCTTCTATACAAAAGCTGTCAAACCGCAATATGTATTCCTCAAATAAGCGATATCTGACTATTGAAAAATCAGCCCTTAATTCAATACACATGCTTTTCAAATATTTTGGAAAAAAATCATATTGCCTACCTATATGACTTTTTTTCCAAAATATTTAGGTACACTAAAAATAATGATAGCCATTTGCAATTAGTATCTAATGGCTCATTCCAAGCTTAGATACAAAACCACAACCCGAAAACGTCTAAATAACACCGCATCGCATACATTACCTGCTAAGCAAAGCTTCAGCAGTTTCAAATACGTCGTGAGCACGCATCAGACGGCTAACATCCAGTAATCAATGACTACCTATCATCCGCATCAGCATTGCGGGATCGTCAATCCACCAGACGATTTCGCTTACATTAATCTTATCAATTCACAACGGCAGTTTACCCACGTTGCTTAGAATTTGAATACCGCATTCAGAGTAGCGCTGTGTTTCGCCCTATGCACTCATACGTGTTTGCAATGCGTAAACGTGCATAGACTTCGGAGATTTGTGCGTGAAAGACAACAGACATCGGCTGGCTATGTTATTGTTTTGATACCATAGACTATTCTAGAGGGTGTTGTGAAGCTGGATTTGATACACTGTGGAGATGTTGAACCTGTCTAGTCTATGGTTTATGATCTTGTGGCGAACGTGAATATAATCTGCGAAGCAACCCCCACTTCAAGTATGATATTTTCAATAATGAAGGTATTAACTTGCAATGAATTACTTAAAAGTAATTAATCGTATTTAATGAACAAATTGAATTGGTTCGCAAACACATTATGTTGACCTGCAAATAAATAAACGTCACGAAAATCCATATTCATTTCGAAATTCAAGATGAAACCGCAGTATAAAATAAAATAATGACAAACAGTTGACCAACTCTGGCCCGTTGCTCCCAATCAAGTGTTTAAAGCGAATATGTTGGGGAATATGGACGGCAAAAGACAGGTATGAAAGTGCGGACTTACTGAGGAGAGCCAATCAGTTCTATTTGCATTTCAGTGCTCGCCATTATAGCGAATCTCTCGCCGCGTCGAATGCTACAACCCAACACTGAATTTGTGAATGAAATTCTGTCGAAATGTATTTAAAGCGTTTATTAACTGCGTGCCAAGCCAGAAGCGTCCTGGATAATGAAGCTTTTGCTATCAACTCTAAATTGTTATTTAACTTAGTAGTTCTGATGCATTTACCATTGAAATGCACGGTTTGAATGATATTGTTAATATAAACGGCTGCAAATGTATTTCGGCGGCTTTAATTAAGAGCAGCAAGTGTTGAAATGGGCATGTTTTATTTGTGACTAGTTTTTGGCTGTGGCGTCGCCGGCGTTCAGGGGCAGTATTACGAAGTATTAATGCCATTATGATTTCAGTGCGAAAAAGGGATGGTGCTATCGGTTATGTATAGCTGGGCACTAAACCGTCAACCAGGTCAGGAAATATCCTAAGGAAACGTACAACCGGGATTAAAAGTACCCTATGTTACACACAGTTATGTTATGTACAGGTTATAAACTATCTGTGAGCCAATTTTCTTTCAAATCCGTTCAGCCGTTTTTACGCCAACCCAGAACACACATACAAACGGTCACATATTTTCGGACTCAGACACGTAGTATAAATTAATATAGTATAAAATATTGAATGTACGGTTTTGTACTAAACACTGCAATTTGTTTATCTAACTAGCGCTTTCTTCATTTTTTTTTTATTATTTATAAATAATTTTACTTTTGCATGAGAGTCTGGATTAATAAAAATCATAGAACAAAAGTTTTTATGATGTTAGTCATATAGTCCTGTGAGGTTGTTAGTGTTTTACCCATAACCCTGTATACATAGATTATGAAGGCGTTAATTGTGTTTAATATCTGAATAAGAAGAATTTCAAATACGAGAATCTCCTATTAATACTGGGAGTTGCGCATAAATATAGCAAGTAATTACAATAAGAAGCGAGATCGTGGAAAATCACTGGGTAGCGAGTCGCAATTAGCGGACGAACACCCAACGGAAATAAATAAGGATATTAGCTTCCCCACCGCAGATCCCACTCAGGATAAAAATTATATTATTGTGTTCACTTATACAGTTATACGCGTACACGTTTCTCGGTTAATCTGGAATGAAAGAGGAATTTAGATGGGAGCAAGAACGTACATATCGGGATGAAATTCAATTGAAACGTTTCATTTTCCAGATTGATTTATGAAATAAAAACGCTAAGCTTGCGCTTGGCTTGTGGCTAAGTAATAATAGCCGCACAGGTCAATCGATTAGTTTAAGCTACGCTTGCCTCGGTAGGTCCATGGATGGGTAACCATCTTTACATACCAAGACCCCTCCGTGCCTCGGAAGGCACGTCAAGCCATTGGTCTCGGCTGTTATTTGTAAATCTTTGACAGTCGTTACGGATCGTCAGAAGCCCGAAAGTCTGACAACCAGTCTTACCAAGAGGTATAGTCTGCCTCAGGCATTAAGTCCGCCTTTGTACAGTATTTTTTTTTTACTGGTGCATAAATAAATAAATATAGTATTACCCGCTTACTAATAAACCTTGTATAGCGTCTGTATAGTTACACAATGCTTTGTCTTCTTCTTTCGAAAGTCAAATTAATGACGACTGAAAGGGAGAAATCAATGTGTAACTATTCATCTGATAGAATACGTTTATTAGTAAAGGGCTAGTCAGTAACTGGGTTGTGGAGGTCAGATATGAGATAGGCAGTCGCTCAATGTAAAATACTGGTACTCAGATACATCCGGTTAGACTGAAAGCCGACCCCAACATGCAGGAATAGGCTAGGCAGATGTTGTTGTGTTGACTAATATCCTTGAAAAATTCTAATGATGATGTTAAGAATATATTTGGGCTTCATTTAGGTGTCTATTGGTATGCTTACCTACGCCTAAATAACCAAAAATCAAATTAAATGCTCAGTCAAAATTCGCACTTCCAATAAAGATAAATACATATACAGGGTGATATTTTAATCACCGTTTTCCTCTTAAGGGGTCATTGTAGTCATCATTATGAACAACTTTTACTACGGGACCAAACATGAAATCGCGAAAAAAAAAATCAGCTGCTCCCTACATTTTGACGAGATAAGCGAACATAAATGTAGGGAACAGCTGATTTTTTTTTCACGATTTCTGGTTTGGTCCCATAGTAAAAGTTGATCATAATGATGAGTACAATGACCCCTTAAGAGGAAAACGGTGATTAAAATATCACCCTGTATATAAAATACTCTTTACTATGTTCACCTTAAATGTCACAAACTAGCTTCTGCTTGCGACTTTGTACACGTGAAAATTATTTTTCTCCCGACCCATCCCGTAGCATTGCATCGCCTGCCCGCGCTATTACTTCGTTTTAGCATTCGTTCTGACTCTTTTTTCTTTTTGCTCGGCCCCTAAGGGTTCTAGCGTGATGTTATATAGCCTATAGCCTTCCTCAAGAGATAGGCTATCAAATGCAAAAATAATTTTTCAAATCCGACTGGTAGTTCCGTAAATTAGCGCGTTCAAACAAACAAACTTTTCTGCGTTATTATTATCACATAGATATAAAATAAACAATAAACAAATAGATAGTCTGCCATATTCTTTTAATTACATTATTAAGTGCGTATTTATCGATTAAGCTGGATTAAGCTAGCTACACTGTCTCTCAATAAATTCAATGAGGAAAAGAACTCGAAGGAGTCTCGTATCTAATCCATGGCTTAAACTGTTGAGGTACGCGCCTGGCGAAATTGCTTATACTTGGGTACTATAAATACCTTTTTTCCTTAATATATCTAGATTTTTTACATGGATAGAGATACTAGAAGGATTAACTAAATTAGGAACGTAAAATGTGTTCTAAACGTCGAAAAAGTATTTCCAGTACTTCATGGAAGGCGACTCTATATAACTATTTACTAGATTACATTCAAACGATTTCAAGCCTGACTGCTGAGTGTGGAGTCCTGGGTTCGCTTCCCGGGTCGTGCCAAGTGTTGTCGGGTTTTTCCATTGGGAATTTCTTACTATCAGCCCGGAGTTTGAAAGGTGGCGGTGTGATACCCCCGTGCCTCAGAAAGCCCTGCGCCTGATCTCTAGCAGGTCGTGTCGGATTGCCATCCCATTGTACTATGAAAGTAAGGGAAGAGAGAGTACACCTGTGTCTGCGCACACACTTGTGCACTATAACATTTGCCGTGCCGAAGGCTGGTTTCAGATAACATTAGCCTTGATCAATAAACAACAAAGAAAAAAACTTAAATACAACCTGCATTAAAATTCAAGCCATAAGTATTTCACACTTAGTTGAATATTGATCTAAATTCCGTAAACTTAATTAGCATCATGTCAATTAAAACATGGCTTCATACGAATTAAAAAATTAAGTCGCTATATTGGCTTGAATTCTAACCCTAAAGCGCTGCAAACGCTGGGTAATCAAAACGCCAGTTTCCTAGACAATCTAATACAAAATAAATGGTAATAAAACGTGAGGTAATCATTATAGTGAGTGTATCGTTATAGTGAGCGATCGAAGGAGTGGGCAGGCAAATAGCACGCGGGACCCCGCCGTGATTAGGTCTGGGACTGCAGTGGGCAACGCCTATCCTCTTTTAGATAGAGAAATATTGTGTAGGATTATGGCTTTGTGGTTTTTGCTTTACTTACTCGTATGTTATTGGTATAGTGTACTTTTGGGTTAGAAACATAAAGGAAAACGGGACACCCCTTTGTATTTAACGTTTTGTTTTTTTCTTTTAAGGAAGCTAAAATTACCTAAATTAAATTAAAAGCTAGAATTTCAAACAATCACTAAGTTAATCGTTCATCGTGTCTTTTCCATATTCTAGATATTATAAAAATTTTACGTAACAGTTTTAGCATCATAAATCAATACCTAAATTTAATAATTAAAATAACAACAGAATTATTGTATGAGCATAAAACTCAGTAGATACTCGTTCCGTTTTAATTTGCCAGATTTTTCCGCAAAATCACAATTAACCGCAGATCTTCTAAGTAAATAAACACACTAATTACTGACCATTTCAATAAACCCAGGGCAGCACAGCTTCAATTCCCAGCTCATACTTGAGAAAGGTAAGCGTTATATCGGAGCTCCTCGTTTTATTCAACAGCCCGGTCCCTAACGCTTCTCTCCGTTAAAACCGATTCCTTGTTACTTGATTTCTGCATTTCGAAAAAGCGTAAATATTTTCCTCCTGGGTGCTTTTGCAGCCATGAAGAATTCAATGGCCGTGCAACATTTCGAATTATTAAAATGTAATATTAGGAATTTCATTTCTCCCGTATAAATAAACGTATTTTTTGTTATTCATACTTTTTTCGGATTTTTACTTTATTCGGATTCACGGAAACATTTTTGTTGGAGCCTAAAATAACATCGGAATCAATATCAGGACTAAAGGCTTTGATGTCTGGTGGATTATTGTGTTATCAATGAAATGGCGTGATGGATCGCTTTTCACTGGGCCAATAGTATTTTCCGGAAAAGTTACAGCAGGTAAGTGCAATTTAGTGTTGGTTTCAAGAGTGAATTTCGAATGCGTTTCACGCTTGGTTTTGTACTAAAAAGTAGGGAAATTCGGTTTCTGTTACCGAAATGTGAAGTATTTTAAACCACAAATATTTTCTGGTTTTCAATAATCAAAGCCAAAAAATGAAAAAGCACTACGTTTCGTGAGACTCGCAAGTCAGTGTTACGATATAGCAATAATGTATAAAAACTCGTAAATCTCAGCACCGTAAAAGTTAATACCATTCGGAAGCTTGTAGGTACATATTATATTTAGTGATAAATCAAATCCCTAAAAGTTGTAATTACGTTAGGAAACAGGGCGGCAGAATTGATTTAATTTCGTTCATAACCAATTGCTGTTTTCGTAGAACAGACTATACATCAAGGGTTCTAGCAAAAGGCCCGGTAAGCACGCATTTCATTTGAGTAAGTGGCGAAGTGGGGTCGTGCTCCAGCCACAACTTTGTGCTCCACAACTTTGGCCTTTTCTAATTTAAACGCTGCTCAACCGTACGGAATGCGAAAACAACATTCTTCAAAAATCAAACAAACAAAAACGCATTTCTGCACATCAACGAAACAAAGAATTGGATTGAAATGCTATCAATCCAATTTTTGCCAGTTTTAATAAAAATTGAAACATATTTCGGTTTCTGGTAAAAGCTAAGTACATTTCGGGGCTTTTCCTGTGTTTTTTTTTCTTTTGTAAGAGATTGCGCTAAGTGATCACATTTCGATATTAAACCATTTGCCGAAGGCCGGTGCCGGCTACGTATTTCATTTTACTGAGTGTCTGACGTGAATTTTGGAGACTTGCTTTTTGTCGAAATTATTTTCCAATCTTTTTATTACATCTAGTGTCAATTTTGCTGTCTCCTTTTTATCAATGCCTTTTTTATTCAACGTGTCTTTTTTGCAAACAAGATTGATTATATTTCCGACAGTCTATGCGCCGTAAGTGGTTTTTGTCAAAATTTATTATCGCTCGGGAATGTTAATTGTGTGGAAACACAAAAGGTACAATATTTGAATTTATTTTTGAATTAACTTTCAAATTATCATTTGTACTCGCGTAATTGTTCGGGTCGTTGGATTTGCCGCGTTTGACACAAATCTTCCCATTACAATAGACCCAAAACCTTAATCCTAGCAAAAACGAGCCTCACACATTTACATAACTACGTAGGAACGAGTTACGTCCTACAGTAAAAACTTCATGATTATGCCCGCTGTAATCTGTTATTTTAGGAGCTCCCAGTTCAATGTTAAATTAGTGAACTTTGAACTAAACTTTGACGTTAAAATAAAAAAGTCTTTATTCGCAAGTATCTCGGCTTGAAATAGTGAAGTTTTGATACGATGAAAACATTTTCATTTTTTCTTTTCTGTAGCTTTTAAATTAATTACATCAGCATATTTCTTTTGAAATTCATTTTATTTAGAGTAGGGTTGGATTGTGCTGCACGTAGCAATTTATTTTGCGAGATTTTAGAATTACAGTCGAATTCAGGTACAGCATTCATGTAAAGAAATAGATGATCTCTTGCCCGACGTGAAAGGGGAGAGTGTAGCTCGTTTCCTGCCTGCGCCGGCGTGTGCTGAACCCTGCTCCACGCTATGTGTTACATGTTACATAGGTGTGTTTGCAGAAAAGTAAATAAAATAATGTCGGAAGATACTTCACTCTTACTGTCATGTTGTAATATAATGATGTCAATAAGTTGCCAGCGTTATGACACAAATAAGGTAGTTTATTGTACACCAACAAATTTATTCCCACCAACAAATAACAGTACGAGCCACAAGGTAGGTAAAATAAAAATAAACCGTATGAACAATTTGTGCACAACCGAAGATGTTGAAATATGAGACAGAAATTACGTCGCGTTTATTTTATGATGCATTTCATTTTGTTCCCTACTTGTTCAAGTCTCCCTACTGTTGTAACAGCATTCGGAATTGAAACTTCCAAGATGCTTTCGTGAAGTTCCTTCGCTATACAACTCCCGGCTCCTTCACTCATTAAGTTCATTAACAAGATTTCAGCGTCAGTATTTTTGATGCTCTCAGCTCGCTTTCAATATTTTCTATTCGTATAATTCACTTTGTGTTCTGCCCGACGTCTGTGTAAGCGAAAATATTCCAGAAACGCTTTGAATGTCGATGTTTTATGTTTGAGGTAAATAATTTAAGCACTTGTGAAAACTTCCTTCTCTTGATTAACGGGGCTCAATTAGGTACTTAAAATTAAACATTTCCAACAACGCTGCTGTGTAATTGTTAAGCAATGTCCATTGACTACTGAAACAAAACTCTAAGTAAGACGCTTAAAATAATACTTAACTTTCCTTTATATAAGTCTGGAGCATTTCAAAAAGGACCCACCATTTCAATCTGGCAAAGTGCATAATTTAAAGAAACCGCAACCGAAACACAGTAAAATGAATCTTGAAAAGTCTTAGACACGTAATACAATGCCTGGATTTAGACTAAAATTTCAAGATTTTAAATATTACAATGTACTTCGTCGAACTGCAGTGCGGGCTCTGTAAATTCCATTTAGCTAAATAGCTTTTGAGAGAGATAAGAATCTACCATACAATGCTTGCCTGCTTCGAGCGGGAAACTAAGAAAATTGAAAAGAGAGTCGCCAAGTAAGACTGCAACGCCGATGGTCCGATTTCAAGGAACCCGAGATTTCGAATTACTAACGTCGTAAAAATTGAGCGCCTGTAAACACTTGCGAAGTGAGGGTTGCCCCAAAGTTTTTGTCAGATGGGATCCTCGGTGTGGCAATCTTGGTTTTAATAAGTATATAACGTTCCTGAGATGTACCTGTGAGTGGGGGATTTACATAATCATTACCATATCTGGCGCAGTGGCGCGCGTATTATACCCGAGAGGTTAATAATGCTATTTTCTCGCCACGTTTTCACGTTGCTATTTCACGTTATCGACCCTCTTTATCTGCGTCGTCATTGTTACTAGCCACTGGCGGAACTCTGCCTTGCCCTCCGATACTCCATGGGTAGGTCATACAACGATTTTACCTGCGACTGTACCTTGTTATGGTAATAATGGGATGGTTGTGTTCAGACATAACAGTGTGTTTATCGCACAAGCCTCTAATGTTAAAGCCCGTGCCGCACGGGATTAGTTTAAATCAGATTTGCGCTTTTAATTATTGTAACTAACCGTAATAGTGTGGATTTGTTATGGCTGGTTGCTGTTTGTTGTTGTTGCGATCTCATTAGTTGGTTTATAGTACCTACTCGTAATATGCTTTTACAAAACAGACATGTTTGACACTAATTGTCATAAAAGAGACAAAAACATATTAATAAGTAGATGACTGTTTTCGGATTAAAATAAATTGTTATTTAAGGGCAAAATGTTGAAGTCTCATTTGTAAGGCAGCAATAAGTTTCAGCGTTGAGAATAATTCTCGTAATGTTCTCGCACAAGGCGACAAGACGAGTGAGGCGGTGCGTGCCGGCGGCACACATGCGCGGAAGTCGGCTCTACTCACTTTAAGTCTATTTAACGGATCGCGGACTACGTTCCTTCAAAAATAGATAAGTAAGCACTCATGCGTCACCATACTTCAAATTACTTTTTGCATGCCACGCTGAATGGGAGAATTGAACCGATAAAACGAACCCCACTGTTGCTAACGAATGTGTCATTTTCAGTCGGAATTCGAGCCCAATCTTAATTCGCATTGTGGCCTATTCATCATATTGTCCTGACATATTTTTTACTCGACAATACTTACGCAAAGATAATCTCCTAGTATTGTATAATTGCATAGCACATGTGTGAGTACTATAAAGCTACCATTTTACTGGGTACGTCTTTCATTGAGTTGAATGTGCTCTGGCGGCTGAGAGCATGTCATGCTCACTCAAATGTCTCGCTGATGGTGGCGCATATATTGGATCATTTAGCTCCCTTTAAAATGGTTGAGCTGAATGGTGCTAATACATGCGTCATGTTCGTGAACGGGCGCCGTCAGTTGGGACTGGTCATCTCTTTGCTGCCATGGCTTATTTTGATTTAATATTTGAATTGCTTTTTTTTCTCTCGTCTTTTCATTATGGATGCTTTTAACGTTCTACATCGTTCTCACATGTATAATTTTTAACATGAAAGATGTAAGCAAGACTTTTTAACCATATTATTTTGATTTAAAAGAGTGTCCATGGAGTTTCTTGCCCGTTCTTCTCCATAGGTACCTACGCTTTGGATATGCAACTAGCTTCATCTTTCTGACTGACCGACCTCTTGACAATTCAAAAGTGCCTGTAAGGGTCAGTTCACACCGCGACGGGACGCGACGCGCAGTTTTCAAGATAGCAATACAATTATAGACCTTATCTACTACACATCAGTGAGGAGGGCCGCGCGGCGCAGCACGGCGCCGCGCGGCGTAGCTCGACGTAGTAGACACACAGAATTATGTACTTTTTTGTGTAGCAGGTAAGGTCTATAATTGTATTGTTATCTTGAAAACTGCGCGTCGCGTCGCGTCGCGGTGTGAACTGACCCTAATTGGTTTAATTGAAATAAATGCTTTGAGTTTGAGTTTGAATTACAAATTATATTATTAATCCTTGGTACGAGTATATCGGTCGCTCACCTTATTTCCAGCCGTCAGCAGTCTGTAATCATAGCGACATGATTTAGTATTAAGAACAACTAAACGCTGTCGAGCGAACTTACGCAATGGCCAATAAATCTAAACTTTGTAAGAAAGTAATTGTGTTTCTATGCGTATACGATATTTCTGTCTCCAGAGATAGCTACACTTCGTAATCTGCTGAATGTGCGACATGATATAATCGTACCTATTTGTTTTGCTGCTCATTCCACTGCTTGCGACATAATGGGGAAACCATAGGTGTAGGTAAAAATCAAGTAAACTTTATTTTCTCGCAACAATAGGGATAGTATCTCGTCGAGTAAACACAAAATCTCTTAGAATTTTCACTGGGATGGTTAAGAGCGTGCTTTGTCACTGAAATAGGAGTTTTTCAGTGGAACAGTTACCTTTATAAGGACTTAACGTCGCAGGAAACGGCCGTCTAAGTATACGAGCGCAGGGGCGCCCTCTCGCTGCTGATAACAGAATTATCCGAATGACGCCATCTATCTTTTAAATGTGCACCTTACTTTTGGGTCTTGTACGATGTTGGTGTCACACACACAGAACTGGCGAGGACTTTAAATATTCATGTATTGTTTGTTCATCAATTATTTAAACTGGCTATGTGTTATTTAACGCCTTCCATTCGTTTAAATTCGTGTAAATTATATTAATGTCTGGTTATTGATATGCGTTAATTGTTACGTCATCATCGCCGTAATTTGATCTTAATCAATCATCTCATTATAGCAGTGCTAATGACGTATTATCAATCATTATCGTATCAATCATCGGTTGCGAATCCATCTTGCAACATAGCGTAGTGTTGCACTTAATCTAACAAGCTCCGCTTACAAAATGTTCGGACATAATTTCTTAAAATATTTGTTCATCTTCAGCTAAGTACACTCGCCGACACAAGAGGTGTCTCTGGTTAATTCGTACTAATATTTGTACGCTTCCATCTTGGTTGTAGTTAACCGCATAATGCATTAACTGATTACCAGCGCGATCCATCTTCCGATGCGTCGGACATGCTCCGCCCCACGTCTTGGGAGCTCCGTTCAATATGCACTAAACAGTTTAGTGGGTCACTACTGAATTTATATCAAGGTAAATGACATCGTTCGTTATATTATATAATGAAAATTCGATGGCCGATTTTATTTAAAATATTAGTTTTATTTTTCATTCATAAAGCGTTTTCTACCCACATTTGCTTCATTAATTGACAGGGTTGCAGGGATGTCGACACGCAAATTGTAACCATGAATTCAGTACATTTCTCTAATTTTAGGGTTCCGTACCGCAAAAGGAAAAACGGAACCCTTATTCTTATAAGGGTTCCGGGACAGACATACGGACAACGAAGTCATCTTTCACTTCGTTGTCCGTGTGTCTATCCGTCGATCAAAACCTTTTTCTCAAGAACGTGTGGAGGTATCAAGTTGTAATTAATATCATATACACATTCCCTTGAAGCCGTGAGAAAAATCAAGCTTCCAAGTCAACGCGATCAAAAGATACGGTACAAAGTATCAATAATCATCTTCCTAAAAATAAAAAACTTTTTAACAAAAAAAAAAACCGACTTCCAAAAAAACACTACAAAGGGAAAAATAACTTTAATTTCGGAAGTCGGTGTCTTTGGATCTGTATTTTAGTTTTTTGCCACCGACTTCCGAAATTAAAGTTATTTTTCCCTTTGTAGTGTTTTTTTGGAAGTCGGTTTTTTTTTTTGTTAAAAAGTTTTTATTTCACGCTTTTTAGTGGGTCTGCTTATAATTTATCTCAGTTACAATAGCCTAGTGTCAACTTTCTCATCGCCTTTTACAAAATATTGCTTTTACCGATGCAGGGAAGTTAATTATTGAAGAGTTCTCCTGGTCCACCATCAGCTCCATATCACATAAATTGCTTAGCAACCATGTTAAAGTATCGAATCGCAACCCGTGAAATAGTACGGAGATATTATTGAGTAGTTCCAGTGGCCATCTGTGGTCTTCATCATCAGTTCCACTTCACCAAATGGTGCTTTCCGAGAGCAAATGCACGAGTGTTACTATAAATAATTTTGAAAGAATTTTCTTTTAACTCCAAGCCGTTGAGGTGTTGTACCTTCCATCATCAGCTCATCCACCTGAGATGATGATTATCAGATGCAAATACTTAAACAGCTTTAGAAAATATATGAAAATGGTACTATGTGCCTATAAAATTTGAAGGTTGCCCTCGATTTCCCTGGGATCCCATCATCAGATCCTGACCTGATGATCATGCAACCACTTGGGAAGTATACCCTTTCAAACAAAAGAAAAATTTTCCAAATCGGTCCAGGCGTCTTCGAGAAATCGGGGAACATACATAAAAAAAAAAAAAATAAGATTCTGACGAATTGAGAACCTCCTCCTTTTTTTGAAGTCGGTTAAAAATACCAAATATTAAAATCTGTAAATCAAATATAAACGGCAAGTAAAAACGCAAGCAATCGAACTGGAACAATGTAAACGCTCCTTAAACGTAGACGATAACGACCAAGATAGTTAATTTACAAGAAGATAGGTGTTCCCATAATAACTTTAACGTGAGTTTAATTTGAACGTGTGCATGTTCATTAAGAACTATAGATATGTTGATATACAGTATCACTTTTGTTTTCGCCTTTATCATTGGCTTGTTTATTATGACCTCTCAAGCTCCGTTAATGAGACACAATTGATTTTCTACTGTATCGTACTACATACCTAATTACCTAGGGTACGCGCGGAGCTTGACCGGTTCTAGCCGTGCCCCGCGGTTTCACCCGCATAAGTGTCGATCTCGTGCGAATATCGGGATAAAAAGTATTCTATGTGTTAATCCTCGTTATAAACTATCTGTGAGCCAAATTTCATCCAAATCCGTTCAGCCGTTTGTGCGTGAAGAAGTAACAAGCATACAAACACACTCACAAACTTTCGCCTTTATAATATTAGTGTGATTGGCTAGGCAAACTCCGCAGACGCGATGAGTAGGTATTTCTAAACATGATAAAACAAAAAGTATTGATGTTTTGTTTTGAGTTGACGAATCACTCAAATTACCAGTGTTGTGTCATCGCGCTTCTCTTTCTTTTCTATGCAGTCCGACAGTGACCGCGCTTTAGGTTATGTAGTCCTCTTAAATACCGAATCAACAGGATTTTACAATGACCAACTAATAAACGCCAACCAAAAATGTTAGCGTGTTGCTACTCTAGCAGAATTACGAGTAGAGGCAACTGTTCCGATTCACAAGTCGAGGGCAAATTGATGTTTCACCAAATTGATTAATTCCCATCTTTTTAGGAATGTTTGCATTCTGATCTCATTGTAAATCTGTCAAAAATACAATCAATTAAATTTTTGAAGTGAAAACTTCTTTAGCGGCGTTGTACACTTTTTTGTAATGGGTAAAAAATGTTAAACCACGTGACCAGATCGAAAATTAGTAAGACGGATGGAGAGTAGACAGCCGGCGCGGCGTAGGAGAGGAAGTATCCCCCTCTCTTTTTACGGCGCGGCGACCGTCTGTGTAGTGGCCACACTGCTGTGTATTCGTAAAATTCGTGTATATAAAGTGTTTAAAATATGGAAATTGAACAAAGTGCATCTATTAATGAAAAAAGTGACAAAGAAATAGCGAAAGAAAATGAGTTATATTAATTCAATTAATAGTTGATTTATTTCAACGTTAATATTCAAGTTTTCTCCGGCACTCCCGGAGTGCAACCCGTCTTTTTTTTTATTTTTTTTTTTATTGCTGAATGGGCCCGCTCTTGACCTCGATCACGCCTGATGGAAAGCGATGGATGAGGCTATGATGGAACGAGCGTGTCCAGAAGATGCCTAAGGCACTGGAACTCCCACGCATCGACGAAACACAGCAGACTGCTTGACGCCGGACTCCGGTGGGAGGGTGGTCGCAAACGAGGCGAGCGTTAGCCCTACCACCGCAAGGGAAGAATTGGCCAGTCAAATAAGGTGTTGGGTGTGACTGTCCAGGATGCGCCGAGCGCTCGGTTCAGTTGAGTAACTGGTGGAACAAACTGAGCTACACGAGGAGGCTTCTTACATTTTTGACAAGTTTTTGACATTGATTGTCGCTGAGGTGAGATTGTGACTTGAATTTGAACGTTTTTTAAGTTGGTACGAGAATTAGAGTTCAGTTTTCTTTTCATGTAACTGATACTTTGATTTCGAATCGGAACTCTTGGCCGCTTGATGATTTAATTTACCTCAACCACAATAACACGTCACTTGCATTTTCCCAATGTATTTTTTTCTAACCATTTTACGTCAAATTATCATATTCCTTCCGCAGAAGAGTTGTTCTTCTACCCTCGTATGCCAAACACACATTTGCTACTCCATTATTTATCCCCTTAAGACGATACATGAAAGCCAGTAAATATTGCGTTCTGTTTAAAGAAAAGTATGTTAAACACGCACGCGGGTGGCTTTTGTTGTTGAAAGACGTATCTGGGACGATGATTTCGTTTCGCACCAATGAACACATTTTTTTCATTTTCAAGGAAAATCAAGAATATAAGAGCATTAAAAATCTTTTGCCTTTTTGTGTGTACCTTTATGGCTTGTGAAGGATATTTACGATAGAAAATATTCGTTGAAGTCTTCTGTTAAAATGTTTTTCTCATCTTTTACTCTAATGAGAATAAGCAGAGGTGGAAATAAATTGAAATTTATTTTCTCCGTGGAACGCTCACACACACATTTGTAAATGTTTATTATTTATTAAACTCAGTAACAATTCATTAAACTGGTTTACGAGTTATTCAAATGAGATTTATCGTACGGAATCGTGTAATATTGAATGCCTCTCATAAATTAAATGAAGACATAATCGGGCAGTTACGATTGTCCGATCTCATCTGGTTTAACTGGATAACTAATAGAATAACAAGCGATCCCGGAGCGCACTACAAAAGTTCCGAGGAAGTTTTCTTATATTTAATAAAATGACTGGTGTTTGTGGAACTTTTCCAGCGCACAAATTATAAGTAGGGAACACAAATAATAGTTGACGTAGGGCCCGGGGCGGTGGGCCGCGCGGGGCACACCGAGGCACGGTCCGCGCGGGGCTCACCGGGGCACGGAGCGCGCGGGGGCCGACGCGGTAATCAGCCCGGACAGTAATTCGGGAGCCTTAAGGGTGTGATCGGTTAGCGCAGACAAGGGTACCACCACTAGCATCCTTAGAGAGAAGAAATACTTTAGTTCAACATTTCCGATGTGGTTTTGTTTTGTAGCTCTTCGAGATTAGGCAATTTCTCAATAAACATGCGACCGGGCAGGCAGCTGCTATTGCTTAGTTTGCGAGACGTCTCCGGAGAAATTAATGTAATGTGGAATATAAGTTAGGAAACCGTAATAAGATTGGGTTCGATGTTTCTGTTTGTTTCATCTCCTAGTTCGTTTAGGTGCGCGATATAATAGGTTAGTGCGCGTAACTTGTAATAAGTTGACTCCGCTCGTCTCGTCGATCTAACATCGTTAAAGTAACTTTTATGTTGATGAATGTAATACGCAGGGAGACGAAGATTGAAATCCACGCTAGAAAGAACTCAAAGAGAAATATTAACGAGGCAATGGCAACAAAAACCGCAACTTTATCCCAATTAAGTTCGGTTTGAATCTTTGAACGCACGGATAGACGAGTAACGTCAGACTACGTAACACTCATCGGTTTTGAGTACACAGCCGACCATTGAGGGCTCTTGAGCCCCTCTACGCGGTAGACTTCGGGTATCTTTGCACCTTAATTACACCCGGCTTCGGTATAAGTACGACACGTATCTCCGACGCTCGCCGAAAAGAAAGGGGAATGAAAAAAAAAAAACGAAAATCAAGACCTTTCTGCATGAAAAGGCCGAGAGCCTTTCACAGAGGATTTTAAGACATTAGAATGTTGCTCTCAAATTGAGAGTCGACTTCGATTAACTTTGATGTATTTTATTTTAGTCGACGCGAATCTAAGACAAACGCTTCAGAATGCTAAATGTTAACAAATATTTCGTCGTACTTTTGCTCTGTGACCGAATTTAGACAACTGCAACTTTCTCATTATGATAATATTGGTATATATTTTTAGGTATATCCGATTAGTATAATCGGATTTATAAAATAAAGATTTAGAAATAGCTCTGTTCCTGATTATTATGACATTTAGGCATGTAGGGTTCAAGAGCATTTCTCTGCAAATCAATGTTTCAGGCGGAGGTCGCATCTTAACTACAAAAACAAAAATAATAAATAATAATTACTCTTGGTTAATAATCCATACTAATAATATAAATTCGAAAGTAACTCTGTCTGTCTGTATGTTACCTTTTCACGCCTAAACCATAAAACCGATTTAGATGAAATTTGGAGTAGAGATAGTTTGAGTCCTGGGGAAGGACCTAGGATAGTTTTTATTCCGATATTCTCACGGAATCGACACTTATGCGGGTGAAACCGCGGGGCGCAGCTGGTTACTTATACATAATTACTCTTGGTTAATAATAATATATAATTGTAAGTCTAATTGTAAGCTATTATAACTATAACTACACTATTGTATTAGGTAAGCCTGTGATGATAGTTGTACGTGTTTTAAAATAAATAAATAAAAAACTAACGTGATCGTCGCGCGAGTATGCGTGTCGCGTTTAGTTCGGCGAACCCAAACGCGTAGTCGTGTCGACAACCTTTCGGTTTTCCGAACGCATATTTGCGCGGACGATCTATTTGGTTAGGACGCGGAGTTAATCTAACTCTAAAAACCTTTAACAGGCTTTGAAAGTGGTTAAAATCGTACCTAAATAGTATTGTTCTAAAAAAAGTTGAACTTAATCGAGTTAAAAATTCACTATTGTTTTTCTAACAGTTCACTGGATCTAAAATATTGATGAAATCAATTAAACATGATTATTCAACGTAATTTAATTCATGATGCCTGCAAATATTCTAAATTCATGTCGGTTTTAGAGTTATATATCTCTTAAAATGGCGAATATTTATGTAATCAGATAAATGTAGGAACATTATCCGTGTGGTAGGTATGGGCCTAAACACTTTAGATACCTTTGAAGCTTATTTGACTTGTAAAGGTACCTTAAATAAATAAGACCGTACTTCCAATTTAAAGTATTTATTCTTTTGCTTATTTTTTATATACATGTACATATTATTATTTTAAATGTTAGCTTATATTATATTGATTAAAAATAAATCGTGAACCAGAAACATATTTACAAATATTTCCAAACAGCTTTTTAAATACCCAGGTGCTTCATGTTTTTTTTTCCTTTTCGTATGTTTAAAAATACGCGAACATTTCAAATAAATTAATATCTTGTCACTAATAATATTGTCCCGTGCTCCTATAAAAAAATACCAGGAACCCGGTCGAATCAAACAACTTGTAAGAATTCCTAAATATACGAAATGCGATATCGTTAAATCAGCCAATTGCCTGCTGCTGTAGTTAATTGAACAAGGCTCCCTTTTGAAGTGTTGGCCAATTAAATGCGTATTACTGAAAAGTCGAGTACACGGAAAATATAATAATCGGAAAGTATAATACGAAGTGAAGTTGGAAACAAACACACACCTGTGTAAACAAAGTGTTAACCTCTCACACGTTTGCCCGCCTACCTGTCGAAACACCCCACGCGTCGGAGTAGTCGAATGGGCGCAGTAAAGTCATTGTTTTAACAATGACAATAGAACAATGACACTTTTGTGTACACTTGGTGTACCGTTGACGTTTCGAGCACTTTCTCTTATGTACAGTTGGTGTACACTTGACGCTTGAGGGGTTAATGTTCTACGAAAACAGAATGTCCAATTTGTAGCACCACAAAATTGTCTGTGTTCGTTTGTATGTGCAACGTAAGTATTGCTATAACATAACCTGTCGCAAGTACTCGGGCTCAGTCGGTAATATTCAGCTTTTCAGAGCGCGCGCCGAAGCCTAGTAAAGCCTGTCTTATCTGCCAACTTTTACATTATCTGCCGAACTCTTCCATAAATTTGAGCCCAAGTCTACTTACGCTTATCAAGTCAAAACTACCTAAGCGTGTATTTATTTGTTTCTATTTTCTGGCTGATTGACTCTGCAACTTGTACGGAAGCGGCGGTAGGCTGGCCTACCTTGCGAAACTTCCTCGCCCCTGATTCGAAATCAGTTAATGCAAAAGTTTATTTTTATAAGTAAGATTACACGGGAGTTTGGATAGAAGTTTGTAGGAGCAGCTTTCTTTGGGAAATCCCACAAAGTATGGAAGAAACGATGCTCGGGACTGGGTTCGAGGATTAATACTGAATTTAAAATGATTCTGAGACTCTTTCCTGTTTTGTAGCTATGTCCGCTAACTTTGTTACGTTGTATATCATTGGATAACTTTAACTTTGCGAGTTTAACAAGATTTACAATCCTTTTATTTATAAAAATATTTTCTTAAGTTTATGTCTTTTGTAAGAAACTAAGATTGGGAATCACTGAACTGTGAACAACGAAATGTTTGGTGGTGAGTTCTAAGTACGTAATAAGGCTTTATGGACTGTTAGTAAAACAAACACTTCGTCCATGATGATGTCATTTTAGGCTATACTTAGCTACTTGTGAACAATTGCGGGGCTTAATATGGTCAAACCATTGTATCGTTATCGTTTGTACACGTCCAATCGTCAGAATTTATGTACGCTTCCCGATGGAACTCATAAACATTGTAAAACTTCCGGCAGATGGTGGGCTGGCACGATTATGTTGCTACGCCGAGCGTTGCTGCCCACAATGTTATAATATCATGACTGCGACCTAACAATTGTAGCCATACGTGTAAAATTTAAAATGTATATTTTGTTAAGCGGATTTTGGAAAACAAACAAAAAGTTTGTGAGCGCAATCGTTATGATCGCTTTAACTCGGTTTGGTTTGGTTTAATATTTAATATGGACGCAAAGGTATGATGGAACATCCATTTTGTATGTGGTTGTTATAGCTCTCCCCTAACTTCGGCCTTGTGTGAGTCACACTCGTGTTTTTGGCAACCTTCTCATTGTGATTATGCAATTCAACAAACAATAATATTGTGTGAACTTAACCTAAAATAAACACTGCAACGTTTACACTAGAACTTTATTAAATTTCAAGTAAAAGCTCCTTGCTTAAACACTCTATCATAAATTAATCTTCATCCTTCTAGCCATCAGAGCCATGGTACGGTTAAAAATCTCGATACGGCCACATAATTTTCGTGACATTCACTCAGTCACAATACGCCATTAAGGTTTGAGCGACGTAGCCTCTAATTCACGTTTAAAAGCCTGCACTCGACTCAAAGTCAGCTGTAATTTAGTCTTAACCAGCAATACCCGTTAAAAATCTAATTTGTCAAGATGTTGCGGCCACTGGAATTATTACATGGAGTGATTACCGAGATATTTTCATAAGATATTAAGTCAATTTCACTCAGTGTTACACTAATGATGCAGATTCGCAAAAACGTAATTTTCAGCACTTCTGAAATGTGTTCTGTAATTAGAAAGACGTTAGGTAGACGTATTTCATGAGTGATTGTGGAATTTTGCTGATGTGATAGCAGAAAATTTATTTTGCTTACACAGTTTATTTAATTTTTGTATTTCGTGGATGTTATTTTGCTGAATTTATTTAAAAGAAACATAATTATAATAAATCCAATTATTCCAATTGTAGTGACATATTATTCAATTTTGTATCTAGTAAGTAATTCGTTTACTTTTAGTTAAAAAAATACTTATATACAATATTATATTATTCTGAATAATATTCGTTGTAAATCTCTCAGAAAATAATTGAAATAAAGCGATATAGATAATTAACGACATAAGCGACAATTACAAAGTGGTGTGTAAGTGCGTAGGCAATGGATGGAAATTATTAATTACAAGATGTCAGAGACAAAGATGAAATAGACCAAAATAAATGGGCAAAGATTTGTTTTGTTGATTTTGTGATTCAGCAATTATTCTAGATTATCAAGGAACTGATGGTAAAGTTCTGGCAAGGAGGTTTGTGGTGAAACTACAGGCCCGTGAGTCAATCTGAGAAGAAGGTAAGGTGCTTCCTTACCCAAATCGTTCGTAATCTTGCGTAACCTGGACGTCTTTAAACAGACTCCAGGCCCAGGTTGGCGGAGGCAAGGAAAACCTGTTCAGGTGGAGATTTATAGACGACTCCACCTTGGAGTGTAAATGTGGTGCTGTTCCACAAACAATGGGACACTTAATATCGTGCCCTGCATGTCCTGCCAGCTACACGTTACAGGAACTGATGGACGCTAGTGATGGCGCCAAACAAGTAGCCGAATTCTGGGCCGATTACATTTAGATTGCTATCGACACGCTAAGAAGAAGAACACCGTCCCATACGTAATTATGAAGTGATAGTACAAAATAATAGAACCCAGAGAGTATCAAAACAGACAGATCTTCCGGCTTTATCCACAAATAATTTTGTAAAGATAGTACCAAAGTTACTCGGCATATTTAGTTTTTTTTTTTATAATAATATTCCACAACTATCACACAACGCCATCTAGTCCCAAGCTAAGCAGAGCTTGTGTTATGGGTACTAGACAACTGATAAACACACTTATATATTTCTAAATACATACATATTATAGATAAAAGTTTCGTTTAATTAAACTAGAAAATCAGTTAGGAAGAATTTGATGATAAAAAAAAATGAGCATGTGTGGCGGACGAGATTGATGCCTACAGACAGGATTGGTCCACGCTAGCTCAAGGCAGAGAGGAGCGGAATGGAGAAAGGAAAGGTCTTTGCCCAGCACTAATAATAATAATGTAAAATCATTAATAATAATAATTCAACATCTTTCGAGGCTATCGTTAGCGATCAAGGGCCTGATTCAGAAGGCAGTATTCCTCGATACGGCTCGCATTGTGAGGTTTCTGTCTTTGGAGCCCTAACCACCGGTAGCTTGGATCCTGCTCCCGACACCGGCGTACTACAATTTTTTTTATATTTTGAAATATTTTTATACTTATTTTTTATATTTTAAGAAATATTTAAAAATGTAATTAAATATGTAAATAGATAAACAAACGAAATATTAATTCATTTATTTCAGGTAAATAACACTCAGACACACATAAAATTAAATTTTAATATAACACAATAAAATAAAATTAGCTAAAATTCAAATAAAATAAAATCAACACAAATCAAATTAGCAGTTGGACAACATACACGTGAAAACCATCAAAAACTAAAAAAAATATGTTTATCATCATCATCATCATTTCAGTCGAAAGACGTCCACTGTTGGACATAGGCCTCCCCAAGCACCTCCACTTCGACCGGTTCTGTGCTTCTCGCATCCAACGGGTTCCTGCGGTAAAAAAAAATATGTTACATCGCATAAACTCTTTCTCAATCACAATACTTCCTCCACAATAATAACGATAAAAATCCTCTAGTCCTGTTACAATAAAGCTGTAAACATACCCTCGCACCGAGTCCAATTATCGAGAACTGCCACTGAAGACAGTACAAGGTCTACACCTAATGCTTTATTATGAACGATTTGTTTTCATGGGCTGCCAGAGACATGCGGTCCGTGGGTTGTGGGGCCTCACGCATCGTTGCACTGGACCTTAGGCTGTGACCTTGTTAGGGGCGGGAGCGATTAGCGATTTAGTTTTGTGATGGGCAGTTTTAGGTTTAATCGCAGGAGAATGTCTGAGTAAGAGTCTGTAATGAGATAAAAATCTGTTACGTATTGGCTTGAATGGAATATATAGGAGCCAGTGAAACTGACTGACTAACTTTGACACTTCGGCAATCAACTTGATGATTCACATTTTCTAATGCGATGATTCGGTTTTTCTAATTTGACTGATTACTTTACTTATGTCATTAAATGTTACCTTATAATGCGACAGTATAAGATGACGCTTGTAACCCCACATATCGTAAATTATTTTCTTATAAATCCCATGTGATAGGGTGTGATCAATATCTAAACTAAACATTAAAAAGATTTGATAAATATAAGTATATTTGATTTTTGGTATATTTGTTTGTTTGTTACGCTTTTACGCTAAAACGACTGAACGGATTTAGGTGAAATTTGGCACATGGGTAGAAAATGACCCCTATTAGAACGTAGGATACTTTTATATCGATATTATCACGGAATCTAGACCTATGTGGGAGAAACCGCGGGGCACAGCTAGTAATAAATAAAAATCTAACCATCGTTACCACTTACCTAGTTCAATTTACTAGATACATTTCTCAGAAAAAATCGAATATGTGCCATATTATCTCCCTCCATTCTTGTAACACATGCAAGATAGAACCACTAAAGGAAATCTCTTACTAAACAAAATAAACATCAGATAGCGAGCATTTAGTAAACTGAGACCACTAAAAACATATCCTAAGTAAGAGTTAATGGGTTAAGTAGGTGGGGACTTGTAACTGTTTCGCCTTTGAAATATATTTAGAAGTTCCGCTCAAGTGGTTTGAGGATAAGATCCGGGTGTGTTCCTTATTAAAGAACTAGTTTAATGTGTTTATGTTCTGTCTAATTTGGATTTTTTTTTAGCTTATGTTTAACTTATCACCAGATAAAGTAAAATATAACATCAAAAAAACACTTTTTACTGCCAAAAAAAGTAAATGATCACCAAAATTAAAACTCCATTTTATTGTAAAATACCTAGGTAAAGGTATTTGTATACTCATTTACTCGCTCTTGCATCCTACGAGTATGTCGACGGAGCCCCGCTTCGCGGGGCTCCTATTTCTGTGTAGAGGGTTTAAAGTAACCTAACCAAACCTAATTTCGGGGTACCCAGCTAGAACTATTGTAATTTTAGACTTCATTTTTTGGTGTTCAATATATTTTTTTGGTGATCATTATATTTAACCCCCTTTTTTGGCATAAAATGAGAGTCACAAATTCCATTCAACAAGGCAGCTTATTTGTTTTTTTTTTTTTTGTGGAATTCTTAGTATATATAATACAAAACATAACAGTAACACCTGAACACAACTCCTAAATATAACGCTTGTTATCTCCGAAGGGCCAAACAGAAGTGTAGGTACCTATAGTGCACCTACATTTCACCGGTTATGTTTGAGTCCCATTTTAAAGGGTTTGTGCCCGGTGGATGGCTAAACGGTTGGCGGAATCGGAAATATTATAGGTATCCTAGAATTACCCTATCAAAATGACAACATTATACTGCTACAATAACGTGCAAATCTTGGAATTGATTGACACTGATTGATTTTTGGGATGCATGAAGAAGGCTCCTCGTGTAGCGTAGTTCGTTCCGCCAGTTACTCAACAGAACCGAGCGCTCGGCTCATCCTGGACAGTCACAACCAACACCTTATTTGACTGGCTAATTCTTCCCTTGGCAGGCCCAGAATGAGATGGCGGGACGAACTTGACTCTTTCCACAAGGATTGGCGTGTAACAGCACTGGATAGGGATAAGTGGAAGGAGGGAAGGGAGGCCTTTGCCCTGCAGTGGGACAGAAATGGCTGATAATAAGATAATAATAGTAATAAATCGTACTTAATTTGATCCCGGATTTTCCGATCTTAGTACATATAGACACACAATTTGGACCTTTGCTTTACCAGAACAGGCATAAATACTTGCGGTCGTTAAAGCCAATGTGTTATAACATCTGGTCTCAAGTCATGCCAACGGTCTTAGGTTCGAATCCGCTTGGAAATCTGCCCACCCTGTAACGGATAACTGTTGCAATAAATATTTTGTGTTTAAATGTACCTGGATTGTGGTTTTAATTGCTTGTTTTCTTCGTTTTTCAGGTAAGATTGGTCGAGAAAGTTGGTGAATTTAAGGTAACATTTTCTTAACTAATATAGAGTAAGCAGTCAGTGATAATAGTCGATAAATACTTCCGTTTTTTTTCAATCTTAACCTTTGGCCTAAATATTTAAATCAAATCAAAACAGAATTAAAAAAAATAGTATTATTTTCAGTGTTAATTTAGACTATCTGTAAAAGTAGCAGTATCAATCGACTTTATCGTCGACGTTACATAATGACCACGTATGACCAATGATGACAAGGTCAGGGACCAGGACACACCCTATCATAATGACCATATAATAATAGTGTTGATAACATAGTGCGACAATATTGGCTATGGATAGGAGTACCGGAAAGTACCAGGATGAGGAAGCAGTGAATCTGGCACTATTTCTGACAATGCCTGATGTGTTTTCGGATAGTTTTTCACTCCATCTGGTCGTTTGCATTCGCAGCCTATAAAAATATTGAACGATCACTGCCAGCACATAAAAATATGCTGTAACAAATAAAGTATTTTCCAATTCAGACTGTAGTACTACGCAAAAATTGTGGAATGTTTCATCTTGATAGGACTTTGTCATGAGGTGAAATAAAATTTTTTCGCTAGAATAAAAGCAGTAATAACCAATCCAACTTAGTCTATTCTGCAAAATAATTTATTTGAACAAAAACACAATCAAAACTAATATACTGAGCTGTAGCCTAGCAACACGAGAAGCAGAACAATTGTTTCGGGATCGAAATACGAAAGTTTAATAATAATACCGTTATCATAATGACTAGTTTACAATATCGTTATAGCAAATGTAACAATAGGCCTGAAACGCCATATCCGCCTTACTCTACATCCCCAAACTATTCAATGTTGGTTAAATTGCCTTCACAGCATTTACGATAGCTAAAATGCGATAAGCCGTAGGTATTATAATAAGCAATTTATTTTAAAATATACGAGTAAGCGCGTTATTGCCATCCCTCCATATAAAATCCAATTTTCTAAAAATCCAATGAGCCCTTTCAATTTGAATTGAGTTTTCATCGACGCTCATATTTTATTATCTGATAATCTGTTACGAAAACAGTTAATTAAGATATTCCTGATTGAAACAAATTATCTGACGTTGTCATTTTATTTTTTTTGGGGACAGCGACTGACATTTTTAACAACATCGTTTCGGGATGCTATCACCATTGTCGAAAACGATTCTAATAAACGCATCCAGCTCGACAAAGTCTTTACTCGTAAGAATTATATCATTCATCCTTAAAATGGATTCCAAAGGAGGGAAGCAATTTCATTTGTGAGAACCTGCTCCTGCTTATAATCCGTCCGAGGTAATAACATTTCATATTCGTAATAGAATCATTTTGCGTCGCCCGGAAACTTTATAGTCTCATTTTCAGTGAAAGCGTTTAGTACGAATAAACTTGTAGAATATTTGATGCACGGCCGTGGCAAACGGGAACAATCTCCGGAGTCCCCTGGACGACTCATCAACGCCGCCCTTGACAACAGTTTTTCATCATTGTTTTAAATATTACACACTGTCGAAATTAGAACGAGTAATATTTTATTAGAAGTAATGTACAGTAATGAAGATTTATGATTACCTATTGTACTATCCTTGTACAAATATGTCGTTGGTGTGCCTTGCTCAATAAATAAATATAAATAAAGTACTTACAAGTGGCTCCACGCTCCAAAATAACGTGGCATAAGGCTGTATCCTAGGCTATCTTCAGAATGATGCCATATACAAACTAAAAGCTAGTGAAAAACTCTTATTCACTATTGAAAAATAAGCCAGCCATAAAAAAGTACACAAAACATTTAAGTTCTTACACAGAAATTTTAAAAATAACACCAAAGGAAACCCACATACTGTAAAATACACTGCAATACAAGTAACATTTTTGTACCTATAGAATTTCACGCAAATTCCATTCTACATACAGCAGTTTGTTTCAAAGTATCGCACAATTGTTTACCTACCGTGTTTTATACGGCTTAATGATAATTAATTGATGATAATTAAACGCAATGTGTACACATCCATTTTGCGAGTAAGCCCGGACACCTTTAGTCTTGTGAACCGAGATCCATGTGTGCGTTATGTATCAAGATGATGTAGCATACGTGCAGGATACATACGTGTAGGGTACATACATTTAGGGTACATACACCTCCGAGTAGGATACATACAGGAATTATTAGCGAAAGAGCTTACCCTTAGCCGGGAGGTTCGTGGTTTGGGGAAACCGATTTTATGTGTGTGGGATTGAATTTCAGAGATAAAAACCCTCTTCATTTAAAAAAGTAACACTTTTACAATGTAGACACGATCATAGTTTAATTTTCAGCCATGGAATCTTGAACGCTCTTCTTTTCCACGTTAAAACCGGGTTTGTTAAAAAGCCAGAAGATTATTTTCGAAGGGCGTCCCTTATATTTTATAATACCTGTAATCAATATAATTTTACGACTAATAATTCATTAGAATAGCTTTTACGGACATGTGGTTCACCAGAAATTAGGTTAATTTGATGCGTAACAATTACATTAGGAAGCTGTTGTAATGATTTGAGATTATAATTATTATTATTACTGTTTTACCTATTTCTATCGTACTATTGAGATTATATTAAAAATCAAATGTAAAAAAAATTGTTTGATACTGTTTTACCTATTTATATCCTACTAATCCTACTATCACATTAATATTATAAAGTTGAAAGTTTATGAGTGTGTTTGTATGTTTGTTACTTCTTCATGCGAAAACTATTGAACAGATTTTGATGAAACTTTATAGTAACTAGCTTATACATCAGAATAATACATAGGATACTTTTTATCCCGATATTCCTACGGGATCGAAACTTATGCGGGTGAAACCGCGGCGCGCGGCTAGTTCTGCTATACGTTTTTCAAGTTCAAAATCTAAAAATAAACCTCCAACTGTCTAGTTGTAGACAGTGGCGTGCATTGCATATAGGCATACAAGCAGTGCCTACCTCGATATATCAACATAAGCCTGTCAATTACATTTCAGTGTGTGTGCCCTACAATTAAGAAACTCACAAAATTATTTTCATTTTGAACTTAGTTCCTGCCGGGGGTCCCCCGACCACACGTTTTTTTTTCTGATTAGTGACCGCATCTGCCTAGACTAGACCCGGCCTAGTGCCTACCTATTCTGAAAACCAATGAACACCACTTGTTGTAGATCTGTTAATTTTGTTGAAAATTATTTAACATTTTTGCAACACAACCCTTTTGTCGCTTGGGGCGTCCAAAAATCTTAATTTGACTCAGAAAACATCTCATAAATAATAATAGGCTATCAGTCTGTCGCTTAAATAAACAGCTGCATTAAAACTTGTGCGATATCTGCCCTCCTCTCGATCTGAACCCGGTAGCGTCTAACATAAAGCGAAATTAATTAGCTGTACGCACATAAAAATATACTTACATCTAAGTATATATCACCCTCTTGTGGTTCACATGACAAAGACTTTCAGGAAATTGTTAATTAAATCCAAAAGCCTTAAGTAAAGGTGGTTTTGCCATCATAAAAGTTCCCCTATGAACGTTCACTGGTATGTGCAATATAACGTTGACAGTATTGTTAATCACAATGGATTATAAACTTTAGATGATGAATGTAAGGTGCTAATTTGCGTAGGATTGTATTTGTGTTTGTGAATCCAAACAGCATCTATAGTGATTATTGACTTGGATTAGTTATCTCGCTTGTTGTGATATGCACATGCTCTTTATCGATTGAGTTGAGAACATAATACAATAATCTTAAGGAGAAATGGTGCATTATCCACTCTGCTATGTATTTTTCAAGAGTAATGTTTAGTAGTCTGTCGTAAATGTGTTTTTGTGAGCTTAACGTAGTAACGAGCCATATTACCATTACTGTAGCTACGCTTAAACCTCACTTCACTACAAAAACGTGCGTATGTTTCTTCAAAGCAGTTTTATATCCTCATGAACAGTATGTAAACGTGTCGACAAAATAAAGAAGCCACTCAGGTGTAACTCTGTAAAGCGTACTTACGCGCTAAGGGTTGTAAATTCGAGTTTTTATCATTATTCGGGTGGGTGCGAAGAGAAATTCTAATTTGTTGTGTTATCGAATTCATCGGAGGGTGAGAGTGCGTAGTTACCTCTGTAGAGAGGTGAGCCGGCGCCGCGAGTTCCCGAGGACAAGATTTATGTAAGGACTTTTGTGTTTGTACGAGTAGTTAAGCAAGGGGGCGCGGGGCGACGGGCAACTCATCTACATTCGCTTGTACTCAGATACCTAACAAAGTATAGAGAGCCTCTATTGTCTATCCTCTCGCATCCGCTACAGTTTCTTTCGAGGAGGAGGAAAAATACGGCTCGTTTTAAAATTCCACGCATACACACATAGAGACACGTAGAAGTTACTTTTCTTTTTTTTTTTTGCAATTTCTCGCCATAGACACATCATCTGGCGTGGATGAGTTTTTGTTGGGACGTAGGAAGTTCCTTTGTCTCCGCTATGAAAGTCAGAACTGTTGTAAGGAATATCCAGCACGGAGGCGTATAGGCATTGTTTCGAGAAAAATCTAAGCTTAGACTTTTGCGCTGCAGCGCTTCGTCTGTGAGCAACACGTGGCACTCGGCTTTAAGTAATGAAATTTACTCCAGTTTAATTAAAAACTCGTTACAACATAACCGTTAGCCAATCAGCTATTATACCTCCTTTCGTTAAGACTTCATTGTATTAACTTTGTAGTAATCTCGGCTGAAGTAGGGTCGAATGTTAAAAGTTATTGGGGAGGGCTTCATAGTCTTGTCATTCAAAATACTTGTTTGAAAGTTCGTAAGCATAAAATATTATGGGCATCTTATAAAATAGAACACGTTTAATAAGAAACAATACGTAGAATGAATTCTTTTCTTAGATTTTCTTTCAGCTGTCGTTTTTTTATGGCTCGCAAAAGAAGATTAAAATGAATATCCGGCAGTGTATCCCACACACATCCTGTTGTCCACTTCTGTAGGTAACGAGACTTGAAGAAAAAATACGGACATTTCTAATAATGTAGAATGTTTAGTCAGTTATAGGTACTATAACTTCCGTTCGACCTTTTCAGGTGACCACTGAAAAACTTCTTGTCACAATCGTGACGTCCAGCTGCCGATTTTTTTTTTGTTTCGTGCTTATCACACTAATATTATAAAGGCGAAAGTTTATGAGTGTGTGTGTGTGTGTGTGTGTTTATTTTATTTTATTTTATTTGGGAAACAAACAGATGCAATAACAAACATAAGTAAATATACAATTAGTTCAACACAATCCAGAAACAGTTTCCACAAATTATTATACAAGTAAATTATATCTGACTAAATGTAACAACAGCCAGAAATTCACATGTTGAATTCATATGTTTGTTACTTCTTCACGCTCAAACGGCTGGACCAATTTTGATTAAATTTTGTATGGAGGTAGCTGACACCCTGAATTAACATATAGGCTACTTTTTATTCCGATATTCCAACGGGATCGAGACTTATGCGGATAAAGCCGCGGGGCACAGCTAGTTAATTATATGTAAATCTATTTTGTTTTAATTTTGCTTGTAATTGCTTATTTTTTTGCTTCTGTGACAAATAAACCTATTTGTCTTTCTTTCAAAGCAATATAATGGCACTCTATGGGATTGCACTAGAAAGACCAGGTATTCAATATATAATGATATCTGTAAATCTACATTATAAAAAAAGACGGGTTGCACTCCGGGAGTGCCGGCAGAAGTGAAAACTTGAATATTAACGTTGAAATAAATCAATTATTAATTTAATTAATATTAAGTACTCATTTTTTTCAATATTTCTGCGTCACTTTTTTCATTAATAGATGCCCTTTGTTCAATTTCCATATTTTAAACACTTTCGGTCTTATTCATAAAAAAAACCTATTGAAGGTTTAAACCATTCATTGGTTAAAATGCTCAATAGGCCTTAGCATTCGATAAAATTTTGTATTCATAAACGCTTCATAAACGTTCTATAACTAGAATGTCCTACAACTTCTAAATGTTGCCATTATAATGAAGTCATCCAACAAATTGGCCAACACATTAAATCGGCATACGAGAATATCTGTCTACGAACCGAATATTTGTGTCCATAGACATTATTACGTATGAAAAACTAATTTATTGTCTACAGTTTCAACAGTTTTGACGCGACAACGTCATGGTCGTCATGGAAACAATATGAATTTGATATTGTATGTGTCAAACTAAAAAACTTTTGAATATTTTTTTGTATTTAAAATAAATGAAATTAAGACCGGAGACTAGTTGCAATAAAGGGCAAAGAATTGAATATTGGTTGGAGGAGGATAAGGTGTGTACCTACTGTTACCAGTGGCGTGCCTAGGGGTCAAACTTAGGGCAAGCCAATACACTTAAAAAAAAACCTACCGTATCGCTTGTCAACGTTGTGACTGACCGAGTCGTTTTAGTTCTTACTAATATTCGTATTTCATAATTGTAGGTTTTTGCTAATGAATGTTTTTTAATAGCACCATTTGTTTCTTATATATATAAATTAAATACTAAGAGTAAGTATTGGTAATCCTTTACAAAATCGTAACTTTTTTATTTTCGTATTATCAGTTTCGCGTAAAATATGATAAGACGTATAAGAGTCATCTATTATTGTAGGTACATTATTGGCACAAAAGAGCTCTTTGAGTTAGTTCATGAACAAAGGTAATTAAACAAAATAAAAAACAATTAGGTGTTTAAAACAAAGGTAATTACCGCAAAAACTAAACACAACACTTAACTTCACAGAAAATGAAAAAAAAAAACAAAACAAAAAAATGCTCCAGTAACCGATCAAAACTTTGAACTAATAGACTCGCGCAATGTCTCGCGATCTTACTATTTACACACACACGCGCGTCGTTATACGTTTCATTCATAAAAAATCAAAAGCCAGGCTTAAAAATCAGTACAATTTGGGGAATAAGTACATACTAATGTTATCAACAACGTGAACAATTTCTATACAAATAGTCAGAGGTCTAGAAGCCAGATTTGAAGCCAACTAGTGCGAGCGAGACGGGTCGATTTTTGTCGTTGCGCTTTCGCTAAGCGGCATTGGAGATGTTTGGCAACGATGTGCGTGATGAAAAGTGCGCGGAATTTGAAATTATTCTTTGAGTATGTAAACCTGGCAACCTTGCATCGTACTTACTTACTATCGCGGGCGGCCCGGCGGACGCGCGGAGTTTATTTTTTATTATTCTTATCAATTCTTGCGACATGATTTTATAAGTTTACTTGTCTATTTTTTTTTATTATTAGGCTCGCGTTTGATTGAAAGCCAGGCTTTTCGGCTTTAGTAAAAGGCACGCCCCTGACTGTTACAACTAAAATGTGTTCAAAGTAAGTTATGTTTTGTAAACATTCTCAATTTCTTATACTTATGCTTGCTTTTGCTTCTAATCCTTAGATTTTTAGGAAGAATTGGTCAGGGAGAGGTCTCTATAATAGAAAATAAAAACAGTGACACAAGCACTAACGCTAAACAGGGGCAGCCTGGCATGATTTACGAATTAGGTGCCTATCCAATTTACAATTTTACGAAGAACTTAGTTTGCCTGTACAAAACTCATTGTAACAAAAAAAAACCCGCCATAAGAATAATAATGACTGTTATTTTGATGCCGCTACTGATTAATTAAATCAGTATAAATAAGATAATGAAGAGAAAGAATTTATAACATTAGTTTTGTATTTCAGGTCAATAGGACTAGTAAGGATGGTGCTTCACTACGAATAGCAGAAAATGAAACGGCCTACAGAAGAGATGGCACAGATGGCAAATGAAAAGCAAACATTTTAAAAATGTTGTTCTGCTTGCACAAGTTTTAGAAGCCAAATTAGAGTTTATAGTATTGTTCAGCCGTGAACAGGCAAGAGTTACATACGCCAGCGTCAGCATCAAGAGCGACATACATTCGTTCCACATAAATTAGTAATTAGTAAATGAATAAATTAGTCATCAAGCTGGAGTAGAGTTTGATTCATCTTCAATAATTCCTCTCACTATGGCCAAGACACCTTTAGCCATCACCAGTTCTATGAGTCTGTGGGACCGGCAATGACAAAACTATTTCCTGTGTACACATTGCACGACGTACACAAACCCCTATTCCTACCCAAATTGTCTGTTCCCGTAGGTCTCCCGTAGGCTTGTATGATAGGTTAGGGTGTTAGGATAACTAGGGTGTTAAGTAGTTGCTGTAGGTTTATAATCAGTAGGGTGAGGTAACCATAGATACCAGGCTCAATTGTTACAAACTTAGCCACACTGTATGCATTTGGAATAACAGCCGTACTAAGCTGTAAGTCCCGGTGCGTACAAGTATTATAAAAATAAACTGATATTTGTATACAAGCTTTTTATTAATGAACTACTCCCTAAATTTCTTCTCTTTTACTTTAGATCTTGTTGGCTCAAAATATTGCCACTTCCACGTTGTCGTCGGTGGCAGCGCAGAGGTCACTTTGACTGCATGTTTTGGGTAGGACAAATAAGGCAGGATAGGACGTGGAGCATGTTTTGCAACATAGCTTCACAGCCACACCCTACTGGAGCATCTCCCTGCAGGGTGTTAACTTCCGTGGTCGACACGGAAGCATTGTTTTCACACAAAAGCAGCAATGTCCCACAGTATTTCTTGTTGCTATAATGTGCTTCGTTATATGTTTCGTCGCTTCTATTTTGTATTGTAGGTAGGTATATAATAATAAACTAAATTGGTTAAACAGAAGTTCAAAATAAATTAAATACAACTGCGGCTCCTCGAAGTACTATTGTTACGAAACTGACTTTTCAAACATTTGTACGTCAAATGTCATTTTTTCGGCCATCTTTGTCGTGTCTCACTTGGTTCACTTCGGTTGGCGCCGCCGTAGAAAGAGATGGGGGGGGGGGGGGAAATCTCTCCTGACGGTCACGTGTCCTGACGCGATGCCCTGACGCGAGTTTAACATTTTTTACCCATTACAAAAAGTGTTCAACGCCGCTAAAGAAGTTTTCACTTCAAAAAGCCATAAGTTCTCTGACGGACAACGCAGAGTCTAAATCGCTGGCTCTAGAAGCATGAAATTTAGAGAAAGAAAATACATTTATTTAGCACAGACTAAAACACAATACACCAGATACATCGGATAAAAACACAACAAAGATCAAATAAAAAGCGTAAAGTCCGAAGTAAGTAATACTACTAGTACAGTTTACTGTTTTGATATATAATTACTAACGAAGGATTTTTGTAAATTCATCCCCTAAAGAAGGGATGAAAGTTTGTACGTACGCTGATCATTTTTGCCGCAGTGCATGCTATCGGATACTCGTATAGAATACTCATTAGATATATAGTCAAGTATTAAAATAATTCAAATCCATACTAATATTATATTATAAATTCTTAAGTAACTCTGTCTGTATGTTACCTTCTTACGTCTAAACACTAAACGGATATTTCAAAATTCATCCCAAAAAAGGTTTAAATAGGGGATGAAAATTTGTATGGGAGTGCGTCATTTTTGCCGATAAAAAATATTAATTAATCTAATATTAATGAATCAAGATGAATGATAGTATCTTAAGAAACCATCGCACTGAGAACGGTGTACTCAATCCCTAAGGATCGGAGCGGTCAGGACAATGTACAGTCTTCGTGTTATTGCGCCAATTAATCATAAACTTTGTGTTAGTGAAATTTCTCCAGTGGGTAGACGGTAGGCCAATGGTGCATGAGCTCACGAAAGCATGAAATTGCCTCGCAAAACCTTAGCTTCGTCCGCCTAACTGGAGCGAAGCTGATTTCGAAATTTTGACAAAGCGTACTTATTATAATCACACTATATCACACTAATATTATAAAGGCGAAAGTTTGTGTATGTTTATGTGTTTGTTACTTTTTCATGCTCAAACGTCTGGACCAATTTTGATAAAATTTTGTATGGAGGTAGCTGATACCCTGGATTAACATATAGACTACTTTTTATCCCGATATTCCCACGAGATCGAAACTTATGCTGATGAAACCGCGGGGCGCAGCTAGTAATTATTTTGACTAATTACTTCGGCTTTGTTATGAGAATTAATGCTGAGACAATTGTTTCAGTTATGATACTTTAAGGCGAACCATTGTGATAGTTAAAGCCTCTCTTCTCTTTAATTAATTTGAATCTTATTCGAAAAAGGCTTAATTACAGAATTAGCTATGCTTGCCTTTTAGGTTAGTATAATAAAACTAAAAAAAATATGGAAATATAACAAAAATATAATGTACAGACGCCAGCACATCAAGTTACAACAATCTGTCAAATTTCTTTAATAGATTTTGAACTTTAATGCTGAAGCAAAAGGTTCAAAGTTGATTGGGAAAACTTGGTAGTTTCGGGTAGCTTGATGTGCTGGCGTGCTGTATCTATTTTTCGAATGTCATTATGATTAATGATTTTATTTTTGTAAGTAGGTTTGCACAAACACTTTTACACGTCAATCATATTTTTTTTAAACTAGATGAGGGCGGCAGTAAATCTGACTAGTCTGAGAAGAAAGGCCGAAACAAACTCAGAGGTCATATTCTGTTTTAAAGCCACACTTAATCTTCATCAAGTTATATGAAGACCATGTAGATCGATGTCTGACATGGTCTTTTAAAGAAAGAACCACACAGATTGGGAGGACCTGTCCAGCCAGTGCACGCATTTGTCAGAAATCGTGCAGCTCAACTCAAAACTTAAGGAGCTCAACGATTCGATGAACAATACCAAAGAAAGGACATTTGGCTATCCAAATGTCCTTTCTTTGGTATTGTTCATCGAATCGTTGAGCTCCTTAAGTTTTGAGTTATAAAGTTTCCTATGAAACAAATCTCAAACTGCCAGACCATGACAAAAACTAACAGAACAGAGAGAATAATAAAAAAAATGACCCACATTGTCTTCACATTCACAATAATTAAAATAATATAATACTTTACAAAGTAAGCAAATGTCATGGTATATATAAAATTCATAAATATCAATGTGTACATAAAAAAAAACAAAAAAAAAAAAAAAAAAGAAACAAAAACATTCTAAGGGCCAAAGCACACACGCTACTTTTCGCATCGACGATCGGCGATTCAGCTGCTTTTTAGAAGCTTAATGCAGCGACCAAGCATTCCACACCGCACACTTAAAAACGCCAAACGGTCGCTTTTCGGAAGCTCGATACAGCGGCTGAACGCTACACTCCGCACACATTCGGATGCCGGTCGCAGCGATTTGGCATTTGCGCCAGCATCGGAGCAGTCGCTAAAACGCGCGATTCCGATACCACGTCCGAACGCAGAGAGTCGCCAAAACGCGATGCAGCATCGGAGCAGTCGCTAAAACGCGCGATTCCGATACTGCGTCCGAACGCAGAGAGTCGCCAAAACGCGATACAGCATCGATACAGCCGCAAAATAACCGATCGCCGATGCAAAAAGTAGCGTGTGTGCTTTGGCCCTAAATGCAAAAAATTGGAAGCGTAATCCCAAGCCTTTTTGTCCTCAATAAATAAATCATAACATTTGACCGAATATGAAATAATAATCAATCTGTAATCCTGCAACAATAGAACTCCCGTTAACTTTACCATACAGGCTGCTGTATGTATAATATTTAATTCACATACTGAAAATCATAATATCTGGAAGCTATGTAAAATCAAACTACAATAATAATACCTAGAATTTCAAATACCGAAACAATACATAGTCCAGTTCATAGTTTAAATTAATCGTTGTGTAGTGTAAAGGATGCAGGGAATTGCTGAAAACAGAGCTAAGACCAGTTCCATGACAGAATGTTAGCTCAGAATTATGATAATAGTTTTAAGGAGTTAAACAGTTTAGATGCTCCAAATTTTCAGTCTACGCCGTAGCAAGTGCTACGAGACCGACGGAGCTACGCCGCTACGGCGCTACGGCACTGCGAAGGCTCGCCTCTACACGTTTTATTTATGTCCTTGTAATAATTTTGCAAGTTTAGGCGACTTTGTATAGCAATAACAATTTTACCTGTTTGTGAAACAAAAAGTTAACTTTAATGGCTTACTGCCTTATGTTTACGGGGATTTCATTGCGGAAATTTAGCCTTAACACTTATTTTTTTTATTTGTGTATTGTAAAATTTTATTTGCTGACTTTTCACTATAAATTTTTATTAGAACACATCTTCGGTATTTTTTATTTACACAATTATTACGGTTTTGTTCCTCCAATAGTGTTTTTTGTGTAATAACTAAATCAACTTTACTTTTAAACGACTTCTCGAATCAAAATTATTATTTAGCGAAGTATAGCCTTAATCTTGATTCAGACAATCAGATAGTATATAAATATTTTGTGCCTATAATATATTTATAATATATAAAAAATATTGTAAATAAAAAACATGTTACCTAAAGTTTGGAAATAAAACACGATATTTTATTTAGTTAGGCATGCTATTGTTAGTTTATCGGAGTTTTTTATGCATGTAATCTATTTTATAATAAATACAGGTGTTTGTATGCCTGAAATTTATTACATCCGTTACAATTTTATTTATAGAATTTATGTATTTAAGTTATGAATTATTTCATTCGTATAATAAGTTTATTCAGATTTTTTTTAGACTGACGATTTTATTGTTATTTTAAAACTCATTTTAATTTAGAGCAACGCTAAAAGTTTTGCAGACACAAAACAAAAAGGTTTTTATTTACAATTAAACTCCAGTGAAACTTCCAATGGCATGGTCGTATTACACAATTAATTGGGATTAGTGTGTGAGGTCGTGCGTTCCATTTGCCACTTATTTTTCACGTTACGAAAAGTCGAGTGTCGAGAGCAGGCGCTCGCGCCGCGGATTATTGAATTAAAGTTGATAAGTGTATTAGCCAGTGTTGTTGCTCCATTCTCTTGATTAATGGTCGACCGTTGCTTTTTCTCTCTCATTTATATGATAATGAGTCGGCAGCCGCGACCGAACACAATTATTATGTGTAAATGAATGTAGTTGGAGGTGAAATCGCTTTTTGAAAAACGACCACCTACATAGCGAATTCGAAATGATCAGTGCGCGCCCGTGAATACGAATACGCTGAATTAAAAACGTTAAATGTTCGATGTTTTAACTAAAATTAACTTTGCTTATTTTCGAAACGGGATTATGTTAATTAAGTAGCTGCCATTTCGACGGTGAAATTGTAATCGAAAACGCCTAATGTTTATTTACTTAATCAGTTTGTTTTGTAATACAATGACGAATTAATGAAATTAATTGAAATTTACATTTCGAGCGCCGCAATATACATTTAGGTAGGTAGCTATATTCCCGGCTGTCATTCGTGGATCTTTGACAGTCGTTACGGGTTGTCAGAAGCCCGAAAGTCTGACAACCAGTCTTACCAAGTGGTATCGTATTACCCAGTAGGTTACCTAGGAGGTCAGATAGACAGTCGCTCCATGTAAAATACTGGTATTCAGCTGCATCCGGTTAGACTGGAAGCCGACCCCAACATAATTGGGAAAAGGCTAGGCAGATGATGAGGTACCTTTATTGATTTTACTTTTGACTCGTGAATAATAAAGGTTTGCGACAATATATCATGGGGTTTCAGGATAATAAAGAGCGCGACTGCCACGAAGATAATACCGCTCGAATATTCGTTCCTGTGACACTAGATGGCAGCTAGCGGTGCAACAAAAACCGTGCCACAAAAATACGCAGCAATTTTTAAAAACACAAACAAAATTACTCGCACTCACGTTGGCTTATTTCAAAAAATAAAAATTGGAATGCGTGACGTAAGTACAACGGGCGCATTCGGTACAGAAGGTGGAATAAAGTGGTTCGTGCCCGCGTTGGTCGCGGCTCGGTACACCGCACTGTCTGCTATTTAATTCCCCTTTGTTTAATACAATCTACAGGGAACACCGGCAGGGTTACGTTATGATGACATTTGGATTTGCTATGTGTAATATAGTGCGCTCGGGAGGGAATGAAATCCGGAAATATGAGTGCATCGTCGCGAGCCGTGAAAGCACTCCTTTCACCCGGCGCCATTCGTGTTCCTTGGATATTAATGATGTCAAACGAAGAGCGTCTTTGTCTGGGAATTGACGAGTTTCCACGGAAACTACTTCATTTGTTTGAACTAGACGCACTTTGATAAAACCAGAGGATTTGTGCCTTGTATTCTCTTGTTACTTGTATCTTGTACCTGTGCTATTTGTAGGAATGGATCATCTTGCACATACAAAACAAGACGTTGCGTTACCTTGATTACACGTACCTAAACTATTTTTTGGTTTTAATCAACATTAAAAACTGTTTTCAGCAATTCCTGTTCTGTAGTTTATATGCACTAGTATTACAAAACCGTACACCATTTTGTATGATACCTTCCCTTGTAGAACAATACAATAGACGCATCTAACGGAACTTCGTTTTTACCAAAGAGCGATATCTGACACTACAACAATACAGCGCTGTAAAATTCTATTTAGTTCGGTCTGAAAAGCCCGTCAATCTGAGCGAGATGCGCCGACAGCTATCAACAGATAGCCGCGGGCACACATGACAGCCTCCACGTCTCTACGGCTACGCGCAAACCAATCCGACAAAGGATCACCTAACATAAAGGCTGCGAGCAATTTCACCTGTCCATTACTCACTCATACGATCGCCGTTTAGTTCATCACGTCTCAGAACTGAAAAATCCAATATTTGCACTCTCACAGCTCGACCACAAACTCGTACAATCTCCAGAACCCATTTGACATCAAGTAACATTGTCATAGCAGAACTTCCAACCCGAATCCTTATTGAACATAGAAATTTATTAAGCGAAAACGGATGCCACCGGTGCTCCCGCGACCAGCACTATCTAACTTTCCATAACAAAGCGCTAGGGAAAGACGAAAACATTCCAAAAAGTCGTTCCTCTACAATAGCGAAGTTTACTCCGTAGGTCGGTGAAACTGTTGCAAAAAATATGACGTTTGAAAAATTACACGCATTCACAAATCATGCGGGGCCCCCTTTTGTGGAAACTTTCGAATCGCACAAAGGTCTACAACTCGTTCTTAAGACGCTAAATTCTGTGCCACTGTGCGGCACCTTTTGTGTTACTGTAGGTAGGTATTTGTAAGTAAAAATAATTGGTATTTCCAAAAACTCGTATAGAACGAGTACTTCACAGAACTGAAAATAAAATGTGTCAAAAATCTCTCGTTTGGGCGTGAAGTAATAATAAATCACAGAGTCCATAACACACCTGAACAAGTGTACCGGGCGGACAAAAACGTCGAACGTTTTACGAATCGAAATACAAAATTCCATTTGGTGCCGTCGAGAGGAAATGAAGCAATTAATTCAGCAGATGGCGTCGCAGTGCGAGCATTAATCATCGACTAATCGTAACTGCAGTCTTCGATTTATCCGCGCCCATTTGCTGGGACAGACAGAGATGCGCGTCGATCTCGCGTCACGTTTTATTATAACTGTGTTTGCGCTCCAAATGTTCTGTTTGAACATTTAAAAGCTATCGGATTGTCATCAAGCAGTATTCATGAGAATTCCATTTGAAATCTTCGATAACTTCTTAAACATTGTTACGTTTCTTAAGCTTTGTTATGAATTCAAATTAGTTTAATAGTAGCTTATCCGTGAGACTGAAAATGTACATAATAATTAGGTGGGGCTTATCATCAGTGTACCCATCAATTATCAATTTCAAAAGCGTCTAAATAATTGGTTCTATCTGCATTTAATAACAATTAAACATCAAACAAAGATTTATATCTCGTCGTCAAACAATGTCGGATCATTTTGCTAATATAAAATCTTAAGCCAAGATTTACGTCAGTCAATGACACCAGTATTCTCTAAACTCGGCTTTCTTTACTAAATTAACACCGATACAATCTATTGTCGCATTGACGGCCTTCAAAACTTATCTCCGTAATTAATTTCTCTTTGAAAATTTAATAATGGTACAATGAGAAGGCAATTAAAAATGGATTATACGTAAAAATGAAGCAAGTGGCGCGTTTAAGAGTCGGAATCGAACCGAAAGCGGGTAGATTAAGGCACTTGTCCGCTTGGGATTACCGGACAAGCTAGTGGTAATGAAATTCGCCCCGAGGAAATGGCGGGATCCAGAGGCCTAGTTTTAAGCTCTGTCCAGGCAACCACTGATTGTATTTGATGAGAGTTTTATCTGTTTTGTTCGATCGGCGCGCAATCGTCGCGCAATCATTCCGATTTAACTTTGTTCGCCTTTGTTTAATTGTTGTTATTTCAGATTTGAAGTCGCGTCGATCAACTGGCTTAAGATTTGTTTGCGATCTTAATTATCCTTGCTTGTTACTGGTTTTTAGTAGAGTTTTATTCGATTAATTATTTCGGTCGCAGTAAATTTGCAATAATCGAAATGTCATGGCTCACTGGCTATGTTGCACAGCTACACAATTATACCGGCTATAATTTTGAGATGAAATACTAATAGACTATTGTTTTCATGGGTTTCAATAAATAGGTAGATAGCAGTATTTTTATTAACCGACTTCAAAAAAGGAGTTTTTGTATTCGACCCGTATGTATGTAAAAAAACGAATGAACCGATTTTGATAATTCATTCATTAATGTGATCTACATACTTTCAGGAAGGTTTTAGTATATAATACATTAGGTAATTATTCTTACGTACGAAGTTATATGCATAAATGTACTGCCTCCCCGGCATTTCTATGCGAATTTTGATGATTCTTCTAGTCTCGGTGTCTTCAATTCTTCAATGCACTAGTGTTAATTGAATTTGTGTGGGGTAGGTACAAATAAAAAGTGAAAAATAATAATTAAAAAAAAACAACCGACTTAAAAAAAAAACACTACAAAATGATAACTTTACTTTCGGAAGTCGGTGTCAAAAAACGAAAATGCTAAACCAACGACAATTACTTCCGAAATTAAAATTATTTAATATCATTTTGTAGTGTTTTTTTTGAAGTTAGTTGTTTTTTTTGTAAGAAATTTTTTTTACGTAAATTTTGATTTTAGTTAAAGTAAAAAAGACGGTTGCCCTCCACCAACAATCGAAGTCCCAACAATTACGCCCCATACACACTTTAGTACCAACAAATTAGAATGTATTCACGCACGCTTACCGTTCGGTAAACTTTTCAGCACTGATTAGGGGTGCTCACTCAAAACTATCCAAGCATGACATGGAGCCCCGAAGGAGACGTCGATTCTTACCGGTCCCTATAGACTGGCAGCGAAGCGTGCCTTACGTCAGTGCGATTGTGATCCAATTAGGGGTTGCGCATCCTCTTACGTATTTAACTGGACGGCACACAGACCGTTTTGCTGGTAGCCTCACAAAGGTCAGTGACAACCCCAGGGATTGAGTATGGGAGTTTATTGTTTTATAAGGGTAGAATGATTTGTGTGGGCTTGAATTTTGGTGTATGATAATGGCAGTGTTTAAATTCAGAAGTAGAAAATAAAACCGCTTTGGCATTTCAGAAAAAAAACAAAATAAAATAATTTATTCTCATTTTAGTTAGAGATTAATAAAATCTCAAGAAAACAAATGTTGCAGAGTTTTATGAATTACTAGCTGTGCCCCACAGTTTCACCCGCGATAAAACTATTATAGTCCTTTTTTATTGATTCCCTTTACAAATCTCCACCCCCTTTTTACACCCTTAAGGGACAATTTCGGGGATAAAAACTATTTCATATCCTTCCCCACAACTCAAACTATCTCCATGCCAAATTTCATCTAAATCGATTCAGCGGTTATTGATTCCCAATGCAAACTTCCACCCCCCTTTTCACCCCCTTAAAAAATGATATCTGGGATAAAAACTATCCTAAATCCTTTCCTGGGACTCAAACTATCTCTATACCAAATTTCATCTAAATCGGTTCAGTGGTTTAGGCGTGAAAAGGTAACATACAGACAGACGACAGAGAAACAGAGTCAATTTATAATATTAGTATAGATTTATATTAGTTATGTTCTTTTTTTTATAGATACAGTCAGTGCTAAGGATATGTAACAAACGACACACAAGCTTGTTTCAACTCAGCCTACCTACCGCAGTCCACTGCTGGACATAGGCCTCTCCCATGTTACGCCACAACACCTTGTCTTTCGCCTTCCGCATCCAGTCCGTCCCAGCTTGTTTGTGTCAATGAAATTCTTGATACTATACTTACTTTACTATCATAATTCCACATAATATAAACAAACTTCTGGTAAACTTTAACTGACGATGACTGCAGCAAATTGTGCATCTTTACGTTTCAAAACTAACTGTGGCCAACTGGTGCACTCGACGTTTAGGAAAGTCCCGCCGTTCGCCGTCTTAACTTAGTATCACTTCCAAACCAGGCGTTTGATTTAACTGTTAACGAATGCTCTCATTCTACCGTGCAAGTTTAACTTGTGTGGGTGGGTTAAGTTTAATTGTTTTAGTGTTTAGTTATTTGGCTACTGATATTTGAGACGTTTTAAGTGTAAGCGTTAGTTTTCACAAGCCAAGTTAATTTCTCGTTAAATTACTTTATTTCATCACAGATTATATTTGATCCAAAATAATACCTAATCTGAAAAAAAACGGATTTAAAAAAGTTTTTAATTAATCTCGAATGCTATCAAGCTTTTGAGGTTAATTTAAAAGTTTTTGTCTACTTTTTAATCGACATTGTTAAACCACTGCAGTTTTGCTAAAAAACTTCTTACAATATTGTTTTCTGTTTTTTTGAAATGAGATAAAATACATTTATTTACATGCTTATTAAGAAATCTTAAATACCTACAATTTACAATCTAATACTAAAATATATGAATATATTATGTACAGTCAACAAAAGATATAAGTATGCAGGATCGTTGGATATACATAGTTGAAGTTTAGTAAGAAACCGATGGATGTTCTAGAATAAAATTTAATTTTATTAATAGGAAACCAACAGCTCATTCATCAAATTAAATTTCAGTCGACAACATCCATCGGTTTCTTACTAAACTTCAACTATATCCGACGATACTGCATACTTATATCTTTTGTTGACTGTACAAATATATAATGGAAAAAAAGGAAAGGCTCATTGGGCATCCAAAAGTTCGTCGGCAGTGGAAAGAACACCTACCCAAAATGTTGTTGTTCTCTTATAGGTTTTATAAATAGATAGGAACCTTTCTAAAATATTTCAAGTAATTACTCATAAAGTCATAATATCAAAAATATATTACCAAACTTTCAGCACCTCCCATAAATTACACCTAAACAGAAAACACTTCACCTCCAATGTTTTTTAGAAAATATGTTTATTAAATTGTGAGATACCAAAAATATGTAGCAAAGTGTAGCGATATAAAGTTGGAAGATGTTTAACGGAGAAAGTATCTTGGGAATATATTAAGTTCGCAACAACTTCAAGATAGGTGCTCCAAGATAAGAAGCAAATAATATTGAAAAACGTGTAACTTTCCGTATCTGTATTACGAGATCAGTTTTCAAAATGAAATATTTTGATATTGGCTGCTTTATTTTTGTTAGTGATGCGGCGGTAACGTTTTGTGATATTCCTGTTGTTTTTGACATCTATTAGGACGGACGGTAACAGACGAACACTAACAACATACCATCAAAATATACACAACTCCTTGATCAAACGCATAATAATTACATATGTCATTTTATTTGTGTGCATGACATCCATCAATTAATAAGTAAACATCTTGATTCAGCTTGAATCAGAAATAATACAATTATAATAACAGTTTCTATGTCTATCCTACAATAACCCAGCTAATCATTCAGTGTTTCTGAGTGACAGTGCTACTGTCACGCAAAGCAACACCATCTCACCATCTTGCATGCACTTTCTATGTATGTACACACACATGTTTAAGCAAATAAAAATCTTATCTTATCTAACACTGTCACTGTGCGCATCATACAATTACTAGGCACCTTTAACTGATGTAATACGACTAAGCGCTGTCTTTTAAAGAGTTTTAGAGGTTGCAGACAAACACACTAACATACCATCTCATACAAATCCTCTTACCCCAACACATAATTATTACATGTATCGTGTTTATGTACTTTGCATCAATTTATAAATAAAAATACAGCCTCAATCAGAAATAATACAATAATAACAACAGTTTCTATGTCTATCCTACAATAACCCAGCTAATCATTCAGTGTTTCCGAGTGACAGTGCTACTGTCACGCAAAGCATAGCAGTAACACCATCATCTTGCATGCACTTTCTATGTGTGTACACACACATGTTTAAGCAAATAAAATTTTTATCTTAACGTCAAACAGTGGGTGCCTGAAGACGGACGTCGTCACCGAGGCAGGCCTAAGAAACGCTGGCATGACGATTTAGACTCATTCCTAACCGACTGGACGGAGAAGGCACAGCACAAGGAAATGTGGAAGAAAATGGGTTAGGCCTTTGCCCAGCAGTGGAACAGCACAGGCTAACGGAAAAAAATAATCTTATCTAACACTGTCACTGTGCGCATCATACAATTAGTAGACGCCTTTAACTGATGTAATACGACTAAGCGCTGTTTTTTAAAAGAGTTTTAAAGGTTGTAGACAAACACACTAACATACCATCATACAAATCCTCTTACCCCAACCCATAATTATTACATGTATCGTGTTTGTGTACTTTGCATCAATTTATAAATAAAAATACAGCCTCAATCAGAAATAATCCAATTAAAAACACAGTTTCTATGTCTATCCTGCAATAACCCAGCTAATCATTCAGTGTTTCTGAGCGACAGTGCTACTGTCACGCTATGCACAGCGTCGCTGTCGCTGTGCACACCATACAATTAATCACGCCACCAGACAAAAGGAGCCTTTTACTGATGTAATACGACTTGACGCTGTTTTTTATACATTTTCTGTCGATATTTTGTGGTGAAATCTGAGGGTATTGAATGTGAACTTTGGTGTTTATTGCTGCCTGATGTTTTTAGTAATCAAGGCTTAGATTTGGAATTTACCGGGGTCATTGTATCATCACATTATAAATGTGAAAAGAGATTACAGGAGATTATATATTTGAAGTGGAAACTTCTTTAGGCGCGTTCGGAATTTTTTAAGATGGGAAAAACCATTGAATTCATGCCACTGTTACCGTAACCGACACCGCTTCGGATGTGTTCGGCTGTCCTCGGGATGTACTCGGGTTTAATGTATTTCCGATATGTCAGTGAGTGATGGCAAAGTATTATGTTTGTGTTTTGTTTATAGGACGATTCAAAAAATACAAGCGTAATTTTTCAAGTTTTCACTTCTGTCGGCACTCCCGTGAGTGAGTGAGTGCCACTTTTTTTTTCAAATTGGTTCACTACAAACAAAAAAAAAAAACAAACAGATTGATAACAAATATATAATACCACTTTTGAAATAAATTGAAGAACTTTACAATTTGAATTTTATGTAGGTAAGCTTTTATGAAATCTGCTAGAAGCTGCTTTTTCCATAAAAAAAATGATTATTTTGACATCAGTATAGAGAAAAATATGACACAAACTAATACTTCTGAAATCAGTATAATAATAAAATGTAAAACCACTTGGCACACCACTATTAGCTATACCGTAAAGTAGTCAACCCCAACTAAACCCTTTGACACGCAAGCGTAACGGTTTCGTATATTAATAAAAACTAGCTGCACCCCGCGGTTTCACCCACATTAGTTTCGATCCCGTGGGAATATAATAAAACATAATATGTCCTTTCCCGGGACTCGAGCTATCTCTATACCAAATTTCATCTAAATCGATTCAGCGGATTAGGCGTGAAAAGGTAACATACAGACAGACAGAGTTACTTTCGAATTTATAATATTAGTATGAATCACTTATAATAACCATACAGCCAGCACAGCAAGATTAAGGTCATACCTATAATTGGACCCTTCAGTGCTACCCCAATATCAGGTAGAGAGCTATTATTTTTCATATCCCCATTGCAATCGCCGTATAAATAAATATATACACCACCAAGGTATTATATCGGCGATGGATATGCATCGGATATGTTTATAGATTTTGTTCGAATATTTTGATGTTTTTTTGAAGGCAGACTTCTCAATCCACCCTTTGGGTCTTGTCCTGCGGGGCAATAAAGTAACACACTATCAGTGGCAATGGGTTTCATTTTGATACTTCAACAACATTCATTGCGTTATTTACGTTGTTGAGCAGACAAATTTTTGGAATATACAGAGTGTTACGGAAAGGGTATATCAATACAAACGGGTTGAAGAGTGTATCTGGTCTAGAATCTCTGTACAAAATTTCAGCTCAAAAGCATTAACTTTGAAAATGCTTAATATTTTTTTATTTCGACATCACGGCGCTCCACTGGCGCGCGGCGGCGTGATGTGCGTGTACTAGGCGCACAGACACACTACAGATAATGGATAATGACCCTCGTAGTGCGGTGACACGTTTTTATGATTTCAATTTAATAAACTATCTAAATAAAAAATTACTAAGCATTTTCAAAGTTACTGCTTTTGTGCTGAAATTTTGTACAGAGATTCTAGACGAGATACACTCTTCAACCCGTTTGTGTTGATATACCCTTTCCGTAACACCCTGTATAAAGCAATGGATTGGCAATATCCTTTAGAATGATTCAGATTGGGGTTGATAGCGTCTTACGCAATTAGGGTGCTGGTCCTTGTCCAGAATCTTCTATCAATATACCTAGGATCTGAGAACTTGAAAAGATTCAAAAGTCTGATACCTCATTAACTTTTTCTGTGTACTTCCATAACATGGATTTTCTCTAACATTTCAAAATTTGTTGTTTGACAGATTTTATTATTCACCCTTTTCTCCAGTCTGCCTTTTCAGCCAAATGCGAGGGGTTTAGAGGAATATTAAACGTATTCAATAAATTTGAGGGGCTAACAGAAATATTAGTGATATGCATTATATACTCGTATTATGTTAGGGTGATGGTCAGAATCCGCATATGTACTGATAACGACATACCTACTGCGAAAACTGATCTATTAGCTAATCGTGGTTATTACTTACATCATTTTTAGAGGTCCGTACCCAAACTCAAAGCATTTGTTTCAATTAAACCATTTACAGGCACTTTGGAATTGTCAAGAAGTCGGTCAGTCAGAATATATGAAACTAGTTGCCCATTCCAAAGCGTGGCAAAGGGTGCCAACGGAACCCTATTGCTAAGCTGTATCTCATGAACCGTAAACGGTAGACAGTTGAAATTTCACAAAGTGTGTATTTATATTTCCGCTATAACAACAAAGAATAAAAACTATAATAAAGTTAGTGAAAAATTAAAGGGGGTCGCCATACAAGATACGTGTTTATTTCGGCGTTTTTTGCATTATGATAGCTTAACATAATGCAAAAGCAAAAATAGTGTACGAGTCCGACTCGAACTTGGCCGGTTTTTATCATGACAGAAAAGAAGCAGAAACAAATATTAAAATCTACTCTGGTTTTACACACGGTTCTAAAACAATCCATAAAATATATATAAATACCTCCCAAAAATACCAGTTTAAGTCATGAACAATACCGAAGCTGATGATCATTGTTAAAAAAAAAAGGGAAAATTCGTCCCCAAAAAATACAAAAGTAGAGGCATTTAGATTTAAGCCATGTACCTTTAATCGGGCCCGCATATCCTGCCCAGGTAGACATGGCTATTATTTTTCATATCTCTGCTTCCGTGGCGCACCCGGCGATTACTTTTAATTTCAACCGTTGAAAAGCATGTTGTACATTGTAAAAACTGTTTGTGGAACACATTTTTTAATGAACGCCATCGAGTTACAGCTTTGACGTGTGTTTTAGGTCGAGTTGACACGATAGTTAAATAGGAAATTGCTACCAATTTGTTGACACTCGTTTGTTAGAATTTAGAATGATGTAGTTAATTTTTATGAAAGAAAATGGCTGTGAAATTTACATGATACCATAATCAGCCTTTAATTTTTCTCAACTGGGACACAGGTCTCCTCTTTTTGAGAGGGAGTCGGCTATAATGTACCACTCGGGTCCAGTGCGGGTTGGTAGATGTCGCATGACTTTGATTCTAGGACATGCTGGTTTCCTCACGATTTTGTCCTTCACCGTTTTGAGAGCAGTGGTGATGAAATTATTTGCACAAAGTAAAGCCCCTGCCTGGGATCAAGCCCACGACCTAGAACTCGTAAGTCGAGGCCTTTACCACTAGGACACCATTACTCTCAATGTACATAATTTAGGAATATTCTTAATTCGTAGTTTTCCTCTTTAAAACATGACAAAAAATGTTGAAAAAATTCGAATTATTTGAAGGCAAGCCGTAAAAATGTTTAAGCGTTTTTTTTTTTTGTTAGGAAAATTAGCAGTATCCTTTCATGATAAAATTTATTGTTGTTTTAGTTATTTTCTTGTAGACATCTGGAATTACAGACTGACAAACATAGGATAATTATGAAAAAGTAAATTTATAAAAGATTTGGTTTTGGTAATAAATTAAAAAAAAGATACTGTACATACTTAACTAGGTACATCTAATCTTTACTTTATCAAAATTTCGATTCTTAATTAATTATTATTTAAGCCTAAAAGTGCCAAATTAATTCATTGTTAAAATTAGACTTATTATATTAGTACAAATTGCTTTTGAGAAATAAACCATCTAAAATGACAAAATTAGATCAAAATAATTATTGTGAGACGTTTTCTTAGAAACAAGATCACAGGATTATAACGTTATAAGGATAATATAGCCGGCAACAAATTCCATTCCTTAGTAGTCGTCATAATAAATGATTTCAAACAAATACAACACATTGTACGTGACATATTTGTACCAGATATTGCTTTATACCGAGTTCTGAATAGCTCAAGTGCTCCAAGTTATTGTAAAATAATACAATGTTTCAAAGACCAAGTTTTATGTTTCTCGACTCTCTACTCCATATTACATTCGTCAGTGTCTTACAACTTTTATTGCAACGCATATGATGGATGTACACTACCACAATCTCGTCCCACGAATCAGGATAGTATTCCTCATCTAAACTATAAAACAAAATCGCATACCGACCGCCTAAACAATTTCACAATGGAACAAGGGTGCCCGCACTTTGTATAAAAATGCCGAGACGTCAACCGTTTACAAATAACTCCCTTCCTTCGCAGGGGTAATTTTTGTTTTCCCCCTTACCGAAAGTTATGACACAAATATGAAAACATTAAATTTGAATCGCGGCCAAATATGTTAAGTTCTTGAGGTTATGCAGGACACGAGTAGTCTGCGAATACTAATCGCTGGGCGCGCCGTAGAACCCTGCATCCGATTTGCTACGCCGTAGACACGTGCTACGCGCCAGGCTTGCTTGCTACGAGCATACTTAGTTTCTTAACTGCCCTTGGATAATATTGAAGTGGGTGCGGTTTATTGAAATATTTTATGTTTCGTGTTATTTATTTAAAAAAATATAAATTTTCAAAAATTTTTAATGTAAATTTTTAATAATTGTTTATATTTCCACAATATCTAAAGCCTTGAAAAAGAGCTGATTCAGATTTTAGTATGTTCTATGAGGAAAATTAAATGGGTTTTCATAAGAAAAACATTTTGTGCATATAGGTATCTTCGCGAATAATTCGCAAGGCTTCGATATTACTACGTGAAATAAGGTTAAAGTGCATTTTATCAGCGTTCATTTATTACGATCAATCGATGCTAATTAGTAGGTGAGCGTTCGACACCAAGTTCCATAAGAATATTTCAGAGCCGCCGCGGTGATAAATCAAACTCGAAACCGTAATGAAAGCGAACGGATCGCGTCGCGAAGAGAGAAGGGAGGAAAAAATATCACGGAAAAAATCAGGTGCGTCCCCCGGTCGGAGAGAAAAACAGTCGGTCGGGCGTCGGGGGTGGTGGGCGGGGGTGGGGGTGGTCGGTCGATGCGGGGGGCGGGCGCTGGGCGGGCGACGCGTGCGCGAACCTGCCCCCGGCACGGCCGCGCGCCGCCGGCACACTCCCAGCGGCTCCGTCGCTCGTCGCTCGTCGCCCGCGTCCGTCCGCTCCTCGTGCGCCCTCTCTCGCGCCGACGCCGGCCCGCGCCGCGCGACATCTCGCGTGTTCCACCGCTCCCACGTTACATGTCCAAAGTGCTCAACTCAGTGCTTCCCATCCACAACGCGACAGTGCTCCCGCAGCCTTTTTTCGAGACGGAACCGACCTGCACTACGTTCAGGGTTAGTACCGACATCCGTGCTGAAGTGACCGGTTTCAGTGTTCCATTGTAAAAAGTTTATTTCGGGAACAAAGTTTGGTAAAGTTGAAGAGTGCGAGCCGCGTCGGATGCACATTGCCCCAGCCGCAAGTGGTTCCTATCGGCTGGGCGGCGCCGTCGTGTCGCTCCCTCCTCTCGACCCTCACTAAAAACAACAAACAGATCAATCGACCTGTTATATTCATCCCGACACTCATAATACAAATCTTCGCTCGGCTATTTTGTTTGGCGCAAACGGATCCAGTTTGACTCACAACAACCACGATATTTTGTTTTTATGCCTAAATATTGCGATAAGATAAGAGTCGCCACACTAATAGCTAGAAATAAAATTGTGGAATCGCATGTAACGGTGATATTAGCTGTGAACGGTTCAAGTTTACCTACTTTTTTCTTAAATTAGTCGGTGGGCAATTTTTTTGAGAACTTAACTCCGTAGATCTATTTGTACTGTTTTGTTAAGGCGCATAGAAAATTATCGTGCCGTCAGTATAAATATTAAAAGTTAATAATGCTCGTAAATTAAAACAGTAATGGCCTAAAAATAAACGTGGCACGCATTTGGCTCACGAAACAAAATAAGCGCGGTATTGCATCCATCTGTTCAAGTTTTAGAGTTCGCAAACTTCACAGATTTATCTGGCAGGCTATATTTTGGCCGGAATATTTTTTATGACTCACTTTTTCAGTTGAAAATAAGCCGATAGAAAATAATGTGTTTTTTAGTTGTTAAAATAACTGTTCAGTTGAAATATCGATTAAATTCGAATAATAAGAAATTTGAACTGATATTTTTATCTTTCTTCACGAAATATGTAATAAAAATATATAAATTTTACTCAAATACTCAAAAAATTAAAATGTTTGGCAATTTCATTAACATTCTTTACAGTTAACTATTTTTCTGCGAGACGCATTCTGCAGCATTCCAATGAAATTATAATCCTCATAAAATAAAATAACGTTGCAACAATCACTGATTTCGATATTATTCATAAAATTTCAATGTAAGACAAAATTGAGACGCATATTTTCGTGGATAATTTTATTAATTTGAAATGTGAAATTTGACAAGTGTATGAAATTCAGCAGCTGCATTTGTGACACCTGTAGACTTTGGGTACGTGGGTTCTAGCCAGCCTCGCTGACTGAATGTCGCTTATAAAATGTTAGCCGCGTCGTGATTTCGTCACTCTTAACTCGTTTACGTCCCCATTCCACCGTTATCAACTCTGCAGACGCGCCACGCTCCCAAATCAAAATTTCAATCCGATGTAATATTACAACCTGATAAAAAAAAATATGTCCAAGAATATGAAAATGATTTATTTTGTATAATAACAATCTGAATAATTTATTTGAATACAAAAATATTGTTTTCGAAATATTATTCGTGAAGCAAAATTTTATTTTAGAGATTACCAATTAATTAATTTATTTTCTAAGTACTTTCTTTAGAAAACGCCCACTACGGTACTGTTTGTAATAACGGAAAATCCTATTAAGTTTTTGATATCGAAGTGAAGTAACTGACAGTTGATTAGTTTCATAATGAAATTCCTACCGTTCTGATTATTAATTTAAGCATAATTTGTCTTGAACACAAGTACTATAATTATTAATTAATTTGTCGCGCTAATATCGATGAAGTATGTAGGTACCTATATTTTTTTAGGGGCATGAAATGAACAATTGTAATAAAAAATGGGTTTTTCAACCCCATAAAACAGAAAACGTTTCATATTTTCGCATTAGGTAGTTTTATTTTGAACTTAACTTACTAGTTTAGCATAGGAAGTTTTCCCTTAACGCTAGACGGTGTGAGTAGGAAATTGAAGCGTAATACATCTTGATAAGCGAGCAGTTAGGAAGTTGAAAATGGAGAAAACGTTTCAGTTTCAGCCTACTTGCAAACGGCAAAGTGGCGGAAAGCAACACTTATAACGATATTCTGTTTTATAACAAATATATAACTAGAACACTTACAAAATAAATATGGATAGTATAAAATTTTCCGACTTCCATTTTTTAGTAGGATAATTTAAACCGCGAAAAATTTTGAATATCAATTCGTATTGTTATGAAAGCCATACAAAAAATACTAGTAGATACAGTGCCCAAATAAAAAACAGTAATTTTCTGTCAAGTTCTCATAAAATATACATTATTCCTCAGTATATCGTTTCACATAAATTACCATAACACACCTTAAAAAATGTGACAAATCCGTTGGTGTAACTTAAGCACCTCCCTAATTACACCACTCCATTACACAAAATAGATACAAATTACATTGTTTACCGCGATTCCATCATTAATGAGTTCCCAGTAATAGCACGTTATTACACGCCCTTAAAATTTGGTATAATATCTACCTCTTTACCATCACTTTAAGATCTCAAGTTCTCCCAATTGCTCCTGATTTAAACGAATACATTTTACCTTTATCTCTCACTGGAAGTTACTTTGGAGCCGTTTGAAGCCACTTATAGCCGTTATGTATGGGTTAAAAGGATGTAATAGTGCACACATAATTACGGGTTGCTAGCCCATCGTCTGCAAGTACCACATTAACCCCTTATCCTCAATTAACTCTTATAATGATTGGGAAGATGAGCAAATTGTTCTTCGTAATGGTTTCTTAGAGAAAAAAGCTGCAATAAGCTATACATTTTTCTATTGCTGCGAGAATGTATCTAGCTATACATCTCTCTGATGGCGCCCGGAGGGGTGTGCAGTCGCACAAACAGCGCCGTAGACGGTATTTCGTCCCATGTGTTGGGGGGCGAGCCTATTGTCGTCTGTCGGGCGAAAATTTCAACCCTAGATTTTATTTGAGGGTTGTTTTGAAGGTTACAAAGTCCCGACGAAATATTTTAACGATTGCCGAGCATGTTTTTTAAGCATTTGTTATGGAAAACCAACTTTTTACTTTACTTCAATTTTTTCTTCCGAAACAAACTTTTTACAATATGAAAAAAACTCTTAGTTATAAGTATCATCTTCGCTGTCTGTATCATGAGACTCAGTATATATATTTTATGTGAAAAACAAAGCAGTGTTAATGCATACAGCCAAATGACGTCATATACTTCTATAATCGTCTGCAATGAGTAATACGTGACCATCTGCATATTTGTATGTCCATTGCTGGCCTTGTAGAGTAGATCTTCTCCGTCATTCAAGTGGTACTATGAAAACAGTTTATGTAGATGACACAATTACATTTCCTCGCATTATTATGACAGCTAATTTACGTTTTGCGTGATGCCCCATGAAAAAAATGTATTGTGATACGAACCTTACTATATTTCATTGTTGCGTTTCACTATAAAAATCTGATTTTAGATTGTAACAGTGAAATGTAGGTACTTAGTGAGTAATTGTTTAGGCAAATTGATTTTTTGTTTGAACTTACGGATTTAGTTCGAGGCCGGAGCAAAGACCAAGCAATGTTACACCCATGTTCAACCTACTTACGAAAATATTGAACGAAATATTTAAAGAAAAACGAAAATTTCCAGCCAATATGAAAATAGAGAAAATAGAACACATTAAAATTCACTTTGTTGTAGTTAATAAAGTTTACTGAGTTAGCTGCTTATTATTCCTGATGAAACGTCGAAACTTGAAACACGAAGCTATCAACAGTTTTTCATATGAAGGTTCAATCAAGTTTTCTGGGAAAACGTCTATCACGCACAGGTGTCATACATTGATAGGTTTAATTTTCAAAGAAAACACACCCACATGTTAAAGTTCTAATCAAAAAACTGGATATAGGTAAAACAGTTGCCTATTAAATATTATTTTCTATTACAAATATGAATATATAGGTTCGTAATTGTAAAAAGTGCCTTCCGAAACAATTTCCTTTTCAATTTGGTAATGAAAAAATACAGTTTCAGGCTCGTCTGTTTTTTGCCAAGCGTTACTTCAGAAAATCACTTAACAAAAATTACAACAAAAGTTCCATTTTTTTCTAACAATTACAAATTCAATCCAGTTGGTAGATAGATCCCAAATATAAAAAAGTATAAGAACGAAACGAAAATAAATACCAAATAAAATAATAAATTCTTTCCACAATATTTTTGCTGCCACTACAATAGTTAGTCCAAGTAGAATATAAACAAACAAACTTCGCGTGCGAGTCTAATGGTTTCAAAACAGACGACTAAACACTTTTTATTGCAATAATAGATCAATTTTTATACTGACCTTATTCTTCTAAATGCGCCTAACAAAGAAATTGACGATGATTGATTACTCATGACGTCACTACTCCAAATATAAATAATATAGGAGTAACTGTGACTAAAAAGAAACAGCTCGATCGGGAGATTCTTTCTAATACCGGACGCTATTAATGCATTTGCTTTTTAGTTCCATAATTATCTGTCCCAATTCATATGAGGAATAAAAGCATGAACTGATTTAATTTTTACTCAGTTTGCAAGTGTCGACTGACAAAGATTTCGGCTAAAAATTAGCAAGTAGCAATCGGCTAGTTTTGCAAATTGATTTTTTGATCTGAAAAGTGAACTAAGCATAAATAGCAACATAAACTTTTTAATATAAGTAATTTATTACTACAAAGTTCACATAAAATTGCGTGCAGCAATGCATGTAGGCTTAGCATAACAACAAATTGCATACATTTCCTTAAAACGATAACAAAAATATCAACATTTTTGCGCGCCATTTCGTGGCTCAGTATAGGTATAAACCTATAGACACATATCAAGAAACTTGAATGAACGTTAACAGCAATATGGTGTACCTTGTCTTTGGCAGAAACAAACATGTCTAATGATCGAAGAGGGAAGATGATGATAGATGAAACTTGGATGTCTACGCACAGCTAACCCACTAAGATTTGTTTGTTATGTATGATATATCATATGTTTTGGTATTGATTTCCTCCATTCTAGTTGCTATGGAGAGGTAGTTTTGGTTTCTGTAATTACGATATTTCATTATAATGTAGGGAAAGCTTTAACTGAGAGAAAGTCTTCACAGAAATTCGTATTTTCACACCAGAGTTAAACGAAATAGAAGACAAAGCAACATATATTTTTCAAAAAAACTTCTACGGCCCAGACTTAAATAAAAAATCACTACCTGTAACCAAAGTTCAACGTTCCCTGAAATTACCATTAAATCTTGAAACGTAAGCCAAAAATATCGAAGTGAACAAAAAATAATCGATCACTTTATTATAAACTACCAGCTACCAAACTTTTGATGTTAACGGTCATCGCAGTTAACACACTTATGAATTAGAAACGTTAATAGTTTTCATACTGTTTACGAAAACCGAAGATCAAACAAAAAGAGGGGAAAAAATTGAGATATTGGTCTTAAAATATTAAAAACTCTCTAGTAACTCTTAAAATTATTTTGGGTACATCTGCCCCCTTATTCACAAACACTTGATAAGCTTCCGTATCGTATCGAACATTAATCATTGTTGTCGTAGGAGTCTTCTCAATGCTGTTCACAAGTCCAAAACCCGAAAATATTGTCATTTAAATCAAATAGACGCCCGCTATTCTTCCAACAGCTATTTGCTGTTGAGGGGAAGTCAAATCAGGTTATCGAAATGTCAGGTTTTCGATACGATAGCCTGTCGTATGGTTGTGAATCAGGACTCTGATCAAGATATTAACGTTAGAATATTTTTGAATCAAAAGTCGTTGTGTTTAGTCCAAATGTGAAAAATGTAAAGTCGTGGGTGTCTTACAAAATATAACTTGTTCCGATTTAACAGGTGTAAACTTCAAAAAACTTAAAGTGAAGCCATTAAAAATTCTTAAAATGTATTCCACCAAATTTTGCTTCAAACTTCACCTGCTAACTTTTTAGCGTAGGTAGCTGGCTTCCATTGTATACGAATCCTTCGAATTTTCTAGGTCGTTTCTTAGAAAACAACGCTGTAACAAGGTTGTATGCCATATATTTTGATAGTTTTCAACGCTGTTACAAGTTCTTTACGAGTAAATTGACGCAGGGAAAAGTTTGACGTGGAACTGCGTAAAAATGGCCCCACTAAGTTATTTCCTGTTCGGCATAGCTTTCCAGGAAAGAAAATGAATAAGCATAGTAGGCAGCTACGCGTTTATTTAGCACGCTAAAAAAATACTTCAATTTTTAAAATCACCATTTCTATCTTGCTAATACTTCTAAAGAAAATTTCTAAGTCATTTAGACTAATCCACATTATGATTCTTCCGCCTGTCTGTTTCAATTTAAAAGTACTTAAAAGATTGAGAAACGAAACTTCTTCCAAATAAACTTTATTCTTTCTTTCTTTATTATTAATTTCCATGATTGAACCATATATTTTCCGCATGATTATATTTATACTAAAGCAAGCGAGGATATCAGAAATTCTGGCCCCACTTATTGCTTCCGCATTCCCTCTACAAAATTACGTCAATTTACTACTATCTACTTACTGTTGACCAAAAGACACGCTACGTTTTCCAGGAACTCAACAATATAACGTTATACGATCAATCAATAAAATTGAACATTGAATATTCCCGTTCAAAGATCAGAAGCTAACATGCCAGACCAACAAGTCGTTTAACTAAAGAGCTCATATTTACCTTGTAATTGACCGCAGTTGAATATAAAACAACACAGCCTTCAGCTGTTTGACTTAATAATGGTGGTTGTTCTTGTTGTAATTACTTAGTAGTTTGTTTTGAACCTTATTATTATAGCTCGGCCACCACTTCCCGTGGGAAGCCAGGCCTCCCCACTTATTAATTCATAAGTTCCCATGCTCATAGTAACAGCCTCGATAATCTTTGAATTTTTCGACATAATTGCAATATTCATTTCTACAGACAATGCGACTGAGTAACCGTATTGAAATGAGCCAGTTTTAATATTTTCCGCTTGATTAATATTTCAACATAATTCTTGGAATTTTGGAAACTCATTTTCGCAATCATTTTCTGTGTAATGAACACTTTATTATTCAAGCATTATTAATGCTATCATTATAAATAAACGAAAATTAAAACAAGGAAGATTTTTGGGTTTAATTAAAGTTTAAAACAGCGGACCAATAGGGGTCTTTACAGAGTTCTTTTATGAGTGGCTTAATATAATAATTATATATAATTTATTTATTTAGCTAACAGAGACCCATTGGGTTAGTAACAAGTAAGTCTAAATGAAAATATATTCACACAAACCCGTAAAATAATTATACTACGAAGCTAACACAACTTATTTAAACACACATTTAAAATATACATACCAGCAAGTAATCGCTTTAACTTATTTTAACTCAAACACCTCTCTTGGCTCGATTCGAAACTTTCATACTTATGTAGTTTCAATACCCGTAGTTGTAAAACTTTCTCTATGATGGTAGCACATTAATTACTAAACGTTGGCGGGGGTAAAGCCCAATAGGACGATGTATTAAGTTTAACCCTGTAGATTTACGATCAAACCCTTTCATTAAACAGGTATTAAGGCGACAGATAAGCCTGTACATTACGCACTTGTTCATAGTATTTGGGAGTTTGCATGAAAGGTTTATAGGCACCAATGAAATTAGCCGACCCGACTCTCTCAATACAACTATCCAACCTAATACATAAACGTTGCGGTTTAATTTATGTACTAACGTACGAACCTTCGTTGAATACCTATTGAGGTTTCAATTCTGAGAAATCGGAATGGTACCTACATAGAAATCCGAATGGTACATTCGTAAAATCATAATTGCAACTATCTCGTCTCGCTGGATACAGTTCTGAATGTAATTCAACTTTATCGTTCGCTAACTCTGGACTTGAATGTTCATTATAGCTAATTGGTGTAGTTCGATTTACTGAATAGGGGTAAGATTCGTTTTATTCCTTAGTGTAGCCAGTGGCTGCGGAATCGCTGAATGAAAACGCTGAAAATACTGGAAAATATTTAAAATCGCGGTGATAACCAAAAATAAAGTCCACGCAGCGGTTTTCGCAATTAACGCAAACATTGAGAGAGACAGATAAACAGAGTGGCCAATCAGAGTCAAATAGATATTAATAGAGCTGTTCATACATATAATAGGTAGGATTCACTCGATAATACCATCGCATTCAGTTTTTCTTTAATTTCTGCGTCATAAATGTATGGACGATAATAAATGTTCATGAAATAATATCGAGAACTAAACTAATTCACTTTTATCGCATTTAAACGGAGCATTATAAACCGAACAGATTTTAACGAGTCGTGAAGTTTAAGTGAAGCTTGTATAAATATAGCCTAACAATTAGCGAGTTTAACTGTTTATTTAAAAAAATAATACAGCTTTCAATTTAACTTTTACGGTGAAAATTGTTGGATTAAAGCGTTAATTTAGCGGAGGTGTACGTTAGTTGCCCGCCCCTTGTTTCGTTTTGCACTTACAAAGAGCAATCGATTTTAAAGCTCGCTGGATTGAAAATTATATGAGGAGCCTTAGAGAGCGGGCGGGTGCGGGTAGCTGTGTTCGTGAGCCGCCAATGCGCTTGTCTTTCGGTTCAGTGGGCTTTCTTTAAATTGGCGACGGCTCCGCCGCTGGCCGCTCCGCTTATTGCATCCCCCGCCCGCAGCGTCGCGACGGCCACGATATTGCCTCCATTCGACCTTTAAGCAAATAGAATTTCCCAGTCTGTAAATAGGATAGCGTTATAGGTAAATCTTCGGCGTGTCCTCGCGTCGTTTACGGGTAAAAGGTAGAAATTCAATTTTTATCGACGTACTCGATTACGATCGCCCCGAGGAGCAAGTACTCTACGGAGCGCCGGTTGCGCTCATTCGTCTTCTCTTTAGCACAAATTTGTGCGTGATGAAGGACAATCCTTCAACGCTTGTCGGGATATTGTCTCATTTTGGCGGGTTCCAGGCGTTCTATTCATATTCATGTTCAGGGTAGGCGAGGCCAACGAAATACCATACAATGTCGTTTTTATACTGACGAGTGAACGCCAAGAAAGTTGCGTGCCACGAGGATTTTCATCATGGGACCTATCAAATAATAACGAGGTCGTCCTTCTCGAACGGTGCGCCCGATATCGTGGGCCGATCTATTCGGTAACAATCATGGACGATCTTTTGTACTTTATGATAATACATGTCATTGTTATTTAGTCAATCGTTTTTGTATTCACTCATGTTACGTGTTGTACGATGAAATAAATATATTGATCGATAATGTCGTGGGCTATAATAGTTGAGTGGTGGAGATGTTTAATATCAGAGTATCGGCGAAATGGTTGTGTTAATAGTCGGTTGGACTCGCATCTGCAGCGAGCTCCGGTCGCCGGCTTAAGCCTATTGTCGCGCGCACGAGCAGCCATCACGAATTCTGCCCACGATCTCCTCTAAGGTTTATTGTAATTTACAAAACTGACGGAGGTTTTGTTGCTATCATTTCGTTGAACGTTTGTTTTGCTACCCCAGCTTTCCGAGACATGGCCAGGTTTAGGATTACGTTTCTTGAACATTTTATTGCAAGAACTTAAAAGCTAGCACAAAAATAATTTGCCTGAATAGCATTTTTCATAGTCCAATTAAACGGAAGCCCCTTGTATAATTACAGCGGCAAAAGAACAACAAAAATAAAACAGAATTTGCAAAATTCTAATAAATTATATACGAAAACCTTTTGTAACCTGCGGTAAACAAATTCATCAGCTCCTACCCTTTGGTCTCAAATTATTTTCACGTACACATTATATATTTTACAGAGGGCGGAAGGCTACTAATGGCATAAATTGAAGAGCGAGCGCTAGAAGCAACCACAGGATTTTGCGTATTTGAAATTCAGTTACTCATGCACAACGTGGCTATGCTTCGAAGCGATCGCTGTAGACCCCACGTTATATTTTCTATAGAACGAAGGAGATGGATCGCTTTAAAACTCGCTAGTGGAAACCAGAATTTGAAATTTGCATCCCGACGTATCAGGAGTAGTGAAACGTTGTAAGTGGTGTGCTAGAACGTGCTTGCGAAATTTTCACGGTTTGGTCGGAAATTCGAAGCGCAGTTTGGAGGAGTAATTACTCTAATTTTAGATAGATAGATTGGTTGTTTAGCTCTGAGTGGTTTGGGTTGATTGATCGGTTTTTAAACGGGCAATCGGAAAAATCTTAATCAGTAATTTTGATGATTTCTTTTCATGAAATTAAGTGACTTATTACGTATTTGAACAAATACTAAAGCTTTCACCTCATTATCATAATCGCTAGTTGAACTAAATATTTGCGGCTCACAAATAATATCAAAGAGCGAACCCAGTCACCTGACAATATTGAGGCGACAGAACTACAGTAACATAGACGGCGATCCCATTACAAATGCATCGGGTTGTCTAGTCAGCTGACAGGACGCGGCGGGGCAAGACGGTGCTCAGTACAGCGTCATATCAATCACCATTGCTGAACACCAGCCCGATCCCTTGGCACTTGGCCTACATTCCAAATTACACAAATTTACGTAGTGGGCCTAACCGCCGCCGTTAGCCCGCCGCGCGGATTAAGTCTGGAGCGCAGCTTACATCGGGTACCGCTCCCAATACCACGCTCAACCGATGCCCAATCTTATCTATACATCACACTAACTTTATACAGCTAAACAACTTCCACAAATAAGCCCTTAATACACAAGTTAATAAGTAGAAAAGTTTGAATAAACTCATCTTAACTCGTCAATGTTGAGAGCCATCAGCGACTGTCTACTTTGGTGAAAGTTAACGCTAAGTAGGATTTGAGTTAACTTACGTTTCCTCGAAAGGATTAAAGTAATAGTGACGACATCTTTAACAGATTGTGAGTTCGATTTTATCTCCGATACATTGATAGATTACATCGTGGTTTTGAATGAATATTTGAGCAGCAATTTGAGATCTGTTTCGCTGGAGCGATTCGTAATTTATAGTGTTTCGGGATGTGGGCGTACAATGTATTTGTTATGAATCGTTTATGCCGGTTCTAGCGTATTGTTGGTTGTTATAGTAAACACGCGTAATACCCTTTCATTTATAACTGCCGCTGCGGTTCTTGATATAGGCTCGCCCTTAATTCCGACTTAATTAGTGTCACGCAAGTTCCATAATCCAAGGCTTGAGCATCGTACGACCGTTCTTAAAATGGAGATTAGTGCGGCAAATATCTCGAACTACGCTATCCGTTCATAAAGCCACTACTCCACTACACCGCTTTCGGGATAAATATTCAGTTGGGGAGCAGTAAGGGTGATTTATCTGAGAAAATTCTTTGTGTATATTCTTACATTCTTTACCTCTAATTGTAATATATATGCCGGATTGAAAAATGAGTCTTTGTACAGCGACAGAAACAACATTACGTATGTACAAGATAAACTAAAACTTAAGTAGCTCCAAACTTAGTTATTCTGTAAAGATTTTAAAGTATGTAAGTATATTTTGTGTTCAGTGTCGCAACATGTCGGCACGAAGAGTCAACTGCGACGAGGAATTCTAAAAGAACTGAACATAAACATAGTATTTTGTGTACGGAAGTCCTTCCGTGGTCGCGTACAACGGATGTGCAGGAAAACGCTTGCATACTGAGTAGGCGTGCCTAAAAGACACTGCGGACTTTAGTTTACCTACAGCGAATTACACGAAACTTAAACATGCCACCTAAATCTGCGACAAACCGTTAGAACCGAAGCATTTAGCTCACTGACTTTACGGGCCCGAGCCTCTAACTACGTGAAATTAAAGCCCAATTCCAAACAGCACCACTCCACTTTATACAGATTAATTCAATTTATGTCGCTCTATTTTTACGTGCTTAGCAAAAATATAGGTTGGTGTATTAACTTTTGACACTTCCCTCCGAAAATCTCACCTCGTTTTAGTTAATCTCATTAAAATTTTAATCATAAGCTCACACCGGACGTCAGCGTATTATTTCTAGATTGTCCCGCGACATGTCTGTCGGCAAATTAGTCACGGATTTGTTAGTGCCGATCGACGGGTGATTTTATTTTTAACGAGACATCAAACATTATCGAGGGCCCCGCGAGGAGTTACTCAAGCGCCTGTTTACAAATAAGAAACGGCGAGGAGACGAGTGCGTAATAAATTTTATAACACGGCATCGATTCGGATTCGAACGTAATAATAATATATCGGCTGGAAATATTGGAATGTGTCGGTGCGCTCGGCGCACATCTTAAAATAGACCCTCATCAAAGACAAGCAGGTTTGCAGCTGTAAATCCATTTCAGTGTGGCTTGTCCGCATTATAAATTGGGGCGTACATATGTATGCGCAACTTTGTCTGTGTGACGTTTACCTAAACAGAGCGGCATGTCCTGCGACCTCGCGTTTCCATCTCGTGTCGCACCACATTCGTTTGCGTTTTCTATTAACGTGTCCCGGACACTATTAGGGCAGCTAGATGGATGTTGTAATTTGATTTTGTATACGTTCGCCGAATTAGAGGAAAACTACTGCTAGGTACACACAAAGAAGCGCGCTGCCATGTTTTAGCATTAGGATTTGCAATTCCAATTTAGTAGAAACAGCAAATGCAGAATTTATTCCAAGTTAGCGAATCTTACTAAATGTAAACTGAATATTTTTAAGGAGTACAATGTCAAAAAAAAGTCGTAGTCATTATCAACAATGTGATTCCGTTGACAAACTACTTGTGTATGATAATTTTAGTCATATTGCATTTGATGAAACGCGGTACGCGAGCCGTGGTTCGCTGAGCACTCTAGACGACCGCAGTGCATAGATTTGCATTTTACGGTTTTGATACGTTGAGCGAATATGCAGTACGGTGTCGGCGTAGGTATCTTTTCAATTCGACGCGGCGGGCGCCGAGTGGCCGCTCGAGGGCGCTCGAGTAGTGGCGCGTGCTCGAGTGCCGCGCTCGATGCGCCTGCGCAACGCTCGCCCTCTCACCCCCTCACCCCTCGCCCTACTCGCACTCCCCCGACGCCAAACTCCCCATCCTTCGAAGGTTATTACAATTAACTACAACGCTGAGTTAAGCCTCAATTTGGCACAAGTTACTGCTGTCGTTAGAGGCTGAGTAAATGTGCTTTTTTAAACGAATTCTCTGATTAGACGTTCTACATGGTAAAAGTAATGAAACGAAGACGCAATACCTAGGAAAATATTCAAAGATCCCAAACATGAAGCCTTTGGGGACGTGCCGTTATTCGTGGTCGCGTGGCACGGAAGTCGGCCATATTGCGGCGTGTCAGCTGGTCGCAAGCGGAAGCGTCGTCAGCACCACGAGTACAAGACGAACATTTAGCTAGTTTTATGTCTTACCACTCATAAAACTTGGTACATTTGTCTAGTACGTTCTGTCCGCTGGTGTTCACTTATACTATAGAGAATTACAAAGTATTTTTTATCGTTAAAGCCCCAAGCGTTAAAAGTACAAAATATGCTTTACGTTAAAAACTGTGCAGTATATTATCAAAACTATTTAACTTTACAATTCGTACCACACTGCGTCTAAATTGAATTCATCCTTTGCTGTCCGCTGTGAAATATTTTCATCTTTTATCTACCTAGAATTGTTTTGTATGTTGCACTCCAAAATTCTGGACCACCGGCATGGAGAATAAATCATGCGTCAAATACACCCATCGGTGGGGGAGAGGGCGAGAATCTGTCGTATGGGGAGCGGGGACATCGCTTCCGAGCCATTCATTCATTCGTCCGAGATTCATCACGTCACCGACTCATAGGCCGGCCAATTAGTGACGCCGATTCATTTTCTTTATTTCTTTCCTAGAAACAGATACCCCCCGCCGAAAGTTAATGTGGGATTATTTATTTCCTTTTTCCCTATGTCACAGAGTAACTTTTAGCAAACATGCAGATTTATTCAAGCAAATGTTTTGATAAGTCTTATAGCTATGTACCTATAACTCCCACAGCTATTAAGGTAATAAAATTTTCATTTCATATGATATCCATTATTAAATTTCAAAGGAGATTACGATCTCGTAATCGTGAAATATAACGTTTTCTATTTCACCAAGCTCGTTTGAAGAGGACGCTTAAAATTTATCGACTCTGGTCCTCTCTTGCTATAAAAGTGCAAAAGTTTTCCACGAAACGCACAATTTACTGCGTTTCTGGCGAGTACAAACTAGATTTAATTCAGCCACCGTACATATAAGCTATATATTACGTAGGTAATTATTTTGTGCAAAGTTTAATTCTGCATTGCGCCATTGCCGAATTCGTGTATGAATTAAAAAATATCGCACGATACCAATATAAATTGAGAATTCCTCTTGCCTGACGATTATAAATATGTCAAGTATTTGTGTGTGTTTCTAAGGAATGAATAATTTACTGTCGTCCTTTGATACCATTTTCCAGACGTCTAATTTTAAATTCTATTTGCCATTCAACTGTGTGTAAAGGATATAATTTAACTAATTTCCAACATGTGTGCGAGAGGAGTAGAACACTTTCGTGTGTACATACCTTTTGTATAATTAAACTGCGGGCAAACCCAGTTTAAGTTTAATCCTATAGCCTCTTGACACCGCACTCCCGCCCGGAGGGGAGCTTATTTTGTTCGTCAACACTATCGACCGATGTGTAGACGAAAGCGCTCAACCGCGCTACAAGTGTCACTCGAAATACAACTGTTATACTTATGTAACACGGTTTGTTTTCCAATGTGCTGTTGTGGGGCCGCCGTTTTCTTTTTGTAGGAATAGAGAAAAATATACGGCATATATAGAGTTCAGGCAGTCCGCTATCATTCACAAGGATTGCATGTTTTGTAGGCAGCCTCCGTCATAGACGATAGTTGTTCATGTAGTTTGTATTTATTTAGTCTTACGAATCGCTCCATACATTCGTTTGAAGGAGGGTTGGTGACGTCAAGTAGTTCGTCGTAAGGACATTTAAGTGATACTTACAATGTATTCGTATCACGACGTCGTCGAAGGAAAAGTGTTGTGTTACCCGAGACATTACTTAGTCTAACATCAATTAAATTTTATGTACGCATCAAATAGATTAATCCCCTTACTAATAAACGTTGTATAGCATCTGTATAGTTACACAACGCTTTGTCTTCTTCTTTCGAAAGTCAAATTACTGACGACTGAAAGAGAGAAATCGGTGTGTAACTATTCATCTGATAAAATACGTTTATTAGTAAGGGCGTTAGTGTTTAATCTTAACGTGGTAAACAATACGAACATGTACCCATTGTTTGTGTTTGTATAACTATGAGTGTATTTACATATTTTATTCAATGATTTAATTGGAGATAGGCTTTTTGGATATTCTGAAAAATTATAAAAGAAGATTTATGAAGTTCCTTAAAACTTTTAAGAGAAAGGAAGAATCTACTAGGTTTTATAATGTTCAGTGGTTTCTTAATACAGTAAAATTTGTACAATAAAAGATATCGATACCTTTGGGTAGAAAGGTCGTATAAACCATTTTGGCCAAATTGAGTTATATATACCATTTTTCTCAGAATTTTTTTCTCTATCGATCTGTATATACGAAATGCAGAAATTCGCACAAAAATGGTTAATACGACCCAGAAATTTTCGGTCATAGCCTCTTAAAAAAGGTAAATTTTCAATGTAAAAGCCGAATGTTTTTTTTTTGTAGTTTTGTTATGATGTAATGACCATAATTTATATTAACTCAGGGCGTAAAAATAGTCGTTAATTGTAAATGGTTTATACGCCCTAACGTGTTAAATGCATTACCTAAACATAGTTTAAATTCGACGTCGTAAATCCAAAGGCAGTTCGCGACGTTGGTGTATAAACCATGTTCATTGCAAGAAGCACTTTATGACCGACACACAAGGCTCGCATTTGGCGCGCAGCGACAAGCAGAAGAGCGAGCGGGATAGACAGATACCGGCGCATTTGTTTACTTCGATACCTTTGGGTAGAAAGGTCGTATAAACCAAAACCCGACTTTTCAGGAGAGCAGAAAAACTACTTTTTTTTTACATAAAAATTCGTAACTTTTTTGTTTTTGAAGTTATAAAAAAATGATCTATGAGAAGATTCTTACAATTTGCAAATGAAAAAAGTTAAATCATCAAAACCTATCTATCTTCTTTAGTTTTAAAGTTAGCTTGGATTTACGCCTATGAAAAAATCAATTCTTGGTTAATACACCCCATGAAAATGTACTTTAAAAAAACTGTATAAGTCGTATATCCATTTTTGGTAAGCTTATGGTCACATTTACTGTCGTAAAAACCCATATATGTAGTTTTTTTTGTATTAAAAACCATTTATAATCATAGATCAATTGAATTCTGACTAATAAACAATCCTGTTACCCTAAGAATTAGTAGGAACTCAATTATTATTATTCTAATACCCAATAACGGTCGATTCAAATACAATAAAACTACCTGAAATACGAAATCATAATTTATTAAGTATTACAATACCTTCTAATCAACATTTACTATTATTTAAATAATGGTACAACATACCTAACAGGTTTAACATTTTTAAATTGAAAAAAATATTTATAACAACTTAAACTGAAAAGTGAAATTAAAAAATCTACTTAATCATAAAAAAACAAAAATTATTCTATTAAAAATTAACTTCTTCTAAATTAAAGTAATCAGGCATTTTAGTCATTTATAAAATTATGACTTGATCGTTTTTTTAATTTTTGTACATATTTAGATGTACTTAATTCAATAAATTATTGAATTAAGCCTTTGTACTAAGGCTTAATTACTAAGTAATTTATTGAATTGCAACTAAATAATAAAAATAAAAAAAAACAATCAAGCACTAAACGTAACTAACTTATGTACTGAAAAGTAACTTATTTATGATATTAATTTGTACCGATTCATAATTAGTTTAAAATTATTTATGAATTGTTACTATAAATTATTTTAATTATTATTATAAATTATTTTAAAACGAATTATGAATTGAGAAACACATTTTCAAAAAATAAATTTAGGTGACAAAGAATACAATATTTAACATAGTCTTGTTTTTTTACTAAATAATATTTTGCTAACGAACGAAATGTGAAATTACGTAAATAGGAAAAGTTATTATTCTGTTATAATAATAATTTTATTATTCAATTAGCTCTTCCTCGTCTTCTTCGTCGGTTAGCGTAAGAGAGTCAGCCACATTTCCATGGGGCAAGTTTAAATAATCATGGTGGTACCATGGTTAGTAAAAAAACAAGACTATGTTAAATGATTGTATTCTTTGTCACCTAAATTTATTTTTTGAAAATGTGTTTCTCAATTCATAATTCGTTTTAAAATAATTTATAATAATAATTAAAATAATTTATAGTAACAATTCATAAATAATTTTAAACTAATTATGAATCGGTACAAATTTATATCATAAATAAGTTACTTTTCAGTACATAAGTTAGTTACGTTTAGTGCTTGATTGTTTTTTTTTTATTTTTATTATTTAGTTGCAATTCAATAAATTACTTAGTAATTAAGCCTTAGTACAAAGGCTTAATTCAATAATTTATTGAATTAAGTACATCTAAATATGTACAAAAATTAAAAAAAACGATCAAGTCATAATTTTATAAATGACTAAAATGCCTGATTACTTTAATTTAGAAGAAGTTAATTTTTAATAGAATAATTTTTGTTTTTTTATGATTAAGTAGATTTTTTAATTTCACTTTTCAGTTTAAGTTGTTATAAATATTTTTTTCAATTTAAAAATGTTAAACCTGTTAGGTATGTTGTACCATTATTGAAATAATAGTAAATGTTGATTAGAAGGTATCGTAATACTTAATAAATGTTGATTTCGTATTTCAGGTAGTTTTATTTTATTTGAATCGACCGTTATTGGGTATTAAAATAATAATAATTGAGTTCCTACTAATTCTAGGGTAACAGGATTGTTTATTAGTCAGAATTCAATGGATCTATGATTATAAATGGTTTTTAATACAAAAAAAAACTACATATATGGGTTTTTACGACAGTAAATGTGACCATAAGCTTACCAAAAATGGATATACGACTTATACAGTTTTTTTAAAGTACATTTTCATGGGGTGTATTAACCAAGAATTGATTTTTTCTTAGGCGTAAATCCAAGCTAACTTTAAAACTAAAGAAGATAGATAGGTTTTGATGATTTAACTTTTTTCATTTGCAAATTGTAAGAACCTTTCTCATAGATCATTTTTTTATAACTTCAAAAACAAAAAAGTTATGAATTTTTATGTAAAAAAAAAATAGTTTTTCTGCTCTTCTGAAAAGTCGGGTTTTGGTTTATACGACCTTTCTACCCAAAGGTATCGATATGTACCAAATACTGTCTCAAGAAAACGCAGACAGATAGCACAAATGCGGACACATGCTGCATGTTTCAAAACGTGTAAGTACAAAGTTCTCTAGAAAGCAACATCTTTTTACCGCGACATTTATTGTTTATTTACAAACAGCGTCCCCACTGAGTAATAATAAATACGATTGTAAAGTTCAAGTTAAAAGAATGTCCGATTGTCCAGTCCCCCGGTGTTTTAATGAATGCTCTTGGCAACCCCGCGACGGCTTACAACATTTAGGTCCTTATTACGCATTCTCGACATTTGCTTAATGTATGAAAATTTGAAAGAACGAACCATGTTGATGGTACTCGAAACAAAATAATTGCTACGGTCGCGCGGTCCGGGATTCGACCTCGACATTCATTATTCACTTTTTATTTCGCCCTCCCCTCAGCTTATAATTTGACTCGAAACATAAAATCAAGTTTTATTTGATTATGCGTAGCAAAAAAGAAAACATACCAAGTATCTTATATCCTTCACTTTTAATAGGGAGAGGAATCTTTCCATTATGATTTACTTGGAAAAGATCATTTGCGTTATCTTCAGCGATACAACTCATTTGAAACGGCCTGTTTATTACATGTTTTCTCGAAACAATCCATAATACATGTACTTTTATCTTTATCTTTCGGGTAAATTGTATTTCAGTCACGCAAAATTCAAATTTTATTGAACTCTTGACGATATACAAATATTCGATCTTGAATATTCAAAATGGTAGGGGAATTTGAACGACACATCCATCTTGTACACTTACATCACGTCTGCATACTTGAAACAAAGCAGCGTCAGTCAATCTTACAATAGCCTAGGGTTGGTATAGGCATAGTTTTTGCATTTAGCAAGAAAGGGGAGTTAGCGGCAAGGCGTAGGCGTCCCGACGTCTCGCTTTCATCCACTCGCGGGTGCAGCTACATAAAAGAAAGTACGCACACACTCTACCCCAGCCACCCTTCTATATGTGCCGTTCTGATGTGTTCCGAATGGCTTTCGATGACAAGTGCACTGAGCCGGTTCAGTTTTTAGGCTCCTAAATGCTGCTATTGTTTCCAGAACTCTCGTGCGAGCATTTCTGAAGTATAAAGTCGGAGCAGTCGATTTTGTGATGGCTATAACAGTTATTTGAATAGTACTGTTCGATGTTTTATCGACAGAAACGAGAAAATGTCATAAACAATCAAACAGCATTAAAGACTGGGCCCACCCGCTACGTAGATATATTTAACTGTATAGAATGAAGTGGTCCTTTGTTCGCGCGCCGAGGGCTGCGTACGAGTAATAGGACGTAAAAAACTGAAAGAAGCAATATCCCAGGCCTCTTCATACCTACTCCATCCGTTTCTTTCCACCATTGTGCGGATCCTCTTTAAATTTTTCATGGGCTTATCAACGCATCGATCAGGCGTTATATATTCAGCTCACGAGGTAATTCTAAGAAGTTTGTTCATTTACATGTATTCGCTTTTTACGTAGTTACTTGTTTGTGTTTGCTTTATCGGCTATTGAATGGAAACGTACCTACGTCTACCTCGCAAAATTCCATCATTATGAAATAAAAATCATTTATTCAAATTAGGCTGAGAATCAGCACTTTTCGAACGTCAAAATTACAAAGGACAGACTCCCGAAATGCCCGCCCTTTACCACTTCCTAGTGCTTTCGCTGGGAAGAAGAAGTGGCGCAACAAACACCCCAGCAGCACAGTTATCTGTTCAGTTAGAAAATACTTGATTTTATATATACAATACTTGGTACGCAAAGTAATCAATATTACAAGACAGAGAACATTCAATTAAATTATTTGCCATATGTCAACTAGCCACGCCAATATACCAACAAAACAAGAAAAAATTATACTTCCTCAAGCAAAATAATAAAAATGTAAACAAAAACTTACTACCTAAATAAAAGCCTCCAGGCATAAAGGGCGTGACAGCTTACATATTTATGCAATGCTGGGTTCTGTTCACATAGCTGTCACTTTAAGTCACAAATGAGTCGATTGGTATCAAAATTGGTCAAATCCATGATAAATTAATGGAATGTGACCAATTTTGATACCAATCGACAGAAATGATAATCTAGGACCATCGAAGTAAAATAAATAAACAAGTTATTACTAATAACAACAATAAAACCATGGTTAGCAAGACGACCAGTCACCACAAGCAGCACCCGTACATGAGCATAACGCGAAGATTAGCCATTGCCCCCCTCGCCATTTGAAGGAAGGATGATTGATTAAATTCCAATGTTATAATTATGAGTTATTTCGTTTATTCTATTCCATTTCCAAAAAAAAAAAAAAAATTTTTATTTACAATGCTAGGAGATGCAAGTGCAGGTGTTAACTGAATAGCAACACTGAATCATTTCAATTTCACTATAACGCTGTGTGGGTGCGGCGGCGACTTGTTATTGTCGGAATTAACTAGTCTGGAGAGCGACAGACAGCAAGCATCAGTACGAGATAGAGATTAATACTGTGCAAGTGTCGGTGAAGCCGAGAAGCAATAACGTTTCGTTAATGTGTCCCATTTAGAACGTACGCGGTTAGTGTCTTGCGTCGCTTGACGTCGCACGCCACAACCGACTATGTACTTATTTCACGTCGTGTCGCCTCCCCACCGAACTAACGAGACTGGCACCCTAAGCCCTGGAATCACCATTTGCCATCCGTGTGGTCTCTGTATTGTTACAAATGGCATAGATCTGTTCGAAGGCGCCCCGTGCTGGGACCTAATGAGCTGTGAAGTAGATAAGGTGTGCGACACGAGAAGACGGGATCATCCCCTATCTATACGAAATGCTCACTGCGCCGAGGCGAACGCCACCGATGCATATTTAGATACAGTTATAATGTTGCCAACGGATAAGATAAACTTTGCATATGGTATATACCAGGGGTTCATGCGCAGTTCGAATTTTGTAACGAGAATTCGCGCGATGGAACGCCACACGTTACGCGAAAATCAATTTTCGTTTCCACCAAAATACTTTCACTAGAGGTTTTTCCAAAAAATGCACAAAGTGGAGTGAACAATAAATTGAATGAATGATAGGGAGAGGTCACATTCTATCCTGTGGGTGTTGTAATAATGAAAAATAGGTGCTTCAAAAATACGCATTTATTCAGGAAGACAAAGAACAGACAAGCGGGCCAGAGGCTGCGGGCAAACAAAAATGAAATGCAACGTCAGCGTCGGGTGGGCGGCCGACCTTTGTGCCCTCGCCTGCGCGACGATCCCCCCAAATTCCCTGTGTAAAAATTGATTAATATTGTCCCAACCGCCTCTGCCGCAATAAGTGGTATATTCACTCTTTCATGTTGCACACAACTCTTGAAAGAAAATGGTTTTAACTGGATTTCGCTGGCTGTAATACTTTTTTTTAGAAAGAGCGAAAAAGGTGTGCGACGCAGAGTGGATTTAGAGCAATAAAAAATAACTATTCGAAGGAATTGTACGAGTGCTGACGTTGGATGCATTTATGCGTTTAGTTTCACGGCGCTGTCACGTTGCGCTACAAAACGGAATACGTTCAGAATAAAAACATTGTACATTGTTATATTTTACTTCCTTCTGTGTAAACGGTTGAAAAATGTATGTATGCACGTGTACGGACGTTTTAATTTTTCGACCGATAAAGTTTATGGCGTTTATTACTGAAAATATCGGTGGCGACAATTTCGGTGTGGTGCGAGAGCGTTGTTGGTCGGGAACGTAAAAATTTCTGCGCAGCGTGTTCCGCCGTAGTGGCACATTATGAATTGAGTTAGAGCAACTCGTAAGCCGGCAGTCGCACGTCGCTAAAGGGACGGTACCGTGCTGCCGTCGGACGTAATTGGTGTGTGTAGCTTTTTGTCGTGCTGCGGCCGTTCGGTGTTTGCCGCCCGCGGTCAAGTTAGTCTAAATTAAATTGTTGTATTTTTCACAACAAAATGACTGTGACGTAGCCGGTTACTGCCGCGTCCTAACGAGCACGACGCTAATGTTGTTTGGCGGACGATGCACGTACCCACATTTTTGAGTAGCGGTCTGTGACTATAGTTGAATTCAAAATAAACTTATTCTGTTTTTACAAACCTTTATCATATTTTCATTGCTCGCTGCATTTATTTTCAGTTCATAAAATGGGCCGATTGGTTTTCACGAATTTATAATAAAGATTATTGAAAAATGTTTTCATCTGTTTCATGGAAATATTCAATTATGGAAATGTGCTTGTTTATGACGGTAGAATAATACTTATTTCAATTAAATGGAATGATGAAAAAACCCAAATAGCACGCATAATAAACTTAGGGTTGCACGCAATTGTCAGCCGTGACAATTAATACGAGCAATCAAAGGTAGCCGGACCAATTTAGAGGCCCGAGCTAAAAATTGGATATGCGGTGAATAATAATTTTCCCAATGGAGTGAACTGCGTTGTCCACATTTAAGGTAATTGCCAACAGTTTGGGCTGACGTGCCGGCCGGCAAGCCTGACACTCACTCCCATAGGACCACCCTTTACAATCCCATTTATAAATGCCGCTTAATCAAATTTTTATTTATCGCTCCCCGAGTATTTTGGTCGCATGAATCCGTGATTATAATATTCAAACTTCAAAACGTAATTATTGTTAATCAGTTTAATCAAAATTCCAAAATGATAATTCCGGTTATTACCGGTTGATATCAGTTTTATTCGATCATTTTGGTTATTTGCCTATCCATATTTGTACTTACGTAGATACTAAAATACGTTTGTTAGACGTAGGAGGTATATGAAAACCCCATATCGCGTGTCTTAGTATTGAATATAAATCTATCAAATTTCGTATTTTACGGTCAAAAGGGTTGGATGATCAGTATGAACATTACCCGGGCATTGCGGTTATCGATCAGACTGCCCGTAGTGTACCTACATAAATAAAAAAAGTACGATCATGATCCGTTTGCACCTTCTTTTTATAGCCTCTTCGCAGTATATCATTTATATTGAACACGGAAAAATATTCCCCTAAAATTTTATACGTTCATTGGTTTCATTGGGGTTACGGCAGTAACTATAGCAACATAATAATGATATAAAAGTAACTTACGGTGTGAGCACCGTGAGTTACTTTTATAGGTTTATAGGGTTTAATCAAAATATTTGTGTTGGAAACAATTTTCAAAGAATTCCCTTTAGAAATTAATATGTAATATATGCATACGATCCGTATTTCATTGCAAACATGTTGTAATTATGTTTTATTTGAGCAACACAAAAGTTGTGCTGGAATGGAGTTTTATATAAACGCAACTCTGTCCTTGATTGTTTAATAACACAGAATTTAATAAAGTATGTCAAGTAACACAGAGGTAGTAACATTTTAGTTATTTCTGTACGGATATGCTCGTAATCATAAAACGGTGTTGGTTACTACAATTTCAAAAGTTTATTTCTCTTATTCCGAGGGCAATGAACCATCCAATGAAGATGCTGTTTGTTTTGGCGGCTGCCGCCCAAATGTTTACCTTACGATTTCATAGTATTTTTATATACTCGAGTTGAATCGATTTCCGAAGTATCGACTGTGATTGTTTTTTATTTGAATGTGAATAGAAAAAACGATTGCATTGTTGAATAGAGGGATTTGCATTGATAGGATAAAATGTTCTTCTTTCACTGTTTTACCGTAAAATATGTCATGATAATGAATTCACTTCCGTTCATTTTAAGCAGGGTTAAAAAAAAACCCTTGTAGCTAAAAAATATTCCAAGTTTCGGAGCGTTACTTCAGGCTGTTCCTACGAGCATGAAAAAAATTTAAACAGTAGAAAAACGCGTTGATTCGGTGAGACAACATGACGGGGGGAAGCAGGGAAGGGTTGTCACACTTGAGATTTACAGGGAAAAGGCAGAAGGAAGGGCGCGGGGTGCGGGGAGCACCACTTGGACACGTAGACCACCCCCGCCCCGCCGCGCTTCTCCCCCACCATGCCACTTATTCATCATTTACGTACATTTGAGTGTGATTTCGTTTGGGATCGTCCCAGAACTCCGGCCCTCTTACTCACTTACATTAGTTACATTAGACGTTACCGAATCTTGTTTTATTCAATTTCCACAGCGCTATTATCTTTCGCCACTCATAGTAATAGGGATTCCTTTCCGAAACGTAATAATATTTCTCGTTTCTAGTGCCTCAAAGGTTTGAGGGATTTTATGTATTGTTATATGATGATATTAATATTTTATTTTACTTAAAACCGCTGAGCTGATATGAGATTGTATCCTTCACAACCGCTGACAATTTTTTGGCCATGTAAAGTAAATTTAGTGTCGCACAAAATTTTGCTCACGATATTACCTGTGGGCTATAAACAAATTTAATTCTCAAGGCTCAACTTTACCACCTGACATAATTCTATCAGGTTATACGAGTAAACTGTAACAATACGTGGAAATTGGGTCCACATTTCCACGAGCGACCGCTGAGTTTGAAAAACGCCAGCACAACAGCTCACTGGGGGTTAATTGTTTGACTTTTGCCGTTAACTGTACCGTTCATATGATACGTAAATAGGTGCTTATTGAGGCTCGGTCCCTTTCATGTTCACGCGACATCTGCTAACTTTGTCGTGGCGTCATAATTATAGTATCGAGCACAGCTTTCAGCCTCGTTACCTATAGGAAACCCCGTAAAAATCTCGACAACCATTGTTAACTTGACGCGGAGTGCATTTTTTCCTCCGTTATTAAAGCGCATAAAATATATTCAAGAAGAAAATAAGTACCTTGCCTTTGAGTTCGAGCCGTGCAACGATATTGACATTATAATAAAATCCCCTTTTAAACGTCTACGCTCTGACTGTTAAAATATGCATTGAATAAATAAATTAGCTACATATTCAGCCATAGTTTTTATCGCGCTTTATGCACTGTATCTCCGTTTAATAATACTTCAGGCTGTTTTCATAAGCAAATCTGTTAGATGCTGCAAAGGAATTATACCCAGGCTAAGCAAAACAAACAAATTTCAGTGAACAAGTCTGAACACGGTCCAACATTGTCGGTCTGTGGTTACTATTATCCCACAGAGCCATTATGCGTTCTTCAGAAATATCCCTGAGTAACCTTCGCGGGAGGATTGCATAATATATTAACAGTAATTATTTGAACATTTCGCTCGCCCGCTGTGCGTTGCCTTCACTTTGCTTCCAATTGTTTTTCCGTTATGAACTAACCGAACAAATTATGCAGAATCCCGACACATACCAATGCTCCCTTTTGTGTTTACTATTCATATAAGCCGATGGTTCTATATGAAAATAAATAACTAGAAAAAAGCGGAATTAATTGTAAATTGAAACTCGTTAGTAAAAATCTTTCCACATTTGCAAATAAGCGTTGTTTGTTTACGTGTTGATTCATTGTTATCATATGTTTTGACTTCATGTGTATTGACTATTCTTATTTGTTGCAGATGGTCACCAGGACAAAGAAGATTTTCGTAGGAGGGCTATCGGCACCAACAACGCTTGAAGACGTAAAGAATTACTTCGAACAATTCGGACCGGTGAGTACATTTTTTCTCTTGTATCTACTCGTTAACTTCGGCTGGGGACTGTACTGGCAGAGCTCTGGTGGCGCATCCATTAGCAGAACGAATAGAAGCGTTTAGCCAACATATTCCACGCAACGTGGCCGCGACACGCGCGCAAAGTTGAGACAACTTCGCTCGCCAAATTTAATTTACACCAAACTTTTTGGAAAAGTGTACTGAATTTGCACTGTCATGTCTCATTTGTTATTAGGCAACGTTAATTTTACCCGCAGCTAAATCATTCCGTGCACATAATAATTAAACACGTTACCCTCAAATTTGGCGCGTCGGTCAAACTTGCAAACTGTGTTATTGTGATTATGTACCCGCTTTACTTGTTTTGATGGAAATTCATAATACAGCGACTTAGTTCCGAGCGATTAAATTGTAGGTGTACACTGTTTTTATTCCGAACGAACGCAATTATGTGAAATTGAAGCTTTCAACTAAATTAATGTTGTTTTAATGGATACTAAATAACAAAGCAGAGATTTAAATCAGGGAAACAATTTCTTTGTGCCGTTATTGTCTCAGGTCGATATTGAATAAGACTGTCGTCTTAGCACCAATCTATAGTCTCGTTTCTCGAATGATGTCACAGGAAAAGGGATCTTTGTGTGACTATTTAAAGTTAATATTCGCGTGGCGATGCGCGCGTGCCTGTAAGTCTGCGATAACTTGGTCTTTGTCTGGCGGCCGCGACTCAGCGCAGGTGTCTATCTACAAAAGTTTCGTCGTAATTAGCCCCGTATCTAGCATGGATGCGGACTAAAGAACTTTTCAGAATTCAACATTGGCTACAGCCGGGAGTCATTGTGCCAGCTCTCAAAGTAATCGGAGCGAGCCAGCCGGCAGCGGCCGCGACGATCAAGACCTTCATTACCTATTATGAGAGTTTAGAATAAAGCCAACGAGTTTTTCGAAGTGAATGTGATTGATGCCGAGCGAAGGAAATATTCCGGGAGAGATAAAAGGAATTTAATGAAGAGTCTTTAAGAATAATGATTAAGGGAATGGTTATTCCTTTTGGTCGGCGGCCTAATGATGGGGTCTTTTGAATTACTTTTTGTGACTACGAAATATTATGTAACCGCAATTATTCTAATTAAATACAAGATGCGTAGAAAAACTGACGAGACAAATAAATCTGAAGACTCCCGAGCGATGGTCTATCTCACTTTGATGAGAATAAATTGGAACACGTGGGTAACAAAAATAACTTTGTTACAACATCCAATGTACGTACAAGGTTCTTTTGAAAAGATCTTACTTTTTACATTACGAAAATTGTGTATTTCTCGAGATCTTAGAATATTTACATGCTTCAATTGATTATTATTTGTAATATTAGCCTTATTTTTGATCGTGGGAGGTTTTTCTTATACTTTTCCGCCAAGTCTTCCTTACAAAGGCCTCGAATACTAACCATTTAAAAGGCCTAAATATTTATACATAGGTATCTAAGGAAGTAAATTACGAAATACCATTATTACATTCAAGAACACACACCGAGAATTCTGATTACAAATTAATTCAATAACATAGAAGCCGTGCACTGTGCTCCCGGGCCGGCGTCATTTCGTAAGGGTGTCACATTTTGAGCAAGTTTAATTAACAATCTAGTCGCTTTTGTAGGTGCCTTCATTAGTGTATTTGTGGATAAACATTGCGCAAACTCGACGCGTGCGTGTGGTTCGTGCGAGCCGAGCGGAATCTTACGAAGTCGCCCGATCACGTGCGATCGCAGTCACGATGAAGTGTTGTGACTGCTGCCGTCGTACGGTACGCACTACGCATCAGTTCTGATGTGTGCGTACTCTGTGACTTCGATGTCCCGATACTGGCTCTTTACGTGCGAGCTTTTCGAATGCAAACTGTCTCAGAATATCAAATAAGCCACTTAAATATCGAACACAATGACTACGCCCACCTGAAGCAAAGGCCGTGAGACGCATGCACGCAACGCCGTAAATGAAAGGCCGTCGGGCCGGGGGTGGGCGAGGTTCAACCCCGGTAACGATTTCCTTCAGATAATGGCGAATTTTCTGATGAAAGCTGCTCGACGATGCCCTTTCAAGGATTTAGGAACCGCCGGATTTATGGGCCGAACGGTCTTCGCAAATTTTGTCCGTCACGACACAGCTTTGCCTATCGCATGCATAATGGCGATCCATTCGTGAGATTTCTCCGTGAGAGATTCTTTCATTGGGGAACTTTTAAGTGGGACTGTCGGGACAGAAGTAAAGAGTTATGGAGATAACGTGCCTTCGGTAGTTTAATCTGCACAGATGTGGCGAGTAAAAAAGGAACAGATTGCAGCGGGTTAATTTTATGGCGCGAGAACGCTTAAGCTAAAACAAACACGTACGGGAAATTACTTCCGGGCATACATTCTCTGAAACTGTTTTAAGGTGAAGGTAATTTGCCAAATCCAGTTGTGTATGAAGTGCTCACGTTGTTCTTGAGTTATGTTGCTGAGTACGAATATTAAGTGATACACTACCAAAAGTTTTTTTGGGTAACTACGTACTTGTCGGTGTGTTGATAAAGATAATAAGCTTTAGTCAGTGATACGATTGCTAGCTAATTAAATGAAATAGATGTTAGCCACTTTTTTTTATATAGCTAAACTAGCAGCGCCTCGCGGTTTCACCCGCATAAGTCTCGATCCCTTGGGAATATTGAGATAAAAAGTATCCTATGTCCTTTCCCGGTACTCAAACTATCTCTATACTAAATTTCATCGAAATCGGTTCAGCGGTTTAAGCGTTAAGAGGTAACAAAGAGACAGAGACACTTTCACATTTATAATTATTAATAAGTATGGATAGCAAAAGAGATAGTAAGTACCAAGAATTCTTAGAAAGATTAAATAATCTTACAATATTTCAGAGATTTTCAGAGATTTTACTCTCCAGTTACATTAAAGGCTTTAGCTAGATCAATATATAATAGTAGATCGAGTAGTTAGTTACTTAAATATAACCTACTAAAGACATGTCAATTAAAAGTGTCACGAGGTTGACCATTAGCGTCACAATCCGTCAATTATAGTCAACGTTGGACCATAATTGACATGGTATCTATTCGTAACGGTATTAGCATGAAGTAGATAGATACAGCCTGAATTACTTTGATGTCGTTTCACTAAATGTAGCTTTGTCAAAAAGTCTAATTTTGAAGTAGGACTTTAACATAGTTATTTCTAATACTAGCCATGCACTTTGGTAAATTGAACGATTGATGAAAAAGAATGACAATACAAAATAATGTCCAAATATAACCACTAAGTGAGCACAGACAATAAAGAAACTTTTGTAACTGGTAAAATGATTACAAGACAAGACAGTTCCTGAAACCACATTACCCAGCAGTAATTTGACGTGTAGAGACGTATTGACAGGTCATTGCTTCAAAGCTAAAAACAACCCTTTTCCTCAATATTTTTTACGAGTTCCACGGAACTACCACTGACTCATACAAGGCATTTCCATTACCTCAAACCCAACGTGGGAGGTACAACAGGAAGAAAACAGAACTCCTATAATATGTAAATCGTAGTCAAATTCACTTGAAAGTCGAAGCTGGCGTCCGCGATGCCGACTTAAAAATTAATTAGCCGAACGACCGGTGTAATCGCTGAAGCCAGCACCGATTAAGAGTTATCTGGGAGGTACTGCGCCCGCAATGTTGACTCCATCGTCCGGTGCGAGAGTGCCCTTTCCTTCGCAGGCCGGCTGTCGCTTAGGCTTTTCTGCCTCCCCCTCCGCAACCCCTGTCTGCCAATCTCTACCCCCAGCCGACAGAAAACGCACACTTGCCCCTCACAATTTCACCACGGATTGCTTATATTTTATTTTTTTCTCTTCTCATGAAAATGTATGCCGTCTTTATCTCTCTATCTGCCTCGCTAAAGCGATCTTATATTTAATGTTAAGCGGACAATTTTATTCACAACAATTTCGGCCGGAATGTTTAAGTAAAAATACTTTTTCTCGGTGAATATTATTTTTAGATTTGGTAACGCGAGAAAAATAACCGATTATGTTTTCAGCCGCAGACGTAATTGTTTCGTTATATTTGGGGGAATTTACGTCAAATGATTCCCACGTTGTAATATTAAGTAAGGCGATATGAAATTATTAAAATACTGTAATCAGAATTTAGAAGCTGGAAGTAAGTATGATTGCTACGTGGCTGTAACGTGGCGTGGTGTGGAGATTTAATCAAAATGCAGTACTTTCTCCTAATTTATCGCCTTATACCTACTGGTGAATGAAGGGCTCGACTGCTCGAGGCAACGCTCAAGTTTCCCAACCAATATAAAGTTGTGAGCGCGTTCGCTAAGCGTCGCACGCACAAGAGGGTGTCTTTGAGGAAGTTCCGTTGCATGCTTGATTCGCTATTGTTTTAGCCGTCGAGCGAGACCAAACTCTGACCGTCGTCGCTCCGCCGATAACTAGTACGCAAGTCTTGCGATCCAACTTGCACGATTACTTGTTATTATCTCAACATACGCTCTTAACTTTGTATCGGCTATCGACATGTTCTCTTCGAGTCTTGACTGCGACTGGTGACGGGAATTGCGAACAGACTTGCTCTGCATATGGTCGGGCGAATGACTTTGTGCAACTGCTTTCTAACAGTTTTGATTCGACTTAGTTTCTTTCATGGTTAATTCGATTTTAATATTATTGTATCCCGGAGAAATTCTCTTATGAAAATAAATATCTGATCGAGAAAATGTAAGTGAGTCAGTAACGAAAAAACGTTGTGAGTGGACTCACTGTACACTTGAAAAGAGTGCTTATAACACGAATAGAAGACTTATTTTTATTTACAGAAAGTGTTATCGTAGGACATAAACCTCGTAGTTATTGCAAAATTCAGGGGATGTATCGAGTGTATTTGACCAAAGCAAACAGTCGAAAAGCGATAGGTAGTCAACTTTAACGCTCGTTCACTATCTAAACATCGTTTAATGTCAACAGTACTCGAACTGTAACTGAGGCGGGTCAGGAATTCGGCGCACGATAGTTACCTACGATATCATCGGAGGCCGTATATCAATCAGTTGTTACAACGCTCCACGGTTGTCGTTTATCTTCGGGGCCGCTCGGATCTGTCTGTCCAGATTCGTGCATTGTTCCGACATTAGCCGTGGCCGCCGAAACGGTGGATGTCTGAAATGCCAGTGCGGTAGTGGCGTTCCTGTTGCAAGCGCATCGAGCGCCCCGATAGCATTTCCAATTTCCTGACTTAAATTGCTCTAATTTGGTTATGCGCTGACGGTTGATCGAAGGCTGCTAGCGCAGACCACCGGCGACACTCGCGTTGCGACATGTAAATTTGATATCAATTTTGAATTGCGTTTCAATCATTCGCTCTCTTATTTCTTGTAATATTTTCGACGTATAGCTGTAAAATCTTCCTCGATACATTTTTTTAGTTACTAACCTAAACAATAATGAAATAAAGTAGCAGTTTTAGTAAATTTTGTGTAGTTACTTTCACTAAATACTTGTAAAAGCAAGTCACGGATGTGACTTTTATAGTTCCGTTCACATAATATAAATGGAATAAAAAAGAAAAGTTTTTTCAATACTTCCACAATGGCTGTGTATTACTGTTATAACTACCTAATTGAGGCCTTACTCCTACAATTGCTATTAAAACTACTTCTAAGGGCACTAGTTGGTTTTAAACGCGGGACGGAATCAATTACGTCACAATAATTATACGATTTCAATTTATTGCTCACGCTATATTTACAGAAGTATTATGTTTCGAGAAATACTTTTAAAACTACGGCCTTTTATAATAATGTAACACATTTTAATGCTACGAGGGTAGTTTGACTTTAGGCACACCAAGAACAACCCCTATTTAAATAAATGAATAATTGTACTCACCAAAATAAGAACACGTATTACAAGATTGAATATTGACAATATACAAAAACACATATTTTGTTGTTGACTGAATATAAATTGCTATAAGTTCAAAGACCATCAAGATGTTCATCAAATAAACTGAATTGTATGTAATTTAAGCGTTGTTGTCCAAAAAAGCATATTTCATTAAAGCAAAACTTTTTAGCGATAATAAAATGTATCCAAACTCCTTAATTCTGACATCTCAATTGTTTACATCGTACAGAATTATCTAGCGATTGGAATTACACACAAGATTGATCGGAGTCTGAGTGATGGAGAATTACACTGACAGATTGGCAATCTATAGCCGGAGGGTATCCTCCCTTGACTCAATATTAGAGGGAAAACGTGAACGTAGTTAATACGATAATAACTTTCAATCATGTGCCAGTATAAAATTATATTCACTTGTCCTGAAATTAAATGTTGTGCATATTTCAATAACTAACATTCGTCATCATCATCTGCCAAGTTTTTTTTCCAACTATGTTGGGGTCAGCTTCCAGTCTAGCCGGATGCAGCTGAGTACCATATTTTATATTTCAATAACTAATATTCATTCAGAATAAAAGTTACAGGGATTTTACTGTCAAACTTTGAGCAATGCTAAAAATATTACGTTAATCCCTTTCATTTACAAAAATATGACATTTAAAAAGGCTTTATATAAACTCAAAACTCAAACTCAAACTCAAAGCATTTATTTCAATTAAACCAATTACAGGCACTTTTGAATTGTCAAGGGGTCGGTCAGTCAGAAAGATGAAGCTAGTTGCCCATTCCAAAGAGTAGGTACCTATGGAGAAGAACGGGCAAGAAACTCCATGGACACTCTTTTAAATCAAAATAATATGGTTACAAAGTCTTGGTTACATCATTCATGTTAAAAATTATACATGTGAGAACGATGCAGAACGTTAAAAGCGTCCATAATGAGAATATGAGAAAAAACAATTCAAATATTAAATTAAAATAAGCCGTGGCAGCAAAGAGATGACCAGTCCCTACTGACGGCGCCCGTTCACGAACATGACGCATGTATTAGCACCATTCAGCTCAACCATTTTGAAGGGAGCTAAATGATCCAACACAAGCGCCACCATCAGCGAGACATTTGAGTGAGCATGACATATTCTCAGCCGCCAGAGCACATTCAAGTCAATTAAAGACGTACCCAGTAAATGGTAGCTTTATAGTATGTACATAGTACTCACACATGTGCTATGCAATTATACAATACAAGGAGATTGAATTTATATAATGCAAAAATAGTATTTTAAAATCTTCAGCAGCTCCAACAGTAGGTATTTTCCAATGCTAATCAATTTATTTGTGCGTCCTTATGGAGCAAGACCAGCATTTAGCCAAGCATTTTTATCAGTGATGTAATCCCCCAATTTATAATATGCCTGACTGCATAGTGTGCGTTTAATACAAGATTTAAATTTCGTTTCATTCAGTTCAAGTATGTGGGTAGGTATTTTATTGTAACATTTTAGACAGTAGCCCATGAAAGATGAGTCTACTTTAGCCAGCCTGAAACCTGGTTGAACTAATTGGTCCCTATTTCTAGTGATATAATTGTGTCTTTCACCTCTTTTACTAAAAAGATGTAGGTTTTTCCTTACGTACATGATATTTTCATAGATATATTGACAAGGTACCGTCATGATGTTAATATCTTTAAACAGTTTCCTTAGAGAGTCACGCCTGCGGAGATTATATATGGCTCTGATGGCTCTTTTCTGCAGAATAAAAATAGACTCGATGTCTGCAGCCCGTCCCCATAATAAAATACCGTACGACATTATACTATGAAAGTAACTAAAATAGACTAGTCTCGCGGTATCAACATCAGTAAATTGCCGGATTTTTCTCACAGCATATGCTGCTGAACTTAGCCGTCCTGCAAGGGATGTTAAATGAGGACCCCATTGAAGCCTTGAGTCGAGCGTGATCCCCAGGAAAACAGTTTCATCGACGAATTCGAGTTTCTCTTGATTCAATACTATCTCACAATTACTACTTTTGACATTTGGTAAAGAAAATCTTATGCACTTCGTTTTTTTCCCATTTAACACTAAATTATTAGCAGTGAACCAATTTTGGATCTGCTGTAGGGCGTTATTTACGTCGTCAAGATTTGATGCACGTCTATTAATTTTAAAAATCAAGGAAGTATCGTCAGCAAATAACACCATTTGAGGTTGGGTTTTTAACAAATGGGGTAGATCATTAATATATACTAAAAAGAGGAAAGGACCTAATATCGAGCCTTGTGGTACACCCATTTTTACTTTTAAACCGAGTGAATTGACACCATTTATTTGAACTTGCTGTTGTCTATCATTTAAATAAGATGTTACTAAACTGAGCGCAAGTTTTCCAAGTCCGTAATGTTGAAGTTTTAAGAGTAAGGTTTCGTGGTCGACGCAATCAAAAGCCTTGGAGAGGTCACAAAAAATTCCTATGGCGTCTTGAGACTCTTCCCACGCCGTAAATATGTGTTTTAATAAGGTGACACCGGCATCAGTCGTACAACGTCCCTTAGTGAAACCATACTGTTGGTCGTGTAGTATTTTATTGGTGTTAAAATGATTGAGCATTTGGTTCAGCATCACCTTTTCAAAGACCTTGCTGAAAACTGGTAACACGGATACTGGTCTATAATTATTGGTATCTTTACTGTCCCCCGATTTGAAAAGTGGTATTACCTTACTGTATTTCATTAGATCCGGGAAGACTCCTTGATCTACACACAAATTAAATATTAAGGCTAAGTACGGCGCTATAGTCTCAATAATGGAGGTACAAACTTTGATAGACATTCCCCATAGATCTTCGGTTAGTTTAATCTTGATTTGCTTGAAAGCTTTTATTACTGTTATGGGGTTTATATGCTTGAATTTAAATTCAATCTGGCAGGATGAAACGTTTGCCCTTAATAAATCAATAGAACGCAAGGGCGAGGAATTTAAGACTTCAGTAGTTTTATGTGGGATACTGGTAAAGAAATTTACAAATTCCTGAGCAACTTCTTTGTTAGTGCTTATGAGACCACGCGAAGTCTCTAGTGTGAAATCATTATTATGTCTTTTATTCCGGTTAGTCTCGTCATTAATAATTTTCCAAACCGTCTTTATTTTATTATCGGCTGATTTGATCTTGTTGCTAATATACAAGGCTTTAGCTATTTTGCAGGTATTTTTAAAAGTTTTAGAGTAGGTAGCAACATATTTATTAAAAGTTTCAGAGTTAATATAAGGTTTAAGGCCATACAGCTCAAACAATTTTTCCCTACTTTTTCTAATACCCTTAGTTGCCCAGTCACTGAACAAAAAATTTGTGCAAATAGTTTTAGTTTTCTTTTTTAAAGTGTTATTGAATTCGGTGCGCACTATAGAAAAGAACTCCTCATAAAATTCATTTACATTGGTTTTAATATGGCCTGGTACACTTAACTTACTAATTAAGTTATTATTAAATCTATTTAGATTGTTTGGTGTTATTTGTCTTGTTTGTATCTGAATTTTTTGTAATGGTGTATTGGACTTGAACGCAACGGTTTGACCGCTGTGGTCAGAAGGGAGATAGTTTACTATTGCTTTATCTAAGTAGTCGCAGCAACAAAAAACATTATCAATACATGTAGCAGAATTTATAGTTATGCGGGTTGGTTCTGAAAACACATTTGACAAATTGAATGATTTGAAGAGACTTAATAATCGACTGCTATTTGAACTATTCTCTAAGATATTAATATTGAAGTCACCACAGATAATTAGCGATTTTTTACCAGTTCCAAGTTTTGCTAGAACATCTTCCATTACTGACTCAAATATGGAGTAGTTTTGATAATTTGGGGGTCTGTAAACGCACACTATAACATGCTTATCTAGCTCAACACAGGAAAGTTCAATATTATGTTCAACCGACAGATCAACTATATCTTTACGAGTCTTAGATTTAATAGAATTTTTAACTAAGATTAATGAACCCCCACGCAGCATAGATTTTCGGTTAAAACAACTGCCCACACTATAATTTTCATAATTAATTAGCATTTCATAATCTTTCAACCAATGTTCAGTTAAACAAATAATTTCAAACATAGTTTTTTCTAAAAATAGTTCAATTTCTAATTGCTTGGATGAAAAACCTTGAATATTTTGATGAAATAATGTCAAGGAATTCTGCTTAGATCCTTTTTTATACTTAACTATTTGAGAGCAAGAAGGCACCTTGTTGTTGGTAGGTATAACAATATTGTTACTGGTATCTTCTGTTGTCTTACTAACTAGTTTAAATCTACATCCAGAGTGAGCCCCAAGACTCCCATGCCATCACCAGGCAATGATATCCCACTCCCATTACTTGTGGACCCCACATTAGAACTAGAATTTGCCAAAGTGAGACATGGATCCTCCTTCGTACAATTATTGTAAATAGTTATAGCATTAGTGCTACAGTTATTTCGGGTGACCACCTGTACATTAGAATTATTACTAATAATTGCGGTGTCAATTATAGTACAAGACTTCGACATACTACTTATGTCTGAGTTTATATAAGCTAATAGCCTCGCTATTTTATGTCTAAACCTAATGGGCAGATACACTGTATTCCTTGTCGATTTCAACTTATCAACAAAACTGTTGGTGTCAAAAAATACAAGTTTGTCACTGTAGTGACTTACTAAGAAATGCATATGCTTATTAAGCATATGTATATAATTGTTTTGTCTATTTGATAACCTCTCAAAATATGGAAAAGCACACAAAATAATTTTTTTACAATTTATCTTTAAAAGCTCAGAAACACTGTCAGTGATATCTTCTTTTTTGACGTGTGAACTATTACCTACAAATACAGTAATGTTGGTATTAGAATCATATTGATTTCCTGTAATTGATGTCATTATTTCTTTGAATGATGTCCCAGGTAAACAATAGTTTTGAGTAGTAAAGCTAAAGTTGTTACTAACTAATTTCCCTAAACCTCTTCCTATACTATCTGAAAACATAACTGACTGATAACATACTTGGCTACTACAAGAGGAAACACTACTAGCTGCTGACTGTACTGCTTGAGGTAATTCTTGCACAATATCAGGTGTATCTTGTATGGGGATACACTCCAGAGCACTCACAACTTGGGACGGGACCTCCGTTTCCTCAGGCTGCAGAGCATCAAGGTTGGATCCCCTCTGACAAGTACACTGAGTGTTGCTGAGAGTCAGCAAGTCCACTTTGTCTACCAACTCGTTTGTAGCAAGTATGTGTTCCTTAATTTGGTGACGAGAGCATACATATTTATTATAAAGGGACTTTAGTGAGTCATCAAGAACTTGAATTTCAGTTTGTAAGCGTTGTGTGTCTATTTCATAAATATTTATACTATCTTCTAATTTAATTTGATAGTTCTTCAACTTATTGACAAGAGTAACACGTTCTTTCCTTAATTGAATATTTTTGGAATAATGTTTTTGTTGTTTCTTAAATCTATTACATTTTTTAATGATTTTATTCAGTCTTGCATATTTTTTTATTTTATTTTGACTCATTTTATGAATATAGTTATGTTTCAGTAAGGAATCCTCTGTTAGGTCTATTGTTGTTATGGAATGTAGGTTACAATTTTTGTTTAACAATTCATTAAACAAATGGTCAGTTTCTTTGATCTGAGTATGTTCCTTATCCTTTTGTAATTTTAGAATTTGAACATTTGCGTGGATTAATTCATCCTCCAGGTCCCTAATCTTACACAAAGCCTCCTCATACAAATTACTGCAGCTGTTGAACCCATCTGTGACAACCCTCAGTTGATCCCGTTCATCGACAACATTGAGGTATAAAAGATGTAAGTCTACGAGCTCCTTTTTTAGGCTTGTGTTTTTGTTTATGACTATCTCTACTTCCTTCTCACTTTCCTCTCTCTCCTCTAACAGCGCTTGACATTTTCTCTCTGAAGCCTCAAGTTCGTGAAGGGTCGTTCTTAATCTATGCTCCGCCTCCTGAGCAGCAGCCTTACGGGTCATCACAGGCATGGTTTCAGCAATTAGTACTGAAAGTAAATGAAAAGAACGGTGAGAACTACTTAGACAGACAAACAAAAGGGAAAGCTAGAATTGAAAGGAAAAATAGGAGAAGTTAGTGTTGCTTAATTAATGAGTAATGAGATAGGCTGCTGAATCTAATAGAAATGCAACTAATATGATAAGATAAAGTACCTATAAAGTTACATTGATTCTATTGTCTTATGCTTTTATTTTTGCTTATGTGGGTAGGATGCCTAGGTAAAAAAATTAAATTAAAAACTAGTTTTGCATAAAGATTACAATTGAAACTAACGATAGTCAATGTTACTGTTGTTACCTATATAACACAGTATTGAAACACTAATAGAAAAACAGTGTTTTGATATTTCACAAAGTAACTATGTAAACAAAGTGACTAGACCCAGTGCATTGGGCCAAATCAACCAAAAATTATAACTCAATGAATCTGTTACAGTCTATGTGACGATTGTGTGCTAATTAGAAAGAATAAAAGTAAACAATACTCCCCGTTTAAATCCGCAGGTCGAACATCAGCTGTTCGTGAGAGGTTACCGGTAACGGTGGGCAACCAAACACTGAGTTTAACTTTGTAACTTTGCAGGAAAACAATAATCCCGAGTATTTTTGCAGTTATTTTTCATTTGGATATAATAATACACCTTAATTACACTTAAAAATTAATTAAAAATAATTTTAAAATACGGAACAAAATTTTGACATGTCACTCGGGCGGTGTTGCCATCTCCATCAACCCTTCCCTTTTCGTGATTTGATGGCAAATAAATGAGTGACCTGCTCTCAAAACGGTGAAGGAAACATCGTGAGGAAACTGATAGGTATGTCCTAAAACCAAATTTTCGAAAACATGTTACATCTACCAACCCGCACTGGGCCCGCGTGGTGGATTACGGTCTACGCCCTCTCACTGAGAGGAGGCCTGTGTCCAATTTGTAGGAACATTATAGGTTGATTATGCTTATGCTAAATGAGTCTTAACTAAAATTGTGTTAACATAAATATGAAAAAAAAGGTACAAGGTTTTTAGTCTAAAGCAAAAAAAGCAAACCAGGCCAATAAAAACGCATCGCAAAAACGCAACTTAAAACTCCAAAGTAAAGAGAACAATACAAAAAAAAAACATGAGGTTTGTACAAAATTACGAACACTTTCTGACTCTGTATTGAGAGGTTTTTCTTTTTGTTTGAATCGGAACAAAACGCCCCTTCAGTACCAATATATTATTCTAATAGGGAACTAATTACCCCCACTCTCCTTTATAGAACCACGGAATTATTCCTCGAGGAGTTTCTAAACGTTTATTTGTACAGTTTTTGTATCGTAAGGGTGAAAAGCGACTTCAGATTTAGGTATATGAAGAAAGGAGGGTTGTTTTGTTTGGGCGAATCGATTTCAAAAGTTTTATTAGTATGAAATATTTGTATGACCATTAATACTTTAATAGTATTGATTCTAGTTTTTGTATGGCCAGAAATTAAGTAGCTTTTGTGAAAAACTTAATAGATCAAAACTTATAAGTATACAAAATGAGTAATCTTTTGATATTTTTCCAGAATTCAGAATAAATAATACCAGATTACTTATATAAAACTTAGAAATATACTTTCAAGAAACCAATATTCTACAGTCTAGACGATCAAAGGAAAGTAGATACTAGCTACTTCGTAAAATAATACATCCATATGAATTTAAAAACAATATCATTCAACATCGTCCTGGCGTAAAACACATTTGTAGAGTGAAATGAAATTGTGTTCTATTATGAAAACAGTTGGGTTTATTTTTGTATGATGAAATAGTTTTCTCCGCGTGAGGTATGGGGTGAGGTTCCGATTAGGGTTACCATTTGTCGGAAATTCTAGATTTATCAAAGTTGGTACTCAAATCCGGCTGGGCATTATGATATTTAAGAGCCCAAAGAGCACTTTTTCTTGAAATCTATAAGCTAGCTTAACACATAAAACCGTTCCTTTGTGCCGAACGATGCTCCAGGTAAATCTGATTCCCATCAATTTATTTCGGCTTATAATTCAAATCTTTATCTTTTTCTTCCTTCGTTCCTTATCTTAAACACAATTACACACCCTTGCACGGAAAAAGGGCCCAGCATTTAAAAACACATACACCGCAAATTTCTTCAAAAAGCCCGGTTTTCCTAAGATGGTTACCCTATTCCGGATAAACGCACCCCCGGGCAAGCGATTTGTATTAGCCGTCTAGTGCTGTACTCGTAATTGTCGATGCCGCAGGCAACGTCGCACTCTCTACTCGTAAGAGGGGCAAATCCGAAAAAAAATAATGAGAAACCTCCAATCGATAGTCCCTTTCCATGTCTCGTTGAGAACTTACGACTCATTATTTTATTAGATCTTCGAGGTTTTATTTTTATTGAGCTTTCTTTCTTTTTGTGTTTTTGAAACTTGCGTTCACCAATTATGGTATTTAGTTGCCAATTGTGGTAGTATATAACCTGTGGTCATTGTCGCTCATGTGAACTATTAATGTAAGCAAAACAGCAGATATTCAGAACACACTTCCAAAAAGAAAAACAGATTTTTAATTAACGAAAAAGCAGATTCATACAAAACACCAATCTAGCAACATTTATACAAAAAAGTCGCAACGCCACCATACTTTTTGAATGCATAAAATGTTTTTACATTGCTACACGGAATATAAATTTATAAACTCAATTGAAATGCTATAAATACAATTCACGCGTCAACTGCTTGATCCTGTTACAATGTCCGAGTTGATGGGCCGATATAAGCCGATCATTTGCAATATAAAAATAAACGCGAAGTTACTGGCCCGACGGGAAACGATTCTACCTACCTACTGATGTTATTAATTCTCGTTTAGTGTAGGTATTCGATTTTAATTGGAAAGGTGTGCTACTTATTTTGGTGGGTATCATATTAAGTGGTGACTTTTTCGGCTTCTTCATAAGGGAATGGTGTATAGTATGTATAATATAAGTAGTGGTGTATTATAGTGGGTGTTTATGAAATCCATAAATAGTAGTCGCTGGTCAGAAGGCCAATTCTCGTAAGAACCGGAATAAATCTTTCAAACGTTCAAAATCTAGTAGCAGTCTCATCTCGGCGACAAAAAAATGTCAAAAACTTGTCAAAATGTTGGGAAATTAGAGGTATTTTTGACAGATCGAGACTGAGATCAGACTGTGCACGTTCTTAAAAATACGAGAATTGCCCCTCTGATCACAGCAAACAGAAAGATCCTGCCCCAGATAAATCCTACATTCCTCATCATTGCCACCCGATATGTAGTCTCTTCAGGTAGATATAATAATATTTATGATAGAATATTAAAATCGATCAATTTATATCGCTTTTAGATACTTATTCCGTTTAATCAGCAATATCGTGCGTTTGCGGTTTAGTATAAAGCGATACAAATTGTGCTACTTAATGAGGCCTATAATCGATTCTATAATGTGAGGTGAAGTGATTTTGGATATACATAGTTATAATGGACGCATTTATAAATTTATATCTACATTTAAATCCAGGTAAATTTGTGCAATAATGATCTACTTAATCATTTTCGAAAGGTTAATAAGTTAAATTAGAATGTTAAACGTTAAATTGATTATTCTATAACTAGCTACGCTCAAGACTCCGTCTGCGTGGAAGTCGAAAAAAAACACAACAAAGTCGTTATTTATAAAATATTAACAAATCAAAAGTTGATATTTACATAAAAAGACATTTTTACTTACGAAGCCAAAAGTCTTAAATTCAGAACTTGTAGAAGAATTGTACTATGTGAGTATCGCAAATTTTCGTAATATTTCTACAGGGTGTTATGGAAAGGGTATATCAATACAAACGGGTTGAAGAGTGTATCTGGTCTAGAATCTCTGTACAAAATTTCTGCTCAAAAGCAGTAACTTTGAAAATGCTTAATATTTTTTTATTTCGATAGTTTATTAAATTGAAATCATAACAAACGTGTTACCGCACTACGAGAGTCATTATCCATTATCTGTAGTGTGTCTGTGCGCCTAGTATACGCACATCACACCGCCGCGCGCCAGTGCAGCGCCGTGATGTCGAAATAAAAAAATAAAAATATGAAGCATTTTCAAAGTTAATGCTTTTGAGCTGAAATTTTGTACAGAGATTCTAGACCAGATACACTCTTCAACCCATTTGTATTGATATACCCTTTCCGTAACATCCTGTATAATCTGTTTTCTATTCAACAAGCAACAAAAAAGACAGATATAGTGAAACAGAAAAGGTGGCTGGGACAGACTGGATGCGGAAAGCGGAGGACATGCTGTTGTCCAGCAGTGGACTGCGATAGACAGAGTTGACTGAAGCAACAGACTTTCAAATTAATTCAATACCACAATCCCACACAGTAATAACGCTTGCCCTTCAACTACAGTCGTATCTAATTTTGAGTTAGTGTCATGCGTTCACGCGAAATTAATATTAATATCCTGAGCGTACTAACAATAATTATTCTGATTATGGGAGATACGCAATCTGTATAACTCAGTCGCCATTCGTAGGGAATTACTTGAGTTATATAACAAACCAAGTCTTGTAGGAGATTGCCGTGTATGCCATATGTAGCAATTTAACTTGTACTATCGGTAGCGGAACTTGTGCTTATGTGCTATAGGACAAGTTAGAAATTCAGGTAGATATACCTACTAGACCTAGGCGAGTTCTATGGAACGTTTTGCTCGACTACCTTCAGTGTTTAAACTAGGCTCGCTTTAGAACACTGGAAGTAAGCTCGGTTTTCCAAAGCATGTAGACTTAGCCTAAAGGCCAGAGGGGTTTCCTTTTGGTCTCAATGCTACGCTATTGTGCTACAGCCTACGAGATTCGCCGCTACGAGTTTTGTTGCTACGATTTTTTGTAGCAGCTCCATAAACTCTGGTTTAGATTGGTACAATCACAGTCATCATACGTCAGGGACTATTAATGTATTCAAATCTATATATAACATAGAATAACGTTTCATGCATTCATGGGAAATTAATATTTAATATCCTGTGTGTACAATTAGCATTACTCTGTGCGCAATACAAATACATGAATACGTTATGTAAGCGTCACATCGATTATTCTATCGGACTTGGTACGTTTCACTTATCTTGACATAGTAATAAGATTGTATTTAAAATAAGAAAATCAGTGAAAGCATTTGAATAAACTTGCAGCAGACAGTCGTCGTCTTATTCAAAGCTTCTCTAGCATCGAAAAAGCTCGCTCCGCGCGTATGTGAAAATTCACTCAGCGGACCGAACTTAACTCAAAGCTGATTTGGCTCAATTACGCTTCTTATAACTTCCCAACGGACGTTAATTAAAGTATTTTAATTTAACAATCCCCTTGTCTTCGTGCCGTATATAATTCTTTGTTCTCACATCAACTTTTCCTATAAAAAACTGCTTTGCATGTGGATCAAGCTTGTATATTATTCCTAAATTTTGATTGCCTCGTAGAAATCCGTCCGGAGTCTGTGGAGGGGCTCTTCGTTTTTTCATTCCCGTTCCGAGGGACAATTAGGTATGCTAATTCATTTATTTTATGACGGGTTTGAGGAAAAATGCTACGAAAAGATCAGTTCTGCGATGGAGATCACATTGTGGCATTTGTATTCGCAGACGAAGAAATAATCTAAATTAACGCAAATCTAATTCGAAACCCCTAATAAAATCCCTGTATTTTGTTTATTTGCCTTCATGTTCATACATATTCCACTCAAATAGGTACGCGTTATGTAAATGCCGTGGAATTGGCCTAAATGTTGTCACACTGTGCGTACTGCGACATAATCAGTTCCTATAAACATTTAGAGGGGATGGAATGAATCCACGTCGCGCACAGAGGCAGCGGGACACGGCAAACATAATTAGGCGAACGGCCATGTTGATTGGACTAGACGCGTCGACACTTCCCGGAAGAAATTGCACGTGAAAGGTAATATTTCACTCGGATGAGATCCTTTGATACGCATCTTGGTCACGGCACTTCTGCTTTATACATAAAATAAGATAAAATTCTACCAGACACCACGTTTTTTCCTTGACACACGGCAAAATTTAATTTCTTATCGAAAAGCTCACTCTCGCGGAAATAAGTTTAACACACCAAATAATCGTAACTTTGTAATAGAAAATCCAGGTTCGCCTGTTTCACTGCTGAATTACGGTTATTTTCAATAGTTAAATTCAAACCGACCGGGGATCGACACGAACAATGTTTACTCAAGTATCTTCGCGCCGGGTTCATTCGGAACAAAGTTTGAATTATATTGTTAATGTTAACATTCCGTACGCAAACTAAAGTAACTGGTGTATTGTTAACAAGTTTCTGTTTGTTTTATCACTTACGCATTATCCGGTGACGTGGGGAGGAAACAGCGAAAAATAACAACGGGAACGGGCTGTAGGTGACAATTCAAAGTGTCAAATAATTCAAGGTGCGGCCCGGCGTTTCTCACAATCAGCGAGATCTACAGCCGTAGCGAGCGAGACACCGTACGCTCCTTTTTTCTATCCATTCGGTTTGTTTATTTCTCGTTTCACCTTATAAATATAAGAGTTCGGCATCTCTGCACGAATTCCCAAGATGAAAAGGTATTTTTCACGCGCGGTGTTCGGCGCGCCAGTGCGCCCCGCAGCGGCTAAACTGCAAAGCTTTTCGCTATCAATGCATGAGTTATCATCATATTTATTTCAACGTTTTATATACTTGCGTTTACGTAAGATAGTTTTGTTGGCCTACAATTATGCAAACTACTATAATGTAGATGAGATTATTGCAGATATTTTCTCAGTCAAGCTATATCGAATTAAAATTTTATTTGAATTTGCATTCTTACTTTATTAAATAAACTTACAAATTCAAGTTATTTACATTTTTTCTTTGTGTTTGGCAATGAGTATTAGTATTAAAGAGAAACTGGAAAAAACGATCGGTCGTAATTTGTTGAGTAGGTTGTATAATAAATCCTTAGATATGTTTTTTATCACGGCAAAAGAATGTGTATCCTTTAAACCGTATCGTCAAGTTGAGCCATCACAATACATTCCTCACTTGCGGTATTATGTCGTAACGTCACATTTTAGATATCGTAAAAAAAACAAAAGCAAGCGTGCGCAAAGTAATAAAGCTACTCGATTCCCGCTATTCAGAACTGAGAGAATTAAAGTTCTGTTAAGGAAAGTTGATTTTAGTATACACGGAATGTATCCAAAGTAATAAGAATTCCCTAGTGGGGGGTCCACGGGGCAGGGGAAGGCACTTTGACGAAAAAAACGATGATGAAGCACGATCATGTCGCCCAGACCCCCCCAAGCTGACTGACAAATTGTCGAACATTTTTTTCGCTAAAATTCCTTTCCTTCGAATCCAATTATTGAGGCTCACCGATAGAACACTTGGGTGTCTTTAGTTGGGCCTGCGAGAGGTTTATTTACTTGTTCCGCTCGACGTGTTCTCAGGTTTATTTTTAACCCGTGCGTCGCCGCGCTCTCGTAAATTTTATGCATTCGGCGTTTGTTTTAGTGTTGCAAATATGAAAAAGACGTGGAGAGGCCGACAGAATATTGTCTCCGTTGTGGGCGGCCGGTTAGGGCTGATGGAGTAATATTTCCAATGCAAACATGTTTTCGTTGCGCTCTAATTTTATTCTGTTCCACGTTTGGTACAATAGGATGTGCAATTTCGTTCAGCTGAGGCTGCCTAAATTGTTCTGTTATGCAAGCATCAAATAAAAGCGAGTGAGTGTAAGCATTCAGTGATATAATATGAGCGATGTTGAAATAAGCTTACTATTTCCAGAACAATTCAACGAATACGTTAGAATTTGTTATTGCTTGATTTGAAAAGCGAATTTTAAATTGCTTTCAGGATAGTGCATTTTACATTTATAAATCTGTTTTATAACTTTGTTTCAAATGTAGCTGCATTGTTTTAGTAGATGAATCGTTATGATAACACCGTGCTACAAAAATTCTGTATCCTGTTTGCATTCCCCGGAATAAAATCACAAATACCTAAATCAGGCGAATACTTTGGTAGGGGTACATCTACAAAATCTTCCGAACGACTAACATTGTACAGCAAAGTTATAATTTATTCCTGAGACGCAAAAGTAACGCCTATGGAATATAATGGTGTGACACTTGGTGACAGAGCACGGCCATCACAATCCGACGTCAAACATGTCTCGCCAAACTTTTCCCCAGATAGCAGGAATGTGTTCCATTGACAGCTGTAAAATATAAACAAGCAGATAACGCAACAGCGCCCGGGCCGACCATCCCCCTAAACGTAGGAACCCACAACCAACACTCTAACTCGATACAAACCGTGATAAAGGTTCGATTGTATGCAGTAAATAAAATATGACTTGCCCATATTTCCACTTTCGTTTCTTCTCGTTTTACGTCCCTTTTTTCTGGCCTCCCTGGGAAACCGTTCATACAAAATACCTTTCCGATATTGCCCAACTTTATTAGCATCGGGCACGTGTTTTTATATCTGAAATATCTTTCACTTCTGCGGCACTTCTGTGGAATAAAGATTGCCACATGTGCTCCGACATTATATCATGATATATAAGAAAAGTTATTTCCTTTCAGTCCTGTAATTTATTATAAGTGCTATCGGTGTTGAGACCTGGGAAGTAGACGCGATTTCATTTGCAACTAACTTGAGTCGTTTATCAATACGAGAGGCCTATAAAACTGTTTTATTGTTACAAATTTTACTTTCAGTTACATTTTAAGGACTCGTCTGTAGGAATATTGTTTTAAATACGCGTAATTCAAAGTGCGTGGCCAGAAATCGGGCGTGGATTGAGCTTACGACGCAAATAAATAGCTTCTTCGAAAGCTATCCTGAAAGCGAATTAGAATAATGCGCTGCGATTTGGCGTTTCAACAAACGAGAGAGCAGAACGGCCCTCGGTGGATTATTCGGGTGGGTTCGCCTGAATTTGGGTATAAATGGAGGTGTCGTGACTATAAGGGAGATTCACGATCGGCTGAGGAAGCACACAGTATCGGATAGTGCAAGAATCAATCGTGTGAATGTGGAACATTAGAATACATGAGGATTTCTGCGAGAAAACAAAATATCTACAAAACGTAGATACTAAATACAAAAGCTTAGCTCTTACAAAATGCAGACGAAGCGGAAAAAGGGGAGGGGCAACTTTGTCTAACTGTGGGTATCAATTGTCTGTGTTTATTCGAACTAAAATTCTACTGGGACTACCGTTCTTTGAGCAATAACAATAATCCTTCCTACATGTATTGCTGCTTTGCGAATAAATTCAGTACATTAAATGCTAATAATGTAGGAGATACAAAGTTAGCTATGACAATAAAAATCTGAGGGACATAAAATCAGTCATTTCAACTTACATTCTACATTGTGGCAAAATCGATCAAACCGGAATGTAAATGCAAACAATTAATGTTCCTTCGCTTCCCTAACCTATAATATTATCTGACGTAGATATTTAAAAGGTCACCGCTTACTGTCCCTTTGAACCCTTCAGTCACATCTCTATAGTCAGTTATAGACGTCAAATAACATTTTCTATATAAGGGTAATAATATAAACCACAAAAGATCCTTATAATATTCGCCGTTATCCTCAGTGAAACCGCAGAGAAAATATATTTCATTAGAGGCATTAATATGAAGTATTCTAAGTATATAAGCTTGGTTTCGTGTCAGATCAAATGGCGACCTGCCCTCGATGCTAATGTTAGAGATTAATGGAATTACCCACGACGAGACCACTACGAGAGCAGACTCGCTAAATTCTTGTCATAATGGCTTTGAAGTTTCTAGAGGATTTTTGATAAGGTCTATGAAGATATTAATGTTGTTATTGCGAAATCAAAAACTTTGGGAAAGGTTTTGGTAGATGCTAGTGATTTGTAATGTGATGATATTACGAATTTTAATACAGCGTTTAGAAAAGAGAAACAGGATTTGGAGAATAACAGTACAGTCCATTGTGCATAAGGACCAAGACAGTATAAATGAAGATAGAAAGAATATACAATACATAGTCTGGTGGAGAACAGACTAACAAAAAATACATTATGACTCAAACCCAATCCTAGCAAAGATAAAGCACAACAAAAAACTGTCTCGCAATACGTAAAAGCGTAATCTTCATTTCATACGTCTCGTATTATGACAAAAGGTCGTAAATCAAGGAATTGCCAATAAATAAGTTGCAATAAACCATACCATGATGGTGGAGCTTAACTCATTTTTGAATTATTGGATGGTGGAGGGATCTCATACTGCGCGCAACATGTGTTTTATATCATCTCATCTCTGCTGTATTTCGTAACATCAAGCTACAGAACGTACCAGATTGAAAACGGAGAAACTACATGGAGGATTCAATATAGCAAAGGAACGAGAAATAGGAAGCCGAGTTGCATTCATACATGTTGAAAAGTCATAATATGATTTCGAATCGAATGCGGCGCGTATGTACGTTTTTATGGTCTTTGTAAGTTCTACGAATAAAATTTTATTCAAATGTAACCCCATCTTTATATATCCAGAGGCTTAGGGACGTACGTACGTTCATCTTTCGGGATATGCGATGATTTGAGTCCTCCATACATCCCTCGTGTACTTTATCTCTTCCATTACCTACAGCTAAATCCTTATCATCGTTTACTTGATCCTCGTTGAAATTTTCAATAAGAACCCTCAAAGTATCAAAATATTCATTACAGGGTAATATCTGTTCGGTTATTTAATACTTTGGCGTTCAACGTGCACATTTTCCTCAGTCTCGCCTTTTAAAAATTACGTCTATTAACTACCGAACCTAAAATTTTTTATGACCCAACACGAAGCTTTAAATACTTTCAAATGCCGCCGTCCTTAAAATCAATAAAGGCGTACTTTCATCAACGTCCAAGTAATAAAACCTGCTTAACTGTTATCCGCGGCGATGGAATTAGATAATGTATCTTTGTGAAAAGTTCGTTTTACTAAGTTAAAAGCTATAAAAATCTAATTGCTGTAGGCTATAAATATTTGGCGTGGAAGCGGCGTGTCGCGCTGAATGTCGATAGGGCAGGGGCGCACCGTAATGCATGCCAATAAGGATCCTTACAATTTACTGAGGTACCCGTGTAACCAAATTCTTGGCGTCATACATTTTGAGGGTTTGATTTACTGTTGACGCAATACATCTTTGATATTAAGGAAAATCCCTGCAATAATCCGGACGTAATAATAATGTGATCGGGACGTGCGGTCTCGGCATTGAGGGTCTATCAATTCTAGTTGCTGTTGACAGCTGAATAAGGGAAGGTATCAGAAAACTAGACAGGAACGCTTTTGTTTATTGTTTTTGGAACTGATTTATTCAGAAGGCCTGGCCGTGCTGATATGCCGAAAGAGGTTTGAAATTTCAAATGGACAAAATACATTAATCCAAATCCACAAAATGTAGGTAGGTACCCAACCCAAATAAGGTAAAACATAAATATAGAATCACAATAATCTTTGAAATTTCCCCGAACCTTACCTTTATTTTCTGTGTCATAAACTGTCTGATTTGTCATATCAACTCATATATCAAGGCATCGGTGGGCAAGATTTAGATTCGGGTATAGCTGTCAATCTGAAAAAACGTCACCGCTTTCGCGTCCTCCACCAAATTGACACTATGACGTAGGTACGGCGGAAGCGGGAACCCTTTTAACGTCACTTGTGTGGGTTTTGATGTAGCCCTCCCGGGGTTAGCAGATCTTGAAGTCTTTTGATACGGCTGCAAGGAAAAAGTTGGTTTTGATTATAATATTAAGGTACCTACTTGGTCTGATGAAAGTCACCCAAGACAGATGTAAAACAAAAATCGTCCCAGACTTGTTCTAGAAAGGTCCTTACAGGGGTAGAAACGACCAACCGTTAATCAAATAAACCCAACACAGAAAGCGATACAAAAGCTCCTCAGAACGATAAAGAAGATAATAAAGCTCATTGAAAATACAACATAAACGTTACAACTGATGCATTTATCAATAACAAACAAGAGAAATACACTAACAACTTCATACATGCAGAGGACTAGAATACTGATGTACATTTTACTGTCTCAATTACACTAAGAGAGAGTTTGAATCTCTTTGTCTCGTAATAAACAGATCTAAATTTTGTTCCGGCTGGTTGACTCTGGCATTCGTCAAAGCGTTCCTATGAAAACAAATCTAGAGGTCCTTGGGAGTTTGCGCGTTATTCGTTACAATTGTATTGATATATAAAATGTGTTTGATTTCGTTCTTTGAATTGAGGATCAACGTTTTTAGGGACTTGCTTACGTACTGAAGGTTCTATTTTGGTTTATGTTTTATAATAATAATAAATCATTTAATTCGGACTCTCACACATCTATATGATTGTTAGTAGCACAAAGATACTTATGAACTATGTTAGAAAGTAAACAATAAAAAAATTAAAAACAATTTTTCGGACAATCCGACACCAGTAAACCTGTTCACTTGACTGCATGCAGTCGTATCCAGCGCTCAAGCATTGGAAATTTTTGATAATACTTTATTTTTTACTTGTTTATCTTATTTGTTTTTAAAAATTCGAAGACATGTGACATCCACCAACCCGGAATGGGCACGCGTGTTGGATTACAGCTCACTCCCTCTCACAGAGAGGAGGCCTGTGTCCCAGCATTGGGAATATTATAAGCTAATTATGCTTATGCTGGCGTCCGATCCACCTCAATCGTTATACACCAAATGACAATGATAACAATATAGTGTTCATACACTACATGATTATTATCTGCAATATTGTTGTTGTTACTTAGTGCACAATATTTGAGTCTGGCTTCAAAAATATTCTTTCAAATCACAATGTCAAGTTCTGCCTATTAATTCTGAACTCGCTTGAAATAAATCGAAACAAAACTCCAGCTTTTCGTCACAAATAAGCAGTAAAAAAATTAAATAAAATTACAACCCGCATATTTAGCACGACCTTTGCAACTCAGCCGGACAATTCAAAAGAAATCAAGTCCTGACTTCTTACCCTTTAATGTCGTTCGCTTTTATAGAGACTATAAGACCGGGGGAGGTAAAAAATAAAATGGAAGTAAATAAACACTAAACACAAGCACTTAGAACATTTTCATTAGGGAGCAACATTGCATGGGCTGCTGACAGACAACGATTATTACGAGGAAGTACTAATTACGGATGAAACTGGACACTTTAAGTGTTATTGTAGTTAGTTTTTTTGATGTAGTTATTGATTAAGAGAAAAGGGTGTAATTGCTAGCTTGGTTCTTGAGAACCCTACAATTAAGTTATCGCTTATTGTGTTTTTTTCCGCGGATAATCTACAAACGAGATGACCTGAACGCGTACCGCGAGGGCTGGTTTGAGGTGGCGTGGGAAAAGAGTTTCTGGAAGGATTTTTGGGAGGCCTTTGCCCAGCGGTGGGAATGTATAGACTAACGAAAAAAAAAACTACAAACATCTATCCATAGCTTTATGATAGCAATCAGGTTTTGCTATATTTTATGGTTATTAGTAATTTTGTGTATAGGCCATAGCACGTTCGAATAACACACCTGTTTTTTTCTACCTCTTTCGTTGTTATTGCTGGTGCTCTTCAAAATCCAAACAATTTGAAGTTCAGTAAAGATAGAGAAACTTTTTGACTTATTTCTACAACAAACATAGGCAGTCTTATCTTTCAAATACCAAAACAACTAATAACAAAATTCCCTTACTATCCCTGCTTACCACGCGAAGCAAAACCGCGATAATTCAGTAAACAAACTATAACAATGTCGTAGTCAGTACAATTGTACTTTGTTCTTACTGTTATCTTTTATTAGTGCTTTGATAGTAAGTGTCGTGGTTTTTATGGCGAAACCAGCCAGCTCAGTACCTAATCATTTAATATTAAACTAGCGGTGGCTTTGGACGCGACTGTACAGTCAGCCTTATAGGGATGTATCTACTTAAACTGTTCTTGTTTTGATTAATAAATAATAAAAAAAAAAAATCTATGATACATCGACAAGAATTCAATTGCTTGTCTTCAATTTGTGTTCCGTAAAATTGTATCAATGTGTAGCTAGTAAGTGGCTAAGTAATAACAGCTGCACGGGTCGATCGATCAGGTTAAGCTACGCTTGCCGCAATCAGTCCGTGGATGGGTGACTATCTTTACATACCGAGACCCCTTGGAAAGCACGTTAAGCCGTTGGTCCTAGCTGTCATTCTTGGATCTTTTGACCGTCGTTACGGGTCGTCAGAAGACCGAAAGTCTGACAACTAGTCTGAGGGATATCGTTTTACCCAGTAACTGGGTTGTCGAGGTCAGATAGGCTCCATGTAAAATACTAGAATTCAGCTGCATCCGGATAGATTGGAAGCCGACTTTAATATATTTGGGAAAATAGCATTTTCCAGGCAGATGATGTATAGCTACAATTAAGTACCCAATGTGTAATTATGTTTAATGGTTTCACATAGATTAAAAATTATAGAACAAAGATTGAATAGGTACTTTTTTTTAGGGTGACTGTACGTTCAACAGTACTTCTGTGGTTACAATTAGACATTGACAGCGCCTTTATGTCGAAGCAATAAGGGAGATTTTCGTAGTTCAAGTAAAAATAAAATACACTGGACTATACGATATGCAATGCTGAAAGATGAAGGGAAATGCTATATTCGAGTTAAAATGAGGTTCAGGTTGAGTTTTGGAGTTTGGACAGGTTTGAGTAGGTCAGATAGCAGTCGGTATATCTAAAATATTGATATTCAAATACATCTGGTTAGACTGGGAGTCTCAACTTAGTTGGAAAAAGGCTAGGTAGAGGAATCTAGATGGAGAGTAGTATAGAAAAGTTTATTTCTCCAGATTATTGTAATTTCTGCTTTAATTAAATGTTGGAATAGGATTTGGCGGTGTACAATTAGTAAAATACTTTTGTTTTTATTACAGATTTGTTAACCCTGTTCTCGGAAGTAAACAACAAATTAAAAATCTACAAAAGGTTTAAGTTCTCGGCAATCTATTAATTTGTTACGCTATCAAAAATTCCAGGTAACCTTCGAAAATCTTATTTAATTTTTTTTAAATTAGTTATTCTTACAGATTTGATAATCCTGTTCTGGGAAATAAACTACAAATTAAAAAGTAATCTTCAAATGATTAAAGTACGGTTCCCGGTAATCTATTCATTTGTTATGTTATCTAGGTAACCTACAAAAATTTTATTTGAATTAGAAAAAAGAAGCTATAGTGCAACATGTTATGCATTGAGCGTAAACCGATTTAAAAATGTAACAACATCCATATATGAAAGGTTCCAGAATAGCCAGTACAACACTTTTAGATTGTTTTGTTTTAGATTTTGTAAATGGAGAACGCCAGCCCATAGTTTCAGCCAAATAGACTTTTGTGTTAGTGTATTACCTACACCACGGTTTTTGGCGAGTTGATATGGCATATAAAAGAATGTATGCACTATTGGATGGAACACAAAAAGGACAGTGAAAGCCTCAATTTAGTTTTAGACTCTTTTCAGTTGACTTATTCCTAATAGGAGTAGGAATTACTATTTCAGAAAAAGTAGTTCTTAATGGGACTAAAACAATAAGCCCTTTCTTAGTTAGCAAGTTCTATAAAAAGACAATCTAGGAGCTAAATAAAATCTGTAAACATAGGAAAAACGTTTAAGAAACAAAACTATTGTAAAAGTTTAAAAAAGTCGTATCCCCTCCGGGCGTATCGCGATCAATATCGGCCGGGTCGCACACCTGTACGCCGTGTAACACAAATAACCAAGGAGTCCTGATAAAGCCCCGCAGTCCACACATCGAGAGCGCCGCCCGAGATTTATACGACGTTTTTATAGTTCGCCGCGGACGTTCCTTGTTTTAATTTCGCAAGGATCAACGCTTCCCGGTCGCCAGAGGCTGCGGCGGCCCTACCGTGTCTAGCGCCCCTCTACTGCCGCGAGCCTAATGTCGCGAGGCGACGAAATTTATCGCGCCGCTTGTAATTCCGCCCCGCGAACGCCACCCCGCTACGTCACCCGCGTCACCCCGTCACCCGACAACACACTTATAACGTTTTCTAATGAAATTGTCCACAAACTCCCGCTCGCCGCAACCCCCGGCCCGGCGACGCCGCCGGATGAACCGAAAAAAGTACAGCTCGCGTTACTAATGGCTTCATTTATCACAGTCACTAACAGTGATACACCGCAACGACGTTTTATATTTAATTTGGCTCTCTGCGGAATAAATTACGGCAATATCGAGCCCAGAACGATAAAGGACGAGCGGCAGCGCTCTTGAGTTATCGGGACAGGTCATAGTACTAAGACAGTAATCTTCATGGATTAATTTGTTCGTGGCTAAGTGATAAGTTAGCCAACGGCGCACCCGCCGATGCGAACTTACGATGTCACACGACAAGAACACAGTATAGACGAGTTGTTTGAACAGTTACCGTTTATTTTCTACTAATATCAGTCAGTGGAGCGGCGAGAGTTATAGAGTGCCACACAGAGCGATAACAGAAGAAAAGTCTTGAAAAGTTATTCGACGATAAAGATAACGTTCACGTGTACGTTTAGTGTGACGTGTAGTAAATTAAAACAATAAGGCGTATTGCACGCGTCAGCTCTGAGTGAATGGTTGTCGTCTGCAAGCAAAAATGGTTACAAAGACGTTGGAATAAAGAAGTGTTTCTTGGCACTCGTACAAATTGTGGTTCTGTTTAACTGGTTGGTTTATGCGTCCCGTGATTCAAAGCCCATGGAGCCTGACATATCGTAGTGGTTTACTGCGAACGATAAACGTATCTGAGCCGATGGGTGCGCTCGCAGTTCCACGTATGCTTTCCAGAAACCAGTGTTAGCCTTATCTTAAGAGGCGTTCCTGGCACTGAATTAATGAGTGCTCTTACGGCGACTTTGCATTTGGCGCACCAAATAAACACGTGCATTTGTGAGACATGTTTAAGATACGAGGCTATGCTTAATGTTGAACTATTTCATTTACACAACTTGACAAATCTGTGCTCTAGCTTAGAATATCTAATTTACGCAGTTATAAATTGCAGGGGGATTCCAAGACACATCAAATCAAAATACTTTACGTTAACATAAAAACCCTAAACCTTTCTTCTCTTAACCATCTGTCAATAAAATCTAAAACCAAGATACAAACCTCAAACCTTTTGAAACGTTCGTCCTAAACCCCCCACTAAGTGCCACGATTCGGCAAAACGTAGGCATCCACAAGCATTACCGTCTACATTGCGAGATTAAAGTAAGCCCACATTTAAACAGTGAACCGCGTAATTTGGCAAGTGAACTGTGATTAGATAGTGCTTCAGTCTCGTTAGCGTAATGAGAACGGCTTTGTTAACCTTTGCTTTAAACATTAAACAGATATCTTGGTACAGGTATTGTGATTATTGTGTCATGTGTAATCGGGAGCACGTTGTGTTTTGTTTATTGCGTAATTTGCTTGTTTTTGGATCGGAATCACAACTTTGTTTAGATGAAAAGGTGGAGTAAGAAAAATCAAGGCAATGATTAAACCTAAAAGGTTTAAATTCCAACAGCGACAATAAAATAAAGGCAGCTCAGGAAGCAACATAAATCATAACATCTAGAAGTAGTACGCAGCCCATTCTATTCCTAAATCTTAAATTACTTCCAGAAAAGTTAGAAGCTTGAACACAAAAGCGGAACAGCTTTCAAAAAAACTTCCACGGCGAAGTTCAAACACACTCGCAAAATTTCATACGCTTTCAAGGTAAAAACATGGAAAAACACGGAAAAGCGTTACTCTTGGTTCTTTACATTCTTTCGTAAACACAAAATAGTTTAACGCATAGTCGGGTAGAGAGTTAGATGTGGAGCGAGACTTACATTTCGGAAGCAATGTAAATCGTCGCGAGCCACGGCGAAGTTCGCAAGATATCCGGCGAAAGGACAAGACGCTAATGTATGCGCAATCGTGCACTTCGCGTATTGTAGCCTAATACCGAGTTTGTCGAGCGTTTCTATTTAGACTTCGCCAGTCGCAAGTTCGCGTAATGTGCGCTTGGTGTTAGATGCGGCTTGTTTTTGGATGTTTAGGAGCCATTAAGGCGTTTACGATGTGTGGAGAGTTTATAATAAATTGTTGGTTAAATTAGCACGGTACTGTGTTCTAGTGTAACTGCTGGAGAAATATGACAGCCGAGTATGACAGTCGAAACGTAAATATATTGAATAAGTTTTAGTTTTCCGACAATTTAAATGAAATAACGCCCCCGTACTAACTCCCCAACTTATTTTTGTCTAGTTATATGATTCATTGTCTTCAAGTCCGTGCTGTCACACGAACAATACCACAGCTAATCCCTTTGTATCTACACCTTTGTCTCGACGCTATTAAAATACAAGCAAGCTTCCGGATTCTAGCAACTGGGGCCATTTCTTAGGCCCTTTTCGCTCAGTTAATTTAAATTAATTTATTCCCTACTCATCCTGCCTCGGAGCAAACTTCATTGTCGTATTTTAACCGTGAATATGACCCACCTACGAGCCACTTATTTTCACGCTCCATGTAAATGTTAGAATTTTGTAATATAATCCTTTATAATCTTTATTGTTTTCGATGTGTGTATTCTGTTGTTAATTGCGTTTTTAAACACTAGGGATTGCGGAAGCCGAGTTCATGAACCGCGCTCTGAGCCTGATACAATATTTACAGCTAACTAAATAAAATAACTATATGTAAAGAAACTTTACAAAGCCTAAGCGCCTAACCTCAATAAGCCAAAACAAATGCGCTCAAGTATAAAATATCCATAAAGAAATGTAAACAGTTAAACTGTAACGGCTATGAAAAGAACCTTTACATTCGCCTCAAACAATCCGCTCCGCCGTGAGAATTTGACAGAAGAATAGTGTTTGTATTTCATTATCAACAAAAGCTTTGTTGAAAAGATGACGCTCAGCGCAAATTCGAGGTATAGCCGCCCACGAGCAAACTCGAGAAAAGCCGCACTCAGGCCCGGCTCGAGATATTTCGCAGTCGTATTTACTCAAGCGTGCCTAAATTGTTTGCTTACATGTTTGACGCGCCGCACGCAACGCTCATTATGGCCAACGGAGCTTTGTTCAGACTTAGACAACATATTGTTACACCCGATGGAGCTCAATGTTCTTTATATGTTTATTTTTATCATTACAGGTAAGTTCCAGAAGCGTTTGCGGCTCTTTAATGGCAGTGCGGTGAGAGTATCTCTTTGTGTTTACATCATTTTAATAATGTCGAAGCTGCATTCGCTCATGTGTCGTATTATTGCTACATTTTCAATTGCATTGGGAATATTTTTATCTAAGATACAAGTCGAGCTGTGACGTAAAACGATCGCGTTCGTGTAACGTCGTGTGATGGGACACCTCTAGAGCTTAACGATACTGGCATTAGACATACCACTTAGCAGCAGTAAACATTCATTACGTTTCTTCCCGCTCGGAGGCAGGTTGGCACACTTAATTGTTCATACAACAAGCCAGCCGGGAATTGGCTCTAAATGTTCCGTTGTCCGGGCTATGGTCGTACCGCAAACGCGCTACGCGGTCGTAGTCCACAGCACTGAGCAGTGCGAGCCAAAATCGACCGCGTAGTCTCATATCTTAGCTTGATTTTCGAGGGAAGGCCGAACGGAACACGAAACGAGGAGGGCCGTGATGGAAAGCGCAATAGGCGGCCGTTTACACCTGCGATTCTTCTTCATCTTACCCTAAACTGGCGAGCCGCTTTGCCTAAAGTAATTATGCCACATAACGTATTAGTCTTTTGGGAGCGTACACGTGTTGGAAACGCTTAATCACTTACTTTACATTTGCGTACGCAAATAATCCGTTAATTTAATTTCGGTGCTGGTATTTATGACGCTTATTTAATTTATTATCATATCAAAGTGTAGGCTTTATTTAGCGGGTTTTGTGTGCGTGCGAATAAACGTTAATAATGAAATCATGTAACAGTACACTGGGGAACATTTTTAACGATTTCATCATGTTGACGGTAACAGTCGTTTTTCTACATTGTAATTAGTATTCCGGGTAACAACCATGACGTTATTTTTACAACGTACTTCTCGATAGCGGGGTGGAGTTTTGCTCAGTTAAGAAAGAATATAATATTGATTATTTCCGAATCTCGGTATCATTTGTCGTAAAACGCATTCGGTGGCGTGTTTGTCCCATCACATTCAGATCGCATCGAGCCCTCCTCACCATTGATATTTATGCTTTTTTCGGGATTCTTTTCGAGGGTAAGTTGTTTTGAAACTTTCCTTTTCGGAAGAAATGGCCGGGTTCACTGGATTAATGTAACTAGAGTGTTGTAATTGGTTGAGAAGTTATTACTTTTCTGTTTCTTTTCGAGAAAAACATAAAGCAATTGTGCAAGTTTTTCGGGAGTGATTTATTTTTATTCTGTGGAACATCTTTTCTGAACTTAAAAACAACGTTGAGGAGAGCTTTGTGTATCTTACTGATTTATTATTTATTGCGTTTTGGTTTGATATGAAAAACATTCAAAAAGTTTTGCTCCATAAATTATTTTTTGCTACATCTCTGCCTTATTTGGATAAGGGACGTGTTTATCCTCACAGCGTATATTTTAAAACAGAGCCTCGGACTGGGAATAAATATCTATCTCTTTTTCTTGTTCAACTTCTTTCGTAAAAATGAAAGCTGAATTTTATAAGTCATATTTCTCAATATAAAGAAAAGTAAATCCAGCCTAAAGTATCGATGAAAAGCAAAGCACCCGAAAATCTTCATTGCCACCGATTTATAACAGAACCGAACATTTGTTTCGTCTCCCGTGAAGGCCTTAAAAATATCCGGTCCACAAAATAAATAACAAAAGCCATTTTATCTGACAGGACCTTGTTTGAAATCATAACAAATAGCCTTTTAGAAAACCGCATCCCGACCCGAAGTGTCCTACAAAAACGGGTTTCGTAAACACATTACAAATCTTTGCCGCGGCAACGCGCAGTTAAGAGGGCTGTCAATGAAATCCCCTTCTCGGACTATTCGTTATGTGTCTTAATGGATTACAGGGAATAAAGTAGGCATCGGCGAAACAAAAGGCGAACCTGCCCCGAAAATCTCCAACCACATAGTTTGCGGGCTAAAACTAAATTTATTACGTTTGACCTTAGTAATTCTTGCCAAAGGTTTTCTATCCTAAATGTGTAATAGCCAGTTACGGCTTTCAAAGGTAGGGCCGCGTTCGCCCGCTGCGGTTTTATACGCAACTAAATATTTTATGAGTTACAAAATAGTTGTGTAAAGGTTCCAGTTTTGGTTTGACCCCATCAATAAAATAGTTTACATAACAATAATGTTCACAAATTGATATTGTATGTCGGCATAGTTTTGTGATTTCTCTTAAAATATGAATATTATTTCAACTGCAAACTATAATATTGTAACCACCCTAAAACTCTGTAAATAAAGTACCTTTTTGGATAGAAGGTAGTTATTGTAAGTTCGCACATAATTGTCAAAAACAATTTTCGTTAGTTAAATAAAAAATCCTAAAACGCCTGACACTTTCCCTTGCAGCAAATAAATAAAAAAACAGGCTGCATAAAAAGAAACAAATAGACATTAAAACTCTCCCTATCAATATAATTAATAGCTTTTAATTCCCGTCGCATTTAAATCTAAACTTATTCAAATCCGATCGCTCTCCCCCCGCGGGAGCCAGGGGCGCACAACATAAACACATTTTAGTGCAGGCCGCATGCAATGGGATTGCACAGTTCGGTGCCCATCACATCAAACTTATTTCTGCACCGATCGCTACGATTACCTGTTCACGGGCCGTTTTGCAAGTTATACGGATGCGTTTCGCTTTGAACGTGCTCATTTCGTGTCCTTTGAAGCTTCCACGTTTAGAAGCGTTTGATTTCAACTCTTTCGCTGTGATTCGCGCCCGAGCGACGCGACGCAACGTTTCGCCTTCACATTCGGAAACAAATGAAGAGCTGCACATGGAAAAGTTTTTAATTCGCCTAATGCACACGGAGTACCTGTCTTTTCCTAACTAAAGTGCACTCTTACACCGCTTCGCGTCGGCACAGCGTTCTGTCACATCGACTGTTGCATTGTGAGCAGTTTATTTTAGCTCCGTCTTGAATGCATCCCATTTTTCTCAAGGCACACTTTCTACAAAAATGGACGAGTTTTTTTTGTAAATGTTTCTAGAGTTGTTTTTGAATTTACGTCTTCAGTGTCATTCGTTTGTTTTGACTTACGAGTATGGCTTTAGTGAAATGTAGCCTAATTAGACTTTGATTTTGGACATTTGTATAATCAGCCTACAATGTCCCCACTGCTGGGATACAGGCCTCCTCTCTTCGAGAGGGAGTGGGCTATAATCTACCACGCAGACCCAGTGTGGATTGGTAGATGTCACATGTCTTCGAATTTTTGGTTCTAGGACATGTTGGTTTCGTCACGATATTTTCCATGGTAAGCATATGAAACGTAATCATATAAAATATCTCAATCTTAACGAGATCGCAATCTAATTATCACTAATTACATAGTTAAAAAACAAAGAAGCCAAGTCAAGTGCGATTTGTTAGACGCTTAATCAGACTTAATGATTACTTTGATTTTCATCTCGCCCGGCGAAACGAGCAACTTAATGAAAAGTCAAGCAAACTCAGGCGAATACAAATTTTAGCATTAGTATGCAAGAGTAAAGTTTTTATTCAATATAACTTGCAATGTTTTATCTTTCGTTTGTCTTGCTCGCATCAGCAATGCACAAGTTATTGTTACTAACGGATGGTAAATAAGTCTTCAAGATTTCTGTTTGTCTTTTAATTTTGCTGTATCGAAATGTTAATTATACAAGAAAAAGCGAGCTTTGAAATATATTTTAGAGACTTTTGATAATAGAGAGTTGCACCCTTGTTTATGTATATTTAGCCTTTTCTTAATTTATGTTAGCGTAGCGTTGGGCGTTCAGAACTTGCTCTCGCGCAGCCTCCAACACAGCTTTACAATTAACTATTATGTATAAAACATACAGATAATTTGTTTTTTGAATTACTTAATTTACTTTTATTTCAAAATAAAACTTTTGAAATGTTTATAATATTCGAAATAACTTCAACATGTATAAAGAAAATTGTCTATGGTGTGCGACATATACATCTGGGAAATATTTTCCCTGCAGCTTTCACCTTTCATGCAGACTTATCTATCTCCCCTCATATACAAATACCCCTCGATAAAGACTCTTAGCGCAAAATTGTTGATTCAGTGTCTGGCTGTCAAGTCAGCAGACTTGGTTAGTTCCGTAGTAACGTCCCCGCACGGCATCGAGTGCCGCCTCCTCCTGCCACCTAATTCTGATATGAATATGAAATTGTATGTAAATGTCGGCCAAATGTTGCCGCGCAACTTGACAACTCGACAGCGCTGTAAATATACGAGTAACGTTGCACCGAGCCACCAACTAGGTATACCGAAACATGCGAGTTCGTAGTTTACGACCGACTGTGACTGTTTGAATAAATTGTTTAGATTGTCGTCTATGTACATACTTAGAAAAGCAAAGGTGCCGAGCGCCACGATCCACGCAAGCCGGGAATTCGTATAGGTACACAGTTAATATAATACGGAGTGCCCTCGCACCGCAACACTAACGAGAGCAATATCACCTAACTACGTTCAGCGGAAGCACCCCTTCTGTTTTAAACTAGAATCCATTTCACGACTACAAACTCCACAAATGTGCATTTTCTCGTGCCGAGCTCCGCCACAAAGTTAAGTTTTACCACTTGCCTTGATTACCAATAAAACGTGTTCCTGCTGATGGCACGTCAACTAGGGCCGCGTCACAGTTATGAAGTTGCCGTCTGCCTCCGTGACACCGCGTTATTGCTGACATTTTAGCCTGATTATCTTTAATTAAAAAGTTGTTTTAGGCCTCCACAAAATGCCAAGTTATTAAAAGAAATTGTCGAGAACCCGCGAAGTGGTAACTCACTGAATTGTCATAATTAGATTAAAAAGGCCCTGCTTTACTACGATTTCGGACAGAGATTTCAAAACATTTCTTTGGAGATCGTATAGATACCTACTTTGGTTTTGATTTTTGATTTTAACTTTACTGCCGTAATAGAACGGGTTTAAACGCATTGTATGCTCAAAGAATATTGACAGATATGATCACTTCTCGATTGGAGCTCCGCCAACAATGTCTAGATTTTCTGTACGATTTGTAACTCGATACCCTAGCTTCCGTTTAGAATAGATGTGCCATTTTAGAGTGTTGCGTCTCTCTCGGGTTCGACATGCGTTCCTGAGATATTTACGACGATATGCACTTCAAGTATTTACATGATATATTCCCGCGTAGTCGATTACACGTGATTACTGTGTGGTACGATTGCGTGTTAGTCTTTGCGTGTAATTTGGAAACCGTTTTTTATTTGAATTATGGAACGAATATTGTATTCATGCAGTTGAGTTTGTTTTAATATTGATGGGCTGTTACATTGATACGTTTGAATATTTGTGGGGGCGTGGGAGAGCGCGGCGGCGCGGCGGCGCGGCGGTGCGGCGGTGCGCGGTGCGGCGGGAGTGCGAGCCCCGCGTCATATGATTCCTTTTATTTATTTTAATCAAATGTGCCGCTTGTTGTTTTGATGCGGCGAGGTTTGCTGTCGTGGCAGTTTGCATGCTCCACATTCGCCCATGAATTCCGGTGAGCGGACCTGCGGATAGATGAATGCTTTAACATTTTACATATCCGACGAATGAATTCGTTCTCCCAACTGACGGTTTTTCATTTTATTCAGTTATTTGATACGTTTTTATTTATACCGGCCGGCGTGTTGTCTTTGTCGAGTTTACTCTGGGGTATTGTTACTAAAATAATAGATATAATTGGTATATTCATACCAATGTCGTGCGTTTGTAAAACCTTTTATGCTGATAGCGGATTTGTTCTATTTACAAACTGGTATAAACCTACATGGTCGTGTTGCCCCATCCTACAATGCCAAACATTTGATTCACGAAAATGCCATTTTGTAAATTTAATTTATTTTTGCCCGTTTTAACAGAAGGCATTTAGCTTGGAAACACTAAATATTTCAGATAGTAGGTACAGGATTTGTAACAATTTAAATGTACGCTATTATTAAACATACCTAATGGCAGCAACGTCTAGTATTTTAATCTGAATAATTCGAGACCACAGCTCATTATAAAGCGTCACAGACTAAAAAAGAGCAGAGAAATAGCGGGAAATAATGAAAATCTCGGATGTCGTATTTCTTTTTGAAATTGGTTCACATTTCTTTGTAACTGTGCGTGCGGTAAGCTGTGGTCCAGCTGGCGGAGCCAATCAATGGTTATGAGTGTGGGGTAGGCAGGGTTCGTGGGACCGTCGGTGGGGGACAGTAATCATTTAAAAAGTGTGCGCATTCAGTGTGAAACGCATCTCGACGATTGCCGTTTACGTTCTACAATCAGTTCGTGCTACCTCCCTCATATCGACTTTTTCCACTTCGTTTGTTGCGCCCGGTTTGGGAATAGTTTCTGTTTCAACCGAACTAATCAACGCCCGTACATGGCCGGCCGAGCGGGTTTTTCCATTTTGTTTCAGAATAAAATATTCCGAATAGATGATAGTAGAAACGGTATCATAATAGTTATGAAATATAAAACAAACATTCCCTATTCGTTTAGTGTACCTAAGTTATCGCACGGAAAATAGTTTTTGCAATGTTTAAATATTTAAAATTCTAGAGAGAAAAGTTTACATTTTGCATAATCCCTGAAACCGCTCAACTGTTTCAATTTTTAATGACCCAGGGATTATAGTTGGTTAGCTGTATGTTATGAAAATCGCTCAGTAAGCATTGAATAAAAATTTTACAACCTTAATTTAGAAGAGAATAAAATTGTTTAAAGATTACCATATTTTCAAAGTAAACAAAACGAAAACAAATTATTTTATGGCGGGATTGTAAAATCTTTTTATAACCCCCATTATCAAAAAACTAGCTGCGCCCCGCGGTTTCACCCGCGTAAATGTCGATCCCGTGGAAATATTGGGATAAAAAGTAGCCTATATGTTAATCCAGGATGTCAGCTACCTCCATATAAAATTTTATCAAAATTGGTCCAGCTGTTTGAGCGTGAAGAAGTAACAAACATATAAACACACACACGCACTCACAAACTTTCGCCTTTATAATATTAGTGTGATGTGATACTTAACAAAAACTTAAGTAACTGGGTACCCACCTGGCACCTCCATTGTAATTATCAACCCTCAAAAGCCAACGTAGAACCACTATTTTCCCAGAAAGTCTAAACTAAACCCACAACTCACTCAGCAGTCCAAAACCCTAGAAATTACACAATTTACATAACATTATCAAATAATCATATCTTCTAACATTCCCTTACAACGTTTTGGTTCTGCAAGTAATTTCACAGGTAGGTACTGTATTTGCGGTGACGCGGTGCAAATATCGATTTACATAGCACTGTATAATTCACGGGTTGAATTATGTATTACCTTTCATTAGCACATTGGCCAGTCCCAAGGTGTATTAGCACATAAATTCGCTTACCCACACCCCATAAGGAATCCTTACGTGTGAACGATTATCCATTCAAGTGAATTTGCCATACAAATCTTTGTTTGTTTTCTTTCCCGTAATGCTTTTCAATTCAATTCATTTTTGTTTATTTGTACAAATAGGTGTAATGTAGTAGTACATGATGGATAAAATAAAAAAATATGTTCTGTCACAATGTGCTGCCTTGCAAGGCGTACAAATCTTTTCAACACACTTGCTCGTAAAATGGCTCTTAATGCACAGCTTTTAGATCCATAATGCAGTGTATTACAAACGCGTGCTTTTTCTTTACGTTACGGTACTTGTGCTTTATTTCCACAGATAACTATTTAATTTACTAGTCGGAGGTCGGAGAAGTGCGTTTTTTTTTAATCTCTTCAAAGAGACTTCATGTCAAAAAGAATCCGCGAGCCATATTTTACTTTTTTTTTTAAATAGTCTGAATTGTCCTTGGTCCCAAGATGAACTAAATTTTTTTTTTTTTCTTTTTTTTTTTTTATTGCTAAATGGGCGCACTCTTGACCCCGATCACGCCTGATGGAAAGCGATAGATGAGGTCTATGATGGATCGAGCGTGCCCAGAAGATGCCTGTTCACTCTTGATTTGAAGGCAAACGGGTTAAATGTGGGAGGGAACACAGATGCCGGCAGAGAGTTCCACACTTTGGCTGTGCGCATAATAAAAGTGGAGGAGAAGCGCCGAGTACGACTCATCGGGATATCAACCAAGTGCGGATGGTACGCTGCAGTACGTCTGGTTGTCCGGTGGTAAAAGGGCGATGGTGGGATCAGGTCGTGGAGCTCCTGCGCACACTCTCCGTAGTACAGTCTATAGAAGACCGTCAGGCAAGCGACATTACGCCGATGAGCCAGGCTGGGAAGCGTAGCTACCAACGTCTCGTCGCCTATAAGCTTTCTAGCTCTGCGTTCCACCGAGTCAAGTGCAGCAAGCTGGTATTTTGCTGAGCCATCCCACAAGTGGCTGCAATACTCCATACAGGAACGGACCTGAGCTTTGTACAAACTTAAAAGCTGTCCTGGTGTGAAGTATCGCCTCACCTTATTTAGGATGCCCAGCTTCTTGGCTGCGGTCTGAGCTTTTGACTCGATGGTTGAGCCGAAGTTGAGATCTGATGTCAACTCCATGCCTAAAAGCTGAAGGCGGTTGGTAACCGGTACAGATGCACCTCGGAAAGCAGGGCATAACTGGAACTGGCTCCTTTTCGCAGTGAAAAGACACGCCTGTGTTTTTAAGGCGTTGAATTTGACCAGATTGTCGTCACCCCACTGGGAAACGAGATTTAAGGACAAATTCATTCGTTCCACCATGGCCTCTCTAAGAGTAGCCGTTTCCTCTCTGCTGGCTTTTGCACTGGACAGGTATCTTTCTGCGACTGTGCTGTCATCTGCGTACCCGATTGCACCAAGCTGAAGCAGGTCGTTGATGTGCAGCAGAAATAAAGTTGCAGAAAGAACAGACCCCTGAGGAACACTCAATCAATGCCCATATGTTTCGATGAGCAGCCATCAATGACCACTCTGATCGATCGATCACTCAGGAAGTCTGAAATCCAGTTGCAAAAGTCAGCGGAGAGGCCAAAAGCGGGAAGCTTGCCCAGCAGACTGGCGTGCCAGACCCTGTCAAAGGCCTTTGAGATATCAAGCGACACAGCAAGGGCTTCGCCGTGTCTCTCAATGGCCTCGCCCCAGCAATGCGTAACATACACAAGAAGATCCCCAGTTGAACGACCATGACGGAAGCCATACTGGTGGTCACTGAGGAGCTCATTGTCTTCGAGGTATGCCAGCAGCTTTTTGTTGAGTACCCTTTCCATCACTTTGCACAGTATGGAGGTTATGGCGATTGGTCTATAATTGACAGGATCGGCACGCCCTTAATTAAGATACCTACCCCGTACCTTAATTAAGATGAATGCGCAGTTGTAGACCCCCCAAAATTAAATTTTTCTAACGTTTTTTGCAATTTTCAGGTCAGTGTCAGGTTGTATCTTGATCAAAATATGATTCGCGACTATAACAGATACGTATTTACAGAATTATAATCATTAGAATCATTAAATAAGTACATCTTTCTAAGTTAGATTTGTTCCATAAGAACAAATCTCTTATGGAAAAGTTCTTAGGGAACAAATCTATCTTAAATATATATATTAATGATTCTAATGACTATAATTCTTTAAATACATATCTATTATATAAATATACATTTTGATCAAGATACAACCTGATACTGACCTGCAAATTGTAAAAAACTTAAAAAAAAATTAATTTCGCGGTCTACCACTGCGCATTCACCTAAGGGTGCATCCACACATAGCGAGGCATGTGCCGCAAATGATTTTTTTATATGTATGGTTGCCTCAGGCTGAGGCATCTAACATACAAAAAAAAGCACTTGCGGCGCATGGCTCGCTCTGTCTGGATGCACCTTATAATTTTCCGTCGTCCCTCCCGTAACCAAACGGAAAAGACCACTGGCGTTCTATTATTGCGGATTCTCACTGAATTAATGTACATATATTTCTCTATGCAAATCGTACTTTCTAATTCCATACTAACTAAACTACAATTTGACATACGACAACACTACGATCAGTCTTAACCATAGATATAGAATTCCGTAGATTGGTAATGTCAACAATCAAACGAGACCAAAAACCATTGATCTAAGTGTGCGTAAAATGTAAGTGTGTGCGTAATACATATATCTATATTTTATTTTGTTTGTTACAATAAGTACTTAAATATAATCTATTTTTCTAAGATTATGCATTTGTATGAAGCTACCTATCTTAGCTGTCGATATCAACAAAAATTAGGCTATCGTATCACTAAAAAGTGAGGTTATAACTCCTTCGTATTTCTCTATTTGTTATTTCTTAAATACGGTGGTTTTAGGCATGCTAATTCATCTAAATCGTAAGTATAATAATGTTCTCATCATATTTTGCTTATAGCCGGCTTATTAGTGCATTGTTAATGCAGAAATAACGATCAAAACACATTGTAAACTTACTGGTGAAACGAGTAATCCTGGGGGTTTTTCTTTTTGGAAGATTCACATCCTGGTACTGCACAAGAAACCATCGTATTATGGTTATTTAATCACAGGTTATCACTCTAGTTCGCTTAAATAATTGCCGAAACGCTCACGTAAACAGTCACCGGGGCCGGTATGGGCCGGTAGCAAATACGTGTTTGGCCCTGTTAACAGCATCACTTTCTCTCTCTTTCTAACACAGCAAAGTTCCGTTAAAGCGGGAGCTCTCATTCACTCTCATGCCCAATCTACGGTAATTCTATATCTATGGTCTTAACATTATTTTGTGTTTATTATATTTTTTCTATAGGCTGTATATCGGTTTTGTCTTTGCCTTTAAGTAAATAAACGCGCGCCGCGCTAGCAATGCGCGCGCAGGTGTAGGAATGACCATTACTTACTCTATGGGTAACGGCGCGCGGAATGACAAACCAAGCCCGCCATTTGATTATCCATACAAGTTAATATTTAACAATACAAGTCTGTTTTTTTCCTCACAAGTGTGTTGAAAAACGTCGTATGATACGCGTGTGCATTGATAATTAAACTTTCGGCTACCTTATCGTGCTCGCCTACGGCTCGCGCGAATAATACCACCTCGAGTTTAATGATCAACATAGCACACATGTATCATAATGTACTATTATAGCTCTTTATATAGTTTGTTTAAGGGTTAGTTTTAACTATTTAATACAGTAAGTTTTACCTGAAAAACATGTTAATTTACAACCTCAATACTAATATAAAAAACTTTGAAAAAAGCCCCGAAAATTGCCACCTCAGTATTTTCACAAACACTTTTAACACTTACAAAAATTAAAATATATTTCGAATATAAAATCGACTTTTACCGCAACGCTTTTTTCTCTATTCGAATACAAAATATTGTCACAAACCTGAACATAACATGCGGGTCACCGCATGTAATGTTTTGAGGGCTGGCAACATTCAAATGCGGTGTTGCCAGGAAGTTAATTACATTATTTAATGATATTTTACAGTGCCGCCCACCTGACTGATGAACCTAATGATTGACAATTATCGTATCGATTTATAGTTCATGCTGTACCTACACGTCAGATGGGAAGTAAATGGTATTGGGCCATGAAATAGATTATTACTGCTCTTCCTCTGATATAATTATATAGTAATTATGTAGTTGTATAATTATACCACTTAGATTCACCTTACTGTGTTCGATATTAAGACGTTTTGACAACTATTGGTATATAAGGTACGTTATTTAATCAGGCCAGTATTAAGCATAAATTCAGTGGTATTGGTACTATGATTTTATGTAGTTAAAACTTAGATTAAATCCAATCCATAGTTTTGATAATATATTCAGATGAGTGTTACAAAATTCAGTAGTTTTCAGAATAAATGTTTGAATTCGGCACTTCTACGAAACATTTGGTAGATGAATAAGTTTTCATAAAAGCCGCGGTTATCAAAATGATTTTCACATAGATGAAAATAAAGATAGCCAGTGTTTTACAGCAAAAAAAGCTGTGAAGTTAAAGGCACTCAATTTATTTAATAACAACATTTAATTGCACGTTTATGGGAGTTATAACGTAATGAGTTTCCACAATATACGACTTTATTTCTACACAAAATAATAGCGAAATATTGCGGCGATACTTACGAACTCCAATAATTGCAGGCTTAACGTGGCACGCGTGCTAGTACCTCAGAAACAGCTCACCTCAATCATTATAATGCCTGTTTAATTATTATTCATTGCGCGACCAAGCTCGTCTAGAGTCCGCACCGACGCCCATCTCTATTCGCGATCATTACACCGCAAAAACCCGTCTACATACTACATCACCCTCGAACACAAAGAGTATTAGTGTGATCGATGTATTTACAGTGTCGTTTTAGTTTTAATTAAGCTACAGTTGGACCGTTAAGCCGGACCTTGCAGTAAAACGGACCGCGCGGCGCGTGCGGTGCGTTAATAAGCTCGCGCGAATTTAACTCGGACCGTAGACCGTAAATGAGAATCGCCAATAAATCGGGCATTATAATAAACATTAACGTTATTGTTTCCCGTTAAACTGCCCCCCCGCTCCCCGCGCCGCAGGTGCCACCGCAACAATCCGCCCGGAATTTCAACGACTTCAATTATTGAGTGCCTCCGAACCGAACCCTTTGCCTCCTCAAGAGACCGGACTGTCCATTTCATCGGACGATAATGCCGCGTGGCACTCGGGATCTACCCAACTTAAATAAACCAGTATACCTACCTATTCCTTTTCGGATTTTTCCATGCGAAAGTTGGCTTAGAATTTAATTAGGTTCGAAACAAATAAATACATTCAGCGCTTTGTTAGATTGCTTCTTCAAGTTGAGATTGACGTTAATACTTATTCTGATTCGATTTTTCTAAAAAAAAAAAATATAATTATGATAAATTGACTATCTGAATACTAAACTTCGTTTTTATCTCTGTTATCATAAGCAACTTATTCAAATATTCATACTTGTAAACCGTCATCCGCCGCATCATGAATATAAGATGTCCGGTGACAGGAAACCTTGATTCAATTGAAGATTTGCATAATTTGCATGGAATATAATCTCTTGGTGTTATTATGCGCCGTGTTGTAAACAAACACGACCGGTGTTACTAGGGTTAAAGAAGCTGTCACAGCAAAATGTCAAAAGATTTTGTTAATTGAAATCGTATTTTTACTCACAGTTGAGCAAAGAATTCTCTGTTCCAATACACCCGGTTTTCGCTCTCCTACTCTACTCTAACTGCTTTCTTCCGGCAGTCTGCCCATCTAGCTAGAATCCTTTGTTAGCTTTTCACTAAAAAAAGAACGAAGTAAAGATTTAAAATAAAAATAAATCCTCGGAAACAATGTAACGTTCTACGTCGCTATAAAATACAAAACAAACTCTCTAAAAGCAGTTCCCAACTAAGGTACGGTTAAAGCATTATCGAAACTAAATTAGGGTGGTTACACACACGCGTCACGTTGTCACTAATCTCGACTCTTAGCGCAATCTCGAGCCATTCCAACGAGAAAACAATGCAGCCACCTTTCACGGGGAACAAAGAGGAAATAACAAAAGAATGGACTCGACGAATCGCTGTACTGCGAATTATCGGACCAGCTCCAACACACGTGCGAATGCCGTTGATCGCCCTTTAAAACGAGCGCTACAAAGAAAAAAATCACTACACGATTCAAGTCGAAGGCACGTTTAACACAAGGAAAGTAAATATCAGTATGATGCAACGTGCGGTCGAACCTTTTATATTTTCGGTATTTACTATGTGACCGCTTTGTGTAACTTCAGCTGCAGCGGGGCTTTGTGTTAAAAGGTTCGCGCGTCCACCCGTCCGTCTATACTAAACAGGGAGTTAGCCACTGGAATTTCACCGACTTTTTTCTGTTTTATGATTGACAGCACACGGGCCGTGTTCGGTCGCGCGATCCATGTCCAGCGGCCCGTGATCCTCTACTAAGAGACTACCGCCACGAGCCGCCCACCAGTTCCCACATCGTCACACATTGCATCATACAAAAAGCTCTCTGGATTCATTTGCTACATCCAGACTCGAACCATCGAATTGCACACAAAAGTCACCCTTGCACAAAACGTACAATGAGAAATACGAGAACCTCATTCTCGTCTAATTACGAAAATTAAATCGCTGTTTCAATGTGTGCCTAAGCGTAGAAAAAAATAGGTTCGTCTCGTTAAAACTTTCGTCTGCAAATATAAAATTCAATTTCTGAATGAGCGCAAAAAATCTTCCACCTTGTTTTTCGCGTTCATTTTGCATCAACCGACGTAGAATCCTAATTATCTTTCCCAGTTAAGCTTAAGTGAATTATTCCAGCCGCCCACTGTGGCGCACAAACAAAACGGCACTGAGTTCGCAACCTCAGTCGAAAATACTAAAACATTAAAGAGCATTCCCGGCGTACGTATAATATCCGCTAAGTAGTAAATATATGCGGCGCATAAGCCCGCTATCTTGGCGGAGGTAACTGAGCTGCGCTTTAGCCGGCTCAACTTTTAATAACGCCCGCAAAATCATCTAATTAATCAGATTACGTACGGACCCGCACGCCGACGCAACACTCGGCATTAATGCTTACTTCTGAGCATTAAGCAAACTTATTTGTCCCATGTAGTGCCACTCGGATTATTCAGGCGAGCCCTGGCCTGTCTCCCTCGTAGATTAGCACGGGCTTTCTGAGGTCCCGCACAAATACTACCGACCGACACTCGCCTTGCAAATTACACGAACTTATTTATAAAATATGTAGCAAACCTCTTTGCGGTCCTCATTTCATGTTGATGCCAGAGATGCCTCATCTAGAAAACGCGATCTTACGAATATTTTCCATAAACATCATGGCTATATAAATAACTTAGAGCAATACGAACACGTGGTAATACCATAAAATTTAAAGCAAAGGAATCCAGTTACAGCCTCTTCTTTGAGATTGAAATTGTTTTTACCTAGGCATTCCAAATATTCTGCCAAAAGATACCTACATCCTTTTGGATAAAGTTGGGATACAGTCTTGCCCATACCCATTTTCCGGTTCAGTGCTTACCTCTTCACGACTTACTGCTGATAAAGATTTCCCTATTTTATTGTTACATGGAAATACAACATAAGAAGTTATGCCGAGAATATAGTATATAGCCGAATTTAGTTATTTTGGACACGTCCTTACAAGTCAAGCCAAGTAAAGAAGTAATTAGTGAAAGTGATGATAAAATTGCTGTCACATTTTCCGAGAGGTTGACTAAAGAAAGTACACAAGACTTTCGGCTCCTTTCAAGCTTAAGATGAAATACAAAAATGTGGTAATTATCCGTAGCAAGATGTCAGTAAAGATGTAAGAGGCGAATATCAGATTTCAGGCGGGTCTGTATGTCTGTGTGCGCCCCCTATAAGTGTAATTACGTGGGCTCGAGACCGCTCCTCCAGCCGGCTTCACGCACACGATGAATGAGATCTGCCACTAATGGAGATCTTATCTTTACTCCGAGATGGAGTAAGGTGACCGTCCTTAACAGTATAAACTTTGTTGTGTATAATACAGGGACTTATCTTAGCCAAATAGGACAGCCGAGTCCAGGTCATAAATAAAGCCCGGCTTTGATTTCTGAAGGTGACCCTCGCTTTGTGCGTTCTTAAGGGTCGAGATTCGTGAGATCCCTTTTAATAGTTTCCAAGGAAATCTAACTTAATTCGCATAATGATAACGTACTCCTTAATACTAATCGGGACCTCTATAAATTATGTACCGAAGTTCACATCGTGGTGTCCGCTATCGGCGGTTTCTTGGCGACTTTGCGTTTTGGACGTATGTTCGTATTAATTTCTCAGCAATTACCCGCGAATCCGTTTTCTTTACAAATTAAATATTTAAGTCGGCAATTTGTGGCGCTTCTGCTTTACACAGCGTTGTACAAAGAAGATAGGACTATTAGGTGAAAGTAATTTTCAAAATTATATTGTTACTTCGCCTTTAGATCTTGTAATAATTATCTCTGGTCTGCTTTAACAAGCGTTTAATTTGAGTAGGAAATTAAGACTCAGTTTATTTTAAATTGTTCTTGACAAGGAGTCAAACAATACGAGACAAATTATAATTCAGTCATAACGATCCCGGAACACACACACACATTTGAATAACTTGTTTGAAATGACATTATTGAGTCGAATTAAAATTTCGAACATTTTCGATATGAGAATAGGAGTCTCTATCAAACACGTTGTATTTTCCCCTCTTGAACAATGCGATATGAAAATCAATCGGAACTCCATTCAACTTAGCCTTTCAAAAAAGAGCTCAGTGATTTCGATAAAAGGCAAAGCCTATTGGCAGAATGAATCGAGGGGCAGAATAGAGAAGGAGGTTCGGTGCGAGTGCCGGGCGCCGGGCGTCGGGCGGCGCGAGCAGATAGGCAGCTCGAGCGACACGAATGCGACATTTCAATTTGAGTATATATTATTCATGGTAATGCGTTAAAAGCGCTAGCATACAAGTCGCTCAGTGCGGCAGAGGCTGGCGCGCGGCGAGTAATCGGCCCGCACGTGCACTGCCAGATACATTATATGTATATTCAATGTTGTGCTTTAAAATTGTCGTTTCGCGCCATTTGCAGTTGCCGCGCCGGCCCGATGTGCTTCGCTTATAAAGTAACTCCGCGAAATGTGGCACTCGTTTTTATTTATCGACGCTCTACGAAATCGCTTTTTACCTATCACTGAACAAAAGTTTTTGTTGTATATAAAAATCTGGTATAGTATCGGAAAGTACAAAAATGTATGGAAATGGTATTTTGGTACGTGATATGTTTCAGATTAATGAAATAGCCTGAGGGTTGGTTGCGTATTGAGCAGATACAAACAAGATATATTGAATACCGTACATAAATCTCATGCGGTGCTATAGAGCGGAGTGAATCCGTTGCTACCGCAACATTACCGGCGTAAATGTTCAAATAATTCCTATGCACGCATTCCGAAGCGGATTCCAAAAGTGAAATCTATGCGGCCGCCTAGCTTAGAGCATAATTCAATTATTGTCGAAAGCTTGCTCACTTAATTCATATGCTGAATTGTTGCGAAACTCAAAATATTTATTTGATTAGATTCTGCCGACTATTATTAGAAATTTTTTGTCGTTCTTTCGGTTCACACTATAGAAGGGGTTACAAACAAATTAAACAGTATATCATGTGCGGCTATTTATAACACCTATCCTTTCTCAGATATTATAAATGTGCTGAGGTATTTCGCAAAGAACATTTAAATTTATTTATGGGTTACCGTGATAATGCCTTCGAGATAGTTTCTACGGAGCAATTTAAAAGGGGAGACCCGAAAAATTAATCAATGGACGGTGGGTATTCCACAAATGCGGCGAGGGTATAAAGATAATATTGTATTGGTGGGATTATGCTAGTGTGTTTAAGACAAGGGTAGTGTGAGGTTGTGTGTGTGAGCAGCAGAGAGGTCGAACTGTGGCCAACATCTATTATTCATCGTTGAAGACACGGGAACGAAATTTGTGTAAGTGCGTTGTGATCCAGCCAATCTTACAATCTTTATTTCATTTTCAATAAATGGATTAGGTTGTTCGCAAACCTTGTTGCGTGATTACGTTTATTTTGTTTACGAATGTCAACGGGTCGGGCGTGATTATTTTTAAGGATTTATTTATCTTGGTGTCATATTTTTCAGTTATCATTTCTGTACCTAGTGACTTGTTGATATTGTCAACAAAAAGTAACAATAAAAATGCTTTCTAAAGAATTTTTGTAACTAAGATAAATGTTTTATAAAGCGGTCTTCATTTAAAATCGATTTCTCTGAAATAAACACTTTCCATTAAATAACATTAAAAAAGTTTGTTAATTCCGTAACATATTCATGCAACTTGATACCCAAACACATGATAATTAGATACCCCGTCAAAACACTCATCAATAAAACCGTTAGATTTAAACTTCGGCATAATACCAACGTTCAGAGCATGGTGGCGTTTGTTTGCGGTGTTGGCAGGCGCGTGCGTACGCATGCAGCCTGCTGCGGCGTGTCTGATAGATGGCCGCCGATATATCAGCCGCTACACGCTCCCCCGCCTCCCCTCGCCTCATCTAACGAATATTAATCAAGTCTATACCAAGCCTTATATCGCACACAACGGACCTCTTCATTTTCTTCAAGTACACGAGCATCTATTCCGTTATTATTTCCCTCCCTCAAGACGTGTGTAATTTTTCCACTCCTCTTTATGCCAGACGAAAACAATTCCTTCAAAGTAACAACCTTCTGATTTTATTTACGGCAGTTTCTCGACCTCTCTCGTGATAAAACTTGTACTTAACATGCCCATCGAACTTCATAATTTATATGAGGGCAGTTAAGCAGTTAAAAGCCTGGAAAGCTTTCCTCAAAGTCGCCTTAAAAAATTGAGGAAATTCCGCGGGGACTCACCTGTGACCCTCTTCGGTGCCATCGTTTTATCGGTACCCTGAGACATAAATTACAAGTAAAAGTAATCGTTGAAACTTTGCTGTAGGAGGCCGGAGGGCCAGAAGCTTGGAATTTGTGCAGAATTACCTGCCACTGGTTTTAAGACTTGTAATTTATCAGTGAAGGCCGAGGCGCCTCGATCGGCCGTAGGTCGGCGACCACCCACCCGTCCGGAAAATAGCTTGTATCGTTATTCCAAAGATCCGCCGGAAAATATTAGTTTCGACGTTACCGACGTTTCGACATTACTTACATTACTTGTTACAAAAGCAATAAGCATTTAGATGCCTACTTAACACATAACAAATCCGTGAATAAGAGAAAAAAAAAATCTCCCGAAATAAAGACATTAGTTAAAGTACGGTTGGTGGTTCTGCGTACGGTATCTGGGAAAAAGGCGGGTTTTGATTGACGCTGGTAATCGGCTTAATGTAACCTCGAGGCAAGTTTTGCGCGGCGCACAAACGACTGGTTAAATTCGGAGGTCGACGCAAAGCGACGCAATCTCTCACACGTCACAACGAAGGAGCTTTTCATATAATTCATTTCCCTGTTCATATTTGTCTTAGGAGCTGACTGGAGCACGTACTAAAAAAAAATCCAAAAAAGAGGTTACGGAGCAAATTGATACTGTTTTGCTTTCGGAGTAATTGAAAGTATTTTGCGAAAACACGCCTTTTACATTTATGTATTCTATTCACATACAATTCCAGAAAATATTCGCAAAGTTGAATAATTATTCAAAGAATAAAAGGTCTCTCATAAAACCGTTTGATTGGAAAAGAAAAAAGGAAGGTAGGCACTGTGAGTGTCGCGTGCCTCGATCATTGACCTCTAGATCTCTCCCCAAATTCCGCATATCCAATAGGAAAACTTGTCTGCCTTATGGTTTATACTCGTCGTTCAAATTTACGTGACTGGAAATAGTAAAATCGGATGATGATGTTGATAATGTAGGTCGTAATGGGCCATTGCCAATAAAACCTTATAGGTAAGCGATGGATTAAAAGGAACTGGGTCAGGGCAAGGCCCATGCCTTATAAAAATAACGCGCTTTGGAAGGTGCTCCCGTCTACTAAACGTCGGAAGTGCCAATCGCGTTATCTATCTGCGCTGCCTACCTACTGTGCAAACAATGCGCAAACTAAACTCGCTTAGTAACCGAATATGTTTAGTTAGTAGACAACGTTCACCTTGAAACAAGTTCCAACAAAGTTTCCTTCTAGATTAGCAGTTCCGCGTAAATATGTAAGTACATCAGAGACATAAACGTTGATACTTACAACGATGAAAAGTATCTTTACAGGTAACTTAGTATCGGGCAAATGGAACGACCAATCACACTAAGTTTCTTTTAGCTAGTACTTTAGTCTAAAAGGAAAGTTACATGCACTCAATAGGAGACCGCTTAAAAAGTTTCCTTCGAAAACGTCAATGGAAAAAGCAGGGCCGCAACTTCTCAATATCGCCCACTTGTCCCGGCCAAATGAATAATTATTGAATTTAAATTCTTATTTTGAGTCTCATTACGAAGTTTGAAAAGGGTCAAGCTTTTTGTATAATTAAAGAGCTTTCCATTTCGTGACGCTAAACTTGAGATCTGTTAGGAAATTAATTGAAGCATTTGAAATCGATTTACCTATTGGTTCGTAGCACCAGTGCTACGCCGGGCGGCTACGCGGCGTAGCAATCGGCATAGCGGATTTTTGGTAGAAAAAAGAATATTCGAAGAGCGTAAGCTGCAGTGATAGTAAAATAAATAAGGCTATACGTAATACGCAAGTAGGTGAAGCCGGCGGAGTGTGGGGGCGTCGTGGAGCGGACGCGGTCGTGTTTCGTGCGCGGGTCATTTGCACCCATCGTTACCAGCAGCAGGCGTCCCCACACGCACAACGATCTCTTCATTTTCACACGGAATTTTACACTCATAGTAAACGTTAAAACTCATTTTTGTGCTCCATTTTTTCCACGCTTCAGCTATATACAGCATTACCCCGTTTATTGCTACGACCGAACAGATATTAAACATTAAATATTTACAACGGTTTTCCATTCCATCCATTGTTACTTACTAGTTCGATCCTCAGACAGATACGACCCTAAGTCAATATCGTAAGTTCCGGCCGCAAACTTAGCGACCGCAGTGGCCGGCAGAAAGTTTCATGTGGCTGATAATTTACATAATAGAAGACTAGGTCTATCCACTATCGGGGTCATCCAAACTTCTGTGGATTAGAGCTTTCACGGGCAAGGCTTATCGGATTTTGAACGAATTTCGGGTAGCTTGCGATAGCGACGTCATTATCGATATCCGATTTATATGCAGATTGGGAGTGAAGTGGCTGTGGCGTGGCGTGGGCGCGGCCGTGACGTCACACGCGCGCCGCCGCACTACACATAAATAATCCCGCTCGCCGACCGCCGTCTTCAACTTTGTCTTATTTGAAGATTATACAATTAATCCCTTCCCTTTACATTCCCGTCGGAACTGAGATCCTTGTACAACTTTTGCGCACTCGACCCGACGAAGACAGAGCCTCCATTGTGAGGATTTAACAATTTCACCCGCCTCGTTGCATTTCACAGAGTAATAATAAAACATCACAATGGATGTCAACTCTATTCAAGATGAGTATCCAAGACGGAGAGCGTCAGTGGCATAATTCAACAAATCAGATATGATGAAAGAATTATTTTTCTTTGGGAAGGGCTGTTTCGGATCCGTAATAATATTATTATATCTTTATTCAATACGTTAAGACGGTAATAGGGTAAATTCTGTTGTTGTATTTATACCGCTGAAGCCAACAATGTGATATTAGAAATACAACTCGCGTGTCACTTAAAATCACAGTGGATAAAAATGTATGAATTTTTCTCATAATACACATTTTTACCCGCGTATTGAAAGTTTGTAGTTGGCGCACATTACGTGGGTTGCCAAGCACGGGTACAGATTGCGTTCATCCCCACTCTGACGAGTCTCGTAAACAATAAGTAATTTCGAAAATGGAGGCGAACGTATGAAAGCGTGGCTTTTCCCATAGGTAATGACTGGCAACAATCTACATAAGACTAACGAGTAAAACTTCAGTAGCGTCATTATGCTGGTAGCGATCGCTTGCGCGCCGTCGAACGCGCGCTCGATCGCCATTTTTCATCCGGTCGTATAATCTAGACCGTATTTATACTATCCGATACCGACCGATACAGTAAATCAATTAAGCGAACCTGCACAAGTTTCGGTCGCAATTAAGCTGTTTATATTAGGTATTAGCTACGGTTTATCAACGTAACAGTATGTGCACGTGAATAATTAAAGTAAAACACCATTTGCAACACAGTTTCAATCACGAAGCAAGAATATTTACTGTGACTGCCGAGCAGTACGCTCGTCTGCATTCAAACCTGGCGGTTATGGCAATTAGATCACTATTTGTGTTAAGTTCGATCTTTGAATAAATTTTTTGCTTGTGTGTACTGAGTATGAGGCTATTAGATAAAACCACTTTGGTGCCTATTGCGATGGATGAGTTCAAACCATTTCAAAATTTTAGTGCCCATTTATTACTATCTGTCGTCAAGAAAATGTTTAACGTCAAATTCATGTTGTTGTTGTTCAACAATTCATGTTTCCGTAAATTTCCAGCGAAGTTTAGCAAAAAAGGCAACTTGGAAGCCAACACATCATTCATCTTTCAACCGAGCTGTCTATTATGAGTTGCAGTTTTAAAAAAGTTGGTAATTAACACCGGCCCGCAGTCCAGGCCAGGTCCCAACTTCTGAAGTGTTCACAAAGTTTGGAAAATACCCCAATAATTAAAAGCTGGGGGCTTGGATCATGACTTTTTGTTCAGTTTGCATGATTGGACGAGTCACGTAATTAAAAAGGAGCAAGTACTTGTACTAGGTGACGTTTCACCATTACAATATTATTCGACATGGAAACAGCAGAGTGAAATGTTTTCTTCCTATTGACTTGTACTTATCCAATAATAAAGAAAGCCAATGTCATTATGGCATGAAGAAGTTCTTTATACAAAGCTCAGTGAGCCTTTCATGTTGAAGACATCTATTCATTCAAGTCTGTAGATAACAATAGATTTGACTTTTGAAGTGTTTCAACTTTTTCGGGCATACGGATTTCCAATCATCTACTGCGGTCCTCATAATTATTAAATAAGGAAAAATCTTGGAAATGTATCTGATTGGATTTTCACAATCATAGATACCTACTGAAAAATGAGAAATCTCAAGATTTACAAACGGAAATCATTTGAAAACAGCTCATTGATTGATTCAATCTACATAGAATCTTAAATTTAGTTACATTTATAACATTTCCATCAAAAACTCTCCCGAGAACAATATTTGTCTAAAAGTTAAATTCGATAAACATCAATGTAGTGGTTGTTTTCCAGGGTATTTCGTGTTTGTCTCACACTCGAGCAGGTTAATAAGTAATGAAGCAGATTCGGCCAACTTTTGTTTGTTAAAGTGATTATTCAAATACGAAAAACGATTTCGGGTTTTCCTAAACTTCCCTCATATTTTATTCACCGATTTTTATACGGATCGTGGAATACGTAAGTATTTTTTTTTTCTAAGTTTGACGTCCGGAGTTTTTATGAGCTAGATTGTAGTTTAGCAAATTGAAAGTAAGAGAGAAACCATAAGATGGAAATTGTTGAGAACGACGGTTTTGTGGTTGTCGTTGAAAATACGATTTTATTTCATAAGTCAGACGGATGAATTTCAGTCGACACTGCCGCTATCACGCGGACATTATTTATGTGGAATGGGCTATCTATGTATAACAAAAAATAAAGTAAGTACGGCGAGTAACCTTCCTTGACACGTAATAAAAATACGTAATATTTGGTCTGCCACTGTGACATTTGTTTTTTCTGTGTAGGCTGCTTATTCACGACCGGATTTTGTTTAAAAAGAAAGTGATTACTTATCATGTCAGATTAAAAAGTATATTGTTTGAATAATTGGATTATTTATCTATTAGTTTGGGAATACGAGATAGTTTGCATCATCGTGGCGTATATAAATTGTGATTTACGACTTGAATTTATTCTAGATTTACAAAATGTCAACGTCTACTTTCAACCTAAATCCTAATTGCACGTAGTAAACTTAACGGGCCAATAGTCATTTGTTGAACAATGTTAAGTTTCTTGAGGAAAACAATCCGTATTTGTTTCCAGCTTTGTCGAAAGACTTCTAATATTTAATTACTGTTGTCCGATAAAGTATACTTAAGGGGTATGTTAATAAGGAAACGGCGAGTTCTCCGGGAAAACTTTCCTAAGAAAACTAATCCCATCTCGAGATTATTTCCAGTGGTTCCCAATCAATTCGCCTATAAAAGCACAAGGATAAAACGTCGGTATCCTCGGGGAGCTTCCTCCGCTGAGAATCATTACGAAAATACGACAAAATTGTAGACTGTCTTTAGTCGGGAAGGGGTGTTATTTATGGAGGGCAGAGGCCGGAGTGTATCTGAGTGGCTCTATTAGCTCTACTAATATTTTCTTCTTCAAGTTAATTGTTATGTCGCCTTTAAGAGCAGGTGGCTTGTCCCATTACGAGCCGCGGGCAACTTAATGCCGGGACACGAAACTTGAGCGCCACTGAACTCCGTACCCGCGGAAATATTTAAACAAATTAAAACTTTTTCTTTTTGCCATTTCCCGAAGAGTATTCTTATTGTGATTCGTTTTTATTGAGTTTGCGGCCAGTTCTTTTTTTCGAATCTAAAATATGAGAAGTATCCGGTAAATAAGGTTGTTTTGGATTCGAAAATAAATGTTTAAATATCGTTTCGTATTGCCACATGTAATCTAATTTTGATTTCGTAGTAGACTTGCTAAATTTAACCTCAAAGAGAAACGAAAAGTTATCAAACATTCAATGTTCAAGCCAAAACTACAAAACAAAGAATAAGTCGAAACTCAAGCCCAACAATAAATACGTGTCAAAGTTTGCCAATATAACCGAACTCCTTGCAAGGCTGCCTACAAACGATCCAGCCAAACCGAGAGCATTGTTAGCTACACTCCCTTGATTGACGTGAGGTTGACCAACACTGGACCATCCTCAAGTCCGGCCGAAGTAACAAGATGCATAGTTCCAGAATTCCTTGTAACAACTGACAGTTTGAATTCCAAATATTAGTTGGAGAATGAGTAATGGTATTTGTTCAGGATCTAATTTGCATGGCATCTAAAAACAGATAACTTGTCTATTGTTATTGTTGAAATATTGTTTGTGTATCCTGTATTTAAAGGGCTTTGGAATTGGTAATTGTGTACGTAGGTATATTAGGAAGAGAAACATACACCAAAATTAAACATTTTGAACAAAGAAAAACTTGATAAATGCTGCTGACTCATAAATGTTGTTCCAAGTATTGGTCAATAACAAAAAAAAAAAAATAACTTGAAAATCACAATCAATAATAAAACATTTTTTCAAATTCCAATACCGCCATATTGAAAGCCTCGGGGTGAACATACGCTCGTATAAATACCGTGTGCTTAGAAATACGTCACTGTGACGTCACGAGACATGCTGACAAACAAACAAATCAGTCGCGATGCACGCGCGGGCAAACAGCGCGATTGTTCAGATATTAGTTCATCGCGTAATGTTGGCTGCGCGATCGCGATATCGCGGCGTTTGATGGATCGCGATACTAAATGTAATGCCAGTGCTGTTTCAGTGTTCATTGTGTGTAATGACGTCACTCGATATGTTTCTAATGATGCGTTCTGATTTATATGCTCTCGCGACTTCAACATCAAAACGAGAATAATCATTTGTTGGGACTTGAAAGTTTGTTGACAGCTTTTAGCCAGGCTTCGCTCTAAACATATTTGATTACCAACTGCGAAAAATAGACATAAAAATAATATTGTGAAAGAACTGAAATTCGAGGCTAATTAATTCCCTAACTTCTTTAATTGGTCTTAGTCGAATTATAATTTCATTACCGAGTTATATTAAAATAATTGAAAGTTTTGAATGATGCAATCAATTTCGAGTTGTTTTAGTTTATTTCGCAAACTTGAATCGTGAAACTTCATGTAGATTGAAGGTTAAACAATTAAGGAGAGCCTATCTAACAACAAAGATAGATTTCGATTATTTATTTATGCTTTCGAATTTATTTCAAAGACAATCAAATCAGTCTTTTATTGCCTTACTGATCAACGTTTCCCAATCAAACTATTGGTAAATTACTTTGTGATAAAGAATTGATTTAATTTATTATTTTTTTTTAGTTATATAAGCTAACATATAAACTATAATAATATGTACATTTATATGAAAAAATAAACAAAATAATCATAGGGCATCAAAGAATTCGTCCGCATCTCTGTCAATAGGAACAGTGCACAAAAGGCTGGCAGCATTGCCACGATGTATGGCAATGCTAATTCTTTGGCCAAGAAATAGGCCAACCCTCTGGTCACGTGAAGAGTCGACTAACTGCTTTCCGATATCTCGAAAAACCAAGTGGGCACTCGGACCCCATGGCCCTTTGTGATAAAACAAAATAAATAAGTACCTATATCGTTAAGTCTCCCAATTATTTATATCTATCCACTAGTCAGTGTCCTCCTTCACTGCCACATCACTTAATTCCACCCCTAACATCCCCCTAAATCCTAACAACAAAAGTAAAAAATAGAGGTGTACACATTCCGAATTACCGCGACAGGTATCCTCAGGGACCCACTCACGTCACTCCCTTAAATGAAATACTTAATAATAGAGGACGCTTAACACAAACGTACAGACATTACAGAAAATTGTCCCCTTTGTAACAACTGCTACATTCATACCATATTTAAGTAACAGTCACATATAGTTTTCAAGATATTATCGAAGTAAATTATGTTGTTTGGACATGTCATTTAACGATAATGTTGATTAAATAAAACTGTCATGTTTGCTTCTGTTCAAGTTGTTTGTATAATCGATCAGCTTTTTCTTACCCTTACCTTTTTCTGTATCAGCTTAGTACATTAGTAGTCCGTGGTTTGGACTGGCGAGTGCTCTACTAAACTGTGGCATTTTCCTTGACCAAAAAGGGACTCGACATAACCCGATACTCCATCCGAGCATTCAGTAAATCCTGTATTTTATTCCCGCCATGTACGCTCAACTATAAAAATTCCGGCCGTCGGCGAACATTGTCTCCAATTTCGCTCACTTACCCTTGCTTGTGAAAAATATTCGGCCAAGAGTAGAATTAGTAAAGTTGGTGGTATACCCGTGTGGGGCACACATCGGCCGAATATTAAAAGGGGAATTAGAGTGGTCACGCCTTTATGCGTTCATAAATGTTCTTATTTGGCCTCAACTTGTAACACCACTTGTTACGTGACGGTGGGTAGCCTGTAAAATTGGGTTCTTTACAAGCTTACCTATATTTTATGAAATGTTAGCGGGACTCATAGGAGCAATTTCATCAAGTTGTGCTTGTAGCGTTGTTCCTACTTACTCATCTATGCGTACTGACATAACTGAACAAACTTGTTGACTTTCAGAAGCAATGCTGCAATGTAGTCCCATCACACACGGGTCCCCTACGAACAAATGTTTGAAACAAATTAAAACTTAAATCAGTCGAAATTAAATCGATCATTAATCAGATACAAACATTAACTCAAAAGACACCTCCGAGGTTCGCATTGATCACGGCCAAAGTTCGGTTTCACCGTAACGTCGCCCAAGGGAACGACCCCGAACGGCAATACCCGTCCTTGTCGCACGCACTTCATCACAAATACGAAAGAAGGTAATGACGCGATGTAGCCCTCACAAATTGACCGTAACAATACCGCATTAGGTCACAATCTATGTCGCAGGAATACAGCATAATCTATTTTTTTCCCAACAAATCTCTATTGATTCGGTCAAACCACTGACGATCGTATTATGACAAAATGTGTTACGATTGGTCTATGTTTTCGTCTCCTGACTGAAGTAATAAATTCCATCATTTATGTAAGTTAATAGATATTTATTGCTTTGCTATTTCGGAATATTGTCAGGCTTTTTTACCTAATTCCTTTTCATTCGTGGTTTTATTTTTATTAGGCATAGAATTTATTTAGTTCGAATACGGTATCAACAAATTGTATTTTCTTGAACCATTGGTTCACTGTAAAATCAATGTAAAGGAAATTAATGACCGAAGTAGGTTATTCTAAATATATTTCAGTACCAGGAAAGCATAATGTAGCAGCTGCTTTTTTTCCCATGCAAGTTGTAAGAGCCAACTGTGGAAAATGGGTATGTTAACGTACCGACGGGCGATTGTACACGCACCGTGATAGGTACTAGTTATGTGCTATTTTAAACGTACAACCAATATTTTTTTCTATAAATAACTAGAAATTGAACTGAAGCACTTCATTCTCGGTACTCAATCTTATTGAAAACTACGTACATTCACGAGGCAAAGCAAGGGTTCATTCATGTTGATATCGTAGCGATATCGAAACAATTCTGCTCCGATAAAATGTTCGAAAGGTGTAACAATGCACTCTTTGTTTCTTCTTAAGGAATAGTTTAACATTTTGGATACTACCCTGATATCGATACAATTTAAAAGCTCTGAAAAATCTCATCGAGCGAGAACGTATTGAAGAAAGCGCTATCGTCGATGTAGTTTGAATAAACACTTACCTTTGTTTTCAAAGGTTCTACATACTTGAGTAAATTCCATCCAAATCCATGCCCTTCAAAGTACCAACCTACGTCGGGCCCAACTACTTTTAACACGTGAACAAATAGGATCACTCCTAGCGAAAATGATAAAGTTTGAGAAAAAATAAACGAGATCCTTTACCTTCTCTTCAGACGATATTAATGTCAAAGATAAATCAGCGTCCGAGTATGTCCGAAAATTAGGTGTTATTTTTTTATTCACCACAGAAGAGGGTTGCTCAGGCCGCTCGGCCTACAAAAGCGTGGCAATTCCCGCTCAAACAAATCACCACTAAACAAACGTTTCTACAGGTAGGAATAATTCAGCGAAAGGTCACCTGTTACGGGTATTCGACATCGATCATCGGGAGTGCGTCGTGTCGACCTACCCGCGTAATGTCGCCCTGGGGACCGACGCTGGCGACGCCGCCGCCGAGACAAAACCCACGGGTCCTGGCCTGTCAAACCGAACTTACCCGCCTTTGTATACACGCACATTTTTCAACGTGGGTCATTCCGTACGGCCGCTGTGTACCCTTTGCTGTACCGCCAAACATGACATATCTGATACGCGTCTGAAAAGTTAATAAGGAAGGAATTTATAATTAAGTCGTACGTACAATTACGTATATGTGGAGGCGTCACGCGTCGACGTCAACATGAATATTTACGATGCAATTTCGTTCCATTTCAGATTTATCACTGTTTTGTTGGCGGACGGGGAATTTTAAAAATGCTCCTTCGTGGCCAAATTTAGGTGCGAGCGAGTCGCGTTAGGCGGGCGGTGACAGCGCATCTCCGCTAGCGTGTATTGTTCGTGTCCTAACCGCCGACTTTCCATTTATTTCTCTATGAATACGTTATTACCTGCTCGCCCCCGCTTATCAAAGTTTATTTGCAGCGTGTGGTTTACTCTGTACCGGTGCTTATTCGTTATTACAACGGTGGAGTGTTTTATTGCCGGGGCGGGGCTCAAATCGCGCACGACGCCCTTGTTTTTCGCTATTTTTCCTCACAATTTTTTCAGAATTTGAAGTTAATATTATGTATTTTTGTTGCAGATCGAGGACGCCATGCTAATGTTCGACAAACAGACCAATAGGCACAGAGGTAAGTTGTCATTACTTCAGTAAGCGGATAATACAACAACGGAGACTGGACCGTAATAAATCAGATCCCGAATACTACCCAAGTACCTAATACTATATACAATTATTAATGTCTTGTACATTAATAAAACTATTCCAATAATGGCTTTGTGTAGGTATCCTTCTGAGGAGCTTAGTGATTAGGGACTGATAAATAATAATAACCCAAAGATCACTACCCAAATGGTAGGTCTATAGTAAGTAATCCTCGCTTTCATGATTATTAGGAAGCTATTTTCAGCTGTCTGCGTTTCCGAACAAAAACAAAACTCAAGTCATTCCAAACAAAAATATAGTACAATAAAACAGAACGGAATTCAAAACCGAAATAATATCATATTATTACTTCCCTAGCCGTAAGTTACGCGAGGAAAGCCACGCACGGGCGGTGTGTCACCGTATTTTTCTTGACAAAAACAACGGAACTTCCAAAGGCTTGCATGTCACACACGGAAACATATCATTTTTGTTTGTCTCGCCTCATTTCTCTGGCCGTCTTCGCCACAAAGTCGTCACTGGTTAACTAGCAACGGATAAATATAGGCTTCGACCCTCAATGAAACCTGGCCAGTGTAAACAGACATGTCGCAATCTAAAGAGCCTCCTTTTTATTGGTAAGGAGTTGAGCTAACAGGAAAGCAAGGGAGTTCAGGTTATGATGGTGGCGCCGCGGCTGAGACGAAGCGGAGCGAAACGGAGGTGGCATCGTCACTAAACAGGCGCACCGTTTTCGGTATTGTGCTCCCTCCCCATGTTACGACTATTCCCGGCTAATAAATAACAAATCGACGCCCGGATAAAATATACGGTTTCCTCGGCAGGAGATTTTGTATTATTGTGAGGGTAAAAGCGGAGTTACGCTTGAAATCTGCCTATTTCAATTTCGATGGCCGCGTTTTCACTTTTTTAGTAAATATTACACATTGTCATAAACAAGCCAATAAATTGTGTCCCAAAACAGTAAAGTCCGGGCCCACGTAATCAGTTTCTTTCATTATCCCCACAACGCGTAAGATTTTAATTAAAATCCACGAAAATCGTATCAAGGCGAGCCATCTTTTGTTCCCAACGAAGGTTCCCTTGTAGCAGTTACAGCAAATACAATGTTAAATTTGCTTTTGTAATCCCCATTACACAAAAACAGGTTGACCCAAATATTCAGGCTCGGTGAAATATCGTTGCGCCGTCATTTATGCAAGTTCGCAAAAACGAATCCTGTTTCATTCCTCGCCGAGGGAAAAACGTCCCTTTCTTGTCGTTGTAAGACATAAAGTAATTCACCCGTGTTTTCCAAACTTCCCACTTTTGTGCCCTTTGCGTGTCATTTGGATGATATTTCGAGATCCCTCTGCTTGTAATTAGATAAACATTGAAATAAAACACGGCGACGTGCCTAGAATACATTTGGATGTGGACGTTTAAACCTTCATTTGTCGGGGCGTTTATCCTGATCACTCTGCTCAGACGATTCATTTAGGTTACACGATTCGTGTAATGTTGCCGTATTTAGATATGAATAGCGCATATAATAATCTAATATAAATATTCCTTAGGCCTCCCCTAATACTACAGTCGGGTTATTATCCCCGGAACGTAATCAGTTGGGTCGGGTTATCCTTGCAAGAAATGTAAAAATATCCGCTGTTTATTTGTATCAAACTCGGGCAAGAGGCAACCCAAACGCGTATTCAAACTGAATATGAATGCAAACTGCCCCGGCGAACGGGCGGAATGGCGAAAATCAAATTAGGTATGGCGTGAATACTTCACGGCGACGGCGGGAAAAAAAATTGAAATCAAATATTCATTGACTTTCAACCGGATAAGCCGGCCCGCAGCCATTTCAATACATTTTATTATCTATTTTCGTTGTGAGGACCACGCCTCGGTGACGCGGGGCCACACTCGCCAATATATCCCGACAAATCCTATATTTAATAATCATTTAAACGTATTACTTATTTCCATGACACCCGACTATGACCATTAGGTACGATTTTCCCACCAACTAAAATGAGGTTGATTTCAATTGGAAAACTTTTTGCTACAGTCAAAGTTCAAGGTTCTTTTAAGGCCTAAACAAAATGACATTCTATATAATTGACCTGAGAATGGAAAATTGAAAAACCTCGAATTTTAGAGAATGAATTCTCTATACATCTCTTTGATATTACAGCCCCGACTAAAGGTTTCACGTCTGAAGCTATTTACTTTGAATGATATCTGTCCCGTTTTTAAACAAAAGGACAAAAATATGGCGGGAACATAATTTTTGATAATGTTTAATATTCTTTTTCACATTATTTAGTTAATAAATCACGTGTTGAATGGAGACTTAATTCAAAGGGTGATTTTTATGTTAAGCTGTTGAATCTGTGAAAAATAAAAACCTTTTAGCCTTTTCAGTACATTAAATATGCGCGAATAATGCGTTTAATAGCACCCTTTACATTTATTTACGACCTTCGCCGGTTGAAAAAATAATTAACGATGTCCCTTTGCAAAATATTTTCCATTGTCTCTGTCTAATAATTTAATTTTTAGGATATAAAATACCAATGGGAGTAAATCCTTTATTGCCTAATATGAATTTGCATATCGTAGTATCGGCAACGTGACACGCAGGCAAGATGTCTTCTATCGTAATCAACAGAGCGTTGCCGAATATGTTCACGTTCGTTTAGCATTCAAAGTATCAGCGGAGCTTGAAGTAAATGCCATTACACAAAGGTAAACGCGACATGTGAGAGACAAAGTTCATAAATATTAAACAAAAAAAACTAGCGCAAGCAATCTCTGCGGGGCGGATTCCATTTGGTCGTGCGAACCGCCTCACGCGCCTCTGGGACGCATTTCTACGAGTGCGTGCTAGGTACCGTGAAATTTTCACCTCTCACTTTGCATAAGAGTAGTGCCATCTATATTTCATCCCTCACAGTTCGTGATGTTTAAAGACGCCTATCGCGTGAATCATAAATGGCGATCGTTTTCTTCGAGTGCCATAAAATTTCTGATGTCAAAAAAGGCACATCACTAGAGTATTTTTAAACTTTATGCCCTTCACGTACAAACGTTTCCACGCCCTCCTCTTTTGTTTTCACCGGTATGTTTACAATTTTCTTTGATAAATTATTATTGTCGTAAATTTCCAGCGTGTGTGTAATAAAATCGTTAGCTTATTATTTTATACAATTCAAATGCAATAAATATTTACAGAGCAGTGATGGCCCAGTGACATCGGCCGCGAGTTACGAGTTGTAGGTCGCAGGTTCGAACCTAGACAGACTACTTTGTGTAAATTATTTCATCACCACTGCTCTCAAAACGATGAAGGAAAACATCGTGAGGAAACCGGCATGTCCTAGAACCAAAAATTCGAACACATGTGACATCTACCAACCCGCACTGGGCCCGCGTGGTGGATTACGGCCCACTCCCTCTCACAGAGAGGAGGCCTGTGTCCCATTATAGGCTGATGATGATGAAATATTTACAAGTTAAAGAAATAATCTAACAGATAAAAATAAATGTTGGTAGATTTTCGGTTGATTTTTATATAACCTTATCTGTATTCAATTCACTTCACGAAACACTTCAATTTCGCTATTTTTGTACATGTCGAGGCAATTCTAATACCGGCAAAGCTTCTGAAGTAGAGCTCTCAGACTGTGTAAGGCTGCAATCTTACTTAGTACCTCGGTACAAAGGAATTTGATCTTTATATGTATGGAATGAGGGTTGTTTGTTGGTTTGTGTAAATGTGTTCGGTCTGTGCTAAGTGGGTGCACGTGGCTTCGTCCCCGGAGAGAGACAGGAATACACAGGGTTTAGATGCATCTTGCGGCCAACCAACAGCTCTTGTTAATATTACGTGTATTGGGTATCAAATTAACAGACCGGGTTAGGAATACGACCATCCGTTCCATCACAAAGATAACTGATGTCACTTGGAAAGCTGCCACGCTAAAATGGAACTGGGCTGGACACATCTGCCGCATGTCAGATGAACAGTGGGCCAAACTTACGACCCAATGGGTCCCTCTTAATGGCAAACGACATCGTGGCAGGCCCAGACGGAGATGGCGGGATGAGCTGGACTCCTTCAACAAGAACTGGTCCTTAGCAGCTTTGAACAGAGAGAGGTGGAAAGAGAGTAGGGAGGCCTTTGCCCTGCAGTGGGACGTCACAGGCTAATAATAATAATAAATACAATTAATTTAGTTTAAAACAATCCCGAGTTTGAGTGGTTGTTCATTCCAACAACTTTTGTGCTGTTCTTTATAATTAAACTTTAACGATTTATAGGCAAAGTTGATGTTTGTGGGCCTTAACATGTAACTGTAGAATAGTTTAACCAAATATAAAGTTAGTTCGAGAGTACAACATAAGTTTTAGACTCAATGCATTCCATAACTTATGACTCTTGTTAAACTAAGTTACACGAGTTTGTACGCATTATAAAAGTTTAAGACATATGTAGCTAGTGAGGCAAAACAACAACAAACTAAACTCTAGATAAAGACGTTGAAAATCAAATACAATGCGGCCGACGAGAGAATGCGTTCTTGACACCTATCAGTTGCATACAAACGAATACGTGTTTTGCGAATTTGATCTTTATTAGCTACTAAAATTGACAGACTATAGTTGAACAAAAAGTATAATCGAAATATACAGGTTGAAATTGAACACATGCGACAAATCGAAATGGGAGATTGTACTCATCATTATGAACAACTTTTACTAAGGGACCATACCTGATCTCGAGAAAAAAAGCAGCGACGACGAGTTACCTACTCGAACATAAATGTAGGTAACAGCTGATTTTTTTTTCGCGATTTCAGGTTTGCTCCCATAGTAAAAGTTGTTCATAATGATGAGTTAAATCTCCCATTTCGATTTGTCGCATGTTTTCAATTTCACCCTGTATAGTATTGTCATCACCAATCAATGTACATGGTGTTGATTATGTGCTTATACCTAATACCATTGTGTTTAACATCAACAAAAACTAGAAACGTCGAATGTGTTTTAATCATGTTTAACAATATCGAAATTTTACCACATTTATTCGACAGCCTATAACCATTCAAGCTAGATAATGTTCAGTAGCTACTGCATTAGTGCACGAGTCGAAATAGGCTCACCAATTTAAACACTGCAAAGTGAAACCTGAAAATTTAGTATTCACAACACATCTCTATAACATCGGGACCTAATTCTCTCATTTACTAACATCGGGTGTACGAAAATACGCAGCCTACCTACCTTTGCAGGGATTACCACCGTATCGACATTTGCGATTTTATCGAGTCCCAGTTCTGCACATCCCTAGAGGTGCGGTTCCGAATGCATCTCGGGTGATGCATCGATATAAGAAAGTTGGATAGGAAACACTTGGGACGTCACTATAATCACCTGTTTACGGAACCTCTTCTTTCTACTTTGCAAGTAAACAAATACAGTACTTCGTTTTTATTGAATGCTGAGCAGTGTGTGTAAACAGATACGGATTTTACTGAGATTTTATTACGCGTTAGTGATTGTGTTTTATTTGTTTATTAGTTTGAGTGTCTGGCGTAGCAATAGCTGGAAATAGAAGCCTTTTACGCCAGAAAAAAACATCTTTGGCGCTATTTGATCAAAGTTTCCAAAACCTTATAGTCCGTACTTACACTGTTGCAAATAAAAGAGGCAGGTATGCCCAGAGGTAGACGCCAAGAGTCTGAAGAAACAACGAAACAAAAATCATTCATTTGCATCAAAACATTTTAATATAATTACTGATGTATTAAAATATTATGAAAATCAGATTACAGCAGCAATCAATACAAATAAAATAAAGCCTTAAACACTCGTACGATAATTCATTAACACAGTTAAACCTTTCAATTTAATATGTAATAAGCTCCCGCTCCTACAGTTTCTCATCATTAATTTACTCCGGTATTATCATGGCTTCCAAAAACTACCATTATTTCGTTAACCTCATCAACCAAAATATTCTAATTAAAAACTGGTTTGCAATATATGTTTATTTACCTATAAAATTTTGTGGAAGAAAACATCGAAAGGATTACTGAGTGTTAATTTTTTTTTAAATCTTACGGTAGGGTGCAGTGGTGGCCCAATGGTATCGGCCACAACTTACGAGTTATAGGTCGTAGGTTCGAACCCAAACAGGCGCTTTACTTTGAGTAAATTATTTCATCTCTACTGCTCTCAAAACGGTGAAGAAAAACGGAATGTTCTAGAACCATAAATTCGAAGGCATGTGACATCTATCAACCCGTACTGGGCCCGCATAGTAGATTACATCCCACTCCCTCTCGAAGAGAGGAGGCCTGTGTCCTAGCAGTGGGAACATTCTAGGCTGATTGTGACTTCAGGTAGGAATGGTTATCGAAAAACGTTTATTTAATAAACCCGGATTTTTTTATGTTTTACATAAGTTTCCTTGAAAGCGACCAAAGTTTATAATAAACTACCAGACTGTTTTAAAACTCTTAACTTTGGGATATTTAAATCTAAATTATTCAATTATCTCTTAAGTAAATGCAATACTCGACTAATGATTTTATGAATGAAATGAAATGAAAAGTTGACTTAAACATTAGAATCATTATATTCTGTTCTTATTACCTCTTTGACTTAATTTAATCTTTTTGACATTTCCATTCCTAATATTTGACTAATTTGCAATTTGAATGTTATTCTAATTTATTTAATTCAATGTTATATCTTAAAAAAAAACCAAAACCCTGATAATGTATTTGTACGCTGGAAACGGCAGAATACATATTATGAACTTTTATAAAACTATGTAACAACTCTGTATCAATATTCTGACAAATAAATTAACTATGACTTTGAAAACTGTTGGGGGTTTGTCACTATACCAACATAAGTAGACACAGTGCCTACAGTGCAGACCAGTGGAGTGCAGTGGTATATAGTGATCTTTAACATAGAGGAAACCATGCCTTTAGGCTTAAAACTTGCCAAAGTCGGTCACTATTATGTGAAAATCAAAACAATAGAAAAATAATTTCATAAAGACATCAATTTATGACACACTATATTCACAACCTTATTCCCCTTGTTCACGTAATTCAACCAAACTAAATCACATTCCGGCAAAAGCCGAATACGGCCAATATTTCCATTGGAATCAACAACAATAGCTCCTTAAGAACCAATAGCAATAAATCGAAACCATGAGCATTGATCGTCAATAGAGCATTAAGGAGCTGACACTTTCACAATATACATTAAGAGTATGTTTTAGCGAATCACTTCCTGCCTGAACCGAGCCCCAAAAAGGATGGTTAAAAAAATAGTGAGTGCGGGAAATGACATAGTAGAAATCCATTGACGACATTGCTTCGCCTTAAGGTAAATAAAGAGCCCACAATTGAATAGTCATTCTAAGAACGATAGAAATTGTCCGCAGCATTTACATTGTCAGCTTTCCGAACAATAAGCGAAGCACTCGCTGAACAAATAAGTCAATGGTGTTGTAATTATTACGGGGTGTTAGCGTAGTGCCGTTTATCGGCGATTTTCATTGTTATTACTTACATGCTTCGGGCGTGCACGCGATAATAACTTGCCAGTAGATTCACAGTAATTCTGATAGTAAAATGTACAATTAACAGAGGTTTAAAAAGCTGTTATTTCACGATACGCCGTTGTTTGTTTTCTGTATTAACTTTTTATGGGGGAATTTCGTTTTTGAGCTGTCCTTTTTTAAACAATTACCTTCATTAGTTTCCTTTGTTTGTCTTATGGTACCTATCTTGAAAATGAAGGTGAAAAACAATGGAATTTCGTCAAGTCTAAGTAACACTTACTAATAAACGTTGTAAAGCGTCTGTATAGTTACACAACGCTTTGTCCTCTTCTTTCAAAAGTCAAATTACTGACGACTGAAAGAGAGATCAGTGTGTAACTATTCATCTGATATAATACGTTTATTAGTAAGGGGGACATGTAGTAAGTAAGTAAGTAGTCTAAGGCACTTTATAATGAAAACTTTGGTAATTACCACCAGAACAATTTTCGAAGATTTTCCCATCATTTACCGTTTACCGTTTCCCATCATTTACCGTATACCGTTTCCCATCATTTACCGTATACCGTTTCCCATCATTTTACCAAACGGATTTTCCAATTTCCACAAAATCAACACCTCCACATCAGTAAATCCAATAAATTTCTCACCTACACTCCCTGAAAATGTAATATAACAAAATTCTTACCCAATTTTAATCCTCGTCAAGTGGTTAAATGTAATCCTGTTAATAGGCAATTTCAGCGTACCACCTATCCGTGTCCGTAGTTTCTGACAGGATGCCATGCATTCACCCCTGGGACACCCTTCGGTAATTATTTTCTCTTACTCATACCACTAGTGAGGCACTTCGATTCAAAATTGGATTTTATACCCTACTGTGACATGAAATATGGACGGTGTAGTATCGTACCATTTCTGCTGGGTGTAAATTGAACGGAAGTTTACTTGCTTTGGTTTAGTTTTGATTATTTCAGATCATACATATACATAATCTGCATTCGCAATTTATTTGCCAAAAATGTAAACAAATATGAATTTATGGAAAAATAACTTTAATTCCTACACAATAAAGTTCAGTTTACGCTACAACTTCAAACATTTTTATAACTTACTTTTTCAATAGCGCTAGTCACTCTGATATCAACTTAATTACCATTATAATAAAGTTGATATTTGTTTAACTTGAAATAACATCAATTTGAATTAAAAAGAATAGGCTTTACATAAACTCACGCCTTCTTCCCATGAGTGTAGGCAAAACTACAGAACGCCACCTGCTACGATCTTTACATACTCCTTTTGTCTCGTTTATGTTTATACATCTGGTATTTGAGAATACATATAAAATAATGTGAGTGGCTCTACACTTAATATTAACAACAACTTGAATTTTCCAACACAAATTAAAAAACTACAAGTTCTTGTATTTTACCTTAATACTAAACAAGCTAAGTGTAAGCTTATATTAATGTACTAGCAGTGCCACGCAGTTTCACCCGCATAAGTTTCGATCCCGTAGGAATATCGGGATAAAAAGTATTCTATGTGTTAATCCTGGTTAAAAACTACCTGTGTGCCAAATTTCATTCAAATCCATTCCGTAATTTTTGCGTGAAAGAGTAACAAACATCCATCCATCCATTCTCACAAAAATTCGCGTTTATGATATTCATAGCATTTCGAAGGAAAACCAAAAACAATGACATAAAATACCAACAAAACCGAATAGTACAATTAAAACACAGTCAAAGATTTTCATGTGAGACTATCTAAACTAATTCTAAAACAAGATACGTCTCATTAATGGAGTATCCCCGAGCTGTATAAAGTAATTCCACCCAACAGCCAACTCCTTCCAAGTTACACTCTAAAACATAACTAGAGTCCTTCTGTCACATTAACACGAACGCTTTTAAGTGCAAGTTATTCGCCCTTGTTTGGTTATATTAAAGGATTCCTGGAATAATTATCACAAAGCGACTCACGCACCCATTTATTAACCATCTTAATTACTAAGGCCAAGTTAATTACACCGAGTAAAACTTAGCGCCTAAAGGGCGTTATCCCGTTAATTTACTACAGGGTAGCTTTTACGGAAATCTCTTCATGTCATTCCCCTGTGCGATATCGTCCAACTTGCTTCGGATGATATCAAATAGGTTCGTTTAATGTCCTCAACTTTTGTGTAATAAAATTACGGAAAAATTCTTCAGCTGCTTTTAACATTTACTTTTATTTATGGCCCTAATAATTTACTGTCACCTAAATTAAAGCAATGCTCATGATATAGGACAAAGGCACCTTTATTCTTTGGTGGATTTTCGAGTCTTCGGTAACGTATTACTGGGCTGGGGATGAAGGGCGGTGCCTTCTAAGATATTACACAAGATCTTATGAATAAGCAACAACGGAATTAATTTTTAAACATTTTTGGTGTATTTCAGTTATTTAAATTAACTGATAAGCCAACTATTCATGTGCCAAATGATATTTATCTACGCTGGTTGCCAACGGGTTGGTTGGCAAATCAATTTATTTCATACTTTAAAAGCGGATATGAAAATATCTATCAGTACAAAACTGTATACACCGCAATAGGATTACGGCAGTGGTTTAAAATTCATTTGAAGTAATTTCTGCGATGAAATTTCATAGGCAACTGGTTTACGTTGTGGATAGTACAGGTGTTCGGACAATGAGAACGCGGCTGAGCACAGAAACCCATCTCATTACCCGACTGACCGCAGTTGAGTAATGATGAGCCGAACACACAGTCACGCTGCCAGCGCTCACCGCTCGCGCTTTTTGTGGCTTCCACATAAACAAAATGCGAATTCATAATACATTATCCCATTGTTTATTCGAACGCGAAAAATTATCCTTGATTTATTGTTTCATATTTCTGCTAGTAATCATTCATCTACAAAGGATAATGCGCCATTCAGACACTAAATAACAAATACACGATGAATTACAATAACATTCCCTCCGCCCCAATATGAGCAATTAACCTGATACGATCATTTAGAAATTTTAACTTAGGGCTAACTTATACACGCGTTCTGCAACGATTATGAACAATCAATGCCATGGGGCCATTCGGAAATAATTAACACAAAGTGCGACCCAAATTCTTTGAATAGTTACATAAAATAATAATACAATTGTGTCGTTCATGAAATTCCGTGCGTTGCACGCGTACGCTATTTCAATCGGCTAGAATGTGGGGTGTGGTCGCGGTGTTTCGCCTGGCGATCGCACAATTGCAATCAGCCTAATATGCTGAACAGTAGGTCCATCTCATTACCATGGGCGACCACAGGTGAATGATGGCGCGCGCTAGTGCCCGAGGCCGTTTTGTTTGTGGTCGATTTAACGCCGACGACAAATTGTGTGTTTGCCATTTGGCCGAGAGATCATCCCCACTTCTGAACGAAATAAATCCACTGATTACTTTTGCGCAATTTGAAATATTAACGTGAATTGTTTCGCGCGCCGCCGGCCTGTTGTATTGTTTAATTCTGTACTGTGAGTGATAGCATCGCATTTACTTTTGTGTTGAGCCCGGTTCAAAGTTATCAGCCAATTGTATCGCATTCTAATGCAACTGCGTTTATTAATGGTTTACCATTAAACAACAAAGTTCGTCAAATGTTTTATCAACACTTTGTTGAAGCGGTTTTGTTTTGATGTAGGATAGGAAATGTGACATTAGTGAACTGCCTTTGGTTCAGAAATAATAAAACGTCGCGCAAAAGTCTATTAGTCTGCTTGCTAGTGATGTAGCACGGCCACGGTTATTTTTCATGGGAACATAAAACTACAGTGAGTAAAAAAATGATAAATGGTTACGAACTACAAATATGTGGCTTATATAAACCCGCAGTTAGGTAATGACTGTAACTGTGTCCTTACTAAAATATTTACAGTAAAAGTTTACCAGCTAAGAAATTTTCCTCCATTTGGCCGTTTATTCTGAAATAGTGTAATAAAAGGCAGCTAAAATGTTCGTACCGTTATAAAAAGAAAGTACCCTAAAAAAGTTCATATTTATTTCCTTGTAGAAAACGAACTAACTCTTGTTTTCATCCTCTTAACAAGAAAGTAATCTGTCGACCTACGTCGCGATAACGGGATTTTTATGTAACAAACTCGAGTCGCGCCTACCCTCACCTAGCCCGGGGCTCTCTCGAAAAATCCCCGCATTGTCAGATTCTACTAAGGATTCGGAGTAATATACATTTTCCCGTGTTGGAATTACAGCTGTATTTTGCTCATGCTACATAAAATCGGCGTAAAGGCGACGCCCATGAAAAGGCCCGGGTGAAAACCTATAGCCTTTATTTAGTTGGCTCGAATGTAACAATCCACTGAAAGTTTTAGTGTCGGCAGTTCGGGCGCTGGTCGTTTCATAAGCGTGGCACAGTAAACTGTAGCTGGTATAAAACGCAATGCACCCCAGGCAAGACAAATTCGTCTGCCGCCGCGCACTACCGACGGATCTCGATACGTCGATGCGACTCGCTCGTTACCTTTCACTACGATTTTCAAGCCAAACGATACATTTTCATAGAAATCGAGAAATGCCGCATGGGTATTTTGATATTCGTATCTGTATTTATCCAATAACATTCATTTTAATTTACATAACATGCTGGATATTTCATTTCGTTAAAATCATCTGGGAAACCATTTGGTTTAAAAGATTATAACTTTTTCCAATTATTTGCATCAGGATTTTCTAGTGAATTTTATCATTCACTGTATCCCTAACAGTTGTCGTGAATATAGCTTACATGGCAGATCTCGTAGAATATAGCCATAACTACTATGTCTCTAACCGCATGATGATTTAATTAACGGATTGATGAGTACCTACCTTTGTGAATGCTAATACCAATCCGTCTATCCACTTCTATTCTTTAATGTCATCTCACGCCTTCTAAGACACATGATTAATTATAAAACTAAATGTAGACGCTATTATCTACCCATATATCACAGCCAGAACTATACTCCGCATTTTTTTTCACTAAATGTAACTGTAATCCAGCTCAACTTACCAAAACAAGTCGTAACTAAAACATTAAAGTGATATCTTGCAACTAAACTCTACTAAAAACAACGTTAACTCTTCAGTACATGTACCTAACGCGTAATATTACTTAACCGCTCGAAAATTATATACAAGCGGCGCGTACGGCTTGTTACACGTATGCCACTAAATTTTAGTTAAAGTCGTTGGAGGCAACAGGTGTGCGGGATGAGCCAGTCGCCGCCGACTCGTAATTATAATGACTCTGGTTTACGCTTCTGGTACATATACATATACTATAGTTGTCTTGTATATAGACAGGCAATCGAAAACTCGATTGGATATCCAAAAAATTGGTCGCATTGTTAAAAGTCCACAATGCAATGGCCGCCGAATTCGATTTTTGATTTTTGTACCGGGAATTTGTTTTGGGTGGAATATCAAATCTCCATAGACAATTGCGAATGGTTTTGGGTATTGTATACCCATAAAATAAATCTTAGCTCTGCTCTTATAATGTTTCCTAATACTTAAGTTGAATAACAGACCGTAAGAACACAACATTAAGTGATTGGCTTGATATGAAAGCTCTCGGCAACCGAACGAAAATAAAAGCCAATTATTTCGAGACATAATAAATTAGCTGCCAATAATACCTACCAATTATAATGATAAACGACAACAAACAAAAACGAGTACGTTTGTTTAATATTTTGAGGTTGTAGTTAATACGCAGCAAAAACATTGATTCAATAACCGCAGAATATTAATCTCTTTTAAACATACAGTTTATTAAAACAATTTTAATTAACTAGATTCCGTCGAACGCGACCGCCGATGAACCGCCCTTTAGGTGACCAATTTATATTTGTTTTAAGTTTATTTTGCTGACAGATGTTCGGGGCACACGTTGGGTACGGTGCAATGTTCCAACAACAGCGCATCACATTTTATTCACTTGTCAATTAAATGTCACACGCGATTCGGCGCGAATTTACTCACTGGCTTGCGAATATCAACCGCCCAAATGGAAATTTGCATAAAAAACACATAGGTACACACAGCTTTACATCGAGTGCGTATCATTTAGTTTGCGGAACTGAGGTCCTTTGCTATCAAAAATGATTCCGAATTTGTTGAGTTTTAAAATAGCCATTAAACTATTTGAATAGGAATATTTCATGGAACTAGCGGCTGATATTGATAATTTAAATATTTATCCGAACGCTGCCGTATAAATTGGGTTTCCATTAAAATATTTTGATTGTGCTTTTGGAGCAGTAAAGTATGCTTCTCAGCAATTTTCACGCTGGTGATAAAGAATTTTTGAACAATACAATCCAAATACCGAAACAACGTTCCCTTTTTGAAAAATAAAAACTAAATGTTTGAATGACGCATTTTAAGGAAGAGGCTCGTAATTCTCGTCATAGTATTTATATGTTTTATTGCAAGACGGTGTATTTTGGAAGTTTTGATGGAGCCGTAAGGGGCGAGGCCCATAAATCCGAGGCAGAGTGAAGCACGCAACGAATGTGTGCGGCGAACAGATTTATACGTTTGTCTTGCTCCGCGGTGCACGTCCACAGGCAGACAAAAATATTACTGCCTACCAGAACTGTACCAACACACATTGTCGTGCAAAAAAATGAACTTGCATTTGTTGTGTTGCACTTGTTTGCTGAACTTACACAGGCTTTAGCATTTGTTTTAAATGGCATGAAAATCAGCTCTTTTGTTTGATGAAATCGTAGCCATCATTTCAGACAATGTGTTAAGATTCAATTTAAAGTACCTAATCTCTTTATCAAGACCAAAACATGCTCACTGTTAAAGTGTGATTTTTTTGAACATTTAGCGGCGTATCGTTCAAAGTTAGAGTATTAGGTAGTAAATGTAAGTTACTATTGAAATGGTGCTAATAATTAACCGACAAAGAACCATTTTTGGAAAAGCCTGAAGAGCTTTTCTGGCTGAAAATTATTGGTGTTTCAGTAAGCCTGATTTTCTCTTATATAGATCCTTCAAATTCCCGTTTGAGTCAGCTTTGTTCGTAGAAGGTCAGTACACCAAGCCCTAACAATAAAAATGGAATCACCCCAATAATCACACATTCCACATCTAAATTCTAATTAACAATGATTCCAAAAACCCAAACATTTAGATTTTATTCACTGTGAAAAGGGTTCTAAATGTATTTTAAAATCACAATATTGGATAGATTCTGATGTGTCAATCGAGAATTAATTTAAATTTTGCTGGCCAAAGCGAGCAACGAACTGCCCAAGGGACCAAACGGGCATCAAATCAAATAGAAGGTTATAATTGACAGCCGCTAAACGAACAACAACCGACACGATCCTTATAAATCAATCAAATTTAGACTCTAAAAGTGAACTGTTAGAATTGAGAATCGCATGTAACACACGTCTGTTTGGGTTCCATTTTCGTTTGGACAGGAGTAAGTCGGTATCGTGGCGAGTCCAACACTCACTTAGTAGGTGTTCCACAAAAGTAATTTGCAAGGCTCGTGGCCGATCATTTAGATCTTCCCGCATTTACATAGTTAATTAACGTTTTCCCATTTTATTATCCCGTCTATTATTAGTATCACCGACTTATATGCAAAACATTGGGATCGGAATTTGAGCCTACACATAGTTAGGTCCAAAATTATAATGTTTGACGTGTTATTTGGGCGTTTGATGGACTAGTTTGCATAAAGTTTGGCTATAATAATGCTGATTTGAAACAGGCGTCCACGCGAAGCCCTATTTTTTTATCGTGAAGCTGAAAAACTACCCTTGCAACGTAACCCTTAGATCTTTTACATTTACATCCGAGATTAATTTTCTGAGAGCAAATTCATACTAGACATTAAAGGGACGATGCTAAACAAAATGGCGGCATGCATTGAAAAACAGATCAACAGTAACATGTTAAATAAAATTGTCACCACAACGAGAATCGCCTAGTATGTCCACGATAATTATTTCGTTAATTAGACCCGTTGTTTCGCTAAACGTTTGAATACTACAATTATTGCTGTAATATAGGTAATGCGGGTAATTCTAAACTTTCATTATTTTAGGGTAAATAATGGCATTCTCATTAAGCTCATGGCTCGAATTAAATGGTATTTGGAAGCGATATACGTTTTATTTACACTAGGGTGTAATGTGGAATTGGATTCCCTATTGAGGATTCTCTCTAGATACTACGACTATGAAGAAGAATAATTTTAAATGTTTTACAGTTCTTCCATACAAAAACCGTCAGACGTCAATGATATTCCACGAATAAAAATTAGCGGTCGATTGAAAAATCAGCCCTAAATGGGTTTTTTCCTGTACATATTTTAAATTAGGTAAGAATCGAAAAATCTAAAATATATATTTTCGACAGAAACAATAAATATCAACCAAATTCACCTCAATTTAATTCCCAAGGTGAATCAAAAGCAAATAACTCACAAATTTAACCCTCCAACGCGAAATACTAACCAGCAGACCAAGAAACTATTAACTTAAACACAGAACGCCGCGCCCCGAGGACCTGGCCATCTCCTGTCGACGCGTGACAGCCTAGGCGCCTCCAAGACTTCCAACCCTTCACTTCTACACCCCTGGTGGCAAATTAAAAACGTCAATCAACACTAGACTATTACTAATAAATCACAAGCTCCATTATTCGTGCCTATTAATTGCAGTCGGCTTGATAGAGTTCATTCATTTGTGTTCCATTGTAAGAAAATAAATGAAGCACTTTGATTGGGCGGTCGCGTTCGCAGGGTTAAGACGTAAATTTTGAATGAACACCTGGTTTTGTAGAAATTTGCATATCAAGTCTATCAGATTTTAATAGGTTTATAGCGTTACGCAATGTCGTTTAAATTTTATTAACGTTCTAAGTTTAATCTGTTGGAAATGATTTATAACGTTAAGAAATTCCGATGAAAATCGAGAGATTTTCTCGAAAAACATTTTGCAAAGAGAATGAAAATTCTGGCTCGATTCATGCAATTTCTGTGCCATTCAATACTATTATTGCATTAGTATATAAAAAGGGAGGGAAAATAATCAAAGTGCGTCAAAAAATTCGTCCGCATCACTGTCAACGGGAAACGTGCCCAAAAGGCTGGCAGCATTGCCACGTTGTATGGCAATGCTGATTCTTTGGCCAAAAAACAGGCCAGCCCTCTGGTCACGTGATGAATCGACCAACCGCTTGGCGATGTCTTGGAATTATTGCATTTAATTTATTTTCAAATAATTTAATTAAAATATACGAGTAGGTACATGTTTATAGTGCTCAATAAATTTCTATACATTCATAAATAAATTCAAATAAAAGTCTTCAAAGACGTCCCATCATTTGTAGCACAAAAGTAACGCGTAAAAAAACTCCGAAACAAATTAACTTTTCAATTTTCTAATAAACCAGATTCTTTGTAAAAACATTGTACTTAGAACAACAAAAAAACATTTTCCAAATTAATATCAATAAAGCGATGAATTTTACGGTAGCAGGGTTCAAAACCCTTCAATCTACCGTCGCGTCGGTACGTTAAGGTGTGTTGTTCGTGTAATAAAAATTAACATTTACTTTGTAGAACCTCTTGTAATCATACCTAACAATGGCCCGGGGTTGTTTTGATGTCTGCAAAGGCTCTCGATTAATTTTGCCTTTTAATAAAAAAAAATATGGAATAAAATACTGAAAGCCCGTTCAAGGAAAGGTTAGCCATTTCAAATACTGGGCAGATGTTGTAGATTTATGGACGTATTATAATTTCTCGGATATTAAAATATCTGCTTAGTGGCTTTTGACATGAACTGGGCGGAAAATGAGAGGGATGCTGAAAAATTGTGCGATTAGCAAAAAGTAAAGAAAATGTTAATAGCTATCTAATTACTTCGCTTTAATTTTGCTGTGTAGCTGGGAAGATTAGCATAGTTCTTGGGAATATTGTAGCGGGCAATTATGGGATTAAATCAAGTAGAAGTTCCGCTTTTATGTATTCGGATAATTGCAGAGATTCCAGGGTTTCTAGACGATACAGAAATACTTAGGTTCTTGAAATAGTATTTTTACAAAAATTCGCATAACAATACCAATACAATTACAATATTAATAACTCCTGAGTCAACGTACTAATTTTATTTATGATTTGTTCATAAAAAGTAGATAGGTGTTTATTTAAAAACAAATTATTTAAGTAGAAGAACTTCCAAATCATTTATTAATCCATACTTCCATACTAATTTTATAAATTCGAAAGTAACTCTGTCTGTCTGTCTGTTTGACTGTACCTATGTTACCTTTTCACGCCTAAACCGCTGAACCGATTTAGATGAAATTTGATATAGAGATAGTTTGAGTCCTGAGGAAGGACATAGGATAATTTTTATCCCGATATTCCCACGGGATCGAGACTTATGCGGGTGAAACCGCGGGCCGCAGCTAGTAATTCATAAATACTTACCAACAAAGGTTAACGAAACCATACAGCTTTGTTCCAAATACCTAACCACGCACACACACGCAGGAAACATTCAGATTTGGTACATTTAATACTATAACTCATTAATAAACCATGTTAAATGGCGATTTGATTTCATTATAAACCAAAAACCGTAACTCTACGCAAGCGAAATCCGACCAAATCAAATTTGCATTTAGTGGATATTTAAATGTAACCGCATATTATGTTATTAAAACAATTATTTAAACTGTTTCATGCACGCAACTTCGATCGACAGTTGGTGTGTAAACGGCTTTTTTGAACTTTCAAATACTTAGCCACATAAGTATAAATCAGAGGGGCTCATGGCTAACCAATACGGATGTTACAACAGTCAATTATTTGCGAAGGGACGCTAAATTTGCCACGGTCAGTTCTTCGACAGCTAACCTTTCTGGAATATCTCCGTGTCACGGAATGCAAGAAGTTGTCCCTCCCGTTTCTCATACAAATATAGTATATATTGTTACGGGTAGTCAGAAACCTGAAAAAGTGAAAAAACTTTAGTGACGGGATCGCCACAAGGCAATATTCTGGAAACAGAGTTCAGATGATAATAATTCTCAGACATCTGGTTAGACTGAAAGCCAAATCTGTAGGTATGTGATTGGAAAAAGGCTAGGAGCATGCCTTAATTAAAATCAAAGATTAATAGAAATGGATCTAACTAAGAGAAATACTGGTATATAGGGTACCGATATGTTCCAAAATACTTCTAAGGAAATAAATCAGGTTGATGGATGTGAAAGCGGATAAATTCCGACTACCAAAATTGAATTTCCTTGACTTGCGGGAAAAACTCGTAGGTAAATAACTAGCAGAAACCCATCGCAAAAAATTATTCCGAGGAAAGTAAATAAGGATGTCCACTACAATTCGTCCTCTCGTTTTTTTTTATTTTAAAATTCAGAATGTTTCTTTTTGCTGACAACTTTTTTTTTTTCATTGTGTTAAAAGTTACGATTAAAAGCTAGAAGTGTAAAATCCAATCGACTTATCGACTCAATAACAAGAACAGCTAGTAAAATCTACCGAAATCAACGTAGAAATTATAATACAACGTGATTCCCCCAAATCCCCCGCGGGAGTTGTTCCATACCGTAATACTAGGTAACGGAACCCTTGTTTCAACAGTTATCAACATTTTGACCAGTGATTATAACGTAATTATTAACCTCGCTTATTTTACACGGGTTTAATTGTTACAACTTTCGCTATAAAACGGCTCTAATAAAATCTTTCATGTTATAGTTAGGTAAAGTGCTGGGTAATGTTTAAAGATGGTGTGTAAAACCGAATAGTGCGGAGTTATATTTAATATTTTGTGTTTCATTAATAGAATAGTGTTGTAAACTGTCCTGCACTAGAGATATAACGATAATTTTCCGGACATACTTAAGAGGAAATCCGGGAGGTCATTTCTCCATAGACACGCTGTCGCCTGTTTTCTTTCTGGTTAATGACCATAAAGCAATGATTTTTACAGAATAATAAATATTAACTACTTGTATGTCCCTATGTTTTCCTTTTTGATGATACATTATTGTAAGCACTAGAACTCTCAAAAAATGCCGATTCAAACCTGTCAACAGAGGCCTAATGTACAAATTTGACAACTATTAATGAAAAAAAAAATGAAAAACATAGGGACAAAGTATATATCCTTTTTATTCAGTTTATGAAATATCTTTTAAATGGGTCCAATATTGGAGGAGGAAATAGGCGGGAGCCAAACCTCGAATTACGACTTTTTACTTAGAATTTTTCAAAAGTCTCCGAACGCATTTCGTCTTAATAAACACTCTGTTTTGACAATTTACATTTTAACTTGCGATAAAAACGCACCTGTACCTGCACCGACGGTGACCACTCTTTTTTTTTCATTGCAATGCCCGCTCTTGACCTCGATCATCCATCCAATTATGCATGAGGATGCATCAGAGGTGATGCAATGGTAAGTCGATCGACTTACCATCAGGTGGGCTGCCAGATTGGATGCCACTCCAGAGTATTAAATAAAAATTTCGCTTTCCAAAGCCATTTTCATGGTGCTTGTATATAAGAGATACAAAAATAGATACAGATCTGCAAGCATTAATTTAAGAATTCCTTCCTCTTTTTTTTTTTATTGCTAAATGGGCCTACCTACTCTTGACCTCGATCACGTCTGATGGAAAGCGATGGATGAGGTCTATGATGGAACGAACGTGCCCAGAAGATGCCTATTCACTCTTGCTTTGAAGACAGACGCCTACTCATTGACTGCCTTGTCTTTGATCATCTTATGGAATCTTAGTTGATAACAGAATTAGACCCACTTGCTTACATCTGAAACCTTTTATGATCGTGACTTTGACACTACGTCAAAAGCTTACTGAATAAAGCTTTTCCACCAACTACGCAATGAAATAGGTATCTGTTTTGGTTTCAGAAGGCCTATTCCCTTAATTAAAAATGGTCAAAATCTAGTCGCAATCTCATCTCAGCGACAATCAATGACAAAAACTTGTCTGCAATGTAGGAAAATTAGAGGTATTTTTGACAGATTGAGACTGAGATCAGACTGTGAACGTTCTTAAAATTACGAGAATTGGTGAAACCCCCCAGGTTTGCAAATAGGTAACTACTCGTACTCAAATACGGTACGCCAAAAAATTTAGATTTTTGAAGTCATGTGCCATGTTAAAAAGAGGATAGTTTTGTTTTGCTAATGATACTCGTAGAACTCTTACCCTATATACATTATTTCATTCAATTCTTAATTTCGGATTTCTACCTAGTACCTACCTACTGATAATTTCGTGCCAGAGAAAACCAAAAACAGTTTTCTATTTAATTACTCAGGGACTCATATTTGGTAATCGTGACCAAAATCAAGGCATTCATTGTAATAACTTACCATAATATGTCGCTATAAAAGTCCCACAACGTGTTTTAGCGGTTCAGATTGACAGGTCTCATTATAGATAATATTTCAGTCCATGTCAGTCCAGACAATATTTTATGGTTTTGTTAACAAAATGAGACTAACATGTTGGACGTTTCTGCGGCAGTTTTTATTTTGATATTTATGTTATGTTGTGGACAAGTAATTCAATAAAAAAAAATCTGTTTCTACATCGTATGTAAAAGTACTTAAAAGATCACAGAAATGACTGATATCGACATGAAATCATGGAATATCTAAAGCCATTGTAAAACAATTTCTAGAACTCAAACTATTCACTCAAGTATAAAAATAGCCTCTTAAGTGGCCAGCAGTTTAGTTAAGTAGCTATTACCGTAAAAACAGTTAAAAGTCATCAGTTTAAAATCCGATCTCAAGAAGCACACGGTCGCTCAGTGCACGTGCTATTAAAAATTTATGCGTTTAAGATAACGTATGGGTACTGCAAGATTTTACAGCAGTTTTATTGACCAATGATCAGACTGGACCATCGGGACCAGTGTTCTAACTTGCCTACGACTTCACTCAACAAACAATTCTTCATTACGACATGCAATAACGTTTGAATACACACTTAACCTTATTTTCATGTCGTCTACAATCCATTTAGAAGTAACGCTACGTCTTCCTACATCACGCGTCAAGTTGCATCAACAAAGGAAGAGCTTATCTAACGGGATAACCTCCCCAATAAGCGTCTCAGGATTATGGTGGAGAGGTTTCTCGCAGCCAGACATTATATTATTTTTATGAAGCCCCTGTCCCACTGCTTTGCCTTGAGCTGTAACGAGGGAAGCTATCACGGCCCCTCTTTGACTTGTTGGAACACAACAAACAGCAAATGTTTGTTCTACCTGACCAAATTCCAGATTAAGCCCTTTCAACTCCATGTAACAAAAATGCGGTCGTTTGTGTCAATAAAGAGGGAAGTTGGCATTGTATTACATATTTTCTACGTCGACCATTCTTAGGATAAGAGTGGTCGCCGGATAACAAACAACACAAAAGGCGAAATAATGAATAGTCCAGAAAAACGGCGCGGCTCTCGTTATGAGCTACATGCATAAATGATACGGCGAATCTGACAAATGGAACGGCAGAGTATAACAATGCTAGTGGCTCCAAGTGGCCGTTCAATTATGCAAATAGGCTGTGCGATGTTCGTCCGGCAATAATAAAACTGTTTAACAGCTGACAAGCGCGCGTCTGCCCGCTCAAACATTTTTGTATTCAGTCACCCGTCTAAGCAATAAAACAAAGGCAGGTACATCATCCATATGACGAGTTGTCCCCGCTCATATTAAATTAGACCGCCCCTGGTCATCCACTTTATTTTTATTTGAATCCCATGAAAATATGAACGTGTTTGCTCGTCCACGTTAGGGAGTCGCGGCCGTTTTATTCGCAAGTCAATGTTTATGAATTTGTTAATAAACACGACCGGCTCCATGCTGTTACCTCTGCAATTTAGGCGTCGAAAAAATTCGCGACAAAAGTTTTCATTCGCGCCACTGTCGACCGCAACTGTTATCGCTAATTATCCGGAGTGGGTTATTCGACTGAAATAAAAAGTAATCCGATAGTAATTTGGATAAAAGAGTCTCTCTTTACGAGTTGTCGGGAGTAGATTGGCGTTGGTAGTCGTCTTTAAGGGGGGTTATCATGCAAGGAGCACATAAACGCGACTGCGAGTCGTGTGTCGCTCCACGAAATGTTATCGGGGCATTGCTTTGAGTCAATGTAGCCGGTGCTACTATGTAATGCATAATTTATAAACGCTTTAAAACGTTCAACTTTATCTAAATTGCTGTACGAGTAATTAGTTTAGTAGTATTATTTACGTATTTATTAATGATGATGGAATTATGAGTTTATAAATCATGTAAGTATAATTTTTCGTCGGTAACTCCTCATTAAACTGATCCTCTGGTGCTTCATCACTCAGTCAAATTGCGTTTCGCTTAATTTTCTTTCCCAGGTGTGTTCGACAGCGCAATTATTTACACCGTCAGCCGTGACGTCACTCCCCCGCGCCCCGCACCCTCCCCTAGTGTTTCCTCCGAGAATAAAACTTCGTATCGTTGTCTAGATAGTTTGAAACTGTAAGTTATTCTCTTTAGTTTTACTATTTTTTTTTTCTACACAAATGCCTATCGCAACTTGGCAGATTGTACGTTCATCATCTGGTCCCATGAACTGTCCTTCATGTCTTTTATTGTTGAGACATGCCAAAGAGGCTTTTGATTCTGATATATTACGATATAGTACCATTACTTGAAATCAAACCTCACATGATATATCATTTGCAAAGCACTTAGTCACCTTTTTTAATCGACTTCAAAAAAGGAGGTACACACTGTTTGTATGTCCGCGATTTTCTCAAAAACTAATGAACCAATTTTAATAATTATTTCACTATTGTGATCTACATACTTTCAGGAAGGTTTTGGTATATAATACATTAGGTAATTATTCTTGTGTACGAAGTTATATGCATAAATGTACTGCATCTCCGGCATTTCTATGCGAATTTTGATGATTCTTCTAGTCGGTGTCTTCAATTCTTCAATGCAATAGTGTTAATTGAATTTGTGTGGGGTAGGTATAACTAAAAAGTGAAAAAATAAAAACTTTTTTACAAAAAACACAGCCGACTTCAAAAAAAAAAACACTACAAAATGATAAATAACTTTAATTTCGGAAGTCGGTGTCAAAAACGAAAATGCGGAACCAACGACACCGACTTCCGAAATTAAAGTTATTTATCATTTTGTAGTGTTTTTTTTGAAGTCGGTTGTGTTTTTTGTAAAAAGTTTTTATGTGAAATTACTTAACTGACATCCACGGCCTAACAATAGCAATTACAATCCGCAGTGTCACTCAATTCTGCTAAGAATACCGCATCTGTTATATAATGCAAAAGTGTGTGTCGTAAGTCCTTATAGCTGATTTGCCAACCCTTACTTTAGGGTACTTTACATTAGATCCAAGGTCGCTTATACACTTGAAATGTCAAAACCATTTGTTCCCCTCGTGTTTAGAAATGTCAGTGCCGCAGATCCGCCTATGGTGTAATATCTCTAATTTGACAGTGACACACACGATTAAATTAGAATGTCATGCTACGCAGAGAAAATGAATTTGCTCGGATTGAGTGGCTTTCATTGTTGTATAAATGGTCCTTTAAATACGTGTCGCGTTCGTTTGAGTAATGAACGGGATAGACAATGATTTGTAATGTGCCCGCAATTGGTAATTAGGAAGATGTGTGAGTTGACGAGCACCTCTAAAAGAAATTACAATAAGTTTACTTGGAAACACAAAGGAGGGCTCAAAAGAATCTGTCTGGTCTAAATATTAAAAATTCCCTAAAAATAAATGAAATAATCAGCATACCTTACAATCATTTTAATTTTCTTTCAGCACATTGTACAAGTCAAAATGTCCGTTATCAACTTTCATTCTATTTTCACCTCTCAAACCCGTCCAAGGACTGAAAAAAGTCACCTAAATCCTATGTACAAATACGAAACAAAACACAAAAAATCACGGAACAGTTAAATGTTGACTTGCTGTAACATTATTCGTAAACTTGACGGGTGGGTAAACCGTAGCCTCCTGACATTTGTGCACGTGAGCTCCTGACATTTACCTAAACTCTTTACTGAACACCAACAATCGATACGGCTAAATAACCTTTTGTATATACCTACCTAATATTCCATGCTTTCTAACACGCAACCCAAGTACCCCTATTGTATTCGATGATATTTTCTACGCGTACCTAATATCTCTACCCTGATTTGTTTATGAAGCTAAAATTATTTATTTTTCGGTTAACTAACCCTTCCTTGTTGTCCATTTCCGGAGATAAGGGCCTTCTGAGTTGCGCGAAATACAACGTCCGGTTTCCGGCACACAAGGGTGCACATTAAAATTTTAATAACGTTCTGGTAGTCTGAAATAATCTCTTAAAATAAAAATGTATGCTATATTAAAAAAAAAAAAGCACTTGCTTCAAAAGATCTTGCAATAATAATAACACTACATCAATCAAAACAAGCTGAACAGGAGTCTAGTATGCTGCAAAAATTAAACTTCATAATTTCAATTAAAAAACCACACGCCCCAAAAAATCCACGTATCTTAAAACTATGTGCTTTAAATAAACACGGGACTCCAAAAGGTCAACGTTTACATTCAACTGGAATGTAAAATTAATTTAGTAATGGTATATAATTTAAGCCTAAAATAACTTTACTTATTAAAAACAAAACAATGGTAAAGGGCCGGTTCAAACAATTCGGATTGGACTTTCGGACTTACCTTAACAAAGATGTGGTTATGAAGTCTGGTTTAATCACCAGTCCCCTTTAGTCTATTTTGTAAGTTATAATTACATTTGTACTTACTTTCCGTGCCGGTTAGCGGTTTAAAAATGAAGGGTGAAAATGAAAGAGCGAAAAAATGACTCGGAGAGCAGTGTTTTTTGCAAAGCCCTGAGTGTATTAGTAGATACTGATGGTATTTTCCCTAAAATGATATAATTACACCGGGATAGTGTAATTGAGAACTGTAAACAGATTCAACAAATCAAAAACATATAAATAATGAACAAAAATCACCATCGAATTAATTAACAAATTGCAACAAAGAGCATGCGACTCCCGTATTTATGCTCAATAAACAAACTAGTATTTTAAATGTAATAGTCGACTTTCCACACCAATAGTGCATTGAACAGCGCGGTCGCAGAGCGTTGCCTCGAACGCAACCGTTTTATAATAAATTCTCCAGTTCCGCACCCACTGGGATTAATCGTCTTACTTTTCTCTCTCGGCCGTAATCCTCACAGGGAATTGTGTGGCCACGATCTACTGTAACCACTACCACTTTATCACACGCGACGGAAACGATGCATCTGACAAAAGATTTAACATGTGAAACCTTACGAGTACCACCCAGATCCTCAACTACCGATAACAACGAAATCGACTTTGGTACGAAATGAAATTCTCGAATTCCAAAGTCATTTATTTAAAGCGCAGAATTCTACATCTTAGTTGAGTAATAGTTTGATTATTTTTACAGTGATAAATCGACTCACTTTTAGGTAATACGAATTTTATACTTCAACGATTTTAAAATCGAATCTCGGCACCGAAATTATATCCAAGTTCAGACAGTTGCTCGTGGAATTCCTGTTATCGCTCGCCAAAATCTTCGCAGGAAACAATTTAAGTTCTGGCCTGTAGTAAGAGCTCAGGTTTCAGAGACGTAAGAAGGTATACTTGCGAAGTGTACTCTTAGGATTTACTGCATCACTAGTTGCTCGCAGATAACTATCGTCCGTAACGCTTTAACTTATGAAATGGTCCCTTTGTACCGTACGTCTGCGTCTTTGTTGACTGAATGCGAATAATTGCTTTCGTTACTGTTGGAATATGGATGGTGTAGTTTTAACGTAATGGGACAGTTTGTGTTCTTAGTTAATGGCTTTGTAGACTGACGGACTCTTTGTTGTTATAAAAAACCTTTGAACGTCATTTGGATCACGTGACCGCGTGAACCTATTGTGATATGTCAGCCGAACAATAACGGGCACGAATATGGCGCGGACAAAAATGAATAACAAAAACACTAGATGAAAATGAAAACAAAGTTATTTGTTGTGTCAGTGAGTCGACAATATTAGGTCGTAGGCAGGGGTTCCCACCTGATGGGTTTACCGTTGGCAACAGGGTTTAGTTGGTGTCACAATTGGCCGCCACTGCGCTGCAGAATTAACCGCCGCGCTCGGCCCGCTCTAAATGTCACTCTTATTATCGTCTGACACTTCGGGATTACCTAGGATAAATTGTTTTAACGTTTCGGAAGCGGCCATTTCACTTGACGCTGACGTTTGTTATCTTTACGAATTGAAACTCCACTCGCTGAATCTATTTTCATTCCAGTTCTAGTGGACCTTTTCCAACTTTGTTTATCGCGCTTAATTTGGACCCCTGTGCGAAGCGAGCGAAGTCAATTTAGCTCGTGTTTGATTGGTTGCAACAATCACTTACGAGCAACACTGTCAACTTTGACGTACGAATGAAGTTTCACGGAAGGCTGGGCTGCACAGTACGTCTGCTAATACCATTTTCCGTTTGGCTAATAAGTTTAGCATGCGCTATTACCAATCTACCGTCGAGCTTGGCGCCAGCCAAGCGCCTCTGCAGCAATCAATTTGTTTCATGTTCGGACGTTTTGATTCTCTGAATTTCACTGGAACACGGCAGGGAGTGTACGCTCGTTGCGGCGTGTCTTCATTTGCAAGTTTATGTTGTTTTGTTTGCGTAGTCATGTAACGTTACCTTTACGTAGAGTATTATATTATCTGTGCCTTTACGATTAAGTGGTGCATTTAAATTCTAGTAAATACGAATAGAACCCACTTAGATTGCCGTAAGTCGCTCTCTAACTTTAAGTGGAATATTCTGATTGTTAAACATCTCACGGCGGATTTTCCATCTCCTAATTGTTATCGATACAAAATCGCAATATGTAAATGATGGGTCGGGCTCTTAGCAGCGGTACCCGGCCCTGAGGGTCTGGCGCTGGTGCCACTCGACTTCATTGACATTCGGATCACGAACGCCACGAACGATGTCTCCCATCTCGACTCGCTCGCGCCGATTGCATTAATTTTACCATTTTATAAACGATCTAATAGACAATCTTCAGATTTGGCTATTTGCGAATCTGTAGCAGTAAAACTGTTGCACGTTTTATGTCAGTATTGCCAAATAATATTCAATGTTTCAAATGCAACGTAGATACGATTGGTCGTACCAACGAAATAAAATTACTGCCTGCATTCTTTTTACCCGACTGCGGCGAAGCCCAAAAGGAGGGTTATTGTTTAAATTGAACGTTCGCTCATTTTTGATGGTCCAAGCGCCGCATAATTTATTCATTAGGGCACATTTTTCTCGCTAAGTCTCGCTCACTGGATGAAAATCTCTGAATAAGAATGCGGTTTGTCATTTTTCGCTGGCTGCCTTCGATATATCCTCGAGAGTATTCAAATCAATCTCTGAACATTTTCAATTTATTTCAGTGTCCTTATCTGTGACAGGCTCTGCGCTGAATTAATCTGAGCGGACTGGGACGCCCCTCTCCCGCGCCTCTCCCTCTCACCGGAAATTAAACGAATTAACGCCATCCAAATGTACATTTTTCACTTTGGGACTCGCGCATCCTATCGATGAATCTCCAGTCTTTTTCATCGGAAAGCAATCGGTGGATCTGTGCGTTTATCTGTCTTCGCTTAGATTGAACAATTGATACGTCAGTGATGTACGTAGAATTGTAAATTGAATTCTCGTTATTGATTCGTCTACGCTCCATTTATTTGGAAAGCGATTTGATTAAGCGTAGCGACACTGTTACATCTTAACTAAGCGTGGCTTGAATATAATTATCTGTGTGTCTGTGTAGTGGTAATGACTAAGGATACACGCTTAGCATACGAATAAGGTGCGAGTCGATCGATTGTCTTCGCGTTTATCCTCTTTTAGAGAGGGGCGAGTTTCTATTTTCCTGTTGAGAAGTTTCTATTGTTTCATAAAGGTCGGTATTGTAACATAAAAGCCGGGAATGTGTGCGGTCAATCGCTCAAGCGGTTCAACCCCTATGTATTCCGTAACTTAATGGCGCTGTAAAGCCACGTGCACACCTGGCGCGCTCCGTATAAAGCGATACCCGCTAATTAATTCTGTACTGGCCATTACTACAAATGCGATACCTACTGTTACGTTGTCGCACCTTGAAAACTGTTCATTATTGTCTTAAGCAATTTAGCTTCAAGTGTCTGACAAACATTAAACGAAATCTTAATTAATTGATGATGATTGATGTGCAAATAATGATCTAAATCAAAATAAATACACCCACTTTATATTCATCAATTTAAATCAAAATACGATAATAAAGACAGCCTTCCAATTAACAAAGTGACATCAAAAGTTTGACACTGCCAGCCGAAGCAATAAACAAATATTATCGTGTAGATGAAAATTTCAAAGATCGAAATGATTGTTTACATTAAATGGGATGCTGGCATATAATTTAAACTGAGAGCTTTACCGCTCATCCTCTTAACGAGCTCCACTGTCCAATAAATTGCTTCAAACTATGTACATTCTGATTAATAAAACTGATTATGTTTATCACCCGCTTTAAATTTTAAATTCACCGGCTTATTACTCATTATATTCAAAATGCATTCGTTATCGCACGCAATATCCTGCGAATTGCAAAACGTTTTCCCATTGTGTTGCGGTCCTGCTATATTCGTTTATTTATGTAGGTTGGTGTGTTGAAAATGTTGAGTATAAAACTTCTGTTTCAATGTACCGGAAGAACTACAGTAAAACACCTTAAGTGTTATCGTCGGTCGGGAGCAGCTGCCCCGCTAACTAACCGTGATTGCCCCCTCCCGCTCACCCCCGGCGTGTATCATTTTTTCAACCCTCTCGGAGGACCGGCTCAACGTCGTCTTGAGATTGCTATACTTAGCATTAAATTGTGAGGCTCTTAAAGGGCATTTCGCGTGGATTATGCGGGGAGCGCCGTCTTTTTTCTCCATTGCGCCTGTCTAGATTGCGCTGCTTTGTAAATACCTTAAAGGTATCGGTGGCATAAACTGTTCCCGGATCCGTGCTGACGTTAATGAGCCGTCCCTTTTGCTATCTCGGAGACGTACGGTTATAACGGTTGAAATTCGCGATACTTAGGAATTATCTCGGCCCGGGCCTTTTTTCGCTTACAATTTTTGCAAACTCCCATTTAGGGAAATCAGTTCTGTAATGGGGTAGCCGGTTTCATATTCGACAACATAATGCCCTCTCATCAAGTAAATTATGACTTTAATCTCATAGAAAGTTCCGCTGAGAATTTACCCGACTTTACTTTTAAACTTCTCCCTCTCTGGCATTCAGCGCTCGGTGATTTATGAAAACTAGAAAATTCTGAAGTATATAAAGTATTTTTCATTGCTTCAACTAACTTTGTTGTCATGGTTAAAAGAGTTTCAATATTTAAAAGATGTAATTTAAATTTAACTTTATACGCAAGCGGACTGGGGTGCCGAACTAATATTGCGAGTTTGTGCATTTCATTTCCACACATTCCAGCTCCATTTCACGCGTGCTGAATTTTTTTAGAATAACAAAAATGCATTGGTGCTAAAACTAGATTACTCTACGCAAACACCCATTTTACTAGGATTTTTATAGTTTAACGCTCATGAAAATCAGTGTGCTTTTTATTTAGCAGGAGTATCTCACACGAGTGCCACGCGATCGTACCAGGCAGGGCTCGTCTACGATCGAACGTTAACATAGGCCTATTTATTTCATACGAAGCTCTTTAGACTTATTTACTCCTCTTATATCGTCTATTTGGGAAGATAAAAGAAGTTAATTTTATAAATGGCCCATTCCCGTATAGGTAGGTAATCTTGCGTCGGCGGCGTTATCGGGGTCCAATCGGCCAAAGACAGATAGCGCGGTCGACACGCGAACGGCGATTGATTAGCCGGGCCCGCACTACCCTGACGGGTTAATAAAGCCTCCTGCTGCCCGCTGATTGCCTTGTAAGCTACCCATTCTGCTTTCCGCCCGAATTCCATGAATCGATTACTTTATGCAATCCATCATATTATAGAGAAATTGGGAGCATCGGAGAAACGGAATTAAAGTCCGGACACGAGTTTCGAAATTGAATATTCGCAGGAGTATGCGGCGCTGTGTGTGACTTTGCTCTCTGCTTAGGTAGGTGCAGGGTTATAAAAGAGCTGGGAAAAATATCATCAGTTTAATCTCTGCAGCTGCAAATTAATGAGTGTACGAGTGATGTGTCGTAATTAATGGCGCTCTGTGCATCTATTTACAGCTAAAACATTGAGACGGGTGACATTGGCAACCAGTGCAGCTAAAGTATCGCACACTATTATTTACAGGCGATCGTTTCGTCGAATAAATCTCCCACATGAAAATAAAAATAAAGCTTGTTTCTAGTCTGGTGAGCAATTAACGTTAGGGTGTACATTATGGCAGAAAAGGTATATTCGTACCCCCCTAAACGCCCTCTGGATCATAAGTCCCATTAGTTCGTCGCCCCGACTTTCTTTACAATTGTTGGACTAAGCTTCAATCACGTTCTTCGACTTATTGGATTGGACTTAGAGTAAGTGAGCAAAAGTTTAGTGAATAATGTTTATATAGACTACTGAGTGAGTAGTCATAACAAACAAGTATCCGTTTCAGATTAACAATCAACTTTCACGGATGGTGTGGGATTAGGCAGGACCAAAACAACGGTTCTGTTTTAGCGTACAAAACTTTATTCCTGTTTGTGGTGTAAATTAATCAAAGTATATCGTATTGTATAGTAGGTGATTATAAAGCGGGCGGGTGACAGCGGGCGCGGCTGGGGGGTTGCCTCGTCCGGCACAAGTTTGGCCAACAATTCTGGTCCGCGGATCGGATTAGGCTGCGGGGCTGCTCGCGGTCACTATCAGGTCTCATGAACACGGTATACGTTTCACAAAGTTCTTCCCGGCAGCGGAATTAGAAAGTCACTCGCCAACAACAAATCTGGATTTACTTGGCGCTCTGGAACTGACATTTTTAAAGTCCCGTCTCAACGTCGGTCGGTCCGCACGAGCTGCGCGCATTAGCCGAAGGCGGAATAGGATTCGCGCGTTGCGTGGGATTATGCAACAAAAAACGTGCGTTAAACCAACCCTTTTTTTTTTGAGGGGGCGAGTCAATGTGACGTGGAGTTTCTTCCGCCAAACTGCCGCGGCCTTGCGACTGACGCGGGCTCGCAGCCTAATTGTTTGACGAAAATAAATGATTCCCAAAATAAAAATAAACGAGAGTTTCGCGTTTCGAATTAATTTTTAACGTTACGTTGCCTTTCACTTTTACGTTGTAGGGTAGCTTAATCGAGACTAAGTACAATGACACAAATAAAACCATTACAATTCTTATCAACAACTCCTACGAAAAAAATCTGGCATACTAACTTAATCTCATTGGGGTTATACGTGGAATAATTCGTTTCTTTACATTTTTGATAAACTCTGCGCCGAAGTGCGGTAAAACAAACTTTTTTTAATTTCTCCGTTGACAATAAAAAGATTTAAATGTTTTATTCCTGGTTAAGTGTTTGAAATGACAAGGAAACATGGCGGTACTTAATACAGCGGATAACTTTTAGGACTGGACAGATAGAGGACACAGAAAAAATATAAGTACCTTGTATATGTGTAAACATTAAACTGGTTCTAACCGTGATTAACCGTGATAAGCACGCACGCCAACTCCCCCTGTCGAATATGGGTCAGAGCCTTTCCACTGAGTCTACGATTATTATTTACGTTAGTGAGTCGGCATAATTCTATCATGTTAGTCACTTAATCGCCTAAACTTCAGTGCTCCTTACTGAAAAAATATTAAAACCATTAATTATAGTGTTCAGTGGCGAGGGCGTTCACTCAAACATTAACGAACGTAAAAATTGCTTTTATAGATATGACTACTCAGTTTTAAATTAGGGAAAATGATAAATGGACACGGGAAAGAATATGCCCCGTACAATTATACTGTTTGAGTCAATCTGTTTGCTCAATCCGGTTTATTTTATTACTAGCTTCAGCCCGCGACTTCGTGTTTCCCCCGAGCCACCCCGTCGTATCGCATCACCCGCCCGCGCTATCACTTAACGTTCTTTTTGACTTTTTTTCTTTTTGCTCGGCTCCTAAGGGTCATAGCGTGATGTTAAATAGCCTATAGCCTTCCTCAAGAATTGGGCTATCAAATGCAAGAAGAATTTTTCAAATCCGACGATTACCCCTACATACAAACTTAAAAACAAATTTTACCTCTTTATAATATTAAGTATAGATAAGCTAACTTGGGTTTTCATGATTCGATTAGTTTTTTCTTTCAGGACAGTTATATTACCTAAATTCTGAATCCTAATCCTCAATCGTCCCTAAATCCAGCCCGTCACATCCCTTTGCTGGTAATAAGTCTCTGCCAAATTGCACTATAACATCCGGTTCTTTTACAACCACGTCCAGTGAAATTTTTAAAAAAGCTCTATGCTGCGTAAAGTTTTGATAAAAGGTTTCAAAGCATTAATGGATTAAATTTTGCTTTTTCACGTGGATTTTTAGATTTTACGAAGTCTGCATGACTTCCGAAATTGTTTTACATATTCTCGTAAAAGCCACGTAGTGAAAATACAACAGCAATAGGTAAAAAAATTTAACTCTCTGATTTCTGCAAGGCATGGCTTCCTCAATCCGATGTATTAAAGTTATGATAAAAAGTAAATATCCTCCTGTCTGTTTATAAATAAGAACAAATAAAATCACTAATCATCTGTCTCTAGCCTTTTCCCAATTATGTTGGAGTCGGCTCCCAGTCTAACCGGATGCAGCTGCATACCAGTATTTTAAATGGAGCGACTGCATATCTGACCTCCACAATTCAGTTACTGCGTAATACGATAGATTTATTTCCGTTGGATCCCGCTTTTGAATCCCATTTTAATATTTTTGGCGTTGGATCCCGCAAAACATTATTATGTATTTCCGTTGGATCCCGAATTAAAAAAATGCAAGATAATTGCGTTTTATTGTCGTTGAATCCCGAAAAGTATTTCCGTTGGATCCCGAATGCTTAAAAAAATCTGAATGCGGGTACTGTCAACAACAAAATTGTTTATAATAAAATGAGGGGTTCACTAATGTTTCACCAAAACTCCATTGACAAATTTTTAGTTTACAACCAACGTTTCGTATACTATTTATTTCACAAACAACTCATTTTCTATATAATCTAGTCGTTTCTGGCACCCGCCGGCCGCTGCCGCGGCACCGCTCGCTTCGCGCGCTCGGCTCGTGCGTAGGGGTCACAGTTTTAACCTAACCTAACCTAACATTGTTTTTTTTTAATAATTAACCTAATCTAACTAGTTCGGTTCCGGGTAGCCCACTAAAAATAATCTCTTTTTAGTGTTTGATAAAGGTAAATCACTTTTCTTCTGAAATGTACACATGCAAATAGCAAACGGGATCCATCGTTAATACCTAAAAAATGGGATTCAAAAGTGGGATCCAACGAAAATAAACGATACGATATCCCTTGGTAAGACTGGCTGTCAGAATTTCTGGCTTCTGTCGACCAGTGACGACTGTCAAATATCCACGAATGACAGCCGGAAACAACGGCTTTCCGAGACACGGAGGGGTCTTTGTATGTAAAGATGGTAACACATCTACGGACCAATCACAGCAAACGTAGCTTAACCTGATCGATCGATTTGTGCGGCTGTTATTACTAAGCCACAAGCTTCAAATAAAATCACTAATCTGGAATGCAAAACGTGCTAATTCCTTATGTCAATCTTCGGCTGTTCAATGATCGATATCATTGGCATAGGTCAGATATTATGATGATTGCTGCTACTGAAAACCATAACAATAATTAAAATAACAGCTGCTTTAGCCCTCAAAACTACTTTTCAAGCTTCGAAATTACAACAATACCTGTGATTAGGACGCATAAAGATAAAATTTACTTACTGAAACCTTAACAACCACATTATTTCGTCGAACAATCTAGAGTTTGCAAACGCAATATTTATCCAAGTAGGTCCCTAACAGTGCCGTGAGCCTTATAAAGTCACGCGAGGTTAATCAGTCTTCATTTCCTATCTATCAGAATACCGGTCGAGTCCGTGGTTGGAACCTCCTAGTGTAAAGCATTACCTACTATCAGGCGACTTGTTTCTTGAAAAATGATATTCTACCACACCTTGGCGTTGTCTCCTCGCAATAATTCAATGTTCGCTTTTATTTATAAACGTTAGCAGTTCGCGTGCCTACATTTTCACCTTTCTTTTATTTTACTAATGTACAATCTTTCTTTTTGATTCCAGGTACGTATTGCGATAGATAAGTGAGTAATGCCTTCATTAGACCATGACGTCACGACCCCGTAATACAACGTTTTTACCCGTAATTTTACCCAGGCTGTTTATGAACAGCAAAATGAAATTACGTTTGAAAAATTTTTACATGTTTGAATTAAAATTTTGCGGCCGTTTGATGTGTTTGTCAAACAATTTGGGCGCTTGACGTGTTGGGGGAAAGGATTGAAGGTTTTTTTTTTTATTAAATGCTTTTATTAATACACGCTGTTTGCCTGAAACTGGTCGTAAGGCCGAGTTTTTTATAAACAAGCAATTAATCCTTTAAAATTATTTTCGCCCGTATCGAGCATAATATGATGCAATAAAACAAGATGGGTCAGTACAAAACATCGTGTAATACTTTCAAGGAATTCCGATTTAACTATATTTCATTTCGCATGGATAAGTTCGTATTTGCGAATCAATATAACTCTCATCTTATAAGAAACCCCGGCACGAATCGAGTACCTATTGTTGAACAAAACGTAATTTACGTATCTCGTTATTTCCGCGAAGTGGTTTCCAAACGCGATACTAGATTGTTTAAAAAGAAATCTCTCTGAGCGCTAAGAGCAGCCATTAAATCACTTTATTGTTGTTTAATTCGAACAAAGCTAGTTCCAACAAATTCTTTCAACCCTATTTCGCTGTACGTAATTTAAATAGGATGAAATTGTGAGGGCAACGTCGTACATGGCAAAACAATAGAATAGTTATCCCGGTCTCTCCAACTTAGTCGGGGGCGGATGATGTGAATTTTAATTACATTTTTATGATAGGAGCGCATGGAGTATCTACTAGAGGCGAGACCCCCCGTCATTCAAGCTGACTCTTCCGTTCACACATAAAACCGTAACCCCGACTTAAAAGCGTCATTGAGACGAACACAATCCAGCCACTAGTCTGTCGGATACGATCGATCCTACCTACCTTTTGATATGAAAATTGAAAGTGCAGTTTAATAACACTTGGATAGTTTTACGTTACATAGATTGAAGAATATTCACCTTAAAATATATATTGCTCCTTACCAGATAGAAGCATACCTATACCTTAAGAAGATTTTATGCTTCAAGCTACTCACCATCCAAATTCTTCGATAAATCTGTTTGCTACAGTTTTCTTCACGACATCGTCGGTATAATCTATTCTTGTACGTAGATACTGCGGAGTTATGCTCTGATTTATTGGCTGCATACTGTAGAAAACTTCAAAATATTATTTAGAAGCCATAAATTGTGTTAAAATTTATAAAATTGCAAAGAATAAAATCTTCCTTTCGGTAAGTATCTACTTACTTATCTAAGTTTCGAGAATATAATGCCGGGACGATTGAATATGATATCGGACCATATTTCACTTAAAGATATACGAGATGGTTGTAAAATCCGAGATTCTATGTGCAAGCGGCCATTTATATCTTATTTCGTCCATTCGATTTTACGTCCGAATGTTTTACGTTCGCACGGACAGATGTGTTGGCGATGCAAATAAGCGATATTTTCCGGTAAATCGCTTCGGTTATGCGAGATCGACAATGGACCCTTATCCACACATCGCAAAACAAGAGAATTTCTTGGGAACGCATTAGTCTTGGGGCGTGATCTATTCAGTACTGTGCCGAACGTATGTACGTGGAGTGCCCCATCGGTCTTTGCATAAATCAAACATCACCGGAATTAAGCGCGTCGGAAAAGCAAATCGAAACACAAGTCATTTTGTAGGCACCGACGATCACAAAAATACAATAAATAGAAAAAAAATTAAGCGTTAAAATGAAAACCGACAACAACAATGAAACGTGGCTTTCCATAAATAACGGTGCAGGCTTTCGTTACGGATGTGGGTAGATTTTGAGAGTTTATATAGCTGCCGTAGCGTGGCCGGTAAACAACGAGAGAAATTTGAATTATGAGATTTAACATTGAAATTGCCTGCTTCTTTTTTTATTGTATAAAGATTTTGCTTTTGGAAATATTAGGAAGGGTCTTACGGGCGTTCTGCCGATACCAATATATTGACCGAGGAGAATTAGTATGCCCATCGCGCTCTTGTTTTTGCTCGGTAAATTTTTGCAAAAAGGGAAATAATGATATCATAAGTCAAGGGGAGATAACCTAGGCGTGCCGTATTGTTTATCACGTTCCAATTGAGATTTTTCGCTTTACAATGAGGGTTGATGATATTATTAATTTCGCGTCTCTAAAGATTCTATGTGCAAGCGGCCATTTATATCTTATTTCGTCCATTCGATTTTACGTCCGAATATTTTACGTTCGCACGAACAGATCTTCGCTTTGAACAGAGAGAAGTGGAAAGAGAGTAGGGAGGCCTTTATCCTGCAGTGGGCATCACAGACTAATATTAAAATCAAGTATCTTGACTTGGCTCACGAGGTTGTTGACATGTGGGATGTGGACTCAGCGATCATTGTGCTGATAGTCGTGACAACTAATGGTTTAATAGCCAAGAGCCTCGACTAACATCTGAGGAGGCTCCCATTGGGCAGCTGGATCAAGGGCTTGATTCAGAAAGCGGTACTTCTGGACACGGCCCGCATTGTTAGGAGGTTCCTCTCTCTGGAGCCTTGCCGCCGGTATAGCTTGGACCCTGTTCCTGATACCGGTGGGCTACTATTTTTTATATTTTTAAATGTTTTTGCATTTTTTTCATATTTAAAAATATAATTTATATGTATTTAGTTGAATAAAGAAAATAATAAGAAGCCTGGCTATCAGATGCTTCGTTGAGCCGAGTTTTAGCGTTGTATTTTTATTAGAAGCATTTTGGTTTAATGTCGTCACGTTGATACGCCACAAGTAATCGTCGAGCTCACTTACTAAATGTAGCAGCTTTAAGCGAAGATGACAATGGCTTTATAAATTTTTAGCACGTAATCGGTTTACCTTGAGTTCGGGCAGACAAGGAGGGTTCATAGCGTATGCGTGCGACCGGAAGCGAGTCGCGTGGAGAGGCCGGTCCTTCATACATAGTTGAGTGAGACACCCTCGCAGCGAATTTAAAATTCACCCCGTAACGACGGGAAAATGAGGCCCGCTGTTTGGACGATCAGCATGATACAGAGCTACACAACATCGGAAAGGTGTCGTATCTTATCAGTGCGTCGCGTAAATCCGCCATGTTTCTTGTGCTACTCTTTATGTGTCCCCGGCGGGCAATAATAATCTGCATTGTCGTTTACATGGACGATATTTTTTCATTGGTCGCAAAAACATTGGTACGTTGAGCTCGCGGCGCTTCATATCGCGCGTTATTACAAATATTTTTTGTTGCTCACGATATGTTTGTTGCAACCGTCGCGTTTACATTACTTTATTATCAGATTTACGTCTGTTAAAAAATAGGAGGTGTTTTATCTATGTTACGCAGGTAACACTAACTGTCACACTGGCCATAAAATACCGGATATTTTCATAGTTTATCGTTCAACACTGAAAACTCGTATTTGGCATCTCAGCTCACTCGAGGGAATAAAAATATAAACAAGCTAGGATCCTTCCATTCTTGGACCCATTGTATTAAAAGGGTCGATGAAAATTTATAAGCAGAGAATGAGCTCACAAAATGATATAAGCTGATAATCCGGTTGAAAATCGATTGCGCCGCAACAAAAGAAACGGCAAACGGAATGAAAAGATTTAAAAAAAAAGTTGGAAACTACACGAAACGATTACGGGCGATCGTTTCGATCGTCACGAGCCGCACACGGGGGCGATCCGGGAAGATAGCCGCAACACAATATTACCGCTACACCCGTATCCGGCTCTTATCTTTTGTACGGTGAGCGCTGCATTTGATCCAATTTGCCAATACAATCGGATCTCGGGTATTGCAATGGCATTATCTCCGACAGTCGTGGGCCGCGCGGTCTCTAATGCGATCTCTACTAAGAACTTTCGTTTGCTTCCCTTCCATCGCCTACTACTTACCTACCACTCCCACCCTCCCCCTCCCCTATTGACAATTAGTTACATCTACTAAAATGGCGAGCTCTTTCCTCTACTTGTACACTCTAAAATGGAACTTGTTTAACAAGTTTCAAATCGAAATGTAAAGAGATTGTCTATATGAATATAGACATAATTACGTAACTATGTTTATGTTGACATTTAGGTTAAATGACAATGTAAACTACAAAGGCATCACAATAATGTGAAACATATTTGACTTTTCAACGTTTACTTTAATAATAAACTTATTTACGTCCAAGTTGCCTCATGTTATTCAAAACATACTTACATATGTAAATTATACTAAAACAAAAGTAGACATAATCACAAAAGTAGACATGTTCCGTAACGCGACCGACACAAATAAAATATTCAATTCGAAATCCCAGCGACAGACCCGACATAACCCCTATAATTCCCAAAAAAAAAAGTTCCGACGTTAAAAAATGTAAATCTTTTGCTGGTCTAATACACGCATAATAATTTGAAATCCAATCGGCTGGCCCGCCTCGGCGCCCTGGGAAATCCTTCAAGGTGAGAGGGCGCCGGACAGTGGAAAATCTTTCCCTCTTCCCTCCCTGATAAGATTGTCCAGTGCAACTCCCAAAACGCGGAGGGATTGAAAACTTCTACCGAAACGAAACCGAACATAGTATCCTGAGGGATCAATACGTTCGGAAATATAATATCTGGATAGTTCGCGCTCGACTTGAGATTCTGACTTTTTGTAATATTTTTTTTTTCTGCTATATTAACTTAGAACACGGCCTAACCCTGGACGCTGAGTTGTTTGAAATAAAAGCTCGGAATATTCCGAAAATTATTTTGTTAAGAATTAAAGTACAACAGACACTTATTATAATAAATATCAGGTAAAACTTGTTTTAATGTTCGGGAATATCTTGAACGCTGAAATATATGCAAAAATATTCTGAACTTTTTAACTACGAGTATAATGGAATTTATTTGAAATCTTAAAACCGTTTCTTGTCTTAAATGTTTGAGTTAAGGGAATATTATTTGTACAGCGGTACACTAATCTAATTTGTTGGTACTGTGGAGCACGTGGGGTACGTCGAGTACGTCGCACGACGTTGTTATGTCGTCGCACTGTCACTGTATACCTCTGAGACGTAAATAAGTGGGTTTGCGAATTTTTCCTGGTAAAGTTGAGCGGTTGTTTACACTGAAAGCGGAGTCGTTTACTTTAGGGGCTGGGGACGGGGATCACTAACGTAATTAGCGCAGTTTCTCGCCGTCTGTACCGGCGTCAACTAACTTCATCTTCAGAAAAATGTATTGAAACAATCAGACCATATTAGTGCACTGCTTCTACTGAAAAGGGAGTGAGAGCGCTCAAATTGAAAGCAAATCGAATTTCAATTGTCTTTGTAGTCTCCCCATCTCGCCCGTCAATTGTTTCACAAAGTTCTTTACGGATATTCAAGTCTGCGACGTTCACGCACTTATCTTTGACGTGCATAAGTAGCTTTTATGTTGCTGCAGTAATTAATAGAAAGATTATGAGGCACTCGATATCATTCTAAAATCTTCAAACAATATCTTTTTTTTCATAGATCACTTACATCCCATTTTAAGATCAAAGCGCGAGAGTAAAATCAATTTATTCGTTATCAACCGAAATCGAAAAATCAAAGCACGTTACATTACGCACAAATGGATACAGAACCACATCGATAACATACGACAAGTTTATTTCTGCTAGAGAGAGACATTTGATTATACCCTTGAACGTTTCTAATTTCCTGGTACTCGAATGTGGTTAACGCAATTTCCGAGACTATGTATAAGGTACCTGGGGCTCGCTTCTGGGACCATTATCGTAAAATCAAATAAAGAGTCTTTTCAAATTATACGATTGAGACGAACTGTCAATAGATATGGTTTCTATTTGAGTGGGTTAGTATATAATCGGTCTTCAGTGAGGGGCTTGTGGTTAAGAAAGCAAAGAAATAACAGCCGCACGGTTCGAACGATCAGGTTAAGCTACGCTTGTCGCGGTTGGTCCGTGGATGGGTGACCATCTTTACATACAAAGACCCCTCCGTGTCTCGGAAAGCACGTTAGGGCGTTGGTCCTGACTATCATTCATGGATCTTTATTACGGGTAGTCAGAAGGCCGAAAGTCTGACAACCAGTCTTACCAAGGGGTATCGTATTGCCCAGTAACTGGGTTGTGGAGGTCAGATAGGCAGTCGCTTCATGTAAAATACTGGTATTCAGCCGCATTCGGTTAGACTGAAAGCCAACCCCAAGATAGTTGGGAAAAGGCTAGGCAGATGATGAGTATATTATTATAATCAGTCTATAATGTTCTCACTGCTGGGACACGGGCCTCCTCTCTTCAAGAGGGAGTGGTCTAGTAATAAAGGGGTATTTGCTCTTTCTTTTTTTTCTTTTTTTCTTTCTTTTTTTATTTTTTATTTTTTTTTTAAATAAATAAATATTTATGATATTAATTATATTAAATAGCTAGGCTGTCACTCCATGTATACTACTAGTACACACCAGCATATAGTTAGATTGTAAACTGCTACAGATACGTAGTTCTGAAAGGGCAGAGAAGATGATGATGATATTGATTTATCTTAACCGGTCAAGCGGCGCGCGTCGCCCATTGGCGACGAAACAATAGAAAATCAATTGTGTCTCACTAGCGGAGCTTGACAGATTAAACTAGCTGTGCCCCGCGTTTGCACCCGCGTAAATTTCTAGTTTCTAATATAATTCAATCATGATTCGAAAGACACGTGGTGCCATCTATTATCATAATAATTTTTTTCGGGATGAAAGGTACCGTATGCTCGTTTCTGTACACCTGACAACGTATAAAAATTTCATGATGATCGGTTCAGTGGTTTAGGCGTGAAAAGTTAACAAACAAACTTACTTTTGCATTTATAATATTAATAATAAATTAGGATTAGGATAGCTCTACAGTAACCATGACATCAAATACATCATCCGTCGTGCTCTTATCACCGCTGGTGGCGGGTACCAGCTGCTTTAGAACCCAATGGCTTGGCAAGGAGCCTACTAGACGGAATGACCATAATGCCTTGGAAGGTAGGTAGGCTTTTGGTGTGGGATGCAACGTGTGTCGACACCCTTGCGCCATCCCATCTTCCAAGCACGGTAAGCTGTTCTGGGCCGGCTACTGCAGGTGCAGAAAACCTCAAACAGCCCAAATACTCCAATCTCTTTGGAACTTATATCTTTGAGCCGTTTGGGGTTGAAATTCTAGGGCCATGGGGCCCGAGCGACTTAGTATTTCGAGACATCGCCAAGCGGTTGGTCGAGTCTTCACGTGACCAGAGGGCTGGCTTTTTTTTGGCCAAAGAATCAGCATTGCCATACAACGTGACAATGCTGCCAGCCTTTAGGGCATGTTTCCTATTGACAGCGATGCGGACGAATTTTTTGATGCCCTTTGATTATATACCCTCCTTTTTATATACTTGTACATATTATTATTATTATTTTAAGACTGTAGTTTACTACCTCTTGCATAATTAATAGTTTTAACCATGATCAAAATTGTTCAAGTAAAGAGTTGTAAATTATTTTTAACTATCTGACCCGGCCAACTTCGTACTGCATCATAATCAATAAATTGGAAAATGTATGAGAAAATGAATTATCTTCATTATTTTTTTTTTTTCATAAAATTTTATCTTTTTTTAATAGTTATTCTGCTATTCGGGGCGGAGACAAATCCGACAAATCAAAGCTCATAAAAATGGGTCCAGGCGTTCTTGAGTTACAAATGGTGTAACTAACCCGACTCTGTTTTATTTATATAGATTTATCAATTTATCTAGAAAACAGCTGAGCAGAAGCTATTTATTTATTATGCGAAAACCTCTTGAATATGCATTTGGCTCGCTGTAGGTAGGTACTTGTGATTCAAAAGGACGTGAGTTCAAAACCCGCCTCGTTGAACCTTTGTAGGTACTTAAACCACTTAAACATGTTTAACTCACTTGAAATAATATGGTAAATAGTCAAAATCTTTTAGCTTTAATATAATAATGATGAGAAAAAGTCTTTGTTTCTTTCAAATATAGACTTCTATAAGCTAAATGAACTAAATATTTTCAGTAAAGACCAAAATCATAAAATAACTAACAAGACATAAATTCTACAAAGCAACATTCCGAGCTAAAGAATATTGACATTGCTGAGAATAAGAATAAAAAATAATATATGTGACAGTTCGCTAGTAGGGAAAATTATCTTACAAAATGATTGACAATAAACAGGGCTTTTTGTGACCAAAATCTCGCTATCTTATATTGAAGAAGAAAAGTTTTCCATAACGCGTCAATGTTTTTCCACATTTTCGTATCCTTCTAGAATGTATCCATTTGTATCTGGAAAGGCTATCTACTAGGTACATTAAGATACATAGATACTACGCCGTAGCGATACTACGGTAGTGTAGTGATTCCAATGTACATTCGGTAGACACAGCTGATTGACTAACGTAGCTCGGTTACGGCCGGCGAAATGGCTACGCGGCTACGCAATCTGCTACGAGAAATGTTACATCGAGAGTGTGCTGGCCTAAAAACGTACCTTATGTAGATTTTATGTGGAATATAGTAAGAACCATGTAGCCGTCAGTAGCTGCGGTTATTATTGGATGTTCAAGTATAGACATTTGTCTCTTAATCACGACGTAACCCTAAACTGGTATCGGATTTTTAATGCTAAGGTAAAAATAGATTTTTTATAGGGCGGACTGGAAGCAAAGAGGGTGCCTATTTTTTTTTTAATTTCATGCATCCACCCTCCCTTCGCAAGACAGTTTTTAATTTTCAAATTCACTCCACTCAATCGACGGTGGCACTTTTCGTATTCGTCGTCATTTATCATTAGCTTCATTTATTTTTGTGCCTCGAGGAGATATGATTTATCACACCAAGGCTACGAACGTAGGTCTGTTTTTGCTGCCGCGAAGATATTAATCGTTATCGTGCGCGTGCCACCAGTCGTTTGTTTTCGTTACACTGGCACAACCCATTAATTATCAATGAACGTCCGGTGGCACTATGATGAAGGTACCGCTATGTCCCAAGCTTTTCCAGGTGACAGGCGCCTCGCTATCAACCCTTTTTAAGCCTCAGCATTTAACGCCGAGTGTCTGATGTCATAAAAGTGTCCGAACCGGGAACGTGCCGCGGACGTTAAATTCGTGATTAAATTGTACCGAACGGCCCGCTTTCCGGCGTAATAAAAAAATAAAGATCATCTGCCGCATTATAAAATGAGGCTTTATTTTCAATGAATATATTAGGGAAATTCTTTAGAAAATGTTATTCGTGATTATTTTTTATTACTTCTGTTTTTTCGGTAATTTCGTACTTTTTTGCGAATTTTTTCAAGGCTCTTAAATACTTCCTTAAAGTTTTCCTGTTCATATTTCGTAATAACACTGGTTTAATAACATAATCTTCGCAATAATTCTCTACCCAAACAGGCAGCTATTATTTCAACTATGTACTTACAACTTAATAAAATTGATGGTTTATTTCCAAACCAAAAACAGCAATTTCAAAACTAGTAAATTAGCTCAAACTGCCTATAAACACTGCTAAAGAAGTACTATAGGTATCACTTGCCGAAAATTGTTTTCTAATTTCTCTTCGGGCAGTGCTGCCATCTGGCGTGGCACGACGTCCGCCATGACATATTGATAGATGGCGCTAGTCATACGCCTGATTGATCGTTGACGTCTCTGCGAGTCTGGCGTTCCTATCGTGGCTTCACTATACATACAGACTGAAAATTAATGCCAAAAAATATGTGCTCACATATTGGCAGAATATAAAAGCGCAGAATTTTTCGGCGCTTTAAACGAAGCCTCAAAAGTTGGACGGGATAAAAACTTTTTTGACAACTCCATAATGTAATACTCGCACTTGATGAGGACCATGCTTATTGCTTCATTATTGTATCTCTTGTGAAATTAAGGATAATGCGACACAGAAGGACCAAATACTATCGTATACAGATTATTTAAACTGCTCCTTTTACCCAATAAGCTACCATAACTCCAAACACACACAAACCAAAACACCCCCAAGTTGTTCCTCGCCGCCCCACTTTAAATCAAACTCCGTTAACGCAGAGGTACCAATCGATGCGATTGTAATAGTAAAGTTTGTTTCTAATTGAAGATTCTCGGGTCGCGAGGGTCGAACGCAATTCCAACGATTAATGATGCGAGCTAATCCAACTAAGCAGAGATGGAAGGCATCATGGGATTCATCAGGCCGGCTTACCATTTGATCTCGACTAGTTGGACGTCCAAATTATGTTCATGTTTGGTAATTAATTGTAGGGTTTATTGGGGAAGATGTGGGTTTTGTAGTGTTTGTGGAGCTGTTTGTTTTTAACGCTTTAGTGGGTTGGATTAATTAACGAAGAGTTGGCGATAAAGAAACGTTATTAAATTAACCTGTTCTTTAATAATCTATGTATTTAAATTAGTAATCATAAAGAAAAGAAGTTGCCTGTATTTTTTTAATTAAAAAAGAACTTCTGAATTCTGAATACACTTCCATAGTAAAAAATAGTAGTCGCAAAACAAGAATTACAAAAAAAATAATAGTCGAGGCTTCAAATAAAAACTTTGCTCAAAAAATTAGGCCAAATCAGACGACAATATGAACTGCAAGCCAACCGTACATTTGCTAATGAGACTTAGCCAGTCCTCTAAAAGCGAGCCGAGCTCAAACGTTACTACCAAGATTAGGACCAAAACTCGAACACACACGAATATCACCGAGTTGCCTGAGTACCAGAGGACACGCCGCTTCATTAGCCAAACCGTATTATCTCAAGCCTTAATGATTTCACGCTTCCCTTCAACGTTTCGACAAGTTTGATGACGGGAGTTACCCGTAATCATAATGTGAGTTACGATTGAACTTTCGGTTTTATCTTTCCCGCTTGTTGATTAACGGAGTTCGACTTCCTATGTCTAATAGATGCGATATTAAACTCTTTGGGAATTAAGATATGACTTCGATTTGTTTGCAAGTGGAGATATGATGTTGCAATGATACGCGGTTTGGTCCTTTTGGTTTTATGACTTAAAAGTTTAGGATTGATCGTAGAAGTCTTATAAAATAACATGCTTCTGCCCGCGACTTCGTCCGCATGAAATTTCACCCTCCCCCCATTCACCCTCTTAGGGGTGGAATTTCGAAAAACCCTTTCTTAGTGGATACCTACTCTTCACTAAGAACACACCCTCCAAATTTCATGTCTCTAGGACCAGCGGTTTAGGCTGTGCGGTGATATATCAGTCAGTCAGGACTTTGAATTTTTTATGTATAGATAAAATAATTAATCTTTAAATAAAACACATAGAGTTTAGTTAAGTTAAATAAAATAAACCGGTAACTCTTGCAAATTCAAAGTCGTTGGTCCCAAACTAGGCACAGCCTGTATCTTGGGTACCATTAAATAGATACAACATTTTGGTAATTTTTAAATTAAATCGAAGTTTAAACATCGAGCCTACAAAACTGAATTTACATACACAATAGCTATATAACTAAATATAAAAATAATTGGTAGTTAATGTATTATTTTTAAAAACTTTACCTAATTTACAAAAATAACAAAATTAAAACCTAACTTAACTAAAACTATACACAAACTAAAATATAGCGTCGAAAAATTCATCCGCAGCGCTGTCGACTAGTAATGTACCCAAGAGACTGGCGGCATTACCACGTAGTATGGCAATGAATTTATCTAAAAATAAAACACAATAAATAAACATATAGTATAAAAAAGAAAAAAAAGCTGACTCCAAATCCAATCTTAAATAACTGCACAAAATAAGAGACAATTTCGGAGCTTAAATATTTAATTTACTTGACGAGCTATTTCTACTAAACCTGTTTAAATTCGTGACACATCAAAACTTCATACACCCCAAGAATCTAATTCAAGACAAACTGCGAACGCATCACTTGAAAGCTTTCCCTAAACCGTGTACAATTCAAAATGAGAAATTACGTTAATATTTGCGAAATTTTAAACATCACATATTCACTTTGTTCATTTGAGTACGCTGGCTAATCCACGTGTGTGCTCACTCGAGTGCGTACGAGAAACCGAAATAGCTAAAGTAAATGGGTAAATGTAAGAACAAAAGCAAATTAGCGTTGTACCTACTTAGAGGAACGCTAAAACGCGTGGGAAGGACATATCGCGTGCAGGTGATACAACGTATTACTTTATTTGCTTACTCGCGTTTTGATACTATAATCCCCGTACTACAACGTACGATGTGTTCAGACGAATACGCTTTTGTCGAATAAACCTTTATTTTATCCGCGTATCGTGAAATATTAAGTCTTTTTTTCGATTACGAAGTACGTCGGCTGAGTTCTCGGAATGCCTTATGTAATAATGTCTGCACAATGACTGCGGAATGAAAGCAATGAACTGACTTGTCGGAATTTTTTTACTCTCTTTTTTTTCCTCACTAATAAGAAAGTATCTAACGAATTATTTGACTATCCTCTCGAAACTTTTTACTATCTTTTCAAAGTATTCGGCGTATGTCATAATTTGTATAAATTAAAATTCTCAAAATGTATGCGAACATACTAATTAATATACAAACATTTCTCTTACAAATTAAGCAGGAAACCACATAATGTTATCATTAAAACCGTTCCGACTTCATTTTAAAGTTTCAAAACAGTAAAATAAAATTAAAACTTCTCAAACTAGTGTTCGTACAAAATGATATTCCAGCCAGAATCACTTAAAGCTTACACGTCTACGAAGTGCTACGTAGCTACGCGGCGTAGCGCTACGTGGCGTAGCATGTAGCTACAAGCTACAACCGTAGCCGCACTGCGTTACCTACGCGGCTCGTATAAATCTCACTCGAGGATTACACGGAATCTCTTACAAGTTCTTGGTACGTCTCAAGATATTGCCAAGTACACTAAAAGTACCGATACGGGCGAATTTGGCATGATAAATTGTTTATCGCCACTTAAGAGTTTCTAAATACAGCTGAAGCCGAATGTCTATTAATAAATATAAAGGCTATTTTTAGTTGGTATTGTTTAAAGTTTTATGTACGATAAAGACTTGAGTGTTTCTGACTCGAATAAATAAAAAAGAGAGGTTTGTTTTTGTTAGAAAAATTTATTATTCAGTCTACTTCGCAAATTGACTTAAATATTTTCATCTGATAAAAAATCTAAGAAATACATTTTAAATTAAATAACGTGGTTTTTTGCGTCTTATATAAGCGGCTTTTCTCGAATAACCAGAACATCTTGTTTTTTGTAGGTACAGGTAAATACCTAATTATGACACAAAATCTTTTAAGAAAACCTTATATCTCTAGATCCTCGAGGAAAATAAGAAATAATAATATTAACCGCAGTGCAATATTAAAGACCGGTTACAAGCCAATCTTGAGGCTCAGTTATTATTTAACCCGTCTCCCCTTAACGTTAATGGAGTCTTCTGTCAGATACATCTTTAACCGCCTCGGTTAACGAGCCAGCTTGTAAGACTTTGTACTTTATTGTTTGATTTTATGTTGATATACTACTAGTTATGCCCCGCGGTTTCACCCGCGTAAGTTTCGAATAAATATAATTCAATCATGATTCGAAAGACACGTGGCGCCATCTATTATCATAATAATGTTATTGTTGTTTTCCTCGGGTACAGCACTTTTTTTCGGGATAAATGTACTCTATGTCCGTTTCTGTACCCCTGACTTAACGTATATGCAAAATTTCAGGATGATCGGCTCAATGGTTTAGGCGTGAAAACGTAACAAACAAACTTACTATCGCATTTATAATATTAAATAGTTAGGATAAACATTTTATTACTATTATGTGCCTATCTTTAATTTTTTCGTATAATTCCAATGTAAAAAATTACCACTTTTATAATTTGGGTGAATAATTATGAACGCAAAAGTTGATTTCATGTTTAAAAAAAATGATGAATATTGAAAGAAATAAAATACGCAATGGTCAAGTTAATAGTTAAGTTAGGATTTAATTTTGTTATTTTTATTAATTAATTAGGTAATAGTGATCTTACTAAACATATGGTCACTTGAGTTATTTGAATACTTTTTCTTATCAAACTATTTCATAGCTGTAAAAATGGGACACATTTTAGTATTACATACATGCTACATAGTCTTGTTTTACATTTAAACGTTGTTTGTTGTATACGATTTAAATTGAATAATTGTGTATACAAAAGAGATATTTGAATAATTCCTCTCTGAAGCTACCAGGGCCCCAGTAAATGTGAAGAGGTCCGCTATTTGGATTATAACACTATAGTCCTGGGGAGGGTCAGAGCGGATAACTCCTCCTAATCCTGGGTTCTAAGGTTATATAGCTGGTATTGAGACACCAATAAACCGACACGTTAGGACCGGCTAAACTAGAATATTCAAAGATATTGCCCTCAAAATATTCAGGTAAACTGAAATTCCTTGCGTACAGGTTAAAATAAGGAACAGATTTATCAATAAACTGATTTAAAATTAAACATTTAATTTGGAAGGATAATGATTTAAAAATAAAACACATTGGTGCAGACACTTAAGTATTTATATATGTAAACGTTTTAAAAGCTTTACTTTACATACTTTAATGCGATTTTCGTGCAACGAAAATAATGTTTTATTATGAAATAACTTAAGCTAATTGACATGTTTTATTGGAACATTAAACTTATTCTGTAAAGGCGACTATAAACGCCTATTTGATTCAATGATTTGTTACACAAGTTACTTCCTAGGTTACTGATTTTCAAAAACGTATATTAAAAATATAATAACAATATTTTCTAGAAGGTAGCAGAGATAAATAATTAGTTAATTATAAAAGGGTCACTACACGCTTTTAATTATAACAATATGGGTTCTTCATAATTAACATTCTGGTAAACCATAATTCCGAAAATAGATTTTCTAACCAAAATTTATAGCAAAGGTGTTATTTAATATTAACAAGAATGTCTTTGATATTAGTTTAATGTTATAAGTGAGTCGGGCTCATAAATTTCAGTTAATCAGCCTTAAACCGCGTCTAAACTAACGCTCACAAGGATCTGAAAGGGGAACTCGTTCTGCAACTACACAGTGGCATTGTTCTCTAAATTTTACATTCACATTAGACGGAAATTTCGTCTCGTCCTGATTTACGATCGGCCCTCGAGGAAGGAGCATCTAACAGTGAGATTATTTATTCCCGCCGCTTGTCTAACACTCAGCCGACGGCGCCGGCAGCGGGCTTGGAGCCGGCGCGTACACCGACGCCGATTTGTTTATGCTAAACAACCTGCAACCGAACTCGAACGGCGCACACTCAAAAATAATTTGCATATTTAAATAAAGAAGCGACACGACAACTTGCGCTAATCCGCCGGCCGCCCATAAACTTGTTAATTCTGATTACCCGCGGCCGCTGTCATTATTTTTGTAGATAAATCACTGCGACCGAGGCGTGTCCCTTATTAATAACTCGGCGCCGGGCGAAAGAGTTAACAGCGTTCCGACACGATTGTTACTAAACCGACGGAATTTTAATTCGTCTCGGAGTTTATTAAGTGCGTAAAGTTTTAGCGGGGCTTCAACACGAGCGGTAAATTAAGTGAATTTGCTCGTAGGCTCGGGGGGAGCCGCCCGTCTCTCTCAATCTGATCACCGCGATATTAACAATTTTAATTGCAATCTGTCATTTTTAACCGACGAAAAAACGGAGGAGGTTCTCAAGTCGAAGCGTCATTTTTTTTTGTGTATTATCACGTATAACTTTTTACAGAGTAGTCCGACTTTGTTTACCATCTTCCCTTACTTATACACCCATTCTTTTGTTTCAGGTAAGAACTCCAATGACATCACTAATAACACAATTTACATCCTCCGTAAACGCTATTTTGTATTCCGAGATATAGAGGTCCTGCATAAAAAGGTAGGTAGTAAAATGGAGTGAAATGAGTGAGACCCGTAAAACTCTTTTCATACAATATTCAATAGAAGATATTTTATTATACTGAGATTTCCACAATTTACCAATAAATTCGTGCTATATCTCCTGTTTTATATCCTTCTGCAGGGCAAATTTGTTTCTTTTTCACGTGATACAGTTATAAATCTAGCTGTATGCGTACGCTTCTTTGGTTACGAATCTATTTTATGACCGCACACGCCGAAGGTTAACCAATAAAACCTTTTAACAGCCGTAACTATTTCGTTATAAGTTCCGAGTACGCAATAAAAACGGTGAAACAGAAATAAATCTGGGGGCACAATGGGCGCAGGGCGGCGCGGGCGCTCCTCACCCGCGCAAGAAATCAATCACTACCCGGCGCCCGCTTTAATCGCTCCAATTTAAGTTTTTCCTTTCTTGATAGAACAAATTGATGGAAATAGTTGAACGTTAAATATTGCGATTCGTCGAGCGCGAGTGTACAAACTTCCTCTTACGCGCGTTTAAGGCGGACCAATAAATCTCGGCCGCTTTGTGCCGTCTCTCGCTCAACATCTTCAGCCATAAGCGGCACGTGCGCTGTTATCTGTATTTTTGTAACGACCTGCAACTGAAAAAATGTTGTTAACATCGCCATGTTGTCCTCTATTGTTCACCGCAACACAGGTATTGTTTAGTAGAATCGCACGACGATATTTTGGCTCGCCTCCACACAACTTTGCGAGTCATCGTTTTTATTCAGTTATTGTCCGCAACGTTTTATCTCTACCGCTACGCTGAAACGCGTCTCTGAATTAGACATAAGCCGTCATCCACTGCTTGTGCTAGAGATGAGCTTAGCTCCCCAAACTAACCCAAAGATAAATTATTCCAGAACATTTCTCATCACGATCCATTCTTTCCTCCGTCGACAAAGCGTCAGTGAATCCCGGGGACATATGAGCGTCCTTATCCACAAAATAAAATGAAGTCTGGTGGCGCGCAGTTACTAAGTAGCGTCGCCACATGCTCTCTTAATGTTTGTACGTAGTGTACGTACACACAGGGTACGTAGCGCCTACATTGTCGTTGTGTATACGACATAAGTATGAATCACAGCTGATAAGCATGGCGCGCAGATTTGCAGGATCGTGCGACCGCGCGTTCGCTGCCAAGTTTCTTGTGCCACGCCTACACATTTGCATCATACACTGTACGTGCATAGAACCTACATATATCTGCACAAATGTACGTATCTGCTGCAATTCGTTCGCTGTAACTACCAAAAGCAGAATGAGGGCATTTCTATAATTTATATCACAAAGTCCTTTTCGTGATTCGGGTGTCAAATCAACTCAAATTAATATTAAACAGTGGTATAATTATGATTGTATGTAACTAAATGCGGGAGGCAGTGGTCGAACCGTGCCGGGCGATAAATCAGCGTTTGTTGCGAGCGTAAACAACCACAAGCCGGTCGCGCTCAGCGTCCAATCATTACTCAAAGCATTCGAGTGCAGCAAAAAGCGGACTAATTGCGCTCTTGAAGGACAAGGACCACTCCGCGCGCTCTGTCGCAAATGTACTTAGTCACGTTTAATAGTTTTTCTGTCTTCCAAGGATTTCTCCAGAGGCACGCTAACTCCGCTCTCCAGCACTCAATGTAATCCCAATTTACTAATATTGAAATCACAAATTGATTCGCCCGATCTCATTGATTCGTCGCCGCGACTGGGTTCTACATGGAAAATAAAATGTAAGTAGATAATAAGGAAAACGCGACACAAAGAACAAATAGGGGAGAGGCTAGTAAACAGAAATATATAGGGACGAAACGTCGCGTCGTGCGACTGAAACCTCAATAAATAAATATAAGACGAACAAAAATTTTACTTTTTATTTAAAAAAAGTTTTGTTTTTAATATTCTTCGTGTAACCTGTGAAAAGATTTCGTGAGGGTAGACTCGTTTTTGTGTAGAGGAAACTTGTTTGCAAATATTTTTCCAAAAGTTGGTTAATTTCGAAAAGAAAATTCTCTGGTAGCGAGCGAGAAGAGGTTCAAGTTTTCGTTCACATTGGCCCGCACTCGGCGGGCCGGAGTAAACACCTCGCAACTTGCCCTTTTGGCGAGTTCTAAGAAATTGATTTTTAAACTGTGCACAAGTTAGGACGGAAAAAGCGCGAAACATGATAAAAAAAAAACTATTCTAAGACGAAAGTTTGGAATGAAATTAGTTTTAAGCGACAACTTCATTTCAGTTTTTTACCGGCGAGCATGGCAGGTTCTGCAATTGCTAGGAGATTCCCGTGGAAAGTTCCCCAGTGCAGATTTTGATTACACACGCTCCTTCAAGAAGTTTCATGCCGGATAGGAATATTAAATCTTATTTAAGTTAGACATCCGCGGCGGTTCGCGTTGTTATTTCGAATAAGGTGCTTTATAAACTCTGAGTGCGCCGAGTAAACTTGCTGACGAGAACATTTTAACCTTTCTGTAGGATTCGTCTTAACAAAACGCTGCTTTTTCATATTCCGCTGCCTTGACAATAGTAAACTTAATTCACTCTATTTTGTAGCCGGCATCGGGTTTCATTATCTAATGGCTTTATGTTTTACCTAGGATTGCTCTGTGCTGATATTAACGCAAACATTTGCTCCCCATTCCGTAATATTTATACACGGTTGTAACATTTACTTTTGATTTTAGGAACAACCTTTTAGGGAGCTCGCCACGCTCTGTCGAGATGAAATAGAGTACCGTACAATCTTCCGTACAATTTTAGGAACGCTTAAATTTTAATTGTGTAGTAAAATTACGGTTATATAATAATTACGGTGTACAATACGGCGAAGGCGCGCGCCGCGTCCCGCTGCTGACTTCGCATTACATGGTGCATTTGCCTAATTACAGCTCGGTTCACTGGTGTGACAATTCGTGATTACCGAAACGTTTATTTCAGAAGACATTCACTCTATTCGGATTACGTTTTACAGAATGGCTCAGCCATCATCCGCCATTATAGCCCGACCTTTGTTATTAAATAAAATATCGAAGATTTTGGGTCGTTCGTGCCAGTAATACGATATGCAGCCAACAAAAAACCTAAGTGAACACTCGTCATGTAAGTATCATCCGTCCGAAACGTCTTTCGAATCTCTCCAAGGCTCTTACTTACTACTTACTTATCTCATATTTCTAAAAGTTGTGTTTAACAAGTTATGAAGTTAATATAAGTCAGTCGTACGGCTGGCAGGGAAAAGGAAGTCGAAAAATAGAGTTAGTGCAGAGGGTGGAATCGAAGAGCGGCGCCGCGGCGGCGGAGCCTCGTGTTGCCGTGTATTTCGGGAAACAGCGCAAAGTTTGGCGCGTCCCGCCCGATGCACTCCTCAACGTGGAGTGACGGGACGCCTACCCACGCCGCACTCGAGGTGCTCCGCATTTCTCCAACTCCCCAAGACAGGCCCGCCTGATATTTACGTCCCAATCGAACCGACACAACAATCGAATAAACTCCGAGACACAACGTAAATAAATTCACTCTTACAACACAGTTTGAGCTTTAACGTTTAACTTACTCCGATGTTAGAACTTAAAGTGATTTTAGTGATCTCACGTCACAACTTCATGAAGAATCGACTTCGCAATTTCTGGACTCAATTTATTTACTCGTAAATTTCTTGTATCCAATGAAACTATCAGTTTTTTTATTTGACATCTATAGATTGACTGACACGATTAAATTGTTTTCCTTGGACGAAAAAGAATTGAATCGAAATATTGTTGCAGAGCCTCCGTAAACATCGAAAAGGCCCAACTCTGACATTTTAATTTTATTAAACATCTCCCGTTGCCGAGATAAAGTAGATTTCTTTCGCTGCCAAGTAAGAATTTCGACTCGTATAATAATTTAGATTACGTAGCAAGCAGTGAGCGTTCATTATCGTTCTTTTGTACCTGATTTCGTGGAGATCTCATTCGGATAGAGCGGCAGTCCACGGGCTCGGGCCTCCTCTCCAAATGGAAAGTGCGAAAATGAAATTATAAAGCCCCGCGATAAAAATAAATTAAATCGGATTTCGCATTTGCCAGTAGCCAGGGTGAGGAGCGTTTTGTAGTCCGCGGATTCTTTTCTCTTTTTAAATATTTGTTTTAACAGTTGATTTGTGGCGTAATGAGAAAATTCTCACTTGGCAATTTTTTTCCTTCTCCCTTTGTAATGGTCGGGTATCTTTTTTCATTTTTCCTCATAATATCTTTTAATGTGGAGCAAATTTAGTCATTGTTTTTAAATTCAGATGAAACGTACATGAATCTTAAAGGCATTAGTAGTGCTTGAAGTTCTGTGAGAGCGGTGGCGCGCTGCGGCAAATCACTCTGCATTCTCACCAACGATTATTCAAATTAGTTAACGGTACGACAAAGACGAATGGTACTAATATCGTTCGCTTCGCGATCGCCGAGCGCGATAATACGCGCGCTACGTGCCCTACACACGCGCGCAACAGATCGCGTCCGCCGATAAACACCGATTGATCCCCGCGATACGCTTTTTGCGTAAATATTCAAGCAAGTTTTATGCAGGCGAAGGCTTTGTGTTCTCCATACTGGCCCACATACAGCCCACATGCGGCCCTTAATTAAAATATCAATATACATTACGCCACGTGGAATTCTAATGGCTTTAATTATTTTCACGACCCACATATCATCGACAGAAATATGAAAACGATTTATATTCTAAACTCAATAAACTACCCAACACACGGTCGTGTACTTAGATCTTAAAATGAATATATGTAGGTTAGGTTTGGAGTATCACAATAAATAACTACTTCGATATACCCAAAACTGTCGCTTCAGAGTATTTTAAATAATACGCTATTTTGTTATAACGCTCCCAAAAGTGTAATTTAGTACCGATTTTCTATCCTAAATACGTATATTTACTCGCCTTTTTTCCTTACCTTATTCGTTAATTCGGAGTAAAACAATGTAATTATATTTTTATTGCTCATTCTATGTCCAGTAAATCGGGGTTTCAAATCCCGGAGGTCGTTTTAAGTGAACCGACCCTACTTAATAGTCGTCCTCTAGGCGCGGGGTCAGTGGTGCGACACTAGATGCTTTTGTTTATACTTTGCGTCCCCAGTGTTATGTAATCATTAGTGTAATTGTTGGGATTAAGTTTTCTCTCATATAGAGCCTTTTGCGATTAGGCTCGGAGTCCGTCGAGTGTGCCGGCTAAGTCCTCGGTTCAATTTGCGACGGCGGATAATAGTGGAGTAAGTGGAGTGTGCGGATGCCCTTACAACAAATACATACAGTTTTGTTCATTGTCTCCTAAATAGAATTGACTAGACAAGCCTTCTATTTTATCTACGATTCACGTGTAGTGATCCGTGAACTGCTGAATTTATATGAGGTTTATGTGAGCTAAAGTCGATCTTTAAACTTTGTAGAAGGCCCCCGTTTGGAAGAATTATTATTTTCGACATAAACACGCAGTGCGAGAAACGTCTAAGATAAAAAGTGCATTACCAAATTGCTTTCACACGCTGTTAGCGACGTCGGAGGATGACGGCTCGCGTTTTCGTTCGCTCGTCATTTTATTAAACAGCGGCGGCACCTGAATTTTATTAAATATTTGACTAAATGTGTGACACGCACGCTTTTTATGCCTTTCCAAATGTTTGCAGTTTTATTGGATCTCATATAGGTACATAAATATGTAGATTCCTGCGATTGCATTTGTTTGTTAGTTTTGTTTTAAAAATGTATCAAAGTTTTTAGAAAAACGTTGTATTTGCTCTCTAAACATTGTAAATATTGGAATCAATTTTTCAGTATCCTATCTGAACAAATATTAAATCTCTACGTAAATACAATCCACCTAACATAAGAAAACAGTGCCTAAATCCTACAATTTCGCTTAACCAAGACCTTAATACCAAAAATAGCTCACGAAGAATACCGCCGCGCCAAGAAAGCGAGTTCTCTTTAATCTAGTGACAAAAGCGTCACCTGATTCAGCGGCCAGAAGTACTCTCTACTCACAAACGTGGAGGAATGAGGTGGAAGAGTGGCAGGTACTTGGGATTACTTCCTAATGAAAAGAGGCTAGGAGTGGGACACAGGGGCTCGTCATGCGGCCGCTAACGAACGCGGTGGGCCACTCGACTCGGCTCGAGTGGTCGCAGACGTGAGCCAGCGCTCAGCTTATTAGTGCGAAACAGGAAGATCGAAATAGATGCAAATTGTGTTAGGTTTTTAGTTTTGTTAAGGCTGTAAAGTTTTAGAAGGAATGTCGCTAGATTTTGTGTGACCTAAATTCTTTTTTTGTCGAAAAGTATTTGACTAACCGCAGCCAAACTGCAATTTTTTTCGAGTAAAGATAAGTTAAAAATAAAAGAAAAATTCAAATTAGACCTGAAAAATATTTTCAGCCAAAACTGAAAGTCATGTATTCCGAAAAAGAAATGTCCTAAAAAATGGAATTAATGAGGAGCCCGAACAGTCATCTACTATCCCACTCAAAAACACGTACCGTGGTCCGTACCTCATTTAGCACGAAACTTCCATGTCTACCATAAAAACGTAGGCACATTTTCTATGTAGAACTTAAAAAATGCGATAGACAGAATAAATTTTCCTCATCTCCATTACTTACGGTACGTAGTTTATCTCAAAACGTTTACCTTAAAAAGGTTTTACTGCTAGATATACTATTTTATTAGAAACACAGGTCACGGCTAACTGAAATTTGTAGTTAACTTACAGCGTATAGAACTAAGCTAGGTATTTTATTTGTGTACCTATTATTTAGCTTCTTGGGAACTGAAAATAAATGTAGGTAAATTTTTACCTTACGTTTATTAATAGTGATACCTGCTATTATTTTCTTTTAATAATATATCATATTAACTTATTACAGAGTAATTTATATAATTAGTACGTAATTTCGTTAGTCTATATTAATATCGACCTTTAATAAATAAAAAGTACGTAGATTTACCAACAACATATCATAAAATATATTGTTATCATACTTAATATTATAAAGGCGAAAGTTTGTGAGTGTGTGTTTATATTATGTTTGTTACTTCTTCACGCTCAAACGGCTGGACCAGTTTTGATAAAATTTTATATGGAGGTAGCTGACAAGCTGGATTAACATATAGGCTACTTTTTCATTCCCACGGGATCAACACTTATGCGGGTGAAACCGCGGAGCGCAGCTAGTAATTCTTAAAACAACGATATACCTATAAAAAACCATCAAAATTGTAGGTATAATAATAATTATTAATTAATACCAACATCCTCTTATCAATCCAATCACGTAATCCTATTTAATAATCCCAGCTGTACATACAATCAAATGTTGAGCTGTATACAGAAAATGTGGAGCTGTATCCAGCTAAAATGATTGAGCCGTGTAGTCGCACAATTTCTATTTTGGTCAAACTCTTATTATAGATGGAATCGTGGTACATTTGCATTTCAGAAACACCCGGTGTTTTTAAACTAGCTAAGTACCAAGATTGTTTGTTTGAAATTATAATAGAGATAGAATCCAGGGTCCAACTAATAATTTGAATGAAACTCGGAAGTAAATAAATATTGATATGTGTCGTTATGATTAGTAAAAATTGAAACATCTCATTATATCGCTCATTTGGAGAAACATCGACGTATCTGCTACTTTACTTTTGTTTTTACGTCTTTGTTTCTCCTAACGTAAATACGCTTTCTAAGTGCTTTGTCAAATTAAATTAATTTTTGGGAAAAAATACATTTACGTTGATGTTTCTCCAAATGAGCGATATTGTGTTTGAAAATTGAGCAAATAATCATAAAATCAATATTTTAATATGAAACTGGCTGGAAATCCGTAAAAATTTAATTGAAGTAGAGGCAGAGGGATTGCCGACCCATCTTGAGCAAGCGTGGTGATCAATGCTCATGCCTTCTCAGTATGAGAAGAAGGCTTTGCCCTACAGTAGGACAATATTACACTGGTTTTTATAGAGGCGGCCTGGACCGTGCACCATTTTGCATCACTCACATTTCTATAAAACAAAACAAACAATTGATAAAGCAGCCGAACGGAGAACAGAGCTCAACTTTCACCACATTCTAAACCCAATCAAAGAAACTCAATCACAAACACACAACTCATAAAAGACAATAAAAATCGAAAGCTACACTCACAGAACCGCAAGTATAACAGATGGCGTCCGATCCGTTTGTAATGATTCGAATATCGTTCAACTGCATAACTGGCGAGATCAAACATTTTTATTTGTTTGCCCATTCAACCACACGACTGAAACTAATGAAGAGGGGTTTCGATTAAATTAATACGTTTTATTTTCCGTTTCACCCCCGCCGTAGCCGACGGGCGCGAGGTTTTTTTCGTCGGTGGTCCGCTCAACGTTTCATAACTATAATTGATAAAATACGCTTCATTAGTTCCGATTTGCTGTTGTGTTTCGATTGCACATTTTGTTCCTCTCGATTTTATATCGATATTGCTCTTTTGGTTTTGTTTTCACGTGATTTTTATTCGGTTTAACAGGTAGCCGGCATAACTGTCTGGATCTTTAGTAGGAACGGAGAGGTTGTTTCTGCAACTGCAGTCTCTTGTGGGAGAATGTATATAACCTGTTGCCAGAAATTCGTTCTCCACGATTTTGTTTAAAGATTTTGTGTGTAGATTTTGTATATTGTATTGAGTTTAAGTTAGGTCGTACGTAGGAAATATTCATGTAAGCCGCTGTCAGATTATGAACGAAGGAATTTGTCGTCCGCTTGCTAATGAGCGCAGAACTACTTCCTTAGATAAAGGCCAAGGAAACGCTAGGGGAGAAACACATGGCATACTATATTTAAAGCTTGAATAATGGGCTTGACAATCCAGGTATAGTTTTGCTCACATTATTAAAATATTCAGTACAACAATGTAACTAAACCTCACATTAAATCATTGTCCAAACAAAAGACAATAAATGTAATTAAACGTGATAATTAACACAAAATCAATGATACATTGTGCCCGCATACTACACTTTTTCCCATACAAATTAACAAATCAAACAAACAACATATTGGTGGCTGTAATTGCATCATTTACAAACCGTACGAGCGTGTGTCATGGATAATAAAGCTTTTGAATTTAAAATAATGCAACTAACGACTGCAATTCAAATTTTATGTGTTTTTACTAAATAATTATGTCGTTTTGTCAGTGAAATACGACAGTTCAGTGAATATTTATGTCGCTTGTTACCTTGTGGTGGCAGTTATTGCTACAATTATGTTAATAAATACATTCATCAGAAATTGTTTACACCAATTTTGTTGTTTTGTTCTGAACTACTGAACATTGCTCTTGGAATAACACATTATATATCTTGTATTATTAAGGCTATTAAGTAGTTTCGGCTTCATTTACCATCATATTTTCAATCGGCATATAATCATTCTTAAATCACAAACAGATTAAAAACGTATTCGAAGCATACAGCAAACTTAAATCCGCTTACACTCAAAAACCATCCCACTCCACAGCCTAACAACATACAGTATCTTCAAAACGATACAAGTTTTAATGAATACCTCGTTACAATCAGTTCGCTATCAAAATACCTCAGTATACAGAGGAACACAGTACCGCAAGATGCACAAACGCGGTATAATTTCAAGGTAAAACGAAGTTTAATAAGCAACAACCACCGATATTCCGCGCTCATGTTAAGTTTCTGACTACAGTTAACGAGGCTATGTGCAACACGGCATGTTTTCAACTGCTGTTAACACGATAGAGTTATCCGTAACACTGTTATCGTTTAAACTAACATTGTTAATATTAATATTGGTGTTATTCGTAGAGTGTTTAGTTCGCGGAGTTTAGAACATCCTGTGTTTACGTTGATTATTATTTTCGTAGCAATTTTAGACAGAATTCTAACTCTAACTTTAAATGAATGATTTATTAAAAGGTTCCATTTCGTCAAAAGAACTTTCATTTGATAAAATCAATTTCAGTAACTAAATTGGAAATTAAAACGTTCACGAAAAGCCAATAGGCGGGCATACCCTCAAAAAATCATCATGACCTTTTTTAATTAAAACAGTAACTCGTAGTGATTCGTGGCGCCATTCTAAGGATATCTAAAGAGAATCAAATCTTACGACGTTAGGTAATCGAGGAATCAACCACGTTTATAAATCTCATTAAGGGGAGTACCTACTGACTGAGTTGCCGGTTGCCAGTTGCCGTCCTCGATTTCATTTCGCATGTTTCAAAATGATTCAATCGTACAAATCGTACGAAGTGATGTACCTAGAATTAAAATTCGGAGAGGCTATTACGTAAATGGCGATTGTTGGACGACTGTTGAAAGACTTTTTGGGCCGGATGACGCGTTGGGAATAGGTGCTTTTGATTGATTAAAAAGTTGAAAGTTCTTGAATTTTCTTGCAAGGCTGCGTTCAAATTGTATTGTTAAATTTGATGCGATTTTAGGACAAGATGCTTTAGATCACATGATTGTCAACACATGTTTCAATGTTCGTCAATCATCATAAAGGTACACAAAAATGTGCTGTAGAAGTAACACTTAATCATAATAATACTAAAGTGTGTGTTTCAAAAGGGGTTTTACATTAATCATTATTATAATTATTTTATGGTGTACATAATAAAGAGTATTCTATTCTATACATTATTTTGTTATCCTTCTCATTTGCCATAGGATATTTCAAAATAATATATAAAACCAATCATTCATTCAGCATTAAAAAACTAAAAATAAAACTCACAACTTTAATTCAAAATCGCAGTGTAATACGAAAATCAAAACTACTTCGCAAAATATGCAAAAAACTTTTAGTTCAAAATTTCAATACCGAGGCAACGCAATCTCAGTTGGTCGGAAGTAAGACACATAATAGCCCCGCGTATCTTTTGTCCGGGCAATCTGAAGGGGCGCGGAATACGACAGATCGATCGGATCTGCCGGAACAGTACGAATCGAACACTCGTTAATGAAACTTCGTCCGCGCAATTAGGTAACCGTCTTGGTTTTATTAAATTTAATCAAGAACTTGTGTAATATTACGCAGATTGGGCCAATCGAGCCGTATACAAGTTTCGATAACACCGTAGTTGGAAACTAATTTGGGAAATAAGCGCAGTTATCTTGGTTTCTACTCGATTGCCTTATAAAAAGGGGATCAATGTTCTTTAACAGGATTAGTAGATAAGGCGGTTGTGGCGCCAAATGGGACTGTGTGCCTTCTGTGTAAATATAAACGAGTTTTTGGACGGTTCAGTTGCTACGTTACTGAGGGATCATAATAGCATGCTCATCTGATATTCACATTGATTTATGAAAATTCATACTCGCCTATTAATTTTTTGGCAATCATTTGTAACGAAGGGATCCATAATCATACCTACCGTTTAAATTGGAATGATTAATATTCATCATAAGAATAAAAATGCCCGTCTATGTTTCTTTTTGCGCAAATGGGAAGAAACTCAAAAAAGAAACCCAAGAGTTCAGCATTTTAATATAAATTCACCAATTCATAGCTGTATCCTCAGGAGTTAGCATTATATAAATGAATAAACCATGTATTAGAAAAGTAAATGAAAACAACGACGATATGTTTTATTCAAAAATGAATCTAAAACATATGTTTACGTATTAGACCTAGCAATTTAATTAAATATAATTTTCACTGCAACAGCCTACCAGCAAATTGAAATAAATACAGCACTTGTAATACAAACAGTCTTACCTACATCCTCGTATTAACAAACACATAAGTGGGTTAAACCGTCCATACGCCGGTCGCCGGTCGTACGGCGCTGGGCGGCGTTATCGCCGTGATAAGCGCCGGAACCCGCCGGCGACGGCCGGTACCTATCTGCCGCTGCCCCATATTGCTTTCACACTTCTCCTTAACACTTGAATTTTGGTACAATTTAATGTTATTTTGATGAGTGTTTTAGCTAGAAATTACAAAGAGATGTTGGATAATATTTTGGAAAGGATTTAATATTACAAGAGATTCAATTTTTAGCATACAAAGTCACTGTAGTAGACATTGCCGATTAAGTACTTAGTACAATCTTTTTCTAACTTTTAAGTGTTGCCTTAAAAGTTAGAAAAAGATTGTACTACTTAAAACCTAAACATGAAAAGAAAACTGCAACATTACGATGAAAATTAAACAAAGAACCTACTAGCAAGCTATTACAAAAACTGCAACTTTAAAAACATTATCAGTTAGCCAAACAAAGATTCAGAAACTTGGTATTGTGTTGCTCCTGAAACCGCGGAGGTAGTAACCAACAAGTACCGCGCAGTTTTAAACAAAGCTATGGAGCATTACCATAAACTGTCGGTAAAGAAAGGAAGGAATACCTTTTTTGAATCCACAATGTTAGTATTAGGCGGAAAAGTTGAGTCTAGTCTAAAGACGGTAGGTACGTAATCGTAGAACTTTGTTCAGTGCAACCGAGTCGTCCTGTTTACGGTAGCCACCAACTCGCGTGTGACTCGACTCGACTCGACTCCAAGATTAGAACTATTCACGTAACTCCGACCAAACTTTTTAGCAATTCTACTACTGGCACTTAAAAGCATAGTTATCGCTCGTGAAGCAAACACTACCCACTTTCTTATTCATTCATGAAAGTTCAAGTGGAATCTTGAAGATATAGTGGCAGTGCATCTTTGATGAGAGCTTCCCGCAATCATTTTTAACTTACTATGTAACTGTTAATGGAGTGGAAACTTAGGTTTTATTCCGGTTTAATCCCCTGAACATCCCCCCCCACCCTGGATCCCCTGATAGTTATCCTAGAGAAGTGATAATGGGATTCTGATATCTTTTGTTTTTATACTGGCAGAACAGCACCTCGTATTCAATTATGAAGGATTTTATTGTCAAAGCTTGAGTGAGATACTTTTAGCAAAGTGCCTGTAAGTGTCGTGTGGTTTTCAACGATGACTATAACCCTCCAAAAAGGCTGTGTTGTAAAAAGTAACTAAAGAATACTTAAGAGCCTGTGTTGCTTTTCGTTTTGGAACGCCAGCCGTTCATAACAAGTAATTACTCATTTGTTTCCCAAGTTAATAGCAATATGACTAACGATCTTTAATGTCGGGTTATGAAGAAGCCCATGTCCAGCCTTGGACGTAAATAAACCTTCTGTATTTAGTTTCTGTGATGAACATACCCAACATCAAATAACACCCAAACTCGAGACAACCACACAACACTGACAATGATTGCCCTCCATTTTACTGGCATAAAATAATTACTTCATGTGGAAAAGACATCAAGATTGGTTCAGTGATTTTCTATGAGTAAACAAGGGTACACATACCAACAAAGACAGAAGCGCTTACGTACATGTTCTTGAAAATTGTTCAACTAACAACTTGCGAGTTAATTAGATTACACATTTAAGTGAACAGGCGAACAGACCATACGAGTAGTTTGGGAAATATCGAGACGAAGTTTCGATGTGCTTGCTTGACATTTGACGACAAAAATTCAGGTGGCCATTAGGCACTAACGCAAATGTATCTACTAACAAAATTATTCGATAGTCTATCAAAATAAACGCTTTAGATTAGACACCATCAAAATGCCTGACAAAAAAAAAACAATTTCAAATTAGGTAGGTAGATAATAATAACAAATATACAGGGTGTTACGGAAAGGGTATATCAATACAAACGGGTTGAAGAGTGTATCTGGTCTAGAATCTCTGTACAAAATTTCAGCTCAAAAACAGTAACTTTGAAAATGCTTAATATTTTTTTTATTTCGACATCACGGCGCTGCACTGGAGCGCGGCGGCGTGATGTGCGTGTACTAGGCGCACAGACACACTACAGATAATGGATAATGACCCTCGTAGTGCGGTGACACGTTTGTTATGATTTCAATTTAATAAACTATCGAAATAAAAAAAAAATTAAGCATTTTCAAAGTTACTGCTTTTGAGCTGAAATTTTGTACAGAGATTCTAGACCAGATACACTCTTCAATCCGTTTGTATTGATATACCCTTTCCGTAACACCCTGTATAATACAATAAACTTCTTGAAAAAAATCCGGACTGCCAGCAAACTGGGACACCATAAGAATAGGGTGCACATAAGCTATAGCAGCATTATACCCCGACATGTTTAAGGCCGTTTGCGCGTAAACGCCCGGAACAGCGATGTTCGCGGTATCGTGTGCGTGAACATATTTTATCTAACATCCGCTTTCCACAGACCACCGGCAATTATCGGCGTGCTTTGCGCTCATAACAGACCCTACCCTTACAAATATCTAGATCAAAGATAAAAAATCCCGTGTAACATCATTAATCTACGAACGAACTGTAATTAAGGTTTCAACAAATCACTAACGGCGTATCGTAGATGGTATCATTGCGGCGTAGCGGAATGGGGGCGAGTAGGTCGCTCAGGGTCATGTATGAGACAGTAGCACGCAAACGCTGATTTTACTTTTATTGTTTGGCTTATCTGTGACCGGAATGGCCCTGCGAAGACAGCTTACATGCCATAGATTTTGCGTGCGGTTACTTAAATAAATGGGGAGACAGGAAAATATGTTGAATTTTGTACCTACATTGTATAGTCAGGTGCAAAAGACACACTTTTTTGTCATTCGACTTTAAAAAAAAACATAATTGTGATTTGAATTAACAGACAGTTTAAATAGATAGTCCATTTGCGTAAAAATTAATTTCTCTGCCATTATTATGACAGGTGTACTTATTCAGGCAAAATAGTTATCAAAACACGTCAAGGTCTAGATTCAACCACAGTAAAGTTGTTTTTAAATAAGCGCGAAAAAATGAGGCATACCTAAGCATAGTTGCTTAAGACGGAAGTAGTTTAAAGGTCGGGCCATTGATAAAGAAGACCTTTATAACATTGTTGAATCACGCGAAATTCGGTAGTTTCTTTCCTTGCTAACATCACACCCGCCTGTTGCTAGGCGCAACCTCCAACCAGTCTTTCCTTAGTCGTTAGTACCCTCAGCGACCATGATAAATAAAAGGAAAACACAATTAGAACTAATTCGTTCCATATTGCGTTGTTAACAATCGGATATCATATTTTCCAATAACACATTTTCCTCATTACCTATTTTATTGGAACCCATAACAGTCTTGTAATCAAATTTATTAGTAAATAATACCTTGATAACGTAAAGATAAGTATAATTTTCATTTCAAATAATTAAGATGTTTACCTAAACTTCGTTTGAAACCTTAACGATTTGCGTATTATTATGGGAGTTCAGAAAATATCTATTACCTTTATGTTCATTAGTGGTGTAATGGGACCCGGTATCCCGGTCTAGCAATTAGCGAAAATAATTGTTCACTTATATACACGGATTCGCCAATGAACCTACATAAATATTGAGTGGAGACGCAGTTTGTGAGCCATTAACTTAATTGTTTCGACGATGGTAATCATTAAGACGGCATTCAAAGCCACGTGGCATGTGACAAATATAATTATCATTGTTTTAAGTGTTATTGAAAATGGTATCGTGCTATTTGAGTAACGTGTTGTGCACATATTTACAGAGTGCTTACATGTAGTTAGAAATTAGTGTTTAGTGTGAATTAGAGTTGATCCAATAACGTTGTATTTTAATATGATGTAGCGGTATTTGTTTTATGAAAACTAGCATGCTTTGTCGTCAATTTGTTTAGTAGGTTTTCCACTTAGTGTATTATAGCTATCGGTTACGATATCTTGATGCAAACACTTACTAACGAAAAAAGAAAGAAAAATACGTTAATTTGTCATAGAAACACGTGTATACAAAAAGATAATTAACGCGAACAATAAAGAAAAACTAAAACAAAATAGATGTATAACCACGAGCATAAAACAGAAATGTGACAAGTGAAAAGTGACAAGAAGGCTTCCACCACGAGGGTGTAAGAATTACATCTTAATTATTTCAGTAGACATAGAAATAAGAAAATCTTCTTGTTCATGGAGTAGGTATAATTAATTATTTATCTAAACGCATGATAAGCCACTTACTTACGGAAAAAAAGAATAAAAGCCACAAAATAAAAACCGCAGCCATGCCTAACGAACTCGAAACTTACCAGGGCAACATAAAACACAGCAGTATCTATAACACAGATGAAGATGTTTATACAGGGTGTAAGCGGTGTACAAATTGTTGGCTTCTCCTTACCTGGCCCAGAGTTTTCATAACACCGCGTAGCCTGGGGCACAGCGACAATTTGTAAGACACGACTGAAGATTTGCTGACGACCTACAGTAAATATATTCTTGCTTTATGAAGAACTCGGAAGTTTGTCGAGGACTGATAATTGTGGCTATGTGTGTGTTGTAGAATGTCGGAAAATCCTGCCTAGTAGGCGAGGAAACTAATGAATAGACCATATACATCATAGAACTCATCCATCGCTTTCCATTAGGCGTGATCGAGGTCAAGAGAGGGCCCATTCAGCAATTAAAAAAAAAAATTAAGAAAATTAAACGCATATCACCAACATAAATTCTTACCCTCACATAATCTCTATTTCTACAAATATAGCCCTATTTTCCCAGGCTTCTTTTCTACTTAACGGCGCCGACTTACGTTGTAGGTCGTGCGTTCGAGCCCAGGCAGACACTTCCCTTTTTATAAATCATAACCGCCGCTCTCAAAACGGTGAAGAAATACATCGTGATGAAACCGACATGTCCTAGAAAATTCGAAGACATCCGACATCAACCAACCCTCACTTGGCCCGCTTGTTGGCCCCCTCGAAGATAGAAGGCTTGTGTCCCAGAACAGGAACATTATAGGCTGATTATGGATCTCTCCTAGTTCTCTAAAAAAAATTTTTGACAGTCCGATTCGATTTCTTACTATCTGAGCCATCCCAAGTTCCTACTTCGGAAAGAACTGGAGCCAAATAAGTCTTTTTCACAAACTTTTTCGATATAATGCAGGAACACATGCACTTTCCCACATGTAAGTATCGAAGTTTTGAGAAACAAACGTATTATGGCGTACTATAATAATGAAAATTCACATTAGAATACATGCAACGTGGGTGGAACGCAGATGGTTTAGTTTCCACAGTATCAGTGAGGTGTTACTGACGACTTAATTGATATGTAGTAGTTAATAATGACACTATAATAGCACTTTATAGCGAAAAGCTATTATTTAAAAGTAAAGTCGATTTCGCTTTTTGATATTATTTAATGCAGGTTGTTCAGTAAATGATATTAGTTTTCTAATAATATTTACAATAGATTAACTTATTTCTAATGATACTACATCTATTATCTAAGCACTAATACATAATAATGTTTTGCGGGATCCAACGCCAAAAATATTAAACTGGGATTCAAAAGCGGGATCCAATGGAAATAAATCCAATCTTCTACTTACCTCTCTCTCTGCCAAGCCTTTTTCCAACTATGTTGGGGTCGGCTTCCAGTCTAATAGGATGCAGCTGAATATCAGTATTTTACATGGAGCGTCTACCTACCTGACCTCCACAACTCAGTTACTCGATATCAGGATACGCCTTGGTAAGGACTGGTTGTCAGACTTTTGGCCTTCTGACTCTTCTACGTACCTACTAAGAAAAATAAATATCTGATGTTCAAAACTTTCTGCCCATTCTTTTGAAAGAAAACACTTACAGATTGCACCCCGCCTTTGTATCCAATGCATTGTCAAATAAGTACTAACTTGGAAATCGTAAACACTTTCTGATACAGAATATTTTCCGTATAGATAAACATTTTAGCGTCCATCCCAAGGCTTTCGACTCGGTAACAAATACTAAACTTCTTGGCAAGAGACTTCATCGACAAATGTTGAAATTGAAAAGAGGTTCAAGTTTTCATGTAAATACTTCTTTATACCATTCTATCCTAATGATTTCATGTTATATTAGTTTCTCCGAAGGGTTTAAAAGGTCTGAAAGGAGGCAGTAAACCCAAAAACTTGCCATTTCGAAGATGGACTGGTCGTCAGCTTGCTAATGAGCAGGCCATTTGTTTGCAGGTTACAGCTAAACACCTGGAAAAGGGATGAGGAAATGTACAGAAAAATCGCGCAGTACTGCACACCCCTACCCTATTTCAAGTTAAACAAATATCAACTTTATTGCAATCATTATTAAGTTGATTTCAGAGTGACTAGCACTATTGAAAAAGTTATAAAAATGTTTGAAGTTGTAGCGTAAACTGAACTTTATTGTGTAGGAATTAAAGTTAGTTTTCCATTAATTTTTGGCAAATAAATCGCAAACGCAGATTAGGTACTGAAATAATTAAAACCTGAATAATAAAACTAGTTCTACAGGCATTAGGAGCACTGCTATGCCATGTTTTACGTCATTTTGCATACATAAAAGACTTAGCAGCGATTTAACTGATTTCCTGATAAGAAAGGGGAGTTTTAGCCACCCGTCCCATCGTTTTAACTAATCTTCAGGAAACGATGCCATAACCAATCCTTTAATCTTCTGTTTTTCAATAACCAAATACTACAAGATAACGAAGGTTTTGCAAAATATCTCAATAAAACTTTATGACGCTATAATATGCAAAATAAAATACTCGATCGTGCCTTCAGCTATTAAGAGGTCCTGTAATTCGCTTGTGGCTCGCTGAGCGGTTCATTTTTCTTTCATTAGTTATTCACGCAGGGATCTTCGGGCCGATTTTGCGAACTACGCAGAAATGTTGCAAACGGGAAAAATGCTCACTTACCTACAAGTTTTGCGAATTGTTGGCAATATTCACAAGTTTTTACGATGTTTGTTTCCCACTCCCCCGGGCGGGATCAGTTGAACTCGTCGCATCTGCGTACCATTCGAGCGGTCATGTTTTATATTTTGATATATATTCGTGCTTAAAATAAAAATTTAAAATGTTCCGTTGCTACCAGAGATATAATTCAAAAAGAAAATACGGGCGAAAATGGATGTTTCGCTTGATATTGTTATTTTAACACTACAGCGTTTTCTTTGAGCGTTACTTTACTCGATAAAAAGTCGTTTAATGGTTTTTGATGTAAGAATATTGTAAGGTAAAATGTAGTTATAATAAATAATTTTTCATATTCCTCACAAATAAGAATTTAAATTTTTATGCAGTGGAGCGAAAATTACTTTGCATGATCTATCTCTTAAAAAATTGTAGCATCGACCACGGGGTATAAAAAAGGCGGTCTTCGTCCCGGAGAACTACGTTTAATCGTGGATTTATTTAAAAAGTTTTACGGAGCATCACTTTTCTAACTCTTAATAGATACCATAAAAACGCCGTCACATTGACGTCATACATTTTAGAGGGTGCATTCTTAAGAGCGATAGGGGGATTGACAGGGAGGGGGGGAGGCTTTGTGGCCGCACGAGACTTCATTAGAAGCGACCATCGAGCACTGAGGGAATGCATCGTCACTCCTCCCCAGCAAGGAGGGAATCGGACCCGCCACTGGACCACAAAAATTAATGATATGAACAATATGAATACATTGTTGTTAAGTAACTTACACAGATGTAGTTATTTTAATATCGTAGTCGGAGTTTAAAATGCAAATTTTGGGGTATGCAAATATGTGAAGTGTTTTAGACACAGTATTAAAAGCTTGGCAAAAAGTTACATTCACAAAAATGTTTTGAACAACGTTATTATTAATAGGATTACTCCTATGTCGCTGTCCTGTCATGCCTCTCCTCATTAACACTGAGAATGAAAAGGTTTAATAAAAATCTTAGCATTTAATTACTTATATTTTCTCAACAAGAATAACTCAAGTTGTCTGACAAGAAGTAATATTACTTAAAAAAATAGACAGAAAAATACTGTGTTTCAGTAGTCAAGCAAAGTTTTGTTGAAGTATTGCACTGTTAATTAGGTAAGTGCAATGCCGACGCGACAGTCTAAGCAAACTGAGGTATTACTTTTTAGCTTGTTCAATGTTTATTCATAGGTTTATACTGTACTAGCTGCGCCCCGCGGTTTCATCCGCGTAAATGTCGATCCCGTGGGAATATCGGGATAAAAACTATCTTATGTCCTTTCCCGGGACTCAAACTATCTCTATACCAAATTTCATCGAAATCGGTCCAGCCGTTTTCATGTTATGTCGTGACAACGGAAAATGGGTTTCATTTTTATATATATAGATATGACAAAGTAGACGTTACTGTACTTAAAATGTTTGACACGAATGTTGCGTTTTATGTAAAGGACCCACCGTAGAAAAAAAACCGGGCAAATGCAGGTCGGTCTCGCAAACGAAGGGTTCTGTACCACAAGCCGAAAATTTATTTTATTTTTATTATTTGTTGTTATAGCGGCAATAGAAATACACACTCTGTGAAAATTTCAACTGTCTACCTGTTAAAGATCGATTGTCATGAGACGGACGGAACCCTAAAAATCAGTAGGAATTAACACGTTCACTGTCCATTGACTCCAAAGGAGTCACATTTGTACCCAACTCATAAGTCTATGACTCTAGTTGGAGTCATAATCGTCTATATGCTTTCGCGTTCTATGTTTTACGCGTAAAATGGCAAAGAAATATCAAACACGAGAACACGACGAATATTCCACAAAAAAACACCCCAATCTCTTAGCACCCAAATATACCCACAGTATTATCTTTCCATTTTTCTTGATCTAGGCGTCAGTCTGCGTCAAACTCAGAAACAAAACCTCTCGAAATATCTGGCTATATAAAATAGAGAGGTGAATTCTTTGTTATTTTTTATAAAGCGTTTTGTTTCCGAGCCCTCCCCTAAGACTTATAAATAAAAAGGCTTGAAGAAAAAACGAGAAATGTGTGCGTGACCACGCGTAAAAAGGAAGATAAATATTGTGGTGTAGTTAAAATCTGTAAAGCCTTATGCTGTATCTCCCGAGATGCATCATTATGGGGGTGTGGCGTGCCGCAGAGAGTTGAGTGGTTAGGCTAGAGACAGGCTAGTACACAGGCGGAAGCGACAGCGGAAATTTAAATTAACCTTCATATTATGTGTCTATTTTTTGTTAAGAAAAACCTGCTATATACATTCAATTAAGCGTTTTGAACTAAATGTTGTACCTACTTAATCAAAATACCTAACCTTGAAATATTAATCAGTTACACGAAAGCAAAATAACGCAAAAACATTTTCACTTTCTCTAAAATATAGGTGAACTAAGCTTTATCTTGATTAGAAAACATAGTCTAGTTGCTATTTATCACACAATATTACATGAAATAAATTAAAGGCATTAGACCAAGACATTATGCGAGTTCGTTATTATTTTACTCCGGTTTGTTTTTAGTTTAATTAGTACTCATTAATTTTAGCTTAACGCAGTTTGTTCTTTGGAAATCTAATTAAGATTGTATTATGCGGTGAAAAGAAATGAATTATTCGCCTCTAGCAGTTTTATGAAAACTGTCCACGTTTGCTTGAACACTTTTTAAAACACCCTTGTGGAGGTATTGAGGTATTTTAAAAAGTGTTCCGCGGTACGCTGCGAGTGTTACCATAGCCTAATATCTCATTTAAAGGTGTGTTTACATAGTGTACCTACTCATCGCGAGGCTACGTCTTTGCCGAAGTGCATACACGCCACGTCTTGGCATAAAGGTTTTGAAAAAAGTTTTTTGAATACAAAGATTATACACTTCTTTAAAAAAAGACACCTCTTTACGAAATTCTATGCGTAGTTTTTAAAGATTAATGTATTTCACGTGTTATAAGCGCTTGTTAGACTTACATACAAAAATTGGGCTGAATTATTTCTTTATTTGGAGGACGTATTTCATTGTTTTCGTGAGCAACTGTTTCGGTACTTTTCCTACCTTTTCACCTGTTCAAGGCTACGATGGAGTGACTTATTTGACCTTATTTACACCTGTTATGGCGTAAATACGTAGTGAAACATAGTTTCGCCAGCATTATGGTAATCCTGATATTATTGCTGGCAACGTCAACATTCTGGCTACGTGTGAAACATAACATTGTCTTAGAAAACAATGTGTGTTTAGTTATCTACTAGATCTAAGATTTAGTTTCATGGAGTAAATTAATAATCTAGAACTGTCGTTGAAATTGAAACCAAAACAAAACACAACCCTGAAACAAACCTAAATGAACATTTCGATACCTCCCAACCTGTTACATGCAAATCTTCGAAATGAAAACGGCGGAACCCTGTCTAAATTAAACCGAAACGCTCATCGCCAACTTATAATATGTTCGTCGTTATAGCATGTTTGGATGTATGCTCTTACATGCAAGCTCGGCGTTATTAATATGCGCAAATCATGCAGATGGCTTCTTCGAGACGAGAGCATCCCCAAAGCCTTAATGACTCGCCCGTGACTCGAAACAGGCACATTATAATGCTAGCGTGACAGAGTGTGACTAAGTGGATTGAAGTAATAGTGGAAGCCATTGTGTCGAGTGGAGGAAGGGTTTGTTACGTTTTTCAGGGTACCTTAAGATAGAGACCAGATTTTCGGAATGTTTTTGGGTTTTGAGATTGTTGAAGATGGATTAGGTTTTCTTGTAGATGCTTGACTTGTATTGTGTCTATTGTGATTGAGATGTATCAAAAATGGTTGAAAAATATTTGATCTCTAATTACGTAATTAGAGATCCAATATTTGGTTATTTACATCGATTGATTGCTTAAATATAGGTACGTCTATTTTAGGCAGATTGGTAAATAGGACTATAAGCATATTCAATTATTTAATATTCAAATATGTTTGTTGTATCTCGTCTTCAAAGATTGTTGACGATTGAATCAGCTCAACAGCTCCGCAAACCTTAGAACATCGAAACCGAATCTTTTCGAAAGTTCTGAAATAAAAACATCCAATAATTTCTACGTAAATCTTGACCTAAAATAATGAGACATGACATTATGTATCCTCCAATTTTGTTACACATCTGTCTGAAAATTTAATCCCATTATGCTCCCGTCTAAACATGTTTCACGTGCTAGAAGTATTCTCGTGAACAAATGTACAATTGTAACGCGAATTATTTTCCCATTTTGATACGTTTCAACAATGTTTTAGAACATTTATGTGGGTCACAACAAGTTTATTGGAGCGAATAAATATTTGGAACATGCTCATGTCTTTACAACCTGCAAAAGAAAACATTTCGAACCGTTAATTTAAAGTTTCATAGAATCATAATCCTGAAACATGCTTGAAACTATGCTCATCACACTCGTAGCCTACTACCAAACATGGCGTAAACTTAGACGAACAAAACTTGAGATCAATTATTAACCGCGTGTAACCAAATAGCGAATTACCATCCGTCTCGAAACTAGATCCCGCGGCGGCGGCGTAACGTGCTCGAGTGAGGATTATACGACGTCTCCGCCATATCCGATGCTGCGATAACCAGCCACGTCAATCCTATCCTCGTCATTATCGTAAATGTTAATGACCACGACAATTACTGGCAGCCTCCAAGCTTCATCGAGAGGCCGCCCCCGAAATTGAACATTCCCAATCTATCGGCCGCCGACCGATTTGTCCCGCTATAAACTCCTTCCATTCGAGCGGCTTTAATTAAAATAGTTTCACGGGAAAAATAGTAAGGGGCTAACTTCATTTATTCCCAGCCGTCGAATTTTTCCAGACAATATTTTTACCGATGCCTATTATGCTCTTTTCGCCCCAGCGGTCTATATTGGCTCCCGTTTCCTAGATCCCCGGCCTAAGTTTATAAACATTACGACAACAGCGGAACGCATACGATCGGTGCTCGTATTTGATTGGAACTAGTTTGGAGCGAAACGACGCGAATGGAACGGATCCACACGACCACAATCGCATATGCCGACTGTGCAATTCGGTTATGCCGCACATATGATTATTATCTGTGCTTACGCAGCCGTTTTCATTATTATGTATATTGCGCATAAAGCCTAAATGTAACCAAAACCTAACGCGCGTTATGGGCCGTGGCGTTTAAGTGCAGATACCCCTTAATATTAACAAACATTTTTAGCGTTCATTAAATCGTTTATTATGCTTAATTTCGGTACTTTCCGATGTAAAAATGAAGTGGTGCAAAACAACAAAATCGGGTGACGCGCCTCACAAAATGGGACGATGCAATATTTTTGCAAGTAAAACTTTTGTGTAAAGGAAATGAGTTGTTCGTTTCCGTACAGAAATAGACGTATAATATACAAAGAGGCGGCCACTCCGGAGACAATGGACGGGCGAGTAACTTTCAATATTAATGATGCGCCGAGAATGCACACAGAGGCTGGCGAGTTTCAAAAGCCTCCCATTGATACTCATTAACTATTGATTCATAAGTAATACCCTTTTACCGAGCGGGTCGGGCGCTCACCGACAACTTTTCAAATTTAAATGTGAAAGAGGATACGATTTTTAAATGAAACAGCGGCCATTTTAAATGTGATAGATGTTTGATTTTATTGGACGTGTAGTGAATGCGATTTTCACCATTCGAATAAAATATTTACAATTTCTGTGCTATGAAAATTATTTATACTAGTGAAACGGTTGTACCGAGTGCTTTTTAAGGGGATTAAAGGACCTAAACGCAATAAACGCAGCTTTTATAATGCCGAAAAGTATATAATCGACTATACAGTAAACAAAATCAGAAAAGTATATGATATTATTGAGGATATATTCTAGGTAGACAGTGTGTTGAAAACACAATACAACTAATTCGATACGATAGAAAAAAATCAAGAAGATACCTCTAAAAACTTTTTTATAATAAAGACCATACTAATATACAGACAATCATTCTGATTTTTGTCAGATTATTCTACAAAGTTTTAATTTTTTAGTCCAAATAATAGATTTTATGTAAATAGATAATTGCTTCATATTTTGCAATAAATTACGTCGTCGCGCTTCTCTTTCTTTTCTATGCAGCCCGACAGTGACCGCGCTTTAGGTCATGTAGTTCCCTTAAAGGTAATTTGAAATAGTACCTATTTGACTGTAAGTAGTGTTTAATCTTAAATACAATATACAATCTAACACTAAAATATACAAGGTGGAGAAGACAATACACCAATAAATTAAACTGCGCATATCTAATGCCGTTCCCAGTCTGCATACGAAAATTCAATAAAATATATGTAATATTTTAGTCATTAAAGCCAGACACGGATTGGCAAAACCCATAGTCAGCTCATCACTACTATTTAGTTTAGTTGAAAAAATCACTTTTTCAATGTCGATGCTAGAATATCTTTGATAGTTTCAAAATACTGTAGGTAATGTATTAGTATAACCAGTGTTTTCATCTATTATCCTATTGTTGTCTTCACATTGTATACATTATTTCCTACCCTTTTTGCTGTGCCCTACAAGGTCCATAATGATCTAAATTATATAGCAATAAAGATATTGAGTAAGTATGTATTGTAAATTGTAAAAAGGTATTTTAAACAGACGCTGGCAATTTATGTCAAAATTACATATTTCATTAATGTCTAAATACAGCTCGTATTTGGAGATGTAACTCATAAATTCAGTCGTAACATTGTTGATGATTGCCATAAAATATACATAACAAAGTTTCCAGTCGCAAACCGAGCCACACCGAGAGCATTAAAAATCAAAGTGTAACCCTACCATACCGGTGCGCAGTTGTTTCATAAAATTCTAGTTGAACACGTCTCTAAACCTTTAAAACATAGATTTCGACAGAATAACAAGTAACAACTCGGCACAATACCCGGGCGTCTCTTTCGGGTTTATTGTTCTAACATCTGTCGGGATATGCAAAGTCGGACTCGTAAAACAACGTTTCGGCCCGCGATTACTTCGCGCAGTTAACTCTCTCTTACGTTCATCTTTATTGGCCGACCTACCTGTAAATTTGTAATCTGATGCCCCCTTAACGGCTTTGATTAGATGAGCTTTACGAGCTTTTAGTAGACCGTGAATCGGACTGGAACTTTTTTGAGATTAGCATAACACTGAAATAGTAATAACGGCGTGATACAATTGGTCTGAAATGGTCGCCAGCTTTAGCAACAAACCTTTTTTTTATACAATAGTTTTTTAAACAAAGAATGTTACGTTTTTATTGTGTAATCGGTATAGTCGTTAAAATCATTACGTGCTTCAGCTCAACGCTCAATTTTAGCTCGGCTGGAGCGACGCGTAATCGCGCTGCGCAAATACGTTCAGCACTTATTGCTCACCACTCGAAACAGGTGCTCTGTGTGTGTTCAAGTCCTTATCGTGAACAAAGCGCCGGATGAAGCGTTGATGTGTTGAGAATCGACTTAACCCTTTATACTGGTGAACGATTTTTCGTTAGTTTTTCTGATGGACGTATGAACGCGAAGCTGAAAACATTCACGTTAAATAAGCCTTTGGCTTACTTTTTGTAACTGCCACCGACACTGTACCTTGTTATTTCATGCGTCCCGCAATTTTTACAAAGTACTCGACCAACCTTACTGAAAAGCATTGTTTCCACCTTGAAAATAGATTTTATGGCAACCGTATAGATATGAGCCATAAATTGCCGATAAATATAGCGCACGTTAAAGTCAGGTCACCTTGTAGGTAAGTCGGTGTGGCTCCCTAACGACTGCCATCCAGACATAGTTTAATAAGCAACTGACAGAAAAATCAATAGAAAAAGAAACCCAAATGATACGACGCGTACTTTATCGACGAATATATTCGCCATCATTAGGTCTCGCTTCAAAGAAATCTCATCATCGACCTCGCATCTGTTACATCTATTTATTACACAAAGGATAAACCTCAATAATCCAGCATTGAGATAACAAGAAAGTGCATCGTTTAGACTAAGTCCACGATGACATGGACCACCGCGATCCGGCGATAGACAAGGCTACGAAATACACTTTGTCTCTGGTTGGAAAGAGACAAATTAAGGCTTCCAAACTCCGTCCTCGCCCGCCGCTACTTGAAGAAACGTCGTGAATTGCGACGTTGAGTGGACGCTTTTATTACTAGATTTACAGACTCCGTTGACAATACAATTCGTATACTGTTTCTGGCTTTATTATTTTATAAAATTTCTTTCAAAGTTAATACTTTCTAGCATAGGTACAGTAGTTGGAAACTAAATCTACCGTCAGGTTAAATTATATTTGGATTGCATACACTGAACTTTACAATTGTGCAGAAATACAAACAGAAAATGTTTCATTTCATAACATAATAACAATAAAAAGTGCGCAACAATCGTATCACGGTTGCAGCGGCCTCGTGACGTGGAACAAGGAATATTGCCAAAATCACCACGGAACAGTTCTGTAGTGCTGTGCAAACAAGGTCGGTCCCGCAATAACCCGGACCGGTGCGAGACTGGTCACTCGACAACTCAAGCGGGGACAGCTCGAAATACAACCCTCGTAACTTTACCCACCAACTTTAAGATGGCTCTTTTTCGAGTGCAAAGTTCTGTATTTCGGATGCAATTGTAAATATTTGGTTTTCTCGCTGCGGTCTTCTTAACAAGTGAACCGTGGCGTACGTGCGGCCTCTTCATTCTCAATCTGCGCAAGTCCCGGCTGCGCCGCTCGCATCATAATGTTGCCTCTCCCCCTCCCGCTCGATTCACTCCTATTCGCAATTAAAACGATATTATCAGAGTCATGCACTCGCCCCCGTCATAACTTTTACATTGGATTTTTTTCTCGGAGTAATCCAATATAGAATATTGTAACTTTGCACGAGTGGAGATTCCCGTTGTTATTGTATAAATTCATCTATTGCGATGTTTAAGTTTTAACTAGTATTACAGACTCGGAATAGTTTTTAATAACACAAGTATCTCTCTGCAGATAAACTGAATCGTTCGTTGGACAATAGCAGAGAACATCGAGTAGTGTTGTAACCACAACAAGGGTATTCCCGTCTTGTGTCCGATGATCCCGCAAATCCCGTCCCTCGCGTCTCGGGCACGTCGCCCCCCGGGATTACGCGCTCACGGGACGATCTTGTCGCGATGCCGAGTGACCGCAACAATCATACCGGACTACCTCGGATACCTCCTATATAACCTTTGCAAATTAAAAGTAATCGATCAGGATAATCAATAGTTTAGAATTTGAGACTGTTTCTCTTTTCTTGAGATTTTTTTAAGGCAATACAAACTCATTTAATCAATCTGGAAGTTATGATAAAGCTACAGAAAATTCCTAACTAGTTTTCTAAAAAAAAAAATTGCATGAAAACGTGCATAGCTGAAAAACTGTTCATTGTAGTGCTTACATTTAAAAAACAGTAACTTCATTTAACATTCATGGACATAATTTAACTACACATCCATCAGAACAATAAAAAGTTTAAAACAGTTCGGAAAACAAAGTTGTGCTTTCAAATTCATGTTAATGTGATCAAGTGAAACTGTCGGTACATTTACGTAAAGTGACAATACATACAAATAAAATTCACCATTGTAATCTAATTACGCGTAGCTCGTTTGAGTTAAAAAGCAATTAAGCGTACTATAATGGTTATACCTTTCTGTTCTCGATACATTCTCACTTCTATACTTTATTTTAATAAATTAAGGGCGTTATCAATCTTTGGTGATTTGCATAATTATTGAGACCCATTTGACCTTCATCACTGTATTACTATTTTCAACTGGTCTAACTTAAGAATATTGAGGTTGTGGTAACACAAAAAGACCTGCTAACTTCTGATCAGTTGTCATGTAGTAGTAATTCATAAACTCACTTCTACATCTGCATTTGCCACCTAAAATTTCGTGCAAAACAAGCCATTTACATTGAATTAAAATAATTTCACTGATAACCAAAAGTGAAAAACGTGGCGCCCAATGTGGGACAGCAATGGCGCCCAGCGTGGGACAAAAACTTTGCTTATTACCAGCAAACACTACCATAATATAATTATTAGTAGTCCTTAATCATCATTAATATATTTATTTATATCATATTTATTTATATTTTTAAATAATTCGCCACAAAATGGCATATTTTTATTTCTGCCGGGGTCAGCATCAACCACAACATAATTATGAATGCCTTGTTTAAACTAATAAAATACTAAGAACGAGACAGGAACTCTGCATTGTGGTTGTAATAAATAGTTTACTTAGTAAATTGTTCTACCTAGACTTCCCCGACCCATCGTAAAGCAATGTTTATGACGTTCATAGAAAAATTGGTCGGCTTCAACAATGTTCCATTTACATTATTATGTGCCATAAATCGCAAATTCGGGTTATAGTATAATATTAAATTCATCAAATTCTTATTGCTTCATTCCGTGCGACAAACGATCAACTTTACAATTTTCCGTACAATATTTTTGTGACTCAAATAGGTGGTGTTTTTGTAGTTTTACATACTGAAACGTCATAGCCTTGGCTGTTACTTTATTTACGATCTGCATTAACTCCTGTTTAGGTTATAGAACGATGTTTCAATTCCGACTAATGTCAGGCTTTGAATTTATTTCTTTACTGCTGAGTATGAAACACCATGTATGCAAAGAACAATTCTGTAGATAAATTGACATGTTCACGTCGTCAAGCAAAGGTAATAGTGATATAAGCCCAGGGTAGCTCCCATTTTATTCTTTTCAAAATCTTTCTTTTTAAATCTTTTGCCAAAATTATTCATAAAGTGCTCTGCAAGTACTCACGACTATTATAAGTTGACCGCGTGGTTAACAACATAGAGTACAACGGCAAATTGTAGTCTCACATGTCAACTGTGATTGTCTGCATTGTCTACATTCGATATCCTCCCAAACGTAATACAGTCTATTGGCACATTCCACAGCTTTACAATCTATTACGACAGGGTCAGGGATATTCACTTACTCCGCTACAAATTCCGGCACTATAAAAAACAATGCGCTTACGCTGCTACCAGGTTGACATCACGGGCCAAACAGTGTCGTAAAACACACGCGAATGAAAAGGACGGAATCTTATTAAAGTAAATATTTATGGCATTGCTATCAACCGATTGGACGAGGGTACCGTGGCCCTTGATAAATTGTCCTGCCGCTTGCGGCCTCGCGGCCATTCGCCCAAATATGTCTCCTGTTACTGATCGCTCAAAAAAAATTTTTTCGATGTGTTTGATTTATGGCATAATTTCCTTTCACGCCCTTTTGATAAGTTCTCAAAGAAATTCTCAAGTAAACACGTAAAGGAGAACATTTTCCGTTATATTAGATAGTCTGCCCACGCAGTAGATACGTCACAACACAGTACAGCACACGCTTCTATAAGAAATCATGTTGCGAATTCTTCGCCAAACACTACGGGACGAGTCCGAAAATTCTTTTTGTGTCAAAAGCTTTAAAACGTTTCTGAAGCAATAAAACAACTTGGACAAACTTCGGGATTTTAAAAGTTGAACATCTTGAAGGAAAAAGCGTCGTAGGAGCACAGTGTTTCTGTTTTACTTACCTGAACGTAGACAATAAAGGTGTCTCCACACAATCAGCGCGTCTAGCAAGTTGATAGTTCTTGTCCTATTCAACTTAACAATGGAGAAAATGAGGATGAGCCAATTCTTTCCAGCTTTTATTTCCCATTTTCTTAGCTTGCCGAAAGTTTACATTTAGACTTTGCACCTCGGAGCGAATGTATTAGAACCGGAGCGTATTTGTATTGGCACGGGAGTCGCGTATTATTTTGAAGCGGCTATTACGATCAACTATTTGAATCCTCAATAGATTACTTTATCATATATAGCAGGGTAATGTATGACTGTTGTTCTTACCTACATACCGCATAGTATTTGAAACAGAAATAAATATCTAATAAGAACTTGTATGAAAGTGTGATCAATCATCCATTAGTACATACTGGAGTGTAATACTCTCCTGTAATGTTGATAAGAAAATAACTTGAAAAGAATCGTTTCGTTCTGCAGTTTCAGCTTTAGTGTGATTTATAGACATAAAATTCGTATTAGGTGCTTGAGACTTTTTATAGGTATGTTATATATTTTTTACCTCATCCGACCGCCACGTCGCGATATTTTCCTGTGATTAATTGAACGTAAAGCTGAAAAAACTGATTGGAACTGGTTCGATATCCAATAGGCGTGAGTCGAGGCCGTCACTATACTGCTTTCATACGTCAATATAAATTAAGAATGATTTTTATATGAAGGTACCACCAGCTGGTACTTAGGTAGCTTAGGTAAGCCGCCCACATGGAAATAAATGTTCAGTTAATAGGTTCCTAATAAACATTGATCGCGTAACAGCACTCGAGCTCGACGGAGCCAATCCCGTTTCTAATAACGTAGCCTTTTTCTCTATAATAACTATTGCGATTAACTTGTTATTATTAGCTAAGCTCAGAAGCAATCCAGCAATTATTTACGTAGCAAACATTCTGTCACGATGAGAGTCCGTTGATAAAAGTTTGGGCCAACTGTGACGTCAGAAGGGGCGATAGACGAGGATCTCTTAATTATTGTGCCGCGTATTTCGTATTACAATAATGAAACGAAACAATAACAAAAGTTGTGACGTCGAGCGCCACCGGCCAACTCGCTGATCATTTGAGAGCTTGTTGAGCGCGCGGCTAATGAAAACTTGCTAGTTATCGCCGACATACTACATTACTTTTATTCTGTACAAAAACAAGCAAAATTGACGCTACAATGAGTCCTGTTGACTCACTTTCTCTGTAACAAGATACTGTTTATTAACTTGTATACAGTTGTTGTTGTGGAAATGACAAGTAGTAAATGTACCAGTATAGATACGAGTGCTATCATCCATGCTAAACTCAAGTGCCTATTGATAGGATCGATAGAGAATTAATCTTGTACGTGAGCCACGTTCTATCCACGTTTTGCACCATTGAATTTTTCGCAGCGCAGGTAAATATTTATTTTCAGTAAAGGAAAACATCTTGAGAAAATCTGCATGTCGGAGAGGAAATTCTGCATTAGTGTGCCAACAAAAATACAAACCGGAGGCGAACTACCGACTTCTTATTTAGTGTCTGCCTTAGATTGTGTACCATGTGCATAATGTATGTGCTAATGTAATATTCAATTAGACAAATGAATACTGCGGGAATTACATTAGTGGGAAATATCGCAATAAATTCCATTAAGTATAGCATTTGGGAGCGCGAAGGTAACATAGAAAAAATGTGGTGGAGCCGGGAGTGTCGGCGTGGCACAAAGTGGAGGCCTAAAGGTTGTATAACGTTCGTTATCGACGCCTACAATAAGTCGCGTTTTATACGGTTATTATAGCGCCATAAACGCCACCGGCCGGTGTTTCATACAGTGGCGGGGCAGATTATACTGCCTATGGCCCCGATTTGGGGGTGGGAGAGCGTTTTGGTAGGGCGCGGGGGGCACGCTAGGCGGGGGCGAGCCGCCCACTGTCAGCTCCACGTGCCGCCCGACAGATGTGTCGAGATATCCGATATCGGGAGACACATTCATAATCTTTGCCTCAACCTCTCGCTTCTTATATTAAAATAACGAGCGCCGCTATCGCAGGTGCGAACTCGATGGGAATTAATAAAAATCGTCCGTCGTTTACATAGCTATAGTGGTGAGGTTCACGTACTTGGCAGGAGAAGAGGGGCAGGGAAATAGGCCTATTGATATCTGAGACATATTGATACAAAAATGGAATACTTTAGCAATATTTTTATTTTCAATAAATTGTATTCAGACACTCCTTTATGTTAAAAATATCAAGATTTACCCATTTCTGCGAAAAGTCACAATTTGCTTACAAAAGTATTTACAATGTTCACGTAGGTAGAGCTAAATGAAGTGATGTTAATTTAATTTAACAAACAAAGTACAGGACCAATCAGTGCAGAAGGACGCAGATCACCTATAAGCCGCCAGATTTAATTAAAGTATTCCGTTTAAAAAGTAAAGGTAGGTACCCAATGTAATGGAAGTCGGAGAAAAATAAAGTTAATTCCTGAAGCGACCCAGGAGAACTTTCATTAGCGTTTCACAGCTACAATTGCGAGTTCAAATAATTATGTTTACGGAATCCTTTTCTTACGCAGAGATTATTTATCTTCGCCATTGTTACGAGAAGTGACGCGGACGAATTTCACGAAAATACCCCATTTATCTAGAGCGAGCACACAAAGGCAACACGAAACCCAAAACTTTTTACGTGGTCAGTGACAATGCTATTTCTCCCTTTTCTCTTAACGTTTCATCTACAAACTTTACGGGTATTGTATTTATTTGCTCAGTTTGTGTGTATGGCAGCGAAACATTGGCGATTTTAACGTAGCCAATCCATTAAGGAGAAGTTCATTTAGTTTGACCGTGTGGTCCGATTTCATATTTACTCAGCCTTCTCGCCCGCAGATAACTTTACTCGACGGCCGCCGATGTTACTTGCCTCCTACTTTATTCGGTTTGCAGACCCGCATAAATAAGAGGAGCCGGCAGCATTCGGCACGCGACTACGTAATATCTGTCCTGGGAGGCTCTGACTCGCTTATAATACCCAAACATCAAAACAATGCGTTATCAAGTTCCCTAAAGCTTTCCCGACACCATGTTTTATGTAAGTGGGGATTGTTTCCAATCGTTTTTATTGGGAAAGCAATAACGCAGAAGCGATTCACTTGATATACCGCACCGACCTTATAATGCATAAAGAAAATACGGTCATCTAACGGAACTCGATTGAACCCCTATTTGCCTTTTCGGGGTGTTACTATCTTTGCCTCGATTCCTACGCAAAGCCACCCGGCCGCGCGTGAAATACCAAGTGCGCCCTAGTTCGGGGCCGGATCGTGCTGTTTGTTTAGGGCAGCCCAAGGCGTGAAAGGTGATGAACTAAATATGAACAAAGAGCCGCACTGTCAGATTATAAGTATCGGCTCGGCCGTAACATTTATGAGGGTATCGATTAGCGCTTCGTCGCCGGCGGCTATTGTCGGACAAGTTCAGTTTTGAACCGTTCTGTATAACTTTCGGGATTGACGACGTTGATCCCGACTCATGAAGATGTATGTCGCTCTCACGTGCCCATATCAACACGTGGACACGGGACGAGAAAGTTGTAGCGATACGGCCGGTGTTCGTGTACGTGTCAGCATAATCGCGGCGCCACCGACTGTTTGCGGAGCGGCTCGCTAATGCTATTTGTCGTCGTGAGTGGATACGTCACGTGTGTGTGTCTTAATCGTTAGCAGACAGAAACACGCCTGCTCATCGCCTTGTTTTGTTTGCCACTTTAAGCGGAAACTTGGTCTACGTCAGGTGATTGCGAGTCGGGAAACACGACGCGCCGAGCGACGTGTTTCGAACTGGAGGGATTTATTTGTGCGACAGATTGTAAGCTAGGTCGTAAGTTGTCGCATGGAATCGTGTAAATATCGGAAAGCGATTCGAGTGCGAAATTCAAAATTGCAATTTGTAATTCATGAATCGTGCGAGGGTGAACTTGAACGATCTTTTGAGTCGGAAGGGGAACATATAGGCGAAGTTGGCCGTCTGTGCGGCCACGTGAATGTCTAGAAGCGTTTAAAGGAGGGTTGGTATTGTTTGGTTTGTCGCCGGTGCGCGCAGGCGGCGCGGCGGGGGCGCAAGTTTTATTAAATTGGCGAGCACAAAGCCGCGGTGCCTGCCCCAGTCGACCCACTACAATACGGTGATAGGTGTTGTCGAAAACTGATTGACGCGCCTTTTGAAATTAACTTGACGCAAATTGCCTTTAATTAAAACGATATCAAAGCCAAGACTTTTATGTTTCTGATAACTTGAAACGAAGGTAAAGTCGAAAACTCTTTAGACTGAAAATCTGAGGTTTTGAGTTGTAGTCCGAATTCCAATACATTTTGATCGTAATTAATGTATAAATGTTCAAAGTAAAATAAAAACTTTAGAGGTGGATTATTATCTTCTTATGATGCTTAAATTTTGTTCTTCATAAACTTTTACTAATATTATCGTTTATTTGTTTCAGGTTTCGGTTTCGTCACGTTTCAAAGTGAAGACATAGTAGATAAAGTGTGCGAAATACATTTTCACGAAATCAACAACAAAATGGTGAGTACATATTACTTTAATTTGCCTATTTATTAGTATAACTATTCACCATGCTACGGACATTTTTTACTGGTATTAAAAAAGACATTAGACTCTTGAGCCATAACACACTTAGGGCCTATTCCACAGTATCCGGATAGGCACCAACTAGCAGATAAACATAAAATAGAATTTATATAAAATTACTTGTCAGAAACTTGAACTTTGTGAAGATAATTTCATCACAACTGCCCTCAAAATGTTGAAGGATAACTTTGTGAGGGAACCGGCATGTCCTAAAACCAAAAATTCAAAGGTGACATCGACCAACCCGCACTGGGCCGGCGTGGTAGATTACAGCCCACTCTCCCTAACAAAGAGCAAGCCCTTGTCCCAGAAGTTGGAACAAGGTACCATCACTTTTCCAGAAGTGATGAAACCCCCTGACCTGTAAAGATAACAAAAAAAAAAACATAAAAGCAAAAGCTTCATGAGGTTTATTGCGCACTATATTCCAAGATCTGTCTATGATTTTAACACATCATTACCATTCACAATATAGAATTCCTTGGCAAAAACACTAGAAGCCAAACTAAATAGTAAGAGCACTTCATTCTCCTACAAAAACCTTCCAATCCTACTTTACCGATTAGATGTTATACTAAAACTTTGTATGTTAGACAAATGAGCTAAAGTTTGTAACATAAGTAACTAGTTACATTGTTCACACGAAGTGAGTTATCATTCTTTATTTATTCATACTCACTTCCTTCAGGAGTTAGATATTCATTTGCACTTATAATGCATAAGGAGAAGGGCTGTAAAATGAGATTTTCATTATTTACACTCATTTCATGTTAAGGTGTGAAGAGCCTTAACATTTCAATATGCTGATTAGATAATTCAAAAAATGTGTTAGTTACCTCACACATTTTTTTTAAATTATCTAATCTCAGTCAAAAAAAGAGAAAAGTATGCAGAATCGTCGGATATATGTAGTTGAAGTTTAAGAAACCGATGGATGTTGTCGATTGAAATTTATTTTGATAAATGAGCTACTTGTTTTCTATTAATAAAATTAAATTTTATTCGAGAACATCCATCGGTTTCTTACTAAACTTCAACTATATCCGACGATCCTGCATACTTATCTCTTATGTTGACTGTACATCAAAACAACAAGCTGTTTGTTCTGCTGAACATAGTTTTTCTTAAAGACTGTCACAACGACTGCCTTAAAAACTGTCCTGGAGAAGCTTCACAAAACTTGATGGATCGGTGAGCCAAATTTAGTAAGTTGTATGTATTTTTTTTGGATTGACATACCCCCTTTAAGGTGTCCTATTAGTGAAATAAATAATTATGCTTCCATATTTCGCAATTCATTAAAAACAGATGTCTTTTATTTTTGAAGTGGCAAGCAGTCCGCATTTGACTTAAACCTAAGTTAAAAATGTCAGCAGGAAATTAAAGTAACATTCCCTATTAAACAAGAACTACACAAAAAGACCGTAAAAATGTTTTTGCTTTAATTATTAACTAAAACGCGCCACATTGCCACTAAATACTGGCTGACAGATAAAACAATACTCATTACACTTGTCTACAAGAAATCTAGGTACGTAAAGTGAACGTTTTGGTCAGATATCAATTAGAGTCGAAGGAACAGAGCTGGCGGGGCTCCAAATGGAGCCAATAAAATGCCACTAAAGCCGGCTTTTACTGTGTTTAGATTTTTCCCCACCACGAGGGAGGGGGGGGGGAGCAGCACTGTGACATGTGTGTTCCAGATGTAGCCATGAACTTTGCTAACACTAGATAGATTAACGGCTTAATTGCAGTAGTTAGCGCTTTAGTCCGACCCGTTTGTCCGTCTATTCGCTTTGAAATTACGTTAGGCGCATACAAATGTTTAACTTCGCATTTCATTAGTTCGATTTCTAATATCATTAAATCATTACGTGATCACATACGTACGTAAAATGAAAATTGGGAAAAAAAATTGAAAGAAAAATTTAGTTTTTTACTTGGCTTGCGCCATTTCGTTTAGCGCCGTCCATTTGTCGTAATACATTACCAGTCACCCTTTACAAGACTATTACAATCATGTGCGCCCATAAAGCTTGCCCCGATTAACTTGTAGCAGGCTACAACACGCACACAACACAGCTATTGTCTTTCTCTAATGCTACTTTATTATTTTAATGTAGATTTCGGGACATAATCAAATTACTGTGGTCATCCACGCGAAGTTTGATAGCACTATAAGGAATAATTAAGCAAACATAAACTACTCAACACTGCATATCTATGGTTTTAATTTCATGAAATACTTCAACTTCACATAAACTTTAGTGAGTATTTTTTATCTGTGAAACGTTGATACTCTGTGAAACGTTGATACAAATTGTGGTAATAACTTACCGCTTCTTAATTATTATAATGAGACGCTGTCACATTAACAGTTCTTTTGTTTGAAAGCGAGTGATATTAAACAATTCAATCACTCTTGCTTTCTCGCCGAAACAATGGCACCCAACATACTTACTCAACGTAGAACAGAGTACGCAGAAAAAGTACGAAAAATCGGCGCCATGATGCCTATACCTATTCGAGCCATTACCATTGTCTTTGTCGCTTGAAGTTTCCACCGCCATTATCTCGCGTCCCCGTTGAAAGGGCTGGGGAACAGATACCACCCTTTCCCGTTGTCGATGCATATTCCTGATTATTAATGCTTGTTTTTTGTGTCTTGCCCCATTGTCTCGTACCTAATGGCTGTACGAAACTCACGGCATGTGTCGGGCGGAATCGCAAGGGTGATGCTCGCCCTAAGTGGAGCAAACAACGAACAAAGACATCAAACAAATGGGTAGTGTTTTAGAGTAATTACGGTTCGCTTCCGTGCGAAACGAGAGGTGTGCATGAAGCAAGCTTTTCTCCCTGCGATCCGCGTAACGTATATACGACGGAGCGGGAACCTAATCGCTTATTATTTCGTCCCTTTTTTGTTGCGTGTCGGAGAAAATGATCAATGTTACAGGCTCAGTTTTTACACAGTTTTCGTAAACAGTGTGTGACGTGTGACGTTTGAGTCACAAAGTAAAGACAGCGTTTGTTTAACTCACACTTGACGTTGGAGTATTAAAGTAACGATCATCGGTTAAACAGTATGCAGTACTGTGTACAGTGTACGTGACTCGTAAACATTTCCGGCCATTAAAAATTCGCCTTAGCATATCATAAACACATCTGATAGTTATATTTACGTACGCAATAAAGAAGACAGAGGCGTCACGTCAGCGTCAACGTTTACGCTACGGGAAGCTTGCCCTCGTAAATTTAATATGTCATCTCTTATATTAAAATGGTCGTTAAGCTAATAGCCGCTCCGCCTTCCCGCACGAAGTGATAGGGTGATACCGCGGCTCACTTTGAATAATAAAAAATATCTTTATTTCTTTGACGGTTTTTGTGTTTAATGACCGAGGAGTAAATGACACAGATTTAAACGGCGACACTGAAATTGTAATTTTGGTTTTAAATTGTCAGCGGTTTTTTAATATCAATGTACAAATTAGACGGTTGCTCTTGGATTGTTAATACGATTTTACTATTGAAGTTCAACAAGTACCTAAACATGTACCTACAATAGTAAGTCGGTAATATTGACTTTTCAAATAGACACTGATATTTCAGGAACTACATATACTGTATATAATTTTCAGATTTTCCGTTTCGAAAAACGTGTAAACCGTAATTACAAACTTAAACATTTACAACAACGGAATAAAGTCGGCATTAACTAAATATTTAATGACGTTTTTAATAAGACACAGAATTCATATAATTGCTTTATAAATGATTGTGATAATTATTAATGCGAGGAGACAGGAACGCTCGCGGTGCAGCATTTTGAAACATAAATACGGACGTCCATTAAAACGCTGGCAACAAATTCCCGTCACTCCATTACGTCCTTACATATTACTCCCTTAATTGCTTCCGCTTACCATGAATTTTAACAACAAAGCACCGACGCGCCTCGAAATGGCTAAAATATAGTGTAGTTTAGATTTCACCTACTAACATCAATTTCTATTTGCCGGATTTAACCGTCCCTGGGACGTGTACACCTGCTCTTCTTTACGAGCTCGCACCTGTTAAAGTCATATTGCTCCGCGATATATGAGGGTGTACGCATCAAGGTCGGGCCCCAGAAATATTCCACTAAATGTCCCGATTTAGCAAGTTCCATCATAACACTGCCTTCTGTCACGAATACCGTTAAATATTTAGTTTCTCTTCGTCCCAAACTTTTATACAAGTTGCGCCTACACCTCCGTGGAACAGAAAAGTAATACTATAAGTTTCATGCGACATATCACTTACAACTTAGGACAGCGATATTTATAAAATAAGAGCTTCCGAATCTCATGTCATATTTGCAGGAGAATTTATTTTTAGTTGCGGAAGGTTTCAATAGCCATTACGGGCGAGTTACAAGTTGGTGTAGATTGGTCAAGTTCCACGTATACGCGACCGTAAACCACACTAGTGCACACACCCGGCTCGGTTTTATTTCACGAGCTCCACTACTTTTTATTGGACGTTTAACTAATGGTTTCCCAAAACAACGTGACAGCAGGACTCGATGATTCATACACAACTTCTCTTTTTTAGGCGCACGCACTCCCAATTCCAACGATACATGTTTTAATATTTTCAAAGTATCTTTACGTATTTTCAGATACATTTCACAAAGCGATACAAACGAATATAATGGCGCAAATGCACTTCCCTCGGAGCAATCTCCTCGCATAAACACTTCTGAGAAATACTCGAGTAGGTATTGCGTAAATTTTTCTTCTCGATCGTGCCTGAGGCAAACAAATGGTTTCCGTTTAGGAAATAACACTAAAAGTAGGCACATTTGAAACTGCCACTTAAATCTTAGGATCCTCAATCGCCATTTCTCTTAGCGTCTTAACAGGCCGGAGGGCTGGAAGTCGCACCCTTGTCGTTACTGCCGCATTAAAGAATGGCACACACCCACGGGTAACGGACGCGCCGATAGATAGACAGATAAGGGCAAGCTTTTCTATTGCACACAGTCACGGGTGCCATTAATAAATAGTTTCGGCGGGCACGTTCGCAAAAAGGTTCGCTAGCGAAAATTATAGTTGTACAACAAAACGGCGAGCACGTGTGGTGTGTAGTGTGGCGTGGGTGTGCCCGGGCCGCAGTAGGTCGCCTACAACAATCAATCACGAGCTCCTCCGCAACCGTGATTACCATAAACTTCCCGTTTTAGCAGGACCCAGCGCGCTTCTTCTAAGCTTTATCGATTCGTCCGCGGCCATTTTTGCGCCTTCTATATATCAGTCGATCCGTGCGACCGTCCTTTTTCATTGAAACTTGCAATTGGCAAGTTGTGGGCCCAAGATTTGGATGGATTTTGTCTAGTCCTTTTCTAACTTTTTTATTCAGAAAGAATGTAATGATTGAAGTATAAAAGGACTTCGTTTGAATGCCGAAACTTGAATATAAGGTACCGGATTGATATTTTGAAATGAACGTTTTCACTTTGTCTTTTTTGGGGAAAGTAGAAAAGATTGAAATCCATTTTGTTCTTTACTTGCGTTACTATTGTCTGCGGCTCTTGACTTTTCTTTAAGAAAATTTTGATTGTCTTTGTTAAAGAAAAGAATTTTTATTATCTTTGGAATTAGGATTATGGTTGGTTCTGTTGCCAGCCAGCTTTTCTCATTTTGCCAAAACTTTTTGTTGCTTAGATGAGCAATTAAATTAAGATTGGTAAACTTGTACCAGTTCTTGATAAGACAATTGTTGTTCTTTCTATAAGTTTCTTCGACCGGAGTAGTTCCTAATAAAGCCTTTCCTTTCCCAGCGGGATTGTTTATAAGTTATAAGTAAATCCTATTTATATATTCTGGTGAGGGGAGAAACAAGAGGTAATTTCTTGCTAATAACAATAACAACGAACGATCACCAATCCGTTTGTCAATCGTGGTGATGATAAAATCTTTTTCATACATCCATGCATGTGGACACCATTTATTATGTTCAACAACGCATTTTATGGTAAAATTTCCCATCTCTCGTAATCTAAAGCAGAATTTAATTATTCCGTCCCAAAAATTTCCCAACAAACTTAACCCACCAATCGAGATACAATGCAGAGAGGCATCCGGCACATGTGTCGTGTCATTAATAATACACATGCCACACCATGTCCATGTCCTAGGTGCACTACTGTTGTTAACGACATTCTGTGCCCACGGTGCGCAACCCCTGAATTAATTTAACTTACTTGTTCTAATTAGGTGTTTTGCAGGCGCGGTCGCAGCCCAAGATTTTGGGGGGGGTCATCATGGGTACCGAGGAATATTTTAGGAATATTTTAAAGGAGGTACATCTCCTCGTTGGTCTAGTGGTCGCAAGGTTCGATTCCTAGGTCGGGTAAAGTGTTAAAGGGTTATTCCATCACAAATATCTCAGAAGCAACCTAGAGTCTGGATTTGTGCCCGGTTGGCGGCAGTAGGCTTGCCTTCTATGACATCTGGCGAAATGTGGGTGTAAGTACTATTATGAAGGTACACCCCTGCCCAACAACCTTTTAGGGATTAAAGGCGTGATGATATGTTAAGGTTCATGTGCACCTCCAGCTCCACATTACTTATGCTATTCAGGGACGCAGCTTTTACATAGGTGTGTTACTTCAATGCTGCCAAATTGGTCGTATGTATTAGAACAGTTGATTGTGTAGGGTGGGGAGAGCGAGCGAAGCGAGCTCGAAAATTTTAACAATTCGCCTGTTTGATTAGGTTTTATTTTATATTTTTAAGTAGAAATAGGAGGTACATTCTCGACTTATGCAGGCAAGCTCAAGCAGCTAGCAGAATCTAAAATGCAAGAGCGAGCGAAGCGAGCTCGAAAATTTTGCACACTCCTCTCGGATAGGTTCGATTTTCTTTAGATCATTCCAAAAGGACTAGGAATTACTTGCTTTGTCGACTTTTGAAGAAAAGCTCAAGAACCAATGTAAATTGCAAGACCGAGCGTAGCGAGCCTGAAAATTTTAGGGGTGCTAAAATTGTCAGGCTCGCTACGCTCGGTCTTGAATAGTCTCTGTTTTATTTTACCCATCAACAAAAAGAGAACTTACTTTATAGAATTATGACGAAAAACTTAAACTCGTTTTACAGCAGTTTAGGTTTTGGAATCTGGCCTTACCTAAGCCTTTCAACCTTACGTACGAGCGGGGTGCCCAATATCCCGAGTTTGCTTCGCTCGCTCTTGAATCCTGGATTCTATATTTTTATTAACAGCCTTTTTAAAGGAAAATATTTTTTAGGCGCGTTAAAAACCCACTGTCATTTCATCGTTTTAAGTTTTTACTTCAGTCGGCAGTCCCCATGTCTGCCGATGTTCTTAATGTTTTGAATATGCCAATCGGGGTTTTCATGGCTCAAGTACAGTTTTAAGTTATTAAGGCAAGTAAATCATTCAGACTCTCGACAGCTTGAATGATTTTGGGGGGGGTCATGACCCCCACGACCCCCCCCCTCGGACCGCGCATGGTGTTTTGGGAAGTAAGTGTTATAACTTTTAAACTATAGAACGATATCATCGTTTTATTGTACTACGAAAGTTTTCTATGCCAGAGATATTCAACCTTTGGTATCACTTATATTTTGTTGCTTAATTACAGAAATTAATATAAACTGCACGAAAAACTCACTTGGAAGCATTTTTTTTATTTCAAAACTACAAATGATCATTTATAGGCTTGGAACGTTAATGTAGGAAAGTATTAGCGTAAACACAGTTTTCGATCCCACACGGATAACACATTAATTTTACATTAATAACACGAGTAAAATAAAAAACAATAATAAAGCTTAATATTTTCTAAGGTAAAAATTTACAAGTTACGATCATAATCTGACGGCAATCACTATTTGAACAACTACCTAATTTCCTACGTACGTATATAAATTTAATGGTTATAAGGCTCACAGCACGCAATTCTCAAATGACGCAAGTAGCTAAAGTCGAACGAAAAGACGTAAATTACGGCTCAACAGGCCTTTCCGGCCGTTAACGATTTCTACTCGAACTTAAATTCGAAGCGTGAAAGAAATTTAATTAATCACACGTGGTACCGGCTAACGATCGACAGAATTTGTGTTTGACTCGAGTACACACAGCCCATACCGAGGCCCGCACAACACACCCCCCGCACCCCGCACCCACTCTACACACACCAATAATCTCGGCAATCATGTTATAATTACTAATCTAACCAAAATGTTCCAATAATGAAACACCGATAATTTTGCGGTTTGATTACATTAATTTGATGAACATAAAATAATGATATGTTCATAATTCCAATCAAAATATTAAAGTATCCACCTAATTCAATGGAGATGAAGTGACAAAATTAGTTCATTAATCACTCATATTCAATATCAACCAGTTCGTAATCCATCTTATTCCGTGATTAATTACCCATTCACCAGACCTCTTTGGATAGTAATTAAACCCAACAAAGGGACTCGGGAGAGCCTAGGATTTCATCGGCGCATGTGTTCGGCTCCGGCCGCCGTAAAGTATCGTAAGAAGCGTCGTAATTGAAACTATGCCTGCGTAGGGTGACAATAAAGTAGTAAGTGTGTAGAGGGCGCGTGTGTCATCAATAAAGGCCATACGTTAAGGCAGGCCGGTTCATTACTGCGCTCCGCGTCGTCTCCACATTCCCATTACGTGGGAGTTAGGAGACGCGAGCGGCGATAAATAGCGGCCGAGAAGCCTTGCTTTATTTCTTGCACACAATTTCATTTACATTAGAGGTGCTGAACTGAGTCTCCTCCTGAGAGTCATATGAAAGTCGCGTACAGATTCATGCAAAACAAGTTACGAGCGCCGAGACCGCGTGCCGGAGACCTTAATCTAGTCGGTAGTATGACAAGGCAAGCGGCGCCCCGACCTCCAACCTACTTAATTACAACTAATTGCTACAGCTTATACATGTACGTGCGTCATAAACTTTCTCGCGGGCTGTTATTAATTCTGAATATCACCTGAATTTGTCTTGTACGTTTTGGTTTATCTTCCTTTACTCTGATGAGCAAGTTTCTGATTTATGTTCATTTGTTATTACTATCTCTATCTAAGCGACATTAACTAGTTGTGAAATTATATCGTTGCATTAACGAGACTCGATATAGAGATGGAAATCAAAAAGAAATCCCCATCCATATTCAACATGTATGTATAAAAGACATGTAGATTTTTAATTAGGAAAGCAGTGCACTTTGATGAATAAAAGTGGCTACTTCGCGTATAACAGCATCTAATTCTGCAAATTGAAGCTGTGTGAACACAGCGCGACCACAAACGGCCGACACTCAACAATTACTTTAATGCAAACTGTACTCATACGCCTGTAACGTGGCTTTCACAGAGCCAATACATCGTTTGCAATTTTATTTGAATTTCGCGGAGGAATTTTCCGGGGCGTTTCAATTCGTACATGAAAACACTTTTGCAAGGTTTTCGATTGGCCGTTCCTGAGCTAATATACAAATTTCATTATACGTTTCAATTGGGCAAACTGCGGTCGCCGGACGTTCACAATCGTTATATTCTTTCCCTCTTATGTTCGAGCGGGCTCTTAAGCGTGATACGAATTAGTTAAGCAGCGAGTGGTCGGTAATCGTGTGTTTGCTTACAATTGCAAACGCCGCTAATACCGCTGAGTATCTGCCAATATACACTTTGCTCGTTTTGCTTTCAATTTAATTGGTATTTTGTTTGTTCAACTATTAAATTGGATTATGTTAGAAGTTATCCAAGTTGTTTGTCGTTCTGCGCTGCAACTAGCGGAACAGTTTAAAAGTTTACATAGTTTTCCTTTTTAATTTTGCACTGTAGATACTAAAATCGAGTAGTTTTACTTTAGAAGTTGTTGAGAACATTTTCCATTAAATGTGAATTACAACGTTTTCTAAACTAAAACGCCCACACTTATATGATATTGATAGCAATAAACCGTGGCATGTAAAACGTCTTAGTGGTTCGAGTAACAAACTCGTTGCCATCGACTGCAATCGATTTCACAGAAATAGCTGTGGGCGTTTGACAGGCTTCCGCGCCGCAATGAATGTTGCACGCCGCGCCGTCCGTGTATGCTACCCCTTAATATTTAATATCTAACTAACATTTCTATGACGGTGAATGTGCGGCTATAATTTAAAATTCAACGCGAATGTGACATAGAGTATTATTTCCATGTCTTTAGTTCCACAATATGTATGCACTCGATATTTGCACAGGTAAATGTCATTCGCTCCATTTAATGTCTACTTTGTAGTTGATATGCTAAAGGGAATATGTAAGTAGGCGTTTAGGCGTAAAACGGTGGCTATTTTGGTGTTTATGCCTATTAGAGTGAATGTCGTAAAGAATGTCTGTAACATGTCATAAACTTTGATAAACAGAATCGTGTTTTCTAATGTCGACACGTTTTAACGAATATTTTAAAGGACATCGAGCTGAAAATTTGGTGTTACATTTGAGAATATGGTATCGCTATAAGCGTGTGCAATACGGCGGGTGTCGGGTAAGGTTTCAGGTTCACTTATCGACGCGAGGCGACGACTCGATCGCGTATATCTGATTTGAATTTCGCGCATTACAGCCCATCACGGCGCGTCCTACCTCTTCACCCTCTCAGTAAACACTCCAACACTTTAAGTAACCGTGCCGAAATTCAACGGAAAACGTCGACTCGCGCTTATCTTATTTCTTCGAACAACAGTTACGTAAATATGGAAAGAGCTCCCGGGGTGCGGCAGAGTATTTCATTATCCGTGACCTGTTGAGCGCAAGATTTGTGACTCATCTCCTTTACGTAACGTCGTACGTTGGCTGTAGGATTTTTCTTTAGAGCTATCTAGTTATCGCTAATATTTGTGTACTACGTATTTTCCCAAGTCTTAAATGCTAATGCACAATATTTATACCAAATCTTCGCTTTGCTATTTTAAAAACTTGAGAAGGTATTATTCAAAACTGAATTCTAGCTTTATTGAGTCAGCTCCACATAAGCGTACTCTTAGAATTTTATCTCAGTAAATATGTAATTCTGGAGCTCTTACCTTGCCTCCGGTTCCCACGCTCCGGCTTCCGCTTAGCGGCAATCAGGGCCAGGCTTGCGACGCTCTGTCAATACGAAGGCGAGAGGTTTCCCTGATAAACTTATCTAGCGAGCACGCCGAGCTCCCCTCCCGCCGCCCCCCTACCATCTAACCCTTCCCCCTGTCGTCTCCGTTTATCTCTCACGTATGTTCGTACGCTACGCCCGCACCGCATTACTCTCCAGCAAAGTTGCTTGCTTAGTACTTTCTTGACTTTTTATATCAACTGCGTTAGGCCGCTAATATGAAAATCGTCTCACATTTTTAGAAGAAAGTCTCTCTAGCCTCCTTTTATCAAGCTCGTTTCCAAATTCAAATCAAAATGCCACTCGTTCATGGCGCCAATTTATATTCGTTTAGAAAGAGCTGAGATATTATATCCTTTTATAAAGTTGTCTATTTGGCCAGCTGCCCGTAGTCCTCCACAAGTATTTCAAAGTAAAAGAAATAAAGATGCAAAGAAACAAACGCAGAATCTTATAAAATGCATTTAACGTCAACACACATGCGAGTCGTTCCGAAGAGCGTATAGTTTAGAACTGTCTTTATTTTGTAGTTTCTTGAGATCGGAAGGAAGCGTCTGGAATTCGGAATAATGTCTACGGTAGAATTTTGTTTGCGGAACTGGGCACTGGGCACGAGTTCCTCGTCGCGCTACAATCACGAATACCTATTCTGTATCGTTTTACAGCATCGCTTAATCTAAGCGTCTTTGTTCCAAGGGTCCCGCCAGGTCCCGCCCGGTAATAACTCATCGCCACCCGCAATATTACACACCACAATTCCTATACAAATGAATAAAATGGTAATGCCGCCTTTTATCTCTCAAAATGTAAATGTTTTACCTGAAGAGTTCTTACATTTATTTAACTCATTTATCTTTCACTTTAATATTCAATTAAAGTAAGATAAATGTGAAGCGAAGAGTTCAACATTGTTCTCGTGACAGCAACAAATAAATACTTACATGGAATTGTACAGAAACTTTAATTTATTAACGTAGGTAGGTACAAACACTGCCTTCCGATGAAATACAAAATCAATGTTCTCAAAAGGTAGGCACGATTCTTCTCTGTCGAATTTATTGACATTACTGTTTTACCTTAAAAGGTTTTCACTCAAAATCAATCGAGCGAAAATTTAATGACTGCTTTCAGATTCGTATTAATTCACGTTTACGTGCGAATGTTCAGCCGAGGTGGTGGAGCATAAAACGCTGTGTTTTCTCGCGAAACAATTAAATTCCTCATACATCGATGGGATTAGGAGCAGGTTTCCGCGAGGTGGTTCGCTCGGGCCGCATTAAGCCATGCCGCACTGAACCACATCTTAAGTCCGCTCGGTTAAACCGAGATCTTCGCGTCGGTGTCGAATACTACTCGATCCAGCCGGGTCGATATATCGACGGGAGGGCGCGCCTACCTAGCGGGGGCTAAATACAATTTACCTTTGTTATTTTTCGTGTCATTAAACTGCGTCGCGATCTCGAACGCTTGATCGGGATTGCGAACTCCGATGCGAATTGTTTGTGAGCTTTTGTTTCCCACTCCGCTCGCCAGCGACGCGACATCAATTAACGTCGGATCCCCTCGCTGAATTTTCTTCATGGCTGTTCGTATTATTGTAGGTAGATTTAAAACGGAATCATTTTCCGCTGCTGATTACACAGAACAGATTGTGTTTTCGTGTTTCGTCTCGACTTCTCCATTCAATTAGATAGACCGTGTTACACGGAGGTGCACGTGACAGTATAACAAACGATGTTTCCTATCTGAGTTTTAAGTTAGGCTGGCATTTATCTGGCATGTCCCCTTGGTTGCGTGTTGCCGAACAAATGGGGGGTGGCCGCGGCGCTGGCGGCCGCTGCTGGCGTAGGCGCCTGTTCATTTGTAAAGCTTTATCGCTCCTGACAAATGGCGACGCTCACTATTTTTATGTCGCGGACGATCGAAGAATACCGTCCATGCTACGGGACGATTTAGCACCGATATTCCTAACACAATTCTCGCTGTGTTTTTGGCGCAACAACACTGCTTTTAATATTGTGTTACTATTCGTTTTAGAGTGATATCTCAACTTTTTTTACATCCTTCGTATGACTAAGAACGTGCTTTATTATGTGCCGTCGTAATCTCAGTCCCCAACTTTAATATTACGTGTTGATTATTCAGCCTTATCTAGGTATAAAACTTGGTAGAAAGACACTCAGCGCAGTAAAGCCTCGCTCACTCACTTCCCCACGTTAATGCAAAGGCACGTAGTTCCATGTCGACGCAGAAAGTTGTGCAAAGTGCACAAAGTGCGCGAACGGCGTGGCAAAGCCTTCATTTGTCGGCTTGTGACGGCCGCGTGACAAATGTGGACGCGAGTTTATGTACCCTCCCCGCGCCGAACGAGGACACGTCGCGATTATGCACCACTATGAAAAATGTAACTCTGGTGAGACTTTAAATGTTCCGATCTGTTCTTACCACATCATTTTTTAAATCGTCTCTGAAAAATGACCAGCCCTCGAGTCATTCATTCAGCCGGCTTTAATTTAAGCCTATATACTTTTCTGTAACGTTGGCGCTCCGTAGCGAAAATTCTATTGCTAGAGGTTTAGGTTAGCGTAGATTGGGTAATTTATACTTGCCTCCAGCCCCCCGTGCGGGGCGGGGAGGGGAAGATACAAGCACTGAAGAGAGCCATGCTGTTCGTTAAAATTACTTAATGGATCGATTAAACGTAGGGTTTAATTATGAGGTACATTAATTTACTTTGGTTTTCGTAGTCCGTGGTAGAGCCCGGGATTACGTTGATGCTTTATTTATTTATAGCCTCGCTTAAATTTGCCGATATTTTTCACAGCTTAATCCACTTATCGTTGAAAAATGGTGTATATTTTTTAAATTCGACATCAACAAGTCTCGTCTCAGGTTGGTTAGCAAACAAGTTGTAAGATTCAACATAATGATAGCGAATAATTACATCGGAGCTCGTAAAATTTGTCGTGCTGTATAATAAGTATTCAATGATAAGCTCCTTGACTTGGTAAAGCAAATTAAAATTCAATTTGTTACTCGAACCGTGAAGCATAACGGATTGTCGACCGATTTCGTCGCCCCTTTTCTTCCATAATTTTGCGAGTCACCCGATCTTGAAGATATTTGCTTCATTCTGCTGACTCCAGTTATAGCTGAGAGTACAAACAATGAATGAATGAAAAAGGACAAAAACGATAGCGAAAAAGAAAAAGATGATGAATTGAGAAAAAAGAAAATCAGTTTTTTTGTGAATTAGGTCTTTAATGGGACTTTGGTTTTCTCATTGCTTAGGTAGTTTGTTGCTTATGAGTTAGCGTGGCACCGAATGTATTCCAGAATTCTTTGTTTTTATTAAAGCAAGGTTATTAAATAATATTATTTTTGTTACAGGTGGAATGCAAAAAAGCACAACCGAAAGAAGTCATGCTCCCAGCAAACTTGGCCAAGACGAGAGCCGCCGGCCGCGGCGCGTACGGTGAGTTGCTAGGTAGCAGCGTGGCCGGCGCGGGCGGCGTGCGGTACGCGCCGTACCCGGTTCACGCGCCCGCGCATCTGCTGGTCGGCGCGGGCGCAGGCGCGGGCGCGCCCGGGGCTGCCGCGGCCGCCTACCGCCGCGCGCTAGCCGCGCTCCGTCCGACCCCGCGCCCCCCGCGCCCTGCGCTCGCGCCACTTGCACTTCCACCACTCACATACTCTGTCTCCGAACTCCTCAACGCCCACGCCCTCGACATCCAGACCCTGTACTCCCCCCTCACTCACACGATCCCGACCCCTCTGCCCCTCTGATCCGCGATCCTCTTTCAGCAACACCCGCATCACCCCTTCTAGTCTTGCACCCGTTAGGGCTTCTATGATCAGAATCTTTAAATAATATGATTCTTCATTGCATTCCTCTATGCTGAAGCAGCTTCCTGTCCATTCCTAGCTCTTTCTTACATTCCTACTCTCTTCTCCTACCAAGCCAAAGTGACAATTTTAATGTACTTTAAGGAAACTGATAATATCCAAAGTGTCTTATTTTTAGTAATTGCCATTAGAGAATCAGTTAGTTAGCAGATTTTCGAAATGTGTACCAAAATAATTTAGAAGAGCTATAGAATCAGTTCTTATACAATACTTTATATAAATATTCATACATTTTGATGAAAAGTAGAGTGAAAACTGGAACAATTTTGCGTAGGGTTGATAGAGAGCAATATTTTTCTACCAGGTAGTAGGTGCTTAATTATATTTGATTTAAAATACATACATTCTTACATAGTTAGAAGATTTATAGTATTGAGCCTGGTATTTTCTGATTTCTGAGTAGATTTTTAATATGAACTATTTACGAGGACCTTTAGGTCTCGATGATTCTTGCCAGTTTTGCTACACATCCATCCATGAAGTAACTAACCTTAGCACCAGAGCGTAGAATGTCATGATTGCGGACGGGTGACACTGTTGTTTGACAATATTTTCATAAATGATATATTAAATTCTCTAGCTCTACCATGACTAGCCTTACAGCTTGATGTCGGCTTTTCAAAAATGTTATCAGTGGAAGGAAAGAGGTACCTATTATGTGGATGTTTCTTATCAGTTTTATGGAGATCATTAGACATTTTATTTATTTATGTTGATTTTTTATTTACAATATTGTTTTGTAAAGAAATATTTAAATTAGGTATATCCAAATTTCCATTAAATTATTGTGTGTCCATAGTACTTGTGATAAAATTAGGTAATATATTTACTTTGAATCCTTATTCTTTACATATATATTTATATTATTGTGCAATGCAATTACGACTAAACATATGTTCACTATTAGTTTATATTTTAGTTGTATACCTTCCGACTCTTTAAGATCAACTGTTACTGGTTTAACAGTAGGATCTATCTTGATACTCCCAATATTTGTATTATGATGCATAGCTCTCGTAAACTAATAGTATTAATTGTACTTATTAACTTATTAAGTAGGTAATTTTGGTAGAATTTAGTATTAATAAATTCATTTCTAAACTATTTAAAAATGTCTGTTTGTTTAACATGTTTAGTTCTAGACTAACAATGTGTAGAATAGATTAACAATGTCAAGTGAAGGGATGACGTCATCGCTATGATGCTCAAGTATACTAACATACCCCATATTTGGAGCCACTTTAGAAAATGTTTGAAAGTAGTCTGCCATCTAGAAACTTAGAATGCTCTTTATATAAATATAAATTAGATATAGACTTAATATTTCACCATATACTCAGTATTCGTAAGCTCAAAATTCTTCGCCAAGCAAAATAGTGTCTCAAGGCACATTATCACTATACTATCAATTTATAATATTCATATCTATAATAAAAACACATATATAAATGTAAGGTGTAAGAATCGATCGATTTATGTAAATGTTTTTACATTTCTAGATTTCATGTGGTCATTGGGTGCTCTTCCTGACGGTAAGTTGATTCACATTATATTTCCAACTGTCACTTCATATCTGCTATACCCTGCATCTGTCAGACCATTCCTCACTCTATTCATAGAGTACGTACTAGCTTGTATACGACATTCGTAAGCGGACTATTGAACTGCTAATCGGGGGTACATGCCAAAACGGGTGATGGCAATAATTAATTAACTCGCTAATTCAGTTAAAGTGTTGGTTGGCGGAGTAGATTCAATCAACGTTAGAGTCGCACTGTGCGGCGGTCGCCTGGTCGCGTCCTGCACGTGATGGATCGCGCCGCCTGACAGATACACTATTTTGATTGGCAATAATATGATAAACGATCCAGTGTAGTAGTCGTAGCAGCCGTGGACCCTCCGGCCATCATTCATTTTACATTTTATATCCAACTTCATTTTGTTAACGAAACTCATAGTACGTGCCACGTTGACCGCCCGCAGTACTATTTGTTTCACATTAGACCTAATGACATGTTTTCACATAGAGTAGCATTTGATTTTTGATAATTCAGTAAGTTTGTTAATGAAACACTCTAGCTATCTGTTACGGCAGTATGGAGCCGTTGTTAGTCCACTTATACTGTGCTACATTAAACGATGTTTACAAAATATCATCCGCTGGACATTGTCCAAAGCAATGTCGTACCGAGCGTGTGCGATATACTTGCCTACCTTTTATGTGACGGCTCTATTTTAGAATTGGGCCACCGGGACACGTGTTACATACCAAATGTTTATATCGGCCAATGAATCACTATTGGCGACGCAGCATTTAAAAAGCAACGTTTGAAACGACATAATGCCGAATGAAAGCATGCGATTCGGCGATTAACCTCCGCTTCTCACCTCCACTCGCGCGGCGACAGCGGTACACCGTAATAACTTGTTTTTGTTTGTTGCGCAGGGTTTCCGGCAGCGTACGCCGCCTACGCGGCAGGACGTAGCTATTCGGGCTATCCTAGCTTCGGGCTGCCATACCCTGCAGGTAATCCCCTGGCGAGCTTGCACCACCAACTGTCCGGCAATCACTACCACCACCTGGCGACTCTCCTGCCATACCACCCGCTCGAGCTCAGCGGGGTTTACAATGTACACGCCATGCATCTGTGAACTCGTGCCGCGACAATGCATTCCACTAACCGCTAACGTCTATCTCGCAGTCGACACGACCCGCTTACTACTGACATGCTGCTCATTTACAAACTTAACTACGCATACGCTAATTTTCGTAATCTGCTGTGGTGACTATGTCCTAACTTCCCATTTCAACTAACTCGCCGAGGCAAAAGTTCGTGTGAACTCTCACTAACAACTTTACTAACAAGTTAACACCCCTAACAATGACTGAACCATCTAGATAAATCTGCCACGCCGTCAATTACAAAACGTCCATGTTTTGAGAAATGCTATTTATTGTTTATCTCCAGAATTTTCTCGAGACAATCCGGCCAATTGCGAGCGCGTCGCTCTATGTTTACAGACGATTCGCCCTAACGATTCTCAAATGCTACGCGTTGGGCAAACAAACACTAGCGCAAACACGAGCTCGCCCCGCTCAGCGGGCCGGGGGCGAGCGAGCGGACCGCTCACCCGCCCCCGCCCTCGCCTGCTACTAGTATCGCACCATCGCCCGCTCCTCATTAACAGCAAAAGCTTTTAAAAGAGATTTAAACAGATTCAAACAAAAGTACTGAAAAACTGACGTCCTTTTTGTGGTGACTTCTATGTAAATCTCGGGACGGACGAAAAAGAATTCCCACTAATTAAAAGTAGTCCACCGGCTTCCAGTCGATCCCGCCGAATGAGACTAGAATGTTAATTTTTATGCGGTTCTTATTGTTCTTTCGGGATTAGTTGGTCGCGTGCTCGAGGAGAAATAGCAGTAGCGGAGTAGGCCGTGCGCGGGGAGCGGGCGCGGGCGCGGCGACGGGCGAGGTGAGTGCGGACCGCAGCTGCACAAACACTCTTCTCGTTATTTGTCCACACTCCGTGTTTGAGCTGCCTCCGCTCCGCCATAATTACGCCACTAAGCTTTGGCTTTCCACTTTTTTCCCGGCGGTCGGGGCCGGGGCACGCCGCGAGAATTTTTCGGTTGGACGCAGACGGAATCTAGAAACGTGAACACTATTGGAAATTCTAATTGAGCGCAGGACGCGAGTGAGCTCGTACCACTCGGACCGCCAGACCCTCGCCTCCGTCGGTGAACGATTGATGTTATCGCAGCGAGCCGGCACCTCGACCGGTCAACTTTTTCTTCAGCACTAGCTGTACAAATCGTTCCGCGTTAATTACTTTTCAACCGCTTTACTACACGCGAGACAGTCCCATCTCCTTGTCGTTAAAAAAACAATTGCGAGCAGTCGTTGAATTGTAAATATAATTGGATAACCAAAGAACCCTATAATTACTCTGTCCGATAGAACCGTTTATTGTAATGATGGTCTCGAATTTAAAACAAGCGTAGCTAGCTAAAGAATGTAAGTGCTTGCCAAGTCTTGGGGTGGGCACTAATCGTAGGGATATTAGAAGAGGCTATCCACACACTGTGTTAGTTAATATGGGAACATGATATACACGAAACAAAATCAGTATCTGTGTCAGCGTAAGTGCGCGCAACGTGCGCTGTGCGCCAATTCGCCCATTAGCATTCATAAGACGGTGCCACAGCGGCTTATAGGTAACGTCATCAATATTTAGTCGACCATAAATTAAGAAACCGTAGAAATTCGGTCAGGAGTTGGTTAATTAGTTTTCAGGATTTGAATGTTGATATCTCGATAGCGCATCGCATCGCTCGCCCTTATAATTTTATTACGAAGTAAAACGCGGTTACGTCCTTTGATGCAGCAGATGCTATGACAAAGTGCCGCGCCGCTGCGATCCACAACTTCGTCGCGCGCCTTTAATATGAACTAGTCGTTTCCTCCAACTTGGAAACGACTGCACGTACGGCTCCGACGAAGACAGTTTTCGAACGTATAAACAACTTTGTTAGTCTCTAATGGGACGGAATTAATGTCAAATAATTTGTGGCACTTTAGTTGCGCGGCGGCGTACTAAAGGCCTTTTCTGTAATACATATGTATTTACTTACAAATTTTAGAAGACAACATCGTTAAATGCGTCCCGAGAAAATATGAAGCCGCTAGGGCATAGTTTACATATAGCCCTACTATGCGGTGAAATAACTCGCAGACATTTTCATCCGCTACTTGTAGTTCATCGAACGAGAAACGTTCGAGAAAAAGTTGTATGCCGCCATCTTCTGAAACTCAATTACAAGTACCGGGATGGCCAAGATAATCAAAGCATTTAAGCTTTACAAGCTGAAACAACTAAGATCATAATCTTATTTGCATATTTATTGAAAATCGTAGTCCGGACTAAATTATAGTAATCTCGGCGTTAGAAAGACGTGTAATATTAGAATCGTGTAGATGTTTTAACTTCTTCCTCTCTATTAACTTAGGTATAACAATGATAGCGGCAAATAGATGTAGAACTTTATTAGCATCAGTAATCATTATATCGATATCCTCTACATAGCATGCTGTAGTTTGTAGCGTTTGGATTTCTATAGATAGGACATAGGTATGGACTGGACACAACGTCAACATCACACGTTCCCCTAGCTTTTCAAAACATTTCCTTTACAAATAAAAAGCAAACGAAGTTAACCATACCATTGGCAGCAATAAAAAGTTTAATACAGTTGCTGTATCGCATTATGCGGACAATTTACCGTAAATTGTAAACAAAACTAAAACTCGTAGTGGGGAGGGCCCGAATCCCCGTGCATGCATACGAAATGAGTCGGAACTCGGTTCGTATATAACAATAAAATTAATAACAAGTAATTTATCCTTGTCCCTCAACTATCCACATACTGTCCGACAATAAATTCAATAGTAGCAATAGCTCGTAATAACACGTATAAATAATTAATAAAACTTTTACGTGTGACAACGAGAGTGACGCATTTCAACGTATACGTAACAATGTTATTTATTCATACTCGCTGGAGTGAATAATAACGTATTTATTCAATTTTTGTTTCTCAAAAACAATGAATAATTGAAAACGTTTTCAAGTGACGGGTTGGGGCGCCTAGTGTTGTGTTCAGTCGTTACGTCATAGTAACTTTATATTATCTAAGAGTAAACTAAATAAATATTAGACAGATAAGATTGTAGTGCAATTAGATTTGGAAATTACTAAGTTTAGAGGATGAAAACTAACCGACATTTAGATTTTTATTTGCATAGCTCGTCACGGTTTAGCATTAGTTTAGATTTGTAACTATGATTTTACTCATTATAATGATAAAATAAACAATACATCGAGCTTGAAAAGTGTTATTTTAATAGTTTATTGAATATTCGCTATAATTATATTGTAATATATGTATGTATTTAATTTTAATTTTAAAGTTATTTCTCTATTATATTTTAAATATTTACACTGCTTAAATGATAATGTTATTGATACTAATATTTATTGTTGTTGTTGTATAATATTTTTGGATGCATCTATTTTACGCTACCTTCTTCGTGTTATTGTTATTGTAAAGCGGTTCAGTGTATTTGAATGAAGCTTAAAGGTGCAACCACACGGGACGCTCTTGTCTCCCGACGGTCGGTCTAAGTAATCATCGAACTCTATAGCAATAAATCATTGCTTTATAAATCACCACACCTCGCAATAATGATTTGTCAAAATTAAGGTATTTTATCGAAATTATTACGTAACTATAAGTTAACATTCGATCATTAAATCGCTACGTGTGCGACCGTCCTTATCGCCATCCTCTAAACTAGTCATACATAAAGTAAGCTTGAAATATTATGTATATCGCATCGTATAAGTGTACCCTTAAAGTGTGACCACCACTTTAGTTTACCATTACACCCAATTACTGGAACGAACCCGTTCCGTTTCTACATCTTCATTGAGCAAATGACCGTACGTTCAGGTACGGCCAGTGTAATCGTTATTAGTGTTCGGGCATTCAAATTGACATCCCCTTTACGTGATCCATTGCGTGTTTAAATATACTAATACAGAATGTATTATTCAGTAAATAACACCGTGTTCTTGATACAGTTTTGATGATGGAATCAATACGTAGGTATAACACGTAATGAGCCGGGGCCTGCACCGCCGGCCGTGGCGGTGGCGTGGCGGTGGCGCGGCGGTGGCGCCCGTGCGTGCTGACAGCCCTCCAACTACATTAATAAAGCCAGTCCATCATTTCGTGCGTGCAAACAATTTTAAATAGCCCGAAAACAGTAAACAGGAAACTATCAATTCCAAGTTTCCCCATAAAGATTCGATGAGTGGAGCTCAGAGCGATGTTCCTCCTCTACTCCTCGCTGTAATGATATTTTTTATATCTTTTGTTTTTCCCCTTCATGTTAATTTTGAATTAGACTATGAGTTCTTATCAGGGTTCCGCGTAACGTTTTTCCTTTCATGTGGAGTGTTTTGTTTATTTAAGCGCGGTTCTGTTGGCGGAACCCTCGTAGCTCCGTAGCCGGCTTTGTAGCTTTTTTATTTTGTTGCCGCAGGTGTAGTGGGAGTAATACCACCGGAAAGTCGTCTGTTGGTCGGTGCGGAGTACGTAACCGCGGGCGTGCTCGGCCAGGGCTCTTGAGGCGCGCGCCGCCGCCGCTCCGCCAGCCCACACCTCTCATACACGGAACACCCGCTAAACGGCTCCCGGAAATTCTTACGAACATAAATAAATCTTTTCTCAAGCGAATCGCTCTTTGGTATTAACGCCCCACGTTCCCCTCTCGAATCAAGGAATGCAATGTCGCAAAAACAAATGTTTTTGTATAGTGAGGCCCGATTTCGCAGATGCGTGTCACAATCGCCCGACTAGGTTTGCCCATATAGCACGATACAATATACTCAGATGTAAACAATTTAATATTGAAACATTTCTATTCACTGAGTTACGGTATCCCTCAGGAAGTAATTCCAATATTTTTAAAATTAAATACGTAACATAATTAGTTAGGTGTCGTTCATAATGCACAAATCTTTCATGATTGTATTAATTGTAACCCATGTGTCAAATTCTTTATAATAATAATTAAGTCTATTTTATAATCATAAGTTTATAATAATACTTACTGTTCTTATCGCTGTTCCGACATATCGTCTTATATCATTATTCGTAAGTTTATGATAATTGTGAAGCCGCTATATTTTAAAATAAAGGAAATTGCCGTTGTATAAGCAAAACGTTTTATCGTTTATTGTCCAATTGATCGTTTATAAATGGAGGTAGATCAGTGCCTCAGTTATTTACCATCGCATATCGATTGCGACCGAAATAAACTGGAAGAGATAGTGTGTATCGTGGAGTTGGCTAGCGCGCGGTGAACTTTGATTATGATGCCTTACTCAGGCCGTCGCTGTCGGCTCTATGACGTATTTTAACGTTGGCGTTTCGTTTTTCTGACTCATCCAACGCGGCACATGCAGCGTGGTGCCCGCGCCGCGGCCCTGCCCAGCAAGCCGGTAAGCGAGCATGTGGACCGTGGAGCCGGAGGCACGCGCGACCGCGGCCGCCCGCGCCGCATCGCCAACATTCCTCACATTCAACACGCTCGCCCTCAGAATGCAGCCCGCGAACCAGACACACCCACACAACTATTTTGCATAGTTCGAACCTTACTTGCACTCTTACCCGAACCGTGAACGTTTGAACCCGAACAAATCGCGCTCCGTATCATTACAACTCGCCCGTATCGAGTTAAATTAACAGCTCGTCCGACACAAAGTCCAAAACAAAAATAAGGAAGCGACGTTACGACAAATTAACGCCTTGAAACGAAATTCCTTGAAGGGTCACACGGCCGTCGGTTCGAATCCAAATAATTAGCTGGCGAGGCGGCGAGTGGCCGCGCGTCGCGAACTGTGCCAACTCCATTTGTAATTTAAGATATTTGACCGTTAATTGTGTTAGTAACTATTACGTTTAGTGCTTGTTGCTTAGGTCGGAGTTGAGTGCGACCTCGTTCCGCACTAACCTCTACAGCACTTGTTTAGATACTCATGTAAATACTAGTTGATAGTGTACCTCATAGCGCTCAGCGGTCCCACGCTGATTTAGCATTACGAGTGCTGTGTTTGGATGGGTCAGAAATTTTTATTTGTTTATTTTATTTACTTTAGATAGATTTTGTTTTATGGATGCCAATAGATTTTGACTATAAATGCGCTAGTCTAGCGAACTCCATCGTCCATAAATTTTTATTGTAGAATTCCACCGAATTGGAGTGTGTCCGTGAGTCCATAATGGGCACTATTAGCATACTAATCTCTTCTAGTTAGTGTCGTATTGAGCGCACAAATCGTGCGCAATGTGCGGAGTACGCACAGTAAGTCCCTTCTCCCCTGCATGGAGGACGCCGGTGCGTTGGCTGCCGACCGCTCTAATAGCCTATAGGCCGTGTCCGCATTCACCAACGAGCCGATACACTCTCTAAACTGCTCCGGACGGGGATAAGGAATTTACATACACACAAATTGTGTAAATACCTTCCTAGTACCTAGAACCTACCTATACCTATCCACGCACGTTGTGTGCGAGCAAACAGTTTGTGATTACCAAGAGAACAGCAGTTCGCCAAAGGAGTGTGACGTCCTCTACATCTCTAGGGCGAGTAACTTTGATTTTGAACATTACAATTTGATCACTATCGTTGAACATTAGAATAGTGTAATCATGTGTGTAACATTTGGAAGATTTGAACAAGTAACGACTGAAGTGTGGTAGACATTTCATAGTGTTTCGGAGTTAAGAAGTAAATTAGATCAACAGTAGCCAAATTGTTAAATAGACTCTAGATTAGAATAAGAATTAGACTAAAAAATAAGCAATGCCGCGTAGGCTGTCTCCGTAGAAGTTTCTGGCCGTGTAATAAACTTACAAGTAATCAAGTTCCCGATAGTCTAGACTAGCTACTTTAAATTATTTCGGGCGATTTTGATATCTTATTGTACATTAGACAAGCTTCAAATTAGTGTCGACTTACAAGGTTTTTGTGAAAAAAATAACAACTTTAAAGCTGAAGAATAAAATTGCTTTTTCTTTGTACAAAATGTAGCTGTGTAAGCGACTAGAATAGTAATTGGTGGTAAAAACAAAATAATGTGATTGGTGGTGCAAACTTTCTATACTTAGATGTATTTTTTGTTGTTTAGCTTTAAGACCTTATTCTAGAATAGTATTATTGTAATTTTGTCATTATTTGCCTTAGGCAGCGAGTTTGTTTAATATAGTTTCAAATTGAAGTGTTTAATCCCTAAGATAAAAGCGCAGTTAGAATAGAAAGAAAATATTTTTGAACATAGAATAGAAAAAAAAAACAATGTAATTATTTAAGCAGTAGTTGATTTTGTAGTTGTAAGCGGAACTAATCTGCAAGTAGGTACATTATAATTTGACTACATGGGTAGTAATTTTAATTGAAGAGTTTTAGTAATTCGTAGACAGAGATAATTTGAAATTTTTCTATTTCATAATCTGTGTGTTTTATGAATATTCATATTTCTCGAGTTTCTTTTCGCTTCTTTAATGTCGCTTTACGTGTTATCGGACTAATCCCATTCTATGGCTGAACCACGGAAGCGCGCGTAACTGTTGCCGTGACCAAGTAAACACCTTATCGAACGAGGCAGGGAACCGCTATAAAAGGTAGACTCGAAGACTCCTGAGATTTAGAGAAAGGACACGCGGCTCCTTTTTTGAATTACAAATGTGTTCGCGCGTGCGTGATGCCCACAACACCCAGCATAGAAATTCGATTAATTTGCAATTGAGATAAGTCCCAGCGGCTAAACGATCGAAAACCCGCAAAAGCGTATCATCTTCACGGTGAGTTATTGATGGCACCTATTAAATATACGTTTTGGGCGGGACGTGTGCGAGGATCCCGGTAAACGCTCAAATAAAACATTTCAATCGCGCCAAGTGGGAAATGAAGTATTACGATCTTGTAGGTGACTGATGAGAACTTTCTATTTCAAGATACCCCAGTATTTTTACACACTTTTCACTATTTTTACTAAGCTTAACTTTGTATGCAATGCCTGACTTATAGCTCTGTACCTACCGACTGCAACATATTTTTAACTTTGGCAATCTCAAGAAATAACAAAAGCAACCAAACGTTACGATTATACATTCAGAAATAAACATCAAACATATTGCTACTGAAATCTGTTTACCTACATAAATACTACAACCATTACAGAACAAAAACGAAATATGGAAAAGCTTTAATATCCATACAAAAGAATATTGATTCTAACTTTTCCATTTCTTTGTTATTACTTCCATGAGTAAAGCTAATAAAATACTTACCTACTTCTACCTTAAAATTCGGAGCTGATTTTCGAAGCCAGGGACATTGTAACACATAAAAAGTCCCGAGTAATATAGTGGATCCAAGGGTGGGTGTTACGTCGGTTGTACGCTCCGTGAATATTTCGTTCGGCCGTCATCCTACTTCTGAAGAAGAATTATTAAGTTTGCCCGAACTTCGCAATTATGAAAGTTCGAATAGCTCTCACCAGACGGCTTCTGAATTTATAGATGAATGTGTGCCCCCCGCGCCCCGCAGTCCGCAAGGTGAGACACTCTTCCACCAACTTATACGCCACATAAGGATAATTTAGATGTGCCACTTTACCAAAAAGGTAACTAGAAAAAGTAACTTGCAATTAGGTAGTGAACAAAGAGTATGCCAGCGATTTGGAATACCAAGCTTGATAGCCAAAAGTTTATCAACGAAGAAAACTCCGTAATTACACGTGCATCAACTTTTTGAACTTTAAACTTTGTTGTTCGCGTCTTCGTGTCTACCTTCTCGGTTACGTTCAAAGCGTCAAGAAACTTTAACTATTACACGCACAAATTACACGACGAACATGCGTTAACAAGTCTGTACAAACTATCTATTAGCTGGGAACTGCGTCCGACACAGATATGACCGCTGTAGATAACTCGTCTCGCGCCGTTCGCATGTAAACTGGATTGTTTAAGTCGTAAATTATTTGAGGTCAGGAACACGCTTCGCACCCAACTTAGTTGGGCCTGTTTGTGACTTTGTTTGCTGTGAACCGACCCGTGAAGTATGATTGAAGCGATAAACAACGTTTAATAACAATAAAACCGCCGCGCTTTTACAGGTTAACTGATGACACTTTTATTTTACAACTTACTGATGAATCAGAAATATTTTATTGACTATTCAGAGTATTCTTTCTATTTCTCGAAGAAGAACTATTAGGTATCATACGCCTTAAAATTAATGAGTATAAGGAGTCGATCGTCGAGCGCTTCGCTGTAATGGGAAAAGAATGAACTAAGACCGATCGACGTATTAATGATCCCGAGACGTGTCTGCGCCAACACTCGAATTCTTATTTATTACACTGGGCCCTCAAATAAATAGCCTCTCACATCGCAAAGTAATGTTATTAAAATGTGTCAGCATTTTAGAAGGGCGGGCGCTCACGGGCGCAGGCGCTCGCGAGCGCGGGAGTGGGCACCCGCGCGCCATCTATCATTCATCCTCCATTACTTATATTGTACTTTTTTCGCAAAGTCACTCGCAGGCCGGTAATCACCTGGTGCGACCGCGGACCTCCATTTTTCACACTAAATCATAACTCGCGCATCTGACAAAAATAAAATTTGTCGTACAAGCCAATAGGGGTAAATGGTGACACTATGAGCAAGCAAAAAATGTGGGACGAATATTAATCTAGTTATTGTTGAGATGTCGGGTTACGTTTATTATGAATCTACAGGCTAAGTTTCGTCAGATTTTGCTGAAATTCAATTCTAAGTCTGTGGAAATGCTTAAGTAATGAGTGGTACATGTAGGTACGCATGGAGATTGCGTCTGGAGGCAGAAGTTTGTGTAACTCGGTTACGGTTCTCATCGTTATTTATTCTCCGGTTTAAGTCGGTTAAATAGGCGTGAGGCTGCGTGCGGCGGCCGTCGGCACCGGGCGGCGGCCGGGCGGCGGCCGGGCCGGGCGGTGCGCGTCGCAAGTCGCAAGACGCGGCGACGTGCGCCGTATGCTAATGCCCTTCCCTATTCAATAAGCAGACCGCCGCGTGCCACCGAGAACTCACGTCGGATAATTTACTGGATATTTTGTAAAAGTTTTTTCGCCCTCTGTGATTTATGCCCGCGAAACTTCGAGCTCTCTTTTTCATTTGAATGCACGTGACATACGTGATATTTTTTTGTTCCGACATAATCTGAGCCCGGGGAGTCTTCTCTGTCCTCATTCGTCAGCTCCGCATCTGTCTCCAACGGTTAAATTATTCATGCATTTACGCGCTTCAACTTTATCCGCGCTAGAAAACTTTAATATTGAGTTGGGATTACATCGATAGTCACTTTACCGTTCAATATGCTAAATTGAGGAAAGATGAGGTGTAGCCGGGATGGCGGACGGAGTTTTTGAATTTCAAAAATTTCGATGGTTCAGTCATGAATGTGTGTGTGTGCTATCACTAACGAGTGTGTGCGTCACTCGTGTACGTGGAGCGGATGCGAACCGTGTGTATGTTTGCAGTTGACCTGACCAACGGCCAACTGACACCGAACAACAACACACCGCTACTGGCGCAGGCGCTCTCAGGTGAGGACGCCGACATGCCTTCACTCAGCACATCACTACACACTAAGGGTGTACACTAAAATGGGGCTTTACCATTAACTGATGCGCAATTCTGTCTTTAAGTCTCTGTGTCACTAGTTCATGGTAAGCCCCCTGGCCCACTAACATCATCCCTGACAGGACACACTTTTATCATTCCACAGAGCTCACACATCAGACCTCGGGACACGCCACTGTATATATGTCATACTGACAGCACTGACTTCATACTTGACACCAACATCGTTCATCACTCGCCGGTGACAAGTCATCATAACATTATTTACGAAAATAAGCGCTTCTGTTACTGCTTTGTGTGTATGTTGTTTGTTCCCGTCTTCTTAATATAGTATCGGTAATCGGTGCTACGTTTTCGAAATGACGTAGTTGAAATCGAAGATAAGTCCCCAGATTCGTGTTGGCTGCGTTTCATACAATTACAGTAGATTTACTAATTTTGAGAATAGTAAAAAGTAAAAGTCTAATTCCACCCAGAGCTCTGGTATAACAGAGTTAAAATTACACCTTGGAATTGGAAAAGCGTCGCCCAGTGATACGAAAAAGGCCAGCACGAATGGCACAATGTTTCGCATTTTCGCTGGCTGAATAAACACGTGGCTCACTGTCTATCTCGCTTCCGTCACCGAGCCAGTGAGCTTTGCCCAGCCAGAGCAAGCCTGACTTAAACGATTTTTAGTCTTAAAATCGCATATTCGGTGAATCCAGATGGGAATTTTTCACTGAATCAAAGTCGGACGGTAGGATTATGGGAATTTTTGATGAAGATTTATAGAATGAAACCATTATTAACTGTAGCAACTTCAATGTAGTAGTAAAGTAGATTATTATAAGATATACAGCATCAACAGGGACTACGTTCTTGATATTTGAGAGGCCTATACATTATACAAGGCTATCCCCAAACCTGAAACCAGGAAAAGCCTTCGACATGTCCAACCCAACCCAAGCAGACAGCTAGGCTGATGAAGACGACACAGCACACTCTTAATTTAGGCTATGTCATGTCCCCAGTGATGAACAATTACCAAGCAGCAGCTGCCGGATTCGGGCCGCCGGCGTCGCCGCACGGTGCCGGTGGTCGGGCTGGCTTCCCGGCCGCCAGCTCGCCGGGACCGGCTCTCGACGTGTACGGCTCTGCTGCCGACAGCGTCGGCTACGTCCAAGCCGCAAGCCCACAACCCTCTGGATTCCCGGCGATCGCCGTCAGCCGCGCGCCTCTCAATTACACCCCAGTAAGTGGAACCATAAATATATGATCAGGATAACCGGATCTACCTCTGCTGAATATCGCTTTATCTAGTAAACCGATTTAGAGAGCTTTTCTAGCTTATGACGTCACTCTTGTCGGGCAATTTGGTGATCACAGTACGATATTATTAACACGCAGGTGAGTGCAGTGTTTCTCCTCTTGATATAACCTTAGGCACCTGTTGCGAAACTCACGGCAAGTGAAATGGTATGTTCGTGACACAGACTACATGAAACTTCGTTGTTGTTTGGTTTTATTGGAGTAGAATTAGAATCAGAAACGAGAAGCGAGAAATGAAATTATATAGCAATCCTAGATATAAAAAGTGTTTTATAGAAAGAATATAAGAAAAGTTTCTCATACTTATTTTATTTCATGATGAATGGGATAAAGTTAATAACTTTTGATTCTAACTTTTTTCATTTATTACGTCATGTTCAAAATGCCTTCAGTAACGCCCAAATGAAGGCAATTCCCAAAATTGTCCTTGTTCGAGAACTTTCAACTGTCACAGCATTCAAATTAATGTTTGTTCTGTTTTGTTTTTCTCAGGACGTTTGATTCGCGTTCTCTGATGTTAAAATTCATTTTTGCATTATTCATGGTAACAGGAAAGAAAAATAACTGTGTGTTTACACAGTCTTATTTCTCGGGGGCTGTAGTAAATTTGGTGTGTCTAGCCGGTGTAAGAATTTCATTAGCAGTTAGTCATGGCGGGATAAGGCACTAAGTGCGCGCGGTGTCGGCGCGACGCGGCGCGGTGCGATACCGTGCGGCGCGGAGGATACGCGGGGCGGGTAGGGGGGCGCCGAGCCTCCAGACTCAGACGCAATTAGCAGCCGACGACACTCTAAAATTTTAGCGAGACGGTCCAATCTCATTATGGAACCGATCTTCCTTGTCGCTCTTAAAGCGTAATCACCATAAGTTAGCGAGCGAGTGAAGCGTGAGAGATGCGATTATAAAGTGTTCCGAAATATGAGCGCGGCGGGGGGCGGGGAGGCGCAATCTACGCGGTGCACTGCCGCGGGTAATGGCTTTTTAAAACTGCGACCGCGCTCCATAACTGCTTCCCTGAGACGCCATCAGTCTTCATTGCTTGTCGACGCCCGCCAGCCACGGCGCACCCACCGCCGCCGCCGAGATCTTAACTTCTCACGTCGTGCTATCTCGAGACATTTTTCAAACTGCACTCGAAAGCTGCTTTAATTTTTACACTATCACAACGCTGGCCTTTGCCCAACTTATTATACCGTCATATGAACTTTTACACGAGCGCGCAACCCCACTTTTGTTTGAGAGCAGTAACTAATTCGGAGTGGTCGTCCCCGTCGGTCAAATAATCGGGATACAGTCAATCTACAAGGGCCACTGTGTAATTAAATGTAGAACAGGTTTTGAACACGAGCGAGCTAACTAATTGTTACCCGAGGCTTAATTTGAGTCATTCGCTCGCGGCGCTACACTGAGCTACCCTTCCGTTTCAGGCGCGTCATATATCAAACGGGATATTAACTCAATCGTCCGTAATCGCCGGGGCAAAACAAATACGTCGCTAATGAGAGAATGAACGGTCCGGCCGTCGGGCGGGCCGGACCGGCGGCGCATGTGGTTCCCGGGTGTAAAACGGTCTTATTAGGTAACGGGAATGCCCCCACGGGCAATAACCGTAAATCAAGGAGAACAAGCGGTGTAATTACCGTTGCCGAGCGGTCGCGCGCGTTGCTCTAACTCATCCAGTCACTGTTTTTATTTTGTTGGCCACCGAGCCGGCGACCACTCTATCGACTGCAAACACCAAACTTACTGCCTTTAAATCTGCCCCCGGAGAGGTTAATGTTCGCCTGAACGGTTTATACTTCCATTCAATTATAACCTCTACTGCATGCCAATAATTTTGGGCTGAACATGAACTATCTAATATTCATAATCATAATCAGCCTATAATGTTCCCACTGCTAGGACATAGGCCTGCTTTCTTGGAGAGGGAGTGGGCTATAATTTACCACGCGGGCCCTGTGCGGGTTGGTAGATGTCACATGTCTTCGAATTTTTGGTTCTAGGACATGCCGGTTTCCTCTCGATGTTTTCCTTCACCGTTTTGAGAGCAGAGGTGATGAAATAATTTACACAAAGTAAAGCGCCTGTCTGAGTTTGAACCTATGACCTACAACTCGTAAGTCGCGGCCGTTACCACTGGGCCACCACTGCTCACCAATATTGACTGCTATCTAATATTGACTCTTGTTTATTTTTCTCATTTCAGGGACCCCTGATTCCTGCGGCGTTTACCAACGGTTATCATTGAAAGTGTTACAGCACAAATATTTTACGTGAGTATTATACTGTGTTTAATGTGCTTTTGCGTTCCACTCTATTAAAATGTCGTTACGCTGAATAAAAACGTCGGCGTGTGTTCATAGCGCCGCGAAAATGAACACTTGTATAGCAATTATACAAAATGTTTTTTAAATGGTCTCGCAAGACTTATGGCCAAACATTTCATTGGTTTATGAAGTTGGCTGGTTGACTTCAGAAATAATTACATACTAAACAATTTCAGTAATTAATCAATCAGTAGTTTCAGACTCTCTTGCGCAAATATAATAATTACAGCAGACTTGGCTGTAATTTAGCTCTTCAAACCTTTTTTCTGTGGGTAATTCCTCATGGATACCTTTGGTCTGGTGTTCTCACCAGAGGTTCTCAGGAGAGTTATGTCGGTCTCCTACCAACTAAAACCCCACGGTTCTACTACCATGACTCGGGGGGTCCTCGTACATTCACATGCAACCGCGACTGCAGCTCTTCAAACCTAGATAAAATTTAAGACCACCATCATAGAATTTTTCGTACGAGTATAATAACATATACTGTGTTGGCTTAGGTGGCGAGCGGTGTGGCGGCGCCTAGCGTCACGAGCGCCGGGTGCCGCGTGCGCCGGCCCCGGCCCCTGCACCCAGGCCCCGCGCCCCAGCGCCTCCGCCGCCCCGCTGCCCGCCCGCGCACCTCCAGCCCCGCGCCTCCGACGGAGCCCGGACACCACCGGACCTCCCCTCAACATCACTCCGTCAACCGCGGCGTCTTCACCTTCCCCCCCCCTCCAAATCCCAGTCCTCATCCTCATATCTCCTCATCCTCACTCTCACTCTTCCCTCCCCCCCTTCACACACACACTCACACAATTTCCCCCACCGACCCGGTCTTGTGACCCCGTCTATTGTAAATACCGATAATCTACTTTTGTCGTGTGAACGAGAGATAGTCTATCGATTGAACAGGTATTTTTTCAAATTTTTCTCGCTTTCGACTGTACCGTAGATGTGTTGTCAGAGTAATAAACGATTTAAACTCCAAAAAAAAATACATTTCATAATTATATAAAGTGCATCTAGACGATTTTATTGCAGGGAGGTATATCTTAAAATATTTTATTATTCATAGTTGAATTACAGCGTAAGGTGTAAATGGTCCTCGACGCGCGGGACTCAGTAGTGGAAGGTGTTATTCTTTGTGCATTGTATCGTACGGTGGGTGGGCTGAGGCCGGGGCGCACGCGGCGCATGCGCGGCTGGCGGGGCCGCGCGCGCGCAAGCCGCCGACAATAACGCGACCGCCGCGCGCCTCCCCGCTCGTCCACCTACACATATTTTATTCTATCTATTTTTAATATTAATGTCAAATATTAACATAATTATTATACTACTATAATTATATTACGCATATTTTACCTATGAATGTAATTATTTTCGCCTAATTCGAATTGTATAAAATCACCTCTTTGAACGGCTGTTCTGTTTCAGTAGCGATCAAGTTTCTCGATTACTTCCGTATAAGACTACGTTAGTTATGCGTATACATACTTTCTAATATTATGTATTATGATATAAAATTTTATCCTAAGGATAATATGATCATATTTACGATTCATAAGGACGTTTGGAAAGCTAAGTCGGTACATTTCAGAATATCTCTCATCGCGTTAAGATAATTCATTTCTATCTTGTACCTTTGAACGTAGGTATTGTAATTATAATAAATAACAATTTTGTGCATTACGTAATAAATATTTCATTGTTTCTTACATTGTATTTACCGTAATATAAGACCACTGTTGAGAAAAATACGCGGCTCTATTTGAATTGAGGAGTCACACAGTACTTAGTTGTATTTAAAATTTTAATCAAAATAATAATTAATAACAGTAATATTTCGTACAGACGGTATAGTTACACGACACAAACATTTCAATAAAAATAAAGACAGGGATATTAAAAAATTACAGCCAAAGGCGCAGGTTTGAGGTAATAGATTAAAAATATGAAGTCAATTCATTAATCATATTCGTTAGGTACTGGAGACATTTTTATCAACCACTACGTCTAGGTTCAGCAGTTAGGGAGCTCCGCGGGCTGCGCGCGTAGCAGTTGCTGTAGCGCAACGCTACGACGTAGCGCCGCGCTACGACCGTCTGCTAGACGCCCAAACCGCGCACGCGTTCGCCGCTCGCTATTTACATGCACTCGGTTGCATTCATTCGTTATTTACTATTATTATTACTCATTACCTACATCAATTAAACATTAATATTATAAATCTAGGTATTAAATTTTAGGTAATAATAATAAACAATCTTTTAAAGCTATTATTATATAAATACGTTATAAATATAAATGTTTCCTGTTACAAAAAAAAATATTGAAAATGATACGAAATAAATCAATATTCTTTTTAAAGGTAATTTATTACTTATGAGTATGTAGTTAATTGAATAATGGAGTGTTAGATGGAGTGCGTTCGTCGCCGAGCGGCGCGCTCGCTTCGCGTTTTATGTTCGTTCGTGCCGAATTCGTTCGCTGAAATGACGTCACGTGCGGCAGGCGCCGTACCGAGGCCGTATCTAGGCCGCATCGAGGCCGCATCGAGGCCGCCCGGGCCGTACCGAGCCGCGCCACGCCGCACACACCGCAGGAGACGCGACCGCGATTATGTTGTTAAAACGTTAGCTAGGAAATTGATAATGAAATCGAAAGGTGTGAGTCTTTAGGACGGTCGGAATATCGATATCATACCTAACAAATTAACGTAATTATTTGTTTTATATTTACGGTGTTATAGGTATTTAAGACATTTTTTCTTAGAATATTTAATTATTACGATGAGATGTTATAATTGTTAGGCCCGGGCCGGCGGCGGAGTGGCGCTTCGCACCTCCTCGCCGTCGGCCGTCTCATTCACTCTCACATCCTCACTATAATTATATTTTCTTACCGACCTTTTTAATGTAGGAGAAGCGCACACGGCCGCTTGTCCCCGTGCGAGTACGAGTACAAACATACAGACAAACATATAGTGAGAGACGTTCGTTTCGCCGCGTTCGTGAGAAGCCATCGGTTCGCCGCGATAGCATCGAGACGATACATAATGACAATTATTGTATATACATAGTTAGCCGCATGTGTAAAAAGACGTTTAGGTAGACGCCGAAGTGTGGCGTGTAATTGTATGCGACAGATGATGCATAAGCGCAGTGTACCACCGCGCTGACCATCGAGCCGACAAGTGTGTCGCCACCCTTATATTACGCCGCATTTTTTAACTCCTACAAAAACTCACAAAAAAACACTGCAAACAAAAATCCACTTTCAAAGCAACAGACACCGAAAAATATAGAATTCGATAACTGCATTTACCATCTGCCAAAAAATCTGGAATGTCGCACACTTTTCACATAAAACGCAAATTGTCGAACAACTTTTCCCGTCGAGTGTTAAAAAATGCGTCATAATATAAGTCTGGCGACGCACTGAATTACCATCTGGTCGATATTAGATTCATTCAGCAATCAGGATTAGCTGACGATATTAGTTTCATTATTGTTGTTAAGTTCTAATGTTTGTGGGTTTCTTTAGTATCTATCACCCTTAGGGCTTCTGTGTGCGGGCCATGTTGCGTACCGGCTCTGTCATATCAATTTATTATTAAGTACGAAAAATTGGTTTTATTCGTTGATTTTTCAATTACATTAATTTACATTTTAATTATTACTTGGAGTTCATTTTTTTGTTACGCATATATTAATTTCAGTCTTTTACTTTAGTACTCAATATTTTGAATTATCTTTACAATTATTTGGTAGCAAATATGGCCCGTACTTCGGAAGCCACTCCTTCTAAGTGCGGTGGTTTGCGGTGACCGCACGGTCTCCTCGCAGTCGCCGAACGGTCACCGTAAACACCGCGCGGTCCCTCTCGCTTGTTTGTATACGCGATAGTTGAGTTACTTCAGTCACCATTTAGACGTGTTCTATATCAGAATAAAGACTACGTAATAATAAGCGAGATCTCAAATTTATTTTAAAAATTCGTTATGTGATCCTAATATTGCGACTTATCGTATTTATAATATGTATGTAATAAAATTAAAAAGATAATTTATTATATTTTGTATAACATTCTACGTTTATTTACACTCGATCTACTTTATATTAAAGATAATAATTAATTTTAATCTAATAATGACAGACTGGTAAAGTTCGTAGAGTCGCCGCGGCGGCCATAGATCAAGTAGCTTTGCATATTCGGCGATGGCCAACTAAGAGTTTCTTGGACCAAAGGTATACTAATTCGCGTAGAACCGGAGGCGCACTGGCTCCGCACGAACCCTCCCGACCCGAGCCGAGCGGCGACGGTCGCCGACCGGGCCCGCGCCCGCGCACCCCGTCCCGCTCCCGGCCCCCCACCCCCGCGCAATGCCGCCCGCTTGGTTTCGTTCTCGCGGTTACTTCTCGATTGCGTGCTTCGCGTGCTGACTGATTTTCTATAGCAATAAAAATCAATTACCTAAGATTTTACATTAAAATAAATTTGGATTTATATACGTTCGAATTTGGTGTCATGTACATTTAAAATATTAGAGAAAGGAGTAACGATAGGCGAACGATCCGCGACTGTCCCGTCGCGGCGTCGGCGCATTATTTTCGTCATTTCTTCGTGTATAATATGTTACATGAATCTGTATACAATATGGATATAAATCGTAATGATGAATAAAATTAGTTTTTACGGCATCTCTTTATTAAAATAATGATAATATCAAAACGTTTTGTAAAAAGCGGTGGGTATGTCCGCCGCCCCGATTTCGTGCACCAATGCACTTTCTTATTGGAATATTACATTATATAACGTACATAATACTATGAGATATATAATCATACAGCCTTTCGGGGCGCGCGTGTATGGCGATGTATGTATACACATTGTGCAATGTACATATACCTTATATAATACAATGATTTAAGACAAGGTTCACATCGTGCCGTGTGTATGTGGTAATAAATATAATATGGACATTGTTCAAACAATAACCAGTTGTTTTATTTACTCGGTTAATAATCTAAACCCACCCAATCCCCCTATGCATATAATTAATTAAATAAGCAATCATGAAATATTCAGCAAATGTTAGCATTTACTGAATATTTATTTGATGCTACATTACACACTAAATTCATGTTTAATGGTAGTTTATTGGTGTAGAAAATTACATCAGTAATTTTATACGCAGTGAATGTGACACACACACTGATATTTTAAAAGAAATAGGATGCAACTATAAAGCATCACTCTCTATACCTATGCTATAGCAAACAAACAAAAGAAGATCACAAAATAAATACACACACATTTTAAGAACTAAGTACAATTGAAACAAAGTAACTGTAACTTGGATATGAACCTGAACATCTTTCGACCCTGAAACTTCCGTGGGCTCCGTAGTGCAGAGCAACAAACCACTTCAGCGAGAGATCTTCGTGGTCATGCGGTCGGACATTGGATCTTTTACTTTGGCTTTGAGTACCTACTCGTAACTTCGTAAGTATATGTTAAGGAGTCGTAAGTATTATACAATCTGGGCCATAATTCACTGTGACCACATAACGGCTCCTTACTGCGAAACCAAGTCAATTCCTTAGTTAATCACGACATCAGAAGGCCAATTCTTGTAACTTAAAATGGTCTAAATCTAGTCGCAGTCTCATCTCGGCGACAAACAAATGTCAAAAACTTGTCAAAATTTAGGGAAATTTGAGGTATTTTTGACAGATTGAGACTGAGATCAGACTGTGAACGTTCTTAAAATTACGAGAATTGCCCCTCAGTACTCGCCAGGCTGGTCTAAATTGGCGATGTATAGACGCCAGCACATCAAGCTACTACAATCTGTCAAATTTATTTAATAGACTTTCAACTTTATTATTAAAGCATAAGGTTCAAAGTTGATTGAGAAAATTTGACAGTTTCGGGTAGGCTGATGAGCTGGCGTCTGTACCTCCCACGTATGGGCGGTAAACTGGTAAAGTGTACAAATAATACATATTGAGAGGGTAGTCTTTCATGCAGATAATGACAAATTTATCATCCTATCCTAATACTTACTGGAATTTTAATCCTTTAGTAGGCTATATAATCCATACTTCCATACTGATATTATAAATTCGAATGTTACTCTGTCTGTCTGTCTGTATGTTACCTTTTCACGCCTAAACCGCTAAACCGATTTAGATGAAATTTGGTATAGAGATAGTTTAAGTCCCGGGAAAGGACATAGGATATTTTTTATCCCGATATTCCAACGCGATCGAGACTTATGCGGATGAAACCGCGGGGCGCAGCTAGTAATATTATAAACGCGACAGTTTGAGAGGATGGATGGATTGATGTTTGTTACTCTTTCACGCAAAAACTACTAAACGGATTTAGATGAAACTTAGTGCTAGCTAATAGATCAGAATAACACATAGTTGACTTTTTATCCCGATATTCCCACAGGATCGACACTTATGCGGGTGCAACCGCGCGGCGCTGCTAGTAATATTATAAACGCGACAGTTTGAGAGGATGGATGGATGTTTGTTACTCTTTCACGCAAAAACTACTAAACGGATTTAGATGAAACTTTACAGTAATATAGCTAATAGATCAGAATAACACATAGTATACTTTTTATCCCGATATTCTTACAGGATCGACACTTATGCGGGTGAAACCGCGGGGAGCTTCTAGTAATTTATATCCAACACACATCACAGAACTTGAATGTTCAGTAATAAAGAGTGATAATGGCATATCAAATGAACAGTTAACTCAAAACAGACGCTCATTGACATAATACTTAACGATTCTTGATCAAAAAGGCAGTTTTACATTTTTTTTTCTGTACGTAGGTTTGTACAAACACTTTTACACGTCAATCATATTTTCATTGAACCCGTATTTCAATTTAGCGCCAAAATCCTGTGACACTGGATCGAATTGGACTAATGTAAACACTTTTCAATTCAGTCAAGCAACCTGTATCCAGCACTGGATTGGAATAGAGCTAATTAGCTAATGGTCGATCCAGCGCTACTCTGGATTCAAACGGTAGATTGAAATACTGGTTCAATGTAAAACTGCCTTTTTAGTCTAGAAAGGAAAGGCGGATTTTGATCTAGATCAAATTCAGCCTTTAGGGCTTTAAGTCCAGGGAAGATACATTCAAAGAAAAAGTAGCACATTAGTATGACATAAGAGGAAGGAGGCTTATACATACTCAGCAGCTCGTAGAAAGATCAAAATCCATACCAATATTTTAAAGGCGAGAGTCACCACCTCCGTCCGTCTATTACTTTTTCTGGTTGAACGGATTTGGATGAAATTTGCCATGGGTTAGGACATAAGACCTGGGTTACGACATAAGATTAGGATAATTTCCGATTCCCACACGGACCGGTCGCGGTGGAGTAAAGCTGTGACTGAACGGTGGCCAAGGTTCGGCCAAAGAAACCAGGGCCGACCAAAAGCGCACTGGCTTGACGATTTCGTCAAAGTCGCGGGAAACACCTGAATGAGAGACGAACGGAACCTTGAAGTATGGCAAGGGGAGACCTATAGATACCCAGCAGTGGGTGATTCCGGGTTGAAATGATGATGACACGGGCAACGCCGCAGCCATAAGGTAGTCTAAACTAATATTATAAAAAAAAAAGATTTGATTTTTGTGTTTGTCTGTTTTTTTTGTAATAGATAAACTCAAAACATTACCTATTTAAAAAATTCTTTCACCTATAGAAAGCTAACTTATCAGCAAGTAGCATGGGCTGTACTTAATTTTTAACATAAACAAAAATTTCCTTTTCCCTCTTCCCAAAAATATTCCGCTCTTACCTACAATTCGTCCTTATTCAATAGTCACACAAACTAATAACAGGAACACCTGAATTCATATTACTTTTCCAAAAAAATAATACCTTCGTCCAATATGCCTCAGAACGACCTTGTACTAGCGAACACTAGCTAACAGGTGTTACGAATCGCGGTAATACTGAATAAATATATAAAATAAATATGTAAGGGTAACGTTGTTGTTCTAGACGATAAGCGCTCTCGCACTAATATGTGTGTTGGCTTTTCTTGTATATTGTTTTAATATTTAAAGCTGGTACAAGATTGTTTTGAAGTGCAGCTTGTGTATTGAGATAAACAGATGCAGATGCTAACCTCTTATTAGACTTTTTAGAGATTTTGAATAAAGTCATGAGCAGCCTGATTCTCTCATCGGCATCATCATCTGCCTAGTCTTTACCAACTATGTTGGGGTTGGCTTCCAGGCTAACCGGATGCAGTTGAATACCAAAGGCCAATTTTTGTCATTAAATTATTAAAATCTAATTACAGTCTCATCTCGGCGACAAACAAAATATCAATAACTTGTAAAAAATGTAGGGAAATTAGAGGTATTTTGACAGATTGAGACTAAGATCAGACTGTGAACGTTCTTTAAATTACGAGAATTGTCCCCTTAGATATATAAAAAAAAACTTACCTGTATACTAAGTAGGTAAGGACACAGACTGTTTATTTATGTGATATTTATCAATGAGATATCGTGGTTGATATTACGAAGGTAACACACAAAAAGACATGTTAATTTATCCATAAAACAACTAGATATCTGGAGGCCAATTCTCGTACTTATAAAACGTTCAAATTCAAGTCGCAATCTCATATCGGCGACAAACCAAATATCAATTACTTGTAAAAAAATGTAGGGAAATTAGAGGTATTTTTGACAGATTGAGACTGAGATCAGACTGTGAACGTTCTTTAAATTACGAGAATTGCCCCCTTAGATATATAAAAAAAACTTACCTGTATACTAAGTAGGTAAGGACACAGACTGTTTATTTATGTGATATTTATCAATGAGATATCGTGGTTGATATTACGAAGGTAACACACAAAAAGACACGTTAATTTATCCATAAAACAACTAGATAACTGGAGGCCAATTCTCGTACTTATAAAACGTTCAAATTCAAGTCGCAATCTCATCTCGGCGATAACCAATGTCAAACACTTGTCAAAAATGTAGGTAAATTAGAGGTATTTTTGACAGATTGTGACTGAGATCAGACTGTGAACATTCTTAAAATTACGGGAATTATACCCCGCTGATACTTACAAGATATATCAGATTCACACAATGTCATATTTCCAGTTTCGATATCGGTAAACAGCAGTATTGTATCCGTCTTGGAAGAACAATTAGAGAGAAATAGTGGGTCTAGTAATTGACCACATGTCGTATCATTGACACAAAATAATACACCTGCATACTTAGAGTATACGTTGCATAAATACTAGCTTGTTTCCTAACCTGTGATCAGTGAGCAGTCGGGGGTTGCGGAAGGATCGTACGTTCCCGCGACCCCCCCGGCGCAAGTGTGAGATAGAACACCGCATCGGGGTGGTTTTTAGTCAGTAAGAGTCTGACAGACCCACATCCATGATGATTTTCCAATCCGAAGCAAAAAAAATGGTTTCGTAGAAGAGCGGTGGCCATCACTAACGGCCGCAGCGACGGCGTCTTGAAAATGATGGCATTGCATAATCATAATCAGCCTACAATGTTCCCACTGCTGGGACAGAGGCCTGCTCTCTGTGAGAGAGAGTGGGCTGTAAACCACCACGCGGGCCCAGTGCGGTTGTGTAGAAGACTTAAATCGTAAGATTCACCCTACCGAGTCAAAAGACTGTCGCATTTCTGTTTCATTTTGACACCTCTGACACACAATGACGCAGTGACTTCACTTGATTGTCATGGAAACGCTACTTAACAAAGCGTGAGCACACTTTTCTTGTGACTAAGCACGGTGAGGGCAAATCTATCGATTTAAATCTGGCCAGCGGGGTTTGACTTAATGTCAAATACTGGTGAAAATTACAGATTTTCATTACTGTACTTATAATATGACGGAAGCGCTTTCCTGGAAAACCAAAGCTCACATTTAGACTTACAGAAATCGAATTTGCAATCAAATACTTAGCCAACGTGTTCTCCTAAATTAAGTGATGAAATACAAAAACAACGCAATGTACTCGCATAAAAAAAACCGGTGAAGTGCGAGTCGGACTCGCGCATTGAGGGTTCTGTACAAATTTGTAGGTATGTAAATAGTTTATCACGGTAATTTTTTTTAATGTAACTACACGGTTTTCGGATTTTTCCCTTTACTTATGCTACATGACCTTGCTTTTTGCCAAATTTCATGATTCTAGGTCAACGGGAAGTACCCTATAAATTTTGATTCCCTTGAGAGTGTCGAAATATTTTATTTTATATTTTTTGTGACATAAACGGCCGTATCTTTTTTTTTTACGTTAACTTAGAAGTTTTATTTTTTCACAGCTTCAAGGGACTGTAGACCAGCGTATGTGTTTTGATTTAAATACGATACCTCCACGCGTTCCCGAGATAAAGGGTCTTGACAGACAGACGGACAACAAAGTGATCCTGTAAGGGTTCCGTTTTTCCTTTTGAGTTACGGAACCCTAAAAAAAAAGAAAATCTCATAAGTTGAAATTGAAATTCAGTTTCAAGACATGTGTTTCCGTTCGTAAAGGCAATTTCGTTCATTCGTTCAGCCTACTGGCCTTTTATTCGTGCCAGCACACGCCTGTTAACAGAGTCACCTTTGCCTGTAACACAGAACCTTCTTATACGTTACGTGACTCTGTTAGAAAGCAACCGACCTCTTTCTACCAATTTACCTCCGCCCAACGAAAATGGACCAATCTGTTAAAGCATTGTGATGCCATATACAATTTGTGCAGTGTTAACTTAAGTGGTTTATCGAAAATCTCGGATGGAGTACGCGCAATTACTTTAAGCATTATTGGAGTACGCAACTAGGGGAATTAAATTGGATACAGAGGTCAGACGTCCAATTATTAAGGAATTCTATACAAAACTGGGATGGGGATAGCCGGCTATTAGATTCAATTTCAATAGGTTCCGTGTCGCCGCTGCAAATGTCGGAAGCTGTAGGAATATATCGCGCCAGTTTTCTATAAGGTGAATAAGCAGAGCTATGATAGAATATGACGTCAATGTATGGATGGGGGCTTATTGTCGTCGCGTTGCTGTAATTGAAAAAGCGAGATTAGATTTGAAATGATAAATAATAATAACAATTATGAATTATTATTATTATAACGTCTTTTATTAAAGATTCAAATATTTACATAATCTAAAAAGCTAACAGTCTTAAAATAATAATATGTACAAGTATATAAAAAGAGAGGGGAAATAATCAAAGGGCATCAAAAAATTCGTCCGCATCGCTGTCAACAGGAAACGTGCCCTAAAGGCTGGCAGCATTGCCACGTTGTATGGCAATGCTGATTCTTTGGCTAAAAAATAGGCCAGCCCTTTGGTCACGTGAAGAGTCGACCAATCGCATGGTGATGTCTCGAATCTTATTATTATTAGTTTTTATTGCTGAATGGGCCCTCTCTTGACCTCGATCACGCCTGGTGGAAAGCGATGGATGAGGTCTATGATGGAACGAACGTGCCCAGAAGATGCCTAAGGCACTGGAACTCCCATGCATCGACATAACCGAGCAGGCTGCTTGACGCCGGACTCCGGTGGGAGGGTGGTCGCAAACCAGGCGGGCGTTAGCCCTACCACCGCTTGGGAAGAATTGGCCAGTCAAATAAGGTGTTGGGTGTGACTGTCCAGGATGCGCCGAGCGCTCAGTTTTTCAACCATTGCAAAAAAAGTTGCAACATTCATGTCCTTTACTGTTAACTTTACTTTACTAGACGCGATAGACTAATGCAGCAATAAATAACCCTACAATATACTACAGCTGAGCTGAGAGCAGTGGTGGCCAAGTGGTAACGGCCGCGACTTACGAGTTGTAGGTCGTAGATTTGAACCCAGACAGGCACTTTACTTTGTGTAAATTATTTCATCACCACTGCTCTCAAAACGATGAAAGAAAATATCTTGAGGAAAATCTGGATAAACTAGAAGCAACACACATCTACCAACCCCCACTGGGCCCACGTGGTGGATTATGGGCCACTCCCTCTCACCGAGTGTGAGTCCCAGCAGTGGGTACAGTGGTGGGGGACAGTGGTGTTGAGTGGGAGTGGGGCTGATTATGTATACTACAGCTATCTGCTATACGAATCAATATCTCAACACCCCATCAACTTAAAACCCACCAATAAACTAATATCAATAATGGATACCACAACAAAATCATCGATCCGAACAAACAACAAAACAGCGCTATCTAAAATATCAATCTAACATTCCTCCATACGGAATATCGTTGAAAACTCATATAAATCGTACGATTCGCACCGCAGACGATTTTATCAATTTCATTCATGATCTGTTCCTGTTCAATAAAGTAATCTGATTCCGCGTATCGCATTGTCGGTCGACAGTGCTGTATTAAAACGAATATACTCTGCATTTGGCAGCCGAAATAATCTTCACACTCGGGTGGGCCGGGCGGATAATGAAAGCGATTGGTTCGGCGACATAAGTTGGCAATTACCCTGCACTACGCTTGTCGGGATTAAGGTGAGTGCCATAGTTACCTGTTAGTTTACGGAGTTTTGGGTTTTGTTGCTGATGATATATGGCGATGACTTGGAATTTGAGAAGCAGGTTTTAATGAGAAACTGGTGCAGTACTATCGCATAATTCGCTCTTGTGTTGTGTTGATTATATATATAGTAACGGGATCTTTATAAAAACATGTTGCAAAAAAAATCAATTGTTGTTTGTGTGCTGTTGTCCATTAAAATATGTCAAAAAACCTTTAACGTTTAAACAAAAAAAAATAAGAAGTAGTTGATTTTAAAACTTAAAATAACAGAAAAAAATATTCAATAAAAGCACTACAAATGACATCACATAACTTAACCATCACTAAGCTATATTAATCTATAAACTACTAACAGATCTACACAAATGTACTCGTATTACAACAATAAATTCAAAACAAACCGCATTAGCAATACAAACAATTCGTTAGATTAAAACCACTGAGACATAAAATATTTTAACTGCACTACCATATCTGGTATATTCAATTAAGCTTGCTAAGCATTAATATAAATCTAATCAAATACCATGCATTACCGACCGGTTGCAACTGTAGTTTAAATCTAAATCGAATAACATTAATGTGTTTCGTATAATCCTATCAACCTATTAGGATTCCGCGGATTCCGTGCCATTATAGATAATAATTATATGGGGTAATTTATGGTTATTTACGTTAGTTAATTGATGTTTGGTTAATTATGGTTGATGGTGAAAAGTGGCTATTGTAAGTGGTTGCATTTTCTCTTTTCGAGACAGATTTCAATAGTTTTATATTGCATGTGACTTACAAACACAAAAAAATAAAATTTAATTAAAAAAGGGTGAATTATTGCATCACCACAGCATAGCTATTCACAAACACTCGATACGCTTCCGTATCATATCGAACATTAATCATTGTTATCGTAGGAGTCTTCTAAACGCTGTTCACAAGTCCAAAACCCGAAAATTTTGTCAGTTTAAATCAAATAGACGCCCGCTATTCTTCTAACAGCTATTTGCTGTTGAGGGCAAGTCAAATCAGGTTATTGAAATTTCAGGTTTTCGATACGATAGCCTGTCGTATAGTTGTGAATCAGGGCTTTGGTCTCAAAACTGTGAAGGAAAACATCGTGAGGAAACCGGCATGTCCTAGAACCAAAAATTCGAAGACATGTGACATCTACCGACCCGCACTGGGCCCGCGTGGTGGCGGCCCACTCCCTCTCACCGAGAGGAGGCCTGTGTCCCAGCAGTGGGAACATTAGCCTGATTATGCATACACACACACACACATATGAACTTGCCTAAATTAGAGGTTGCATGGTTGAAGTATGATAGTAGTAGTGTTTTTCAGTAGCAGGAATTGGATCATGAGCACTTCATTTATAAACCTTGCTAACAACGTTTATTTTTTTAGAAACAAAGGATTATAACAAATCTGTTGAAAATTTTTAACCTTTTTTTCCAAATATGTTGAGGTCGGCTTCCAGTCTAACCGGATGCAACTGAATACCAGTATTTTACATGGAGCGACTGCCTATCTGACCTCCACAACCCAGTTACTGGGTAATACGATACCCCTTGATAAGACTGGTTGTCAGATTTCGGGCTTCTGACTACCCGTAACGACTGTCATAGATCCACGAATGACAGCCGGGACCAACGGCTTAACGTGCTTTCCGTTTCCGAGGCACGGAGGGGTCTCGGTATGTAAAGATGGTCACCCGTCCACAGACCAATCGTGACAAACGTAGCTTAACCTGATCGATCGACCTGTGCGGCTGTTAGTATTTAGCCATAGGCCCTTCTTTCAGCCACGATCCCCTCTGTATGAACGATATTCAACATAACAAACTCCAGCAGAAAGCTTAACCACGAAATACATTACCTTCATTTAATACGTACAAGTGTACATATGCACAAGTACCTACAAGTGAATTTAATCGACTGTAGCCTTATCTATCGGTCGACGGAATTGTTCCGGTAAAGCCAAGATAATCTTCTTGCAGCGAGTATCGCCGAGTGGCGGTTACCCGGTTATCCGGTTAAAACAAAATGTTATTGCAATAATAACTGAACTTGCATTACGCTATATTGAAGGGGGATAATCCTATGATGGTTTGTTTGTTTGTTCGTGGCACAGATGTTTTTATAGGATGTGTTTAGATGCACGACACAATATTGCCATCAGAAAACAGAAAGCTTTTGCCTTTTTCGGTAACACTCGAATCAGAAGGTCAATTCTCGAAATTTAAAACGTTCAAAATCTAGTCACAGCCTCATCTCGGCGACAAACAAATGTCAAAATGTAGGAAAATTAGAGGAATTTTTGACAGATTAAGACTGAGATCAGACAGTGAACGTTCTTAAAATTACGAGAATTGCCCCTTTGTTCATTGATATTAATATTGTTTAAGTGTACACGAATGATGACCTCATAATTATTTACATACATACATAAATCAAATGCATCATTAAGAAAACACTTGCAAGACATCACTCATTTGGAGAAACATCGACGTAACTGCTACTTTATTTTTAAGTCTGTTCTCCTAAAGTAAATACGCTTTCTAAGTGCTTTGTCATATTTAACTAATTTTTGGGAAAAAATACATTTACGTCTATGTTTCTCCAAATGAGCGATATCTTGCAACTGTTTTCTTAAAACAGCCAAACACATACAAAGCGGTGTCGATTACGGTAACAGTGGCGCGAGTTCAATAGTTTTTTCCCATCTCAAAAATGCCCAACGCGCCTAAAGAAGTTTTCACTTCTGAAATTGAAAAGAAGAATGATCTAAAACCTAGAAACTGTTGTCTGCACCCTAACAGTGTAACACACTATCAAACACAATCTGAATCATTTTGAAGGATATAACTAATCCATTGCTTCATGTGTTCGAAAAATTTGTCTGCTCAACAACGTAAATAACGCAATGAATGTTGTTGAACTGTCAAAATGAATGCCATTCCTACTGTTAGCGTGTTACACAAATTACCCCTCAAAATGAATATATTTCTTCAGTTTTTGATCAAACAATGCGAAGTTTTTTCTAAGCCCTTGACCATTTTTATCTCATAGGCAGTTCCGTATAATCCTCAATATATTTTTCGGGTATACCAACATTGTATCCTGCTACAAGTTACATATGCCAACACATTAGCGTCAGATTGATGTGGGCCCGACTTCCCGTTTGAGTTTCAGCACAACTTTATGTGTGCGAACGTGCTGTAATACGAGTGTGTGGGTAACTCGAATTATCTTCTACTTAGACTTACTAAGTGGGTATGTTCTTATCTGGTAATCTATCCTTAATGACTTAGGAACTTTGGATGATGGGTCACCTTCGTTTGAAGCCTTCTCTGCTAAATTATTTGCGCTTTAGTAGCTTATATTAATATAAGGTGATTTAATTCGGGCTTTGACCAAGAAAAACAATAATTAGCACAGTAAATACCAGTTAAAGATTATTGAAAAGTAACTTAAAGTAAAAGTATTGTAGCATGTACCTAAAATCCGTGCAGGCAAATAAGTATGTTTGCTTTTTCCTCTTCGTGCTGAATGCGTAAAGACCGCGCGGTCGTAGCACAGTGCGTACGCTACGCCGTAGCACTGCGTAGCTTATCGACGTAGCACGTAGCAAGAAGCGCACGCGCCGGCTGCCGCGCGGTGCAGCTTTTGTAAACTATGGCGTGGCATGTTATTATTTGTTACTATCTGGAATTTGTACCAAAGGTTTATCTAAAGAGTTTATGGCAATTTGAAGCTTAATTTATATATTTATTTTGCCATTTAAGGCATTGACTGCCAGTACATGGGAAGCCGTTGCCTCCTTCTGCGAAGCAGTAATGCTCGCGAAGGAGGAGGCGGAGCGCGTAAGGGAGAGGCAATCTTGGCGCCCTCGCGCCCCTAGTCGCCGCAGGAGACGCCCTGGGCGTCGGGAATCGATAGCCGATTCGCGGTCACCGTAGGCGCGGGCTTGCGGACGGCGAGCAATGGGCAGCTCGCCGTTCGGTAAGGACCAGGCCCGGGTCGACGGCGCGTTGTGTTCCACGCGCGCCTCAAAGAGATGTCAGCACTAACTGACGGGGTCTACCAGGACCGAAGCCTGCCGGGGTCGCGGGTTGTTCGAAAGAGATACCGTGGCCCCTGGCACAGGCAACTGAAGGAACACGGGTGAGTTTTAGTCAGTAAAAGTCTGACACGCCCTCTCGTTCCGCCCAGAGCGGGAGAAGTTATTTGATGATTTCCCGCCCAAAAAAAGGCATTGACTGCCAACGTGGTCAACGGTGACCGCGAACAATAGATTTTCTATTGTGTCAGTAATTTGGCAGTCAACGTGTTAACATAAGAGAATGTTAACATATTTTATTTTAGTAAGTAAAACCTGTAAGCATACGCACGAACATAAACCAAACAATATTTTTTTTAAGTACATATAATTATTCAAAGCATAAACAAAAGTAAGAAAGTACTACACCTGTCACTCCAATTCAATACAAACCGTATTATAAACGTTCTTATAACGGAAATATATTACAACAATAGCGTGACCCGAGACAAGAAATGATTCTAAATTAATTACAATTTATTTAAATCATATTAAATACCAAAGATGCCGTCGACCATTCAAATTATTAACAGAATAAGTACCTGCCCAAATCTGTAGAAATATTTTAATTTGACTAGGACTCGTTGATTTACGAGGTCCATACGAAAGAGCTGTGAATACCCCCAGTCTAATAAGACCTGTACAATTTCAAGGTATTAACTCCTCTATAGTATATGCTGTAGGTGAGTGGAGAGAGCAGGGCAGGTCAATAGGAACTGGTTAGCGACTCAGTTTTGTTCCATAAGTTATATTAGTTTATCTATTCATTACGAAGCGTGGGAGTGTGTTATCTAAAGTTGAGAATCTTAGCTAATTCGAACAAATATGAACTTATACGTAATGCGTGGATATATCGCTCTTTATTACAGTTTGAATACAAAAGTGTTTGGAGTAAGTTTTCAATGTTATCTATACAGGGTGTTATGGAAAGGGTATATCAATACAAACGGGTTGAAGAGTGTATCTGATCTAGAATCTCTGTACAAAATTTCGGCTCAAAAGCAGTAACTTTGAAAATGCTTAATATTATTTTATTTCGATAGTTTATTAAATTGAAATCATAACAAACGTGTCACCGCACTACGAGGGTCATTATCCATTATCTGTAGTGTGTCTGTGCGCCTAGTACACGCACATCACGCCGCCGCGCGCCAGTGCAGCGCCGTGATGTCGAAATAAAAAAATATTAAGCATTTTCAAAGTTAATGCTTTTGAGCGGAAATTTTGTACAGAGATTCTAGACCAGATACACTCTTCAACCCGTTTGTATTGATATACCCTTTCCGTAACACCCTGTAGATCTTTGCTGGATATTACTATTCTACGATAAAATATTATTCATCGTCATCATCAGCCTATAGCAGTCCACTGCTGGCCATAGGCCTCTCCTATTGCACGCCATTCAACTCGATTTTCGGCAACTCTAATCCAGCTGCCACCAGCCATCCTGCGAAGATCGTCGCTCCACCTAGCCTGAGGGCGTCCTACCTTACGTTTACCGATTCGCGGTGTCCACTCAAGAACACGTCTACCCCAACGGTCGTCCGTTCTACGGCTAATATGGCCGGCCCATTGCCACTTCAGTTTGCTTATTTTGTGAGCTATTTCGACAAATTTTGTTCTCTGCCGGATCACGTCGTTGCGGATTCAATCCCTCAGAGAGACTTCAAAATATTATTGGGGGCTGTAAATTTTCAAATATACTTGCAAAACTTATTGTTAAAACATACAAATGTATCTGCGGGGCAATTGCGTAACACACTAACAATGCAATAGCAATGACTTTCATTTTGACAGTTCAACAACATTCATTGCGTTATTTACGTCGTTGAGCAGCCATATTATTCGCACATATGAAGCAATGGATTCGAAATGTCCTTCAAAGTGATTCAGATTGAAAGTATGTTACACAATTAAGATGCTGAATGTAAAAACTACAGTTAAAATAAAACAAAAGCATTATTGTTATATTATTACAAAACAATAATAAAAATATCTTTATTAAAATATATTCATACAATTTGAAATACAAACTGCGAATTTGAATAAACATTCAGGAATCCAATATTAATTCCAAAATCCGAATGTTTTGGTGATAGATTTTAGGAACATCCGTATCAGAATTTCCAGAACAAATTTCTCACTTTACAGCTAAGATATAACAGCACTAAGTTTTGCCACAATTAGGGATTGGGTAAATACTTGAAGTTCGAAGACCCTTCCACTAATCCGCTGCAAGGTTTACTAATAAAAGCCATTCCCAAGTAATGTTCCCGCTTTACAATGCACAAAACTATTGAAGTAGGTGCAAGCTGGCCCAGACAAGTTGGCTAACATTGCGCACTCCGGTGGATTAAGCAAGTTCCGCGCAATCTTCTCGGACGGCAAACTTAAAATTCTAACATCAGTTTCGGGAATTAAGGGATTCACTCCATAAATTTATAAACCCCGCTTACTCCAATTTAATCTTGTCTGTTTATTCCTAGGTCTATTAGCGGATAAATCGAATAAGTTATTCTCTTTAGTAGCTCTCCTTTGATTAGGGACGGCTCGCAAAATAGCCCCGTGTAATTCGCTAATTATTGTGGAGTAACAAATTGCGTTAAGTTTTCATCGCGCAGCTTCACAAAACAAGCGTAAAGGGTTGGGAAATAATAATAAAATGCGCGAACTTTCCTGACTGTTGGGTTGAAAAGAGTTTCTAGACAAATGTTGGGAGGTTTGTTAAGTAAGAGGGTTCCCGAAAAATCTATTATGGCGTTGTCTAATTTCCCCTGGAGATGCTGCAGGGGCTGAGGGTAAGCCCGTAAGGAGCCTGTTCATCATGCGGGCGCGCCGCGTGACACGAGGCTTTGCGATATGATAAAGCACCTGTTCACATATTTTATCGTGCGCACATTGAGCCAAAATGTATTATAAGATGCGTGTTAGAAAGATACATTCTTGTAGCAATTTACGGACTACGATAGTCAGCTGGATTGTCGCTTATTATGAGTGTTATTGTGGACTTTTACTAAACCTTTCCAGAAATATTAGACTAATATGTACCTATTAAGAAGTCGAGAAAAAAAACTTGAAGTACTTAACATTTTTGTTTTTTACTTAAGATTTCAATAAAAAGTATTGTTGCCCCCAAAGTTTCAGTCGTATATTTCTGTAATGTCCTTGAACAAAGTGAAGGTTTTTAAACAATACATCGTGCTTCAATATTCATAAAGTTACAAAAGTGTTAGTTTTAACCAATAACAGTTGGAAATAGCAAACCAAACTTTAACAATGTCTTACCTAGTAATACATTCAAGTGTTTCCTCCCATATTGCAAAACACGTCCATAAAAATCCAAAAATCTGCTCTTTCAAAGATTGAGGCGACTAACTTTTATTTATTTGTTCTCAGAGAACTAAGTGAAGTTAGGGGTTCTTAGAACTTCGCTACAAAGATTTATCTGAGATCGATAGTACTAGACAAAAGTACAGTTTAGTGTAATTTGAATTTACTTGGCAACATTACACGCTACTTGAACTTAAACTGAAAAATAAAATGTGTTTGTTTTAGTTCAATGACTTCCGAAAGAATTCATACATTTACCCCCTTACTAATAAACGTATTTTACCAGATGAAAAGTTATGCACCGATTTCTCTCTTTCATTCGTCAGTAATTTGACTTTCGAAATAAGAAGACAAAGCGTTGTGTAACTGTACAGACGCTATACAACGTTTATTAGTAAGGGGGTAAAAGTCTAAACTATTAACACATAAAAGCAGAAATACTGAGATTTCACTCACAGTCCGGTCGTCGATAGAATGCGTGCCTGTCAAATGCAATTGTGATAATTCTAGTAGCTAATAAAGATCAAATTCGCAAAACACGAATGCGTTTGTATGAAACTGACAGGTGTCAAGTACGCATTCTCTCGTCGACCGCACTTTAGTCTACCCTGCTTATCGAATAGACAATTGCATGCTGTATGTATGTAATATATCAACATTTTCTGAAATGACAAGTGGTTATAATGTATCTACTAATGTAGGATACATTCCTCCAGTCTAGAATAGAGTGTAGGTATAAAAATGAGTTCAACCAATCAGTAGCGTGCATTGCATATAGGCATATAAGCAGTGCCTACCTCGATATATCAACATAAGCCTGTCAATTACATTTTAGTGTGTGCCCCACAACAATTAAGAAACTCACTAAATTATCATACCTAACAAAAAACAAAATCTTCATACAAACACGCGCGGCAGTAGGCAGTCGCCAGACGGCCTACTCGGCTCCCGTACTATTCGCACATTGTCATTGGTCTTTACTCGTTCAAGTTAATACGACAAAATTGAAAATACGTGCGTGTCACGCGTAATACCATGACGTTCGACCTTCCCAATTTATCACCCTTAAGTAGGCATGCCTACTCAAACAACCACACTTTTTTTTCTGATTAGTGACCGCGTTTGCCTAGACTAGACCCGGCCTAGTGCCTACCTATTCTGAAAACCAATGCACGCCACTGCAACGATTATACTTACATACATCAATATGCCCGAAGTTCTAAAATCTTCCCTAAATTCATCAATTGATAATTACAAATAAGTATGCCAAAAATACTATAAGCTACTAATAACGGTAACTCAAAACGGTAAATTAAAACATCGTGAACCGAAAAATTCGAAGACAGATGACATCTACCAACCCGCATTGGGCCCGCGTGGACGGCCCACTTCCTCTTACCGAGAGGAGGCTTGTGTCCCAGTAGTGGGAACGTTATAGGTTGATTAGATATTTTACACCAAAAATAACCCTAAAAGTATTTACTTAAACCTTCTTTCTCTCAGAGTCGCCATTCGTGTTTTGAAAGGTCAAATAATAATGAAGATATTTTGAGCTGCATGCTGTAGCTCAGCTAACATATTAAATGAAGCCTGACCGTAAACTCTAAACGGCAAAGGTCATTCGAGTCTCTAATTTGTAACTTTCCAGCAGACGCGGTTCCATTTTAATATTTTACATAAAATACTGTAACACCTGCTGTTTAAATCTCCTGTTTCATACTGCTGACTTTGTATAAAATGTATTCTATTTTACTTCCTGAACAAAGATAGAAATAATAATATAGTCTTTATTCTTTAGTTATGAGGGTAAGGGCTAACTTATTCCAACGCCAGATAAATTTATTCCAGAAATAATTTTGAATTTTTGACAGTTCTTCCATGCAAAATCTGTCAGACGTCAATTTTATTCCTGTTAAACATTATCCCCCTTATTCATAAAACTTATCAAACCTATTTTAGTTAAAATGGGGTTTGTCTCTTTCTTACACACAGAAATGTCAACGTGACAGATAAAGACAAACGTTCTATAAACCTATTTTAGCTAAAATAGAGATAAAATAGGATTATGAATAAGGGGGTATCTGTCGATTGAAAAATCAGCCCTAAGTACTGATTGGTTGAATGATGTAAGTAGGTGATGATGGAAACAAAAGGCGACGCTCTGATGAATACGTCACTTTTTTTCTAAAGGAGGTTACCAGAAACTACAGTAGCACGTATCCTTTAGGATCGTCAAAACATTCAATTGTTTTGACATTCATCCATACTAATAATGTTATAAATGCGAAAGTGTGTCTGTCTGTCTGTTACCTCTTCACGCTGAAACCGCTGAACCGATTTAGAGAAATTTGGTATAGACATAGTTTGAGTCCCGGGAAAGGACATAGGATAGTTTTTATCCCGATATTTCCACGGGATAGAAACTTATGCAGGTGAAACCGCAGGGCGCTGCTAGTAGCTTAGACATCAGAATAACACATAGGATACTTTTTATCCCGATATTCCCACGGGATCGACACTTATGCGGGTGAAACCGCGGGGCGCTGCTAGTAAAAAATAATTAATAATTATTCTGAAATTACTTTAAGGAGCCACAACAAGGTCAATGTATTGACTGTAGGTATATATACGCCAATAAGTAAGATAGTTAATATGTAAGATTGTACTTTAACAAAATTGCTTACATTTTTTCCTTGGCCCATCGTTGGTCGCTTATAAGCGCTTTCCTACCTAACTCTTGAAAACAACTGGTCCTAGCAAAGAGAAAAAACCGATCAATCAATCAACTCAGCCTATTGCAGTCCACTGCTAGATATAGGCCTCTCCCAGACTGCGCCACACCACCCTGTCCTTCGTCTTCCGCATCCAGTCTACCCCAGCCACCTTCTTTAGGTCGTCCGTCCATTTAACTGGGGGGCAAAAACCAATAATCTCATGATATTTAACCAAAGACACAATGCTGTAAGCTCAGACAAGTTATACCTACAAGGAGGTATCTACATCAATAAGATTGCCAGTACCTCTCGGAATAAGATTGCATTAAAGTCGAGCGTTCAATATCGAAATATGCCGACTGCGCAGCGTATGTGCCAACCTGCGCCTTTCCACAATGCACCTGCACTTTTTATATAGAAATCTTGTTTCTCTCCAAGAAATAATACTGGTTATAAATGCAATTGCATTCAGTTTCGTAAAATATCAAAGTTGAATACAAAGATTGAATGAAACTGTGGCTGAAATTGAGAAAAACGAAGAATGAAGTAAAAATACTTCGTTTGTGAGTTATTAGATCAGATTTATCTTGGAAATACTGGTTCTGTTACTGAGTAATCTCGTTAGTATACATTGGAGGCAGACCTTTTAATCATATTAGTTTATAAAGTCACTGAACGATCAGATCCTACAACATTAAAATGTTCAACTCATAGGAACTTTCCATAAATAAACGTAATAGCCATTTGTTTAAAATTACGACCCATTTTAAAACTACAAAATGGTTGATAATTTCATAAACTAAAATTCCACGCTTGCACCCATTCGGAACTATTAACAACTTCAATAAGCAATCAACATCACACCGCGTTCCAACGCGTAATGAATAGCCACCAACTAATTCTACGTTACCAACATGAAAAGGCGTAGTTATAGTTCCACCGACTTGTAAACTACCCTGCCCCCCGCAGGTTGACTACAGCAGGGCGTCGGAGGGGACCGTCATATTAATTTGAAGCTCCAAATTGACAGGACGCACGCACGGACCGCTCTTTCATATGGACATCGTAAATCAGAGGCGCCTACCGAAATTAAAACCAGGGTCGCAACGTGTATTAATTTGCAGTGCAGCTCGAGCACGGACGGCGACCGACGTCGACAGATTTCGTGGTATTGTAAGGCTAGAAATTGAGACGAGCCTTACACCTGGCAAGCCATCCAATATTGTTAGCGCAAAATGTGCGGCCCCCAATGACTGTTTGATGTGAATCGTCGAAATTCCGCCAGTTATTTGGCGTACACGGTAAATGAATCAGGAATTTTGCGCAAACAATTCAGATAGTCTACGTTTTCGTTTGCAGAGAGGATGGTGCAAAAATAAGTTTTATTTTGGCGTCATTGAATTTTATGGTAAATAGAAGTAGATTTGTTTGCGACTACGCGAATGTGAGGGGTATAATCAAATCAACTTCTATTTCATGAATTGCTATAAACCTGTTTTTTTGCTAAACAGTTTTATTGAACCAGATTTTTTTCATATAAATTGACTGTGTTTTATAACAAAAATATTCAGTTTATATTTCATATTGTGTTAAATCAACACAATATGAAACATAAACTGAATATTTTTGTAAATAATTAGTTTTAATAGGATTCTCTATGTCTTTATGTTAAAGGATCTATTGTCGGGGCGCTTATGTGCTCATTAGCAAATGCTGAGGTTACTTGATCCTTCTCATTACAAGTATTGTACGAGGTCGGTGCTCTTTCGTGCTCTACAAACAATTTTCTAGGAATGGTTGATCGACGCTTGGAAACTCGAGAATACTCATATCACAACAGTTTTGTCTTCTTCTGTTTCCTCTGGGTATATTAGACGATTTATTCTTCGTTCGTCCCGAAGTTTTGCCCCATATTCCAAAAAATCCTGATTCGTCCCAAACAATATGCTTCCTCCGTCCCAAAATACAATTTTTATTATTTATTCCCGCTTTGTCCTATTTTATATTCCTTCAACGGCCCATTTTTTTTGTGTAAGCCGTTTTAAAATATTAGCCAGTCAGTAAGGGCGGTAGTTTACTGTCTAGAATGAGCCTAACGCAGTTTAATAATATCAATTGTTCCGTGCGGGGATCGAACTCATTGTCGTTTTGCAGAAAGCATTTAGGCACTCACTGCCAACCCAATTTACGTCACAACTCCCACAAAATAACTCATACACGAAAACTGGGTGAAAACACCACAAAATTACCCGCATATGTATTTCAAAAATACTTAATAAATTGTTCGGTTTATTTAGTCAACAGTAATGTTTGCCAATGTGCTGATGGAGTGTTGTTGGCACAGAGCTCATTTGGACGAGAGTTATAATCGTTAGCCATGTAACATACCGTACGTGAACCGTCGGCTTATCGCTGTTGTATCAACTGAATTGTTTATCATTTGTTCTCTTTACATTGGCTGTAATTTTGAATGGGTGGGCGAAATTATGGAGTAAAATTTTATGAATTTTGAACCTTTTTATCATTCAGTTATTATAAAAATAAATGTATGTACCTATAACTTTTAAAAGAGTAACGCTTTAAAACATTTTAAAAGTGTAAAGGTGGAGTTTCTTGCCCATTCTTCTCCATACGAAAACTACCTTTTGGAAGGGGCGACTAGAATCAATTATATTTTATCCGGTCAAGCAGCGCGTGTCGCCCATTGGCGACGAAACAATAGAAAATCAATTGTGTTTCATTAGCGGAGCTTGACAGATTAATGTAATTTTTAACGTTCAAAAGTGCCTATATGAAATGAATGCTTTGTTTTTGTTTTTTACTTTCAAAGAAACCATAACAAAGCAAGTTATTTTCAGTTATTTGAAGGAACTGGTTCATTTCCTCATAACTTAACAGACCACAGCACAGAGACGATTAAGGTACATGGAATTAACGAAACACCAAGAGCAGCCGCCATAGAAAAAGAAAATTTACCTGGCTATATGTTTGCAGATTTGTAGCCCATCGGACCATAACCCATCATAGTACTAAAAACATTAAACGTTTAAACTGTATCATAAACTAGCAATATATGGAAAAGTAGTGGATTGTACATTTACTTATAGTATATGGTATTTCTAGATGTAATTAATATACAGTGTACGATTATTTGTTTCCCATAATAAAAAATAAATAAATAATATATGAGACCCAAATGACCTAAAACGTAGGTAAACTTAGCCTGCCACTGTCCACCGTAGTAGGTACCTACACGAGGCTCTTCCAAAGTTGGATAGGTTACAAGTCACAAAACCTAACTTATTCTCCATTCAAAAGCAAAAATAATACCGTTTTTCGCAAAGCAAACACTATCAGACGTATGCACCCATCGTACGTGGCACCAAGAAGATTCCCATTCGTCAAATGGACGGGTTTATTCAGAGTCCACAGGTGCCCGATAAGCGCAGCCGAGATCACCCGACGTTCTGTACTTGATGGAATTGCTGTCTTGCTTGCATTGTGCATAATACCATCCGACGTACTCGCTTTTGACCTAGGTACATGTGTTTATTCCGTTTCTTGGTTTTATTTTTGTTTGTTTTTGTTTTGTGGTTCACAGTTATTTTTTGTTTTAAGTAGATATTTTCATATTGCGTACTGTGTGGGTTACTTTCTTGAATCCCATTTTATACAATTACTACGTATAAACAAAGTAGAATAAAAAATAAACATCCATAACCTAATACAACATTTCGTAGCACCTCGTAGCACTTTCGTAGCAAACCGCTACGAAAAATCGTAGCAAACATCTTCACACACAATGCATCAAAACTGAGCAGAAATCTAATCAACTAATGCATCAACAATATCATTGTATGAACCAAACTCAATATAACAAACTCCGTATGTAATGCAATCACAAGTATTTACAAGAAGTCCATTCTCGTACATACACGAGTTCCCTTATACCAAGAAGTTTGAATGAGGGTACCTCGCATCGACGCACTGACAGCAACAATCACGCAAGTAAAACGTCATTACGAAGACTGATACGTTGCCTTTATTACGTGTACAGTTGCTATTGCTAACGAATATAGCAAACAGATAAGAATTTCCATGTGTGTTTTGTTTTCATTTGTGTGAAGCCTTGAGTAAAGTATGAAAATCAGACGGGAAATTCTCGTAATTATAAGAACGTCCACAGTCTGATCTCAGTCTCAATCTGTCAAAAATACCTCTAATTTCCCTAGATTTTGACAAGTTTTTGACATTTGTTTGTCGCCGTGATGAGACTGCGACTAGATGGCCTTCTGACCTTTGCAGATGTTGGAAAATATTAGATTTTCTATGTTTAAATTGGACTCGCTACAGGATCTTGAGAGCCGGTCATGTGTAAAGCAGATAAAGGCACAATTAGTGGTCATTAAAGTTGACTAGTGATTGCAAAGCCAGTTATAAAACCAAACATATTTACTTAGGAGATTCGAGGACTTCGGGGTTTTATGTAAACCAGATTAGGAAAAAAAACATAGGTTCAGCAAGATAGAATCTATCTAGTTTATAGATTGTCATAGCAATAGGATCTGGGCAGGGACATGGGACTGTTAGCATGAATTCAGTACGTGATTCTGTAACCCTGGCGATGAAATTTTTCGTCCATTTTTTTTTTAAGTGATAACCTCTTTACTCGCGTTGGGCATTTTTTGAGATGAGAAAAAACAATGAATTCGCGCCACTGTTACCGTAACCAACACCGCTTCGGATGTGTTCGGCTGTCCTTGGGATGTACCCGGTTTTAATGTGTATCCGATATGTCAGTGAGTGATGGCAAAGTATTCTGTTTGTGTCTTGTTTTCACTTCTGTCGGCACTCCCGGATTGTAACATTTTTTTTTTCTTTTTTAAATTTTGTGTTTCATACATTTGACCGCGTGGATATTGCACTTTTCTATGAAACAGCTGATATTTTTTTTTGATACCAGACGAAAAATTTCTACGCTGTTTAGGCCCGTGCCGGACGGCGCGGACGTGTTCTACGCGCGCCTCAAAGAGATGTCAGCATAAAGGAAGGGACCTGCCAGGGCCGAAGCCTGCCGGTGGTGCGGGATTGTCCGAAAGGGTTACCGCTACCCCGGAACATAAAGAGCTAAGGAAGGAACACGGATGGGTTTTAGTCAGTAAGAGTCTGACACTCCCTTCCGCTTCACCCAGAGCGCGAGGGGTCATTTGACGACTTCACACCCATTAAAAAAAAAAAGCAATTTAGAATCATATGCTGGATTCCTGTGGGGCAATTGCGTAACACATTATCAATCGGAATCGGTTTAATTTTGACAGTTCAACAACATTCATTGCGTTATTTACGTGTTGAGCAGACAAATTTTTCGAACTAAAGAAGCAATGAATTAGCAATTGGCTTCAAAATGTTTCAGATTCCGATTGATAGCGTTTTACGCAATTAAGGTGCTGGTTACAGTTTACGCGTCGATATCCTCGCCAACCTGTATATTTTTGGTGCACTCCATCCACGCACTCGAACGTCGCGTCGCTGTAGGCTAGATCATAAAACCTTTCAATATTTTTAGTTAGTAGCTCCATTTCAACCAGATTTGCTAAAAAGTTACACTGCCGTGGTTACATATGTACCTACATACAATGACTCTGTAGCCGTTACCAGGTTTTATTTGCCAGTGCAGAAAAATAAACCTTCGGGAACATTCGATTTAAACCGCAGTTTTATTGACTTTACAAAACTATAAAATACTCCACCATTTGTAGTACTAAGGCGTATCTAAATATCCTAACTAATATTATAAATGCGAAAGTAAGTTTGTTTGTTACCTTTCACGCCTAAACCGATCATCCTGAAATTTTGCATATACGTTGTCAGGTGTACAGAAACGGACATAGGGTACCTTTCGTCCCGAAAAAACGTGCTGTTTCCGAGGAAAACAACAATAACATGATTATGATAATAGATGGCGCCACGTGTCTTTCGAAACTTATGCGGGTGAAGCCACGGGGCGCTGCTAGTATAGAATAATACAAAGTCGGCTTTCGTGTGTGACCACTTAGTGTTTCCAAACTACGCAATGGTTTTTGATATGGCTTTCACTATGATCTAGAGAATTTATTCTGGTGGATTTATGTGTATAACTAGCCGCATAAATCTAGATCCCGTGGGAACATCGGGATAAAAAGTTTCCTTTGTGCTAATCCTGGTTATAAACTATCTGTGTGCCAAATTTGATTCAAATCCGTGCTGTCGTTTTTGCGGGAATAAGTAACAAACATACAAATACACTCACAATTCGGCTTTGTAATATCATTTATATAGATTAATATAGTGTGACTAGCTGCGCCCCGCGGTTTCACCCGCATAAGTGTCGATCCCGTGGGAATATCGGGATAAAAGTAGCCTATATGTTATGCGGGTGTCAGCTACCTCCATACAAAATTTTATCAAAATTGGTCCAGCCGTTTGAGCGTGAAGAAGTAACAAACATAACTCACAAAACACACTCTCACAAACTTTCACCTTTATAATATTAGTGTAATTAGTGTGATACAATTATATGAAACCTAGATATAGCACAGAAACCATGATGCTTTGACAAATCATCACATGGGTGTGAAGCAGGGGCTGATTGCTAGTCATGTAACCACCACTACCTCTATAATGTATATGCACGTCTTCAAAATGAACGTTAATAATAATTATTATCTGCGAACCTGATGAGTGTCGTTTACAATTAGTGCTGAATACCAAGAATCATTCCACAATGGAAACCTTCTCGTCGAAATTGTAACATTAGACGAAGCCTTCACTGTTGTATCAAAGAGGTTCCAAAAAGTACCACAACAGTTAATAATATTTCACTTCAGGGCTTTCCACATAGGTAGCTATAATAACAAAATGAGGGATAATAGTTTTTTTTAGAAAATAGAAAATTTATGAGTTTGTTTTTTATTTTTTTATTAGCCTTTATTTAGTCCTACTGCTGGGAAAAGGCCTCCCCTTTTTTCTTCCAAACCTCCCTGTCTTGTGCGATCTCTGGCCATGTTGGCCCTGCAAATGATATTAGATCGTCACACCACCTTCGTCTTGGTCTACCTCTCTCGATTAGAGAGATTCATACAGCAATGTAATAAATTGTGCTATAACAAATGGCGATTCTGCCATTACTCTACGCTTTAATAGATCATTCCTATTCGTAATTGCTACGTATATGACGACGCTACTGTCTTTACTTGTTTAGTAACCTAGAGCCTCCTAGAACACTCTCAATCCCCGAAAAACGGGAGAACAGGAGCCTCTTGTCCTTAGACTTACCCCCTTATTAATAAACGTTGTATAGCGTCTGTATAGTTACACAACGCTTTGTCTTCTTCTTTCGAAAGTCAAATTATTGACGACTGAAAGAGAGAAATCGGTGTGTAACTTCTTCTTAGCGTGTCGATAGCAATCTAAAAGGACTCGGCCTAGAATTCGGCTACTTGTTTGGCGTCATCGCCAGCGTCCATCAGTTCCTGTAACGTGCAGCTGACAGGACACGCAGGACATGATATTAAGTGTCCCATCGTTTGTGGAACAGCGCCACATTTACACTTCAAGGCGGAGTCGTCTATGAATTTCTACCTTAACAGGTTTTCCTTGCTTCGGCCAACTTCTGATTTAATACGTTTATTAGTAAGGGGTTGATGTTTTAAGATTAAACAAGAACAGTATGTAGACTGTCTCGTTGGTTTAGTGGTAGCAAGCGCTACTACTGAGCATGAGATCTTGGGTGCGATTCCCAGGGATGTGCCTTACAGGCGTTGCACGGGGGGGTTCCGGAATTGGTCTTTTAAGAGGAACCGGGATCACCCCTATGTGCTGATGGTGATCACCGGGTGGTTTTGGTGAGGTAAAATCCCACACTCCCCGACCTCCATCCCCGGAGGTCAGGTGCCTTTTGAAGGTATCCCCCGACAACAAAAAAAAAAAAAGGTCGGACAAAGAGTTATTGGGTTTTGTAATTTCTCAGTAGCAGCCCGGAGTCTGGATTTCTGGTTGTTGGCAATAGACTCGCCCCCTATTACTTGGGACTTAAACATGGCGAAACGTGTGTGGACTATAGATACTCCTCTGCCTTACCCTTTGGAGAACCATAACCCTCTTAGCAAACATCTCTTTAACATAAGCGCCTCGGACAGCCCCCTTTTGCAGGGGCTGTCTTGACGCCGAGGAATCAGCCGCCCACGTCATCCTGGAATGCGAGGCTGTGGCTTCTCAACGTAAAAAAATCCTCGGAACAGTGAGGTCGCTCCGTGAAGCCTGCGAAGCTCCCAGGAAGCTTCTGTGCTTCTGGACGGAGCTAGGCTGGCTCTGTTAGCCAGAATCTCTACGCACAACGGACCAAATGGGAGTCTAAATGCGGAAAAGGGAGCCCCATCATCATCATACCCTTTGGAGAATCCAGGCGTGATATGTTATGTAGAATACTTTACTCCACGTTATTTGATAGTAAGAGTCAGTCAATAGCAATAGTGTCCGTCTACACGCAATAACGTCCTGCCTATGATTAATTCCGAGCGACCGGGTGACTCGTGCTCAATCGCCATCTGCCCTTATTAATTGCCTTGTCAGGCGTAATCGTGTGTCCTCGCTTAACCGTCCTGTTCTCGATCCACGGTTACGCAACCTGATAAAATTGTTTTCGATATAGCTGTTGCAATCCGGTAAATAGATTTTGTAGAGAGCTATTGCCTTTATGTTTTGTGACGGCCTGTGATTATACATGTCATGGGATGGACTTTGACTAAGGCTATTTGTGGACCTGGATTTTGTTGGAATGTGTTCGATGATATCATTTTTGGTGGATAGTTATGGATTTTGGGAGTAACAGGGTGCATGTGCTCATCAAAATTATGAAGCACTATAAATAATTGCTTGAATAAAACCACTATAATAATTTTGGTAATTACATAAAGGTTTCATATAAGATTCCTACTTAACATTACCACTAGATGCGACTTTACTTTGTAAGTAAAGGTTCGTTCTTTTTCGACTGACTAAAAAAAAATATATCATTTTAATTTTACGCCACTGTGCTATATAGATATGCCTACTTATCTAAAAATTTAATCAAAACTCGTTCATCACCACAACATTACCACCCTAAAATTATTTTAATATCTATAACCCTTGAAGACCCATCAATCACGCATTATTCGCTGGCTATTAATCTCGAGATCTCGCCTCACCTATTACTACCTAATTATATCGGTTAGACTTGTATTTAGGTGAACATATCCTATATAACGTTCGTTTTGACTAATGACATGTGCAAGGCAGATCAACAGATGACAAGCAATTACGTGAATTAATTGCAGTTGGCTCGAACGTCCGACAGGACAGTGGGACCCTCCAATGAATCCTTACCGTGTCCTGGTTGACGGAACTCAAATAAATTGATTGGGCTCTCCACCATTGTGTAATACGTACTGATATAATAAATGGGTACGTGGTTTTGTCTGTTCGGTACGTCTTATTTTCTAATGTCAAACCAATTTGCTAAATTACAGCTGAGAGATCTGAAGGCCAATTCTCCTAATTTAAAACGTTCAAAATCTAGTCGCAGTCTCATCTCGGCGACAAACAAATGTCAAAAACTTGTCAAAAATGTAGGGAAATTAGAGGTATTTTTGACAGATTGAAACTGAGATCAAACTGTGAACTTTCTTAAAATTACGAGAATTGCCCCTCTGCACGTCGTACATCGTAAGGAAACCGGCATATCCTAGAACCGAAAATTCGAAGACATGTGACATTTAGCAACCCGCACTGGGCCCGCGTGGTAGATTACAGCCCTCTCGTATGTCCCAGCAGTGGAAACATTTTAGGGTGATTTTACTTACGTAGAGCGATAGTTGAATTCCTGAATATGATGAGAGCCAACATTTTGATAGAATTGTGCCCTGCAATTTCTATATCCTGGCTTATTTTGTTCAAATATCACTATAGAGTTACTAAACTTGAAAAACCCATATTGTTGTACTTGTTGGTATCTTAAAATTTAATCATAATACAAGATTTTACACAAATTTTTGCGCATATTTTATTCCACAAGCTTTAAACATTGATGTATCATATAAATAATATCAAGTTTTATAACGTACAATATTTTTAAATAGATTTTCCTTCCCTCACTTATTATTTTAATGGACGGCTCCATCGTAGAGGCATGTAATATACATAATTATTGTTATTACCCCTGATTCTCTCGCCCCTAAGTAAAGGCTCCACGAAATTTTACCAGCGCAAGCTTATTGTTTTTATGCGGACATCGGATCCCTAGTAATTATGTATTGGTAATATGTATTCCCATGCTCCCTTAGTAAGGTGAATATCGAGGTTCTATAAATAGCGAGGTGGAGTGGTAATTTACAAAGAAAAAATGTTGATGAAACTTGAAGTGTATGTTTATAATAATAATGATTAGTGTATGTAATCAGTAAATTCAATAGTTCATGAAAATAGATTTTCTAATGACGAAAACTTATCTTGGTCAAGAAAATAATTGTAATTTTTTTTTCAACATATATCATAAGATACACTGTTTCTACAAAAATTAAATAAAAAGAGCTTAAATCGCGATGATGTAAACTTCTTCTATACCCCTAAACTATCTACACATCGAAACATCCGAAAAAATATTATCAGCCCTAGAACGTTCACAGGCTCGCACATAATTCATCCCAAGGTGTTAATTATCAATAAATCTTAAGTTGAACATTTACGACCCAATTTACGTCTGTATAACTACATACAGCCGAGTACATAATATACAAGTTAAGTCTATATTACACCCGCTCCCGCTCCGCCCATGCTTAAGGGCTTCGTTTGCGGAATTACAGTCAAAATCAATTATGTGGGCAGGTACTTATACATGCCATTAAAAGCACTTTATCTCTTTAGGCGAACCATGCGATGGTTCGGAAAAAGAAAATTTTGAATTTATTCAGGGAAAAATGTTTTAGCCCCTGTCTAAAGGCGAGGTGATAGGAAAAAGTAGTGACGCTCAAGTCAATTTTCCTAAAAAGTATAGCCGAGAACAGACTCCTGTTTTTTCTACGAACGTAATTTGTATTGGAATTTGAGAAGTTTTGTGACTAAGGAATATTATTAGGGGGCTTAACTGTTTTTTTTTTTTTATGGATGGGAAATCATCAAATGAGGGTCCCGCTCTGGGTGGAGTGAAGGGAGTGTCAGACTCTTACTGACTAAAACCCATCCGTGTTCCTTCCTTAGCCCTTTATGTTCCGGGGTAGCGGTAACCCTTTTGGACAATCCCGCACCCCCGGCAGGCTTCGGCCCTGGAAGGCCCCTTCCTTTATGCTGACATCTCTTTGAGGCGCGCGTGGAACACGTACGCGCCGTCCGGCACGGGCCTGGTCCTGATCGGACGGTGAGCTACCCATTACTCTCCGTCCGCAGGCCCGCGCCTTGCTTCGTATATTTTTTGTTCTCAAAACGGTGAAGGTTAACATTGTGAGGAAACCGGCATGTCCTAGAACCAAAAATTCGAAGACATGTGACATCCACCAACCCGCACTGGGCCCGCGTTGTGGATTACGGCCCACTCCCTCTCACAGAGAGAAGGCTTGTGTCCCAGCAGTGGAAACATTATCGGCTGATTATGTAAGTAGGTGTATATATTTTTTATGGGTATCGGTGACTGCACGACCAATTTATTTTCCAATGGTTTTCTCACTTTATGATATGAAGCAGTGGCCATTTTATATTACACTGATGAGAATAATGGGAGGTAATTTGCAGTTATTGTTCACAATAACTTCAAAGCCTAATAAAGAATTCATGGGCTTTATTCCGATGAATTTTGAAGAGGTGTATTGTCATTTCTTTAGTTATACTAGTTAGAATCGTGAGTAATTTTCTGATTTAAAAAAATATCTTACTTTGGCTTGAAAGCTAATAGCTACGATGATACTGAAAACCTTATCAGTAATCTGACCAAGTGGTTAGACTCAGAGTACACACACATTTACACACCTACATCCACACAAGCATCACACATTTCACCATAAAACACTACCCCCGTTCTTTAATAATTTAATTTAACTTTTCTTGTTCATTATGTTTTTGTCTTTTTTTTTATTTTATTTCATATTATTTTCATAATTTAAAAAAAATACACTAAATTGTTTTTAGTCTGATCCATGTAACTGTATAGCCCTCGACCCCTGTCCTACATGATTTCCTAGTTCAGGGGTCGAAACCCTATTGATGTAACGTGTACTGAAGTTTTGGCAAGAAATTACTATTTATATTTCCTACTAAGGACTAACCATGAAACTACGCATTTGCAATGTCATTCTACAACCTTTTATTTTATTTCACCAAAACCAATAACAATAACGTCATCAGAGGCTCACAAACACCTCATTAACTTATTAATAAACGTAAAATGATACACAATAACACTGGTACAGTTAATAGGGCACTAATCGCAACGATATAGGATATGCATTGTTTAGATTGTCACATTGAAATAATGTCGCTTGACAATACTGATATAAACTGGGTTGTCAGCGGCAATTACCTTTGTTGTATCTAATGGGTAAACAATTATATGAGAGTACTTTGCCGCCTGGGGTCGCTTCTCATTCAATGAGGGAGGTAAATAGATCTGGCAGGGAAGTAGAGGGTTTTAAGCAGATTAATTAGAAAAATAAGTATGTGTCAGAAATGATTATCTAAGTAGTAGTCTTACAAACCAAAAAGTGCTTATTACTTTAACCGAACCGAACCGAAAGGACATAGGATAGTTTTTATCCCGATATTCCCACGGGAAACTTATGCGGGTGGAACCGCGGGGTGCTGCTAGTTAGAATACAAAAAAACTAGCTGCGCCCCGCGGTTTCACCTGCATAAGTTTCGATCCCGTGGGAATATCGGGATAAAAACAATTCTATGTCCTTTCCCGGGACTCAAACTATCTCTATATCTCTAAAATTTCATCTAAATCGGTTCAGTGGTTTAGGCGTGAAAAGGTAACATACAGACAGACAGAGTTACTTTCGAATTTATAATATTAGTATGGATGGATTAAAAAATATAAAAAACAGTAGCCCACCGGTATCGGGATCAGGGTCCAAGCTACCAGCGGTCAAGGCTCCAGAGAGAGGAACTTTATTATTATTATTAATCTGTGTATTTGATATTTATTTGCTCACAAACTAACTATATACACTAGATACTAAAATAAACGACTAACTAACTTACAATACAAATATATAAAAATAAAAATAACAAAGGACACTTAGGCGTCGAAGTATTCATCCGCATCGCTGTCATCCGGAAACGTGCCCAGAAGACTGGCAGCATTGCCACGTTGAATGGCAATGCTAATTCTTTGGCCAAAGAACGACCCAGCCCTCTGGTCACGTGAAGTATCGACTAGCCGGCGAGAAATTTCCTTAAAAAGGAGACGCGCGCTCGGGCCCCATGACCCGAGCGTTTCGACCCCAAACGGCTCAAAGCTGTAGTTGCCCATAAGGTTACAGTATTTGCGCCGCTTGAGGGTCTCAGCAGCTGCAGCAGCGGCGCCAGCACAGCCCGCAGTGCTAGGAACATGAGATGGCGCAAGGGTATCGACACATGTTGCGTCCCACACCAAAGGCCTACCCACCTTCCAAGGCAACAACGTCATACCGTCTGGTCTGTGTATTAATTTAATACTCTTTCTACATTCATATTATTATCATTGACATGCCACTATCCCTAAAACCACATACATGAACATGGCTCTCTTCACAATTTCAACGAAGAGAAGAATTAAGGAATTTTCTTTTTAAAAAGTAGTGAAATTATGCCGAGACAGCTATGTTTGGACCGCGACACAAATTGCGGCTCCAGTGTGGGACACCTGTGTCGCAATCTCCGTCACGCTGCTCCCTACAAGAAAGATTTAGAAATAAGTACTTGAAAAAAAAGAGCGGTGTGGATAGTACAGTTAGCTTCTAAAAGATATATAAGTACTAGTACATCGACAAGAATTTATTTAAGTGTTTACAAGCTTTGTTCTTAAATTTTGTAACAACGTGTAGCCACATATTACACACCAGCTTCAAAAAGAGCCTATGTCCTTTCCCAGGGTCCAAAGTATGCCCATATCAAATTTCATCAAAATAGGCCCAGCTGTTTCGGAGATTAGCCAGAAAAACAGACAGACAAAAACGTTTATAAAAAAAAGACGGGTTGCACTCCGGGAGTGCAGGCAGAAGTGAAAACTTGAATATTAACGTTGAAATAAATCAATTATTAATTGAATTAATATAACTCAGTTTTTTCACAATTTCTGCGTCTTTTTTTTTTCATTAATAGATGCACTTTGTTCAATTTCCATATTTTAAACACTTTATATACACGAATTTTACGAATACACAGCAGTGTGTCTACTATACAGACGGTCGAGCCATCAGCTGTCCATCCACACCCACACACACACACACCCACACCCACACCATCTACTTAGTAGTTAGGAGTAGTAGTTCTCCCCTGTGTAGTCTCTCCTGACGGTCACGTGTCCTGACGCGATGTCCTGACGCGAGTTTAACATTTTTTACCCATTACAAAAAAGTGTGCAACGCCGCTAAAGAAGTTTTCACTTCAAAAAAAAATTGTTATAAGTACAGTATATAATATACTTTCATCGTCATATGTCTTTAGTACAAACAGACACTTCAATTTTATTTATTTGTATAAATGTATGGCTACACATCCCCCTTACTAATAAACGTTGTATAGCGTCTGTACAATTACACAACGCCTTGTCTTCTTCATTCGAAAGTCAAATTACTGACTACTGAAAGAGAGAAATCGGTGTGTAATTATTCGTCTGATATAATACGTTTATTAGTAAGGGATACAGAACACAAATTGTAGACAATCAAGAGAATTATTCTCGATATAAATGCTTCTTTATGAGGCTAACTGTAATATAGCTGAATTCTCCTCCTCCTCAAGTTGTACTCCTCATTACTGAGGGTCGTGATCCTCCCTTGAAAACATCTATTCCCTGACAATGTTTCGCCATCTCAGTCTATCCAGGGCCAAGTGAAGCGCATCATGAAATTTTGTGTCAAGAGAACAGCTTATCTGGTCGGACCATCGCAAAGGGCTGCAACCTCTTGATCGTTTACCATCCACCTTGCCGGTAACCATCAGTTGTTCGAGGTTATTGTAACTAAATATTGTAACTGTAACTAAGTATTGCAGCTGAATGTAACTATAGAATTCCTGTAACCCCCTTCGAGGTAGTTAATGCTTGTGGTATGCGTGCGTTTATATCATTAGAGCGATGTACAAGTTTGAACTCACATTCTGAGCTGATATAAACATGCATGTTGAAAACCGATTATTTTCCAAATATGTATCATCATCATTTCAACCCGGAATCGCCAACTGCTGGGTACAGGCCTCCCCTTTCTTCTACCATACTTCCCGGTTCCATACGTTTCTCGTCTAGGTATTTCCCGCGACTGACGATATCGTCATTCATCGCTTTTCGACAGCCCTGGTCCAAATATGTATGTTCCCCATTAAATATCTCCTTCAAATTGCCTAAACTTCAAAATCTTAATATGGATGAAATTTTATAATTTCATATTAATACTTACATATTATCTTCTTGTAACCATTAGTACAGAAGTTCTGTGAACCCTTCACCTAAACGGTCCGCCCATAGCAACGCCCACTTCTATTTTAAATTACTTCATCAATCTCTTCATTAAACTTTTAAGCAAAGTAATGTAACAAGGAATTACTATGAATTATAAAACAGTTTCCGTGCGTGTCTGTCTGTCCACTCGACCTAATCTCGAAAACTGTTTAGCATATTTTGGTGCGGTTGTAACAACAATTTAGAATATTTATAGAGGTCGGTTTTAGTGTAATACTCATAATTTTATGTAGGCGTGCTAACTGCAAATATTGTATAATGAAACGCAAAGTACAGGAATAAAGTGTCATAGTGAAGCTATATTTAAAACACCTACCGTACAATCTGCGATTCAAATCAACTTTATCATCCGAGAAGGCAACAAAGCGTGTGTAGAAGCGACCCAAGTTTTCCGGGCCTGTGTCACACCTGCTACTTTCCCACAAATTGTAACCGGTTTCAACTCGCAAGTCGCCCGTTCCCGCCCGCCAACTTGGCCTTATTCTCTTCATAATTAATTCTTCATTCGAAACAACTTGGACTTGGACAGAAGCGGGCCGCGTAAGCACTTAAATAGTCTAAATTGTGTCGGAGACGCGCCCATTTTTAATTAGTTCAAAAGAGTTCTTCAATTTTTAATGACCGTGTTTCCAAGTTTTGTTGTTAATTAAAGGTGTAATCAAGCCGGTGCCTGCCGCGATTGCAACCTCTAATTTTAATAGAAACAACACCAACCAACTTATAGCCAGCAGCCTCAAGCTGCCGGGAAAAGTGATCTTAAATTGATTGAAGTTTACTCACAGAGAGAAATGCTTATTGTTTAAGAGTTCGCGGTTGATTGAGATCTCTAGTTACTTCAAACTAATAGAACATGATTTCTTGTAGTTTTCTTACCATCAAAGGTTTCAAAACTCAAATAGATAAAGAAAATAATTTTCTCTTGGTCTCGACAGACAACACTCGACAGCGCTTGATTGAATAAGTCGAACATTTGAATAGTCCTTTTATTAACCATCCCATCGACATAAAAACGTTGTCTGTGTCACTTCCTCTGATCAATAAGGTTCGCTATTCGTAGTCGCTTTATAAAAAAAAACTGTTTGTTTCCTTGACAAGTTTTAATTGAAAACTGTTCTTGTTTATTTAAAAATGCTTTCACAGAGATACTCGTACAACTTAATAAAATATCTCTCGGCAATATCTAAGTGCACCGACTTGTTTTTTTTTTTATTGCTAAATGGGCTCGCTCTTGACCCCGATCGCGCCTGATGGAAAGCGATAGTTGAGGTCTATGATGGAACGAGCGTGCCCAGAAGATGCCTGTTCACTCTTGATTTGAAGGCAGACGGGTTAAGTGTGGGAGGGAACACAGATGCTGGCAGAGAGTTCCACACTTTGGCTGTGCGCATAATAAAAGTGGAGGAGAACCGCTGTGTTTGAGTTTCTTGATTTGGGTAAGTACAGTCCTAAACAAAGCCTTCTCAAAAAACCGACTTCATAGGTACACTCGCCAACAAAACCCTTATCTGCCAACAAAACAATTCAAAACACGCAAATAAGCTAAACAATTAAAACTATCAATGTAACATACCGTTTAAACAATGGGGCTGACAAATCAATCCGCCTGCGAGGCCTGGCCCCGACAGGCGTTCGCAGCGTTGTACAGGCAGGCACAGTTTAAGTTCGTTATGTCCGGATGACAGATGGTTATCCCATTGTGCGCAACGCTCAAGCGTTTGTAATATTTGGATTAGTTTGACGTGTGGACTCCTTGTTTTGGAGGGTTTTAAGTCGAGCTTGATGCGGGTTTCGAAATTAGAGGGATTTGTTTATGTTTTTATGTTGGCTTAAACGTTGTGGACATGGGCGTAATTATGTTTCTGCTTTTTAATATTCTTGTGTGACAAGACATTTTTCTAATCCCTAAAAACTCGTCCATCCGTGGTTCAACATGGCTTCTGCTAGGAATCATAAATCGTCTTAATCACACTAATATTAGGTCCTTACATATGAAATTGGCGTTTTTTGTACTGGCCACTTTAATCACGAATTTCTCCTCTTTGGTAAGGAATTCCAAATTCAAATTTGTACAGCTATTTACTCATGTATTTGTGCTTCGATGACCGTCATTCATTTGTTTTTTTTCTTCTGTTTTTTCTGTTTGCGTCACTCATTTTACAAAATGGAAAATTTAAAATATCGCATTATTTACGAGTACGAGTTCCGCCGTGGCACTAGTGCTGCGGAAACGACTCGAAGGGTGAATGATGTGTATGGCGGTCATGTTGCAAAAGAAAACACAGTTCGTTTTTGGTTCCAACGTTTTCGTTCTGGAAATTTCGACCTGCAGAACAAGCCCCGTGGACGGCCTGAGACCCAAGTTGATAATGGAGAATTGAAGGCTATTGTGGAAGCGGACCCATCGCAAACCACGTCCGAGTTAGCTGCAGGCTTCGATGTTAGTGATAAAACTGTTTTAATTCACTTGAAGCAAATTGGGAAGATTAAAAAGCTTGAAAGGTGGGTACCTCACGAATTGACTGAAGCAAACCGGCAAACGCGCGTCGACTGCTGCGTTACATTACTGAAATTGGAATGTCTTAGACATCCTCCGTACTCCCCGGACCTTGCTCCAACAGATTACCAATTTTTTCGCAATTTGGATAACTTTTTGCAAGGGAAAAAATTCAACTCCGATGGGGCAGTCCAAATCGCCTTCAAAGATTTTATTGATTCCCGTCCGACTGGTTTTTTTAGTAAAGGGATCAATGAACTACCTATAAGATGGCAAAAGTGCATTGAAAACAATGGTTCATACTTTGATTAATTAAATATATTATATTAAAAAATATTCGACTTTTTGTTCCTTCCATACAAAACGCCAATTTCATATGTAAGGACCTAATATTATAAAGGCGAAAGTTTGTGAGTGTGTGTGTTTATATGTTTGTTACTTCTTCACGCTCAAACCGCTGAACCGATTTAGATGAAATTTGGTATAGAGATAGTTTGAGTCCCGGGAAAGGACACAGGATAGTTTTTATCTCGATATTCCCACGGGATCGACATTTACGCGGGTGAAACCGCGGGGCGCAGCTAGTAATACATAAAGTGAGCAGTGGCCTAGTGGTAACGGCCGCCACTTACGAGGTCGTAGGTTTGAACCCAATCAGGCGCTTTACTTTGAGTAAATCATTACATCACCACTGCTTTCAAAACGGTGAAGGAAAACATTGTGAGGGAACCAGCATGTCGTAGAACCAAACAATTTAAGATATGTGATATCGACCAATCCGCACTGGGTCCGCGTGGTGAATTACGGCGCACTTGCTCTCACTGAGAGGAGGACTGTGTCCCAGCAGTGGAAACATTATAGGCTTATTATACAAAAAGCCGAATGGTTTTCGACTATCTAAAGTGGAATAGGCTTGCGTATAAGAAGTTGGTAGAAATAAGGAAAAAAAACCTACGTGTTCATCATCATTCAGAAAAAAATGGGAATTCGAACGTATTTTACGTGAGTTTTGGCATTTTGATGTTTATCCCACCCATTTAATGGAATTACTCTTACTCTCACACATCACAAAATATTATTTTCAAATTCTGTGAATTGAAACTGTGACCTAATTATATAAAAGCTGTAATCAGAACTAATTTCATTTCACATTCCCGGTAGTCAGTAATGTAATTTTGATTCCAAATTCCAATTGATAGCACATTGTTTCGGTGCTGCAAATTCCTTTTTCCTTTGGTATTTACTGTATTAGTTTGTGGAAACGCCTTTGCTAGGCACTTAGCACAGGTCGAGTAATTGGCTTAGTTGACAGACTAAATTAGGGAAACCATGCCTGTGTCTCCCACAAATCTCACTAACACAGGATTCCATGGAATTGAATTGGATGGAATAGGATTTGGACGTGCTTAGTCTATGACCCAAACGCAGCTGACACTTGACACTAAACCTTTTCGACTAAAATCCTCGGCACCTACTTAATAATTATGCGGCGACAATATGTAACGATAATATCGGATATAATCACGTCATTTGACTCCATGTGCATAATTCACTCGGCCGCCTCCACAATAGAGCAACGCACATACACCACGTTGGCATTACGCATATTAATCAGCCAATTTCAATGGCTCTAATTAGGCCTGACACTGACAGAGTTACACTAAGCGGTGAACATTACACATATGCAAACATAATACTAACTCCCTTGAAATAAAAGCCGAGCGATTATAATCTCTATTCCAGATAAATAAATCATAATTTCCTATGAGTAACTGTTTGAATAAGTTGGTGTTAGCGTCGATGACGCCTACGAATAATATTGGTTTATCTTCATTATTTTATTTGGATGTTAGTTAGATTAGGGCGTATCGGAGCAAGCGGCGCGCGGCGTATTCATGTTTGCGACGACTGTACCAAATGTCAATGTTAAAAAAAATTCGAATGCTGAAAGTAACTGGTTTTTTCAAATGTGAAAAAAATTCGTTATCCATCGAGTGAAAAGCTGTAATCCTTGTAAACAAATCCGCAACTAAACAGTCAATAATAACAAACAGTGTATTCCGTACGACAAAGCGGCGGGCACAATGGCGGCGGCACAATGAGTGCGGCCTGCACTACGCAAACACTGTTCGTTCTGTCACTGTCAGACCTAATTAGCGTCGCCATTCAGATTGTCTGATTATTATGCGCATTGTTTCCTTCCATGGACGGTACTCTCGTTAAATGATTGACTTTTTGTCGAAGTGTTACGAGTTAGTTGGGGACTAGTTCATCTATTGCCGACGAAGTACATGTGACGTGGATATACTTTATCTTTATTGATCGGTCTGTAAATTAATAAGAATCAAGACGGTGACAAAATTACCTATAATTACTTCAATATCAATCTTGAAGTAGCACGTAGGTAAATTGTATTTTTTATACCTACTTTTTCTCGCGAAGGTACGCGAGAAAGAGTAGGTACTTATTTCGAAAAAAATGCAAGTCAAGTTTTCTGTCAATCGTAAAAATTTAGTCGGTAGTTATTAACCTAACATTCTGTCGCATTAATAAATAATTGTATAAAAAATATAGTTTTTTGAGTTCATAATGTAAAATGAACAGCATTTTACAACCTATAATAAAATTCTCACGCTAAATAAATAATCCTACAAACCTGAGAATTTACACACGTTTTCCAACAACACAAACCTAATAACATAGAGGTCCTATTCTTAACCTAAACGCTAAAATATCGATCAGAAGTAGTTAGTAATTAAAGGCAGATTGTCACAAACTGCTATAGCGTATTCTCGAAACTGTCTGTCGTTGTGTGACTTGTGTGGTGGTATCGATTGCCATCTATTTTCGTCTTCAAACAAGGCTGCGACATGCAAGTCTACTAGCATTGTGACATTTGTAAATTGGTTTCAGTTTTCTATTGAAACTGATATGAACTGCATGAGTGTCTTTTTTTATTTATTGTTGATTTTATGGTCTTATGGTCTATTCTTTAAAAGCAACCTTGGGATTTAGAAATGCTGTATTATGTAATCTGTGGTTCAATCTTATGTAAAGATATCTTTGGGTGTCATAAATTTAGTCAGATAATCACAATATTGTGATTGTACAGTTGAGATTTTATCGCACATTTCTAAGACTTGTTCAGACTTTCAGTAAATTGTTGTTGTGACTGAATTGATTGTGATGCTTTCATAATTTTTGAGAAACCTGAACCTGATTCGCGTTTGGGCACAGACCTTCTTGTAAATTAAAAGATTATGGAACATATCTTAGCTTACAATTATAGTAAACAAGTTTTCGAAGCTATACTTAGCTGACTTTAGAGAAACACATGGTAATTTAGCAGTGGTGGCCCAGTGGTAACGACCTCGACGAGTTGTAGGTCGCAAGTTCGAACCCAGACAGGCGCTTTACTTTTTATAATTTATTTCATCACAACTGCTCTCTAACCGGGGAAGGAAAACATCGTGAGGAAACCGGCATGTCCTAGAACAAAAACATCAAAGGCATGTGACATCTATTTAATGCGCATTGTAACCGCGTGGTGGATTACAGCCCACTCCCTCTCACATAGAGGAGGCCTGTGTCCCAGCAATGGGAACGTTAAAGACTGATTATGCTATACTTATGCTATATGTAAATTTAGAAAGAGCATGTTTTTAAAAACGCTACAAAACGTTTAATTGGTAACACAAACAACCAATAACGTAGCAAATATAAAGAGATATATATATAAGTATAGCTACTTATATAACCCTAATAATACTACTGTATAACATATTCCTCGATGTCGACAGATCCCGGCTGTCACTAACAATGCATTATATCTGTCATTAATCCTACACATTATTGCTATCCGCGGATCGCTATCAATGCATCGCTTAATGACGTTAATAGCCGCTCTCATCTCCTACAGATAGGATATTTCTTATGTAATCATTTTCTGTGGGTTATATCAATAAGGAGGAACGTTATAACATGTGGCTTCCGGAAAATAAATATGTCAATGGAAAAAAAATAAGTTAGTAGAAAGAAAATAAAGGTTCTTTCAACAAAGTACTGTACCTTTATCTTGGTGTGCCTGCCTCCAAGCAGTATGGTTTGTTTGAGTTTGAGGCCATATCGATACTGGTGAAATACAGCCAAAACCAATTACTACCCTAATTGCATAACATGTTATGCAATGTTAGTTATTTTATTCTTCTATGTTTCAATTTTTTACAGAATTTATTGTGTTTTTTATGTTCTACTGTCAAAATGTTTTCTTTTATTATGTATTAGGTATTTAATTTGTTAGCTTAGTTGTTCAGTTTATTGTGCACTTTGTCGTCAATTAACCATATAATGTTTTGTGTATATCTTTTGTTGGAGATCCTAAAATAAATAAATAAACATTGCTAATCCATTACTTCATATGTTCTAAAAATTAGCCTGCTCAACAACGTAAATAACACAGTGAATGTTGTTGTACTGTCAAAATGAAAGCCATTCCTACTGATAGTGTGTTACGCAGTTACCCTGCTGGATGTCTAAATATATCGAAAAAAAATGTAGATACTTTCGCTATGTATGTTAGGCAGAAAAACCTTTCAATCAGGTTTTTTGTGTTCGGAGAATGCCCTTTGTTCAGTTTCAAAATTAAATATCCTGTAGAGTACTTGTGACTGTTGTTTACTGCGCATAACGAATTCTACGAAATTTAAATCCAAATATGTGCCAGTAATTTCACAGTTCATTACCGAAAATATAACTTTACACTTTATCACGGTCACAAAAAAACGCATAAAATCGCCAAATGGATATTATTTATGGAAATGAAAAACGACCGCTTTACTGGCATATACATAAATAACGCTAATAAAAATAAAGTTAAAGGGAACGAAAATTAATAAAAGTTTTAATAAAATATAGCATTACCTACTTTTTTCTCAAACTGTCGAATCCATTTGTATCGAAAGTAAAATTGATTAATTCCATTATTTGTCTGTCTCTCTGTTAAGTTCAGTACATTTATTTTACCTCTGATTTTGAATCATAGTCAAAATCACAGTGATTCTTATTCTCTTTGGAATAAGGTCTATTTTGGATTACTGCCATTGAAAATTCTGTCAAAATCACAATGATCTTTATGTTCGTTACAATAAGACTGTTACGAAAATAATATATCAATGTAGGGTAGGTATGTATTTTCCACATTAAACGGACAAACTGAAACTTCGAACAACTGCGTAACGTTCGTCATAACCGCGCCGCTGGAAATACGTTCGACGAAAATTACCACTTTTTGTTGATAAATGTTCCCTCCGCCCTGCGACTGCTGTTTATGTGGCCATTAACTTGAAATACTTACTTATTAATGAGTAATCTGTTATAATTACAATTATTGTAACATCTAAAACGTTTCTGTTAAACGTTAGAAGTGTCGCCGGTCGCACATGTGTGGCAGAATAAATGTGAACAGTTTAGTAACGTTAATAACGCCAATATATTAGTTATAACACCGATGTAACATTGTAGGCGGTATTAATTTAACTCGTATTGTTTTATTTGATTTATACTATTGTTGTTATTGTTCTGTTGTATTTATATTTTCAAAGTTCTGGCTAAAAATATTATGATAACCATTCTGTCGGTCAAGCACTGAGGATTATGACAAAGTTCCTTAAAAAAATTAAATTACCAGGAACCGAATCACAATTTACCAGTAAAAATTGTAGGAATTTCGCTAGATTGAAATGATAGACAACAATTTGTTTTGCGATATTTCTGTTTCGAATACCTATAGGACCATTCGGTTTTAGCAAGATTTTAAAAATAAATGGCTAATTTGTTGGGTAAGTATAAAATGTTAAGTAAGAATGAAAGACATGCGTTTATCTTTATTTCTGTTAGCTAAACTTTACTATACCGGGTACGAGGTGTGTTAGTGCTACTTAAAGCTCAAAACAGGTTTTAAATTTTTAATTGTAGACCAGTAACAGGTCGCCAGTCATCACATGAGGACGCCATAACAGTTTCACCTGACATAACCCTCGACTCGTGTTGATATAAAGTTTTAACTCAAGGTGTTAACTGTTAACGCTAGTTTTCATTCCTCTCTAAATAGGTTGAATGTTTGCTCTTTGATTTTAAAATATCTCAAATGTGAAAGAAACAAATTTTGAATTGTTGAACGCCTCCTGCATCATCACCTGCCTAGCCTTTTCCCAACTATGTTGGGGTCGGTTTCCAGTCTAACCGGATGAATACCAGTATAATTTTACATGGAGCGAATGCCTATCTGACTTCCACAACCCAGTTACTGGGTAATACGATATCCCTTGGTAAGACTGGTTGTCAGATTTTCGGGCTTCTGACGACCCGTAACGAGAGGACGGATGGGTCTTGGTATGTAAAGATGGTCACCCATCCACGGACCAACCGCGGCAAGCGTAGCTTAACCTGATCGATCGACCCGTCCGGCAGATATTTTAGCCACCCATGCATACACATGGCAATCAAATATTTTCATTTGATCTCCTAGATATGATCCTGAGATGTTTCCAAACAAAAAGCAGCAAAAACAGTAATTCGATGGAACTGTCAATTATTACACTCGATCGATACCTATTATTTATTTAAACTTTTGTACGATATGCTTATAGTTTTTTTCCGAGACATCGTTTAGTATCAAGACAACATATAATATTGCTTGATATCTTGTAACACAGCACAATTTCGCTTGTGTCGTATATTGCTTACAAAATCTAAACCATCAGAAACACACCATTCAAAACACCCAGCTACCGGCGACCAGGACGTATCCAATTACCGTGGCGATTATAACCAGCGCTTTGTCGTCTCGCTTTACCAAAAACCGCTCGCAGATCGTTAGGCTCACCAAAATATTGAACGGCCATCTACTACCACCTTTTAGAAACTCCCACTGAGCCTCAGTCCATCCCACAGCCGAGCTAATCGGATTACAATGGCAGTACCATGACATTTAAATGTCAACAGCGTATGGTATATTGGTCAGTACTTCACAATTGCATACAGGTAGCATCTACATACGTAACGCAGTTATTGCACGGATTTTTTTGATATGTGCATTGTACAGTTTGTGTGCGTCTGTTTGTTGTAAATATTGTTTTTCTGTGACGTTTTTCGTGTACGCTTGACGTGGATGTATTTTTTTGGATACTGTTCTTTAATAACTTTTGATATAAAACAGCATAATGAAAGCTATGTGTCACAAACTATTACGTACTTAGCAAAAGTTTCGAAAAATAGTAGTCTTACCCCCTTATTCATAAAACTTATCAATCCTATTTTACATAAAATGGGGTTTGTCTCTTTCTTACGCACAGAAATGACAACGTGACAGATAAAGACAAACGTTCTATAAACCTATTTTAGCTAAAATAGAGATAAAATAGGATTATGAATAAGGGGGTTAACCTCTAAATGACCTACTTTTTTTGCAAAAGTATACCTACAAACAGTAGTATATTTAAAAAATAATTTAACAATAAACTACATTTTCCACAGATTACATATTAATTTTTTACATCACCATGTTTGAAAAATTTGTCTGCTCGACAACGTAAAAGACGCAACGAATGTTCTTGAATTGTCCAATTGAAAGGCATTGCCATTGTGCCTAATAAATGAGGTAGTTAACTTCATCATTTCATAAAACAAAAGGAATTAAAGTGACGAAAATTGCAAGAGTAATGAGAAATAGTTGTCATATTATTTATATGAACTAAGTATAAACTTGATACTTACTTTACTCAAACGCAGAACAAATTCAAAAGGTGCATTTTGAATAGTCTACTTTCAAGAAAATTCGCAAAGAGTTGCAAAAAGTGAGAAATCTTAATTTAATTAACACTAACTTTGTAGTAGCAAAACAAAACTGTTTAAAATTTTTGCACACTTTTAAGTAATTAAATGAAATGCAAGATAGGATAAAAATACTGGAAGGCATTTTTAATCTTGCTTTTATTGAAAAAACCTGTTAAAATAAATGCTTTTAAAAATTATCTCAAACAGTTCAGTAAAAGGAGTATCCACACCATTGTTTTAACCGTCTACCTTTTTTAGGAGCCTCCTTCTTTATTTAACACGAATATCACATCACACTATCACACTATTATTATTAGAGACCGGATAATATGCATTTGCATATTTTCATATGCATTTGCATATTTAAGCCATTTTCAGCGCTAATAGCATATTTTTCCTAAGATCTAGTGATGATGCATATTATCGTATAATTGACAGTATTTTTCGAGCGCAGCGCACTCAGCAGCCGCGCGTCTTTTGTTTTGGTCTTCGATAATAAAATGAAAGAGACAAATGATCGTCGCGCTTGCCTACCGCACTACTCCTTCCTTCCACCTATTATGCATGTTATTGCTTTCATTGTTGACGCGCGTGCTCATTGATCTGCAGTTAAAGTTTTTGTGTCAAATTGTACAATGCCTCCCGAAAAAAAAAGTGTGTCTTCGTGGATAAGTGACTTTCCTGAAACATTTACTTACGACGGAACTGTTTTGTATTGTCGAGTTTGCGAAAAAAATATTTCGTGCACTAAAAAGTTTCAAATAGGTAACAATAAACTTAAATCTAAAGGAATAATATTTACAAAACAAAAAAAAAAATTATTCATTTAATGTTGCATATTTTGTCAGTTTTCGTGCATATTTCAAGCATTTTTCATGCATATTTGCATGCATATTTCAAGCTTTTTATGTTGCATATAATCCGGTCTTTAATTATTATAAAGGCGAAAGTTTGTGTGTGTGTGTGTGTGAGTTTATATGTTTGTTACTTCTTCACGCACAAACAGCTGGACCAATTTTGATAAAATTTTGTAAGGAGGTAGCTGACACCCTGGATTAACATACAGGCTACTTTTAATCCCGATGTTCCCACGGGATCGACATTTTTTAATAATGTCAACTATATATTATAGCCGATTTTTTTTTTCAGTCTGAATCTTTTAATTATCTAATCAGTTTTCATTAAAGACCAAAATATTTACATAATGTATCATTTAATTTAATTTCAATCTAACAGACTAACCCCCTTATTCATAATCCTATTTTATCTCTATTTTAGCTAAAATAGGTTTATAGAACGTTTGTCTTTATCTGTCACGTTGTCATTTCTGTGTGTAAGAAAGAGACAAACCCCTAATTAACTAAAATAGGTTTGATAAGTTTTATGAATAAGGGGGTTAGAATAATACATATCAATAATATGTAGGTGCATGTATATTAAAAAAAGAGGAATAGAATCATAGGACATAAAAAAATTCGTCCGCATGCTGTCAACAGGAAAAGTGCCCGAAAGGCTGGCAGCTTTGCCACGTTGTATGCGATGCTGATTCTTTGGCCAAAAAACAGGCTAGCTCTCTGGTCATGTGAAGAGTCGTCCAACCTCGAAAAACCACTTAGGCACTCGGACCCTATGTTCCATACCGAATGTTTCAAACTAAAAAACACAAAAATTTAATTTCAGTGTAGGCCAGTTTATATTTAAATATTACCCAATTCACACCTACTAGATACTTTACTTTTACTATAGCTACGAATTATTATTTGGTTTTCCTGTACGGACCAATCAGAGCATCCAATGACATCAACACAGACTGTTTTGGCACAGTTCGTACTCATGTCCGTACTTTACATGCTATCGCTACATTCAAGGATCTTAATAGTACAGACGCCAGCACATTTAGCTACCCGAAACTGTCAAATTTTCCCAATCAACCTTGGACCTTATGCTGTAGCGATAATGTTGAAAATCTATTAAAGAAATTTGGCAGATTCTAATAGCTTGATGTGTTGGAGTCTGTACATAGTAGAACTGTTATTGGGTCATCGTATTCCATTTTATTAATTAACCTATTTCTAACTGACCTATTTATAAAAGACTGGTATAAAAATATAAAAACATATAATAATAAAAAATTCAATAATACAAAATAAAATTGATTATATTTCAGCCTTTTCTTATCGAACATCTTTTAAGAATTGACGTTAACTGAAGAAAAGGAGTAAAAAATAAAATAAGATTAGATTTGCCAAAGTTTCAAGAGCTATTATATTATATTAGACTTGGTAACACCATTGCTTCCATAGAAAAATGTTCGCACCCCTTTTAACTGTATTAATGCTCATTATACAACTAATTACTGCACGCACCGCTACTAAAATTCCTAGTGATTACACTTTTTTTCTCTAAACTTATGAATTATATCTACTTGCGGACAGCATTGTGGGTTATAATGTTACATTATTACTAAAATTGTTTATGTTAAATTAGTTGTAAGTTCCATTCAATATAAAATAAAATAGTAGGCGTTACACAGGTATCTGCAAAACTCGACAAACCGTCTAAACTTTTTAACCGTGCCTTGAAAGTGTTCAACTATGTATTTAACATGAAACGCTCAGTGCAAAACCTACTTACACCGAAGAATATTAGCGTTAAAATTTATGCTTTCAACACCATCGATTATTCAGCGTATATGTACAACATATTCTGGGGAGACTTGGTACGTTCATTTGCATGCTAATGGTACGCGTGCGGAGCTTGGAAGTGCGGTACCTTTAGTGCCAGATAGTGTACGCGAGCACTCTTTGTTCCAAGACCCAGCTGAGGGGTTAATCACTCTATTGTTGTGTCGGAGTATGTTTTCGTTGATGTAGGAATAAACTGAGGAGGGCTTTTTGGGAATTACCTACTGGCGGAGGAGCCGAAAATTGGAGCGAGCATCAATCTCTTTAGACGAAGCTGAAATCTGTATAAAATATAGCCCTTAACAATCTGAAGAATAGTCTTTTCACAGATAAGAAATACCCAGAAATTGTACGACATTGACGTAAGAAGGTGGCGGCGTCGATAACACGCAGAGTGGGAGGAAGCACCAACAGTATCTTGAAAGTGTTTGCTGAAAGGCTGGATGGGCCTACCATGGGTAGTTTTATCGAGCTTCATGTATTACACGGGGCTCGATGAAACTAGTTATATTATTATCTTTTTTTGTCTCCACTAGTCCAATGCTTGCTCTAGGATGCATATCCGGTAGGCTCTTAAATCCTTACCTATCCTTCGGGCACGTCCTCCTTACCATTACCGCGCCCCCCGGTCTATTCCTTGATATGCAATGGTCGCTGTAGCACCATGAACATGAGGCTACAGGAGCTAGTGCGAATCTTGGGGTTCATTCGATTAATCGAGTCTGGTTTAACCACGCTGGGATCGGTGCAATTAATTCATTCATTCATTAAGTAGGTATATACTAACATAGTTTATAAGATAATTGTTTGACACTAACACAATGTGGGCCTATGTAGTCTGCAAATAAAAGATTTTTATTTTATTTTTATTGACCGAAATCATCTGACCAAATTGCTACGATTTTCAAAGTGAGTTGCATATCCTCCAAAACTACGCACGATGAATAGCACTGAAACAATCTCCGCCAGTAAATTAAGACAAGATCTGCCCACGTTAGCAGCTAGCCAAGGAGTTCATCTGGCTGAAGTCTGTACGTTCAACAGTCCATTTGAATTTAATTTATTTTCCTGTGACACACTTAGTTAACGCCTCGCCGTCTCACGGAAATTAATTTCTCTAGCAATTTGCTCTGTATGTAAATGTCCACTGGTGAACTAAGACCTACCCACTAGGTTGAAATATCGACGAACATAGAGTAATATCGCCATTATCATCAGGCCTGGCAGGCAGATTGATTATCGCAATATGATGATACGTATTATCCTGATATTGTCCCTCATACGACAGCAAAATGATGGCGCGATTATCACTTTCGGTGGGGGTCGCCCGTTATGAGCATAGTGCTCATTCTTATCCCATATTTTCGAATCATCCCATCGCATTGTTTAAGCAAAAAGCTCACCAATACACACAAGCATGCAGCTAATAAATTATACTGAAAGCAATCACATTATCACAGAGCTTACAACCCACTAAAACATTTGAATACGCATTCCCCTTCATTCCGCATTAAGCACATTATAACAATATTTTTCTTATATCACTTGAGGAAAGAAAGCCTCTAAACATGGCAAGAGGAGCGCAAATCGCTTTAGCGGTCCTGAGAACGCCTAAAAAAACAACTTTGCCTTCTTATATCAAGTAAAGATAACAGAAGAAATACCATAAAAATAAATACGCTACGTACGAATACATTTCGTGATAATAATTCATTTTTATTGTATCTTGCACGCTGTTTGCCGTATTTATAGCTCATCTAAGTGTGGTACTTCACCTGTATAAAATATAATGTACAGGGTGTATTTAATAGGTCGTATTTTTACGCGCCGATTGTTGCTGACTGGTACGGTACTATTAAAGAGGATATTAATGTAACTATTATAGTTATAAGAGGCGATATTTCATTGTTGTAATGTTTGTGTTGGGTAATTCGGTTGGTATAATGTGTTAATGAGAAAATCACACATGGGTTCTATTAATGAAATTATCACGAACTCGCGTTTAGAGTAGGTTATTTTACTGAGTATGTAGTAAGTAAAATAGATAGTAATCGTTTTCAAATATAGTCGTAACCAAGCTTGTCATAATATTGAAAGTGTTTCTCGAAACCTTGTTATGGTGGCCTAAAATATATTCATCTACACCAGGAAACCTTTAACCTTTTCAATACACTGAGATACATCATCAAAGCATGAAACTACATCTAACTAAGTATATTGTTGACTCAATTTATTGACAGCCCACATTACCCAAAACAAACATTCACACATTCTTATTTCGTTTCCATAAGGTTCATTTTCATTCAGAATTAACAGCAAAAGTTTCAGGATATGTGGCTGTCCGTGTGATCGTTCGGAAGGGGCAAGTGCTTCTGACAGTGGGTCGATTAGCGTACGGGACATGGGTTCAAAGACTGGCGATAACTTAGCAAGGTATCCTGAATTATGGTCATGTTAGGGCAGGACCACACAATGCCGGACGATAAAGCGCTTACGACCGGCGTTTTTGAATGTCGAATCGAATTTGAATTTTCCTTTTTTTCAGTTTTAATTTTGTTACCGACCTGTTCGCTCTTTTATAGGTTGTAAATGTTTAATAGATTGAAAAAGGTTTTTTGTAAATAATTATAACGTTACATTTTGATCATAAAATACATAACTGTGGTTTTCATAGAGCTACCTATTTGACTAGCAATTGTCTGAGATTTAGATGACAAGCAAAAAACCTATAAAAGCCCTTCAGGTCGAATATCGAATAATCCATTCTTAGTGAGTGCTGTAGTGATCTTTCTAACATTTTTAGACATTTATTAGGTAGGTAGTGTAGACAATATTATGCAATATGGAGACGATAATACGAAAGTAAAAGAAAACACTGACAGTTCAGGATTATTTTGAAGCTATCAAATAAATCTTATCAAAATTGAAAACGTGATTTTTTCAAACAATTAGCAGTGATGAGCTGAATATGGGTTTTGCCAATCTTTAACTAAAGTATTCGATTATTTAGTGGAATTTTTGTTTATAAGTTTAATTTGTCGTCTCCACCTTGTACATCAGTCAGACAAAAAAGGAGGTTTTCATAATTAAGTTTCATTTCATTTAATTTCATCTGTCCAGTTTCATTTTATCCTAATTTTATGATAGTATGACATGTGTAATTACTAATATTGAGTAATAGCCTGTATGTGTGGTGCAAACTGTTAATATAAGTTGGTAATTAATAAATGCCAGCCAATTATGGTTTGGGATGCATGAAGAAGCCTCCTCGTGTAGCGCAGTTTGTTCCGCCGGTTACTCAACTGAACCGAGCGCTCGGCGCATCCTGGACAGTCTCACCCAACACCTTATTTGACTGGCCAATTCTTCCCTTGCGGTGGTAGGGCTAATGCCCGCCTGGTTTGCGACCACCCTCCCACTGGAATCCAGCGTCAAGCAGCCTGCTGTGTTTCGTCGATGCGTGGGAGTTCCAGTGCCTTAGGCAACTTCTGGGTACGCTCGTTCCATCATAGACCTCATCCATCGCTTTCCATCAGGCGTGATCGAGGTCAAGAGCGTACCCATTCAGCAATAAAAAAAATATACCTACGTTATAGGTATGCAGAGCAGACGATGGTATCATGTCAGCCACGCAGCCTTTAACAGCCGAATGTTCCTTCACAATAGAAAGAGACAGGCTATAAATCTGTTCTAAGCTCAATCCATTAATTCAGGATTGATGTAACCCTACCATTGTAGGTATCATAGTCCCTGTGCCCTCATTTATGTAGCGTCTTTCAAGCACTAACTTTAGAAGGTAGGTATAGTAATTAAAGTGATAAGATCTTGCCGTCAACTACCCGCCTGCCAAGTTTAGTGATTATGGCTATATCCTTGAGATATTCCGTTGTAGCCTTCTGCGGAAATTTTCAGGGATGAAAATGAGGGGTATTTACCTATAATACAAACATACAAGGATTGAAATTCTGGTAAACTACGTAGTATTTCTTTTCATTCATTGAGAAACGGCCAGAATGAGAGTATCCCCTAATAGTGTATTTAGGATATACTAGCGACCCGCCCTTGCTTCGAACGGTTTTTACGAGTTGACAAAACATCGAGACTTCTTTATTATATACTAGCTAACCTCAGCATCAATAAGAATGAATGTATGAGAAAATTAATAATCTTCATAGTTTTTTATTTGAATTTTTCCCCATTTTCATAGTTATTCTGCTATTCGGGGCGGAGACAAATCCAACAAATTAAAGATCATAAAAATCGGTCCAGCCGTTCTTGAATTATAAATGGTTTAATTAACCCGACTTTGTTTAATTAATATAGATTAGTACAATATCAATGTATTATAGGTACACATTAACTTTCCGTAATACGTTCTCTACATTATAGTAACAACCACATCAAAATCCGTTGCGTAGTTAGAACAACGATGTCACACACAGAGACACGAAAAGCGACACACACACATAATTTGTTACTTTGTTTTACACAAACAAAGAAAGAAATTGTTATACAATGTGGAGACGACAGAACGAAAATAAATTAAAACACTTCCAATACCATTGCACAGGAGAATTTAAGAGCTATCGAATAAATCCTAGCATTGAAAAACATACACCTTGTGTAAAAACCATGCCTATCCTCGATGATAGATTCGCACGAATTTACACTTTTTAATTATTATATTTTCTATACTTAGACGATTCGCACGAAATTAATTTATTTGTGGGCGAACCGACAACTCCTGAAACACGTTTTAGGCAATTGGCACATATTGAATTTGAAGACACAGAAGTGATAAGTGTAATGGATCAACCAATAATTATTAATATAATAATATTTTAATTTAATATTCCATGCAAAAAGGAGGTGGCCTCATTCCATGTCAGTATTTACCAAAGTTAAACATTGCAGACGGTTACTGGAATACTAGTGAACAACGTAATCCACTTCAAAGTCGGATTCTCTTGTTAACACAACACAATATGAAACAAACAAATAAAAATATTTTAATGAACGCATTACCTGCACGCTGCAATAACGTCAGTTTATGTAATTGTAACAACATGTTGCCATCAAAACTATCTACTTGTTGAGCAAATAATCATAAAGCGCGTTTTACCGTCGTCGCGTCGCGTGTCGTAGCGTTTTGTCGTAACTACAACGCGACGTACGGAGAATGTAATTAAAGCCACTGTTCGTCGCATAAAGTGTTGCAACTCTTCAATTGCGTCTTACTTTGTCGGTTAAGTGTTGCGATTATTTTTGTTGCGCTTTTGTTGCTGATAAAAAGGTTGGTATGAAGTAGTATGTAGGTAGTCTTTTGTCTTCGTTGATTGCATTTTTTTTTTAATAAAATGTCGTTAAGATGTTATTTTTTATAATATTTTCAATAGCTAGAGAGGCCAAAACCAGCGGGGCAATTGCGTAACACACTATCAGTAGCAACGGGTTTCATTTTGACAATTGAACAACATTCATTGCGTTATTTAAGTTGTTGAGCAGACAGATTTTTCGAATATTTGAAGCAATGGATTAGCAATATCCTTCAAAATGACTCAGATTGTGATTGATAGTGTGTTACTCAATTAGAGTGAATGTTTAATCAGGGTATCATATTGAACCACAGGGTGGCAGGGAGGTAGGGACGTCGATGCGCAACCTGTTACCACGTATTCAATACATGATCGTAAACCCTTGAAATTTTTCGTAGTTTAAGATAAAAAATAGCCGTTACATACATTTTGACCGCGTAGGTATTGAAGAAAGAAAGAAAGAAAATACGTTTATTTGCGGTGAACATGACGCAAAAAAGAACATAAACACAAAAAAATAAAATAAAAAGAAGGTAAGGCAAACATGCGTCACATCATAATGCGCGCTCAACAAAATGCTGCGACCATAGGGTGCATAGGCAAGACAGAGCCCCAGCGCTGGTTTTCAGCAACAGCCACTTTATTTTTTTTTAATAACCGACGAAATATTTTTACTCTCTAGAATCATGTCATTGTGTTGACTTTATGGTTAGGTACAGTTTGCGCGTCGGTTTCCCTGTCACCCTGTATTTAACTGCATGGACTTGACCAATGTCATTCAACCTCATAAAAATTATATGATATTATCTTAAAACAAACATGTTGAATTACAAAGTAACCGCCTCATGCCGAATTATTTTATCATCATCAAATTAGCTCACTCCTAAACAACACACGGTTTGTGTTTTTTTGTCAACTTTTGGGTTTTTTTTTTATTTATATTTTTAGGTTAGCCTACAATTGTTTACACGTTACATTTCATTTAAAAGTACACGATATACATTTATAAGTGCAACAATTACTTACAGGCTAACACCACATGCACTATTTTATTTATATTGGATGCATGAAGAAGCCTCCCAGTGTAGCGCAGTTTGTTTCGCCAGTTACTCAACTGAACCGAGTGCTCGGCGCATCCTGGACAGTCACACCCAAAACCTTATTTGACTGACCAATTCTTCCCTTGCGGTGGTAGGGCTAACGCCCGCCTGGTTTGCGACCACACTCCAACCAGTGTCCGGCGTCAAGGAGCCTGATGTGTTTCGTCGATGCGTGGGAGTTCCAGTGCCTTAGGCATTTTCTGGGCACGCTCGTACCATCATAGACCTCATCCATCCAGGCGTGATCGAAGTCAAGAGCGGGCCCATTCAGCAATAAAAAAAAAACTTAATTGAAGGACTGTTATTAAGAGGACTACATGACCCAAAGCGTGGTCACTGTCGGACTGCACAGAAAATAAAGAGAAGCGCGATGACACAACGCTGGCAATTTATTGCAAAATATGAAGCAATTATCTATTTACAAAAAATCTATTGTTTGGACTAAAAAAATAAAACACTAGTGCTTTAATATGTTGCTTGTAGAATAATCTGACAACAAATCAGAATGACTGTATGTATATTAGTATGGTTTTTATTGTAAAAAGAAAGTTTTAGAGGTATCTTCATGATTTTTTCTATCGTATCAAATTATTTGTACCTATTATGTTTTCAACAAACTATTTAACTAGCATTTATCCTGAAGAATATCATATACTTTTCTGATTTTGTTTACTGTAGTCGATCTTTTAGGCATTATAAAAGTTGCGTTTTTTGCATTTAGGTATTGTAGTCCATTTATACAGAAATTTAAAAAATAAACACATAACATTTCTAAACTAGCCAACCGGGATCCGGAAGTAGGCACCTGTCAAAACCCAACACTATAGAGAAATTCATTAACTCTGCCGGTGACATATCGGTGGTATTGCTTGAACATTTGTCAAATACATGTGTCGCAAACCCTCATATATCTGGGACATTGTATTGTAATTAAACGTAGTCCATTGAGCATTATGTTAGGAGTAAACGCTTGACAATGTAACAGTGATTCTGTTAGCCAGATATGTACGGTGTAATAAATCTTTGCTCTGTTATGCCTACTGAATAGGCCGTGTTTGACATGTTTAAATGTCTGAGTTAAGTTATTAGTTTTAAAATAGGCTTCTATTTTTGCCAATACATAAGTTGTATTACAAAAAGATATAGGTCCAACTTTTACTTGTTTTAAACAGGGCACGAAACCTGTTACTATAGTTTCAGTACATGATTCCGAACCGATATGAGGTGAAATTTTTCGTCAGTTGTTAAAAAAGGGGCACTCCGGGAGTGCCGACAGAAGTGAAAACTTGAACAATTACGCGTGTGGGTTTTTTGAATCGTCATATAAACAAAACACAAACAGAATACTTTGCCATCACTCACTGACATATCGGAAATACATTAAAACCGAGTACATCACGAGGACAACCGAACACATCCGAAGCGGTGTCGGTTACGGTAACAGTGGCGCGAATTCAATGGTGTTTCCCATCTCAAAAAATGCCCAACGCGCTTAAAGAAGTTTTCACTTCAAAAATTGCTGTTCCATACATTTTGGCCGCGTGGGTATTGCACTTTTGTAAGTAACAGCCGATTTTTTTATTTTTTTCATAACAGACGTTGAATTTCTACGCTTGGGGCTAATAGAATTCATGTGCTGAATTCATGGTTACAGTTTTGGAGTCGATGTTTCTGCCACCCTGTATATTGTTGAACTTTCTCATGAAAACACTTTTGAGTTTCGAATTATGTGCAGACTTGTACTAAAAAAACATATATGTAATTTTTTGTAATATATTTCTTATCCTCTACTTTGTATTACATTTGCATGCTACGACGTACAGACGCCAGCACATCAAGCTACTACAATCTGTCTTTCTGTAATAGATTTTCAACTTTATCGCTAAAGCATAAATTTCAAAGTTGATTGGGAAAATTTGACAGTATCGGGTAGCTTGAAGTGCTGGCGCCTGTACATGGATCCCATTATATAATTTAACAAGTTATTTTTATGTACTTACATTCTAAGCAAATAAAAAGCTATTATATTCTATGCTATAGCTACACATATATGGAAAGCTAACATAATCAGTAATTAGCTGTTGCTGACTATCACAACCCCGTTAGACCCTCAGGAATTGAGTTTCAAAGTAATCCTTTTATGATTTACCATTAACCACAAACAAAACAAAGGTACACCATTAAATGCACTAAACCAATATCTATCTTCAGGGGTTTCGGCTCTACTCTGTCAAGCCGTCAATCAATCAGTAAGTCTTGGAACTGTTTAACAATGTATAGATGTTCAGTTCTTAGAACTCTAACTGGACTAAACCTATAATGAACACTAAATATTTTCTAGGTATTGTAAAGGAAAATATTTAACTGATCCTCTAAAAACTTATTCACCTTCTAATGATGGACACTTTTTTTAATGAATGTACCTCTGAAAACTTTTTGCGCTTGTCATGATGCGCATGGTTTTTAATAATTGAGCCTCTTTTTATTTTTCCGGCAATTTCTCACAATTGGTCATAGTAACTCAGCTAGGTTACCCTACCAAATGGGCTAGGTTAGAATTGGGACCAACCGCGTGCGAGCCGAACAAGCGAAGCGTACGGTGCCGTGGCAGCGGCCGGTAAGCGCTACATCCAAGTTGGTTGCAGTTACTTGGCTATTTTTGGTATTTATAGAAATAGGAATTATTTGAGGTTAACAAAATGACGTTCAATAATATTAGAATGTTCAATAATGTTTTTAGGAGCACAAAATATAAATTATTGGAGGTTCGATTACATACATGCCTATTATAAAAGCAAGGAGAGGCGCAATCATTACATTAAAAGTTTTCAATCATATTTTTAGTAGCACAAAATGGGAATTATTAGAAGTTCGATTACATACGAGTACATGCCTATTACAAAACCAAGGTATACCGTAGGTTAACAAAACGAGGCGCAATCATTACATTAAGAGTTTTCAATAATATTTTTAGGAGGCCAAAATGGGAATAATTAGAGGTTCGAATACATACATGCCAAAAAAATTTAATAAATATACATATATGCGAGGGTATGGCTGCACCAGACAATAAGCGAAATGCATTTCATTTCAGTTTGCTTAACATAGACATACTTGCTAAGTTCATCGGCTTCCAGTCTAACCGGATTCAGCTGAGTACCAGTATTTTACATGGAGCGACTGAATATCTGACCTCCACAACCCAGTTACTGGGTAATACGAAACTCCTTACAAAGACTGGTTGTCAGACTTTCGGGCTTCTGACGACTGTCAAAGATCTACGATTGACAGCCGGGAGCAACAGCTTAACGTGCTTTCCGAGGCACAGAGGGGTCTTGTATGTAAAAATGGTCACCCATCCACGGACCAACCGCGGCAATCGTAGCTTAACCTGATCGATCGACCCGTGCGGCTGTTATTACTTAGCCACAAGCCCCTCACATGCTTACAAAGTTATTTAAGAGAATTCATCATCATTCTCCAGCCCTTAGCCCTTATCCCAATTTATTTGGGACTACGCAACATGTCTTTTTCTTCCATACTTCACTATTAGCCGTAATCTCGGTAGTCACGAAATTTATACAGTTACATACATACCTATTGTTAGGGACCTAACTAAGGACTTTAATTAAAAGCAGTGGACTGTAATTTAAAAGATATAATACAAAGATAGGTACAACAATGTTAGTGAACGTATGGAGTGCGCGCGCGTGCCGTCGTCGGAGATCGGTAGCGAAGTGTCGACCGCCCGCGCGGCGCGCCCCGCACGCCGCACCTCTCGCCGCCGCCCGCGCCTTCCGTTGTCTCACGGCAGCAGCCGAAGATTGCCGGAGGCGCCCGAACATCCTCCCCGGGTTGAAGTATTCAAGTGAGAGGAAGTGGGCAGACGTTGTTGTAAGCCCGCACCACCGTCCCTCTCTTCGTCTTCAGCTCCACGACCCGTGTGGTCCCGTCGCAGCCAGGGAAGACCTTGATGACGCGCCCCAGTGGCCACACCAAGGGCGGTTGGCCTTTTTCTTTGATGAGAACCAGTGCTCCCACTGAAAGTTGGCCTGTTGACGCTGTCCATTTAGTTTTTTGCTGGAGCAGAGAAACATATTCTAAATTAAATCGGTTCCAAAAATGTTGCTTAATATGCTCCACTCTTTGGTAGCGCTCCAGTCGCCCGATGTTGAAGTCAGTAACCTGTGGATGCGGAACAGATATTAGTGGTCGCCCAATTATGAAATGTCCAGGAGTAAGAACGGAAAAATCTAGAGGATCAGTGGAAAGAGGGGTAAGAGGACGGGAATTTAAGACGGCCTCTATTTGAGTCAAGCACGTGGCCATCTCCTCGTACGTGAAGTGCGTTAACCCTAAAAGTCTCTTTAGGTGATGTTTGGTAGATTTGACGGCGGCTTCAGCAATGCCGTTGAAATGGGGGGAGTATGGAGGCGCAAAAGAAAATTTGATGCCTTGTTGAGCTACTTCAGACGTGAGATTCGAGTCTTGTAAAAACTTACGTAGCTCATTGCAAGTACCTATAAAGTTTGTCCCATTATCGGACAAGATGCTTTCGGGTTTGCCACGACGAGCCACGAAACGGTTCAAAGCAGCCATGTAGGCTTCTTTCGTAAGGTCTGTAACAAGCTCGATGTGAATAGCCTTAACGGCAAGGCAAACAAAAATACACAGGTACGCCTTTATAAGCCTACACCCTCGCCCTTTGCGGTCAGCTATCAGCACTGGCCCAGCATAATCCACACTACAATTTAAAAATGGGTGTTCCAAATGTGTCCTTGAAGAGGGCAGCTGACCCATTGTAGGTTGCACAGTTTGACACTTGTATTTGAAACATTTGATGCATTTTTTAACAATACACTTGGAAAGATTTCTACCGCCAAGAGGCCAATACATTTGACGTATATTTGCCAAGAGCAGCTGAGGGCCAGCGTGTAAGCATTGAATATGATATTTATGAAATATTATTTCAGTTATATGGTGCTTACTACATAATAATATCGGGTGCTTGACATTATAATCATAAGGTGAGTTGTCAAGTCTCCCTCCTACTCGTATGAGACCATTCGAATCTGTAAAAGGACTCAAAGATATAAGCCTATTTTTTTTTGGTAAAGACTTTCCTGATTGCAGTAAATTATATTCATTAGGAAACATATCCATTTGAGCGTGACGTAAAATAAAATTTGTGGAATTTGTAAGTTCTTCACAGGAAAGGGAACCAAGGAATTTGTTATGTTTATGTTTTAAATTGTGAATAAATCTTAGTATATAAGCGACGACTCTATGTAAGTGATTATAATCGGAATTTTTGTGAATAAGTGATTTGATGAATAAATGATGATCATTATGATGTGACAAATGATTTGAAGTTAAGTTGTATGATTGATGATGGGATGAGTGATCAGTGAAATGTGATGACACAACTTCAGGTAGATCTTGTTTCAAGTTCTCATTGGGCATTTTTGGCCAATATGTTTCATCATTTAACAAAAACTGAGGACCTGACCACCATAAGGAACACTCGCTGATAAGGTCAGCCTTCAGCCCGCGAGAAACAAGATCCGCCGGATTTTCCTTCGACGGCACGTAGTTCCACGTGTGCCCTGTAGTGCATTCTTGTATTTCATTAATGCGATTACGGACAAAAGGTTTTAATGAATTAGGCGTCATGGAAAGCCACCTTAACACTATTGTCGAATCGCACCAAAAGTAACATTTACTAACGGGTTTGGTGAAGGAATTCAGTACATTAACACACAGTCTTGCTCCTAATAAAGCCCCACATAACTCAAGTCTAGGGATGGTCGTTGGCTTGATTGGTGCAACACGATTTTTAGAGACCAACAGCTGTACTCTTACCAATCCATCCTTAGTACTAGACTTTATATAAATACATGCACCGTAGGCCTTTTCGGATGCGTCTGTAAACACATGAATCTCATTAATAGTTGAGTTGTCACATGAAACCCACCGGGGTATTTTAAGGGTATTTAAACATGGGAGACTATTCACAAACATTAACCAGGAGGTATGTATATTGTCTGGTACTTGCTCGTCCCAGTCACACTTAGCCATCCATAGACTTTGGATGATAATTTTAGCCTCGATAATGCAAGGACCTACCAGACCTAATGGGTCAAATATTTGGCTAATCACAGATAAAATGTGACGCTTTGTGATTGGTTTGCTGGTATCAACCGATATTGAGAACTCGAGAGAATCAGATTTACATAGCCAATATAGGCCTAACGTTTTAGATGACACATTTCTATCCTCAGACAAGTTCAACCTACCAGATTGTCCTGAAACACCAGCTATCTCCGTTAAAATATCTAAACTATTAGATTGCCACTTTCTCAAATGAAAGTTAGCTGACGCTAAAATGGATGCAACTTCTTTGCCCATCTGGACCACCTCGGAAACCGAGTCACCACCACTCAGATAATCGTCGACGTAAAAATCTCGTTCAATGGACGATTTTACAATGTCGTTAGAGGCGGTTGTTGCTAGACTGACTAAGCACTTAGTAGCTAAATAAGGGGCGGAAGCTGTACCATAAGTAACAGTATTAAGACTGTACGTTTGAAGTGGTAGCTTAGGGTCAGCACGAAAGATTATTTGTTGTAAGTTGCGTTGTGATGGTGTTACCTGAATGGCCCTATACATTTTCTCTATGTCACCAGAAATAACAAACTTGTGCTGACGGAAACGCAGCAATATAGAAAAGAGGTCATCTTGGACAGTGGGCCCCACCATTTGGATGTCATTAAACGACACTCCAGAAGTAGTCGCTGCTGATGCATCGAAGACTACCCTGAGCTTAGTTGTGGTGCTGGGCTCTCGGATGACTCCATGATGTGGCAAAAAATACTCAATTTTGTTACCTGAATGAGGTTTCCTTGTTGGGTTATTCACAGTCATATGCCCTAAGCTCACGTACTCCTCGATGAATGCAACATATCTTTCCTTAAAGGCAGGATCACGTTGGAAACGACGTTCCAAAGATAAAAATCGACGTTTAGCCATTTCGTAAGACTCGCCTAACTCACTGGGATCATTTTTAAGAGGCATTGTAACTATGAAATGCCCGTTTTGATCACGCACAGTGTTTTCACGAAAACTTTCTTCGCAAGCTCGTTCTTCTTGTGACAAAGAATGTTCTAAAGAAACGGAATCGAGCTCCCAAAACTTATTTAGGCTGTTATTTAAATCATTCATGGACATATTACAGAAATGAGAATATGTATTTTTGGATGGATGTTTTGGAAGAGCCACAGAGCCTGATACTATCCATCCAAGCTTTGTCTCATGTAACTTGGGCTGATTTTTGCCTAAATTAATAGATGCATTGCCTAAAATATTCCAAAATATTTCAGCACCAACCAGTATGTCAATCTCTGATGGAACGTTAAATGACGGATCGGCCAAATTTAAATCTACTGGTATGGGAATGCTACTTATGTCGACTAATGTAGAGGGCAGTAATTTGGTAATTGTAGGCAATATGAAGCAATTTATGTCTGTCTTATAGCTGCCGCTGCACGATTCAATGGTTAGTTTGCAAGACTGTGTACTTAATGTAGTATGACTGTTTATACCTGTCACCGTGGAACTCGTGCTACGTCGAGGAAGTCCTAGCTGATCACAAAGTTTCTGCGTAATAAAATTAGCTGTGCTACCGTTATCGAGCAGGATCCTGGCGTCGCTCCTGATGCCTCGGTGGTTCACCACTCTCACCAACGCTGTGGACAGTAAAATATGAGAAGTAGTATGTTGCGACCGAGCGTCACTCGACAAGGAGATATTTTCTGAGGTGCCACTGCGTGGAGCGGCATCTCCAGAAACATCAGTGGGCAATGCTACACTATTGGGCATAGGATCTTGGACATTAGTAGACTGTTCCACATGTAAGAGGGTATTATGTCTACCTTTACAATATTTACAACGAGCTAATCTACATCGTTTTGTTAAATGACCACTACGCAGACAGTTAAAACAAACTTTAAATTCTTTAACTTTTAATATACGTTGTTCTACGTTTAATTTTCGGAACCCTTCACAAGTGTATAATAGATGATTTTGATTACATAAGGGACATTTTGTTTTATATTTTTGATTTGAATTATCGGCTTGATTAGTTGCTACTATTAATGATTTATGTTTGTTTGCTACTTGATTGTTATGAGTGTTAGTATTACTTTCTGTGATTTTATTATGTTCTAATGTCTCCAATAAATCAGCTTTTTTACTAATAAAAGTACAAAATTGAGAAACTGTTGGTTTTGTTGGGATGGTATTACGATGAGCTTCCCATTCCCTGCTGGTGATAGGATCTAGTTTAATTGCCATCATATAAATGATCAACGTATCCCAACTGTCCGTGGGCTCGTTCATTGTATTAAGAGCCCTGATATTTTTATTAATTAGATCAATTAAACGACGCAAAGAAGTGGATGATTCCTGTGTAATACAATCTACATTAAACAAGGCCTTTACATGAGTGTCTACTAAAAGCCTACTGTTATCAAAGCGGTCGCATAGTAACTTCCACGCCATTTGATAATTATCACCTTTAAAATCAATATTTTTTATTATTTCTAAAGCATCGCCTTTAAGCGACGCACGGAGGTAGTGGAACTTACTAATTGCATCTATGCAACTACTGTTATGGATTAGTGACAAATATGTATCTCTATACTCAAGCCAGTACTGATAACCACCATCAAAATTAGGCAAATCAATTTTAGGTAAGCGTATAAAGTTACGTTGTTGGAACGATTCACCTGAGTGTTTGTTCACCGAGCCTGTTACAGAGCCGCCATCATCGCTCTCGCTATTGGCAAGCAGGCCTTGCGCCTGCGCTGCGAGTGCGTGGTAACGGTCCTCGAACTTTGCTCTCTCTGCATACGCCTCGTCAGGATCATCCGAAAGCACCTCGATGTCCACCTGTAAATTGTCGAATTTGTCGTATGTAGCCTCAAATTTTTTAAAACGGCTCTCCAACTCTAAGCGTTGAATATCGGAAATGTCTTTGCAACTTTGAAGCACATTCATGTAATTGGTGAAATGTGTAAGCATTGCCTTAATGGCACTTCGCTTTCTCAACAATAAGTCTAAAGAGGCCATAGCGTAATCCAGTAAGAAAAGCAATAGGTAATATTAACACTAATTGATTATGCGTAGCAACGTTTCATAAAGAAGTGGGCAATTAAGTTTGAACAAAACACATAAAAAATGTGAATGACTAGCCGCGTGACCTTGATGAATGTCACGGGGACCGCTCAGCTGTTACAGTTATACACGCACACAGCTGATCATGCACTCAATTAACGGTAAATAGCCTGGGGATTTAGCAGCGCACAAGCGTAAGCAGTGCATAAGAGTGAAAGAGATAACTATGTATAATGTTACACGTACCTATTGACTCAAATATGAACGTGAAAAACGGGAAATAATTTGAATTTAACGGAAGAAAAACACTTAAAATTTGTTTGAAAAGGATAAAGAAGGAACAAATTGGAACGAACTCACCCAATACCGAACCTTTATCCAGTATCCACAAGAAACCTGGCCAAAATCCTTCCAAGCGATGACTCGGCGTAAATCATATAATCCAATCGAAGTAATAAGCGCCGACGTCGTTATCAAGACTTGAGGAAATAAAGTGTAGTCCAGTTCTTGTTCTTCTTATGTTCAATCGACTTCGGTAGAAAAAGCCGTTGCTCCGGTGACGCAGCGAATTCAAATTTTCTAGGAGTCCAAAGTTCACCAACGTCGAATCGTGATGCCAGTAGCCGACCAAATTGGTTTTACCAAAACGCGACTATAAGGAGCTCGAAGGACCATATGTTAGGGACCTAACTAAGGACTTTAATTAAAAGCAGTGGACTGTAATTTAAAAGATATAATACAAAGATAGGTACAACAATGTTAGTGAACGTATGGAGTGCGCGCGCGTGCCGTCGTCGGAGATCGGTAGCGAAGTGTCGACCGCCCGCGCGGCGCGCCCCGCACGCCGCACCTCTCGCCGCCGCCCGCGCCTTCCGTTGTCTCACGGCAGCAGCCGAAGATTGCCGGAGGCGCCCGAACACCTATTATAAAACAAAGGTATCGTGATGTGGTGCAGGTTAATAGTCAGTGTTAAGAGGAAATGCGGTCGGAGAGACCTTTTGAAAAAGCCTAAGTAAAAAGTCATAATTCGAGATTTGGCTCTCGCCTATCTTCTCCTCCAATATTGGACCAATTTAAAAGATATTTCATTAACAGAATAAGAAGGATATAAATACTGTGTCCCTACCCACTGCCCGCCACTGCGGGCCTCCTCGGGGTCTATCTTAACCCAACTTAAAAACTACAGATAAGTCTCAAAAATATGAATTTCAAAGCTTGCGAGTTACCTACTGAGAAACGAAGGGTGAAAGAGGAGTAATTCAGTGTTGCTAAACTTCAAAACGGGTATTTAATTTATTTCTAGAAAGACCTATAACGGCTTCTAAGGAAACCTGGGAGATGCAAGAACAAACTAGCTTTCTATTCACGGAAATCTAACAAGAGAGGGTTGTTCGAACAAACTGTATTCCACGATGTTCTAAGTAATAGTAACTTGTTATACAGGGTTGGAGGGTGGTGAGAGCAGTGGTGGCCAAGTGGTAACGGCCGCGACTTAGAGTTGTAGGTTCGAATCCAGACAGGCGCTTTACTTTTTGTAAATTATTTCATCACCACTGCTCTCAAAACGGTGAAGGGAAACATCGTGAGGAAACCGACATGTCCTAGAACCAAAAATTCGAAGACATGTGACATCTGCCAACCCGCACTGGGCCCGCGTGGTGGATTACGGCCCACTCCCTCTCACTGAGAGGAGGCTTGTGTCCCAGCAGTGGGAACATTATAGGCCGATTATGTATGTTATGTATACAGGGTTATTGGTAAAACACTAACAATCTTGCAGGACTGGATTACTAACATCATAAACAACAACTTTTGTTCTATGACTTTTTACATAACATAATACATTTATCAAAAACAAACTTTCAAGATTTCGTTGTTCTATCTAACCCCCGCTCCCCTCCGCTGATTTTTGTACTAGACACGGCAGTTTGTTTACCTAACTAGCGCTTTCTTTTGCTTCGCGTAGAGTTCGTTACAGAAAATCCAATATTTCCATTCGTTGAATTGAATTATTTTTATTTTTGTATGAAAGTCTGATTAATTAATAAAAGTCATAGCACAAAAGTTGTTGTTTATGTTGGTATTTATACAGGGTGTCCCTGGAAGTATGGATCAAATCGAATAGGGGCGTGGGCAAGGTAATTTCCAATCTTTTTAACCCTGAGAATGTCAGTGAATTTTTTTACGGCTTAAAAGTTATGAATGATTTTTATTTATTGAAGTGAAAACTTCTTTAGCGGCGTTGCACACTTTTTGTAATGGGTAAAAAATGTTAAGCTCGCGTCAGGACATCGCGTCAGGACACGTGACCGTCAGGAGAGATTTCCCCCCACCCCCTCTTTCTACGGCGGCGCCAACCGAAGTGAACCAAGTGAGACACGATAATGGATGGATGGATGAATGGATGGATGGACGGACGGACGGTGATGGTGACGGTGACGGTGACGGTGACGGTGACGGTGACGGTGACGGTGATGGTGACGGTGACGGTGACGGTGACGGTGATGGTGGACGTGGATGTGGATGTGGATGGATGGATGGACAGCTGATGGCTCGACCGTCTGTGTAGTAGCCACACTGCTGTGTATTCGTAAAATTCGTGTATATAAAGTGTTTAAAATATGGAAATTGAACAAAGTGCATCGATTAATGAAAAAAGTGACGCAGAAATAGTGAAAAAAAATTAGTTATTGCCATTCATAATTGATTTATTTCAACGTTAATATTCAAGTTTTCACTTCTGCCGGCACTCCCGGAGTGCAACCCGTCTTTTTTTTTTTCAATCACTTCGCATAGTGCTTAAAGAAAATAATCATAAAAAAATACTATCAGATCTACCTAAAAAAAAAATTGATAGCCCTGATAGTTTATTTAAAGATTTTTTTAAAACGATTCCTCTTCTCTTTCTCAATTCGACTCGATTTCTCTTCTCTTTTTTTTTAGCTAAAACCTTTGGAACCTTGCCCACGCCCCTATTCGATTTGATCCATACTTCCAGGGACACCCTGTATAGTCGCAAGAGGTTGTTAATGTTTTACTAATAACCCTGTATATATAAAGTGCCCATACAGCGTTGATATCCTGTATTGAGAACATTCAATATCCATTATTGAAATACTTATTACTTTAGCACCTGTAGTAAACAGCATGTATGCGAAAGCTGGCTACTACTAGCTTAGTTACTATTGTACTTAACTACTTAGCTATTAAGCTTAGGTACTACTTTAAAGGCAACATATACGACTAGCTTCTGGCCACGGTTTTGCCCGCATGGAAGTCAAATATATCATGAAACATATGGCACTTGGCAATAAAAAAAAAATCATCAAGAAAAAAAAACATTTTCAAAAGATCATTTAGTGAAATCATTTTTTAAATCGGATCAGTACTTCCAGAGATTACCTCTTACAAACAAAACAAACAACAACAAGCTTCTACCCGTGACTTCGCCTGCGTAGAATTTCTAAACCCTATGACATTAGACATTACTGTAGCTTCTCATTAGTGGTGAAAGAATTTTCATAATCCGATCAGTAGTTCCGAAGACACCTCGGGTTCCTCTACATACAAATTAATTTACCTCTTTATTATATAAAAAATTTAATATTTAAATAAGGTCCAATCAAAATAAGTGCAAATTTGGAAATTATGTAAGGAAAATATAATTTTACATAGAATTTCTCTGCAGATCCTCATGCCATTAAGGCTCGCTTATCTATCACCATTATGTAAGCACAAAATGAATAAAAAAATACATCTTTTTCAGGAAGAAAAAGAAACAACTAGATTTTAAAATAAAACCCTTACATAATTTAATTTTGATTGGATTTTATACTAGCAGCACCCCGCGGTTTCTCTCGTGTTAGTTTCGATCCTGTGGGAATATCGGGATGAAAACTATCCTATGTCCTTTCCCGGGACTCAAACTATCTCTATACCAAATTTCATCGAAATCGGTTCAGCGGCTTAGGCGTGAAAAGGTAACATACAGACAGAGTTACTTTCGAATTTATAATATTAGTATGGATATAGTACGGATGGATGGATGGATATTACGTGTACTAACATAGTTTTAAAAATATTGTACCTGCTAACAAAATACGGATTGTTATTGTCCGAAATAAACGTCTTGAATTGAATTGAATTTATTATGAGGTGTCAATGACACGACATGCAATAACGATAATATTCTAGAGCGGGTAGTTGTCTGTTAGCATTTTTCTTTTTACTTGAGAGGAAGTTGAGATATTCTAGAGTGCTATCCTAGTTGTTTCTATGTAAACAATCTAGTTAGTACAATCTTTTATTGATTGCGCAACTCAATAAGTGCTCAGAAAAGTTATTTTTCGTAGAAGGTTGATATTTATCAGTCTCTCTTCTATTAACTAGTTCGAAATAATAAACCGCCTCGTAATTTTAAGAACGTTCACAGTCTGATCTCAGTCTCAATCTGTCAAGAATACCTCTAATTTCCCTACATTTTGACGAGTTTTTGACATTTGTTTGTCGCCAAGATGAGACTGCGACTAGATTTTGAACATTTTAAATTACGAGAATTGGCTTTCTGTTTGATTCTATGACGTACAAACAAGTAGTATATGCAAGCGCAAACTTCAATGTATAAACGTAATAATGTTGTACGGGGAACACACTTTTTCAACCATAACATGAAAAATTCCACGCAAATGTACACATATACCATTATTCCATTCATTTCGAACCTTAAACCTCATTATACAGAACAACAAAGCTTTGTTTTAGCCCCAAAAATATGAAAAACACTTGAAATTACGTCATTAAAACAAAGCGTACGCTGCCATTACAATGGGAGCCACAACAAAATTTAGTAAACACACCCAAATTGAAATAATAACAAGTATAGTTGCAAACGACTTGTCTACATTGTCGTGAATTAGGCGCATTAGGCGAGCGGCCCCGTAATACACTGTGACAATGCGTTTATCCGTGATTATGCACCACACCACTGACCTGGCCAACTCCAAAAATAGACTCTACACTCTCAAAAATACAGTTGAATTTCTATAAATATTTAGTAGGTAGTTAGGGCTCCTTGCCAGTAATGTAGTCGTGACTATTTGTAGCAAGAGATAACAGCACACGAGTTGGTAGTGGGACCTGTTGATGATAAGCGCCGTCGTCGATAAGGCCGTCTGCTGATGGACGGGCCCAGCCAGAATTTCGGCGAATGCATATTTCATGAGTTGATTAAATAGTTCACGCTTTGAATTTCCCCGCACATACATATGTAGCAGGTATACATATGTAAAGTCTACTGCAGTACGACGCAGACTGAGGCATAGTTAGCATGCGTCGTGTTTTTAGTTGACAAAATGTCACCAGGAATGGGGTCGGGATGTTTTTCTTATCGTCCCGGTATGAAACCATTTTATATGGTGATCAGAGCATGACAGTATCGTTATTGTGAAGAGAAGCTAACGTAAGCTAACGTATTTCTTTGAAAACGAGATCTTATATGCAGTTCAATATGTCGATGTAAACTTCTATGTTAGTTCCGGGAACGTCAATAAGAGTATTTTAAAACTAGTCTCTTTTACTGTCATAAAATAGATACATCTCTTCAGGTGCAACTACATAATTTAAGGCACATCATCATAATCACCGTCTCAGCCAAAAGACGTGCACCGCTGGATATAGGCCTCCCGCAAGCATCGCAACTTCGACAGATTTTATACTTCTCACGTCCAGCGGATTCCTGCGATCGTCACCAGGTCATCGGTCCATCTTGTGGGAGGTCTTCCAACGCTACGGTCGGTTGAGACTGGTCATCTCTTAACTGACAAGGCTTATTTTTAATCTTATTTTTTGAATTGTTTCTTCATTTGTGTGTTTTGTTACATTGTTCTCACATATAGAAGCAACAAGTATAATGTACCCAGGACTTTGTAATACCTTGATTTAAAAGAGTGTCCATGGAGTTTCTTGCCCGTTCTTCTCCGTTGCGATCTACGTTTTGGAATGGGCAACTAGCTTCAACTTTCTGACTAACTGACCTACTATTTATTTTGACAATTCAAAAGTGCCTGTACATGGTTTAATTGTAATAAATGCTTTGAGTTTGCTACGTCTTCCGGTCTGCCGTGGTCACTCCAGAACCATACTACCTTATAATTTAAGAATACATGGCTAACTTAAAATTCTGCTTTCCTAATGAAGAAAATTTACCATCAAGACATGAAACCCTATTAAATGCAACGCCACATAACATTTAACCAAGAAATACAAACACACGTGCAACAACAACTTCTATTTTAGGTTTTAATCGTTCTCTTCGACGCCATGCCGCCTGCAATCGATTCCTCACTTACTAGAAATCATTAATTATTGCTACAGTCTCTATTTATACGAGGCAATACTGTACCGAATCAGTCGGTAATGCGCACGCGATGTATGTTCGGATTAGTGTTACATATGCGCATTTACTATGAAGCAGTTTTTTGGACTGTAGGTGGTTTTTTTTGTCTATTTCGTAGAACAGAGGGGCAATTCTTGTAATTTTAAGAACGTTCACAGTCTGATCTGTCTCAATTTGTCAAAATTACCTCTAATTTTACTACATTTTGACAAGTTTTTGAAATTCTTTTTTGTCGCCGAGATGAGACTGCGACTAGATTTTATTATTATATTTTTAGAAAATTTGATATTTTCTATCTGCTGAATATTGCAATCATCAAGGTTTTATTGATTTTTTTTTTATCTTTTTTCATCGTCACTTTTGTTTCTCTCCCCTTCCCTTCGTCTATCCATACTGATCGAAAACAGTTAGACAGAAAAAAGAAATACATAACTTGAAATACCAAAGATCCCACATACATATCAACTCATTTACCAATTGAGTCGATGACCAGAATGTTACCATTTAAAAAATATTAAGTTCATATAAACATTTGGAACTAACTACACGGTTGACGTCATCACGTCAACGCCAGCTGTCGCTGAAAACCAGCGCTGGGGCTCTGTCTCACATAGGATCTTAACTTTATGCTGAGTGATGGCCGTTTTGCGTGGATGTGGCGCATATTTTCCCCAATTAGTTCTTTTTTGTGTTTAAGTTCTTTCTCTGCGTAATGTTTACCGCAAATACACGTATTTTCTTTCTTAATTACTTCAACACAGATAAGCGAACTATTTATATAATGTGTTTTGATAGAAACGAAACCTACGTCAGTCAATTATGTATACTGCCGTAATTATTTACCTAACTAATCAGGCCTAATTATACAGATCGGACTAACTTACCTAGTGACGTCCGATCCTTAATTATGTGAAGTATTCTCGTCCTCATTGTATACTCTAGCGTGTGCACGAAGGTGCGAACTACATAATTATACAATGAGGACGAGATTACGAAGCATAATTCTCTAATATAATAATAAAAAATCCTAAAACCCCCACTTATCTTAAAGAACGTTTCAAGTTCCTTCATGACACACGCAATAGATATCTAAGGTCATCAGAAAACCTGAGACTAGATGCATTCCACCAGTTTCTATGACAAATCTTTTACTGTTCAAGCAATACGGTTATGGAATGACTTGCCCGTGTCGGTAAGGCGTGCTCAATCTTTGTCCAGTTTTAAAATTATGATAAAAAAAGCACTTTCTCTCTCCTTAAATATCATCATTATATTTTCTTTGATCCTGTTTCATGTGTATTATATATATATTTATTTAGGTTAGTATAATATACTTAATGTAAGTATGTATTTACTGTATTATGTAAATGGTACACCACAGACTACCTACAGTATTTGTATGTCCTTCCCCTTTTTAATCCATCCAAAGGTTGTCTTTAAAAGATCGCTCTTAGCGATAAGACCGCCCATTGTGTCACCCTTTGTAAAGTTTCCTTACTTATGTCTGTAATTTATATTGTGTACATAATAAAGAGTATTATATTCTATTCTAATTCATTAAAGGCAAATTTCCTAAGTAATGTCTCATACCGACAATAACTCAAACAGTGTATTTCTTACACTAAAACAAAACCATCGAACGTAATTTCACCCGTTCAACTCTTTCGAACTACCGACGATATTTCAATCTGTGGTCTCTGCAAGAAATACGGTCTAATTTGTTAAAGCACAATATCTCAACAACCCTGATGTTAGTAGTTATCAATAAATCACTGCGGTACCTTTTCCAGAACGAATGTTAAACCGATAAACATTCATCTTCAATACATAGTTGACTAAACGGTGTTTTCTAAAAAAAGAATTACGGTCCCACTTGAACGTGCGATTGGTACCCAGTTAGACCGTACTGTGAGTCTAAATGGGGTTCTGGAGTGAGTTTACAATGAGTACCACATAAATTGTTACAGGATTGGAGTAGACTTACTGATTTTACGTATTTTTTATAATTTTTGAGACGTCGTAAGTCAAAAAGCAGCACAGGAATGGTATTTAGAATCTAATTTTTAGTTAATTTAAAATTACACACACACATTCATAAACCAAACCTATCATGCACCAAAACCTGACTACAAAAAAAAGTGAAACCTTCGTTGCCAAAATACGAAGCCACTTTAGTTGCTGTAAATTCATCAAATAATTTGCTGGGACAAAGAAAAGAAAAATTAATACTGCACTTTCAATACTTAAAACTTATTTAAAAATCTAAATCCAAGCGAATAAAACCGCTAGTTTACAAAGAGAAAGAAACAGCGTGCTACGTCGCCCGCGTAGCGGTTTGCTACGAAGTTGTAAGGAGTTACTAATACGGGTTTGTTCCAAGTTGGATTATACTAACTTGGTATATATAGTCTGGAAACTTAGTATAGGGTATAACGGGAAGTGCTTTAATTATTGGACTTCAGATTTAAGTCTTAATTATTCTCACTTAAGTCGCGGAACACCTGCTACGAAAAGCGTAGCGCACTTCTGCGTAGCATATTAGTATTTTATGATATTTTGTTAATTTATTTAGTACATTGGTATTTTCAGGGGTTCTCTTATTATTCAATGTATCATAGACAGTCATTTCAAAATATGGTACTGCCGATGTACTATTCAATTCATTTCATTGTAATTTTAAGTACTATCTTGGAACAAAAGCTAAGGTATACCCATTTATACTTTTACTTGTTAATGAATATGTTTTATCGTGTCTAAAGTGCACACCTGCACTTTTGAGGACCTAAAAAACGCCACTGATGCCGCGATTGGCGCGGCCACCGACTGGGCTCAACTCATCGTCGACTCGAAAAGAAGAAGATTCAATATGGTATTATTTATATATTTATATGAATACTTTATTGTACACCAGAAAAAACATAACAAAAAAAAAACTATTATTAATACAAAACATACAGTGGACGGCCTTATCGCTTTCTGCGATCTCTTCCAGGCAACCTTGGAATGGACAGTGATTCCGTGGATATAAAAACATGGGGTTGTCAGTGGTGCAAAATAAAATACTATAATAGATACATAGATACATATATAATGCTGTATAACAGATACATAAATAAATACATATTAGATATACATATAAACAACGAAAATATAGTGTTTTTATCGCAAAAAGCATATTATAGTGTATCTGAATTTTTAGTCGAAAAACATGTCTGACATTTTAGTTTTATTAATAATGTCTATTGATTTTTATTGATTAAAAGTAGTAATGTGACTAAAATATTTGTACGCCAATATATTATAAGGCTAAACATGATTGAACTACATATAATATCATTTATTATCATCTTGCATGCTCTTGTATGTATACCATGTTTATACAAATAAATAAATCTTATCTTATCTAAATGATGACTACAGATTATTGCAGCTACGAAAACAAGATCACAACAACAAGTAATATTCCTTCACGAGTCTATTAAATATAATTATATTGATTTTGCCTGATCAACGATTAGATTCGAGCCCAAAATAAAAATTGCCTCAGATTTTTTACTCAAAAACTCAAACTCAAAGCATTTATTTCAATTAAACTAATTACAGACACTTTTGAATTGTCAAAGGGTTGATCAGTCAGAAAGATGAAGCTAGTTGCCCATTCCAAAGCGTAGGTACCTATGGAGAAGAACTAACTCAAAAATTAACTTTACCAAAAACCACGAGAGCAAATAGTAGAAGCAGTCGTCACTGAGCCTCGTATGCAATAGGTAAGCAATGAATAAACGGTCGGCCCGAGTGCGACCGATAAAAATGATATATGTACCAACATGGACGTAGCATCGCTACTTTGTTACTTGAACTCCACCAAAAACAGGGCACGGTTTTAAAAACAATATTTATTCATACGAGAGTCAGGAAGCCGAATTTTCGGAAACGAATTATATAATAATGCAGGTTAATTCAGATACTGATGATCTTTTAAGTACGTTTTTAGGGTTCCGTACCCAAAGGGTAAAAACGGGACCCTATTACTAAGCCTCCACTGTCCGTCTGTCTGTCTGTCACCAGGTTGTATCTCATGAACCGTGATAGCTAGACAGTTGAAATTTCACAGATAATGTATTTCTGTTGCCGCTATAACAGAAACTACTAAAAACAGAATAAAATAAATATTTAAGGGGGGCTCCCATACAAAGACGTGATTTTTTTTGCTCGATATTAAGAACGGCAACAGATAGACGCTTGAAATATTTACAGAATAGGTACTTAATTGTATATTTACTTTAAAAATAAATCATTACATCAAAATAAAATAAATAAAGGGGGGCTCCCATACAAAAAACGTGATTTTTTTATATATGTAGTGTTAAATATTGTACGGTGGTACGGAACCTACTTGGCCGGTTTTGTAATGTATTTATACTTTCGTGTGCTATTTATAATTCTCTATGTTATGGGTTTGGCTTCCGCATTTAGTCCTGCAAGTGGACCACTGTGCGTGGGCCATGGCTTCCGTCGGTGGTTATTTTAACCAGCCCACCTCCCTCCAGAAGTTGATCAAGTCTCCTGGTCTGTTGAAAACATCTTAGGAACACTTACCTATTCAATTTCTGAATACGGCGAAGTTATTAAACTTTTATCTTCTAAAAGACCTTGATCAATTGCCCCACGGTAACCAAAAGTCACAAACATTTTATATAACAACATGTATTATTTATATAAAACTCTTATCTATACAAATTTCACGCTCTTTCTCCAACCAAAATCCCTAACAACATACTTATACCATGTGAATTATATTTCGAGAAATTTACATAACGTCAAAAAGATTCCACGTTATTACGAATCCAAAGACGTCGCCGTCCTAACTTCCAAAGAAAATTAATTTGAATAATACATACTACACACAGAGAAATAACGCAAGAATATTGCATAAGGCAAAAAGCTGCACAATAATATCTGATCATGAATAACCTACGCGATGCCAAAAACTAAAACAATAACAATTGAAACTTACCGTTTTCTTTATTGCGAGACGTCAAAAAAACTATTTGGAAAGCAAGTTTGTAAGACGTAGAGTGGAAACTTAAGGAGTGCGTTATGTTTCTTCTCCATACAAATAGTACCTACATATCGATACCTTAATTGGCAAACCAGCCAACTCCATATGAGCAAATTTTTCAAAAGACACTTAAAACTGTATACAATTTTTTGTAGACTCAAATCAAATCAAAAAATTTTTTTGACGAAATTTGGAGTTGGCTGGTTTGTCAATTAAGGTATCGATATGGAAAATCTAGTGGGTAGCATATTTGTTAAATTATTTAAACAGTTTTAATACACCATTGTTTATGTTTCCTTATAAAATATAAATATTTTTTTAATCCTCAAATATCGATTGAACTTTTTTTGAATTGGGAATTAATCATTAATCGCTCCGGCCCGGCGCGTACCACTGGTGGCACATTAAAATAGAAAATGCCATATAAAATCAATTGTGTCTCATTAGCCGGCCTTAAATAATTAAATATTGTTCTCACAGGCAGACATTCAACCGATTATCATGACCAGAAGGCCAATTCCAGTAATTAAAAACGTTCAAAATCTGGTCGCAGTCTCAACTCAGCGACAATCAATGTCAAAACCTTGTCAAAATGTAGGGAAGTTAGAGGTATTTTTGACGGACTCAGACTGAGATCAGAAGACCAATCTTCGTAATTCAAAACGTTCAAAATCTAGTCGCAGTCTCATCTCGGCGACAAACAAATGTCAAAAACTTGTCAAAATGTAGGGAAGTTAGAGGTATTTTTGACAGATTGACACTGAGATCAAAGTGTGAACGTTCCTAAAATTACGAGAATTGCCCCTCAGACTGTAAACGTTCTTAAAATTACGAGAATTGCCCCTTGAAGGCATCGGCAAAGTGACATTCTATCAGCGATAGTGATGATAAAAAAAGTCGGAGATGAATCGGACTGACATAAGCTACCGAAACGCGTATGTCAATCCAGTTGAAAGTCATGGTAGAAATACGAAACGCTTTGAAAGCAATTGCCACTTATCTCGGCCCTCTTAAGTTACATTTTGAAATGTAATTTACAATAATTTAGTCTACTCTATTTTATTTTATACTATGACGGTGAGTGGGTACTGAATAAACTTGTCGTTGAAAGTATAATTACCTTCAACGACAAGTTTACTCAGTAATTTATAATAAAGCACGCACAAAAAATAGCAATATTATTTTGTATGGAAAAGACACGAAATGTACTTCGATAAATAGAATATGTAATAATTATGTCAGTGTGTTTGCTGATAGGAACCGAGAAAAATGAATGAGTAAGCTTTTATCTTCGTGTTCTAATGGAGAAAATGGAGAACACGGTTTGTTATAACAATGTTCCTTAGTTTGTTTGGAGTGAGAGTCATGGGGTATTTTTTTTTTTAAACATCTTCCAATATTGATTCTTTATTTTTGATGTGGTGACCATAACATAATTGACAACTTTGAAAGTCTACTTCTTCATTTAGGAATCTATTTTATTTGATCCTATATAGATATAGTGGTCTAGATATCAGATAATCCGATATCCAATAATTTAATGTTAATGGTTAATGATAATGTTTATTTTCTTAAGCCTAATACATAAGGAGAGAAATACAGTCAACAATTAATTACTTAAGTAATTTAGATGCCTATTGTAATTAGTTAGACTAAGACCAGTAGAGCAGTGGCCGCGGCTTACGAGTTGTAGGTGGTAGGTTCGAACCCAGACAGGCGCTTTACTTTGTGTAAATTATTTCATCACCACTGCTCTCAAAACGGTGAAGGAAAACACATGTGACACCTACCAACCCGCATGGGCCCGCTCGGTGGATTACGGCCCACTCCCTCTCACAGAGAGGAGGCCTGTGTCCCAGCAGTAGGAACATTATAGGCTGATTATGATAAGTACAGACGCCAGCACATCAAGCTAACCGAAACTGTCAAATTTTCCCAATCAACTTTGAAAGTTGATTGGGAAAATTTAACAGTTTCGGCTTACGCTGTAGCAATAAATTTGAAAATTTATTAAAGAAATTTGACAGATTATAGTAGCTTGACGTGTTGGCGTCTCTACATACCCAATTTTGTGACACTCCTAACGACCTAGGACTACCTACCTAGGACGTGTCCTGTACCTCAGGTATCAGCGTTCCTCCCTGCCAAGCACGTTGTGAAACCTAACTTATTAAAATATAAATTACCTACAAAACTAAATCTGACGAAAGCAAAATCACGAAAAAAATTAAATAAAAAAATCCTGAAAAACATACTTAAACATCAAAACCCAACTTCTAAAATAAAACTAAGCCCAAAAAAAGGGGTAAAATAAGCAAAAATTTTCACCATTACCCAAAGTGTGATCGTTTATTTTTTGGCTAATGATCCCGTGGCCGGAGGGACTTCCTGCCGATATCCCTTGCCCTCCGAAATGTTGGCTTTACACGCATTATGTTGAATAGTTATAAAAGCTGTGAAATGAAATACTATGCTCTAATGCGGACTTGATAACCGGCTGCTGGAGAAGGCGTTACGTTGGGATTCTGTTGTTAGATTTGGAGTTAATTTGTTATGGTGTTTTGTGTTATAAACCGTGTATGTGCAAACAGTTTTTATCCCACATAGGGTTTCGCAAACTTTTATAGGTCAAGGATTTGTTAACTTTCCTATAAATTTGTCATCTGGAGAAAACCAGCAAGATACTGCGTTGGTATTCTTTCACTTCTGAAAAAAAATCCCGAAAATATGTTTTTTTGAGAAAATTCAACAGTATATTTCCTTTCTTGGACATTGATTCCAGGCTTCAGAAGCAGATAAAAGAAGATAAAATAAAAAAAATTGTTAAGCTTTCAAACAATCAATATTTCTTACAGATTTGTATTTCTAAATCTACATGGATTGACATACTTTCAAGTATAAATCGATACGTTCTTTTCATAGCGTGAGCCTTTATTACAACTGATAATAATTTGTGAATTCCTGCTAACATTCAAACGAATATGTTATTGGTTTCCGTGACTACTATATATACAGTGCCTTCATAGCTGACTGCATCAGAAGGGTACGCGGTTGCGTGATCGATACCCAACAATATTACATCATATTATTCAAATTACTATCGGAAAACCTCGTGGAATACATGGAAAATGTTGCTTCGAGTATAATTTTGTACAGTTTATATTTAGCAGGACTAGGGTGTAGACTGGAAACCATACATGACGTAGTTACTATTGAAAAAGGCTATGATAAGGCCAATGAATAAAAAATAAGGAGGTGACAGGTATAATCGATAATTTTTATCCTTCAGTTGCATTTTTAAATTAACCTTTTGAACGCCATTGTCACATATATGTGACAAACGAAATCTTATCCTGAACGCCAACGTCACAAATATATGACAAAATACACGTCGCACGGGTCGCACCATATTATGAAATAAACAATTTAATCATTACTTTTGTGTGTTTTTATTTATATAATTTAAAAGTTTAAGCTTCCGTCTATATTGTATTGCATGAAACTAATATAAATAAACCACCAATATCGAGAAATGTGTTATTTTAAGTGTGTGTGTGTGTGTTGTTTTGTTAAAGTGGCCTGGCGTCAGGGGTACGGCGATACGTTTATACTCTGGCGTTCAAAAGGTTAAAAGTAATTTATTCAAATAATACACTATGCATAAAGCATAATCAACCTTTGACATTCCCACTGCTGGGACACAGGTCTCCTCTCTTTAAGAGAGAGCCCAGCACGTGTTGTTGGATGTCACATTACTCCTGCACCACACATCATAATTCACTCGTTCACACGTACACATTAAATACACACATACCCAACTCACATAATATAACATACAACAAAAATACACTCATTAGTATAAGCTGATATATAGTAATTAGTCTTCTGTAATTATCTTTTGTCTCAATTCATTTTCTCAAAATTATATAAATAGTAAATACTGGCATAATTTTCTGTTGCATATAAGTACGTTACGTAAATCTAAGTTACAGAAGAGTGGAGTGTCCTAATACAGGCATTTAATTGCTTAAAAAGACGCTTCTATCACTAGCTGTGTAGTACAAAGCTTGTTAAAGAAATAAACTATTTTGTATTTGTATTTTGTCACATATTATCTTCAAATTTTTAGTTCTGTAGGACATGCCGGTTTCCTCACGATGTTTTTTTCATCGTTTTGAGAGCAGTGATGATGAAATAATTTACATAAAGTGAAACACCTGGTTCGAACCTACGACCTAGAACTCGTAAGTCGCGACCGTTACCACTGGGCCAACACTACTCCCTAAATAATACAATAGCATCAAATTTTTTCGTAAGTAGTGAAAATCTACTTAGCTTGTGTTCGAGCTATGTTCAATTGTATAAAACATTAAATCTACCTACATAAGCACATACATTCAAAAATCTAAAATCCCAAGATCAAAATAAAGGTACAGTTGAATACAAAAGACGTCGTAAGTTAAGCTTATCGCCTTTCGTGGCCCGTTAGCCACGAGGCGGCAATTGATTCAACTGCTCCACAAGCCGAGATCTCAGTAAGCCCGCACTTTTGAATATTATCATATTTTATTCTGTCAATTACAGGTGCAAACCTGGAGTCTGGATTTGTGCTCGGTTGTTAGCAATAGGCTTGCCTCGTATTACATGGGAGTTAGACATGATTGGCTAAACAATTTTTTTTTTTATTTGCAGATACATTTTATTTTTACAATACAATCAAAGAACCCGTTAAGTTAACCTGCAGGGTAATTGCGTAACACACTATCAGTACGAATGGCTTTCATTTTGACAGATCACCAATATTCATTGCGTTATTTACGTTGATGAGCAAACAAACTTTTCGAACATATGAAGCAAGGGATTAGCAATATACTTCGAAATGATTCAGATTGATATTGTGTTGCGCAATTATTGTGCCGTATTTGGAAAGCTACTTTTACCCTGTGTGAGTGATACATTTCTGATACTAGATCAATATTATTTAGGTAAGAAGTAGCTCGTCAAATGTGAGTGTAGGTACTACATGTTCGCCGAGTCGCAAGAAGACTGTTTTGAAGTGAAACTTCTTTACGCACGCTTGACTTGGGGAGTAAGCTGGCGAACGCGCGACGTAAGCGTTACGAAAAGTGTGACAGGCGAGGCGAACGGGAGTTGAGTGGGGAATATAAGCAAGAGAAAGCAGTGCGCGCGTAGATTTTCTTTCTCTCTTCCTCTCATAGCCAAATACGTTTGAAGTTTCACTTCAGTCGTGTGGTCATAAGCACACTCGGTTTTTTTTGTGCCTACTATGATCCTGTGTTGGTCGAAATAAGCGATTTATTATTATTATTAACACCCCTGCTCAACTCTTCGAAGATATACAAGTTTGATCTTACTATATTATCATATTTTACACTGTCAATTACAGGTACTATACTTTTTATTTGCTGCAACTCGTCTTGTGGTTATATAAATTGTTGCAATTTTCTCTTGATTGTTCGTAAAGTAGTTGTGATGAAGAAAAGAGATTGCTTAGTGCTTGTTTTCTTGTTTTGAATAAGATTTAGTTTACACTCTGGGGTAGACGTGGAAGAAAAAGTATTAGTAGCTTGCAGCGTGAGTTACTGCGGGCGTAAGTATTTGTCATTTTTAAACCCGTAGCAAAAGTACTTTTACACGTAACAAGTTTACACTTTTAAATGTAATTTTAGATACTACATTGATATTTTTACGCCCTCAATAGTAAAACATAGTGATCTCTATACATCCATACTAATATTATAAATTCTTAAGTAACTCTGTCTGTCTGTCTAAAAGAAAGAAAGAAAATACATTAATTATTTAGCCCAGAGTTTGAGTTTGAGTTTTTTTTTTTTGTCCGTCTGTATGTTACCTTTTCACGCCTAAACCACTGATCCGATTTAGATGAAATTTGGTATAGAGATAGTTTGAGTCCCGGGAAAGGACATAAGATAGTTTTTATCCCGATATTCCCACGGGATCGAAACTTATGCGGGTGAAACCGCGGGGCGCAGCTAGTTTTTATAAACAACACTCTATTTAGACCTACCTATGTTCTGAAATAATAAAAAAATACTTCATTTCGACTGACCATTTTTGTTGGTGTAACTCACAAACGCATAAATTGATTGCGATGCGACTTATGCTCGGTTCCTTTAAATAAAAACAATTGTACCTGTGAGAACTACTTCCATATGGGAGGGTCTACTATGCAAAGCTATAAGGTCTTTGCTTCATTATTGGTAAAGATACAAGAGTCCTAATTTTAACCAAATTTTAACCAATAACGGTCCGCAAAATATAGGAATCGGCCACTAATAAGGCTAGTTTCAGCAATTTATTTTTATTAACAACAGCAGCTTTTTCTTCAGGCAAGATTCTGAAATCGATATTCAATACACAGTGCCTTACACTCTTTCTCTCTCTCTCTTATACGCAACCGAAACGCTCAAAAATATTTCAAAGCAGTTCTTAAAATTGCAACTCGACGCATAAATTGATTGCAATGTATTTTTAAGCTGATTTAATATGGCTATTTTTATCAACAGCAGTTTTATAAGCAACTTTTGTGAAATCTATATTCAATACATAGTGAATTATACAGTCTTAGTGGTATGGAATTAAAATACTTTCGAAAAATATTTTATACAGGTTATTACCTAAATTAATTAACCTCCTCTGAGGTTAAAGCCACACATATCAGTTTCCGTGACCAGCTCAAAATCTTAATTCTTAGTTTGTGTAAACACAATTGAACTTTCAAACGTCGACACGAATATTGCGTAATCAGATTAAAGTTATTTTAGAAGGTGACCTCTATGACCCAAGTTTGACTTGAAAATCCTTCAAGATTACTTTTTGTTAAACTAAAAATAACAATGTCGAACTTACTGAACAATACTTTTTAGAGAAAATCTTAATGCTGAACATTGATTGGTTTTTTTGTCGAACAACGTTTCAATTTTATATTCATGCTTAATAGAATACTGACTTAACTAAAAAAAAAGACGATTTTTGTGGAATCGCAAAAGAAGATCTTGCTATGAAGACTTATCCAACTTGTTGACGCATAAAATTAAAACTAATTTAATTTTTAATTAATCATCAATCCTTTATTAAAAATACATTTATAATATTAAACTTAACTATTGATGAGATCTGAGTAAAAAAATCCGGAAAGAACTCAATTCTGACCTATCTACTAATGGGTCAATGTTCCATTAAGCATGCGGTATATTGCCGCAAGAAAAAAAACTTATTGCCTCTACAGTCTCTCTATAGATCATTTCATCGAAATTTTTAACTTGCATCATCTTTGTCATCTACAGATTTCAATAAATTTTATACACCCAACCAACAAAACTCATCATCTGCCCAGCGTTTTCCCAACTATGTTGGGGTCGGCTTCCAGTCTAATCGGATGCACCTGAATACCAGTATTTTACATGGAAAAACTGCCTATCTGACCTCCACAACCTAGTTACTGGGTAATACGATACCCCTTGGTAAGACTGGTTGTAATACAACCAAGACAACTACACTATCATATTGTTATGAATTATGTTAACCTATTATGCAGTTCAAAGATTCTAATAAACAATTATAAAATTATATATTTTTCTGATAGTACGCGTAGATTGATTATTCTTGATACCCCCGACTCCAGTGGTTGAGTAAACCAATTATGTGATATTTAAAACCTGTGTTACTGGACGCCCACATTCATTTTACAGTGAATACGTAGTAATGAAGCTAAAATTAAAGTTTACACAAAGTACATCATTATTCTGGTTGCAGGAGCTCATTATAATAATTACTTCATTATTGTAATCTCAATAAATGTACTTATATTTTTCTGACAGATCAAATAATTAAGAGTTAAATTATTAATGTGATTTTTGACTTCTTGATATATTAAATAAATTCACAATCTCTTAATTCTAATTTATTGTCACTTCAGAACTTTTTGAAGGCGTATTAATAGTGCAGTTTCATGCGATAGATAATAATATATTAAAACTTTGGCGTTGTAGGTATAATATTTAAGGTACCTAGTTTTTTTGGCCAAAGAATTAGCATTGCCATGCAACGTGGCAATCCTGACAGCCTTTTGGGCAAATTTCCTATTGACAGCGATGTGGACGAATTTTTTGATGCCCTTTGATTATTTCCCCCCTTGTACATATTATTACTACTATTTTAAGACAATGTAAATAAAAAACAAATAAAAAAACCGGCCAAGTGCGAGTCGGACTCGCGCACCGAGGGTTCCGTATAAAAATTTAAGGTTTCGGAATTTTTCCTTTATGTGTGCTATAAAACACTGCTTCATGCCAATTTCAAGATTATAGGTCGACTGGAAGTACCCTTTAGGTTCTGATTCCCTTGCAAGTAGTTGCGAGTTTGAAAATATGCGGCCTAAATTGCCGTTTCTTTTGATTGCGTTGACATAGAAGTTTGATTTTGTTACAGCTTAAAGGTATTATAGACTTGAGTATTTGATATTAATTTCAATTTCAAATCAAAACCTCTACGCGTTCATGAGTAACTTTAAAATTTTCAAAACTATTTTTTAATATTGATGTAACTAAAAATTTACGGTTTTCGCAATTTTTCCTTCATCTGTATTATAAGACGTTACTTCGTATCAAATTTCAAGATTCTATGTTCACGGGAAGTACCCTGCAGGTGCGAGTTTCGAAAATTTGCGGAATTTTGCGGCATAAACGGCTGTATCTTTTGATTGCTTTGGCTTAGAAGTTTGATTTGTTCACAGCTCCAAGGGACAGTAGACTTGAGTATTAGATATAAATTTCAGTTTAATACCTCCACTCGTTCCTGAGAAAAACGGTCTTGACAGACGGACGAACGGACGGACAACAAAGTGATCCTATAAGGGTTCCGTTTTTCCTTTTGAGGTACGAAACCCTAAAAATTAACAGATGATAAAATGATGATGATAATGTATGATAAAAGAACAGTGGAATTACATTATACCTAGTTACGTTAAAAAATTTGAAAAAGACATTCCCTACAACAACTTTAAATTGTAACAAACAGTCAACAGTAGTAAATTATACGTCAAACAAACTATTTTAAAGTAACATGACCTTTAAAATCGACTCTAATGACTGGCAATACGGAGGTCAAACAGAATATCCGTAAAGACAGCACAATTACCGACAGCCTTCCAAGAAGTGTCCTCATACGAGGTCATCGAACAAATAATACAAACTCATATCTACTTTTCTTAAAATATAAAACTTGACTTCACAGGAAAAATAATGAGTACCTTCACGAACACAGTCCACAAGTATACTTAAGAGGTTAAAGTTATTGTGTATAAGAATAAAAATAACAAGATTTTGGGCGAATAAAGACATAAATGTGGAGTTAGACGAGCACATGTTGGGGACGAGTAGAATCGATTCGCGGCGCCCACGACTCATTTACCTGCGGTACGCGCCATAGCCCATAAGCACTTCGGGAATGGTCGAGCCCATGAAAAATATGACACGGGGAAAGGGAAGCGAGCCCTCTAAGCCTTTTATGAAATCGTTAATGACCTACTTGATGGGCCACAATGAGGCTTTCGCAACTGTTACACGATTTTTGTATGCGTTTCTACATGTTGTTGGCATATTGGGGATTCATGCTCGCTCGTTACGAATGTGTATAGTCGAGTACTGAATTGCTTGCGTTACGAACCAATCTTTTGGACGTGAAGTTAACGTGAATGTGAATTTTACTGGGAACATAAAAACATTACATACATGTTTGAAGGTTGTTTTCTTTGTATTATTATGCCTGTGTTAAGATTTTTGGGTTGATTTGTTGTAGCCCGTTCACAAATTCGAACCCTATTTTGGGAACGAAATGTTTAAATTGTTTGTGCGACTGAGTTTAAAAGCTAGGCGGTGTTTACTGGGACTTATTAGCATAAACACAATTAAATAAAGTATACTTGGTACTGCCTTTCGACAAGAGGTACCTATCTATTTTACTGTAGCGCTGTTTTATTAATAAACAAAACTTTGTTCTGTGAAAAATATATTTTTAAAACTACTCCATTTGAAACTGTAAGTCAGTTTTGACCTATATTCGGACTAAATCCATATTGCTTTCCAACCCATCCATTTATAGTTTTATATATAATACTTATTTCATTTTCGAATTTCAACACGCTGTTTTAATATCGCTACGTAACAAAAATAAATAGAAATATCGCATATCAAACAATACTAAACTGAAAACAAAAACTGACTAACAACCATCAAACTAAATCAACCTTCATCTAAAACTAAGATACCTCACCCACCTTTATTTGTTGCCATAAAATAAAAAAATAATAAAGCCCGGTCTGGCAACACCACACTTGACATTCGCAAGTTTTAATTGCCACACTTGGCGGCAGCGGAGCGGTTTGAGTGGTCGCCCGTCACGACTAAGCTCTCGCAAAAACTACACCATGAACACGTTTTAGTTGTAAACACGATGTAGAGTACCGCAAATGTGTTGGTTTAGATGTACTGAGATTCGGGTTATCACTTATTGTGGTCTGCGTGTGGGTACTACGCAGTTATGCGTTTTTAAATGACTTGATATTGAAACCGACTGTTTTTGTAAAGTTTTTTTTTAATTACATCTTTCGTCAAATGTACTGATTGACGTCAAAGGCCGTTTGATTGGTATAATAAATAGACTTGACTTAATATCTTACTTTGTGAAACAGGGTTTTAGCCGTACCTAAGATTATATATTTTTGGTAACGGTCCCATCGATAATAATACCTACTAAAGTCCTCCAGACCGAATTTCGGCCATGGTGGTTCTTATAATTCGCTAAAATGTAGGGAACAGCTGATTTTTTTTCGCTATTTCAGTTTTGGCCCCCAAGTAAAAGTTGTTCATAATGATGCGTACAATGACCTCTTAAGAGGTTGTTGGTGTTTTTCCAATAACCCTATATATAATAGTACCAGTCAAATCAATTTCTAACTATATTTTGACCAGAAATAATCAACAACACTTTTTTCCAATCCGGAATTCAGTCATGACCTCATAACGCTACTTATACAAAATTGTGCGTCTCACTATAAGGTCAAGGAAGGGTTTACCTCACTAATAACCAGGGCCATGCTAACATTATAAGCATCGTGTGCGACGCACACTAGCGTCGGGTGGTGAGGGGTGCGCATAATAAAATACAACGTGCTCACTATATTATAGAAACAAAGTACTAGGACATCAGATGGCAAAAGAGTAAAGTTAAAAGTGATTTCTGTTCGAATTTCTATGCTCAACATGGTCACTTAAAGGGAATTTAGTCACAAAAGGATGTTTTTTCAATAGTTAGATAACTCTTATCCGAACAATAAATATTTCAATTTGGCATTTTTTTTTATAGAAAATATTTCAAACTGTCATGTTTATTCTTCAGATAAAAGTTGTATGACTATTGAAAAACTAACCCTAAATAGACTTACACCCGGTTTCTGATTTGAGAATTTGAAGTTGAGAACGTCTTAATCTGTACTTAAGTATAACTTAAAATTTTTTCGTTTCTGAATTAAGTTTTTTTTAAACTCTAATCAAGATTTGAGTAATTTAACATCATTTACTCAAATTTGACAGAAAGTATGCTTAACTCATGCTTAAGGTCGTCTGTTGCGTTTCAGAACTAAGAAAAACGTGTTTGACAATACTCAAAGCATTATCAACGTCAAGTTAAGCAGTTGAAAGTTGACACACCAATATCGGCTACTCAAACTGTAATCAGTATAGTAACTAGCATCGTAACTAATTAATGCCGTTATTTAAAATTAAGTAACGTTTTAAATCTGTTTATAAATTTATAAGAATAAAATTATTTAATATTATGAGTTTTTGAAAAGTACCGGTTTTTTAATGTAAATTGGAACGTGTTAGCTTTGATCAAGAATACTTAAGTAAATGATCAGTTGATTATGGTTTGACGAAATTCGATTTTAACTTGCGAAACGCAAAAAACTTAAGCACATACTTATGTATTTGAGAATAATCAGTTGAGATTTGCTACTTTGCTCAAATCAGAAACCGGGTGTTAATGATCAGATTTCTCATGCAGTAGCTTACCATTAACTTGACCTCCTCCTTTAACGCCTGTAACTCCCCACACTGAAAAAATATCTACATATATAAAAAAAATACAATTATGTTTTTGATATAGAATGTTATTCAGTGTATATGTGTGTATATTATTAATCCATACTATCCATACTTTTAATATGATAAATTCGAAAGTAACTCTGTCTGTCTGTATGCTACCTTTTCACGCCTAAACCACTGAACGGATTTCGATAAAATTTGGCAGAGATATAGATTGCATCCCGGGAAAGGACATAGGATAGTTTTTATCCCGGTATTCCCACGGGATCGAAACTTATGCGGGTGAAACTGCGGGGCGCAGCTAGTGTAGTATATGTGTGTGTGTGTGTGTGTGTTCTTTTGTGTCTGAGTATCTATGCATTAAGATTTTTTGTCCTTTTGTGAACAAGGAGTAGATGAACCAGGAGAAACATTACAATTTGGCCAACAAAAAACATATTCTTCGATAAAAATCGAGTCGAGCATCCCAATTGCCTTATCTATTAAACTAGGTATTGTATAGGATAAGACCAGAGGGATTAACGGTTACGACAGTGCATAAGGAAGATACCTGGTTTAACGGCGGTTAGCAAATTAATAACAGGTACTTTCAAGGGTTTTAGTGGCGCTCGAAACAGCTTATCTGGCTTGTAAGATGTATGGAGAAACATCACCTGATTGGAATACTTAGCACTTTACGTGTGAGGTTTTGACTGGAGCTTATTGTGAATTCTGAATTTTGGAAGTGTACGTAGTATGAAGCACATATATATAAAAGGGTTATTTTAAATTAACTAGCTACACCGTCAAATTTACGGTTTTCGGATTTTTTCCTTTACTTGTGCTACATGACATTGCTTCTTGCCAAATTTCATGATTCTAGGTCAACGCAAAGTACCCTATAGGTTTTGATTCCGGAACATAAACGCCCGTATCTTTTGATTGCGTTGACTTAGAATGTTGATTTTATTACTGCTTCAAGGGATTGCAGCCCTAAGTACTTGATATTAATTTCAACTTGATAACTCCACGCATTCCTGAGAAAAAGGGTCTTGACAGACGGACAACGAAGTGAAGGGTTCCGTTTTTCCTTTTGAGGTACGGAACCCTAAAAAGGTAAAACTATTTGTGAACCAAATTATAGTAAACAGGAACGCACTACCTGTAACAACATCAAGAAAAATTACTCAACTATTTAAAATTACCTTCGCCCCAACATATCCCTCTCCTCTCTATACCAATAACTCACAACAATGCTCCATCAAGGAAATAAACTGATCGTTTGCACCTGACAGACTTTGAATAACTGCACCGTTCGCTATCACTGAACAAAACGAGCTACATGAAGAAAATAAAAGTAAGTTCAAAACGTCGATATAACACAGAGCTACTACTAGGTCCGAAGCACGCATTTTTAAAAAATGGCACAGCTTATGTTTCGAGCGAGAGAGGGGAAGCGGGCGGAAGAGCCACCGAGGATGCGGCAGGGGCGAGGGGGGCGGGGATGGTATTTTATGGACTGAACTGATACCGGGGACCCAGGGAAGTGCCCCAAGCTTACGCTTAGGATTTGTGTGCGCGACGAATTTACATGGAATTTTGTTTTGATAAAATGCGTGCCAAAATGATTGCGAGCCACACTGCGCTCTAGTTTTTTATTTGAAATTGTGAGCGAGCCTGCAAAAAGTCTGACTAATACCACCGTCGACAATCATCGCCTTCAGAATGTAATCTCGCGCAGATATGATAGAAAAACTACACAATTTCGGACACACGCTCAATCAAAAAAGAATCAATGCGAAAACACGTAATGTTACTAACATGTCATTAGGCTCAGCACTAATTAATGACAACTGACTAAAACTCTTGCTTCGTCACTGATTAATCTGACCAGTTTTAGCCACTTGCCCGTTAAATTGACTATTGATCATACTTAGTGCACGATAATCTTCAGGGTAGGGCGAGAAATGGTGCGGGATCGTCCGGGGTGGGCGGGGGGCGCGGGGCCGGGGTGGCGGGGGTCCTGCGGCAGACATGACTTATTACAACCACCAGGATACAACCCTATTTCGGCCCTAATGACGACGCTTCGTATAGGAGCCTTAATTTCGACCCCCCACGATTTTTATTAACGCATTCAAGTAGCGCGCAATTTAGGACGTCTCCATTTTATTGTTGCCGATGTCGGACGCGATTAACTGGCCTTTCTTACGATACTCCTGATTAATTTCTTTTGCACATGGCAATGAATCACTCACTTATTCAGCCTAGTTTCGACAGAGTAATTACAAAAAAGGTTCGTAAAAATTCACAGAGCGTAAGGCCGAGACTTTTAAATACAAATCTATTGTGACCTCCCTTTAGCTCGTACAAACTTCAAGAGGAGCAGAAAGGAAGCATTTACCCTTTGCTCAACAAAAGATAGAAAAGTTACTTACATCACGAAACACATTTATTCAGTCCAGTAAATGTACACAGTGTATACGTCTAAAACAATTTTGCCACTCACCAAGTTTTTTATAGGTCACAGAAATGTTATTCGAATAACGGGCCATTTCGCTTGTATTCCTTTATACACTCGGACCCTTCATAAAGGACAGACAATGAGGGAGCTATACTTCCATTCTTCGTAATTTGAGCTCCATAACCGGCACTAAACCGTTTATGATGCGGCTCTCGGAAAGGTTAAAAACGGCCGGAACGGATAGCACGTAAATCAGATACAACAAGCTCAATAAAATGCTAAAATGAAAATGTTTTTGCGGTAACACTACAATATATGGAACGCGGTTTATTAGGATGTTTGACCGTTATGAAGCCGTCCGCCATTTAACTTTCGTGTGTGTTCATATTGATGGAAATATTTAGTTTAATATCGTTGTAATCTGCGGGTTTGAGATTTATCGTGTGTTAGAAGGAATTCTCCCGGAGTTTACCTTGGTGAATTTAGATGTAAATGAGTAGCATTAGTAACCATGATGTTATGTATATTAAAGGGTTCCCTTCGAAACCCTAAAGCTTGAGGAAAAGACCGGAAAAAAGAATTCGGCGTAGATTGGCAGAGAAGGTAGGTATTTGCATTGTTAGACTCACATAATATTTTAATAATACATACAATGTTTGGAGTACATAGCCATGACCTTTGAGTTTGTTTCGGCATTTCTGTTCATGGATTAGTCAGCTAGAAAATTCCGGAACTATCTAGTTTAAGAAATGTTGACGTCTTAAAAAATTTATTTACTGAAACAAACATTACATTTCTCGAACCTCATCTTTCTTTTTAGTTATTACTAGCTGACCCGGCGAACTGCGTACCGCCTCAGATTTAATAAAAACGAATGTATGAGAAAATGAATTATCTTCATTACCTATTATTTTTTCGTGAATTTTTCCCATGTTTTAATAGTTATTCTGCTATTCTGGGCGGAGAAAAAACCAATAAAGCAAAGATAATCAAAATCGGTCCAGCCATTCTTGAGTTATAAATGGTGTAACTAACCCGACTTTGTTTTATTTATACATATAGATATAGATTCTCCACTGCCTACATAAAACTACCACAGTAAACTCCAACAAAAAAAAACATTCACGAAAATTAGATGCAGCTCACACGTAATACGAGATAGCAAAAATTGTGCGCCATTATGCTTTCAACTAAAACACAGAGTAAGTGAAGTACCACATGACGCAATTGTTCACGTTATAACGTAGCATATAATGTTTTTTCTACACATTTCTACAGCTTCCCAGTGAACCGTGGTACTTAGCCTGGCGTATGATGACAAACGCGGGCACAGTTGAGAACTTAACTTTACATGCACAATTTAATTAGATAGCTCTGTAACTCTACAAAGTCCACCAATCCGTATGACAATATTAGGTCCTTACATATGAAATTGGCGTTTTGTATGGAAGGAACAAAAAGTCGAATATTTTTTAATATAATATATTTAATTAATCAAAGTATGAACCATTGTTTTCAATGCACTTTTGCCATCTTATAGGTAGTTCATTGATCCCTTTACTAAAAAAACCAGTCGGACGGGAATCAATAAAATCTTTGAAGGCGATTTGGACTGCCCCATCGGAGTTGAATTTTTTCCCTTGCAAAAAGTTATCCAAATTGCGAAAAAAATGGTAATCTGTTGGAGCAAGGTCCGGGGAGTACGGAGGATGTCTAAGACATTCCAATTCAAGTAATGTAACGCAGCAGTCGACGCGCGTTTGCCGGTTTGCTTCAGTCAATTCGTGAGGTACCCACCTTTCAAGCTTTTTAATCTTCCCAATTTGCTTCAAGTGAATTAAAACAGTTTTATCACTAACCTCGAAGCCTGCAGCTAACTCGGACCTGGTTTGCGATGGGTCCGCTTCCACAATAGCCTTCAATTCTCCATTATCAACTTGGGTCTCAGGCCGTCCACGGGGCTTGTTCTGCAGGTCGAAATTTCCAGAACGAAAACGTTGGAACCAAAAACGAACTGTGTTTTCTTTTGCAACATGACCGCCATACACATCATTCACCCTTCGAGTCGTTTCCGCAGCACTAGTGCCACGGCGGAACTCGTACTCGTAAATAATGCGATATTTTAAATTTTCCATTTTGTAAAATGAGTGACGCAAACAGAAAAAACAGAAGAAAAAAAACAAATGAATGACGGTCATCGAAGCACAAATACATGAGTAAATAGCTGTACAAATTTGAATTTGGAATTCCTTACCAAAGAGGAGAAATTCGTGATTAAAGTGGCCAGTACGAAAAACGCCAATTTCATATGTAAGGACCTAATATAATGTTTAAAGTAGCTTAATTGCTGTACATTGGTTGATATTTTATTAGGCTGTGTTTAAATGCTACCTATATAAATGTCTCCACAATATCTACTACATCTGCTTCTTCTTATCTTCTTTCTACTATGTCTTTCTATATTTATGTCTGTAATTTATATGGTGTACATAATAAAGAGTATTCTATTCTATTCTACTACCTTTAAATTTGTTTTAAAATAATAGTGGTTTCTAGCCCCAAAAGTCTTTAATCTGTCAAGCTCCGCTATTGAGACAATTGATTTTCTATTGTTTCGTCGCCGATCGGCGACGCGCGCCGCTTGACCGGTTAAGCTATTTCTGTTGACTTCAGTATAGTAGCTTTTCTAATCAGACCGCACCATCTTTCTATTGGCTCTGACTCTGCAATAAAGTAACCATGCGTCTTTGCAACATATCCTTTAGTTACATATAGTCCTCCTCTCTGTAAGAGGGAGCATAATCTGCCTATAATGTTCCCACTGCTGGGACACAGGCTTCCTCTCAGTGAGTGGCCCGTAATCCACCACGCGGGCCCAGTGCGCGTTGGTAGATGTCACATGTCTTCGAATTTTTGGTTCTAGGGTATGCCGATTTTCTCACGATGTTTTCCTTCACCGTTTTGAGAGCAGTGGTGATGAAATCATTTACACAAAATAAAGCGCCTACCTGGCTCGAACACACGATCTGCAATGTGCAATTATACGTCGCGGCCGTTACCACTTGGCCACCACTGCCCAATCCTTTAGTTTATTTATATACAATACTTTATTGTACACCACAAAAATACATACCAACAAAAAAAATTATCGATCACTAAAAATATACAACGGGCGGCCTTATCGCTTTCTGCGATCTCTTCCAGGCAACCTTGGAACGGACAGTGATTTGCCTGGACATAAAATGTGGTTGTTTGGTGCAATAATATACTAAAATAGATACACAGATATATATAGATGCACAGATATATATAGATGCACAGATATAGATACACATATCCTAAATATTAGATACATAAATAGATACATACCTACTAAAAATATAAGCAAGAAAAATAAATAAAGACTATAGATAATTACAGTTTTCAGTTGTAATTATAGTTGTCACATACAAAGTAGTCTTAAAAAACTGATAATAAATATGTAGGTACATCAAAACAAAACCTAAATTAGGAAAATGAAAACACCTGAATTTGAAAACCAGCCGCTTTATTAATCAGCACCAGTTAATCCCAGCGAATGATACATCGAATATTCGCGAGGATACCGCGGCCTGTTCACATAATTACCACAAGTGCCTCTATGATGAACCGTTAATCCGGTAACTAGAATAAATTTGCATTGTTAAACGCGTTTGCACGCATTCACCGTGCACAAGTGCGTTCAACTAATATAAATTCGCTAACGGCACGCGTTTGCGTACTTATACATATATACAAGTGTTAGTAAAATAACGCGTGGAATGCGTGCAAATATTATGCGAGGGTTGTTTTTCATCATAAAGATGTCGGTTCTTATTGTTGGATGATGGCAATTTGTTCTACATTAAACACTTGTATGAGAGTGGCGTTTGGAGTATATGAAGCTGTTCAACATTTTATAGATAGTGATGCGACACATCGCTTCGAGCAATTTCTAGTTGGGTGAAACGTCAGACACGAGAATTGTGGGTGAGTATGGACGATATACGATACTTTAGGCGTGTGTAGTTGAATCAGTGGATAACAGGTCGGTACTTCCATGTATATCCGATTTCACACATAAACAGTGAATGTTTGATTGCGCACTAACATTACTTTAGCTATTTATTTACAACTACCTTCTGCCCGCGACTTCGTCCGCGTGGAATTTTTGGTTCCCCCGACACATCGCATTGCATCGCCTGCCCGCGCTATTACTTCGTTTTCGCTTGGAGTTCTTTCTGACTTTTTTTTTTCTTCCTGCTCGGCTCCGAAGAGTCGCAGCGTGATGTTAAATAGCCTATATATAATAATAACTCCACTGCGGGTGACGGAACCTACGACAAACTTATTATTTGCGGTTGGTACAGTAATCGGGTCTAGGGATCGAACCGCAAAATTAAGTTTGTCTTTTATTGTATATACGTTTTCGGGATAAAAAGTACCCAGTGTGGTGCCCAGGATATTAAAGAATAATTATACCAAGATTCATCGTAATCGAACCGGTAGTTTTTGCGTGATGCCTGAACAAACAGACAGACAGACAGACAAAATTTTTTTTAATCCCAATTTTTGGATTTGGTGTCGGTCTAGTAACACAGGGGGTGTTACTAGACCGACACCAAATGCCATTCATTTTTTTTGATATTTTCAATGTACAGAATTTTCACTTCTACAGATTTATTATAAGTATAGATTGCACGGACAAAAAGTGGGAATTTGTAATGGGAATCAACTGCGATAAAGCAATGGATATATCATATAGAGTACTGGAAAATCTAGCATATACTCAAGTTTCTGCCTATGAAGTCGCGAGTCATATTATAGCTTTGTATACAAGGCAAATGTTCCCAGAAAGCCTTTCTACGGGAAAGCTCTTATGTCCTAATCCAGGTAATGGTCTACACATGTTGCAAAATTTCATCGAAATTTGTTAAACCGTTTCAGCGTGAAAGCACAACAACAAACACACACACACAAACACACAATGGTTCTTTGATAAAGTTTATAGTGGATAAGACAGAAATTAAAACATACGAATAACTAGCAGGGGGTCAGATCAGCGGGGCTATTGCGTAACACATTATCAATCGGAATCGGTTTCATTTTGACAGGTCAACAACATTCATTGCGTTATTTACGTGTCGAGCAGACAAATTTTTCGAACTTATGAAGCAATGGATTAGCAGTTTGCTTCAAAATGATTCAGATTCCTATTGATAGTGTGTTACGCAATTAGGGTGCAGGGGATCCGACCAGAATGACTCTTATAAACTGGGTGGAGGTAGAAAGAAGAAAAATACGAAAATCACATCTACCAACCCGCACTGGACTCGCGTGATAGATTACAGCCCACTCCCTCTCACCGAGACGAGGCCTGTGTCCCAGCAGTGGGATTATTATAGGCTGATTATACTACCGTGTAACACTAAAATAAGTCTTTATTGTATCATCCCAATTATGATAAAACAAACAGAATTTAACTATCTCGCAAGTTTTAATCACCAAACCCTCAACACAGGTACACTCGTGCAAACTTTTCTATTTCAAGTACATACATGTATTAGAAGCAAACTAAGTGTGCAACTGCAAACTGCCAGATTCCAGTTACCTTCAGTTAAGTTTGCTGGGAAATTGTAAGCTACCAATAACTGAGCTTGGCTGGAGTTCCCCGGAATTATATATGTATAGAGTAACAACCGCTTGCAAACAATTCTAAGGATATGGAAAACTGATTCAATTTATATACAACTAGCTGCGCCCCGCGGTTTCACCCGCGTAAATGTCGATTCCGTGGGAATATCGGGATAAAAAATAGCCAATATGTTAATCCAGGGTGTCAGCTACCTCTATATAAAATTTTAACAAAATTGGTTCAGCCGTTTGAGCGTGAAGAAGTAACAAACATATAAACACACACACACACACTCACAAACTTTCGCCTTTATAATATTAGTGTGATTGTCTATAACTGCGGATGCAATAATCAAAGTAACCCTTGTCAATTAAAGTCATAGGATAACTTTTAGGAAATAATTTACACTTTGAAATTCTGAGCGTTGCCTAAACGTAGGACACCGTAAAACGCTGTTTTTGTCGCATAGTTAGGCGTATTGGTACAGACGCCAGCACATCGAGCTACACGAAACTGTCAAAAGCCCGAATTACCCAGTAACTGGGTTGTGGAGGTCAGATAGGCAGCCGCTCTATGTAAAATACTGGTATTCAGCTGCATCCCGTTAGACTAGAAGCCAACCCCAACATAGTTGGGAAAAGGCTAGGCAGATGATGATTTAATTAAAACTGCAAAATTATTTTTATTTTGGTGGTCATTCGATTCAACTAATATCAGATACATCGCTGTTTTGAACCTTATTTGTTGCCGCGATGCGCTATTGTCGTTCGTTTGTCAGTGGAATCGGCAACTAGTTTCATATTTTCTGACTGATCGATTTCTTGACAATTCAAAAGTGCCTGTAAATAGTTTAAATGCTTTGAGTTTAAGCGTCATAAAAAATTGCTTCATACCACTCCTTAAGACGTGAAGGTTTCTTTTGTATTTTTCAAAATTACTTATACAGGGTGTTACAGAAAGGGTATATCAATACAAACGGGTTGAAGAGTGTATCTGGTCTAGAATCTCTGTACAAAATTTCAGCTCAAAAGCATTAACTTTGAAAATGCTTAATATTTTTTTTCTTTCGACATCACGGCGCTGCACTGGCGCGCGGCGGCGTGATGTGCGTGTACTAGGCGCACAGACACAATGGATAATGACCCTCGTGGTGCGGTGACTCGTTTGTTATGATTTCAATTCAATAAACTATCGAAATAAAAAAATATTAAGCATTTTCAAAGTTACTGCTTTTGAGCTGAAATTTTGTACTTACAGAGATTCTAGACCAGATACACTCTTCAATCCGTTTGTATTGATATACCCTTTCTGTAACACCTTGTATAAACCACCATTATAAGCCGGTCGGTCGGTTGGTCTTAGTTGTAAATGAACTCTGCGTATTTACAAAAGCCGCTTTAGTAGTAGACAATGTTTACATTACCATCAATTTCAAGTACACATTCCAGACTAGTCATACTACATACCTACACACGATGCGTCTGCGTACCTACTTTTAGATTCAAATTCTCCCCCATCACGCGTACGTACCTAACCTGCCGTGTCAAAGACTAAAAAATAATGTTAACACAATCGATATTCTAGGTATTAATTTTTAGATAGAATTTTTTTTATTAAATGAAATGAGTTTCTGGTTTTAGATGCTGAACACATGCCCAAAGGTTTTGTTGTCTTTATCTCTATTTATTTATATATCTATTTAATCACAAAATACCAGAAGACAGACGTTCATCCAACATACACCTTCTGATTACATTAACAATCGTCATTCGTAAATCACACACATCGATATATCTAAACTAATGTTATAAAGAGAAAAGATTTGATTATTTTGTATGTTTGATACGCTTTCACGCTAAAACGGCTGAACGGATTTGGATTAAATTTGGCACATGGGTAGACCATGATCTGGACTAGGACATAGAATACTTTTATCTCCATATTCCCACGGGATCGAGACTTATGCGGGTAAAACCGCGGGGCGCAGCTAGTGTAGCAATAAATAGGTATGTGAAACTTGCAAAATTCAAACTGCATTTATTAATATTTGCAATATATTACATTAAATATTGCATGTTGTGATTAAAACCAACATCAAATGGCATTTACCTATCATATAGGCACAAAGTACATGGTGCTCCGATGTATTCAATGTCAAGCTTTGAATATGATCGACACGCAATTAACTATCATCGCTATTGCTTAGCAAGGGTGCGAAAACACGGACAGGGTAATACCTATTTAATTATAGGACTTATTAGTATGTCAATTTGGTATAAAATAGGACGCCACGGAAACATAATTATAAAAAAAATATTGCGCAAATTGATGACATGGTAGTCAAACTCAGACGTTTGAACTAATCAGGGGTAGAGTTTCTAAAGATCTCTTTATTTGTTTACTAGATTCTGCCTCCGACTTCGTCCCCCCCCCCCCAAGGTCGCATCGCATCACCTGCCTCTCTATTACTTCGTTTTCGCTTAACTTTTTCTCTGATTCTTTTTTTTTTATCGGGTCCTGAGAGCCCTAGCGTGATGTTTAATGCCCTATAGCCTTTTTCAAGAATTAGGTTATCAAATACAAAAATATTTTTTCAATTCCGAGAAGTAGTTTCTGAGATCAGCGCGTTCAAACAAACACGACAGCAACCGATAGACAACGCATGTCTATCATCTATCAGTCAGTCACGAATCCGCTTAATGGAAGATGGAAAATAAACCACAGTAGTATGAAACACAATACAAAATACAGTAACCAACCAACTAATTACGCTTCCATCTGCATTTTAACAGTGTGCGTGAGCTAAGTGGCAAAGTCTTTGTCAACGTTCGTCTGAGCGTGTTTTGTGCATAAAAGTTAAACGCACACAACAACAATGACAGTTGCATGCGTACTGCTATGCTCGGTAATTGCCTGTCCACTTAACTCTTTTGCTGTGTGTACTGTTCCTGCGATTTATAGTGACTGTTACCTACTGATTTCTAGATGTCAGTCTTACAGAGCGTAATATAAGCTACTCAAAGTAAGTCGCCGAAATTACGTTGTTTCGGCATAATACTTTGGGGTCTGCATAAACTTAACCCAGCGAAACTTTGAGTTACTCAAAATTAGTCGTCGAATTTCCGTTCTTTCAACAGTTGGACTCGTTTTATGTCGATAACTAGTCCAATTGTTTGGAAGGACGAGAATTTGACTACTTATTTTGAGTGACTCAAATTTCGCTAGGATACGTTCATTTGTCCCCCCCTTCCCTCTTAGTAACTAAAGTAGGTAATTTTGCAAAGGAAAGAAGCAGAAGAAGAAAAGCAAATTAAACTTCAATCCAAAGTACTTCCTCCTCAGATCAGCATGCACAGCGCAACATAAATAAATTCCAACATTATCTCCGCAATCATTCCGTACTAACAACAAATTCTACATCTCGCAATTGTAGAAAATAGAACTAAACGCGCTCACAACAAATCTCTATTACCGACGGCGTAAAGAAAGGCGTGCGTCGCGTGGCAATGTTTTAATTGCTCCTGTTTATCGTCGGCATTACTCTTAGGGCGAGCTTAAATAGCACCCATACGTCACAGAAACCATGTAATTATTTTCCAGGTGAAACGCTCGAAAAACGTTCGAGAAGCATCTTTGGAACGAGACTCGTTACTCTATGGGCTCTGTTTAATTTGTCTATGCGCCTTCATTAGGGCATACTTACAAAGGGCGTGCTCAAATATGGGCGAGGGTGATTTTGAACGCTGCGAATGAGCTGATTTGGCGATGTGTACCATAAATTGAATGGTGGGATCTAACTATTGATGCAGCGTGTTTTAAAATCGTGTCTTTAAAATTGGATTATGAATTGATGAGCGAGAGGTTTTGCACGTAATGTAACCAAATTAAAAATCAATTTGCGCAATGCCTCTAATTTGCAGTTGTTAAGATGGTTAGACCCTAGTAACGGAAAGATCTTGTAGAAAAAATACGTGTTATTATTACGCTATATTTAACAAAAGAGAAAAATACATATTTCATTAACTCATTTCATTTACTTTGCTCAAGGGAATGATATTAATACATATGAATTTCTGAAACTATTTCGCTACATAATATCAGAACCCGGTATGAAATTCTCGCCAACGACGATCATTGTAATTTCGTTGATGCATCTACCAGTTCGAGTCTCACTCGCTACCTACATATGTGTCCTATATTCCCAAAGTAAGCTAAAATTGGAAATAAGATCGAACTTTCTTGATGTTACTCCAGAAATGGACTCTTACTTACATATATGGGGACGGTTTAAGACGGCGAAGCTAAGTTCTTAATATTTTATTTAAAAAAATGGTAACATGTTTTTGGAAAAAAATACTTTTCATATTGACTCCTTTTGAGAAAAAAAAGAGAGAGAATTGAGAAATCTTTCCATGTGTCGAAATCCAAAAAATAAATCAAGTTATTCATCATTTTTTCTTCTGTTGAACACTGTATCAAAATCTACAAAAAATAAGACTAAAATAACCCTGTGATGAATATACCCCTTTCTTTTATAACCTAACCTACGAGTAAGTTCCCAAAATAACTTCTATGTTCATAAAAACCTCATAGCACATTTTTCTCAAAACAAAAGCAAGTTAATAATTCTCCCGAATACACATATTACACGTGAAATCCTTGGTCTGATAACACGCAACAGCGTACCCTCATGTAGCGTTATAGCGGAGAACTCTTTACTCCTTAACAGTCGATACTCGTTGGCTTTATTGCAAAACTTTTGCGAGCATTCCTCTTTTATTACTCCAATTTTGTACGACTAAGCCTATCCAGCTAGGGGGATGGTTCGCGATCTTTATTATTTAGATTTCGATCGTTTACCGACGCTCCGTACGATGGGTATCCCCTATGGCGCACTTCACAATAGCGATGAGCTCGTCTCAAGACAACAATCTGACTCGGCACACTACGAATATACTGCACATTTGAATATACCTCATTGTATCATACTTTATGCATACAACAAGCTTTCCCCACTTAATCCAGTCCATTACTAACATGAAAAGATCCTGTCATAAATGTTTTATAACCCACTCTAATATTAGGACGCAAATTACATTTATAATGTTTAAAATTACCCTTAGAACGTGTACGTACAAATGAAACCTCGCTCACAACTCCAATTAGAACGACGGAAGTGAATTTAATCTACTTGTTGACGATAACACGAAGAAGAATTCGCGGAAATAAAATCCAACCGATCGATTCTAATAGATTACATGGTGAAATTTTCTTCAATTACACCTACCGTACATGAAATAATTAATAGGTATTGATTACGTACCTGTATTGAACGAGGGAGTTAAGTACTGCGGGGTTTAATTTAAATTCTACCAAAACAGTGACATGTTACATTTGAAACAGGTCGGAACTTGTGTAGATAGTTAGTCTGTGTCAGCGAAGGTCCAAGTGTGGCGTTACGGAGGTAATAGAGAGGTAACCGTCGCAGTTCTACCACAGTAGGTCGAAGATTGCAGCGCCGACCCGCCGCCGGGCCCCGAATCAGGCATATTAGATTAGGGATGTCGGCTGCCACCAACTATTTAGCGATCTACTTGAATCCGGGCTACGTTTCGATGATTCAATGCTGTGGAGGAGGCTTTTTGTGGACTAGTTTTGTTCTAGTACATAAGACAAAGGTATTTAATATAGCCTGAATGTAAATAGTAAACTATTCACGGAACCCAATGAATTCAATTTAGCGAAACTTTAACAAAGCTTTTCGTCTTTTGTTTCTTCGTTTATTTATGTTAATTGATACGTATAGGCTTGAGGTATCTCCAAATAAATGTAGCCCAAGTTTTAGCCGCGAAAAAGAAACTGGCTGGCTTTATATCACTGTCGCACGTAAGTAGGTAAAACAGATAATCTATTTCCACCGTAGGCTATAATGTCTCGACATAAATTCACCGCCCGACTCCGCCGGTGCCTATAATCACCCAAGCGAGTTGACAAATATCTCGGTCACACGTATTTCTGTGAGAAAACCCGAACGATAAAGCAGTTTCGCCATACACTTCAAAAAATAACCAGCTAAATCATTTAAGCCAAATCCAAATGCTCCTAAACGTGTATGGCAAAGCCGTTCCCACAAAATGTCCGCATTGTCCGAGCAGGTATGTGACATTTCCTTCAGACACTGACATGGGTTCGTCGCTGGACACTGGTGGTACCACCACCCCGCCTTGATTATGATAAACGACTTATGAAATTAAAACGGTCTCGTACAACAAGTTGCCATTCAAATGAATACGCCCTTTGTTGAAATTCATTCCCTTGACAAATCGCCGGTCTGCACTCAGTATACATTGTCTGTTAAATTAAATGGGTCGACGGCCATTGAAATCGTTTCTACGAAGGCTATTCCAAGACAAAACTATAATACGTCAATCGTGTTCGCGTGGCGTGTCCGTTCGGTTCTAACTTTTCTAACCTGAAATAAGCTGGTGAATATACAATGCCTGCGATATATCGATCTGGGTTTCGAGTGGAGGCAATCTTACAAATGTCTGTCCTATTATAGCTCTTTCTTTAACAGCCTTATACTGGACAAAGGCTTAGTGAACGGAGCTCTGGCGGTTTTCCGTAGCTGACTTCTTATCTTCTTTCTACTATGTCTTTCTATATTTATGTCTGTAATTTATATGGTGTACATAATAAAGAGTATTCTATTCTATTCTACTACCTTTAAATTTGTTTTAAAATAATAGTGGTTTCTAGCCCCAAAAGTCTTTAATCTGTCAAGCTCCGCTATTGAGACAATTGATTTTCTATTGTTTCGTCGCCGATCGGCGACGCGCGCCGCTTGACCGGTTAAGCTATTTCTGTTGACTTCAGTATAGTAGCTTTTCTAATCAGACCGCACCATCTTTCTATTGGCTCTGACTCTGCAATAAAGTAACCATGCGTCTTTGCAACATATCCTTTAGTTACATATAGTCCTCCTCTCTGTAAGAGGGAGCATAATCTGCCTATAATGTTCCCACTGCTGGGACACAGGCTTCCTCTCAGTGAGTGGCCCGTAATCCACCACGCGGGCCCAGTGCGCGTTGGTAGATGTCACATGTCTTCGAATTTTTGGTTCTAGGGTATGCCGATTTTCTCACGATGTTTTCCTTCACCGTTTTGAGAGCAGTGGTGATGAAATCATTTACACAAAATAAAGCGCCTACCTGGCTCGAACACACGATCTGCAATGTGCAATTATACGTCGCGGCCGTTACCACTTGGCCACCACTGCCCAATCCTTTAGTTTATTTATATACAATACTTTATTGTACACCACAAAAATACATACCAACAAAAAAAATTATCGATCACTAAAAATATACAACGGGCGGCCTTATCGCTTTCTGCGATCTCTTCCAGGCAACCTTGGAACGGACAGTGATTTGCCTGGACATAAAATGTGGTTGTTTGGTGCAATAATATACTAAAATAGATACACAGATATATATAGATGCACAGATATATATAGATGCACAGATATAGATACACATATCCTAAATATTAGATACATAAATAGATACATACCTACTAAAAATATAAGCAAGAAAAATAAATAAAGACTATAGATAATTACAGTTTTCAGTTGTAATTATAGTTGTCACATACAAAGTAGTCTTAAAAAACTGATAATAAATATGTAGGTACATCAAAACAAAACCTAAATTAGGAAAATGAAAACACCTGAATTTGAAAACCAGCCGCTTTATTAATCAGCACCAGTTAATCCCAGCGAATGATACATCGAATATTCGCGAGGATACCGCGGCCTGTTCACATAATTACCACAAGTGCCTCTATGATGAACCGTTAATCCGGTAACTAGAATAAATTTGCATTGTTAAACGCGTTTGCACGCATTCACCGTGCACAAGTGCGTTCAACTAATATAAATTCGCTAACGGCACGCGTTTGCGTACTTATACATATATACAAGTGTTAGTAAAATAACGCGTGGAATGCGTGCAAATATTATGCGAGGGTTGTTTTTCATCATAAAGATGTCGGTTCTTATTGTTGGATGATGGCAATTTGTTCTACATTAAACACTTGTATGAGAGTGGCGTTTGGAGTATATGAAGCTGTTCAACATTTTATAGATAGTGATGCGACACATCGCTTCGAGCAATTTCTAGTTGGGTGAAACGTCAGACACGAGAATTGTGGGTGAGTATGGACGATATACGATACTTTAGGCGTGTGTAGTTGAATCAGTGGATAACAGGTCGGTACTTCCATGTATATCCGATTTCACACATAAACAGTGAATGTTTGATTGCGCACTAACATTACTTTAGCTATTTATTTACAACTACCTTCTGCCCGCGACTTCGTCCGCGTGGAATTTTTGGTTCCCCCGACACATCGCATTGCATCGCCTGCCCGCGCTATTACTTCGTTTTCGCTTGGAGTTCTTTCTGACTTTTTTTTTTCTTCCTGCTCGGCTCCGAAGAGTCGCAGCGTGATGTTAAATAGCCTATATATAATAATAACTCCACTGCGGGTGACGGAACCTACGACAAACTTATTATTTGCGGTTGGTACAGTAATCGGGTCTAGGGATCGAACCGCAAAATTAAGTTTGTCTTTTATTGTATATACGTTTTCGGGATAAAAAGTACCCAGTGTGGTGCCCAGGATATTAAAGAATAATTATACCAAGATTCATCGTAATCGAACCGGTAGTTTTTGCGTGATGCCTGAACAAACAGACAGACAGACAGACAAAATTTTTTTTAATCCCAATTTTTGGATTTGGTGTCGGTCTAGTAACACAGGGGGTGTTACTAGACCGACACCAAATGCCATTCATTTTTTTTGATATTTTCAATGTACAGAATTTTCACTTCTACAGATTTATTATAAGTATAGATTGCACGGACAAAAAGTGGGAATTTGTAATGGGAATCAACTGCGATAAAGCAATGGATATATCATATAGAGTACTGGAAAATCTAGCATATACTCAAGTTTCTGCCTATGAAGTCGCGAGTCATATTATAGCTTTGTATACAAGGCAAATGTTCCCAGAAAGCCTTTCTACGGGAAAGCTCTTATGTCCTAATCCAGGTAATGGTCTACACATGTTGCAAAATTTCATCGAAATTTGTTAAACCGTTTCAGCGTGAAAGCACAACAACAAACACACACACACAAACACACAATGGTTCTTTGATAAAGTTTATAGTGGATAAGACAGAAATTAAAACATACGAATAACTAGCAGGGGGTCAGATCAGCGGGGCTATTGCGTAACACATTATCAATCGGAATCGGTTTCATTTTGACAGGTCAACAACATTCATTGCGTTATTTACGTGTCGAGCAGACAAATTTTTCGAACTTATGAAGCAATGGATTAGCAGTTTGCTTCAAAATGATTCAGATTCCTATTGATAGTGTGTTACGCAATTAGGGTGCAGGGGATCCGACCAGAATGACTCTTATAAACTGGGTGGAGGTAGAAAGAAGAAAAATACGAAAATCACATCTACCAACCCGCACTGGACTCGCGTGATAGATTACAGCCCACTCCCTCTCACCGAGACGAGGCCTGTGTCCCAGCAGTGGGATTATTATAGGCTGATTATACTACCGTGTAACACTAAAATAAGTCTTTATTGTATCATCCCAATTATGATAAAACAAACAGAATTTAACTATCTCGCAAGTTTTAATCACCAAACCCTCAACACAGGTACACTCGTGCAAACTTTTCTATTTCAAGTACATACATGTATTAGAAGCAAACTAAGTGTGCAACTGCAAACTGCCAGATTCCAGTTACCTTCAGTTAAGTTTGCTGGGAAATTGTAAGCTACCAATAACTGAGCTTGGCTGGAGTTCCCCGGAATTATATATGTATAGAGTAACAACCGCTTGCAAACAATTCTAAGGATATGGAAAACTGATTCAATTTATATACAACTAGCTGCGCCCCGCGGTTTCACCCGCGTAAATGTCGATTCCGTGGGAATATCGGGATAAAAAATAGCCAATATGTTAATCCAGGGTGTCAGCTACCTCTATATAAAATTTTAACAAAATTGGTTCAGCCGTTTGAGCGTGAAGAAGTAACAAACATATAAACACACACACACACACTCACAAACTTTCGCCTTTATAATATTAGTGTGATTGTCTATAACTGCGGATGCAATAATCAAAGTAACCCTTGTCAATTAAAGTCATAGGATAACTTTTAGGAAATAATTTACACTTTGAAATTCTGAGCGTTGCCTAAACGTAGGACACCGTAAAACGCTGTTTTTGTCGCATAGTTAGGCGTATTGGTACAGACGCCAGCACATCGAGCTACACGAAACTGTCAAAAGCCCGAATTACCCAGTAACTGGGTTGTGGAGGTCAGATAGGCAGCCGCTCTATGTAAAATACTGGTATTCAGCTGCATCCCGTTAGACTAGAAGCCAACCCCAACATAGTTGGGAAAAGGCTAGGCAGATGATGATTTAATTAAAACTGCAAAATTATTTTTATTTTGGTGGTCATTCGATTCAACTAATATCAGATACATCGCTGTTTTGAACCTTATTTGTTGCCGCGATGCGCTATTGTCGTTCGTTTGTCAGTGGAATCGGCAACTAGTTTCATATTTTCTGACTGATCGATTTCTTGACAATTCAAAAGTGCCTGTAAATAGTTTAAATGCTTTGAGTTTAAGCGTCATAAAAAATTGCTTCATACCACTCCTTAAGACGTGAAGGTTTCTTTTGTATTTTTCAAAATTACTTATACAGGGTGTTACAGAAAGGGTATATCAATACAAACGGGTTGAAGAGTGTATCTGGTCTAGAATCTCTGTACAAAATTTCAGCTCAAAAGCATTAACTTTGAAAATGCTTAATATTTTTTTTCTTTCGACATCACGGCGCTGCACTGGCGCGCGGCGGCGTGATGTGCGTGTACTAGGCGCACAGACACAATGGATAATGACCCTCGTGGTGCGGTGACTCGTTTGTTATGATTTCAATTCAATAAACTATCGAAATAAAAAAATATTAAGCATTTTCAAAGTTACTGCTTTTGAGCTGAAATTTTGTACTTACAGAGATTCTAGACCAGATACACTCTTCAATCCGTTTGTATTGATATACCCTTTCTGTAACACCTTGTATAAACCACCATTATAAGCCGGTCGGTCGGTTGGTCTTAGTTGTAAATGAACTCTGCGTATTTACAAAAGCCGCTTTAGTAGTAGACAATGTTTACATTACCATCAATTTCAAGTACACATTCCAGACTAGTCATACTACATACCTACACACGATGCGTCTGCGTACCTACTTTTAGATTCAAATTCTCCCCCATCACGCGTACGTACCTAACCTGCCGTGTCAAAGACTAAAAAATAATGTTAACACAATCGATATTCTAGGTATTAATTTTTAGATAGAATTTTTTTTATTAAATGAAATGAGTTTCTGGTTTTAGATGCTGAACACATGCCCAAAGGTTTTGTTGTCTTTATCTCTATTTATTTATATATCTATTTAATCACAAAATACCAGAAGACAGACGTTCATCCAACATACACCTTCTGATTACATTAACAATCGTCATTCGTAAATCACACACATCGATATATCTAAACTAATGTTATAAAGAGAAAAGATTTGATTATTTTGTATGTTTGATACGCTTTCACGCTAAAACGGCTGAACGGATTTGGATTAAATTTGGCACATGGGTAGACCATGATCTGGACTAGGACATAGAATACTTTTATCTCCATATTCCCACGGGATCGAGACTTATGCGGGTAAAACCGCGGGGCGCAGCTAGTGTAGCAATAAATAGGTATGTGAAACTTGCAAAATTCAAACTGCATTTATTAATATTTGCAATATATTACATTAAATATTGCATGTTGTGATTAAAACCAACATCAAATGGCATTTACCTATCATATAGGCACAAAGTACATGGTGCTCCGATGTATTCAATGTCAAGCTTTGAATATGATCGACACGCAATTAACTATCATCGCTATTGCTTAGCAAGGGTGCGAAAACACGGACAGGGTAATACCTATTTAATTATAGGACTTATTAGTATGTCAATTTGGTATAAAATAGGACGCCACGGAAACATAATTATAAAAAAAATATTGCGCAAATTGATGACATGGTAGTCAAACTCAGACGTTTGAACTAATCAGGGGTAGAGTTTCTAAAGATCTCTTTATTTGTTTACTAGATTCTGCCTCCGACTTCGTCCCCCCCCCCCCAAGGTCGCATCGCATCACCTGCCTCTCTATTACTTCGTTTTCGCTTAACTTTTTCTCTGATTCTTTTTTTTTTATCGGGTCCTGAGAGCCCTAGCGTGATGTTTAATGCCCTATAGCCTTTTTCAAGAATTAGGTTATCAAATACAAAAATATTTTTTCAATTCCGAGAAGTAGTTTCTGAGATCAGCGCGTTCAAACAAACACGACAGCAACCGATAGACAACGCATGTCTATCATCTATCAGTCAGTCACGAATCCGCTTAATGGAAGATGGAAAATAAACCACAGTAGTATGAAACACAATACAAAATACAGTAACCAACCAACTAATTACGCTTCCATCTGCATTTTAACAGTGTGCGTGAGCTAAGTGGCAAAGTCTTTGTCAACGTTCGTCTGAGCGTGTTTTGTGCATAAAAGTTAAACGCACACAACAACAATGACAGTTGCATGCGTACTGCTATGCTCGGTAATTGCCTGTCCACTTAACTCTTTTGCTGTGTGTACTGTTCCTGCGATTTATAGTGACTGTTACCTACTGATTTCTAGATGTCAGTCTTACAGAGCGTAATATAAGCTACTCAAAGTAAGTCGCCGAAATTACGTTGTTTCGGCATAATACTTTGGGGTCTGCATAAACTTAACCCAGCGAAACTTTGAGTTACTCAAAATTAGTCGTCGAATTTCCGTTCTTTCAACAGTTGGACTCGTTTTATGTCGATAACTAGTCCAATTGTTTGGAAGGACGAGAATTTGACTACTTATTTTGAGTGACTCAAATTTCGCTAGGATACGTTCATTTGTCCCCCCCTTCCCTCTTAGTAACTAAAGTAGGTAATTTTGCAAAGGAAAGAAGCAGAAGAAGAAAAGCAAATTAAACTTCAATCCAAAGTACTTCCTCCTCAGATCAGCATGCACAGCGCAACATAAATAAATTCCAACATTATCTCCGCAATCATTCCGTACTAACAACAAATTCTACATCTCGCAATTGTAGAAAATAGAACTAAACGCGCTCACAACAAATCTCTATTACCGACGGCGTAAAGAAAGGCGTGCGTCGCGTGGCAATGTTTTAATTGCTCCTGTTTATCGTCGGCATTACTCTTAGGGCGAGCTTAAATAGCACCCATACGTCACAGAAACCATGTAATTATTTTCCAGGTGAAACGCTCGAAAAACGTTCGAGAAGCATCTTTGGAACGAGACTCGTTACTCTATGGGCTCTGTTTAATTTGTCTATGCGCCTTCATTAGGGCATACTTACAAAGGGCGTGCTCAAATATGGGCGAGGGTGATTTTGAACGCTGCGAATGAGCTGATTTGGCGATGTGTACCATAAATTGAATGGTGGGATCTAACTATTGATGCAGCGTGTTTTAAAATCGTGTCTTTAAAATTGGATTATGAATTGATGAGCGAGAGGTTTTGCACGTAATGTAACCAAATTAAAAATCAATTTGCGCAATGCCTCTAATTTGCAGTTGTTAAGATGGTTAGACCCTAGTAACGGAAAGATCTTGTAGAAAAAATACGTGTTATTATTACGCTATATTTAACAAAAGAGAAAAATACATATTTCATTAACTCATTTCATTTACTTTGCTCAAGGGAATGATATTAATACATATGAATTTCTGAAACTATTTCGCTACATAATATCAGAACCCGGTATGAAATTCTCGCCAACGACGATCATTGTAATTTCGTTGATGCATCTACCAGTTCGAGTCTCACTCGCTACCTACATATGTGTCCTATATTCCCAAAGTAAGCTAAAATTGGAAATAAGATCGAACTTTCTTGATGTTACTCCAGAAATGGACTCTTACTTACATATATGGGGACGGTTTAAGACGGCGAAGCTAAGTTCTTAATATTTTATTTAAAAAAATGGTAACATGTTTTTGGAAAAAAATACTTTTCATATTGACTCCTTTTGAGAAAAAAAAGAGAGAGAATTGAGAAATCTTTCCATGTGTCGAAATCCAAAAAATAAATCAAGTTATTCATCATTTTTTCTTCTGTTGAACACTGTATCAAAATCTACAAAAAATAAGACTAAAATAACCCTGTGATGAATATACCCCTTTCTTTTATAACCTAACCTACGAGTAAGTTCCCAAAATAACTTCTATGTTCATAAAAACCTCATAGCACATTTTTCTCAAAACAAAAGCAAGTTAATAATTCTCCCGAATACACATATTACACGTGAAATCCTTGGTCTGATAACACGCAACAGCGTACCCTCATGTAGCGTTATAGCGGAGAACTCTTTACTCCTTAACAGTCGATACTCGTTGGCTTTATTGCAAAACTTTTGCGAGCATTCCTCTTTTATTACTCCAATTTTGTACGACTAAGCCTATCCAGCTAGGGGGATGGTTCGCGATCTTTATTATTTAGATTTCGATCGTTTACCGACGCTCCGTACGATGGGTATCCCCTATGGCGCACTTCACAATAGCGATGAGCTCGTCTCAAGACAACAATCTGACTCGGCACACTACGAATATACTGCACATTTGAATATACCTCATTGTATCATACTTTATGCATACAACAAGCTTTCCCCACTTAATCCAGTCCATTACTAACATGAAAAGATCCTGTCATAAATGTTTTATAACCCACTCTAATATTAGGACGCAAATTACATTTATAATGTTTAAAATTACCCTTAGAACGTGTACGTACAAATGAAACCTCGCTCACAACTCCAATTAGAACGACGGAAGTGAATTTAATCTACTTGTTGACGATAACACGAAGAAGAATTCGCGGAAATAAAATCCAACCGATCGATTCTAATAGATTACATGGTGAAATTTTCTTCAATTACACCTACCGTACATGAAATAATTAATAGGTATTGATTACGTACCTGTATTGAACGAGGGAGTTAAGTACTGCGGGGTTTAATTTAAATTCTACCAAAACAGTGACATGTTACATTTGAAACAGGTCGGAACTTGTGTAGATAGTTAGTCTGTGTCAGCGAAGGTCCAAGTGTGGCGTTACGGAGGTAATAGAGAGGTAACCGTCGCAGTTCTACCACAGTAGGTCGAAGATTGCAGCGCCGACCCGCCGCCGGGCCCCGAATCAGGCATATTAGATTAGGGATGTCGGCTGCCACCAACTATTTAGCGATCTACTTGAATCCGGGCTACGTTTCGATGATTCAATGCTGTGGAGGAGGCTTTTTGTGGACTAGTTTTGTTCTAGTACATAAGACAAAGGTATTTAATATAGCCTGAATGTAAATAGTAAACTATTCACGGAACCCAATGAATTCAATTTAGCGAAACTTTAACAAAGCTTTTCGTCTTTTGTTTCTTCGTTTATTTATGTTAATTGATACGTATAGGCTTGAGGTATCTCCAAATAAATGTAGCCCAAGTTTTAGCCGCGAAAAAGAAACTGGCTGGCTTTATATCACTGTCGCACGTAAGTAGGTAAAACAGATAATCTATTTCCACCGTAGGCTATAATGTCTCGACATAAATTCACCGCCCGACTCCGCCGGTGCCTATAATCACCCAAGCGAGTTGACAAATATCTCGGTCACACGTATTTCTGTGAGAAAACCCGAACGATAAAGCAGTTTCGCCATACACTTCAAAAAATAACCAGCTAAATCATTTAAGCCAAATCCAAATGCTCCTAAACGTGTATGGCAAAGCCGTTCCCACAAAATGTCCGCATTGTCCGAGCAGGTATGTGACATTTCCTTCAGACACTGACATGGGTTCGTCGCTGGACACTGGTGGTACCACCACCCCGCCTTGATTATGATAAACGACTTATGAAATTAAAACGGTCTCGTACAACAAGTTGCCATTCAAATGAATACGCCCTTTGTTGAAATTCATTCCCTTGACAAATCGCCGGTCTGCACTCAGTATACATTGTCTGTTAAATTAAATGGGTCGACGGCCATTGAAATCGTTTCTACGAAGGCTATTCCAAGACAAAACTATAATACGTCAATCGTGTTCGCGTGGCGTGTCCGTTCGGTTCTAACTTTTCTAACCTGAAATAAGCTGGTGAATATACAATGCCTGCGATATATCGATCTGGGTTTCGAGTGGAGGCAATCTTACAAATGTCTGTCCTATTATAGCTCTTTCTTTAACAGCCTTATACTGGACAAAGGCTTAGTGAACGGAGCTCTGGCGGTTTTCCGTAGCTGACCGTTGTAGCTTGATGGATTTTTATAAAAACCATTTTCAGTCTTTAGGATTTTCTCTTCGTCGTAGCAGATGAAAAACGAGGCAAAAGCTTTTAAATCCTAAATTAAACGTTAATTATTTATCAACATTATCATTCGAGATAAATATTTAACCTGTCGTATGCTTAAACGTGGATCCACGCGAGACACAATGGCTTTTTAATTGTGTCTGTAATTACGGCATTCAGCCGGTTAAACAACAATGACAAGTAAAACATACTTCAAAACGAAACCGAATCAAATCGTTGAGTTAGCGCGTTATTTAATGCGTCGTTCAGCGAACATTTAATTAAAAAGCTTTCAAACTATTTATGAATTCCTACCGCGCTAATTGAGTCGCAGTAAGACAGAATACGAATACCGATATTAAAAAACTCGAAATTAATTAGAGCGCTTTTTGTTAGAGGGGTAGAGGACGAAACGAGTGTAAATGTAGATAGTGCGAGCGATCTCTGACACCGTTCCAATAAGTTTGACGCGACTCGCGACGCTATCGCTCCGTGTCCTCTCCCGCGCTCGCTCCCGTCTCTCCCCCCGCCCTCACAAATTTTCGGCCGAAGCGGACTGTAGTTTGTTTTCTTTGTGTCATTTCCTTATCGCTCTGCCAAAATACGTTTCATGACTGTTACGTCAGCCGAAACATACTTCAGGTGAAAAATATAGCGCGGGTTTGTAGTCTTGATGCTTTATGCATTGAATAATAGTTAATTAAATAGTAGTAGTAATTTTATGACAAGTGTGGTTTTTGTTTGTAGATATATTTATATTTTGTTAATTTAAAACTTTACAGGCAGGTATTTCATAGAGTTTAAAATTTCCACGCATACGAAGCAAGCTATTGCACGTGGCTAGCGACAAATATTTTCACCGCAACTTCGCGTACATATAAAACCGGGAACAATTGTGGAAAGTTGGTATAAAAATAATGTTCACATTCGCTAACGCGTTGTTTCTGTTAAATATTCCGTGAAAACATAGTACTACGCACAAAAAGCTATTATTTATAAAAATCTCTTTGAACACCGCACAAGTACTTGTCGTAGGTAACCGCAATATTACCAGAAATATTTTATGTTGTTACAACCCCATCGTACTCACCCTCATATTTTACATTATTCCAGTTTGCAGTTTATTTTAAGCGTTAAATGAGTTATTTTGCTTTACACATTTTTGTTGCAAAGCGTTCGTAAATTACTGTATTATATTTACTAAGACTTTTACGGTTCATATTTCTAAAACGTAGCTTTTATCGCAACAGTCATTTGTCTGTCTGTCGGACAAATAAATACTTGAGATCACTGAAGATGAGACTACTTCGCGTTACGGTGTCTATATGAAAATTTGCTAGGTATGTTTCTTCTCGTCGTCCACGTTTATTACATATTATTATGAACCACGCGTGACTCGTAGCTTTTACTGTAGTCTACTCATCAATCAAAAATAAACTAAACAGGAATTTAATATGTATAAAAAAATATATTAAACATACTGGATGAAGAGCTATCCTTTCCGTAACCGTTTTGTGTAACCTGACAAGTTGCCGAGAATTTCGGAACTAACTTTTACAAAACTGCAACACATCTTACAATTTCGAGTGTTCTACTAACCTAGTAAAGGAAAAGAACTCCAAATATCCCAAAACATTGTTGGTAGCGTAACCATACAGTTGCAGCTAAGATATTATCCACTCGCGTAACAATATCTTACTGCAAGTGTCAAGACGTGGCGGCCACACGTCACCACGTGCATATGGCCCTGCGACAGAGCGCCATGCAGCGAAACAACATCTATTTGATTCTTATCTCATCCCCCCGCTTCGCCCCGCACACACTCCCACCACTATACTCACCCCCCGTCCCCTCTCCCCACAAACATCCAAAATATAAACAGGTAAAATGTTTTCTTTGTAAAGAAAAAGTCCATTTCAAAGACAAGATCGTCTATCTTTTTCAGGAAATTTTGTGGCGTACATTTACTTTACAACAAAAAATTTGATAGAATCTGTAACTAAAAATATACTTTTATACTCTTTACTTCTCAGAATACTAATAGATTTGAAACCAAACTTTAATGTTATATTTCGTCGCCCTGCAACTATCAATCTGCCTAGCCTTTTCCCAACTATGTTGGGGTCGGCTTCCAGTCTAACTGGATGCAGCTGAATACCAGTATTTTATATGGAGCGACTGCCTATCTGACCTCCTCAACCCGGTCACTAGGTAATACGATACCCCTTGGTAAGACTGGTTGTCAGACTTTCGAGTTTCTGACTGTCAAAGATCTACCAATGGACAGCCGGGACCAACGGCTTAACGTGCTTTCTCTGTATGTAAAGATAGCCACCCATCCACAGACCAACCGCGGCAAGCGTAGCTTAACCTGATCGATCGACCTGTGCGGCTGTTATTATTTAACCACGCCCTGCAACGGCTGCAACAAATCAAACAACAAAATCCATTTACAAGTTCTGTAAATATCACTTGGCACATGTTGTCTTTTTACTACCAAAGTAAGGATCTACAATTTTACTGCGGCACTATTTCTATTTCATTAATAAAACTGTCAACCCACGAGTTTTAGAGTAAAAAGTAACAAATCCTGTCGCTCTAGAGCTTATTTCGTAAATGTCAATAAAGTGGAAGTTACGTCCTAACTGGCTTGAATAAATTACAAATATAGAACTCATCTCGCAAAATGCTTCCAAAATCATAGCGCGCAGTAAAAGTTTTACTGGCTCGCTATTGTCTCGCGGCAGCAACGCGGCAGGGGCATATAGGGGCATAGGTTAGCGGGCGCGATACGGCGCGGCACGGAGCGTAGCGGGGACGGAAGCGACAGGTCGCCGCCAACAACCACCAACTTCCAAGTCGCTCCTCACCTCCTCACTGGACACAAGAAACTTCGATAATTTTTGCGACACGACACGACCTTCTTCCAGAACAAAGTCGTACACACGCCAACTTCTCAAATGTTCACCTGAACTACAATGACGCAATCGTAAAACTACAATTTACCTATCGCAGCAAATTCATTACTCGAAAAAAAAAAAACAAAACGTGAACGAGCTTCTATTAAGTGCCGTAGTTTTACTATTGTTACAGTAAAAGTGGAGATGCCGAGAAAATTGCAGCTATTTCTATATTTCTCGAACGCGAGGCGCGATCCGCGAACTAAAAGAAAACGAATCTAAATTCATCGAATAGAAATAAAAGTGTGGAACTGTGAAAGTTCTACCATGCAATTAAACCGCACTTTACTGCTACAATCCCTTGAAATAAAGAACTTTAAAAGAATGTCCTTTTTGTTCGGGCTCCTTTATTTCTTGCCGTGCACCCGTTGCACAGAAAATAGTGGGCACTGCAATAAAGGTGCTCGGTCCTGCACAATTGCACACGACCAACCCACGAACACGTGGTTTTCCGAAAGTCTCATTCCTTTCATAGAGCCCGTGACCAAGGAAATAATAATTAAGTGCAACATTTGTTAAAAACCTATACGGTTCTAGTTTAATTACGTTCACACGTCACGTATAAGTAAGGTGGCTCGCGCGTGTGTGCGCAACGGTTAATTACGTAGATTACGCGGTTTTATAAGCACTTCGGAAGTGAACCTAGTAATAAATAATTCTTACTGTTTGCCGTTAATAATCCCGAAAATCCGCACCGTGTTTCACTAAGGCCGCTTTGTATTATCAAATGGGCAGGTATTCAATGGTTTGAAACCTTGGAAAAATGGAAAAGACATTTCCTTTTCACTGTCGCAGTAACAAAGCGAGGAGGGCTCACGTCTTCCGGTATTTAGCTGGACTTTGTATTCCTACGCAGTATATAACGTGTGGTGTGCTTACTGCCTACATCTCAGCGAGTGCAGCCGGCGATATATTTAAACGTTTCATGTAAAAATGCGCGGAACACATACGTGTGAGATTAATTAAATTTTATGAAAACTTTTTACTCTAGCACGGAACTTGGAAATTTTGTTTCTGTGTATTTTACGATTCCACGCAGTGATTAATAACTTTTTTATAAAAATATTAAACTTTTTACAATTTCAACTGGAAGCTGTTACCCAGTGGCTCCACGAACGCGGCTTTAGCATGGCGTACTTTTATTAATAGAGAAGCGAAAGACGAGGATTCTTTATTGCATTATTACAGGCTCCAGCTCACAAGCCTTATGATCGCTTTGATCGCATTTGAATTGAAGTACTTTATAGTTGGTTGGTTGAGAGATTAATTTCCTAAGTTGACAAAAATTCGCTCGCTAAAAGAGAATTATGGCTCATAAGTTTCGACACTCATATCGCTTTTCTTCTTAGCAACCTCTCAAGACAAGAGTGGGGGAGGGGCAGCGCGCATAAATATCGTATAATTACTACTCTCCGCGAACAGGGACGGACTTGGAAACACTGAGGCTTTACCACAGAGTAACACTAAAGAAGGAAAATATCGGAAAAACATGTCCGTCTTGGGAGTAAGATCTCATTCATGCGTCAGATATAGCCACACGTTATTTGCTGGCAACGTACGGGTTGTTCAAAGATAGAAAATCTCAAAAAAGGTCTGATTTTACTAGATTTTACTACACACCAAACTTGTTAAAGCAGAGAAACACGTCACATCCGTATAATAATATTATGTTACATAGAGAATTGAGTGCGAAGCAATGCATATAAAATCATCCATTTATCACTATCTTACTTTTAATCATAATGATTGCAAATTAGGATGTCTTTAGTAGATGAAGCCTACATTATCGTGTGGCTCACATAATGGCCACATTCTCTCCACACAAAGAAAAAAGCAATAATAAAATAAAACCACCAAAATCCATCTGTACCTTATCCCCCTCATCTCGAACCGTCAATTTTCCCTCTCAACGTTCAAGGGACCCTTTGAACCGTTTCTTTCGCATTAAAGTCTCGTGGTGAAGTACAGTCCTGGCCGCAAGCCCTAATCCTCGCCAACGAAACATCGCTTGCATCCGATACAAGTATGCTCTTGTGGACCCTCAGTGAGGCATTGTTGCCAGAGGAACAAAGCGAAGGGCCCTCCGAAGCTGGCGTGACCTCGCTCTCCCTCGCTAGAACGATACTCTTTGTGGTATCACGTTTTTAGGACGCGGCTTTATGAATTGACTGTGTTGATAACAAGTGTCGTGATTGGTGGTAGATAGGGGCTCTGAAATGACAGTAATGGAATCATTTTTAGTGTGCAATGGTGTGGAAATCAGTTGGTTTGATTGTTTTGATGAGAGAATGGGTCGGTCAAATTCGATAAAATTTGACTCCTTAATTTAGGTAACTGTATTGTCATCCAGGGGCCTATTTGATAAAACCGACAGATGAAAGGCGACAATCAAACAATTTTACAAGTTTTTACAAAGTTTTAGTGTTTTAATAAAAAAAAGCACCTGTCGTAAAAATGTTCCAGTTACTGTTAGCCTCCCAAGGGCCTCTCCCCGTGACTTCCAGCTCTTTCTACCCAGGGCTAAAGTGGACCACTGGTCGTTTGTATTTCGTAAAAAATGCTTACTCTGCAAGCTATGTCGGTTGTGTCCCCACGTCATCGTTGTAGGTGGTGGCGGTGACGTTGAAATAAAAAAAGGCAAGTTATTATTATTATTTATTTATTTATTCAGACAAAAAATATCCATCAAATGACAAGCACACACATTTAACACAAACATAAAAATATTAAATAACATCTAAGTACTTATACAGAATCAAATGTGTCGCATTGTCATTTTTATTAACAAAGCCCCAGTATGCTTCCTATAGTTTCTGGTCCAGACGAAATCAATTTTATTGCAAAAGTGATAATGACTATAAATCTTTAATCTGTCAAGCTCCGCTAATGAGACACAATTGATTTTCTATTGTTTAGTCGCCGATCGGCGATCCGCGCCGCTTGACCGGTTAACTCCTATTAATAAATCTGAACTTTAGCCCAAAACTTCCTATGCAAGACGGTGTTATAGTTAAATTCTTATAGGTGTCGTCAAATAAACACATCGTCGCCACAGAAAGCGTCTCCAAACAAAGACATAGTTCGCACGCCTCGCACTTGAATCTGACACCTCTCAAACTTACCTTGTGTGAAATTCCAACTACTTTTTGGCACTACGACTTGAGAATTTGCGATGGAGGTTATAATATAATACAGTAAGGGTTATTCGTGTCTTGGTATTGTTATCCCAATATTTTCTTTTAATTTTAATAGTGTCCGTGTTTCTTGCCCGTTCTTCTCCATAGGAACCTCTTACGCTTTAGAATGGGCAATTAGCTTCAACTTTCTGATTGACCGACTCCTTGACATTTCAAAAGTGCTTATAATTGGTTTAATTGAAATAAATGTTTTGAGTTTGAATATAAATAGCGGGGTACTTTAAATATGAAATGCTTTTAAGTACGCTCGAACAAGCTACTTGGTATACAGGCAAAAATATTCATCTTTCCACTACACTGCCAATATTTTAGTTTTATTTTGTGTGTTATAACTTTTTCAGCTAATTACATCCTTAATTAAATAGAGTCATCATCATCATCATCATTTCAGCCGAAAGACGTCCACTGCTGGACATAGGCCTCCCCCAAGCACCTCCACTTCGACCGGTTTTGTGCTTCTCGCATCCAACGAGTTCCTGCGGCCTTAACAAGGTCGTCGGTCCACCTTGTGGGAGGCCTTCCAACGCTACGCCTTCCGGTACGCGGTCGCCACTCCAGAACCTTTCGGCCCCATCGGCCATCTGTTCTGCGAGCAATGTGCCCTGCCCACTGCCACTTAAGTTTGGCAATTCTTCGGGCTATGTCGGTTACCTTGGTTCTCCTGCGGATCTCTTCATTTCTGATTCGATCCCGCAGGGAAACTCCAAGCATAGCATTCTCCATTGCCCTTTGAGTGACATTTCAGCCTTCTAATAAGGCCCATTAAATAGAGTGGAATAAAAGAATTGACTAACTCCATTGTTGCTTAAAATAAAATTAGTTGCAAGTTAGCTGCCTGTATACCAAATAGCTTGTTTGACCGTACCTGTAAATTGGGATGAGGTCAGAAGAATTCTGATGATGTATTCTCCTTATAAAATAAAAAAAATTGCATCATCTAAACGGTCTTGCAAATCATAGTTGAAATAGTAACAGAAAAAATAGGTCACAAATATACTTAGGCCCAAAAATATCACATCGTATAACATTACAAAACCTTGAGACAAGAAAACGAAATTAAATAAGTCCGTACAAAAAATATGACTACAAACAAAACTAACAGTATAACGCTGTACCAGCTACCCTCACTTAGCAAAGTACTCCAACATCTGTCGAAAAAACTTCGCGCGCCAATAAAAAATAACAAGTCTGCTCATTTGATAAAATGTTGCGATTGTTACGGTAAAATTAAACGAAAACTTTCACAGTTACGGGCGATAAGAAACTTCTAGATTCGACTGTGGTGACCGGACACTGCAGTACTCGTACTATCCTCTAGTAGCAGTTCTTCTCCAGTGCTGCCATCAAGCGGAACAAAGAATCTTAATTATTTTAAGCTGAGCAAGCTCTCTCGTAATTTGTAGTTTAGTCCCTGAGTACTACTTATTTTATTGTATCGTCAGCTAGGGACGGGATTAACTAGTGCGGGGGTATTATTTTACAGATTTTCACGCCGTCTGCACATCTGAAGAGCGGTAACAATTGCGCTTGTCTTTTGAGTCCTATTCTTTTTTAAGTGCTCTCCATCGGAATTAAGTTATTCCTGTCTGTCAGCACGGTTTCGAGTTCCTACTGTGTCTTGGTAACTGGAGAATGCTTTACAACGATGTCTCGTTTCTGAATAGCGCTTAATAAAACTTGGTGCGGTTGCGACTTTGAAACCTACAAGGAATTTGTAATTTATGTGTAATTAACGATGTTTGTCTCGCGACTTGTTTGTAGCGTCACGTGCAATACACGGTGGAATTCAATTAGTATTTCGTTATTCAATCATGGCTTTAAAAGGGTTCAATTAACCTTTCGTAAGAATGTATATTTGTTAAGGTTTTTTTATCAGAAACTAATATTCCTGATTACCAAAAATTTTGTTATGAAACAATTTGAAAAGATTGCTGATCGAAGTTCGTTTCTGTCTATTAAAGTTTTTCTGTTAACGGTAAAGGTAAATCCTTATAACTGCTACTCATATTCGTTTCCAAGAACACACAACTAAGTCAAAAGAACAACAAGGCAAAATAAAATCAAAATGGCGGAACAAGTAAGACATCGGCCCATAACTAAGGGACGGGACCGTGCTGCTCGTTCGAGTGAAAATCTAAAAACCTAACATGTCGATCGAGCGCCCGTAAAAGATGTTTCGCGAAAGTTTTCCGACACTTACTGCAGTTAGGCGAAGCCGGGGTACGGGCCACTGCGACCCTCAGCCAACTCGCTGAATAACACATTCCTTTTTTTTTGTTTGTTTCCAAAAAACCTTAAAAAATACCTGCTTGTAAATTGAATAAGACTTTTACAAAAGTTGTTTGTAAATTATTAAATTATCGACTGTCTTGGTCGTGTCTGTTCTGAATAACTGAGTTCTGTTATTTACTAAAGGTTTGTTTTAATAGTGGTAAAAAAATAAACTGGCTACGAATATTCGGCTTTAAATAATTATGAGGCCCCAACATTCGGCCTACTTTTTTAGTACACTTTTTTTTTCAATTAAAATACAATTGTCTTCGCTGAAGAAAGGAAAAAGTGCCGTTTGTAAGTGTCTCAAGTACAAAAGAAATATGCAAACCCGAGGAGAGTAAATAGATGCGTATCTTTAGGTGCAAATTGTAAGACTAAATAGAAGAAAATAAATGAGTTTAGCGGTAATGACATTCACTTTGTTGTTTTAGCTGAGAGAGGGATTTTTACTTATCCGACCAGGTGCATATACTATAGCCGCCTGAATGTATTTCTCCAGTCTATAGCGCTCCGCTAAAAGTTCCCATATTCAACGCGACACTAAATGTTTAACACTTTCGGCCTTACATATGACTTCGATGTTTCGGATATCGAAGTCATACAAGGCCGAAAGCAATCTGTTTTACCCAAAAATTAAGCAGAACTCCATAACTTACTAAATCAAGTTCACAAAGCAACTCAGTAGGTGTCATACACGACTTAACTATAGTTACAAGTTAGCAACCCTCTCCCTTTCTACTAATAAAACAGTTACCCTTTCCTCGTGAATCGATAGACATTTACGACTAGCACAGGGTGATAAGCAGCTGATACCATTCTAACTTTCCTTTCACATTGGGCCTCATAGAAAAATAACCTTTAAGTAACAAACATTGATTTATAGACAAAAAAAAACTAAAAACATACTATTAAAACCATCTCAATCTAAGGGGCTAAACTGAAAATGATTCAAAAAACAAAAAAAAAACAGTTTTTTCATTTAAGTCGAGCTCAATGGAAGCAAAATGTACAGAGGCCAGCACATCAAGCTACCCGAAACTGTATTTTTTTTCCAATCAACTTTGAACCTTATGCTTTAGCGATAAACATGAAAATCTAATAAATATATTTAACAGATTGTAGTAACTTGATGTGCTCGCGTCTGTACTATAATAAATTCGAGAAAGTGGTCCAAATAACCCTGTATACTAGACAAGTATACATTTTATTCAAGTCTATGTTCCTAGCTTAGATAAAACTGTACGAACTTGGATATCATAAAACTAAAAATCGACGTCCAAATCTAGCATCAGAATCGAATTCTGCAAAAAACTAAACACGCAATATTTTGATCGTTCGATATCTGCCGAATATTCGGCTAATCGGCTTTAGAACCAAACTAGTAGATTGAATATTAATATCAGGAACCCGATTGGTTTATTGCGTGCGTGCCCCATAATTTGATCGGCAATATAAGGTTTTGATTTTTTGTATACTAAAAATAGGTTTAAATAAAATAGAAGATTGAAATCAATCTGCATGCTAGGGGTCGGCTTCCAGTTTAACCGGATGCAGCCGGATACCAATATTTTATGGTGCGACTGACTATCTGACCTCAACAAACCGGTTACTGGGTAACACTATACCCTTGATGCTGATGGTCAGAGATAAGAAAAAAATTAAAAATAGATAATTAACTGAAGTAAAAAATAGAGGTTTTGCTTTGGTTGCTATACAGGGTGAAATTGAATTCATGGGCATCCTTTTAAGGGGTCATTGTACTCATCATTATGAACAACTTTTACTATGGGACCAAGACTGAAATCGCGAAAAAAAAATCAGCTCTTCCCTACATTTTGACGAGTTATCCGAACATAAATGCAAGGAACAGCTGTTTTTTTTCGCAATTTTAGGTTTAGTCCCATAGTAAAAGTTGTTCAAAACGATGAGTACAATGATCCCTTAAAAGAATGCCCATGAATTTAATTTCACCCTGTAGGCATAGTAAGTTGTTTGCATTAACGTTAACTGAAAGAAAGTTTAATATTAATGCTCTATTACACGTGTTGAATAATTATCAAAACCAATTAGAAATCCAATTTTGTCATAAATTCACATTGAATGTTACCATGTTCTTTTTTCAAAAAACAAATACCTGCCTGCTAATATTACTACAATAGAAGTAATGAATCGTTTGATAATAATAATAAACTAATTTGATTTAAAAGCCCCATTTCCTCCAAAAATCCTCTAAATAGACTTGAAGTTCATTATGCGAGGTAACAAGGGGTAAACAGACAAGTTGAGTGAGGCAGGCAGACTCAAGTGTGGGCCGCATGCGGCTGACCTCTACTGTTCCAACTATGTCCTGCAGGCAGTGTACGGAAACCGCGACGGTAAGAAGGCGAAATGCTCGACAGTGGAATGAATGTAGCAATTTGTTTAGTGTATGTAGATTCTGAGGTAAATTTTTGAGTTTTGGTTACATTGTCTTGCATGTTATTGTAGACTGTGCCCGGGACTTCGTTCGCGTGTTGCATGTCGGATGGGTTTTGTTTTATATGCGTGGAACCCTAATTCATTTTCTAAAATAAGAGTAGAAGTTTAAGTTACTCCCAGCTATATATCCTAATAGCGTCGGCGAAATCGGTCCAGCCGTTTCGGAGATTAACCGGAACAAACAGACAGACAAAAATTAAAAAAAATATTTTTTTGTTATAATATTGTATATACTATCATTTGCATTTATTACAGACGCCAGCACTTCAAGCTACTACAATCTGTCAATTTTTTTTAATAGATTTTCAACTTTATCGCTGAAGCATAAGGTTCAAAGTTGATTGAGAACATTTGTCAGTTTCGGGTAGCTTGATGTTCTGGCGTCGGTACATATCATAATCAGGCCGTAAATATTTTAGTAGAAAACATTCTAGAAGTTATAAAAATAAATGTTATTCAGCATTATTCTAAGTATGGTGGCCCATCCACAATCTGTTTTTCTGGGAATTACCACCACTAAAACGAAACTACACTAGTTTACTAGAAATTGCTGATTTTATTTGAATATTTATATAATACTTTATTAGTTTAACTATCTGATGACAGTTTTTTCTTATATTTAGTGCAAGATTTGTAGATGCGATGGTAAAATTATACAAATTTTCACAATAAATATCTAAGTATAATTTTCAACGTAAATTAGGTAAAAAATCATAGTTGTTGAAACTCACTCAGATAGTTTACGAATCCTAGAATATGAAGGATAGACATAGATATTAAATCGACAACTGAAAATGGAAAGAACCGTGTCGCGTTACCGAGAAAAGATCTGAACCACAGATATGGATATATCTAGATAACCCAAGAGCACCTACTTCGCGTGCCAAAAATCGCACCAGTTTACGGTCGAAAATCATAAGCCGCCACTTTTGCGCTCAGTCCTGCGTACTGCTGGCTGGGTGAGCGTGAGCGAGAGCGCGAGCTTGTGACGTCATAGTAGGAAGTCAAAAAGTGGCACGCTTAGTTTTCATACAGTTCGTGATACTTGCGTTACCTAGGTATATCTATATCTGTGATCTGAACGATATGTACAGATAATTAAGGCTCAAATTATGACGATGATAGGTAATAAATACTTAATAGATATACAAGACTTTTACCTAAGATCTTGTCAAGCTTTTGCAACAGGTGTTAAAAAGCTTTATTCCGGTCTGATCCCCTAAGCCCCCCCCCCCCTCCACCCCCCTCTCTTCCCCTACTAGTCATCCCCTGCTAGTTCATCTTCTGTTTCAAACTTTGTCTTATCCACATTATCTAGGTTAATCGTCATCTTCCCCGCGATCTTCTGCAGGTCTTCCACTCACATGGCTATACAGGGTGTTGCGGAAAGGGTATATCAATACAAACGGGTTGAAGAGTGTATCTGGTCTAGAATCTCTGTACAAAATTTCAGCTCAAAAGCTTTGAAAATGCTTAATATTTTTTTATTTCGATAGTTTATTAAATTGAAATCATAACAAACGTGTCACCGTACTACGAGGGTCATTATCCATTATCTGTAGTGTGTCTGTGCGCCTAGTACACGCACATCACGCCGCCGCGCGCCAGTGCAGCGCCGTGATGTCGAAATTAAAAAATATTAAGCATTTTCAAAGTTTTTTTTTTTTTTATTTGAAATGGGCTTGCTCTTGACTCTAGCCTAGGTCAAAGGTGACAGAGACAAAGTCGACGATGGAGCGAGCTTACCCAGAAGAAGCCTGTTCACTCTCACTTTAAAGAGATTCGGGTTGTATGCGCTCGGAAAAACAGACGCAGGTAGAGAGTTCCACTCTTTTGCTGTGCGCATTATAAACGACATTTGCATACGCTTAGTGCGAATTGGTGGAACAGCAACCAGGTAGGGATGGTAACTTGCAGTGCGCCTGGATGTCCGAAGGTAGAAGGGGGCCGGTGGAATGAGGTCGTGGAGTTAGTTAATGCTTTTGAGCTGCAATTTTGTACAGAGATTCTAGACCAGATACACTCTTCAACCCGTTTGTATTGATATACCCTTTCCGTAACACCCTGTATGTCTGCCACGCACTCCTTCCTGTGGCGTACCTAATTGCGTAACATATACTATCGCTTAGTAGCAATGGCTTTAATTTTGACAGTTCAACAACATTCATTGCATTATTTATGTTGCTGAGCAAATTTTTCGAACGTATGCAGCAATGGATTAGCAATATCCTTCAAAATGATTTAGATTGAGATTGAAAGTGTGTTACAAAATTAGGGTGCTGTTAAAAATATCTATCACTTCTTAGAACACAAACGAACAGTGCAAACTATACTACCTACTATTCTACTACCGGAAAAGCGATGCTATAGGTATGTACAGATGATAGACATCATTTGGGAATTAGATATAGCTGTGACAAGACTATTACATTATCAATAATGTGATATGTTCACCCTGAGACATAAGTACATGTAGTATGGAGATGTGTTTGTACCATTTGCAGCCGCGAATAGCAGTAATCTATGAGAATTATAGATCGCACTTGTGCATAAGCCTTGATGGATTGGTAGACTGACGTTTTGACAGCATATACATTACACTAGTTTTATTAAAGATTCAAATATTCAAATATGGCCAAAGAATCAGCATTGCCATACAATGTGGCAATACTGCCAGGCTTGTGGGCACGTTTCCTGTTGACAGCGATGCGGACGAATTTTTTTATGGTTTTTGATTCTTTCCCCTCCCTTTTTATGTACTTGTACATATTATTATTTTAAGACTTTTTAGCTTTTTAAATAATGTAAATATTCTTTTATTTTATTCAGTCTTCTTTACCTACATATTTACATAATTTAAAAAGCTAACAATTTCAAAATAAAAATATGTACAAAATATATAAAAAGGGAGGGAAAATAATCAAAGGGCATCAAAAAATTCGTCCGCATCACTGTCAACAGGAAACGTGCACAAAAGGCTGGCAGCATTGCCACGTTGTATGGCAATGCTGATTCTTTGGCCAAAAAATAGGCCAGCCCTCTGGTCACGTGAAGAGTCGACCAACCGCTTGGCGATGTCTCGAAATACTAAGTGGGCACTCGGGCCCCATGGCACTAGTGTTTCAACCCCAAACGGCTCAAATAAGTATAAGAGTTCCAAATATTAGTGTAAAATACTTGATTTGAATCTTTAATAAAATCGGTGATTGTATGTACCTATCATTATAATATATAGCCAACTAGTTATTACACTAGTAAACTAAAACTAATCGCATAAAAGTAGTTGAGTGGTAACGACCCACGACTTACGACTTGTAGGTCGTGGGTTGGAACCCTAGCAGCCGCTTTACTTTGCGTAAAAAATTTCATCACATCACAAGTCACAGGAAAAAACATACTGTCATACTCTGAACAAGGCTCAAAACATTACGGTGAATCCTTACATTTACAAAAAAAAAAAAAAAAAATTAAAACGCTTTATAAATACGCCTCTCTTCCCGTGATTTGATGTCAAAAAACCGGCCAAGTGCGAGTCGGGTACCACCGTACAATATTTAACAATACATATATAAAAATTTGCGGTTTACGATTTAGGACGTATTAAAAAGAAACTACTTGCTAGATCTCGTTCAAAACAATTTTCGGTGGAAGTTTATATGGTAATCTACATCATATATTTTTTTTAGTTTTATCATTCTCTTATTTTAGAAGTTACAGGATGGGATACACATTTTACCACTTTGGAAGTGTCTCTCGCGCAAACTATTCAGTTTAGAAAAAAATTATATTAGAAACCTCCATATCATTTTTGAATGCCTATCCATAGAAACCGTATGGGTTTGATGAAAAAAAAAATATTTGAGTTTCAGTTCTATGTATGGGGAACCCCTAAAATTTATTGTTTCTTTTTTCTATTTTTATATGAAAATCTTAATACGGTTCACGGAATACATCTACTTACCAAGTCTCAACAGTATAGTTCTTATAGCATCGGAAAAAAGTGGCTGTGACATACGGACGGACAGACAGACAGACATGACGAATCCATAAGGGTTCCGTTTTTTGCCATTTGGCTACGGAACCCTAAAAATGAGTGATCTGCTGTCGGAACGATGAAGGAAAATATAGTGAGGAAACCAGTATGACGACATGTGATGTCAACCAACACGCACTTTGCCCGCGTGGTGGATTACAGCCCACTCCCTTTCGAAGAGAGGAGGCGTGTGTCCCAGCAGTGGGAACATTAAAATCTGTGGGGATATTATACATAAAAAATATGACAAATGTTTGTGTTCTTTCGTTTATGTTGCTAAGTAAAACCACAGAATATAATAAATAAAACAGTAATAGTAAAACCTATACCTATAAAATGATGAAAATGTGTTATACATTGAGAAGATTCAATGGATCGTAACAAACAGACAACAATGTTAATGAAACCAAACAGACACTTCGCATAGAATTTCGGCTATTCAATAATACAATTTAACATTTCATCTAAAATATTCAGCGTAAATACCTACGTTGTCCGTCGGAGCGTCGGAGCGAAGATTCCGAGGTTCGATTCCCGATGCAAAACGATAAAACGCGTGAAAGATTCATCACAGCCCCCGAGGGCCCGATTCCTCTTCAAACTTGTAGCGAACCCTGCCGCGCCCTCTGCCCCGTTATATCATATTTTTCAAAAATTCGCCTCAAGTTAGTTGTGGATTTCCCGGCCAGTACGCTGGCAACTTCTGACATTGAATTGAATTGTCGATTCGTTTGATGTCATCTATGCGATAACTTACAAACTATATTGGGACAGTTTTTGTGTGTTCCGTATTTAAATTTAGTTTTCGTCGCCGCTGCTGCGAATATTTTGTTCGTGTGCGAGGGTGAGTTCATGTTCCATTTGACTTCTGGTCGCCTGGTGGTGTTTCGTTTTTGTTCTCGTGTTAGTTACTAATATTGCGAGTTTTACCAATACCTACTTTATGATGTCTTAGCTAGAATTTAAAATCCAGCTTTACTTAAAAAAACAAATTTTGATAGTATCTGTGTCAGAAGTTTTTAGCATAGTACAAGCAAAACATACGTATAAACAAAAGAAACGAACCGTTTAAAAATGGTAACTAAGCATAAAGCAGTAGTCTTATATACAGCTTACCTACTACGAAATACCCTGAAACTATTTAATAAATCAACTGTAATCCGGTAATGGTTCTCAACAAAAAAACCAATAACTCACTGTAGGCATCTATACTGCTCACTAAAGTGCATTTACGTGTTGCATACATTGCATCTAATTAATACTGAGCCAATGTCCCGGCTTTCAACTGTCGGGCCATGCCATATAATCCGTATTAACATACATACACACAGCTTGTCTTCGTGTCGCACTAACTAGTCGTCTTAGTGGGCGTGCGACGGGAATCGGACCGACAATGTATAACCCTTTATTGTCACACTGCAGGTTACCTAAAGGCTGCTTCTCATATGCAGAAGGAATGAGCATCGATCACGTTTGCTTGGGCTGCATGTTGGTGATTTCAAATAATTATGTTCATGGTGTTTTAATACGAACAGTGGTTCTTAAATAAAACTAAATACAGTGGTTCTTAGTAAATTAACTTAAAAAAAGTCGCATTAATACATGTCAGAAATGACGATGTGCATCATAATTCTTACTATTAACCTTTTAAGCGCTTGGCTAAATATCAATTGCCGTGCCCCTAGCGTGCGGCTACAAATAGATAAAATCAAGATAAAATAATACCTACAATAAAATAAGGAGGAGAAACCGTTGTATCGATAAAAATTGTCAAAAACTTTTTATCTCTATTTAATAATGGTTTTAGTTGTACCACGCAGTTAATAGGACGAAAATAGAACGAAAAAATCATGCATATTGTATTCTCTGTCGCAGAAATACGACACGAGCGGTAGGGGTACGGAAATATGTGTCGCATAAATGCGACACAAGCGGTTAAAAGGTTAATTATGCATCTGTCCAGCCTTTTCCCAACTATGTCGGGGTCAGCTCCCAGTCTAACTGGATGCAGCTGAATACCAGTATTTTACATGGAGCGACTGCCTATCTGACCTCCACAAGTGTTACTGGGTAATACGATACCTACCCCTTGGTAAGACTTGGTAAGACTTTCGGGCTTCTGACGACCCGTAACGACTGTCAAAGAACCACGAATGACAGCCGGGACCAACGGTTTAACGTGCTTTCCGAAGCACGGAGGGGTCTTGTTATGTGAAGATGGTCACCATCCATGCCGCTGCAAGCGTAGCTTAACCTGATCGATCGACCCGTGCGGCTGTTATTACTTCGCCTCTCATTATTATTATAAATGCGAATGTGAGATTGTTTGTTACGCTTTCACGACTAAACGGCTGAACCGATTTTGATTCAATTTGGTACTTTGAACTCTGCAGAGGAAGGACATAGGCTACTTTTTATCGACATACCACACGGGCGAAGCCGCGGGCGGATGCTAGGAGAATATAATATTGTTCTTAGAATGTTTGACTTATGAATGTAATAGGTACTAAAACATCTGTCAGGTTAAGTTGAAGAAAAGATAAACGATGAAAATCAGACGCCGAAAAGAAAATTAGTCACTGAAATTCGAAACCGATGCTCATCTACTGAAGCAGCTAAAAAAAAAACAAATATTTAACCAATTAAAACCGATCGCCGTAAGGCCTTTAAACGATAAATGGAACCATTAATTTCGTACAAACAAACGAACAATACAGGAGTGAATGAAATATTTCTAATGACGTCACGAGTTGCTCACGCCGCCAAATGACGTAGGTAGTTTGAACGAACGTTCTTTAAACAATATTTTTTTATATAATAATAATTCATGTTTATAATAAGAGGGTTTCTGCTGTAAGCTGTTGTAATTAAAGGTAGGTAATATTTTTCTAGTCTGAAAATTATGAGTTATAGGCACATACAACGCCTCAGGTTCGTAAATCAAAAGAAAGATGTTTAAGTGATTATTTTAGTGTATTATGCTTTCGTTTTATGAGAAAAGGTGTAGAGGGGCTTTTCGTAGCATCCTGTATTACCTACTATGTTATGTGATTGTCATAATTAGCATCATTCGAACTTCCTTTAGTTAAGTGGGCTAGTTTCGATCACGTGACAACTTATTAGACGAAATTGTATTACAGTCCGGTCGACGAGAGAATGCGTTCTTGATACTTGTCAGGTTTATGCAATGCAAACGAATACGTGTTTTGCGAATATTTGATCCTTACTAGGTACTAAAATTGTCGCACTGACAGGTGACAGGAATACATTTTGTCGTCGGCCAGACTGCAAGAGACAGCGTCATCATCATCATTTTAGCCGAAAACTGTCCACTGTTGAACATTAGGCCTTCCTCAAGCACCACCACAGCTGAAATGGCAGTAGGCTGGCCATGTTTGTCGAAGGACTGATGGCCGGTGGAGCACACGAGTCCTGGAGTGGAGACCGCGTTTCGGCAAGCGTAGTGTGAGACGCCCCCCAGCTAGATGGACGGACGACCTAAAGAAGGTGGCTGGGACGGACTGGATGCGGAAGGCGGAGGACAGGGTGTTGTAGCGCCGCCTGGGAGAGGCCTATGTCCAGCAGTGGACTACAATAGGCTGAGTTGATTGAAGCACCACCACAGAGACAGCATAGGTACAGTCAGCATCAAAAGTCGATTAACACTATCATTTTTACATGTTATTAAATTGACAACAACTTTTTTCAATAAACCGATTTTTAGCTTTTCACATAATAGACAAGAGTATATATTCTAAAAAAAATCTTTTGTTGCAATTTTGAACAAATATTTTGCTCAATAACTAAGATTAAAAAAACTGAAGTGTTAATCAACTTTTGATGCTGACCGTACTTGTGAAGAAGACAAAAGAAGGGGCACGAAACGTCATCAACACATTTTCTATTCCAATTCCATTTACTTAAATGTAATCATAAACAATAAACGTATCCTGTATTACAATTGTGTCAGTGTAAACCTACTATCCCAGATATAATTCGGAATATTCTGCCTAGATCCAGTAGCTAGTGTCGTGAGATGAATCCCTAGAGCTCTAATCATAGTCATAGGCGTCACTCGAATCTATTATCAAATTGTGCCGCCACATTACTTGACTTGGTTTACTTAATACCTTGAGGATTTGAATGTAATCGTACCGAAGATTTAGTGGTTTTGAGATTGTTTGATGGTGAAATAATAATATTTACCCGCTTCAACAGAAGGTAAAGTAAACAATAATAGACGTTACCTTGGATTATCTGTGTCGTGGATGAGAGACCATCTTTACACAAAGTAAAGCGCCTGTCGGGGTTCGAAACTACGACCTGCAGCTCGTAAGTCGCGGCCGTTACCACTGGGCCACCACTGCTTTGCTAGGTGATATCTAAATTCTAAATGAACGCCTAAATAAAAGCGTGCTGTTAGATTTTCAACGTTCGGCTCAGCGCTGAAAGTTAAAAAACCGAGTGTGTGCTTATGACCACACGACTGAAGTGAAACTTCAAACGTATTTGGCTATGAGAGGAAGAGAGAAAGAAAATGTGCGCGCGCGCTGCTTTCTCTTGCTTATATCCCCCACTCAACTCCCGTTCGCCTCGCCCGATCACACTTTTCGTAACGCTTACGTCACGCGTTCGCCAGCTTACTCCCCAAGTCGAGCGCGCGTAAAGAAGTTTCACTTCAAAAATCCAATAGCGTACTTTTGTTTGTGGATCACTTAGCAATGAGCCCTTGATTCTAAATATATTCAGTAAAGAACCTCCATTGGAAAACTTTATTCATTGACTGTCATTTGTTTTGTCGTTAAAAAGGGCTCCTCGATAAAGTCAGGAAAATTAATTGTTGAACCAATTCACTACCAAATTCAATTCCGTACTCAGACTTACCCATATTCAAACCAAAATTATCATTCTTTGACAGTTATATGAAATGTCTATAACACGGCAAATTGTAGGGTGTTAATTTGCTTAACAATTAATTTTCCTGACTGTAGATCCGACTGTCAATGGAATTGACAATCAGCCCTGCTAACATCTTCCATTACATAACATAAAAAGTTAACCTATATAATGTTCCTGTGAGAGAGAGTGGGCCGTAATGCACTACGCAGGCCCAGTGCGGGTTGGTAGATGTCACATATCTTGAAATTTTTGCTTCTAGGACATGACATGCATTTCCATGCTAACACCTTGCTGTCTAGCTAATCCTAAATCCATACTATCCATACTATAAATTCGAAAGTAACTCTGTCTCTCTGTATGTTACCTTTTCACGCCTAAACCGCTGAACCGATTTAGATGAAATTTGGTATAGAGATAGCTTGAGTCACAAGAAAGGACATAGGATACTTTTCATCCCGATATTCCCACGGGATCGAGACTTATGCGGGTGAAACCGCGGGGCGCAGCTAGTATATACATATAATATTATAAATTATAAATGCGAAAGTAAGTTTGTTTGTTACGCATTCTAGCTAAAACGGCTGAATGGATTTGAATGACATTTGGCACACAGATGACCATGACCTGGGTAAGGACATAAGCTACTTTTCATCCTGAATCGCAGCCGAAGTCACGGGCAATAGCTAGTAGGTACTTACATATTTCTCCCACGGTATGAGCTAGCAGCATACATATAGAAGATACGAGAGCGGAAAATATCTTGGCAAACTTATACAGGCTGATACGGAAAGGGTATATCAATACAAACGGGTTGAAGAGTCTATCTGGCCTAGAATCTCTGTACCAAATATCAGCTCAAAAGCATTAACTTTGAAAATGCTTAATATTTTTTTATTTCGACATCACGGCGCTGCACTGGCGCGTGGCGGCGTGATGTGCGTGTACTAGGCGCACAGACACACTACAGATAATGGATAATGACCCTCGTAGTGCGGTGACACGTTTGTTATGATTTCAATTTAATAAACTATCGAAATAAAAAAATATTAAGCATTTTCAAAGTTACTGCTTTTGAGCTGAAATTTTGTACAGAGATTCTAGACCAGATACACTCTTCAACCCGTTTGTATTGATATACCCTTTCTGTAACACCCTGTATATTTAGGTGCAGTTGAAAGCAGACTTTATCTACACTCTCAGATACATTTTCCAGATAACCAGCTCCAAAATCAGAATAAAAATAAACGTTTAAATAATACAAATTCCTATTTTATTTAGTGCGAGCAAATCTGGACGGATAAGCAATGGCTGCGTGCCATCCACGCAAGACTATGACAGCTCGGACATCCTTAGACGAGTTCGTTCTATTAAACTTCAAGTCTTTTACTCTATATAAAGTTTTCTCTCTTTTCGTTGAAATATTTGATAGCTTCTGCTGGAAGGTTGAACGCGCCTGAATAGAATTATGCGCGTAATACGAACGCGCCCGGAAGAAGAGGGACGCGCGGGGAGCGACGCGGCGACCGCCGGCGCAAGAGCGCGCCCGCCCGGCATTCGGCCAGAAACAGCGTTAGCGCACGTACGTCGATCTTTAATGTCGCGATCGCGAGTGCCCGCCATAATGTAACTAAAGTGCCGTTTCATATTAAGTATTACAATAAATGTTATGTAATCAAAGTTGAGAGACTCATTTCAACCCTCAACATATGGCGACCGTGAACAAAGAAGAACCGTTTCTCAAGCTCATACCGTGGTAAACCGGCGAGTTTTTGCGGCCCTCTCGAGTCCGTAATATGGCGGCGATGGCTGTTCGTCGGTGATCTCTGCTGCGTGTCTCCGAGTCAAGTCAAAGGTTCCTGGTGATCTCCATGCTACGTCTCCGAGTCGACCGCTGTCTGCATTCGTCGTGTCAGCGTGGGTCTCAAACCTTCAAGCTGCGAAGAATCGGCGCCAGCGACGCGGCGGCGTTGGTAGTGATATTGGAAGTAAGCCCGTTCCTTATATACTCTCCTTTCCCTGTTTCTATTTGGTGTATGGGTGCCTAGCTCGTCAAGCTACTTTCTTTAGCATATAAAAGCCTAGGTATTTGCGTCTATACTGGCGCAACTCATTGCCACGTGCTTGGGTGGGCGTCTATACTGGTGCAACTCATTGCCACATACCTCTATATAGGTACATAATTATTGCCATAAAGCCACTATTCGGTACTATACTGTACCTGCAGTCTGCTTGGCCTAAATATTAAATAATATAACATTGTTTGTGAGCACGTGCTTGGGTGTGAGTCTATTCTGTCGCAACTCGCTGCTGCCTGCTATATACCTCAAAACAGTCAATTTTGCTGCCTGAGAGGTCACTATTCGGTACTATACTGTACCTAATGGCGCATGGCTTCATCGCTCAAGAAACATTAAGTTAAAGTGCACGTTGCACGTAATTCTCTTATTCGATTCGTTATCGATAATATTCTATAATTTGTTTTCTTATAACATAATACCTTTCTATGGTTCTTATTACTTTAGAGCTAAGTCTCTTTATTTTAGTATTTTCTAAGTCCTAGGTATTCTAAATACCTACGAATATTCATTTTCGTAGGCGTGTAAAACCCTAAGGTAGCATTATATTCAACGACATTTGCCGAACATTCCAGCGCTGTGGTCGCGCGCTCAAGTACTTCGTGTCTCGTGCCTCGCTGCGACCGACGCGTGCTGCAGTTGCTGCCACGTGCTGTTGACGAGCTCGGCGACAGCGGATGGCGGGTTCGGCGGCAGCGGTGTGGTTTGAGCTGTTTGTCTGCTGGATTGTATAACCGGTGGGATTGCACATTTTATTTAATTAAGTAGTTACCTACTGTCTGCAAGGTTTGCCCGACTCATTGTTTGCTTGTGTTATTTATTGTAAGTAGTGTTTCTTTAAATTTCACTCAACATGACGGACGATACGGTTACCTCTCCTAATGTGGAGGGTAAGGACAATGTCAAAACATTGATTCGCAAACGTGGTGGTATACGTAGCAGGTTAACAGTCTTTAAACAATTTATTAGTAAATACCAAATTGAGAAAGCCTCTAGTCTTAGTCAGTTAGAAGTGAGGGAGCTGTCTTTGCGACTCACACAGCTACAAGATTTAATGTCAAAATTCGACGCAATTCAATCTGAGATAGAGGAGATTGCTCATAATATAGATGAACAAATGTCAGAGCGAACTTCTACAGAAGGTGAATTCTTTGCTATGATTTCTTTTACACAAGAATTAATAAGTGTATGTTCATCAAATAGTAAAGGAAATTGTGAATCTGTACATTCCAGTTGTAGCAAAATGAACAACTCGGTTAAATTGCCTACCATAAATTTGCCCACGTTTGATGGGAACTATTCTAAATGGCTAGAGTACAGAGACACATTTGACTCATTAATTAATAACAATGAGTCAATACCTTTAATAAATAAGTTTCATTATTTAAGAAATTCATTAGTAGGTAGCGCTTGTAATATAGTAAGGTCTATAGACTTTACTGCAGCAAACTATCAAATAGCATGGAAGTCTTTATGCGACAGATTCAATAACAAAAATATTCTTATAAATAATCACTTGCAAGCATTAGTTGCTATCAATCCGCTCCAAAAAGAATCGTTCAAAGCGTTAAGATATTTTATGGACCAAATTCAAAAGAATTTATATGCTTTAAATATATTAGATATTCCCACAACTGGCTGGGATCCTTTAGTTATATTCTTGGTCTCAGCTAAGTTAGATCCCAGAACTAAGAGTAAATGGGAAGAACACAAAGGTCATTTAACACACCTGCCTTCTCTTGAAGAATTTGTAAAATTTTTAGATAATCGAGCAAATGTCTTAGAAACAGCTAATGGTAGTCGATATTATGATAGTAAAAGTAAGGAAAATAAATCTGTTAAGTCATTAACAACTACGTTGGCTGGCTCTCAAACTAAGACATGTTTTATCTGTAATAAATCACATTATGTACATCAGTGTCATAAGTTTAAAGCTTTGAGTTTAAATGATAAGCTGTCTGAAGTGGCTAAGCATAAGTTGTGCATCAACTGTCTTCGTGGTGGTCACAACAATTCAGAATGTCCATTGAATAGTTCTTGCCGGACCTGTAAGGAAAAGCATAATTCAATGTTACATAACAACAGTACAATTACTAATGTAGCCACAGAAAGTACAGAATCAACTCAGCCATCAACTAGTAATCTGCCTGTTAGTTTGTCAGCTCGCTCGCCAGGCCAAGTTTTATTATGTACTGCACAAGTTAAAATAATTAATACACGTAACAATAGTACTCACCTTGCGCGTGCGTTGTTGGACACTGGAAGCCAGTCTTCATTTATAACTAAAAATCTGAAAGAAAGGCTAGGGTTACAAGCAACACAAATAAGTTCTTTTAATGTTAGTGGTATAAATAATGCAGCATGTAAAATAACAGAATGTTGCAATATTGTGTTAAAGTCTAGAATTAGTTCATTTAATAGAACTGTTAACTGCCTAGTAATTCCTAAAATTACAGGAACATTACCCGGCGTTCAAGTAAATGCTGAGCGTTTGGGATTGCCCAATGGGGTAGTTCTGGCAGATCCTTTGTTTTATGAGCCTGCCGAAGTAGATATATTGCTTGGTGCAGACCACTTTTTTGATATTGTAAATAATAATAGAATAGTCTTAGGAATGAATAAGCCTATATTACAGGATAGCCAGTTAGGATGGCTAGTTACTGGCCCTATCGGTGAATCTTATTTTAGTCATAATGTACATTGTAATTTAGTAAAAAATGATAAAATAGTGTCACTTCAAGATATCCATGATTCTGTTAAAAGATTCTGGGAGGTAGAAGAATTACCTACAGGTTCTAATAATTATTCAATTGATGAGCAATATTGCGAGTCTCATTTTATAAAAAACACTTGTCGTTTACCAGATGGACGATTTTCGGTAATGATGCCGCTGACTGAGGCCCCGGAGGAGGCTCTTGGCAAATCGTTTCCTATCGCAGTTAAACGTTTTGTAAGTCTAGAAAATAAATTAAATAAAAATGTTGAAGTTAAGAAACAATATAGTGAATTCATAAAAGAATATAGTAGGTTAGGACATTTAAGCGAAATCGAAAGGCCTAAGTTTGGTTGTTACTTACCCCATCACTGTGTCATTAGAGAGCAACATGATACCACCAAGCTGAGAGTAGTCTTTGACGCTTCGGTTAAAACAAGTTCAGGGAAATCTTTGAATGATATCCAGGCTGTTGGTCCCACTGTACAGAGCGATTTATTATCTATTCTTATTCGTTTCAGAATACATAAATTTGTTTTAACAGCAGACGTCGAAAAAATGTATCGACAAGTAGCCATAGATAAATCACAGCGGCATCTGCAGCTTGTTTTGTGGAGGGATCAAGTTGATCAGCCTTTCAAAATCTTACAACTCAATACTTTGACATATGGGATGGCTTCAGCTCCATTCTTAGCTACTAGGTGTCTGGTTGAGCTGGCTGATAAATGTCAGGATAAGATTATTGCTAATGTCATTAGGAACGATTTTTATATGGATGATCTCAATACAGGTGCCTCAACTGAAGAGGAATTAAAACATATCTATTTAAATGTAACCGAAACATTAAATTCTGCTTGTTTTCCATTACGAAAATTTCGCACAAACTCGCATATTCTTAGTGGCAAATCAGAATTATCCAATTGTCTTAATTTCCATGACGAAGCTAATGTCTTAGGTCTGAAATGGTCACCTAAGGCTGACGATTTGCATTTTCCAAATGGAATTGAGTTCACTTCAAAGGTTACCAAACGTACTATTATTTCTACAACATGTAAAGTATTTGATCCCTTAGGGCTAGTTAGTTGTTGTATCATTAAAGCAAAAATTTTATTGCAACAGTTGTGGATTGCAAAATTAGACTGGGATGATCCCGTTCCCGAGCCTTATGCTAAAAGATGGTTTAATTTCATCCAAAACTTGCATCATTTATCTGATATTATTATACCTCGCTATGTTTTAGGTAATAATTTAGAAACCCAGTCAGCTGAGCTACATTGCTTTGTAGATGCAAGTCAGCAGGCATATGGAGCGTGTGTTTATTTACGTTCCCAAGATAGTAAACATAATATTACAGTAAGGTTACTATGTGCAAAAACTAGGGTTTCTCCAATTAAGGAGCTCACAATCCCACGTTTAGAGCTATGTGCTGCTCTGTTAGGGGCTCAAGTTAGTGAGAAAGTATTACAGTCAGTACCATGCAATGTTACAAAAAAATATATGTGGACTGATTCCACAGTTGTACTCGGATGGCTGAAAACTCAGAATAAAGTCTTACAGACATTTGTACGGAACCGAGTCAACAAAATTAATGAAATTACAAAAGAATTTGAGTGGAAACATGTTCCAACAGAGTTAAACCCAGCAGATTTTGCTTCTAGGGGCATTGACCCACAGCATCTGCAGTCATTACATTTATGGTGGGAAGGTCCTTCATTTCTTAAACAGGATGAATCTTATTGGCCTACCCAACCTCACACTATACATAAAAACTTACCTGAAATCAAAGTATTAGTCTCTGTTGATGACATGTCTGAAAATAAATTGTTAGTACCATTTGAAAAATATTCAAGTTATGTCAGACTCAAAAGAGTTTATGCACATGTTTTACGTTTCATAAATAACTGTAAAAGTAAACAGTTGAAACTAAAGGGACCTTTGCAAGCTAGCGAATTAGAGAACTCGTTAATATTATTACTTAAAGTTAGTCAATCAGATTCGTTTGCAAAGGATATAAAACTCATTCAAAACAAAATAGAACTGCATCACAAAAGTAAATTGTTATCCTTAAATCCTCTGTTAGATACCAATGGGTTAATAAGAGTAGGTGGCAGGTTAAGTCAGTCTGATTATCAGTACGACAAAAAGCACCCAATTTTACTGGATGCTAAACACCACTTCACTAAACTTATTATGAAATACGAACATTTACATTTAATGCATGCAGGCCCACAGTTGCTTCTGTCGTCAGTCCGCGAGCGATTTTGGCCACTAGGTGGTAGGATCTTAGCTCGCACTATAGTTAGACAGTGCGTAGTCTGTACTCGAATGAAAGGTCAGACTGCACAACCTTTAATGGGCGACTTGCCGAGTGTAAGAGTCAACCCAGATTTTCCCTTTAATTCTTGTGGAATTGACTTTGCGGGACCCTTTATGATTTCTTCGAAAAAGGGACGAGGTAATCGTATCACCAAAGCCTATTTATGTGTATTCGTATGTTTAGTTACTAAGGCCCTACATTTGGAGGTGGTAAGCGATCTTACCACTGAGGCCTTCCTATCATGTCTGCGCAGGTTCGTGTCGCGTCGCGGCAAGCCCTATGCCATATACTGCGACAATGGACGGAACTTTGTTGGCGCTAACAATGAGTTGGGTAGGGTTATACAGTCCAGCGTTCAAGCGGTCTCAGATTATGCAGCTAACGAGGCTATTAAATTCAATTTTATTCCCGCATACTCTCCACATTTTGGTGGAATTTGGGAAGCCGGTGTTAAATCCGCGAAATTTCACTTAAAACGCGTAGCTGGCAATGCCTCACTCACGTTTGAAGAGTTAGCGACGCTCTTCACCCAAATAGAAGCAATCCTAAACTCCCGACCTCTTTCCCCTCTGTCATCGGAACCCACTGATACCAATCCTTTAACTCCTGGGCACTTCTTAATCGGACGCCCGCTGATGTCAGTACCTTCACTATCTGTGAAAACGTCCAGACCCAACAGGTACCAGCTTATTGAACAAATACGACAGCGGTTCTGGGAGAGGTGGCGACGAGAGTTCATGGCCGAGCTACAAAACCGAGCAAAATGGAGGAAGGGATACGCACCAATCAACGTCGGAGACCTCATCATTCTAAAAGAGGACAACTTGATGCCGCTCCACTGGCGAATGGGTCGAGTCACCAAATTATACCCCGGAGCCGACGGAATTTGCAGAGTAGCGGAGATCTACACTACTACCGGCACCATCAAACGGGCAGTCAATAAAATGTGCCCCCTGCCTGTGGCTCATCAAGAAGAGTTGAAAGATTTCAACGGCGCGGAGGATGAACGCGCCTGAATAGAATTATGCGCGTAATACGAACGCGCCCGGAAGAAGAGGGACGCGCGGGGAGCGACGCGGCGACCGCCGGCGCAAGAGCGCGCCCGCCCGGCATTCGGCCAGAAACAGCGTTAGCGCACGTACGTCGATCTTTAATGTCGCGATCGCGAGTGCCCGCCATAATGTAACTAAAGTGCCGTTTCATATTAAGTATTACAATAAATGTATGTAATCAAAGTTGAGAGACTCATTTCAACCCTCAACAAAGGTATTGGGTTTTTTTGTTGTTTGTTTTGTTGGGAAATAGGTTGGTAGGTTTCTAAACAATAATTTGAGTACTTACCTAATTTAGCACTCCTTTCATAAAATCACGTCGATCTTGTTCTTTCTATAATCACTGACTAATTGATTACGGCTTACGGCGCTACAGTTGAGCATGAGGTTCTGGGTTCGATGGGTCCTGATCAGGCAAAATGTTATTGGACTTTTCTATAAGGCTAAGCAAAAATCACTTAAATTTAATTTTCAAGGACAACAAATTAACGAAGTTAGTGAATACAAATTTCTTGGACTTATTTTAGACCAGCATTGTAACTGGAAACTACATATAGAACATGTATGCAAAAAACTAAACCAATTTGTATTTGCTCTTAAACGTTTAAGATGTACCGCGAGTGAAGCTGTTGCGCTTACTGCTTACCATGGGTATGTTTCCTCTTTACTCAGATATGGGCTGCTACTCTGGGGGAACTCGACGAATATTAATGATGCCTTCCTAGTACAGAAAAAATGTCTAAGAGCAATCTGCGGTATCAGTCCTTTAACATCCTGCAGACCTCTCTATAAAAAATTTAAAATTCTTACCTTAACAGGTCTTTTCATAATGCAAGCTGGTGTATTTGTTAAAGAACACTCCACATTTTTTATTACATGCGACTTACATTCGAAATATACCCGTCGAGACCCAACACGGCTAAGAATTCCTTCACATCAAAGCACATTATGTCATAAGAATAGCTTTATCACAGCAATTAAAATTTTCAACAATATTCCAAAAGAAATAAGGGAACTCCCCCTAAAACGCTTTAAATCAAAACTACACAAATGGCTTATTGGTAATTGTTTTTATAGTGTGAAAGAATTTTTTGATAAAAAAGTAGCTGATAAATATAAGATATGATGCTGAGATTTAATTATATTGCTTTATATACCTAGCTATTATTTTTGTGTGTTCAAATAGATACGAAACCCTAATAACCAATGTTATTAAAAATGTTTTAGTTTTAATTTTAAAAAATTACATACAAGTTACATTTAACTTGTTTAAATATTTGTATGCCAGACCATGGCGGAACATGTAAGATCAACACGTTATTTATAAGACCTTAATGTACCATGTTTTAAAGCAAATAAATATATTCTATTCTATTCTATTCTAAGGAATTTCTCAGTGGTGAGCAGTGGTGGCCCAGTGGTAACGGCCGCAACTTACGAGTTGTAAGTCGTAGGTTCGAACCCAGATAGACGCTTTACTTTGTGTAAATTATTTTCATCACCACTTCTCTCAAAACGGTGAAGGAAAACATCGTGAGGAAACCGGCATGTCCTAGAAGCCAAAAATTCCAAGACATGTGACGTCTACCAACCCGCACTGGGCCCGCGTGATAGATTACGGCCCGCTCCCTCTCACAGAGAGGAGGCCTGTGTCCCAGCAGTGGGAGCATTATAGGCTGATTATGCTGTGTCCGGAGTCTGGAATTTGTGCCCGATAGTGGCAATAGGCTCACCCCCTATTACATATGAGACTTCAACATTGCTGGTGATATGTGGATGTACAGAGGCCAGCACATCAACCTACCCCAATCTGTCAAATTTTCCCAATTGAATATGAACCTTATTACTTTGGTGTAAAGTTAAAAATCTATCAAAGAAATTTGAGAGATTTGGGTAGCTTGATGTGCTGGCGTCTGTACTATGAGTACCTACACTTCCTCCTAACCCTTCGTGAAAACCGGGCGTGATGTAAAGTTATGTGAAACAATAAAAAAATTAACAAACTTTGGTTTTACATTATATTTCCTTCAAAATTTTTCTTGTAAAGTATAGGTACGGTCACCAAAGGATATAAGTAACCAGGGTTGTCGGTATAGGTGAAGTTTAGTAAAAAACCGTTGGATGTTTTCGAATAAAATTTAATTAATAGAATACAAACAGTTTATTTATCAAATTAAATTTCATTCGAAAACATCCAATCCATCGGTTTCTTACTAAACTTCAACTATATCCGACGACCTTGGTTACTTATCTCTTTGGTGACAGTACATGATAGAAAAATTATTCCACTAAAAGGTTGACGTAATAAAGCTATGCTTAAATAGAGCTAGACCTGTAACCCATTGTAAGCTATCCCTGATCTTAGTAATCGTTTCATCAAACGGAAGCTTCACAGGAGGTGTAATATCGCCTGAAGCCAAATTGTGCAATGGCGGTTATGTGCCGCACATACCTACATAATAATGTAGGGCTATCGCTTATACACACGCTCTGATGCATTCTGCGACTTGCAGAAGACAATAGCCTGCAGCTGGCCTTTCATGTTGAGAGGATTCAATTGAAAATGATCAAACAAACGATGTTTTAACCTAACCATCATAAATGGATACCAATTGATACGTTACCAACAGCTTGGCTATCTATTTCAGTCAAGGGTTAATTAACTTGGTCTTCTTCCTTCATCCTTTGTTTTGACATTTAGTTTTGACATGTGTGTGTTGGATCATTTAGCTCCCTTCAAAATGGTTGAGCTGAATGGTGCTGATCTAGGCGTCATGTTCGTGAACGGGCGCCGTCAGATGGGGCTGGTCATCACTTAGCTGCCTTGGCTTATTTTTAATTATTTTATTTTTGGATTGTTGTTTTTTTTTTACTATTTGCTGTACTCTGGACGCTTTTAACGCGTACGTCTTTTTATTTTTACATCGTTCTCACATGTAATAATTATAAATTCAACATTAATGATGTAACTAATATTTTTGTAAAAATATAATTTAAAAGATTGTCCATGGAGTTTCTTGCCCGTTCTTCTCCATAGGTACCTACGCTTTGGAATGGGCAACGAGCTTATTTCACTCAACTAGCTTAGCTCATATTTTCTGACTTCTTGACAATTCAAAAGTGCCTGTAAAAATGCTTTCAGTTTGTTTTTGACATTATCAATTTTTAGCACATAAGTATTATAATTTTTATGTTATATCGAAGGCAGATGTGACGACCTGACACAGTGGGACACAATTAAGGCTAAAAAAAACCAATTATTATATTTTACCTGTATACATATTTTAGTCGAAGTGGAGGTGCTTGGGGGAGGCCTATGTCCAGCAGTGGACGTCTTTTGGCTGAAATGATGACCTGTATATGTCGATATTTATAAAGAAAACCAGCTATTTAATCCAAGTCTCTAATTTTAACTTAAACACCATATTAGTTAAAATTAGAATAGTTTTAGAGGGTGACACAATGGGCGGTCCGGTCTTATCGCTAAAATTGAAATCTTGAACAGGAAACCTTTCTAATAATAAAAATAAAGAAGAGATACCTAATACTTATTTATTCAGTATTAAAATTAGTAAAATCCATACTTTAATATTATAAATGCGAAAGTGTGTCTGTCTGTCTGTTACCTCTTCACGCTTAAACCATTGAACCGATTTAGATGAATCAGAATCAGAAATCATTTATTTGCAAAGAATGTAGGTAATAAAACATAGTTTAGATGGCATAAAAAAGAAAAACAATTCGATCCAGTACATTCCACCGTATGGCATGCAACATTAAGCAATAAAATAAATATAAGTATTGCAAATCTATCTAAATCAATAATTGTCAGGTAATCAGTTTCTATATCAGATTCTTAAAAGTCAAATTCACCAGAAAAATAATAGTCATGTATGTATACAAAGTAAGAATAAAGCAAATTTAATCAATTGAAATTTTTTTAGCAATGTTATAGGGTGTTATCATTTAAAAATTCACTGACAGCGTAATAGCATTTTTCAACTAGTAGTTTCATTAATTTCTTTTTCAAAAAATAATTCGTATCATTTTTAATGTCGATAGGTATTTTATTGTATATAACTGGTCCCATATGCATAATATTCTTTCTTAATAATGCAGTTTTGAAACTTCCTGTATGTAATAGTCCTTTGTATTGAGATCTCAGTAATGCCGGGTCTTGAAGAATGATTTATCATTGTTTCCAAAAGATTTAGGTTCTTTAAAATAGACGAAATTTGGTATAGAGATAGTTTGAGTCCCGGGAAAAGACACAGGATAGTTTTTATCCCGATATTCCCACGGAATCTAAAATTATGCGGGTGAAACCGCGGGGCGCTACTACGAGTAGTATTAACATAAGATCTTAAAAATAATTAACAAATTAACTAAGAGAAGAATAAAGAACCTCAATCTTTTCCTGCAACTTTAACACAGACAACAAACAGTCGACTTCCACATTTCGTACGTAACGCAATATAATCGATTACGAGGCTAATAAACTAATAGAAGCCAATCCTAGGCCAGTCGGAGCGACGCAGCAGTAACAAGACATTAGTACGGACGCCACTCAAATTGGCCTGCTCTCCTTGATTACAATTAACTGGCAAGTCGTAGCCGGCGGCCACAAACTGCCAGACGAGGATCATCTTGTGAATTTAGGATACAAGTGTTCTGGTACATGAAACTATGATATTTGATGGGCAGTTTATTGATGAAAAATTTGTATATGAAGAACCTGACTGGAATTTACTTTGAAGGAATTTTTTATAGTGGAGTTTCTTGCCGGATTTTCTCAATAGGAAACGACCAATTGGAACCGTGCACCTAGCTTCTGTCGTTTCATGAGTGCCCATGTAGGTTTATGTGAAATAAATTATTTTGATTTGATTGGTACCAAAGGAACTTCTGTTTATCCATATGCAGTATTTCTCGATTTTCATGGCATTATACGAGAAAGAGAACAGCGTCAATAATGGATAGGTTGCGCGGAAGCTCCAACAGCACCCTGAAAACGTTATTAGACAAAGTGGACAGTCCCTTTGTAGGGCAATGGGTACGGAGGTTTTTAGTTTATAAAAGTTTATTAGTTTTTAAGTCATTTTTACTATAATAATATGGATTATGAGTAGTCCGAAATAAAGAATATATTATTCCTTTATTCAACTAAATACAAATAAATTATATTTTTAAATATTAGAATATAAAAACATTTAAAAATATAAAAAATAGTAGCCCACCGGTATCGGGAACAGATCCAAGCTAGGTCAGGGCTCCAGAGAGAGGAACCACCTGACAATGCGAGCCGTGTCCAGAAGTACTGCTTTCTGAATCAAGACCTTGATCCAGCTGCTCAACGAGAGCCTCCTCAGGTGTTGTTCGAGGCTCTTGGCTATCAATTATATTATTATTATTATAGTAAAAATAACTTTATTGTAATAGATCCAGGCCTAGTAAGTACCTACACGTCGATAAGATGGACGAGATTTTGATTGGAAATTCCTTTATTTTAAGGACTTATACCTATAGATTCGGATATTTAGAAGGGGCATATAGTTTAGAACATATTTTACATATAAAAGTTTGAATAGAAACTTAGTTTATAGGTATATGTGTAAGTGATAATTTGATCTTTTGAAATTCATAAAGCTTGACATACAGGAAACAATTTTAACTAGTGTGCAAACTGTTCCCATGAATTCAGCATATACTTACTTACTTAACTTAATTGTTTTTCATTAAATTTTGCATTCACAATGAAATAAAGGATAATAATAATAAAATTTATTGAAATCATAAGTTTACAAGTGTACATATGGTTCAGTTGTATATATTAATTTAGGCCTGTAATAAGCTTAGGTATAATAATCTGGATATAAACTATGGTATGACAAATATGTGATAACAATCAGAAATAGAACTCAGGAGGTAATGTAGTGCGTTGCCTGATCTAGGTTTATTTAAACCTGTGTTTCAGGCCATCTCTCTACAAAAGTACTTGTTAAATAGGACAGTCAATGAAAAAAATGTTGTTCCGTACATTTTGACCGCTTAGATATTGCACTTTTCTATGAAACACCTTTTTTTTTTGATAACCGACGAAAAATGTCTACGCTAAGGGGTCTAGAATCATATGCTGAACTCATGGTTACAATTTTCGCAATGGTTTTTTTTTTCTGTACCTATAATAACAGAATAGTTCAAAGTCAAAGTCATGAATAGATTCCACAACTACAGTTTAACACCTTATTAACGAAGCATGTGACCAGATTCAGACTAGACGCACAGAAATTCTAATAGCCACCGGTTACCTTGCTTTCAAATCCTCATCAAAGACTTCATTCCGAATTAACTTACACAAACAGTCAAAGACAGCAGTCCTGCATACAAATATTGAAACAAGAAATCATAAGCTAGAACCACCCACTTTCAGCGACAGAGTATTAGTCATCCGACATCCGTTGCAGACAGCTTTCCTACTAAAGACTAATATTATTCCGAAACGCCCTGAGCCAGTAACCTTGGTTCAAGTGAGACAGGGCAATCGAATCACACGTACTACACATTTGTTTTGGCAAAAGTTCAATAAATGGTCCAACTACCGACAGACAGGCCAGTTGATTCAGGACAATCTTGGAGATTTTTTATTGGTCCTAGAAAAGCTGAACTAACAATGTAAGCACTTAGTTTGGGGTTACATGTGGTGCTGTAAAAGAAGGATGAGGAATATTTAGATACGTAAGCAAAACAGAAATAACTATCATGATGGTGATTGGAAAATAAAACCGCATCAACAAGGTACTCGTAAAAAGTTCGTTAGAATTTTTAATACCACTAAGAGATACTATTTCATTTCAAATATTTTATATCTCTAGTTTTGTATCCAATAAATATATAATTAAGATCCATTTCAGATTACAATGTTTTTAAAAAACCTCTTGCAAGTCTCAAGCATTACATTCATTTTAATACTTTGAACTAAAAGTCCATTAATAAAAACTAAATCTTTTATAGATAAATCTTAAGTATTAAATCCAAACTTTAATTAGAGCTGTAATAAATGTTCAAAGTTTATATGAAGAGATAGAGCTCTTTTTTTTAGTTGCTATTTTTCAGCAAGATTGGAAAGCTAGTAAAGACTCTTGTAGCGGGTTTTTTGGACCTGTTAAACTATTCAATGTTTTTTTAATCTATACTAATACTTACCTACTTATATTATAAAGTAAAAATTTACACGAATTACTGACATTGCTCAAAAAGCCGCTAAGCTGAAGTGGGACTGGACTGGCCACGTCTGCCGTATGCCAATAAGCTGTGGGCCAAAATAACCACCACGTGGAGCCCTGACACAGGTAGAAAGCGTCGCGGCAGACCCCGTAGAAGATGGCGGGACGAGCTGGACAAACGACCAGTGGCCCACTTTAGCCCTGGATCGAACGAAGTGGAAGTCATGGGGCCTTTGCCCAGCAGTGGGATTATGCAGGCTAACACTAACAGTAATGTAGGGTGTATTCTTCAGAACTACTAATGCAATTCCGAAAATTCTTTCACTAATGAGAACAGTATTGCCGAGTGTGTGAATATATTTTTGAAGAGTTTGTGGCTAAGTAATTACAGCCGCAGGAGTCAATCGATCAGGTTAAGCTACGTTTACCGCGGTTGGTCCGTGGATGTGTGACCATCTTTACATACCAAGACCCCTTCGTGCCTAGGAAAGCAGTTTAAGCCGTTGGTCCCGGCTGTCATTTATGGATCTTTGACAGTCGTTACGAGTCGTTAGAAGCCCTAAAGTCTGACAACCAGCCTTACCCAGGGGTATCGTATTACCTAGCAACTAGGTTGTGAAGGTCAGATAGGCTAGCCGCTTCATGTAAAATTCAGCTGCATCCGGTTAGACTGGAAGCTGGCCCCAACATAGTTGGGAAAATGATAGGCAGATGATGATCTATATACAGGGTGAATTTTCCAAGTGGGCGTGGATGGCCAAATTCTAAACTATGAGGAATAGCGAAAAGTACTCAAAGGAGTCGCGGGCTCGATTTTGATAAAAACTAAAACTGCGTCATTGGATTTTTGAAAAATCAATATTTCTAGCCAGGAATCGAACCTGTTGATTTTGAAAAAAAAAACACACTGTATTATTACACCATTCGATAGTGTCCCTAATAAGGATCAAATTCTGGGAAGTAATGACATACGGCAAACTTAAGGAAAATGTTGAATTTTAATAAACTGCTTCTTTTTTCATACCTTGTTCGAAATGATGCTCAATATTTTTACACCCGAAACACTCGTAGCGCAGCCACCTTCACAAAATTATGTTCTAAATTCAAATTTTTAATTGCAGTACAATCCTTGAGACGTCGAATCCAGCTATGTATTCAAAAACAATTGTCATAATTTTGAACAATTAATCTGTTAAGGTTTAATAGGTAGGTAGCATAAGAAAATAAAAAAGTATTTTGATAAAAATGAGCACTTTCCTTTAGTTTGCCGTATGTTATTACTTCCCAGAATTTGATCCTTATTAGCGACACTATCGAATGGTGTAATAATACAGCGTGTGTTTTTTTTTTCAAAATCAACAGGTTCGATTCCTGGCCAGAAATATTGATTTTTCAAAAATCCAATGATGCAGTTTTAGTTTTCATCAAAATCGAGCCCGCGACTCCTTTGAGTACTTTTCGCTATTCCTCATAGTTTCGGATTTGGCCATCCACGCCCACTTGAAAAATTCATCCTGTATATAAAATTCAAAGTCCTGACTGACTGACTGATATATCAACGCACAGCCTAAACCGCTGGTGCTAGAGACATGAAATTTGGAGGGTGTGTTCGTTGTAAAGAATAGGTATCCACTAAGAAAGGGTTTTTCGAAATATCACCCCTAAGAGGGTGAAAGAGGGAGGGTAAAATTTCACGCGGACGAATTCGCGGGCAGAAGCTATTTGGATATATTTTATGTTAAAACAAGAATTTTACGCGGACGAAGTCGCGAACAGGAGCTAGTAGGAATATAAAAAGCTAGCCAGTACCAACGCAGAATTCAATATTGAACAGATTGGCATCATTATAAAGACAAAAAAAAAAAAATTGCTGCAGACTGTGTTTGATAATATTTTATTCTCTGTTTGACTTTTCTCCAATAGTCTCCTCTTAAACTATCGAGACTGAAATGATGAAGAAGTTGAAGTGATGTTGTCTCTCTGCCTGTACGTAGGTTTTCAATTAATACTGATCTGAGGTTGGTTATAAGCACATGTGCTTTGATGCCCCAGCGAAAGCACTAGGAAGTGGTGAAGGGCGGGCGTTTTGGGGGACTGTCTTTTGTAATTTTGACGTTCGAAAAGTGCTGATTCTCAGCCTAGTTTGAATAAATGACTTTTGATTTTGATGATTGAGAAGGATATACGAGTCGTTAGGTTAAATAAAAGACATACAGGGTGGCAGGGACATAGACGACCACAACCTTTTACTATGGATTCAATACAATCACGAGCATAAGTATGTATACCCTCGGCATTATTCAAAGGCGATTTTCTCTTTTTATTTTTGAATGAAATTTTATGTTATTAGGAACATAGTATTTTCGAATCCATAGGTTTATGTGAAGTGTTGTAGTTCAACGTTGCATTCATTATTTCACGAAAAAATCGCAATTGAAAGTTGCCAAGTGTTGACATATAACTGACTGTACATGGTTCTGGACAACCCTTTTTTTATGGATGGGAAATCATCAAATGACCCCTCCCGCTCTGGGTGGAGCGGAAGAGAGTGTCAGACTCTTACTGACTAAAACCCATCCGTATTCCTTCCTTAGCCCTTTATGTTCCGGGGTAGCGGTAACCCTTTCGGACAATCCCGCACCGGGCAGGCTTCGGCCCTGGCAGGCCTCTTCCTTTTTGCTGACATCTCTTTGAGGCGCGCGTGGAACACGTACGCGCCATCCGACACGGGCCTGGTCCTGAACGGACGGTGAGCTACCCATTACTCTCCGTCCGCAGGCCCGCGCCTACGGTGGCCGGGAGTCGTCACGCGGCTCCCGACGCCCGGAGCGTCTCCCGCGGCGGCTGGGACGTGAGGCTCTCTTCCTCAGCCGTTCCGCCACCTCCTTCGCTAGCATGACTGCTTCGCAGAAGGAGGTGACTGCCTCCCACTCCCTCTCGCCCCGGACCATGGCTTGAACCAGGGCCGGACGCGAGAGGTCGCCGCCGCTGCCGGTTCTGGACAACCCTGCATTAACATTTTTCATTGGTAATTTTTTTTTTTAAATGTGCTGTTTCCTGCAAAAGTGCATAACCTACGCGGTCAAAATGTATGGAACAGCTATTTTTTTTACACTTTATAGGAATAGCAGATTTTTTTGTCATAGTTCAGTTTCAGTCCCTTTGTAATGTTCGTCCTTTGTTAGTAACATAACAACATTAGACTAGGTAGGTACTAAGCAGAGAAAATTAAGAGGTTTTAACGAGCGTGCCTACATTTTTATCATGTACATCTACACGATAAAAATGTAGCACTTTATAGGGAACAGAAGATTTTTTTTCACAGTTTAGATTAATTCCCATTGTAAAAGTTGTTCGTTTTAGTGCTGGTTTAACCTACACGGAAAATTGAGAGTTATTCACGAGCGTGGTACCGTAGGCTCAACTAGTCTAGTTATAATTACGTTTCTAAGCTAGTAATCCCACATCAAAATGACTACCATTCCACAACAGATTCAAACAAGCACCATATGCTTTCTAAAAGTTAAACAACGTTCACTAAACAATGCATACACAATGATTAGACACCACAGACGAACACAATCAAATTGCTATTCCATTGCGCAGTTTAATAAGCATACCGGGCTTAAACTAATAAATCAAACTGATTTGATTATTTACTGCCGACTGTACCGAACTGTTTGATGTAGGATTACATTAGGTATCTTGTGGGGTGGGTTGTAAAAGGGGTTATAATGCAGCTTTGTACCTAATTGCTTTCAGACTGTGGTTATGTAATGGTGTAATTTTTTCTAGAGTATCGTCAGCGTCACTGAAAAGATTACCTGATAGTCTGTAAAGTTGGAAGTCCGCTTTCAACTTATCGTTATTTCTAGGTCTTTTAATGTCTGGGCTCAAATTCTACATTGATTTATTGGCTTTCGTGTCTGCGTTTTAAGCATTTATATTCAAAATTGGTGCTTCAATCTAAACTCGTAGATATCTTGAGCAATTTTCGGCAAGTCTTACACCGCGTCCTAATAGAAAGCGATCGTCGCAATCATTTGTTCGGCGATCACGAACGCGTAATCGCGTCGACAGAGGAGGCCTTCCAGTTTTCCGAACAAATGAATGACGATTGCGTAAGTATTGACGTGACGATAGCTAAAATTGGGACACGAAAGACATGAAAATCCCCTTTTATACCCCCAATAAAATGATACCGCTCTCTACAACAATTTCTTACCTAAATTAAAGCCGCAGTTATCTCGGCAAATAATAACTACATCACAATTTCCTATGGCATTTGCGTACAGCGTACAACGATGAAATCAACTGAAAGTCTGTAGCAAAGGTGACAGGAAGCGGGGTGCAACGGAGCGCGGCGAACACCGCTGACTCAGGATAGAGATACCACTATCAGGCGAACTCGAATCTAGATGTCGAATGAAAAATGTCGAGTGATTTTTGTTCGCTAGCTTTTGATGTAGACATCACTGATGCTTTGACGTGTTGATGGACTAACAAAAGGCAAAATAGAGACAAGGTGGCGTCGGTGACTATGGGGGAGACATTTTGCCTCTAGTGATAGGATAATGGTTGAAAAAGAATCTCCTAGAGTTTAACTAAAACGACCCACTCTATGTTTACAACAAGGTAATGTTTGCTTGCATATAAGGTGTAAAAGAAAATTAATTCTTACCTACTACCTATTATTATGAGTTTGAGTAACTACAACGTTATTTGACGTGATAAAAAGTGTTCGACGTTTGACACCGCTAAAAACTGTTTACCATGTGAATTAATTAAAAGAGATTTTGAACAAAGTGCGGCGTCCCGCGTCACTACATCCTGTTAAAATCTTTTTTAATTTATTCACAATATTCAACCATAAAGTGTATGAAACAAATGTTAGTGGTGCGGAGCCGCGAGTAAGCGATTTGGCACATTGCGCCCGAGAGCGGGCGGGGGCGAGCCACGGCATAATTACGTACCTACGAAATGTGAGCTGTCGTTTAAATCTTGCACTGCTTAAATTTGAAGCGAACTTCACTGAGGCCGCGTTATTAATTTAATTTTGTTCGCCTCTCTACTGGAACACGGCCATTGTGCTCCAGCTCACACGTGCCGCTCTGTGACCGCCTCTAAATCACCAAAAAACAAAATCCCTCCGCAATTTAGATACAATTTTCTTGAAAAGAAAAGAATATTTATGCTTTAGACCCTCGCAGATAAAGTCGCCTCAGCACTTATCAGGAATCTCGCAAAAAAACACAATATTTTACTCGCAGCCGAAAGATTTCGACTTTTCGAGAGCAATAACGCCACCCACATTCAGGATGAAAGTGGACGAGAGTAGACTATTGCCCGAACGCATTAGACTACCAAAGCTGAACAATTTAATGACGATTGACTATTCATACCACATTCAAGCGGTTGACCGCTTTGCTACTCTTGATTTAGAGTCTAATTATTCTGCGATCTCAGCCGTAGCGGACGCTTGCAGAGTACGTAATGAGAGGGGCGAGGCGGCGCGGCGCGGGGGGGCGGCGGGATGCAAAATGTTGCAATTGCATTTCCCCGTCAGAAAAACAGCTTACACTAGCAAAAATAATTAAGAGTATTAGTGGAGTCGGCGAGCGGAGTGTCGCGCAGTAAATAGTCTGCTAAATACCCACCTACATTTATTGGCGCGGGGACTTTGGGAAGGCCAGTGTAATGGCGGAAACAATTTTGCCTTTTAAAACAGTGGGCGCCTTTGTTTATAAACGCTTCCGTTGAACGAGTACATAACTGCGTGTTTCACGTGATTTAAAGTGATACAGTCAAAGTGAAAATAATGAGACTCTATTTTGTAATGGGAGGGTAGAAACGTTGGCATATCGTTATTCAGCTTTTGAGTACTTATTATCAAAGAGGCTTTGTTCCGAAATAAAATGTTGCAGACCTATCTACCTAAATAAAAATCAAATTAGGCTCAACTAGCGGCCTGAATGATATTCAGACATTCAATCATTAGGTAACTTCTAACTTGCCTAGCCCAGACATTTATTGGCGATTGATTGATTGGTGATTGACTTAAAGTGGCAGGTTGTTTATTGTATTTTTATTAACAAGTTTTACAGTGAAAACTGCAGGGTAATTGTACGCAATTACCCTGCAGTTTTTACAGCCAAACTTGTCAAACACACAATCAGTAGCAATTGGTTTCATTTTGACAGTTCAACAACATTCATTGCGTTGTTGAGCAAACACGTTTTTCGAACATATGGAGCAATGGATTAGAAATATGCTTCAAAATGATTCAAATTGAGAGTAATAGTGTGTTACGCAATTAGGGTGCAGAGCTGTAAACTGTAATCTTAGCAGAAGACAGACAACTTGGAACGTAGGCCGTTCTACACCTATTCCTCATCAACCAGTTTCTGACAGAAACGAGACAGGTGCCATAATACGATGTCACCATGATTCCAGTGCTAGAGAGGTCTCTCTCTAACTATCCATGACAGATAACACCATCCCTTTTCCGGACTTAATCATGAATGTGATGACATTAATACTTCATAATACCACAGTATAGATAATACGGTCCCAGGATGGATTTGTGAGACGGGACAGGTAACTAAAAAACCGTTTTTGTGTTGTTGATGTTGTATTTTTTTGAGTTATTATCAACTGCTTTCACAGATTTTGGAAAAACGCTACTGTTAGCTACAAAAACGTCAATTCTCACGTTTTATTTTTATAATGCCAATGGATGTAGTTTTGTGTTAGGATTAAAATACTCTTCTGGACCAACAGAGGTAACAAATTGTAAAAAAAAACTTTTATTTTTTATTTTGTATTGAAATGAACGTGGATAAATTAAATGAAATTCAAAAATAAAACAAATTAGGTATACACATTATTCAAAGTTATACACCCTAGGCCTGCTTTAACCAGTTGAATGCCGCAATTCCTCCTGTCCAGTCCTGTGTTGGTGCTGCTGGCTGGGTGAGCGTGAGCGCTGGCGCTAGGCCCCGGGGGTGGGGCAAAACGGGTGCCGCATGCGGCGGCGTCATTAAATCGATTTGATTTTCCCATCACTAAATAGTGCTTGTGACGTCATAGTAGGTAATCAAAAAATGGCACGCTTGGTTTTCATACAGATCGTGAATTCGTGACACTTGCGTTATCTATGTCTATCTATATCTGTGGTACACCCCTGTTTCCTAGAGATTAAAGGCTACCCAGATATTTTAATACTTATCACCTGCCTAGAACTTAACTGATAAACATTAAACAATCGGAGATGCATCATTTGTCGTCTGTCGCCGAAGCCCTTGACAACGGTCCGTCCCTACCAAAGCGGAAAAAAGATAATCCCCCAATTAAATTGAACCACTACCCATGAAATTGTTTACCTTTTGAGGTAAAGAATTTTCAGAATCAGACGTACATTTTGCAGTTAGGGCACATTAAATGTTAGGCAGGTAGGGAAATTATTATAATGTAGTTTTTGGAAAAGGTAGGAAATAATGAGCATTCATGTGATGATGTATTTAGGGACAGTAGTTCAAAGATTCTCGTCAAACCATGTTAGCAAATTATCAGAAGGATAAGTAGTGACCGACCGAAGGTTCGACTTCAGTTTCGGCCAATTTCAGCCAAAAACTCAGGTTTCGGCCGCAGTTTCGGTTTCGGCCAAAAAGTAGCCGAGTCTTTGTCCTGACCGAAACTGGTATAAGGCGTTTGTGACCTGTCGGTTTTGATAGAATACGAACGAATGACCGATAGACAGGCAGCGTAGAACTTAGTAATGTGGTTCAGTTTCCACCCTTTTTGTACAAACCCCAAAAAAATAAGTGTTTACTTATTTATAAATAGAAGTTATTTAGGTTCTTAGTAGACATGTTGCTTTTAGTGTAAGACAGTAGGGATTTATTCGCATTCTGGACGATTGTTACAAGTTCTAAGATCAATAGCTGATGCATCTTAGCGACTACGCGTTTGGTCACGATAGCAAAATCACAAGTTTCAGCTAATCGTTCCGTTTGAGTACTGTTAAAAAAATGCGTTTTCAAACGATGCGGAATTGTTTGGCTGAGAGATAAAGCTTTTTCGTTAGATATATAGAGCTTCCGAAAAACGATTAAATCGTTGATTGCCTATGCTAAAATTATACGGTGTTTAGAGTTGAATCGACAACCGCAAAATTAGATACTAAATCGATAATCGTAAAAGCTAACAGTATCTGCTAAGGCCCTTATTTGAGTTAGGACTTATTTTTCGTCGTCATTTTCAAATATTGACAGTTTTTCACACAAAATCTGGCAAAAGTAACTAATTTTTTTTTCTTAGGATTACGAAACCTGATAACTGCAAAATCAGCCCTTACTCAAATTATTTGTCCATCTACAAAAACGACGGGCCTCAGAATATAATGCCATTTAATTAACTAACTTGTTCTTAACTTTATAAGTTTCGGTTTCGGCCGAAACTAGAAGAGGATCCGAAGGTTCGGTTACGGTTTCGTCTGAAAATCGTGTTTCGTTCGGTAACTAAAAATAAGACACATCTCTTTTTTTTCCTATGCAGTAAGTAAAGTCGCCTCGGTTTTCACCACCAGGTTTTCACAACCAGAATTCTTACATTAAAAACTTTAAGTAGGTATCTCTACCTACATATGAAATAAATTACCTTTTCACTTCTCATGCTCTAAAAGTTCGTCTTTATGTTGTGCTTAGGCGACATAAAATCGCTTTTTATGTTCTAGTGCATAAAGTAAATTTTTTTTCTGAGACTTAGGTAATGAGGCCCAACAGCCACACGCGCAATAAAACTTCGCAGATTAAAGTCGTGATTTATTTCATTTTCTTTAATTTATACCACTTCCGTGGTTTCTATCGTTAATTTATTAAAATCAGGTAAAATAGTTGTCATTTATTATTTAAAAACGCAAAGAAACGTTTTTATGACTTGGCAGTATGAAGTACCCAAGTCGAATGACAAAATGTTGAAATTAAAAAAAAAAACTTTAAAAAAGTTTCGTGGCGGTATTATCTGTGGTGGCGGTAATTAGCTATGCTTTGCAACATTTTTGATTAATTATGCACTGTATATTTTATGCCTGTTTCATTTTCTCGCAATCGAAGTGAAAAGCAGAGTGTATAACTCAGGCATAAACGAGCCATTTTACCCCTCAACTTAACTATCCACCCTCGCCTGCGGCTCGCGTGGATATAAACGTCTCGGGGTAAAATAGCTTCTTTTATGCCTTAGTTGTACAATCTACTATTGTCCTTCAGCAAAATTAGGTATATTAAACCGGATCTTCTTTCGCTTGTAGATCAATGTCGTTAGGTAGTCCTTGAGGTTTTTTATCTACCATCAATTCATCAAGCAGCCGACATGTCCCGGTCTGTCCGAACACCCGGACACACGACAATGGGTGACGGGACCCGCAGACGCAACCCATCGTCAGCAAACGTGCTCAAATTGTGGCACTCCCTGTTATAAATTACGATTCGACGCTGTCTGTAATTAAAATGTATGGAGACCGTTGGGGAATGTTTTTAGTGTTATTTGGATTTTAAGATGTTCTTGTGTAATTCAAGATTACCTAGTTCTCATACAAGTCTTTTAGGTTTAGCTTGAACTGAACTTAAATAAAGTAAGTATTTCAAGCCAAATCAGTGGTAGAATATTGAAACTGCGACTTAAAATTTGCAAATCGTGAATGTTGAAAAGGTCCATTCCATCAAATATCACATAAGTTCCTCACTTTAAAAAACCTCTTTCGCGACATCTCCGAAAACCTAATTAGGTCAAACATTTTAAGCAGATTGGAGACGTATCGAAGAATTTATTGTAGGTAATTAGTCCGGTCCGAATATGGGCACATTTACGAGAGCGAGTTGGCATCGGGGCTCCGCTGGCGGGCTCCCAACCCTTAGAGAGAAGTGGTCGCAACGTTTACCAGGCATTTGGCAGTCTTTCACTGCATAGTAATGTGCGTTCAATTCATGTTGCATCATTATTGGTTTTGAATAATTTCCTGTCACCTTTATCTTTTAGAGGGGACGAAAGTTAAACTATCGTTTGAGCCCGTTGCAGACTTTTCGGTTTTTTACGCGAACGATATTGGTTCGGCAGGAATCCGCTGGATGCAAGAAGCACAACCGGTCGAAGTGGCGGTGCTTGGGGGAGGCCTATGTCCAGCAGTGGACGTCTTTCGGCTGAAATGATGATGATGATAATATCGGTTCTTTAAAAACATGTGACGATCGTAATTCCATTCAAAAATAGTAAAATATCCGGCGCAATAAAGGAATAGGTAAGTACAACTACTTACTTTTCGAGACCAGAAATAATCATAAAAAAAATTCTCGCTATCAAAAGTTTTCTATGAACGATTTCAATTGCTCACTGAAAAAATAAGAAGCATGTTTAGCTGACAATCTATAGTACTACTTAATCAATAAAGAGGTAATTTTTTTTTTTGTTTTTGAGTTGGGTGTAATCTCCGGAACTACCAGTCGATTGTTTGCCAAGCTCGAGTGACGTACTTTGGATCCCTCGCTGCGCTCTGGATTCAAAGAAACACTCTCGCCTTTAAAATAGTGTTGCTCCCGACGTGGACACTACTTTTTATCACCCTCTATGAAAAAATAAGTAAGTGCAACTTATGAGCTCGTAAGAATAGTACGTTTATTTATTTACCTACAATTACTTGAGGAAGACATACAAATTTTTTATAAAACTAAGTAAAATCCTAATTTTAGTAAACAATTGCGAACGAATGCAGAATGCTTTTCGCACGTTGTTTTTTCACAATTTTTTTTTTTTTTTGCTCGCGCGTTTTTCTTTGCCTCAGCCTGTTACTTTGTCATACAGTGTTCGTGATTGATCTCTTTGGTGATTGGAACTTTTACTAACAATATCCATATTCCAAATTCAAATCACTTTTAGTCCCTAGGAATTAAAGGGCTATTTTAGTCCCTGTTTACGAAGAATACACTAGCTCTTTTTGAGTAGATGTGATAAAAAAAATATTTTTGCATTTGATAGCCCAATTTTTGAGGAAGGTGCAAAAGGACCCTGAGGAACCGAGCAAAAGGAAAAAAGGTCAGAAAGAACGCTAAGCGAAAACGAAGTAGTATCACGGGCGAGCGATGGGATGCGACGCGATAGGTCGGGGGCCGAAATTTCACGCGATGTCGCGGGCAGAAGCTCATAAAAAAATAATGACACAATCAGGAGGGGCTATTAGTTATTCTGTGATAGGGGTACGATTAAATAAAAAATGTATTAATAAAAAGGCTTTATTAATAATCAAATAAATACTTAGGTACTTAATTACAATAAATATAATCTGAATCGATGGAATGTATGTAACCTATCATAATATAATATTGTTGTGAAACTATGATATGTATTTGTTTAATTATTGCTACATATTGCTTTTAATCATTTTTTGAGACATTGCGCGTCAAATATAATATTATTATATAACGATAATATGGCTCAAGCATGCAACCCTTAAAAAAAGTAAATTGTGTGAGGCACTCGAAATTGAAGCCTAGCCTAATAATATTTGCGAGAATGTTCTTGACAATATAAATAAATTCAACTATGAATGTCAATGAATTAACTTATGTTTTATAATAAGTATTTAACTCCACATTTTCTTTCAGATCTAACTTGAAAGTGTAATCTTTTTATTTTCCAATTACTTTCGAAACGCAATTTTAATATAGGTATTTAATAATATTGTCGATTTTCCTAATTTTACCCGTTATCGCTATTAAGCAGGTGATCAGAAGCATTACCTTTCATTGGATTCGATGCCGCCAACAAAATATAAAAAAATCGACGTTTGCACATTTTACTTCATTCCACGACAAAAATCGGTAAAATTAACTATTTAATTGTATATTTTTCTAATAATCAGTAATTGATTAACTAATAAAGAAGGAAATCTAATCTTTAGAATTTCAATTTAGGTACTTTTTTCTATATCACAATTTCGTATTAACATCGCCAATAAAGAAATGACAAATGTCTTTGGCACTGCGCTAATTTTTACAATTCATTACTCTTTCTTTTTAAAACGTAGCCATAATTTTTTTATTAAAAAAAATAAAATCTCATTACCTAGATGACGCTACTATCGCTTGGCCCTATTTATAACAATTAAGCCAATCTAATATTTTGAATAAAATTCACTCGTTGGTCTCTAAATGGACATTTTCTTACCATAATAGCTCCGATGACAGTAATAAATAAAAACGGTAATATAAGCAAGTTGAGTATCACAACACGGAAAAAAAAAGAATCTCAAATATCTTGTACAGTCGTTGCATTACAAGATGACGCAAACGCAAACAATTTTGAATCTTATTCCAGCGTCTTAAAGCTCACAATACAGGTGAAAAATAAATAAAACATGAGCAAAGCATCCGTACAGAATCACAGACGGCATAAGGACGTCTCATTCGTGACGTAATACAAGTCATCGATATCGAGATTTAAAATAAAATTAAATAAACTTTTTTGTAACATCTACACATTAGTAGATTTCTTGGGCGGAGGCACACGCGGTGAATGTGAGTACATCTTCTTGAATAACTCTGGTATATTGTTCTCGGGGAACAAATTCGTTAACATTGCTGAAATAAATAAAGACAAATTAATACTTGAACTTCAGTTTTCGGCACAGTCTCGGCACGCAACTCAAAATTCTACGAGGCGACTAGTTTCGGAAATAGAACAACTGTTTGCAGTACAGTCAGCCCCAAAAAGATTCATACACGGACAAGGAACCATTTTATTGCCTGGGGCTGACTGTACATGTGCCCAGTATAAGTCGTTTAAAATCGAGGCAATTATCACGTAAATCTAGAAGCTTTCCATTATATTCTGTGGGGTAATTGCGTAACCCACATACAATGGCAATCGATCGCAATGCCTTTAATTTTGCAGCAGTTCAGCTTCACCCGCGTTCTTTACGTTATTTACGTTGTTGAGCAGACGAATTTTTCAAACCTATGATGCAATGGATCAGGAACTTTCTTCGAAACCCTCGGGTTGTAATTAAAAATGTGTTACACAATTAGGGTGCTGCATAGCTATTCACAACCATTTGACAGACTTCCGAGTCGAAAATTACACATTTTCCGTCACCTGATTTGCCTAGTCCCAGACAGAAAATAGCTACCGAAAGAACAGCAGGCGACTATTTAGTTTAAACTGTCAAAATTTTCTAGTTTCGGATTTTTTAACAGCATTTAGAGGACTCCTTCGATGACATTGATTGTTGTTCGATTCGACACGGAAGCGTAACGAATGGTTGTGAATATGCTCCAAAAGATATAAAAAAAACTTACTTTCAAGCAGCACAAATATCAGTCGCCTATTGATCTCCTGGTTTTGGAATAAATCGAAGACTGTAAGCAAGCCTCTCCGAGCCGTGTCTGAGCCTACTATGTGTCGCAAATCATCTGTAAGTTAAGTTAGTCTGACTTTAATAAAATTCATAGAGTAGCTAAAAAAGGGTGCTGCTACTAAATATTTTGGGTACAAAATTAAGGTAGCTGTCCCAAAATTCGCAGTTTAATGGATGGAATGTTTGTCATCATCCAATTAAAAATCGAAAATCCATCCAGATTTTCGATTTTTACTTGGATGATGACGGACTGGGTGGTATTTGGCAAAGTCAAGCCAGTGTTCCTAAGAAATCTGAAGTGTTCTTAAAAAAACAGTTCTACGATTCCCAATAACCCCGCAATCCAACTAGCCTTACGTTAAAAAAATCAAAAATCACCCGTTTAACCATAACAAATCATGCGGAAAAAAAAACTTTTTTCACGGCAGAGTTCATAACATTATCGCTTAACAGAAGGCCAATTCTCGTAAATTAAAACGTTCAAAATCTAGTCGCAGTCTCATCTCAGCGACAAACAAATGTCAAAAACTTGTCAAAATGTAGGGAAATTAGAGGTATTTTTGACAGATTGAGACTGAGATCAGACTGTGAACGTTCTTAAAATTACGAGAATTACCCCTTTGATCTCTCATATCATGTAACAGGAAATAATAAGGCATACACCCATTTACAAAAATGATATCTCTGGAAACAAGCTAGCCCATCACGGGACACTGCTCCCTAAACAAACGAGAGTTTGTTTAGCGAGCAGTGTGTTTGTTTAGTGAGGTTGGATGCAGGGCTAAAGGTAGCAGCAGGACACCATGTGGTTTTAGTCAGTAAGAGTCTGACAGCCCACCGCAGGGTGGTGGACATCCATGAGGATTTCCAAACAATAAAAAAAGGTCTTGCATGGAAACTGAGGAAACCGTTTCTCGTGTGCTCTTTGAATGCTAAGGCGTAACCCAGATTAGGACAGAAAACCCTCGGGGCACCCAGATTTTACACAGATGTTCTCAACAGACCAGGAGATCAACTTCTGGAGGGAGGTGGGCTGGCTGGAATAACCACCGACGGCCTTCATGGCCCACGCACAATGATCCACCTGAAGGACTAAGTGCGGAAACCAAACCCTCTAACATAGAGTAAAAGTAAAGTCCTCCAGACCGAATTTCGGCCATGGCGACCAATCTAACCGGAGACCAGCCTTCTACGCGGGAGATATTATAATGCACGCAGTGTGTGCGCTGACACAGGTGCACTCTCTCCCTCTCTCTTGTGCCTGGGAAAGCACGTTAAGGCCGGGACTCCACTGAAGCGTAGCTGAACGGAGACGTGCAGAAATCGTCCAATCACAGAGGAGACGAGTGATGCGATGAGGATATCAACCATTGTGATTGGTCGATTCCTGCACGTCTCCGATCCGCTCCGCCCAGCTCCGCTTCAGTGGAGTCCGGGCCTAAGTCGTTGGTCCTGCGCCTGATCTCTCTCCGATCGAGTCGAATTGCCTTCCCATCGGACAATGAGAGTGAGGGAGGAGAGCAGCTGGCAAAATGCTAACACGAAGTATGACACCAGTCAGCGAAACACGACGCAGACACTTCGTGTTTATTTATTTATTTATTTATTTGTTTAGTTAGTTTTTTAGTTTACCTAATCATAATGTTGTATGTATTTATAGTTTTTTTAAATTATATTAATATTGTATTGTATGTGTTTTATATGGGCCTTGATGCCTGAAGTAAATGGAAAAATAAATAAATAAATAACTGCAATATAGTCGTATTTACCTGAACATGCAGAAAGCAAGGCAACTTTAGCGGCCACTCTCGTCCGAGCTTTGGTTGCAGCGTCTCTGTTACCGTAACTTGAATCATTACGACTGGTCAACCATTGTCTAAAACATTAATTTTTTTTATTAGGCACAATCATAAACAATAAATTCATTGTTTATAATTTGTATGTAATTGCTTACTTGAACGTCTTCAAATACTGGACGACATTTCTAGGAGAAGTTAGAGATGACACGAATTCTAGCACCTTTCTGCAAAAATTAAAATGACAAATAATTAGAAGGAAAATATTAATAACCTAAATCACACTAATATTATAAAGGCGAAAGTTTGTGAGTGTGTGTGTGTGTGTGTGTTTATATGTGTGTTACTTCTTCACGCTCAAACGGCTGGACCAATTTTGATAAAAATTTGTATGGAGGTAGCTAACACACTGGATTAACATATAGGCTACTTTTTATCCCGATATTCCCACGGGATCGACATTTACGCGGGTGAAACCGCGGGGCGCAGCTAGTAAATCATAAACCAATTCTTAAAGCTATGGTTTTGTAATCGATAATATAAAGCAGATGAAAAAGATCTAATACGTACTTATTTACTCTATCCGCAATCAATGTCCTAATGGGAGCGAGCAGACGTCTTCTCAACCATAACCCTCTTATACCTAATACTTCTTCAAATAATTTCAAAGCCACACTTTCATCGTTTTCCTGTCAAGCACACCAAAATACAAAGTACTAAATAAATAATATGTCATTTAGAATTTAGATAGTGACAGTTACTTCATCCCTTTTTTTTTCTTACCTCTTGTCCGTCAGACGAATTCCCACTTTTAATTCCATCGTAATAACTTTCGTCGTTTTTGCCTTGAAATACTTTCGAAATACCTGCAATTAGATCATTTACAGTAAATTTTTTTCCTAGTTTCTAGAACCTAGGAATAAATAAAAATTGTCACTAATTAGCCTAAGGTAATTAATGACTATAAGACGAATGATAGGTATTTGATGAGAATTGATCACCAGTCTACCTTACGAGGTGTTGGCGAGATAAAAAAGTAAGTCCACATTTATTCGTGATGTTTTCCTTCACCGTGAACATACATGTATTATTTTAACAATCTCTTTTTTCCTAAGTATTTGTAGTATTTTTAAACCATCACTGACAGGTGCTTTAAAAGACCACAAATACTCTTTTATTAATGAGAAAAACACCGTGTGTTGGCTCTTTACTTACCATCCATGACTCCATCAACAGTATTTGCAAACTGATCAGGCATATTCTTCAACGTCCTCATTCCGGCTCTCAGAGAATTCACAAGGAGAGCATCAAGCTGAGAAAAAAGTTATGTTTTTATTAAGTAATTCATAACGTTATGATTCCAGACTATAACTGTACAAGGATCTCTAGGTGCGTGGCCGGAACTATCGTCGCCATCTTTTTTTATCAATACATTTCACAAAACAATTGCACATATCGCACCTTTGGTGCAACAAAGTCACAAATAGCCAAAACTGCAAAATTGAGGTAAGTATGCCAAATTTTCTCTGAACCATGTCTATACTTGGGGCAACAAAATCCGCGAAAGTATCTCAAAATTCTACTAGATGGCGCAGGTGACTTTGTGGTTATAAATGCGAAAAAATGAGGAAATAAATGCGAAAAAAAAATTAAGTCCTTCCCTGTAAAATTAAAAAATGAGCTGTTGTGACTTTGTTGCACCGAAGGTGCGATAATTATGCCCCCCCCCCCCCCCCGTGTCAACGTCATTCGAGCGCCAAAAGATGCTTGTCGCAGTGTATTGGATCGAATTGTCATGCGCATAGGAAAGATAAGGGCGGGAAAGCCAAGATCATATTTGCAGCCTTTGCCATTGTCAGCTACCGTTCGCATTCGGGAATAAATAAAGCATTTTGAACATTCAAAACTCTATTTTTAATCTAATAGAATGCAACCTTAACGAAACTAGTTTTCTGTTGAAAATGACGACATAAAAGATTCAGTCAGGTTTTATAACACCCAAAAAGCTAGTTTCATTTCTAATGGATAACTGGAATGAAAAAGTCTTTCACCTTTTTGCTGCAAGTTAGCTTATATCCTAATTTAATAAAAGTCCGAGGCTTTCCTCGGACTTTTCACTAGTACATACAATCAGCGAAATTAATATTTTTGTAACAATTAAAATAGTATCCACGGAGTTTCTTGCCCGTTCTTCTCTATAGGTACCTACTACGCTTAGGAATGGGCAACTACATTCTGACTGACCGACTCTTTGACAATTCAAAAGTGCATGTGGTTTAATCTACCTCAAATTGCCGAGTTAAGTATAGTATTTTATATAACTTTCAATGACAGTTGTGATTTGAACCTAAGGACATTTATATCTAGAAAAAAACTACCACGGAATGCAAAGCTCACCTCGCTGTATTGCTGTTACCACATAACGCTGACAGAATAGTCGACATCGGCTCAGAAGCCAAAGAAGAAAAAAAAAAAGTTTAACAACTTAAATTGTCCTTAGGTTCAAATCACAACTGTAATTCGGCAATTTGCTAATAATAATTTCCCTGTCTTACAAGTACGGCATTTTTTTTTTCTGAACGCAGAACGACGCGCCTTTGACAAAGTGTGCTTATACCCTAACAACTTTTTTTTTTTGTTAGCCTATTTTGTGTCCCACTGCTTGGCAAAGACCTCCTCTTTTTTCTTCCAAACCTCCCTGTCTTGTGCGATCTCTGGCCATGTTGGCCCTGCAAATGATATTAGAACGTCACACCACCTTCGCCATGGTCTACCTCGACGGCGATGTCCTGCCTCAGGCGTCCAGTGAGTGACAATCTTTGCCCATTTCTCCGGGTGCATTCGTGAGACGTGTCCTAAGACCGGTCTACTCCCACTTCAGCCTGGCTGTTTTTCTCCAACATCCGCTACTTGACTCATGGAGCGCAGCGTGGTGTTTCTAACTCGATCTGTACGCTTAACACCTAATATGCTGCGCTCCATAGGGTAAGCAATAATAATATTCTCAATCACTTACCGTGCTACTATGTTTCTCAGCATGATTCTCAGGACTTAGGAATCCCCCTAAATAGGCCGGGGACAATAACGTCATATATTTTGCATCTCTCGCTAAACTGGCCAAGGTTTGAAGGTAGGTGTTCAAACTCCGTTTCCGACTTTCTAAGACTGTTCGAGATGTGTTCTGGAATGTTTTCTTTCCTGGGAACGGTAGACTGCTCAGCTCGGGCCACTGTAGAGGAATTTGAGACTTGTTTACTTGTATTTAGAGTTTAAAATTGCTATTGTAGAGATGGTACTACTGACCTTATCTTTAACAGACGCGTGTAGGTCATAAAAATCGCTATATCTTCTGTATATGTGCCAAACCTCGTTGTCTGATAGCCTAGTCACAGCTATGGCGTATATTCCAAATGCACGCCCTTTGTCTTGTACTAAAGCTGGAAATACGAACATAAATACGTATAATTATATAATAATTATTTTAAGCTGCTGTTACTAAAATAAGAGCAGCATCATAATTATACAGGGTGACTTTTTGTGACGGTACATACTTCAAATCATCCTGTGTACGGAATTTCTATAACAGTTTAAATTAACGTAGTCTAATGATAATAATAATGTGATGATGATATTATTATAGGTAAAGATCGCCTTTGTATATAAGCTGACCATATAACGTTATAACATTGTTTTTGTAATTTATGTATAAAATAATTATACATACCAGTTTCAATAATACATGCTGATAAGGGCGACATCAGGTTTTTCGCATTTCTACTGATTTCAGAGTGAGACAGAGACATATTGCTACTGTTTGCTGAAGATAAGTTGGAAGGACCTGAAAAATAAATAATTTATTAAAGGAAATATTTCTAAACCACATATAAATTATTAAATCATTTGGAGTTTTTTTTTACGACAAAGGAAAATGTTATCATTGCCTACAATTTCGCTTGTAGGAGTTGCCTTACAAACTCCGGGCTCAATCCGAGGGCCCATTTAAACAAGACTAGCTTCTGTAACTATTAGTTCCTGTAGCTTGGATGTCGGAAATTATCCCACGGGAACGTGCCACCGGGACAAAAAGTAACCCACAGACAAGAGTTACTTTCGAATTTATAATATTATACTAGCAATGCTCGCGGTTTTACCCGCATAAGTGTCGATCCCGTGGGAATATCGGGATAAAAACTATCCTATGTCCTTTCCCGGGACTCAAACTATCTCTATACCAAATTTCATCTAAATCGGTACAGCGGTTTAAGCGTGAAGAGGTAACAGGCAGACAAACGGACACACTTTCGCATTTATAATACTAGTATGGATTTATGTAGTCGAGAACTCAAAATGCAAAAATAAAAAAGTAATAAACTGTAACCTGCACTTTCATTGATCATCTTCTGCGCCAGGTTGCCAACAATATCCGATCTGGATCTATTATGTCTTGTTCCGGGTACCGGTAACATATCGCCTGAAAATTAACACTATTTTATAGTAAAACGTCGACTTTAAAACTGCTAATACTACGCACACATAGACGTGCGTAAGAAATAATCTGTAGAACTACACAATCACATCAGGTCACTATTATTGTTTAGAAAGAAATATAGATTCTGTTGCCAGTGAAGTAGGGGGAAAAGAGGTTCTTAAAAGGATTATAAATGGCTGTGTTACAACGATACTCAATATATGGCCCTGATTTTCGCTGGCCCTTGAAGTACTTTGACCGTTTTCACTCCTGTTGCTACACTTTAGTGACCAAGAAAAGTCTAAAATTTCCATGGGGATCTAAATTGGGCAATTTAGACCAGCACCCTGATTGCGTAACACACTATCAATCGGAATCTGAATCATTTTGAAGCAAATTGCTAATCCTTTGCTTCATAAGTTTCGAAAAATTTGTCTGCTCGACACGTAAATAACGCAATCAATGTTGTTGAACTGTCAAAATGAAACCTATTCCGATTGATAATATGTTACGCAATTGCCCCGCAGAATGTATAACATTAATTTGCATCTGACATAACCATATCGGATATCATGCATAGATTGAGTATTGATGCAAACATTTACAGTACAGTCCGATTCAAACTTTGAAGAAGAAGCGCGCTACTCGCTGCGCAGTACCGCTCCCCTCACCCCCGCTGACACACGAATTCGCTACTGCGCAGCGAGTCGCCTCATGTTCCGAGCCGCCATAAAGTTTGAATCGAGCTGTACCTGGGCGTAAATGTAACACGTCGAGCTTTAAAAGGGAACCCCACACAGGCACGAATGACAAAGACAACGCTCTACAAATCCGACAATTTAAACAAATCTCGATGTGATATTTTTACGGCCAGGGCATGTAGTTCATATTTAAAACAATTCGCTCGCAACATAACTAAAACAGAGTGGACAAAAATAAGTAAGAAGAAGAAACAGGAAAGGGTATCTAACTAGCAATATAATCAAGTTGCCGATGCAAGGATCTACATTACGCAAACAACTATGTGTCATGCTGGCACTTCACTTGGCGTACTTGTCAAAATATTCCCGTCACTTGGTTAATGCAAAATATACCTTATTCTTATTAACATAAAGTTCATTTTGCATTTGCAGTATAATAACGCGAATATTTTCGCAAATACGTGAAGTGTATTACCGGCATTAGGGTCTAGAACTTCACTTTCAAATGTAATACCAAACGCATTGCATTTAGGTAGTGTGTGGCTCTTGTTACTTGGTACTCTTCGTGTGAGGGAGCGGGGAAACGTCGACGACTTGCTGGGGAGATCGTACTTGTATTTCGACTTCAGAAACAACTTTGGCAACTGATTGAGACATGACTTCATAATTTTCTTGCATTTGTCTGCACATTTTGGATGGGTTTGTATGGTAAGTTGGGGGCAATGGACAGTTAGAAAAGAATTAGTTGTTTCAAAAGAGTATGGGTGTGTAACTTACCGCTGTATTTTCGTGTGTCGGATTTTTCGTCCCTTTTTAAGTCAGTACTGGAACAAAATTAATATTTTATTAAGTGTTTTTTTTATAGATGAGTACATCAAATATATTATGTGAAGTAATAGTGAAATTTACCTGCTTCTTTCGGAACTATCTTCGCTATCCATCATAAAGTCGTTTTGCCATGACGGGTCGTCCTGGAAATCAAACAAATTTTGTAACTAAATTTCGGAACGGCTGGTTGACACTTCCCGTGACCCAAGGGCTGGCTTTTACCTTGGCCAGAGGCCTTACCATACAACGTGGTAATGCCGCCAGTATCTTGAAAAAATCATCCGCATCTATGTCAAATGATACATTTGACAGAGATGCGGATGATTTTTTTTTTACAGAAATAAACAGAATTGATTAAAAACCAAACCTGAAATCGCGAAAAAAATCATTTGTTCCCTACATTTTGTCGAGTTATGCGAACATAAATGTATGGAGCAGTTGATTTTTTTCGAGACCCCTCTTTGTTTACACCTTGTATAATGCATAATTCAACTAAAACGAGGTAACCTACCTCTAACGCATCACAAACACATTTCTGAACATCATCGAAGCACATCACAGGGTTGTTAGTAAACTCCTCGCCTTCTGTCGTGATCTTCCTCACTAGTTCCCCGTAGCAGTTCTCCGGTAGACCCATCACGGCAGGTCGAGTAGGAGCTAGGTAGAGGTCGCAAAGTTCTAGCGCAGATGAGCGTAGGTTGTCTAGGACGGCTTTTGATGTGTGGGGTGCATCTAGAATCAATATTTTATATGTTACGTAAGCAAAAAAATAATATTTTATTCTTGAAAAGTTCCCTTATTTAAAAAAAAACTATAATTGATGAAAGTAAATGTCTATGGTGGTAAAAGTAGGCGCTAATAGGGGGAATTTTGAGGTTCAAAGTTCCATTCTAATTACTTTGCATTGTCGTAGTTGCTTTATAACCACCAACACCATAAATTGACAAAAATAAATTATAATATTTAAGTAAAGAATACATAATATTTAAATTACTAGACTATGGTGACTAGCATGTACCAAATTTTAAATTAACAAATGTCTAATTTAAAAAGAATTAACAACTCACCAGCTTCATTCAACTCGATTTCCAATAAATACTGTGCATTCGATCTCCAAGCCGTAGTTGCTCTCAAAAATTTCAAAGACCTTGTAACTTCTTCCGACACTTTGTCCACATTAGCACTATGGGCCAGGCCTTCTTGGGGCCCTAAAGTGGCCCTTCTTGCCTGGATAATACGGGCCAAGTATTGTAGGGAGGACAGCTTTTGACGGTCCTGCAACTCCCATTCACCTGCGCTGTCTCTGGAATGCTGAATTAATAATGTGATATTTAAAAACTCGCGTAGTCTCCGAGATGTAATATTATTTCCCTTTTTTAACAAGTACCACGAACAACGTACAAATATTATTTATTTTCCAACTTACATCTATCATTACAGGGTAACCTAATGCGATAGTGTACTTATCTAAACTCCTATCCTAACTTATTATTAACTTAAGAATGTGGTACGTAAATATATTGTGATTTATTAAGAGTTCTGCTTTTTAGAACATCTTCTCTATCGATCATACTTGTTCGACCGTCTCTTTAGAAATCCTGAAGACGATATTTCGTTTCTCCTCCAAAAACAGCGTCACTTTTAACAGATTTTTTACTGTTCCCAACTATTATTTATAGTATTAGCGTACAGCTTGAGGTTCTGTTAGATTATTTACTTACTAATTTCTGTATATCCTTTTGCACAAGTTCTACAGTAGCGTCCAACTCTTCAGCATCTGTGCAGCAGCGGATGACTACAAGAAACAGCTCCGATGACAGACATGAATCTCGACAACACTATAAAACAGGAAACACTCTTTAAGCTGCATAAAAGTTGAATCAAAAAAAAAAACCGAGTGTGCTTATGACCACACGACTGAAGTGAAACTTCTAACGTATTTGGCTATGAGAGGAAGAGAGAAAGAAAATGTGCGCGAGCACTGCTTTCTCTTGCTTAAATCCCCAACTCAACTCCCGTTCGCCACGCCCGATCACACTTTTCGTAATGCTTACGTCACGCGTTCGCCAGCTTAGGCCTCATTTACGGAGACGCGGGGCGTCGCGCGTCGCGTTGAGCGGCGCGGCCCGCACTGAATTCAAATATATGGCGTTGTATGAGTGCGTTTACGGAGAAGCGATTTTAGACGCGTTTGTTTGAATTAGGGCGTTTTTTGCGGCCGAGCCCGCGGATGGCACCGACGCGTCCCACGCGGCGGCGCACGCAGCGGCGCACGCAGCGGCAATTCTCGATGAAGCTATGTCCGAGGCGGAATCTTCTGTCAGTCTTATTTAGAAACGAGCGGCATGTTCCCAACGGCAGAGGTAACTGCAGCCGTCGACGCGCGTCGGCGGCAACCGTCGACGCGTCGACGGCAACAGTCGACGCGTCAACGGCAGCCGTCGACATTTCAACTTCGAAGATATAGGTCGACGGCTGCCGTCAACGCGTCGACGGCAACAGTCGACGCGTCAACGGCAGCCGTCGACATTTCAACTTCGAAGATATAGGTCGACGGTTGCCGTCGACGCGCGTCGACGGCTGCAGTTACCTCTGCCGTTGGGAACATGCCGCTCGTGTGTAAGAGCTCTAACTGCAGCCGTCGACGCGCGTCGGCGGCAACCGTCGACGGCCGTCGACCTATATCTTCGAAGTCGAAATGTCGACGGCTGCCGTTGACACGTCGACTGTTGCCGTCGACGCGTCGACGGTTGCCGCCGACGCGCGTCGACGGTTGCCGCCGACGCGCGTCGACGGCTGCAGTTAGAGCTCTTACACACGAGCGGCATGTTCCCAACGGCAGAGGTAACTGCAGCCGTCGACGCGTCGACGGCAACCGTCGACCTATATCTTCGAAGTTGAAATGTCGACGGCTGCCGTCGACCTATATCTTCGAAGTCGAAATGTCGACGGCTGCCGTTGACACGTCGACGGTTGCCGTCGACGCGTCCACGGTTGCCGCCGGCGCGCGTCGACGGCTGCAGTTACCTCTGCCGTTGGGAACATGCCGCTCGTGTGTAAGAGCTCTTATACAACTGAATGACCAGCCATCCACAACTGGGGTCGCTCCTGTTTTGCAGAAATAACTAGTTCCAATTTTTCGTCATTCGCGACACGTGCGCTCCCATCTCTCGCCAACATAAAACTAGTCGATTTGATCGAGGCGAGCGTGCGCCGCCGCGATGCCCGCCGCGTGCTTCGCTACACGCTAGAGGACTCGCCGCGGGCGCCGCGGCGGGCACCGCCACGCTTCCCGTCTCGCTTCTCTATGAACATGGTCGTATATTGCTATAAGTTTGTGTTTACGCGTGCGATGATGCGTGCCGCTTCACGCGCCGCCCCACCGTAAACAGAAAAAAACGTCCGACGCGCCGCGAGACGCCACGCCACACGCGCCGCGCGACGCCCCGCGTCTCCGTAAATGAGGCCTTACTCCCCAAGTCAAGCGTGCGTAAAGAAGTTTCACTTCAAAAAGCAATTTATATAAGGTCAAGTGAACTATCTTATGCCTAGTTGAATCTTAATGGTTTTAGAAATCTACAAACTTTTAGATATAGTACCCTGAAAATCAATCAATCAACTCAGCCTATCGCAGTCCACTGCTGGATATAGGCCTCTCCCATGCTGCGCCACAACACCCTGTCCTCCGCCTTCCGCATCAAGTCTGTCCCAGCCACCTCTTAAAAGTCGTCGGTCCATCTAGCTGAGGGGCGTAGGGCGTCCCACACTACGTTTGCCGATACACGGTCTCCAATCCAGGAGTCTTCTGCTCCACCGGCCACCCAGTGGCGTGCATTGCATAAAGGCATATAAGCAGTGCCTACCTCGATATATCAACATAAGCCTGTCAATTACATTTTAGTGTGTGTGCCCCATAATTAAGAAACTCACTAAATTATCATACCTAACAAAAAACAAAATCTTCATACAAACACGCGCGGCAGTAGGCAGTCGCCGGACGGCCTACTCGGCTCCCGTACTATTCACACATTGTCATTAGTCTTTACTCCTTCTAGTTAATACGACAAAATTAAAAATACGTACGTCTCACGCGTAATACCATGACGTTCGACCTTCGCAATTTATCACCCTTAAGTAGGCATGCCTACTCAAATAACCACACTTTTGAACTCACTTTTTTTTCTGATTAGTGACCGCGTTTGTCTAGACTAGACCCGGCCTAGTGCCTACCTATTCTGAAAATCAATGCACGCCACTGCGGCCACAGATCCTTCGACAAACATCGCCAGCCACTTCAGGTCGCTTACTCTGCAAGCTATCGTCGAGTCAGTATCTCCAGTTTCCAGCTAACCCAAAAATGCGTGACCTTTACTATTCGTAATAGCAATAATAGGCACGGTATATAAAAACTTCTGTTGAAATATGTAGTAATAAATAGACTTAACAAACTTAAGAACACTTAGAATAACTTACACTTCTAATAATAGTCCTGTTGATATTATCAGGGTCACTCAGCAAGTTGATCATCGGTCGTAATACAACAGCTGATAACAATTCAATTAATATCATTTTTAATGCGTGACAGCGCCAAGCTTCTTCAGGAGCGATCAGGTACAACACAGCCTCGGAAACTTCGCACAGCAACTCTAGGAAACAAGAAGTACTTCATAGATTTTTATGCACATAACATCACACTTGTATCATACGGCAATGCTCAGCCGTGAGGGTACGGAGAATCAAACTTAACCACACACAAATCCAGACTCCAGGCTACTGAGACTACTAATTCCTAATGGGAAAATTGTCTGACTTGGGTATCGAGCCCAGGAGCTATCGAGTTCAGCAGTCGGTCACTGTTGCATCCATGAGACTTCCATACACCATAAGAAATAAGGGAAGCAAGGGGGAAAAGACTTACTTTTGACTATCTATAACTTACCATACTCTTTATCAGCATCCATACAATAAATATCTCGACATAACTGTCTGTTCTCTATAGAGCATTCCAGGTCAAAGAATATATCTTTGAGAGTTTTCCCACTAATGTTCTCTGAGCTGTCGTAAAACTTCGACTTGCCAAATGTTTGGACTTCTGCAAAAATAAAAAGACAATACTAAATTAATTTAATAGTTTAGAAGAAAATGTTTTTGATGATTGTTTAAAACACCAATCAATCTGCCTAGCCTTTTCCCAAGTATGTTAAGACCGGTTTCCAGCCTATCTGGATGCAGCAGAAAATCAGTATTTTACATGAACCAGTCGGTCCATGTAAAATTCATTCATTTCATTTACTCACCCAGATACTGAGTTGTGGAGGTCAGATAGGCGACCTGACCTCCACAACTCAGTTTCTAGGTAACATGATACCCCTTGGTAAGACTGCTTGCCAGACTTTTGGGATGGTCACCCACACACGAACCGACCACAGCAAGCGTAGCTTCGTCGATCCGAGCGGCTGTTGATATATTATTTGAAAAGTCAAAAGCCAAAAGCCCCTTCAAATGTTTAAAACACCATTATCTCAATAAAAACTCAATGCATCACATTTACCAGCAGCACAAAATAAGGCACTAGAATATACAGTAAATTCATGAAGCAAGAGAATGCATCAATTTGGATTTGGTGCAATAAAATTGACCTAAAGCTGAAATATTTATGAAACAATAACCTGGTGGCCACGACAAATCAGTTTCACTTTTATTTCTCCTGTGTGTCTTCTTTTCGTCTTGTTTCTTGGGACTCGGTCTAGACGTCCCGTTGGACACGTCTTTGGCACTCATCAGATCTACGTGTTTCAACCTCACTCTTGACTGTTTGAATAACTTCAAATGTGTTGTCAATTCTTCAGGTACACGAGTGGAGAGGAGGTGGATCCAATCCACACATTTGACTCTGGAACATTACATGAAATTATTTAAATTTTACTTCAACTTTTTTTTTTTATTGGCCTGCCATCAAGCTTGCAGCCCAAATGGACTTCAGAATAAATATTCACTTATTTTTCTTATAATATCTCTGTTTTGATATACTGAAGTTGGAATGGGGTTCCTTAACGTGGCTTGCAGTAGGAGTTGACTGGTAGAAATCCTCAAATAAGAAAAAGCATTATGCCCAATGCAACTTTCTTGTCTCTTTTTATTATATACTAGCTGCGCCCCGCGGTTTCACCCGCGTAAATGTCGATTCCGTGGGAATATCGGGATAAAAACTATCCTATGTCCTTTCCCGGGACTCAAACTATCTCTATACCAAATTTCATCGAAATCGGTCCAGCCGTTTTCATGTTATGTCGTGACAACGGAAAACGGGTTTCATTTTTATATATATAGATGAGCGTGTGTGTGCATGTGAATATTGCATAAGGAACTTTGTTCCTGACAGGGGATCCTGGGGGGAACTGGCAATAGGTAAGCACTTCAAACACCTCTGCCTAGCCTACCCCAAAGGGAAATACAGGGTGGTGTTCTGTTATTTTATTTTATTGTTTAACTCGTAGGTTCTAATTTATTGAATTAAACACTTGTACACACGGAATCAATTTATATTTTCCAACTTGCCAGGTGAAGACATACACATGGAAATTATTGTTTTACAGTCCATCAGATTCTCATCTCTGTCGAGCGGGCAATTGTCTTGTGCCGCGCGCGTTTCGCCGACCAGTGTTGCCACTCGATGCCTAGGGGTTCTCACATGCGGCGTCGCGGGAAATTTCAAAATCACGCGTTACAATTAATAAAATATATTTACCTATTAGCTACATTAGCACCAGCAGCCAGCACCAATCGTTTTATAGAATGGTTTGTTAATTCCTCATCATTTGTCAGAATCTCATACCATGGAGTGACATAATCATTTATGATGATTGTTATTATCTCGTTAAGGAATGAGTCCACAGTCTCGCTTCCAGTGATCCTGTTGTCATATTTTGGCAAAGGAGTTTCTTTTTGAAATAGTTCCAACACCTGAAATATTTAACAAAATAGGCTTAATATGTGAAATAGCAATGAATGTTCATTGTTGTGAATGGAATTATCAGTAAATTTTTTGTAGTTACAATAATGTTTTTTAATTTATTTATTTATTTAAACTTTGGCACACAATAAGGTACAAAGGCGTACTTAATGCCTTAGGCATTCTTTACCAATCAACCAAGGGTGGTGTAGCGATAAGGCTGCAGGGGCACCTGCCATCTTATCTCTACCTTCGTTAACTGGTAGACCCTTGCTTAACAGGAGTTAATAATAATAAAAAAATATTAAAAAGATAGTTTTTATGAATCACACCTTTTAAAAGCGGTACAATGTAATAAACAAAAATAAGATACAAATTTTCTTACATTGGAAACATTAAAAGATGCATAAATACCTTAGGAACTTGTATAGAAAAGTTAGACTGTTGTAAAGGATCATCCAAACAGTCCAAATCTACAGAGAATACATTTTTGTTCTCATATGTGAAGTATAGAATTGTTATAACTCTGAAAATAGAAACACACTCATCAATGGTTTGCTGAGTAAGACATATATTACCCAAAATATATGATATATTATATTATTACTAAAAAGATGCATGAAGAATGTCTGGAAGGAGCCCTTTGCTTTGGCAGTGTAGGCTAAGATGAGATAATAAAGATGCTTGAATGGTTTCAAATGTTTTGATAGAACTGAGAACTGTCTATGATCGAATTTCGCTGACTATAACTTGTCGCAAAGGCGTCCTACATACCGACACTCGATTAGATAGCCTTTAAACTTTCCACAGTAAAAAATGCTCTCCAATACGCGCATTAAGAATTATAATCATAACAGACTGGTCCCTAACAATAATATTATTATTTTAGGTACAAATTACGCCTTCTTATCAACTTACCCAGCCAGAAAGGAGACGATGAACGCAAGAAGCGTTAAATAGAACCCAAAACCAAATAATCCAGTGATGATAATGGTAACAAGACTGAACCAACCGAATATTCTAATAAGCATGTTTGTATTCTATGTTGAAACAACTACAATTTACAATATATGAACAAAATAAAAGTGAAAACAAACTTCAACGCCTCAACTCTTGACGATTTATTTTTGTAAATCTGACAATTCTGACATTTGCTATCTGTCAAAACGCTTTAGTGATGTGAGTTGCAAGTGAAGTGAGTCAATATAAAGACGTACCCGGGCTACCATTATTTGGCTGGTTGCCACCGACTTGGTAGTAAAGGCAAATAGATTTCAATTAATTTTCAGCACTTAAACGTAGCAGTGCATGTTCGTAGTAATTAGACTACTTACTTCATTGTAATTATTTGTTAAATTCTCCGGCACTATAATATAACTAAAATAATAATAGGTCTTGGGAACAAACCAGAGATTTGGGTTTTATTACAGCTAGCACAATTTGGTCATACGTTTCGTTAAAAAAATTGTAGCAGTGTAAATAGCAAGGCCCATCCCTAGCTGAGCTGAGACATTAGTGATGTAAAATATTAGTTTACGAAGACAGCTTTGTTTGTAATGTCCAGATTACCAGGCCAGGCTAGCTTTTCAATTCAAAGCTAGAACCTCGGTATACTATCTTGGCTAGCTGGCCTGGCTTGACATATTGTACATGATGCCAGATAATTTTAAGCCAGTATCATTGCAACGATTAAGGTAACACGTCCGCGAAGTAAAATGAACTACATTCGTATCTAAATATTGAATATGTACTTACTAGCTTCCGGCCACAAGAAGCGGCCATATTACACAAGCCGGGATAGTAAATATCAGTGGTAGGGGGACTCAAAAAATAGAACCCCATCCAATTAACCTGTCCTAGCTTGAGACGCTAGCTAACTAGCTGTCTCATTAGCTTAGGTACTAGCCTAGAAATTAAGCTAGTTCTGTTTATACGAAGAGAGTTACTAGCTAGCTAGCTTACTATCCTAATTCGAGAAACTAGCCTCGTGTATCTCGGGCATTACTTGATTGGAGTTACCTTCATGACAATAATGATAAAAATGTTGCAATTCCCGGGCCATACCAACGGAAAACGCCGATAATTATCGCGATAAGTTGTGGCTGCACCTAAGACTAACGCCCGTCATCGCGATAATTATCGGCGTTTCCCGTAGGTCTGTCTGTCTGTATGTTACCTTTTCACGCCCAAACCGTTGAACCGATTTAGATGAAATTTGGTATAGAGATAGCTTGAGTCCCGGGAAAGGACATAGGACACTTTTTATCCCGATATTCCCACGGGATCGAGACTTATGCGGGTGAAACCGAGGGGCGCAGCTAGACAAAAATAAAATTACAAAATAATTCGTAACGCTTTGGGGCTGCGTGATCTGTGCGTCGCTGCACTGTCAGTTGCCACAGACTTTATCTGACTTAGACATACCTAATTTAAAAGCTTATGGCGGCTTTAATGAATTTGGACTATCAGTATTAAAAGCATGATCGTCAACATAACATCATGCCTGTATTTCCCGAAAGGCAAGGCAGTACCTACTATGTATGGTATAAGCGCGCAGTGCTGCACACCCCCACCCTATTTCAAGTTAAACAAATATCAACTTTATTTCAATGCAAATTAAGTTGATTTCAGAGTGACTAGCATTATTGAAAAATTTATAAAAAATTTTGAAGTTATAGCGTAAATTGAACTTTATTGTGTAGGAATTAAAGTTATTTTTCTATTAATTCATATTTGTTTACATTTTTGGCAAATAAATCGCGATCGCAGATTAGGCAATAGTCAACTGTTCTAGTCTGAATGGTCCGGGGTAATTGAGTAACACACATAAAATAACAATTGATCGCATTTTTTTTCTTTTAGACAGTTGAGCCACGTTCATTGCGTTATTTACGTTGTTAAGCAAGGGGTTTTATTAAACCTATGAAGCAATGGAATAGAAATAGCCTTCGAAACGCTCTGGTTGTGATTAATTCAAACTGTGTTAAGGGCGCTACACACGGCAAAGATACCTACTATAATATTTTATCTTAAGATACTATTGTATCTTAAGATCGCTCGCCATATAATTCAATGGAATATGAAATAAATATTATCTTCGTCGTGTGTAATGGTCCATTGAATTTTATGGCGAGCGATATTGTATCTTAAGATAAAATATTATAGTATCTTAACCGTGTGTAGCGCCCTTTAGGGTGCAGGTTATACTAAACATAAGGTTGTTGTTAGATAAAAAACAGCCAGGCTGAAGTGGGAATGGGCCGGACAAGCCGCGCGAATGCACCCGGAGAGATGGGATCCCAGCAGTGGAACACAATTTAGGCTAACAAAAAAAAAAAACAAGGTTAACTAGGGTTACTAAATGAAAACAAATTATGCATAACAGCATTTTGATTTATTGAAATACAACACAATCACATGAACTGTTTATACAGTAGGTATAGATAAAAATAGTCTTGAGACTACCTAATAATACTAGTACAATAACTTTATTGTCAAACATGTCAAATGAATAATTTGGACATGATGGTTCTTTACACATTTGAGGCTATTTTCCCCAAAACAATAAACTGTGGAATATTTCGTTTAATTAAATGCATCTCAAGTATGACCTTAGGCAGACAATCACCACGTGAGCGGTGCAGTCTCAATTTAAAAATGATTACCATATAGAATAGATTTTCACAAGACTAAAATAGTAGTGAATATTCAGAAAGTGCGTCAACAATTTTATGACTTATTAAAGTTATATAAATAAGTGCATAAAAATACAATTTCAACATTCATCGCCAATTCCTTTGTCAATAACTTTACAGTCATACAGTTACATAAAAAAATCTTTTCATAATTTGAATGCTTCCCAATATTGATTTTAATTACCCACTCGAAATAGGTGACCATATTTATGAAACATATGAGATTAAATACATTAAAGCTCATAGGGTAGTTGACCATTTAAAAACAAGACTTTTGATGACAAAGTAGGCTTTAAAAACAGTCAAGTGAAATAATAATGCATTAACCGGTCAAGCGGCGCGGTTCACCGATCGGCGACAAAACAATAGAAAATCAATTGTGTCTCATTAGCGGAGCTTGACAGATTAAGTAGGTTCTTTAAAAGACTACAGATTTTAACATGCACCACTGACAACTACTGACAAGAGATAACATGTTATAGTTAGCGCCACGAAAGATGAGACTTGACCCCGCCTCCCGCGCTCTTACCGCCGCCCCTATGACGTCCGGTCCCGTCCCGCGCTCAGACCTCATACCGCTAAAGAGACCTAAAATCGTATACTGCGCAAGTCAAATCACGTGTCTCTGTCCCATCTTTCGTGGCGCTAACTATACAGCCCGATGTAAACTTTATGGCCGCTCAGAACACGAGGTGATTAGCTACTATATAGTAACAAATTCATGAGACCGCGGGGTTGAGGGATGGGTACTGCGCAGCAAGTAGCACACTTCAGAACCGCCATAAACTTTGAAGCTAATTGTAGATTTTTGAAGTGAAACTTCTTTACGCACGCTTGACTTGGGGAGTAAGCTGCCGAACGCGTGACATACCTAAGCGTTACAAAAAGTGTAATCGGGCGAGGCGAATGGGAGTTGAGTGGGGGATATAAGCAAGAGAAATTAGTGCGCGCGCACATTTTCTTTCTCTCTTCCTCTCATAGCCAAATACGTTCTGTATATCTAAGCACAGTGCAGGCCTATTGTCTGTATCACAGTGTAGGAGCAAGAGAGAGCAGTGCGCGCGCACATTTTCTCTCTCTCTTTCTCGAAGATTCACTTCAGTCGTGTGGTCATAAGTACACTCGGTTTTTTTTTTCATGTTCATTCTATTAGTTTTCCAAATAGTCAAATACCCTATTACATTAATTACATAATAATAGGTTTACTAATTTAAATAACATTGAATACACAACCTTTTATTATTAATGTGTGTATTATTATTATTACATACGATATTAACACAGTTTAGGTAGAAGCAATGAAGCACTTTATATAAGTCAATATAAAACATTGCAAGCTGTGATATTAGAAATACTTGTGTTACAAAAAAGGTGGTTATTTTTCTAGAAAAACCCTACTGTAGGTTATCCTACTTTTTATCGAGTGAGTGACAATGTAACACCTGGTATTTTCCCACAATATGCTTTGGTTAGACAGGATTTGATAAGATTTTTTGATAGCATAATGATATTGTACAAGTTTTTGTTGGGTTTTTTTTAGGATGATTCAGAAATCAGCCGGTTTTTATCTGTAAAACTCTCACCGTGAAAATGTTGGTAAAGTGAGCTGTCATTCCTGAATCTAGGGATTGGCGCCAGCTCACTTCACCTAAGTGTTCACGATGAGATTTTCACAGAATTGATTGGCAGAATAACAGTTTTGGAAATATATTGATAAGATTTTTTGATAGCATAATGATATTGTATAACTTTTTGTTGAATTTTTTTTACGATGATTCAGACATCAGCCGGTTTATTCTGTAAAACTCTCACCGTGAAAATGTTGGTAAAGTCCGTTTGAATACTCAACCTGTATATGTAGCAAAAAACACTGTGTTAAATGTACTGAAAATTCGTTTCATTCAATGGTCTTTTTGGGAAGCAAGACGCCCTTATCTACCTCTTAATCGAAGATGTAATTATTATCACATTTTTTATAAGAAATTGAAATTCCTTTTAGTCAAAATACTTAAGATACAGATACAAATTGTGAAACATCAATGTTCATAATATTATTGGTGCATTTACACCACAGTATTTAATTGACTATGAAATAGCTCAGAAATATTTTATGGAAACATTGAAGGCAAAAGCATCCATACCGTAATAACTTCATTTATGCCTTTTGAACAATTCACAATTTGATTAAGTATACTGATGCAATATGAAGATGAAATTAACATATTTTATACAAATATAAAAAACGAAGATTGGAAATTACAATGAGATTTTGGCAACTATCATTTTTTTTTATCTTTAATTTTCTTTTGAAATAGTATCAGACACTTTTCCCACAATGTAATATCTGAATATAGAAAAATAAATAGCAAACTTTTAGAAAGCAAGATATTTATAATTGTAACATTTGACGGATATTTTCTTATCATATTTTGATTAAGTTATCAAATATATCTATACATGTATATTTTATTATAAATTAGTATCTTGGTTATCTATGGCAATACAGACAAAAGATAGAAGCTTTATTGCTTCATGTTATACAATTTATAATTCCTTTAACTATACATTCAGATCTATTTATTAACATAGAAATAAATAACTAATTAAATAATTTTGCTGTATCATGCATTTTGTTATAAACCCTTTGAACAACATTGACAATACAGGGTGGGATACATCGAAGCGCAACCTGTTACTATGAATTCAGTACAGGATTCTGAAGCTCCCTGCGCAGAAAATTTTTTCCCGGTTATAAAATTAATAATAGCCGTTCTGTGCATTTTGACCGCGTAGGTACCTAATGCAGTTTTCTATGGAAAAAACAGTTTTCTTTTTATAACCGCCTAAAAATTTCTAGAATCATGTGCTGAATTCATGGTTACAGTTTTCGCGTTGATGTCCAGTCCCTGTCACCCTGTATAATTTAACATCATTTATTTTAGTCAGTGAAAACAAGATGGAGTAAGAATCACACCACTATTAAATACATTAGGCAAATATTGTAAGATTACTAAAAAACCAACCATACAAGAATACAAAATGGACTGATAAACATAATTTAGGTTACGCACCAGCGTCCAATCCGCCTACATTCAAAGGGTCAAACATCTTAAAATAGCCTCTCATTACAGAAATAGAAACGTTAAATAATACCGCACGAATTAGAACTCGTAATTTAAGACTTTGGACCTTCATTCTGAAATGGACTTTATAACCACGACGTAAATACCATTATCGTACACAAGGGCTATTCGACTATAAATTTGCACTTACACTTTATACGTTAATTTGTTAGCTTGTAGAAAATATTATTGCTTTGTCGTATTCTACAACGCGTTGTGTACATTATCTAACTAGAGCCATCCGGTCGGCGGTTCAACTGAATCAAAATTGAGCGAAACTTGCCGCGAATTCGAGCTAAGTATTTACTTCCAATTGGGGACATTAGGTGGTTGAACTTTGTTCAATTGTCTTCAGATATTGTTCAGTTATTACTGGCCAGAGGATGGCTTATACTGTGCTCTCTATTAAATAGCTAAGAATAAGAACTCATCTACATAAATACGCGGACATAAGCCAGCAACGATTTACTTACAACATAACCATTAAAATAACTCTTAAATCATAATTTAACGTAATCTTGTCCATAAATAAGGTAAGTAGTAGAAATAAATTAACAAATACTTAATTCCCCTTTGCTATTACTCAAAATATACACTCATGGCAGACCCAAGATTAGTTTTCCTATAGTAAGTTGTAACATTATTTTCTATACATTATATTACATCATACTCAACAAGAATATCAACAATGGACTCAATAACTATAACTAAATAAATACATGTAATTACATACAATTGTATATTACGCATACCAAGGTATATAATGCTTAGGTACATACACTTGAGAATTAGGTAACATCCCGGTAGGTGATTAGTTAAACACCATTGAGGCAGATCTTGAACCAACTGTGAAATCTTTGTATTGGGAGAAGACACACAGCTGAAAAAACAAAAATAAAACCATTAAAACCAATAATAAATATTAATAATTTCAAAAACTAAACATTAATACAAAAAACAAACATGAATACAAAAAAATATTTAATTAGTTATTTATTTTATTTATTCGGGAAAACAAACAATTTTACATTACATACATACATACATAATCAGCCTATAATGTTCGCACTGCTGGGACACAGGCCTCCTCTCAGTGAGAGGGAATGGGCCGTAATCCACCACGCGGGCCCAGTGCGGGTTGGCAGATGTCACATGTCTTCGAATTTTTTGGTTCTAGGACATGCCGGTTTCCTCACGATGTTTTCCTTCACCGTTTTGAGAGCAGTGGTGATGAAATAATTTACACAAAGTATAGAGCCTGCCTGGGTTCGAACCTACGACCTACTCCTCGTAAGTCGCGGCCGTTACCACTTGGCCACCACTGCTCTATTATACATTAAGAATTACAAAAAGATAGGATACAGAAATGATACAAATGTGAAATCAACCACATACTACACAATGAGACAATTTGGCCTACTACTAATTTCTATGAACAACTTTCAATCGATAAGTGGAATCAGGGACATCCCGAGTCCAATATTACATAAACCTATCTGGTTTATTTATTGAGTTTGATGACTGATAAAAAACCTATAAATACTAGACTACTGATAACACTAGTTTACACAAAAAAATTTTTTTTTTGTTCATGAAATGAAACATTCATGTAGGCTATGGACGATAATTATTATTTTTTTATTTTTCGTAGCACGTCACAATTCTGAGATATAGAGGTCTTTGAAAATTTTTTAGGCAACAAAAAAAGTGATAACTACAAAGAGATTGCCGAAAATCTATTTCAAAATTATTAGCGTATGGATGTAAATATGTCACTAAAATTCATTTTTTGCATTCCCATTTAGAATTTTTTCCAGAAAATTTTGGTAGTGTGAGTGATGAACACGGTGAGCGATTTCACCAAGATTTAAAATCATTTGAGCAAAATTATCAAGGTTTTTGGGATCAAAATAATTATGCTATACTCTATTTACTATAGCATTAGACAGAAGTTAAAAAAGGCTCGTTTAGGGGCACACTTTGTAATAAAAGTACAACAAACATTATGACAGTCAAGATTGATGTGGAATTAAATATAATCAATTTAAATAACAGCAGTCACACTTAATTGACAACATTTCAAACCTGACACGACCTTAAAATAAAAATACTATTTCTTTATTTTCGTATCCTGAGTTCAAATATATTTTATTTATTTTTTTATTTCTAAATTTCTGAGAAAAAAATGAAAATCAAAAAACATGTGATGACGTCACATAAATGGCGGAATGAAGTAGTTACCTTTGCGTATTTCAATGTCTTTGATTGAAAACATTACATATTTACATCAAACAAGACATGTCAATGTCACATAAGAAGTGTAACTAGAAAACAACTAAAAAACTGAATTGAATTCAACAATATTTTTTCCTATCAACTCGACACGCTGCTTACTGTTAATATTATCAATTTTTGATTGATATTTCGCCAATAAAATGGATCCCAATGAAAAATATACGCCAATGAAGGAACCAAAACAACGACTGAGACAAGTGACATCTAATAGTTTTTTTGACGAGTCACAGTAAAGCAAAGGTAATATCGCCATTCTACCGTAAGCATGACGTCATCTGGCGCTTACGTCTTTTTAGAATACACCGAATTTCAAAGTAGAAATTATGAATGAAAAGTACATAATTTCGAAAAACGAATAAATATGGGTGCCCTAGATTTGAATTTACTTTTAAATAACGTAATAATAATACATGCAGGTTAAAAATATGAAATGTTGTCAATTGTACTTATTTAACCTATCTACCTTCTGAAATTACAAGGCTTTCATTTAATATTACTTAGTTAGTTTTTACATAAAATATTGTCGTGTCAATGTTTAAAATCTAAAAGAAGCAGGGGCGGACAGTACTGGGAACGTTTTTCATGTCACTATAACTCTACCAAATCTAAAATGTTACCTATTCCCTTCATAAGTTTTGGCAGCATGTGTTTTTTTATTTTGTCGGTTTATTGTAAGTTGTTTTTAATAAACTGATTGTTACTAAAAATTGTTTCATTTCATGTACTTATCCAAGCACCGTGATGAGTAGATAGATAGAATATGCTTTATTGTATGCCATACATTGTTACTTACAAAAAAAGCACATACATTATTTATTAAAATTGTTTGAACTTAACTTGAAAATAAAAGGTTTCGTACTCCTGCTTCTGCGAGCCTCTTTTTTCTAATGTTATAATAAATGGAGTATAGGTGACTATTGTTGGTCTGTTGTGAGATACAGATGAAAATATTTATAAAAAAAGAGCAAAAATTACCCATTTTTAACTGTCTATTGTTTATTTAGATGTAGTTTTTTGTAAAAGTTCTTAATAAATATTTAAAAAAAAACTGGCGTGCTGGATTAAAAAAAAAAATCCGAGATGTAGATCATAGGTAGGTACCCAAAGTAATGTAACCGTATATATTCCATTTCATGAACAAAAGTCATGTAAACTAGTGTAATCTAGAAGGAAAACAATATTGTGACGTAAGACGACGACTTATCATTTACTCATACGATAAACTATCTTAAAAACACCAATAAAATTAGTAATAATCCACAATTCGGGTAATTTGATTAATATTAACAGTGAAACGCCGAACTGTTATCAGTAAAGCTGTACTCTTGTCATATCACGTCAAAAGATAATATAATGATTGTATAGTTTCACTTCCTAAAGATAAAAAGAGATTGGGTACTTGGCTGTACTCTAAAAAACTGAAGGTTCATAGAGTGCAAATATACCAAACAATATTTTAGGTACTTAACTATGATAAGAATTTTAGTGTGTATGAACAGCAATAACAACAATTCAAAATATTTTGGGATTGTATAACTATTGCTCTCTCATTATCAGATAAATATGTTTCCGTAATTTATAGTAAATTCGGTTGCTCAAAAATAAAAACAATATGGATTTTAATAAAATATGATGTAGCATCATTGATATTCAGAGTTATATTCATTACAATAAGTAGCCTAGATTATTTTTAAATACCGTAAACCGGGGTTACTTTGAATCACGGGGTTAATTTGATAGAAACTTCTTATCGACATAAAATTGCAAATTGCGTAAAACGGAACAACTTTTGGTAGTTTTTTTTTTCGGATGACTACACTGGTAAACTGTTACAATCCTTTTTGCGGATGCGCTGGTGATGACACGTTGTTTCATGCAAAAAAAAGGTAAGTTTTTTATCAATACCGATTTTTACCAGATAAAATGATTTATTGGGGCTACTTTCAGATTCTATGTTAAAAACGGGGGGTTCCAAAGTAACCCCAGAATCATTTTAACTTATATCACTTTGTTTTATTTTTTTTTCTGAAAAACTAATCGATTTTTTTGATTTTTTTTACTTTTACAGAGAGAACTATAAAAACCGATTCTTACATTTTTTTATAATTTATTTAGAACCACACATTCAAAAATTACAGTCAATTAAAGTTCAAAATTGATCAAAGTAACCCCGGTTTACCGGTAGTGAAAGACTATAGTCTGATTAAAAACTGTTACTTTACATGAAACTGAACATGAACACTGTTACTGAACATGAACTGTTACTTTGCCTATGGCATTAAGTCCGCCTCTGTGCATTTATGTGCTTGAAGTATTAAATAAATAAATAATAAATAAATAAACAAAGCCCAGCATTTGTAAATAGATTCTCAAGTACACACAATCTCGTAGAAATCAAGGTCTTACCTTATCCTTAAGTTGTTGACACATATGGAGTGCTGCCGTTAACATGAACAACACATCACTCAGCCACGGTACGGCACAGTCTGCCTGACAAGAGTCAATCCTCATTGTTCCGTGCACCGAACTCAGTTGGTATGCAACAAATATAAGCTTGTGGGACTGTATGTAGAATGATATTGCTAAGTCTTCTGGTAGATTTGGAGATAGGGCCTTCTGAAAATAAATGTGCGATAAGTAATGTTATCTTGAAGAAGAAGGCATAGATCAGACAGTACTTATTGAGAAAGTATACTTGAGTTGCATTTGAAAAAGATATTATACAGTGTAGCTAGATTGGTTGAGGACTGGGCTATCAATAGAAACAATGTAATATACCATATTTCTACTCTTCATAAGCTCATCAATTGCTTTTTTCTTAGGCAATACTAAAGCGGTCCGGGCTCGTTGCAGAGAGCCAATCAGACACTGAATTATGTGGAGAACTTCTTCTGATGATCTGCAAAAAATAGATTCTTTTAAATAAACCTTCCTTTTAATGCTGTAATAATGTTTAACAAACTTTATTATTTACTTTGTAAAGTATTATTTTACTTAAATTATTGTGAATGTGAGGACTATGTGGGTCATTTCTTTTTCCTTCTCTGTTTTTTTTTTAATACCCTACCCAAATGTCCTTTCTTTGGTATTGTTTGTCTAGTTGTTGAGCTCCTCAAGTTCTGAGTTGAGCTACACGATTATTGAGAAATGCTTGCACTGACTGGACTGCCCCCTTATTCACAAACACTCGATATGCTTCCGTATCGTATCGAACATTAATCATTGTTATCGTAGGAGTCTTCTCAATGCTTTTCACAAGTCCAAAACCCGAAAATTTTGTCAGTTTAAATCAAATAGACGCCCGCTATTCTTCCAACAGCTATTTGCTGTTGAGGGGAAGTCAAATCAGGTTATCGAAATGTCAGGTTTTAGATACGATAGCCTGTCGTATGTTTGTGAACCAGGGCTCTGGTCCACTCAAATCTGTGTGATACTTTCCTCAAAAGACCATTTCATACATCATATCGTCTGTTCAAAGGTAAAACACACTAAGTGACATTTTGACCCAAAATGAGATTTTACTACTTTTGCTTAGATTTTCTCTGTATAGAAGCAAAATTAGTAAAATCTCATTTTGGGCCAAAATGTCACTTAGTGTGTTTTACCTTTGAACCGACAATATATGACTTTTTTCATATTTCATTTTGCCCTTCACAATATGATCTGACCAAATTTATTTGCGTACTTTAAAAGAAACTGTGACCTCTCAGTTTGTTTCAGCCTTTCTCCTCAGAGTAGTCAGATAGGAAACACATCTTATTTATTTTTTATAATATGACGTGGCAAAGAGATTCCAATATCATATTTACAGTATTCTGTCGAAACAAGAAATGTAATGAAATTTAATTATTTATTAATAATTTAATGACATCTCTTATTTTTAAAAATCGTTACATTGATAATCATAATATTGATTCACAAAATCAGGAAATGCAGTAGGTGATTTATTATCAAATATTGATAATTTTTGCAGTTCAAGATCATACAGAAAGATAGTCAAACAAAATTATGTAATCTATATATATAAAAATGAAACCCGTTTTCCGTTGTCACGACATAACATGAAAACGGCTGGACCGATTTCGATGAAATTTGGTATAGAGATATGAGTCCCGGGAAAGGACATAGGATAGTTTTTATCCCGATATTCCCACGGGATCGACATTTACGCGGGTGAAACCGCGGGGCGCAGCTAGTGTAAGATAAATCTACTTAAAATGAACATAAATTAGAATCATCTACAGTTATGGTAAACACCTGATTATTATTATTCAGGTGAAATAAATATGCATAACCTTGAGCTCCTCTGTAATGTGTGTTGAGGTCATATCAGTACTGTTCATGTGATGTTTTATTATACAGGATGTTGGTTATTTCCGTTCATAATTATAACAAGCAATATAGTGTCAATATTACAAGTTTTGCATCTGTTGTAGTTAATTTTGAATTAAATGTAAGGTCATTTTTACATCTACAACATGGAGATGTGACTAATATCCCGATTATTTTATATTCTAAATAAACCCAAGACCTATTCAGATTTCAGCTTTTCCACCATTTTATTGTCTACATTGCAAATGCAAATATTGAATACTAATTATATTAGGAAGCCACATACCTGAATACATAATGTTTATCCACATTATCAATATAACCAATAGCCTGTTGTAAATGATTGGCAGCATCCTGTATCTGCTGGAGTTTCCACGGACCATCCTGGTTGATTGATGTACGGCATATTGTGTGCATTTGTCGCAACACCTTGAAACTTATGTCCTGACAAGAGAACAGCATCTATTACATTCAACATTATAAAAATTAGTTTAAAACAGTGTTTGCGGACATGACTGGTTTTTTGACCTACTAATGATACTGCTACAGTATTGATTACTATTTATTATTCATAAGGAGGTACTTACAGCATGGGTTATACTGTCTCCAGTAAGTGTCACAATACATTTCAGTTGTTCAGGCTGTGATGTCAGTATGAATTTGTCTTGTTTCTGGCCCTCGTTGCCGTACAAGGGCACGGGAAATCTGTGAGCGCACTCCTAAAATGCAAACTTTGTCTCAAAAACACATAAAAAAGTTATTGATATTTTCATCTTCATCACAGACACTTACGACTAAAACGGTATGGAGCTGATGTAATATCGCGTGTACTTCTTCACGAAGAACCCATTCGAATTCCTCTTTCTAAAACAAATAACACAAAACGAATGTTATACTAACTCTAGTAAATGATTGAAACAAATTGTTCTACTTCTACTCAGATCTTGGTTTCACAACAGATGCAAGACAGATTGATTGACAAACCAGATTAGCTGCTTCTTCTTTTTCGTTATCACACATTGCAATGGAATATTGGGAAGTCAACAATTAATTATTCTTGCTCAGGCAAGGAACGCTGCCTTTTCAATTCACTTCACGAGAATTTTACAAATCACAAATTGAAGGGGGTGCGGAAACCAGGGGCGAGAGGGGGACCTTTCATGACGTGACTTTAATAACTTCGTTCAGAAATTAGAACATTTACAACGTTGGTTGTCAGTTCTTAGAGCAGTGAAACGGAGTTGAATAAATTGGACTAAGTGCATGCAACTTTACAAATACTCTGACTTTAATATCATGACTGTAAAACAATAATTTTAATACTTGGGTAGTAAAGATATGACAAAAAAAGAAAAATTGTTAGTTTTGGTTTGGTCTATTTCTGTACTCATATATTATTTTCCTCTATGTCTGTACTAGTCAGTGTCACTTAATTTTCAAATTTTCTACCATTTTGTCAGTGCTTGTCAGTTTTGTTCAGAGTTTTGTTGTGGAAAGCCCAGGAAAGCCCATAGAGGAAAAATTTAAATAGGGAAGGATAGCCTTGAAAATACGAATACCTATTACAAAATGATATTCCCTAAGGATTTGAAACGATATTATGAGTACGCGGAAGCCTACTTGCGTAATCGAGAAATAATTCCAGGGTAATCTGAAATCAATTTAACCAACATCAGCAAGCGAATCAGAGTGCAGGCGGGTAACGGGTGCTTGCGGACCATTTACGGACACGCAGACTTTGAAATCACAAACTAAAAATTTGCTGTCAAAATCTATGTGTGGACTGGACGCAAAGACATTAAAATTAAATCTCTTTGACTGGACGTGAGATTTTTAAATCGCCAGCAAGTCACCAACGACTATAAAGGTCGCTGCATGTGTACACACGGCTACACATCAAGCTATACATTTTCCAATTTTCCAGTTTGAGTTGACCTCGCATTGTATAGGTTTTTCGTACAATTAGAAGTCAGCTTATACTGGTTATGTATAGCTTGATGTGCAGCCGTGTGTACCTACAATTTTGCTGCGTGCGGCCCACAGAATACTATTACTCGTGCGGCTACATTGTCGCGCGCTCTTTCTCGCACACCGTTCCAATTCTCGCATTGGCGTATCTAGGGCTTCTTTCTAGGGGGGGCCTGGCCCCTAACCTTTTTTATTTTTTTTACCCTCCGTCCGGAAAGAACGGAGGGTTATGATGTCGGACAGTCGGACTCCTACCGACTAAAACCCCACTTTTGTGTGCCACTTCTTTGAGCCCGACTGCTCGAGCGACGATACGGCCCCAATTTCGCCGCCCGCAGGCCCCTTCCTATGATGGCCGGAAATTGTTAAGCACCCTTCGACGCCCGGCTGCTCATCTGGTGCGGGTGGAATGAGAGGTATGCTCTCTCTCCGTCTCCGCCGCCTCCTATGCATGCATCAACTCCTCGCAAAAAGAGGCCACAGCATCCCGCGCGTTTTCGCTTCCGTCCATGGACTGAACCACCGCCGAAACGGACAGATCACCCGCACCAAGTGTCGCGACGAGGGCACAGCACTCTTGGGCCCAAGCTGTACTCCTCCAACGTGTGTTGTGGCGTGTCCTCGTGGCAGTCCACATAGTGATGACAAGCAGACGTCCGCTCCCGACCTTAGATGCGACGCAGGTATTTCCCGAAACATTCGTGTCCAGTAAGCACCTGCGTCAGCCGGAAACTAAGGGCACCATGCTGTCTCTCCAGCCATTCTTCCATAACAGGCCTTACCGCCACTATATAGTGGCGAGCCCCCACCTGGGTTGCGCAAGTCGCTCCCTCCATTCAGCCTCTAGGATCTGACGGAGCTCGCAAATCCTTGCGTCCCTATATCGCTGGTGGAAGGTGGACTTCCGCCAGCGATATAGAGACGCACGGATTTTCGCGTCCAGATCCCAGGGCGTTGATCTGACCAGCAGAGTTGCTGCCTCGTAGGAGATTGTACGGTATCCTCTTATCACCCTAGCAGCCATCGCACTTTGCGGCCTTCGCAATATTGCAATGTTGCGGGCCGTCAGTGTTCGCCCAGACGGGCGCCCCATATAGGGCCATGGAGTGCACAATTTCCACGTACAGTCTCTGGCAGGAGGCGTTGGGCCCCCCCAAATTGGGAAGCAGTCGCGCAAGAGCAGCTGCAACGCTCATCAACCTGGGGACCAGCCGCTGAATGTGCGGCCCGAAGTCCCACCAGCTATCGAGGACAAGTTCTAGGTACTTCTTCGTCGACTCGAAATCGATGCGGACGCCTCCTACCACTATGTGTAAATCGCGTGGTGGCTTGTTCCGAGGCCCATGGAAACAGAGGGCCTCAAATTTGTGCAAAGCCACCTAGAGACCCAGACCGATCCTTCCAACGACCTGCGCAACCGGTGCCGTGGCCTGTATGGCTTATTGCCGATGCGTTTGTCCCCGGGCCATCTAATCATGATAATAGTCTAGCTTATTTCGTTGCTTATTAGTAGATTCAGTTATTTTTGTGATTTCTAAATGGAATGTATTATGTTGGTAATAATAAGTTTGTGCAGGTCTTGGTGGTAGATTATTTATTTGATTGCTTTTGTGTGAAGTTATATTATTTAAAGTATCCAGCTTAAAATTACGAGTAGGTCCCCAAACATCCTAGGGTGGGCCTGAGACCATCCTAGGGTGGGCGCGGAAGAAAATATTGAGCGTCTACCGTCGCGTTGGCGACAAGCTGACAAGACACAGTATCGTAAGTGTGGACGTGGTTTCTTTTGGTATGACTGTAGCATGACACGGTGAGAGATACGATATAGTCGAAATGGGCGTCCACACCAGATTTTGAACTTAAAAATGATACAAGTGTGGACCCAGCTTTTTGAAAGTCCCTTCGCCCGCCCCTTCGCCCGCCCGTTCACTTCGACTATCATTAACGCTCATAAGACCCTTGCTTGTAGCTTGCACAAAACTATGCAAGTAGCTTGCATGCCAATGTGCCATAATAACTTCTGATTGGTGGATGTCACAATGCCATGAAAGCTACTTGCAGTTTTGTACAAGCTACAGGCATGTGTATTACGGAGGTAGTCGAGTAGAAAACACTAACTGCTTTTTACTAAGTAAGAACGATGCCAAACGGGCGCTGCCAATGAGTTGCGTCGTCGCAGCGTAGTGATTACGACGCAGCGCTGCGATGTCGCAACGCAACGCAACGCAGCTTGCCTCGACGTCATACCTTCACGACGTCGACGTCTACCTTCGATATTCCAAAAAATACTGCGTTGCGTTCCGTTCGCTCCATCGTCTCACCGCAGCACCGCTCTCTGCTTCGTCTCTCTGGCCCCTTGTCCGATGCGCACGCGTTCCGTCACCGCACGTCGTTTTAACGCACCGTGTGGCATGACGCTTAAATTTATATGTAGGTACTACGGAGTGTCAGTCGTCACCGCTTAGACGTCGCAGCGCCGACGCAACGCATTGGCAACGCCCGTGTGGCATCGCCCTAACAGTTGAATTATTTTTTTTTTCAGAAAATCTGGTCGCCACATGAAATACCCGTATACCTTTTCGGCGAAAATAGCTCAGTTTCCGTTATTTTTTTACATGAAAAATAATTGGATTTGGATGTATTATCCATTTGGTGCATTGGGGGGTTTTTGGGCTTTCTCTAAAATACATAAAGTAGTTAATTCTAAAGCAAATAAGGAAAGTTGGGCAGAAACCCAAAGGAAAATTGCTGAAAAAGAACATCATTAATTCCTCATTATTTTATGTGATGCACTTCCTGTTCCTAAATATATTACCGATTCGTTCCGGTAGTGAAATGTAAAGGAGGTTGCTGTTCATCAATAAGATTTCAGACCCATACCGTCACTTTACGATTGTTTACTGAACATTTAATTAATTATACCTACTATTGCCTAATCTTGTTGCTTTTCATTTTTTAACCCCCGACGCAAAAACTACGGGGTGTTATTAGTTTGACGTGTATCTCTCTCTGTGTGTGTGCGTTTGTCTGGGACATCGTAGCTCCCGAATGGATGAACCGATTTTGATTGTTTTTTTTTTGTTTGAAGGATGACTTGATCGAGAGTTCTGAGCTATGATTCAAGAAAATCGGTTCAAGATGGCGGCCGTCACAAAATGGCAAAAATTACACATTTTTTCACAATTCCCTCAATATGGGTACCTATCAAATAAAAGGGCTTGACTAGTAGAATACTCACTATTACAAATTACAAATCCACGATGGCCGCCACCACAAACTGGCGAATTACTTTTTTTTCACAACTTCTTCAATCTGGATATCAAATAAAAGGGCTTGACAAGTAGAATAATGTAGTGTACATTATTCTATTGAAACGGAATGAGGAATATTAACTAACGAAATGAAAACTAAAATCTTGAAAATTATTTTTTTGTCTGATCTGCCCTAGACTGATAGGAAAGTGGAGTGATGACTGGTACCGCGGACCTAATGGATTATTTAGATTTTAATACATTTACTACTTTAGCTATTACCATTGTTTTTTAACCCCCGACAAAAACAGGGGTGTTATAAGTTTGACATGTGTATCTGTGTGTCTGTGCCATCGTAGCTCCCAAACGGCTGAAGCGATTATGATTTTTTTTTTGTTTGAAAGATGTCTTGATCGAGAGTGTTCTTAGCTATGATTCAAAAAAATCGGTTCAGCCATTTGAAGATTCAATCAACTCAGCCTGTCGCAGTCCACTGCTGGACATAGGCCTCTCCCAGACTGCGCCACAGCACCCTGTCCTCCGCCTTCCGCATCCAGTCCACCCCAGCCACCTTCTTTAGGTCGTCCGTCCATCTAGCGGGGGGGCGTCCCACACTACGCTTGCCGGTACGCGGTCTCCACTCCAGGACTCGCCTGCTCCACCGGCCATCAGTCCTTCGACAGACACAACACACATTTGAAGATTATCAGCTCTTTTCTAGTTGATGAATTGAAGTGAGCACCTTTCACAGGTCTGATTGAGTCGAAATTTGGAATTTCGTTACTTCAATGATAGTATAACAACATAGTAACCTTGAACTGCTGCTGCAGCATTACCTGGAATTTGCAGGATACCTAACTCCCTTAGCTTACAGCAGAGGTATCGTGTTTGGGCTCCTTGGAATGGTCTCAATGAATAGGTTATAGATAGATGGTGACCAGGAGCTGATGATTGATTAGGAAAGAGAAATAAAGGAGGACCGGACAAAATGGTCTCCACGGCCAATAACAACCAAACATATGTCTTTAGATAGGCATTTTAATAAAGAGCAATAACTACTATGGCGGTTCTTTTCAAATCGTTGTGTGTAAAAAAATTCACCGACATTTTCAGGGTTAAAAAGTTTGGAAATGACCTTGCCCACGCCCCTGTCCTATTTGATCCATACTATCTACCAGGGACATCCTGTATATACGTAATTATCTAGTCAGCTTAAAATAGTTTCTTGTACAGACGCCAGCACATCAACCTACCCGAAACTGTCAGATTTTCCCAATCAACTTTGAACCTTATATTATAGTGATAAAGTTGAAAATCTATTAAAGAAATTTGACAGATTGTAGTAGGTTGATGTGCTGGCGTCTGTACTTTAAAACTTAACTAAACACATACGATAATTATTATGATAGTATGATTTTGCGTCAGGGGTTAAAGTCAATGTTGCACAAAATTTTAAATCACGTTCGAGGCAGTGTTTAAAAACCGGCCAAGTGTGAGTCGAAGTCGCAAACGAAGGGTTCCGTACCACAAAGAAAAAAACGGCAAAATAATCACGTCTAAGCCCCCCTTAAATACTTTTTTATTTTAATTTAATTATTTAAGTGAATATACAACTAAATATTCTGTGAATATTTCAAGCGTCTACCTGTTGCCGTTACTAATTAATATCGAGCAAATAACGGCAAAAAATATCACGTTTGTTGTATGGGAGCCCCCAATATTTATTTTATTCTATTTTTAGTATTTGTTGTTAAAGCGGCAACAGAAATACATCATGTTTGAAAATTTTTACTGTCTAGCTAACACGGTTCATGAGATACAGCCTGGTGACAGACAGACAGACAGATGGACAGTGGGGTCTTAGTAATAGGGTCCCGTTTTTATCCTTTGGGACGGAACCCTAAAAACTATTCGATTTTTGCTGCGAGGAACTAATGTGATTAAACATCAACAAAATAGAGGGTTTGTAGGCCTGCCGTGTTTTGTTGAGTCAACAGCAGGCATTAAAACAAGTCCTCATACCCTCGTACAAGATGGTATGGGCAGGGATATCGACGCGCCGCCTGTTAACATGGATTCAGTACATGATTCTGGACCTCCCGGAGATGAAATAATTAGTCGCTTATTTAAAAAAAAAATTGCTGTTCCTTACATTTTGACCGTGTAGGTAGGTAAATGCACTTTTTTATTATTGGTAAAATAGATGAGATGTGCCAATAAAATTAGTCAAAAGACTCATATTTCAAACATCAAAATATAATATGACACACAAATGACATTACGTACATTAAAAAAAAAGTGGTGTCAGAATCAGAACTGTCAAGAAATATTTTGTTGTTTGTGTGCCCTCGTCGAAAATTTTGTTTTCAAATTATTATACTTTATTAACGATGTTCGCGATTACCAAAAGTTAAATACTGATCGTTGACTGTGTTTAGTAAATTAGCGACATGTGGATTAAACCTCAAGAAATTTTCTTAAAATCTGCGCTTTGGTAATTATGTTTACGATGGCCGCTTATCATAACTATTTTAACTTGATTGCGAAATTTCATTAATCTTTTGCTACAACCTTTAGGGATGACGATGACACGACTTTGTACTTCGTCCTGCAGAGAAGGAAAGGGCATGGAAAGTCGAAAGGTTTCTCCTCGCTTCTTGTGGGTACTTTAGATAGCGTCCGAGATACAAAACCTGCGCCCTTTAGAATATTACACCAGACACCCAACTCAGAAGTATACTATGGTAATGCATATTTATTTTCTTACTTTAGTTTTTCATTTTAAAGCATGTAGCACACACATATTTGATCTGAGTATTATAAATTCATGTTATGGCATTGATTGTGATCAATAGAAGTGATTTTATTCTTCATTTTATGTTGAAGTCCTATGTCCAATACTTTAAAAAAAAGCCTGGCATGAACTGACATACAAAACTAACTAATAAAATTAAATATAGGCCATTAAATGTTTCTAGTTGGCTTTGTTATTAAAACATTAAATATTGCAAAATATATATACTTTCTATCGTGCCCCTTGTGCTAAATAATGTAATAGTTATTTTCCTCGCTCTATGTACCTACAGCTTAAAAATATTTGTAAATAATGTCTTTGTCAGCATAAAACATACATTATATGATTTACAGATTTCATAAAAGTGAGTCATGCAACTCCCTTTTGATGACACTCATTTATCTTTGTTTTAGTGTAATCAGATATCCATCTATGTAAATTTTTGTATTCTCTTTTTTAAGCATATTCAATTAATATAAAATTATTATCCTTTTTGCAAAATTATTTGTTTTCCCTTGTTACTTTTCTTTGTATGTAATATTAACATTCTGTTAAATTATGCTTGTAAACACTACAAACATATTTAAAATCGAAGCCTTTTCCCAACTATGTTGGGATCAGCGTCCAGTCTAACCGGATGCAGCTGAATACCAGTATTTTACATGGAGTGACTGCCTATCTGACCTCCACAACCTAGTTACTGGGTAACACTATACCCCTTGGTAAGACTGGTTGTCAGACTTTCTGGCTTCTAATTACCCATAACAACTGTCAAAGATCCATGAATGCCAGCCGGGACCAACAGCTTGATGAGACAGCGAAGGATCTCAGTATGTAAAGATGGTCACCCATCCACGGATCAACCACGACACGCGTAGCTTATCCTAATCGTTCGACCCTTGCGCCTGTTATTAATTAGGTACGAGCTCCATTTTAAAACCTAAGCTAACAATGCTAAACCATGAAGCAGAAAAAGGAAACTCAAAAAAACTTTCAGACCGCATTTTCCTTTGATCAACCTACCTTTGGACTGATGTTTCTTTTCCTAATTCTATTTATGCCTTCTCTTTTTATTTATTTGTTTTAATGAATGTGTCAGCCTTCCATTAACTACTAAAAATTTTACAGTGATAGCCACCGCTTTGACTGAATCAGAAATACGTGCGGATTGGCAGTGGTTGTGTGACCATGTATGCGGAACATTACACTCTTTTGATACCGAAGAAGAGGTGACCGAGTTTGTATGCTGTAAAATTAACTCCATCATTGCAACGGAGCAAGAGACTTTTGCTGAAGGTATGTAATTCAAATTTCAACTAAGACAAATATGTTGCAGAGTAACAGAACTGTAATTTTTGTTTTCGGTTGACGATTTTCCTGTGACTTCTTCTAGTTATGGGTAGTTTACATTACTACTTTTTGGGCTGAGAGACGAGATTTTTGGTTATAGTCCTATTTCAATCTTGGATATTTTCAAGAAAAATGTTTTTGTGGTAGCAAAAAACTTGTCTCGCAGGAAATACTTCATTCAATAGGCGTTTGCCTGCTATAACCATACAAAATAATAAAATTTGTTGCATTAATTTTTCACCGTGCCTAGATGAAGATACAATCACATACAAAAATGTGGACTACGAATTCCATGAAAGGTTCCGCATGCCAAAAGACGAAAAATTGGTCTGTTACTACTCCTGTAGGTAAGTAACGGTTTTATTATCATTTGTTTGACCGTCCCCAATACTAATTCGAATTAACAACACAATGAATTGATTGCTTGCGTTTTCTACAGTGATTCATTCTAGAGGGAACAACAGACCGAATTTAGAATAGCCTGGACAAAGTGTTTCACATAGCAATATATTTTATTTCAAACTTGCACGCAAGGGTTATTCCTTGCCGTTGATTCGATATTTAAGGTGAATCATGCTTTGTTTGTAAAACAAAAATAACTTTTAAATCAAGGATTATTTAAGTACATAATTTCTTTGCTTATTTTTTAATTTTCTAATAGCAGTCTAGCAGTAATTTGATAAGAAAAGATATCGCCATAATTATAGCCCAATATCACACATGGCGGCGGGTGGTTGCCCGTTTTATGTTCAGAGATTGCTTTTATTCACCTTGGCCAGGATAGCCAGTGTTGTCTAAAATGTCTTTTTTTTAAGACCTTTTACAGGTATACCAGTGGCGTGCATTGCATATAGGCATATAAGCAGTGCCTACCTCGATATCAACATAAGCCTGTCAATTACATTTTAGTGTGTGCTCCACAATTAAGAAACTCACTAAATTGTTATACCTAACAAAAATAAAATCTTCATACAAACACGCGCGGCAGTAGGCAGTCGCCGGACGGCCTACTCGGCTACCGTACTATTCGCACATTGTCATTGGTCTTTACTCGTTCAAGTTAATACGACAAAATTAAAAATACGTACGTCTCACGCGTAATACCATGACGTTCGACCTTCGCAATTTATCACCCTTAAGTAGGCATGCCTACTCAAATAACCACACTTGTTCTCACTTTTTTTTTCTGATTAGGGACCGCGTTTGTCTAGACTAGACCTGGCCTAGTGCCTACCTATTCTGAAAACCAATGCACGCCACTGAGGTATACCCAAAAATATACTAATCAATCATAATATTACAGTTACTGGAAAGGGAAGATGCCCCGCCAAGGCTGGATGTACCTATCAGTCCACTACATGTGCTTCTATTCATACATATTTGGACGTAAAACATCGATCAAGATCCGTTGGGCTGACGTCACAGAACTGGCTAAGACCAACAGTCTTGTGTTTCCTGACTCAATCAAAGTGGTTACCAGGGATGGAGAACATTACTTCACACTGTTTTTGAGAAAGAATGAGACTTTCGCGCTGATGCAGCAGTTGGCTAATATTGCTATGAAACAGTAAGTTACTTTGCAATTATCATCTGCCTAGTTTTTTCCCAACTATACTATAGGGGTCGACTTCCAGTCGAACTGGATGCACCTGAGGACCAATATTTTACATGAAGCGACTGCCTATCTGACTTCTACAACCCAGTAATGGTATCACAACCCAGCTTAACCCCTTGGTAAGTCTGGTCGTCAGAGTTTCAGGCTTCTAAGTTTCTGACGACCCGTAACAACTGTCAAAAATCCACGAATGATAGTCGGGACCAACGGCATAGCATATAATAGTCTTGGTATGTACAAATGGTCACCCACCCACGGATCAACCGCGGCAAGCGTAGTTTAACTTGATCGATCGGCCCGTGCGGCTGTTATTACTTAGCCTCACTTAATTACTTTGTACATATCAGTACACAATACCTTACACATTTTTTTCTGAATGATATTTTGTACCTATACGGCAGTCTTAATCGTATGTACACATTATAGCAGCATAGTGTAGTCCACAGCAGGCTATGCGTGTTACGTCAGAACGACTGGTTTTCCGCATAACGAATTCGATTTATCTCAGATGGTTTCCATTAACATAATAAGCGTTCTGGTAGATCATTATATCAAATTTATACGTAACGAAAAACATGTAGCTGGCAGTAAGTATATTTGCGATTTTATGTGACATAGCTTCTGCCCACGGGTTCGCCCGCGTGGCTGTCGAAAATTTCATGGTTTTTAATTTTGTTTGCGCGGAACCCTAATTCCTTTTCTAAAATAAAAGTACTTAACCTAAGTTACGCCTTATAACATCAGCTATCTGCCAGTGAAAGTCCTGTCAAAATCAGTCCAGCTGTTTCGGAGCAAACAGACAGACAGACAAACATTTAAAAAATGTTTTTTTTTTTGTTATAAGTATAGCATATACTTTCATTATGAATTTAGTAAAAAGCTGTTATGTTGACATTACAAACAGACTTCAATTGTATTTATTTGTATAGATGTTCAAGGGTAGGTTTATCGTTGCGAAATTTATCGCGACAGTTCACCTTTGCCACTAAACCCTTCGGGAGTGATAGGCCCGTTAGTTATTCGGCTGTTTTTCCACTTTGAAGGGCAAAAAGTACGTACTTTTAACCTTAATAAGCGTAAGTGCATTAGCATTAGGGTGATTATGCGAAAGTAATCTCGTGTTACACATTATACAACGTTATGTGGTCATGTTTTGTGTGAACTGGATTAAGATAAGTATCTAAGTTGTTTGAGGAGCAAGACGAACGTGCTTGCTGAAGTCATTTGCACTTCAGTTAGCTTGTAACGAGCGCATTATACTGCATGACTATCTATTTAAAGTCTTTACCCAAGGCGACGAACCAATGACCTTCGACTTGTTGTCCTCATGCCCAACGAGGACAACAAGTCGAAGGTCATTCGTCGAATCGAAATACACGAGGCTTTACCGACCATAGACACATTAACGAACTGGCGATGTCATATAGAGCACTTTGGTAGAGGCGAGACGAAATTCGCTAGACATTTATCGGCTAATACTTAAATACCGCAAAACGTAATAAAATCTGTCAAAGTAACCCTGGAAGTCAAAGTAGCCCACTTTGACTTCCAGGGTTACTTTGACAGATTTTGGAGCTACTTTGACAGAGCGCCAAAATCGGTTTTCACGTGTGCTCAGCAAGTGTGCGTGACCTCGAGTAATATTGCGCGAGGCGCGGGGTGTGGGGAACGCGTCATAGCGTTGTGATCGGCCTGGGCAAAGTAGCCCCGCCTGTTCAAAGTAGCCCCGTTTTACTGTACAATACCTTAATCATATTCATATTTGCGAAACCAGTGCCACTAGGCCACGAGGCAGTTAACACGCAATGATGTCAGAACAAACAGCACCCTAATTGCGTAACGCACTATCAATTACAAACTAAATCATTTTGAAGGATATTGCTATTCCATTGCTTCATATGTTCGAAAATTGTTTCTACTCGACAACGTATATAACGCAATGAATGTTGATGAACTGTCAAAATTGAAGCCATTGCTACTGTTAATGTCTTACGCAATCACGCCACTGGACGAAAATCTTTTGAACTAAAACTCTTCTCTTATCACGGAATCGTTGGTCTAGTGATCGCAAGTGCGATTGCTGGTCGTTCCTGGATTTGATTTCCAGGTTTGGCAGTGTGATTGGATTTTTCCACTACTAACGAATTTCTCAAAAGCAGCTGTGGTCGACATTTGTGTTCGGGTAGCCCGCCTGTTACCTGGGATGGGACCTACCTACTAATGACCCACCTCTGCCTCGCACGGTTTTTGACTTGCCAAATCAATTATTAGTAACGTATTATAAACATAAACTTTCCGGAATAAAATCTCCAAAATATGGTGAAAACTGCATCAAAATCCGTACCTAGCGTGTTTTAGAAGAACAACGCGGTCACACAGACCAGAAGACACAGACGCGAAAAGTGACTTTAATTTATAATAAAATATGTTAATATGTATAGTTTACATTCGCGATTTATTGCCAAAAATGTAAACAAATATGAGTTTATGGAAAAATAACTTTAAATCCTACACCATAAAGTTACAACTTCAAACATTTCTATAAATTTTTCAATAGTGTTAGTCACTCTGAAATCAACTTTAAAATAAAGTTGATATTTGTTTAACTTGAAATAATATTATTTCGGAACATATATTTCAATAGACTTTAGATTCACCTCTTTGGCGTTTTACTTTGTGTAAAGTATTTTATCACCACTGCTCCCAAAACGCTGAAGGAAAACATCGTGAGGAAACCGGCATGTCTTAGAACCAAACATTCGAAGACATGTGACATCTACCAGCCCGCGTGGTGGATTTCGGTCCACTCCCTCTCACTGAGAGGAGGCCTGTGTCCCAGTAATAGGAACGTAATAGGCTGATTATGTTAGATGCACCTCTGTTTACTCCTTCAGGGGTTACTGGCGCGTTGTTTTATTATTAAAACCTTTCTCAATTGTACGGCTCGAGTCGCTGTAACCTTGGCATAATAAAGTCTGCATAACAAAAGAGGTGTGAATAGCGAATAATTGGAGTTAAAACACAAATTTCAAGATAAGCTGAAAACAAAGCCGGCTGTTTATGAATCAGCTGTTATCAACAAAGTGATATAATTTTATTGATTCGTCAGGGTTTGTTGTTTTTTTGTTCGATATGTATAAATTATCTAAATATAGGATGACATGATATGAATACGTAATGTTGGAATGTTCTGATATTATGTCAGGTCGCTCCAGTTTTTTTTTTTAATTTGTTTTGTGCAGAGTTGTATCACTGGACGTAGATAACTGAACTCAATGTAGATATAAATATACTTATCACCGTATGATTGTGAACACCGTTAGGTTATCATCTATCTCGCGAGATTGTAAACTGTTGATAACTTGAGAACTATTCTGCTTACAATACAACGTATGAATTTTTGATTGTTTATAATTCTATCAATTTCAAACCGTTAAATTGTGAACTTGTGAAACTTACGACAGGGTTCACAATCTGTCCGATTTTATCGTCCGTAAAATTGTGAACCGTCCCTGATTTGTCGGTCTTGGCGGTCGCAGTAACTAAGCTAGCGCACTCCGACCAAATGGGTTGAGTGGGTCGACGCAGGTTTCTAACTGAACTCAATGTAGATATAAATACATGTCACCGTTATATGATTGTGAACACTGTTAGTTTATAATCTATCTCGCGAAATAGATTGGTAATGAGACACAATGGACTCGTGACATATGCAAGTTGAACTTTACATTTACGACTTTTCTTCAGTATCCTCTCCTTATCCTCTCCTCTTGGTATCGAAAAATTCGATACCCAATACACCACCCACACATGTATTTGCAGAAGTGGTCGGTAGATGTGTATTTTATGAAACCTCTTTTCACAAGAACTTTATTTTTTCAGACTAATCGACGACAAGACAGGATCATTCAATATTGACAAGGAACTCTTGACGAAGCTCAGCAAAAACGTGCCAAAGAAGCCTTCCTTCCTAAAGAGAGACTTGGATGCCAGAAAACAATCCAACCTCTTCACTCTTAGATTCCGGTTACCACAGAACGAAAAGTTGGATGGCACGGAAGAATGTACCTTATGGACTCCTTATAATAAGAGACATAACTGGGGAAGACTGTATCTTTCGCAGAACTTCATTTGTTTTGATAGTCGGGTGAGTTCTGTTTTTATTTGGCTTGTCAAACCCCGTTGCCCAAAGATTTAAATCGCAAGATTTGCTCTATCCGTACTTAGTCACGCGAAAAAGTGGCCATACTGAGAAGAATGAGCCCACACATCATTAAATAGCGTTTTCGTGACAATCAAGTCGCAAGACGAAACAGAAACTCGACTATCTTTTGACGTGGTAGGGCGAATCTAAAGATTTAAATCTTTTTCGCCGTCATCATTTTCATGACAGCCGTGCTCCGCTCTTCTAGGAAGCTGTAGCTTAATTGCAGTTACACACGGCGCCTTTTTGCGGCGACTCTGTCACGATAAAGTAGCGTCCACTTTTATCTTCCTTCCTTTACTGCAAGTGTCGTATTGCAGTCGAGAAAACACGCCGTGTGTAACCGCTCAAACATAAAATAGGATCGTATTTAGCGACTACTTTGAAACAAATGCTATGATTTGATTTGATAGAATTATACTCATAAAATCCGATTGCTTAGGATTCAAGTTCTACGATTTAATAAGGTATTATTAGGCCGTCGTTTTGATGAATATTGATAAACAGTTTGCGTGCCCGTGTGTCATCCTTTGTGCAATAGCGCAAGACAAAACGTTCTCATAATATTGTGAGATCAATGCTATTAAAATTGCGTTCAAGTTAAATTATAAATTCAGTTATCAATAATTATATCCATAACATTGTTAACAAGAATCCCTTCATCGTCTATAATTACACAAAAACTACGAACTTGAACCATTTCGATTGCAGATCAATAAATTAAGATGTTCATACAGATATAATGCCAGACAATGCACCATTCTTCAATAAAAACAATAATTAAAGGTTGCACAATCGCATAATTATTACTATGAAATGCACACACGCTACTTTCTCATGCAATTATTGTTGAAATAATAAGCTTAAGATGTTTAAAGTAAAAGAAAAGTATTGAATTTTATTTTAATCATAGCTTTTATAAAAGAAGAATTAAAGAAGAGACAAGAATAGAGTAAAGAGTACAAAACCATAACTTTTTATAACAAACCTAAATAAGTATGAATATACAACATGCTCCCTCAAAAAGTTAATTATATTGCACTCATAACACAAAGACAATAAAAGATTAAAAAAGGAAAACCAATACAACAAACTAGGATATACCAATCATTTGCAAACAACTGCGATGCTTTGTTGGACCCAAAGGTTTCGTCAAAACATCTGCAGGTAACCTGTCGGTGGGCATATACCTAAGTTCAACGGTTTTATCGTTCACTTTTTCTCGGACAAAATGGAACTTAACATCTATATGTTTTGTCCAGTTGTGGTGAACCGGATTCATGGCTATTTTTTGTGCACTCTGACTATCCGTATACAAAACTATGTTAAATGACTTACCTGTAATATCGGATATCAGTCTTTTTAAGAAGCACGCATCCTTTACTGCTGTAGCCAATGCCATATACTCAGCTTCAGCGGACGACAAAGCCACTGTGGGCTGTTTTTTAGCTTCCCACGAAATAGGGCCGCCTGCAAGTTCATAATAAAACCCAGTGTAGGATCGTCTATCAGTTGGACAATTTGCCCAGTCTGCATCTGAAAAACCAGTCAAAGTAGTCGTATTACCTTTTTCTTTCTTGTACGTAATACCACTATCTTTTGTCGCTTTTAGATAACGTAGACATCGTTTAGCAATATTCCAATGTGACTGATCAAATTTGGAGTTAAACTGACTCAAGCAACTCACGGTGTAGGCTATATCTGGTCTGGTATTTACAGCCAAAAACATTAGACAGCCTATTAACTCTCTGTAAGGGTACTCACACTCACCTATACCAGGCTCAAGTTTTTTCTTGACCAGTGGTGTAGAAACACCCTTACAATCTTGCATATTAAATCTTTTCAGCATCTTTTCAATATATGTACTCTGAGATAGCTTCATTCCATAACTATCATGGTGGATATTTATGCCCGTAAAGAAATTAATTTGTCCAAGATCTTTTGATGTAAAATATTTCACGAATTGACACTTGAAATTGTCAAACGTAGTTTAATTTTTATACAAGATTACTAGATCGTCGACGTATACAGCCAGAACCAAAGAGTCTAAGTTCGTATTGTTTTTAAAAATACACGGCTCAGATGTTTGCATAAAACCAAGAACTGACAAAGTCTGTTTTAACTTTGTATTCCAGGCTCTTGGTGCCTGCTTCAATCCATAAAGTGACCGTTTCAAAAGACACACTTTCGACTCTTCCCCTTCCTTTACAAAACCTTCTGGCTGTGTCATGTAGATTTCCTCCTCTAAACTGCCATTCAGAAAAGCAGTATCCACATCCATATGCCGAACCTTATAATCTTCCTGCACTGCAAGAGCTAACAGGGTTCGCAACGACGAGTTGCGTACAACCGGAGAAAAGGTTTCGTTGTAGTCGACTCCTTCTTTTTGTCGAAAACCTTTTGTTACTAGGCGCGCTTTATACCTAACAACACCACCATTCGCATCTCGCTTTAATTTGAAGACCCACTTGCTGGGAATACACGTTTTAAGATTTGGCTTGTCTACCAAAATCCATGTGCCCTTTCTGACTAAGGCATTGTACTCATCTTTCATTGCTAAGATCCAGTTATCTTTCTCATCGCTGTTAACCGCAGCCAGATAATTATTTGGATCATCAAAACCATCGTCTAGCAGGGTTTTATATGAGAAGTAATCCGGTGGTTTGCGAACTCTCGAAGGATATCGACTAGATTCATTTGAGGAATCTGTAGCCTCACTTAACTGCTGATCATCAACATTGTTGACCTCTACATTGACTGCTTCATTAATTTCAAAATCAGCATCCTCAGCATCCATGAAAGAAGTATCAATGCTTGGAGCATCTACCTCACATCTCCCAGGTGAAGAGGAGGGTAAAACTTCTTGTCTTAAAACTGCTGGCGATGGTGACTGTGAGAGCAAATTGACAATATTTGAGTTCACAGTACTTATAGGCTTAATACTATCCTTCAGTCCAGTAAAGCTATTTTCAAAAAATGTAACATCTCTTGACTTTAGTAAGCGTCTAGGACTTGCCGCATTCCGGAAATAATAAGTACGAGGATCATCTGAATATCCTACAAAAATATGTTCCTTAGCTTTCATGTCCAATTTACATCTCTGACTTGATGGAACATGAACAAGTGCTCTGCATCCAAAAACCTTCAGATGAGACAGGTCGGGTTTTTTATTAAACCACATTTCAAATGGTGTTTTACCGCAAAGCGCGCGGTGCGGTGATCGATTTTTCAAATAGATGCTCGTCTCCACTGCATCTTGCCAAAAAGCTTTTGAGAGAGAACCATGTGACAATAGTGACCGAGCCTTCTCTACTATGCTACGATTACACCGTTCACTTACCCCATTTTGCTGAGGGCTGTAAGGTGCTGTCGTTTGCCAATCGATACCCAGTGACTGAACATAATCCATCAATTCCTTATTGATGAACTCAGTTCCATTATCAGACCGCAAATTCTTTATTTTTCCACCAAACTGTCTCTCGACATGAGAATGAAAAGAACAAAACTTAGTTTTGACTTCAGTTTTAGAAGACATAAAATACACAAAAATAAATCGTGTAAAGTCATCTACAAAAATAATAAAATATCTATTACCTGTAAACGAATTTGTAGAAAAAGGACCACAAACATCGGTATGAATCAATTGAAGCGGCGATGTAGCCTTCCTGTATTTTAAGCTTTTGAAGGGCTTTCTAGACTGCTTACCCTCTATGCATGGTATGCATGGTTCCTTGTCAACCTCAGTGTACTCCACGCCGATAGCCTGACCTTTTCTAAGTAGATCCATTCCAATTCGACACAGATGTCCTAACCTCTTATGCCAAAGCTGGAAGTTAGAACAATCAGAGTGCACAAGTTTAGCTGAAACATTATTGAACATTTTAATTGAACAATCGACAGTATACAGCCCATCACAACGTGTTGAAATAATAAGCTTAAGATGTTTAAAGTAAAAGAAAAGTATTGAATTTTATTTTAATCATAGCTTTTATAAAAGAAGAATTAAAGAAGAGACAAGAATAGAGTAAAGAGTACAAAACCATAACTTTTTATAACAAACCTAAATAAGTATGAATATACAACAATTATCGACCTTATGTGAAAGCAATAAGGATTATGTAATATTGATTTAATACGTGTTGTATGTGCAAATAGTTATGAGCTATTTATTATACCAAGTTCGTTATCATTGCTCTTGTGAGTCAGAGGTAATGTTTATGTAACCTTTGTTGTTCTTAAGCCTTGTCTCCTGCGCGTTTTTTTTTTAATATTACACAAAAACATCAGAACTAAGAGGCGTGGCCATACACATTTGTGTATGAAAACACGATGATTTTGTTTTTCTAGCTGCATGGAAAAAAGTCCCCGCGCGTGTGAAGAGGGGAAAATGAAACAAACCCTGTTTCATTTGCAACTACCACGCGCACCGCGCACGTATTTTATTTAAAAGCTTAATTCCTACTGACACAACCCCCTAATTGCGTAACAAGCTTTGCTATTCCATTGCTGCATATGTTCGAAAAATTTGTCTGCTCAACAACGTAAATAACGCAATGAATGTTGTTGAACTCAGAACTGTCAAAATGAAAGCCATTGCTACTGATAGTGTGTTACGCAATTACCCCACAGGTTTTGAATTTATAATATACTGATCAAGGCCGGCGTGACACGATAACGGCCCATTACAATAGAAAAATCAATTGTGTCTCATTAGCGGTGATTAAGCGGTTAATGTTTTAGGTCGTAAGAAGAGTTTGTCTAATGGGTAGTTACTAACGTTTTCAATTACGTAATACATACTTAATGGCCCGTAGACCTCTCAAAATGGTCGTTTTGATTAGAAGCCTTACGCGTTATTAATACAAAATATACCCTATTCTTGTTCGTATAAAGTTCATTTTGTATTAGCGAAACGCACAAGCAAATATTTGTACAAATACGCTAAGTTTATGCCAGCATGATAGTGCGACACCAACAAACAAGACGACATTGTCATATTATTGAGAAGGAAAACAATAATTTATTGTCAATGAAGAGTTTTATCAATATTCGTGTTCATTGGCTAGTGATAACCTCATTATCTTTAATTCTTCATTGCTGGCACGAGCTATACAAGAATAGTTCATGTCGTCAATTAAGACATGGCTGGTACGAATGCTGCATTTCACGAACTCGTGTCAATCGTTCTAATTTATACCTTATTACTTTGACATAAGAGTCACATGACGCGCGCTCGTGATTTGCCTTGTTCACATGATGAAATTGAATAGGAGCTCCAAATTAAAACATCGAGTTCGACGTGTTATAAAGAAAATTTCGTGCATATCTGTAAGGAAAGGGATGCAAATACGTGCACGTATAGTTAGCGCCACGAAAGATGAGACTTGACCTCCCTCCCGCGCTCTTTCCGCCGCCCCTATGACGCCCGGTTCCGTCCCGACCTCATATCGCTAAAGAGACCTAAAATCGTGTACTGCGCATGTCAAACCACGGGGTGTGTCAAGTTTCATCTTTCGTGGCACGAATTATACCTAAACCTATTAGGCAAGCGGTTTGGCAACGTCGCGCGTCGTTGCGTACCCTTTTTTATAGGAACGGTCGAAATTAGGTAAACGTTTGCACTATCTAAGGCGATTATTACACTTTTTTTTTTCAAGAATTTAGATTTGGGAAATGACAATTTATAATGATTATGTAACAGTTACTGCACCTCCTTAATCTGAACAATTTTGAAGGATATTGCTAATCCATTGATTCATATGTTCGAAAAAAAATTCTGCTCAACAACGTAAATAACGCAATTAATGTTGTTAAACTGTCAAAATGAAACCCATTCTTACTTTTAGTGTGTTACGTAATTACCCCGCTGATTTACGACTAATGACGACAACGTGCATACTGTTGATATTTTTAACACTAACAAAATAGCTGCATTTTCTATTAGATAAAGCCCAGGTACGCAAGGGCGCATTATTCCCGCGGTGAGTTTTTTCGCGTACTGGATTTCCAACGCACTTCTTAGCGCCGAGAGTTGGAAATCCAACAGAGTTTTTTTGACGCGCTGGGATGCGCTCTGTTGGATTCTCAACCCTCGGTTCAACACCGAGACTTGAAAATCCAGCGCGCGATAAAATCCCGCCGCGATATTCTTATCTAAATATTACTTTTGACTGAAAAGAGGAATATCCTACTGTCTCGGTTTAAGGCGCAGACAGTACAGCAAAATGCTCCAGCTGTTTTTCATTTAGAAATTTAAAATATACTTAATTGCAAATGGTATACAGGGTCGAATTAAATTAGCTAGCAAAACTAAACAACAAAACAAAATCAACAAAAAAAAAACAACAAAATCAACAAAAAAAAACAACAAAGTCAACAAAATTGTTACTATATTATTATGTATGCTTAGGTTTAAGGTATGTATCTATGGGTCTTTGTAACCTGAAAATAAATGGTTTTATTATTATTATTAAACATAATATAGCAAAAAAAAAAGCAATCAATTTGGTGTTTTTTTTTGGGGCCGGTTTTATTTTATCGTGTTTTGTCATCGGTACCTATCACGTCTGCAGCTAGTTTTGATTTGAACCCGTAGAGTTGAAATTATATGGCGGGTGTTCGAGCATGCTCGCGCATATTTTCAATAGAAACTTGACAGCAAAAATCATGTTCGAAAATTTACAAATACTTAAAACCACAACTTCCTTCCAGGTCCGCAACCTAGTTCGTCTCGCAATACCTCTCCGCAACGTCCACCAAGTGGAACGAGCGGACTCAGGAGGAACCGCTAGTTCCTCAGGGGATTCCGGCAGTATCCTCATAACCACTGCACACCACACAAGTTTCCTCTTTGGAAATATATCCGATAGAGACTTTTTGGTCCATAAGATATCGGAACTCCTTGCTAAGTTACCGAAGTAAGTTGATGTTGTACTATTTGCATGTTGAGGTGACTAATATCGATAAGTCTTGTTCCTCTACTATCATCATCATCTTCGTTTAGTCGAAAGACGGCCTCTTTTGGACATAAGTGTGCATACACACGAGTGTCACGCGTCAACGGCAGAGGCAACTGCAACCGTCGACGAGTGTCGACGGTCGACGCTCGTGTATTTGAGGACGGAGCTCAGATACACGAGCGGCATGTTGTCGACGGCAGCCACCGACATGCGTTGACGGCAACCGTCGACACTCAGCGACGGCTGCGGTTTCCTCTGCCGTTGACGCGTGTCGCCCGTGTATATGAGCAAAGTTGTCATATTAATACATATTTAATTCGGGTTTTACTTTACCTTATTTTGCTTTGACTTTTTTATCTTGATTTTGTGTTTTTATGGCAAGTTATTTTGTACAGACGCCAGCACATCAAGCTACCCGAAACTGTCAAAATTTCCCAATCAATTTTGAACCTTATGATTTAGCGATAAAGTTGAAAATCTATTAAAGAAATTTTACAGATTGTAGTAGCTTGATGTGCGCCACTGTACTTTAAATGAATTAATTGCTCATTATTTAATTAAGCCTTTATTAATAAGTCATTAATCTTCAAATTCAATCAACTAAACTAAACACTAATTTCGTGACATGATCTTACATTTTCATCATGCTTATAAAGCAAGAATATTCTTGTTTTAAAAATAACCTATTTACTCATATTTTCTGTGTTCTTCCTTTCCAGTTGTCTTTGCGTTGTTTTTTAACAGGAAGCTTCGTCTAACCCAGCATGTTCCAGCCTGCATCTAAAATTGAAATCCGGTGTTAACACCGGATTTCAATTTTCAACTTCGGGATATAATAGTTAAGATTTAGTTTTCCGTGTATTAATTCAAATGCGTGAATATGCAGTGATGTGTACAGGGAGAAGGCGACTAAGGCCGTGGTCGAGAGTGACGTCGAGGGTTGGACGCCGCAGCCGCCCCTTATGACGCTGTTCCGAACTCACCAGACTTCACCTATCAAACAGATTCAGCAGAAAAAGGTTGGTTGCTTGAAAACTTTATAATGACGCTTGTCCGTACGCAAAATACGCGCATTGACGTGGAGTTGCGGACACCAGCCCGTATTATCTACCTAATGACGTTTGTAAAGTTTTTTGGGTTGATTGTTTATTTTTATTTTGTAAGTTATAAAAACCTAAAAGTAAACTTAATCTGTCGAGCTCCGCTAATGAGACACAATTGATTTTTTATTGTTTCGTTGCCAAACGCGCGGTGCTTGACCAGTTAAATAAGAGCAGACCTTGTTTTAATTTTGGAAGAGCTTCCTGACTGTCCACAACCAATAATTACGCTAAAAGTTAAAAGCTTACTTCATCAGTATACTTAAGGGTAATAATTACGTTGCGTTTTGTACCTCTTATCACTTTTGCCAAGTTCAAAAAAAATTTTCAATTACCTGAATACGTTTAACATTTTATATTCTACACTAGCTTCCGACCGCGGCTTCGCCCGCGCGTATCCCCATACCAAATTTCATTAAAATCGGTCCAGTCGTTTCAGAGATTAGCAGGAACAGACAGACAACAATTTAAAAAATAGTTTTTTTTTTTGTTATAAGCACCGTAAATACTTTCTTTTTTTGTTATAAATACCGTAAATTACAAACAGACACTTCAATTTTATTTATTTGTAAATATGTATGGAGTATATTATGTGGATAAATACTTATCATTCTTACAGGAGAAACAATGGGAAGACCATATGGCCGAAGTAGGAAGAGGTGTTAGCATGTACCAAACAACTGAAGGCAGCGAACTGGTCGTCAACGGCATACCAGAGCTCTTACGTGGCGAACTATGGAGCGTCTTCTCAGGTTCCATACTCCAAAAAGCTCAGAACAAAGGCTTGTATGAACGACTGGTGAATAAAGCTCTTTCGACCAAGAATCAGGCAAATGATGAGATCGAAAGGGATTTGCATCGGTCTCTGCCTGAACATAGGGCTTTTCAGAATGATGTTGGTAAGGCTTTTTTCAATGATTTTACCTAATTGCGTAACACACTATCAATCGCACTTAATCATTTTGAAGGATATTGCTAATCCATTGCTTCATATGTTCGAAAAATGTGTCTGCTCAACAACGTAAATAACGCAAAGAATGTTGTGGAAATGTCAAAATGAAAGCCATTGCTAGTGTGTTACGCAATTACCCCGTTGAATAATGCAAATTACGATGTTTCTGAATATGAACTGCAAGGCTTATCGAGTTTGTTTTTTTCAAAGAAGTTTCATGAGAGTCCATCAGATACGAAATAAAACCCACTAAATAGGAAACGATACTCCACCATTGTTCCTCTTTTTAATGCTCCAAATGGAAAGTCCTCGAAGTTCGTTTACACATACAGGATGAATTTTTCAAGTGGGCGTGGATGGCCAAATCCGAAACTATGAAGAATAGCGAAAAGTACTCAAAGGAGTCACGGGCTCGATTTTGAAGAAAACTAAAACTGCATCATTGGATTTTTGAAAAATCAATATTTCTAGCCAGGAATCGAACCCGTTGATTTTGAAAAAAAAACACTGTATTATTACACCATTCGATAGTGTCGCTAATAAGGATCGAATTCTGGGAAGTAATGAAACTACATAACGCCACCTGCCACAATCCTAACATAAGTACTCCTTTTACATCGAAGTTATTCGTCTACTTCTGGGTTAAATAAGTTTAGTAACTTAATAATCGACCATTAAGTTAGGCTTTCAAAATGGGGTTAAATAATAATGATCACCAAAAAAATATATTGAACACCAAAAAATTAAGTCTAAAATTACAATAGTTCTAGCTGGGTACCCCGAGGTTAGGTTTGGTTAGTTTACTTTAAACCCTTTACACAGAAATAGGAGCCCCGCTTCGCTGGGCTCCGTCGACATAGGATGTAAGAGCGAGCAAATGAGAATACAAATTAATTTTGGTGACCATTTACTATTTTTGGCAGTAAAAAGTGTTTATTTTTTTATGTTATATTTTACCTCATCTGGTGATAAGTTAAACATAAGCCTTTTAAAATTTAAGTAAAGATTATGACGATCCACTACAGCAATATTTCTTCTTATCTTATTTCAGGAATCTCAGCACTCCGCCGCGTGTTATGCGCGTACGCACTAAAGAACCCACAGATCGGCTACTGCCAAGCCATGAACATCGTAGCATCAGTGTTGCTAATTTACTGCCCTGAAGAACAAGCCTTCTGGTTGTTGGCAACCATATGCGAGACTTTGTTACCTGATTATTATAATACTAGAGTTGTTGGCGCTTTGGTAAGTTATATTTTATTATTTCAAAAATACCTCCTGGATTACACTTAAGGCCAACAATCCTAGGGGGCGTGGTCATGAAACTTATAGCGAAGAGATTCAGTAACTAAAGACTTTCGAAATCCCGTACTGAATATTCGCAACGCCACACAGCAGTCATAAAATACGCATGAGTGAAGGCCGCAGTACACTTGTAACACCCGACGCCATCCCACGCTTACTTATTGGCCAAATGACGAAAATAGCTCAACGAGATGAAAAATGTGGCCAATGAGTAAGTTTTCATTGATGTCGCGTAACGTGGTGTGTTATAAGTCTGTTTCCGCCTTAATACCGTTACCTTTTCTATAATATATAACTTTATTGATTTGAAAAGATACTTCGGGACTGTTCGAGTTCGAGAAAGAGATGGCGCAATACGTCCTATATAGCTCCATCTCTTTTTGCACTAGAACAATGATGATTTTGACATTTCCCAAAACGGCTTATATTATAAAACTTACTTTACAGGTGGATCAAGGCGTACTAGAAGAATTAACAGAAAGTCACCTACCGGAACTCCACGCGAAATTGGACGAGCTGGGCATGATGAAGATGATCTCCTTGTCCTGGTTCCTCACGCTTTTCATCAGCGTCATGCCTTACGAATGCGCTGTTAATGTCATGGACTGCTTCTTTTATGATGGCGCAAAAGTTATATTTCAGGTTAGTTTTGCATGTATTTTGATGAACGGTTCAATTTTTTTTTATTATTTGAAATGGGCTTGCTCTTGACTCTAGCCTAGGTCAAAGGTGACAGAGACAAAGTCGACGATGGAGCGAGCTTACCCAGAAGAAGCCTGTTCACGGGCATAAATATGGTACAACGAGAAAAAAAAAGGTTTCTAAAGCTCGCTTTGTTAAGTTAAACGCGCGTTTAACTTATCCACGTTCCCGATATAATGAAAAGGTTAAGAATTTGTATTAGAAGTCAACTTCAGCAAGTTTGTTGTTAATCTAAACTTCGCTTAAGACCTATGCATAATTTTCGTACTCCTCTTCAAATATATTTTGGTATGTTTTTTGCATGGCGTAATTTTTTTAATGTCTAAATTTGCTATCACTTTTTTTTTACTAGGTCACCCTCACAATCCTAGATATAAACCGAGAAATACTCCTCAAGTGTACTGAAGATGGTCAGGCTATGCAAGTCCTGAACGATTACCTCCAAGGCATCTACAATGAGGAAGCTATGGCGCTGTCTACAGAACCACGGACCGCTGAGAAGGTTAGTGACCTCATAAGATTAAAGTTGCGAAATATCAAGCCTGAATTATCTGCAGGGATTGGCAGAGGTGTTTGGTACGCCCAAATTAAATCTGTCATGTTAAATTAGGGTGAAAGCACACACGCTTTAAACAGACTCCGGACCCAGGTTGGCCGAAGCAAGGAAAACCTGTTCAGGTGGAGATTTATAGACGACTCCGTCTTGGAGTGTAAATGTGGTGCTGTTCCACGAACGATGGGACACTTAATATCGTGCCCTGCGTGTCCTGTCAGCTGCACGTTACAGGAACTGAGAGACGCTAGTGATGGCGCCAAACAAGTGGCCGAATTCTGGGCCGAGTACATTTAAATTGCTATCGACACACTTAGAAGAAGAAGCACACACGCTACTTTTAGCATCGGCGATCGGCGATTTAGCCGCTTTTTAGAAGCTAAATGCATCGATACAGTCGCAAAATCGCAAATCGCCGATGCTAAAACTAGCGTGTGTGTTTTGGCCCTTATTGTTACGAAAAGGAGAATAAACTTTTCAATTAAATCGGGACATTAAATGAGAAAAGATTTATAATATTGGAAAGATCCAAAACCACGAGGCAAAGAATCCTAGCGAATTCGTTGTGATTGATGCAAATGATTGAATAATAAATTTTATTTTATTATAAAAAACATACTTCTTAACTTATTGTGTCAAGCTAGTTCTTCTTGTTATCAAATAACGAACGGTATATAATAAAAGTTCATGCCGTGGTTAAAAATTTACCAGTCAGTAAGACGGTAACGATACTGATTGCTCAACGTACATTTCAATATTGCTTCTTTTGGACGCCATTTTATAGTACCTGAAGCTTCTTGCCAACTGCTATTCCATTCAACGAAACTCTTAACCTTTTAACCGTCCGACTTTATATCATTATCGTGCCCCCAGCGCCCGAAAAAAAAAAAGAAATATAAATACCGATGAAACGAGCTGTGATGATGTAATAATAATACAGATTAAACGAGCTGTGTTATTTGGTCGTATATATACGACTCTGGCGGAACGAACACGAAAATATTTGTCGGATTAATCCGACATAAGCGGTTAAAAGGTTAAGCCTGTTTAAATTGTTTCACAGACAATAAAAATCCAAGAGCTGATATACCAGTCCTACCGGTCATACGGGGGCAGCGTTTCAAGTGAAAACATCGAGCACTTACGACTAAAGCACCGCTTGAGGGTTGTCAGACAACTTGAGGACAGTCTCGAGAAGAACACGCTTCGAGCGCTGCAGCAGGATAAGCTTCTTGAACTTAATGAGCTGCAGGTTAGTAGACTACTCTACACCGTGTTTCGGACGATATACATAAACTTCGACCAGATGTTCAGACCATGGAAATAAGTATTTTTCATTATGGACACATTAATGAATACTTATTTTTTGTTAATTTTCATACAAACTAAATACCTTGACGTAAATTGCACGATATGCATGCTTCTTTATCCGAATTGGCAACGATGACATATTTTCATTCATAACATTTGGCTGGCTGAAAATTGTCAAAACTGAGTTAAGACCCTTTCTTACTGCATAGCTCAAAATTTCACTAAATGAAATTACAAATATCTATGTAAGGAAGCCTTTTTACGTACTACTTCCTTTGTTAGATTTAATTTCTAAAAGCTATAGAAGCGTTTGACAAAGCTTATGGATATCGTGAAGAACACGGTGTATATGTAAGTACGGGGCATTTTTTAATCAATTGGTGAAACTTCACAGACTTGATGCGTATTGGCATCTAATATTAAAACAAAAAAATTATAGGTGACATGTTATTTTTACTTTAGCGCGAATTTCACCAATGAAAGTGAACACGATCAGTACAAAATATCGTTGTGTACATTTTATATGAATTGATTCACACACGTCCGTGTCCGGGCTGGCGACGGGGCTTCAGTGCCTGCCTGTGTGTGTGATATGACATTTGTGTGGATAGACCTTTACGGTTATAAATCGTGCGAGTATAGTCTTGGCGTTTAATCTAATTATCCTCTTCACGTAGATAAATACGTTGTAACTAACAGTGAGATTTAGTTGGGCGATAATCCTAAAATATACGTAAAGTCTATTCAAACTTATGTTTCAAATTAATATTATTTCAATTTAAACAAATATCAACTTTATTTCAATGGTAATTAAGTTGATTTCGGAGTGACTAGCACTATTGAAAAAGAAATATTATGTTTGAAGTTGTAACGTAAACTGAACTTTATTGTATAAGATTTATGGTTTGTATGTTTGTATGGTTTCTATAAACTCATATTTGTTTACATTTTTGCATGCAGAATGCAGATTACATATAACATGACTATTTTTCCTATGGGGCCACCTGCTACGATCCTAAAATATCTGCTTCAAATATGTATCACTTTTTAAAGACATTTCTTTATACTTCTAGGAGTTACTCAGCGCCATACGCGAAGAGCTACTCTGGGCAAAGCGGGTACCTTGCGAGCGATTAGAAGCGCCCTACGAATCGTACCGACTGGACTACGCGCAGTTCAAGACTTTGTACTTTGCGCTCTCGCCATGGGCTAAGGGAGACTTCGCTGAAGCCATCACTGCTAGAATGTTTAAGGTATGAAGGCCAATTCTCGTAATTTAAAATGTTCAAAATCTAGTCGCAGTCTCATCTCGGCCACAGACAAATGTCAAAAACGACTTACCAACTGAACTCCGACAAACTTTACTACGACAAGATTTTAATTCGACACTACGGAACTCCGACACGTCTTCATTTCGACAATACTTTAGTTCGAAATGCCTTAAGTCCGACACTACTGTACTCCGATAACGCGTTTCTTCGACATGACTTAACTACGAAACGATGCGACTTCGACGACGTGCTACTTCGACAACTATAGTAGTCCGACATGACTCAATTTCGACATACTCTACTCCGGCATGCTGTACTTCGACAATATCTTACTTCGACGTTATGTATCTGAGACACGATGCTACTTCGAAATTATTCTGCGACATTAGGGAACAAGTAATCTTGTGTATGGTTGTTTTTTTTTTCGTTACCTGTATTCGGTAATTTATGTTTTAAGAACATCATTTTTTTTAATTTAAGTGAAGTTGTTTAGTTGGCACTTTTTTTTTTCGTTATATAAATTAGGTACCTATTTAGTCATTTATGCTTACGTATAGCATAGGATTCGCACTCAGTTATATTCTAATAAAAATAATGTTCTTTTAAAATACAAGTTATTATTTATTCCTTATCATAATTCTCTTAACCATATTATCCCAATTTATTTGGGGACGGCGCAACATGGTTTTTCTTCCATACTTCTCTATTAGTCGTCATCTCGGTAGTCACCCCCTTTCTAGCCATATCATCTTTCACAAATTTACTTGTTCCCTAATGTCGCAGAATAATTTCGAAGTAGCATCGTGTCTCAGATACATAACGTCGAAGTAAGATATTGTCGAAGTACAGCATGCCGGAGTAGAGTATGTCGAAATTGAGTCATGTCGGACTACCATAGTTGTCGAAGTAGCACGTCGTCGAAGTCGCATCGTTTCGTAGTTAAGTCATGTCGAAGAAACGCGTTATCGGAGTACAGTAGTGTCGGACTTAAGGCATTTCGAACTAAAGTATTGTCGAAATTAAGACGTGTCGGAGTTCCGTAGTGTCGAATTAAAATCTTGTCGTAGTAAAGTTTGTCGGAGTTCAGTTGGTAAGTCGTCAAAAACTTGTCAAAATGTCGCTCACCTAGCAGTATAATGGCACGAGTTTTTTTTGTGTTTAAAAGTGTATAATTTATAAAGCGGTAAAACGGCACGGTGTTAGTTTTCCTATTTGTTGAGAGACGTGCCGACACCGCCGTGCCGTTTTACCGCTTTATAAATTATACACTTTTAAACACTTAAAAAACTCAATTTCGCTTTTTTGTAAATGTGCCATTATACTGCTAGGTGAGCGATGTAGGGAAATTACAAGTATTTTTTGACAGATTTAGATCAGACTGTGAATGTTTTTAAAATTACGAGAATTGCCCCTCTGGTATAATATGTAAAACTGCTTGTTATTCCAGCTAATGGATTACGATGACGACGGCCTAGTGAGCGCGCGCGGCCTGAGCGTGGCGCTGGGGCTGTGCTGTCGCGCGGACGCGGCGCGACGTCTGCGTGCTCTGTACGCCGCGCACTCGCCGCCGCTGCTGCCGCGACGAGACCTGATACCGACGCATTTTACTGACACAGGCGAAGAGCTGGCGACTGATGCCATTTCGTTCTTTGATAGGTAAGTTAAGACCGTTTTAAAAAATATAAACTATGGAAAAAAATATTATCTATGTTACCGCGGCTTTCCCTAAGAAACCGTGACTTTTCGCTCGGTCAAAAGTAGCCTATGTCATCCGGCCTCTTAATTTTTTTTTGGCAAAGCTCCTGAAGTAATTTTACGATTTGTACTTTTGAAAAAAAAAAAACACTCCTTATACATGGCTCGCTAGCGTTGCTGTTAAGGGTCAAATCTTGCAAAGAAATGGAATGCATAATCAGCCTATAATGTTCCTACTGCTGGGACATAGGCCTCCTCTCTTCCAGAGGGCGTGGGCAGCTGTATCTAGCACGCGGGCCCAGTGCGGTTTGGTAGATGTCACATGTCTTCGAATATTTGGTTCTAGGACATGCCAGTTTCCTCGCGATGTTTTCCTTCGCCGTTTTGAGAGCAGTGGTGATGAAATTAAATACAAAGTAGAGCGCCTGTCTGGGTGCGAACCTACGAACTACAACTCGTATGTTGCGGCCGTTACCACTGGACCACCACTGCTTATACCCAGTAATTTCGCGGCAACTATTCCTGGCCTATAATCTGTGCTGACTCTAAAATCTTGCCAAATCCATTACTTCTGTTCCTATCGTTCGCTTACTCAAAAATCATCACCATAATGTTTCCTTACAGTATAGAAGAGCCTGCATCGCCAGAACCGGGTCCACTGCAGCGTTCCATAAGTGAAGTGTGCGGAGACGGCGCGACAATGGACAAGAGCGATTCTGAGAACAGCCAAATTGGTAAGTTAGTTAGATGGTTGATTTTAGGCTCAGTTGAGATAATAATAGACCGAATTTCGGCCATGACAGCCAATTTCAACGGAGACTAGCCATCTACGCGGAAGATATTATAGTGCTGAAATGTGTGCGCAGACACAGGTGCTCTCACTGTCATAGTCCAATGGAACGGCAATCCGACACGACCGGAGAGAGATCAGGCGCTGGGCCAACGGCGCCACGTGCGCCTGTCCGGGTTGTTACTGACAAATTCCTGATGGAAAAACCCAATGACACTTTTTCCGCGCTCAGCAGTCGGGCTTGTGACCACGAGACTAACGGGGCAGGTTGCATTGAGAATAATCTTTATCTAACTTCCCTGGGCTTGCACTGATTTGATGGGTTTCGGCATCTAATAGCAATAAAAACAAAAAAGAGGTTTATTATATGCCGTTTCACTTCACGTCTGTGAAGTGCTACCGCTAAAAAGCCCTGAATTGTTCACGATAGAGACGCAGATGATCAAATTATCTTAAGGCCAATTCTCGTGATTTAAAACGTTCAAAATCTACTCGCAGTCTCATCTCGGCGACAAACAAATGTCAAAATGTAAGGTAATTAGAGGTATTTTTGACAGATTGAGACTGAGATCAGACTGTGAACGTTCTTAAAATTACGAGAATTGCCCCTCTTGTTAATCAAAGCTTATACATAAACAAATTCAAGTCTTCTTCCCATACACTCAACTTCGTTCGGTTATAGGTCTTGCATACTTATTTTTCGGCAAACTGAAAAATGTAATGTCATACTGTCATCAAAATGAATGCAGTGTCGTGTGTCACTGTTGCGTGGCGCTGTGTCTAATTAGGTCCGTCATGACTTCGGATTACACTGTGTGATTTTTCGATTGGTCAAGCGGAGGCGTAGACAATCAGCCTATAACATCACTGGAACTATGGCCTCCGCTCTGTGGTGGGATATCTTTTTCAGAATCGCCTAACTTAAATTCTAGGCAGCAACACCTATATAAGCGCAGAAAGCGTGCGCGCATGCGGCCTAGCCGGGCTAGCGAGCGCGGCGAGCACGCCGAACGTGGCTCCCGCGGCACCTCCCTTGCCTCGCGACCACTTCCTGCAGCTACTGGCCGTGCTACACGACCTTACGCAGAGACAACACACTGTTTATGAAGCTGTGGTATTAGCTGGTAAGTATTTTGCTCTATTCTCAACTATAGCTACTCCTTAAAGGCACATTCTACAGTGGCTACTGGCTACTCCAGAAAAGCGCTGGGACAATGAAATTACAGTAGGTCAGTCCAATTTGTGGCGCCCGACAAGGTGGACCCAAGTTCCGCGGTGGTACTCGGTCGCTGCTGATGAACTTTTCGGAAAACATTGCTCGCAGCACTATCTACGAGTACAGTCAGCAGCAAAAGTAGATGATGAAAATCAGAAATTTAATACTAATGAACGGAGTTCGCGTCAGAACTGTGTGGCGTCGAAGTGATTCAAAAGTATGTGATTTTAAATTATACCAAACATTTACTACTAGTACAGCTGCCATATATTCGTGATCAGTTTTGACTCGAAAAGTTATAAACTCAATTCATCATCTACTTTTGCTATTGACTGTACCTACGAAGTTTCTGTTTTAATTACAAATATCTATATAAATAAAAATGAATCACCGAAATGTATGTCCGCGCATAACTTCCGAACGATTGCACCAAGTTGGATAATTCTTTTTTTGTTGTGTTCGGTAATTCCAGGACAAGGTTTGTATGAAAGAAAATTTGAGAAATTGAAAAAAAATTGCACCCGTGCAGTGCGAAGCTGGGGCGGGCCGCTAGTTTATCACATATTCCAATTTTAAAAAGGAATTCAGGAATGATAAACAATTAAAAATTTAAATTGTTAAATATTCAGGTACCCTCCTGCTACAACTGGGTGAACTAAATCACCGCCCACTACTGGACCGCGAGATCTCACAAGATAGTCTGTTCCTAGCTGCCGCCGCCAAGCAGCCTGGAGCTCAGGTAAATATATTTGCATGTTGAACATAAAAATAACCTTTTTTTTTTACATAGCGTACAGTCAACGCAAAAAATGTCGGGACGTTCAAAATGATAATCTGATCATAAACGTTACGTAAATGCGAACGATTTTGAAACAAAATTACAGCTATCCTTTAGTATTTTGGTTTGTTCCATACATTTTGACCGCGTGGGTTGCACTTTTCTATAAACCGCCGATTTTTTTTTTTTTTTGTTAGCCGACGAAAGTTTTTACGCTAGGTCATATGCTAAATTCTTGGTTTCAGTTTGCGCGTCAATAACTCCTAAAATAAAATATTCGTTGAGGTATCGAATTTGCACAGTTTACTCACTTCTCATTTTGCTTTCCAGTTGGACCCCAACGGCAACGCAACAGAACCTGAACAAGAAAGTCAGAAACCGTCTCCATCCAAAGAAACAGAACCGGACGGTGTCTGGTCCATTACGTTGGAGCAGTTCCTAGCCACCATGCTCTCCCAGCCTGCCCTTGAAGAGTTCTTCAATGAGAAGGTGTCTATATTACCGGAGTTAGAACTCCTGAGACAGAGGGACAGGCTTCAGTCGGTTTCATAGCTGATGGAGATAGCCGGGTTGCTCGGAATAAGCCTGTAGACCCTGCTCTAAAGGTATGTTGATGAACCTGTTTTGGGGTGAAGTGTTTCCCTGGTGTCCGTTAAATGTATTTTGAAGAATTTCTCCTGTTCGTGCATTGTATCGGATTTAGCGAATTCGAGTGTACCAATCATGAGATGGTCACGCGAAGAACTGTAATGAGTTCGAGCCTACAAAAGCTACGCGCCCACTTCATTAGCACATTAATTTGCTTGGTTTCAATTGATTCTTAACCTTTTGAACGCCAGAGTATAAACGTATCGCCGTACCCCTGACGCCAGGCCACTTTAACAACACAACAACACACACACACACACTTAAAACAACAAATTTCTCGATATTGGTGGTTTATTTATATTAGTTTCAGGCAATACAATATAGACGGAAGCTTAAACTTTTAAATTATATAAATAAAAACACACAAAAGTAATGATTAAATTGTTTATTTCATAATATGGTGCGACGTGTATTTTGTCATATATTTGTGACGTTGGCGTTGAGGGTAAAGGTATGATTCCGATCTCGGCAGCACGCAGCAGTGCTGCCGCGGCAGTGCGGTCGCAGCACTACTGGTTCTCATACATTTTCTATGGGTTCATATGAGATTACATTCCGAGCACGGCAGCAATGTTGCGCGACATTCGTATAGAGAATATACGGGGACCAGCAGTGCTGCGGCAGCACTGTTGCGTGCTGCCGAGATCGGAATCATACCTTTAGATTTCGTTTGTCACATATATGTGACAATGGCGTTCAAAAGGTTAAAGAAATGCGACGGTCCGATGCTGACGAAATGGACGCGTAACTTCGCCTGTTGTATTACTTTTTCTGAATTAGTTTTGGCCTATGATATTTCAGTTAAGCAGGCATCGTTTAAATATCTATGGCACAAAGACAGCTACGATTTAGAAAGCAAATTATGGCCTTAGTATGTGTTAGTATGTATGTATTCACCTAACCTGCTATGTGCCACGAGTCTATCTTGCTTATTTCTATGTAAACATTGTATATAGCTTGTAAGTAGGTATTATAAGTCTATGTACTGGAATGAAATTTAGGAGGTTTATACAGTAGTATATTTCAATGCCTAGGTTGCACCAAGTATACAGGGGAGGTACAATAAGCTCTTTTAAAGTTTAGACCTAAAATTATTGATGTAGATATATTAATGTATCTTCCAAAGACCAATCTAGCTGTAGCAGACATTCTAGAACCCCCTTTGTAAAGTTAAAGTAAATCAAAATTGTGTTTGTTATTGTTAATAATACGTTTGAATAACATAGCAACTGTAGGTGGTAAGAATTCCTCAAGGCAAACACTTGGTTGAACATTCCAAGATAAAATAATATTATAAGTACCTACCATAATATTGACAAAGATAACATTGTTACTGGTTTGTTTATCGGTTTACTTTAATTGGTGATAAGTTATTAATGTGTAGCTTTAAATGAAGTTAGCCTTGGATTTTATAGATACATTGAACGTCGCCTATGTATCGATATGAACGAAGCAGAAGGAACAACACTAGAATATACAAATGCCTTGTTCTTTTACATAAAATCTTTAGTAAAAAACAGCAAATGAAAAAATTGTCGTTTAAAACCAATTCATCTTTTTAAAACCAATTCATTCTCCTGCGGGGCAATTGTGTAACGCATTATCAGTGGGAATGGCTTTCATTTTGACAGTTCAACAATATTCATTGCGTTATTTACGTTGTTGAGCGGACAAATTTTTCGAACAAATGAAGCAATGGATTAGCAATATCCTTCAAAATTATTCAGGTTGTGATTGATAGTGTGTTACGCAATTAGGGTGGTCTTATCCCAATTCATTTGGGGTCATCGCAACATGTCTTTTTCTTCAACACTTCTCGTTTGAAACAAATTCTCGTTTCTAATTCCGCAGATCATAAGCTTGTCCTTTCACAGTGATTCTACCTCCGATTTTGCATCACCGTCCAAATTACAGTAATCTTTATTCTCATTCTAATAAGGTTGCTTTTGAATTGCTGCCACTGACAAGTCTGCCACAACCATTGTGATCTTTATTCTCGTTACAATAAGATTGCTTTTAGGTCGCTGCTGTCAGAAGTAAAATAACTATGAACGAATTGTAATCTCATCTACCAATACCAATAGTAGTTTATTTTGAGTATACATAGCCATATTATTTTTAAGTTAGCCTGTAACATTAATAGTTAACCTTTGTACCTAATATATATAAAGTGTATTTAAACAGAGTTCTTTAAATATAAACACTAGGATTAGTACAAAATAGCATTTTCGGTATAATACTGGGTGAAATAAATCAATGGGGGCCTGAAGGGAAACCACTTTAAACCTTTAAGATAGATTATTTTACTTAAAGGAAACATTCCTTTAATTTTAAAAAGAAACAAAACAGCATTCACAGATTACTCGACTAGCTTATTTAAACCGGGAATCGAACCAGCTAAAAATAAAAACACTCGCTATTTTATTTCACTAGGTGGTCGATACAGTCAATGTTAAAGATAAAATTTCTCCAAGAAACATTAGGTCTTACACTCGTCTGTCGTACAAGATATCCATGAAATCTAATATTTAGTACACAAGGGTTTTAATCAAAATTACCTAGACAAGAACTGAGGGGCAATTCTCGTAATTTTAAGAACGTTCACAGTCTGATCTCAGTCTCAATCTGTCAAAAAAGCCTCTAATTTCCCTACATTTTGACAGGTTTTTGGCATTTGTTTGTCGCCGAGATGAGATTGCGACTAGATTTTGATCGTTTTAAATTACGAGAATTGGCCTTCTGTTCACTTTCAACAAGTAAAATACACGTCATAATTTTCTTTCCCGTTCGATTCCCGGTTTAGGTAAGCTTGTCGAGAAATCTGTGAATGCAGTTTTGTTTCTTTTTAAAAATAAGGGAATGTTTCCTTTATGTAAAGTAATCTATCATAAGGGCTTAATATGGTTTCCCTTCAGGGCCCATTGATTTTTTCCACCCCGTATATAACACAAATATTAATATTATTTACTTTTTAGATGTTAGCTTCGCTTCCAAATAAATACTTTATTTTCATAAGCTTTTAAAGCAAAAATAAGAAAACAAAAAATTATACCTAATATGTATAGAGGTTGAATGTCTTTTCCAGGAAAATAAATAAATTATGTACATAACTGGGGCCCTATTAAAAAGTATCATTGCGAAAATGGGATGGTGCTATCAGCCTGTATATAGCTCCGTCTCTTACACTGGAATCGTGGTGGCATTTAACTGTCATAATACGGCACCTGTGCCTATTGTACAGACGCCAGCACATCAACCTACTACAATCTGTCAAATTTCTTTAATAGATTTTCAACTTTATCACTAAAGTATAAGGTTCAAAGTTGATTGGGAAAATTTGACAGTTTCGGGTAGGTTGATGTGCTGGCGTCTGTACATAGGCATAAGTTAACTGCTTCAGTAAATGTTGCTTCGCAGAATAATGTGCTTGACTATAATAGACGAAATAAAGCATTTCCTAGGCTTGAAAATAATTGGAAATTCGGTATAGAAGTGTTTTAAGTGAACATCATAACATTTCGACCGCAGATATTTCTCCTTTAAGGGGAATGCGCTAAGGCAACTCAAGTTTAATTGTTCATCAACATACAAACTGACCTACAAATTGGAGAAGGTAAGAAAATTTGAATTTCGCGAGGTATCCAAAACGGTTTATAATAAAAAGGATAAAATATAATAAAAAAAACCTATCAAATTATAGTGAAAACGAATATGTAATACAGAGTTGCTTAAGAAGTATCTAGCTTATGCTTCCAACGAAATTGTAGTTAATATAACATAACAAAGAATTATGAACTACATAAATATTATATTTTTACATACAACTGAACTTTGCCCGGTTTGCTTCACTAATTTGTAGAAGCACAGATTAGTTGGGCAAATTGAATTAATCTAAATAAATTGCTTAATTTGTAATGTTAGCAGATAACGGAATAAATAGATATAGGCTAAACAAGCAATATCTTCATAAGCATGTGTATATTTATTTTTGTAAGCCACAATATATGAATAATGTAACGGATTTTGGGTACAATCATATAAATAAAGGCTTTTAGGCATTCAAGTGCTTTGTTGGATTATTTAGAAAATCTTAATAAATACATAGTATTACTTCTCACGTCTGTTGGCGACTGTACAGCAAAATATTTTGACAATACACATTATATTTAAATTATTGTCCAGCAGAAGAATGTAGGCTATTTTTTTTATTGCCTACTTTATGTATTTTAAAATTGCTTTCAAGAAAATTCATCAAATATTAAGACTATTCACTGACCGAGCACTACCGGAATTTAAGGTCTTAGCCAGCTTGCTCAGATTTTAGACGTATCCGATGTTGCTTCGTCAGAATAGGTACCTGATCAAATTCTTTGACTACCTTTTAAAGAATTTGTTAAATACAAAGAAAGCAGACTTGTTATCCGATTGTCCAATAAGTCAAAATTGTTTCACGAAATTGCTGAATTCAACGGAATTATTTTCTCTATGTATTTAAACTTACGTACTATGTAAACCTATTTTTAATTAAGTAATGTCATCTGCTTTACAAAGTAAGTACTTAGCACAAAACGTTGAACATATTTTATTTTAATTCATAAGGTTAACCATGTCCATGTAAGTAGCGATAATATCTGAATATTATGCAAGTTTAATTAAATACACTTGTTTGACGTTATACTTATGATTTCTTTCTTTCCTGGGTAAAGTGGGTTTAACATAAATATGACAAAAAAACTTCTCCATGTTTGGTTCCTATCAACATGTAAACCTAAGTAGTTTGCGGAATTGTGATGGGTTAGAACGTCGTTTCCAAGTTTAACTGGGGGGCAGTTCTTTCTAAAAGTGCACTGATTTATTGACTTTGTTCAGGTAACTCTGTAGTGCTAATGTTCAGGTAACTCTGTAGAGCTAATGTTCAGGTAACTCTGTAGAGCTAATGTTCAGGTAACTCTGTAGAGCTAAGGACTGGGGTTTTCATGGTTGTGTCATCAGTGAATGTGGCAGATATGATACTATCCATTGCTGGTATATCTGCAGAGTAAGATGAGTAGGGCCTAAAATGGAACCTTGAGGTACCCCGGCTTTTATATCTTGAAATGCAGAGTAGGTATCAATGATTTAACTCTAAATATTCTATCTTCTAAACACTGATTTTAAGAGCAGGTAAAAGTTATAAGGAGGAGGAGGGTTTTTCATTTTAAAAAGCAAGCCTTAGTGCCAAACCTTATCGAATGCTCGTTGTTTACCGAGAAAGAAAATTTAGACAAAATTCTCATTACTATAAAAAAAAACTAAAATAAAAAGCAATAATACAGTTGGAATAAATAATAAAACTGCCTCACTTCAGTATAAGTATTTATTGTTTTGGTTTTAAAATATGACAACTATGATAACTTATATGCCGATAGAGACCAGCAATGTAAAAGACCAATTATTGTGCGTCCAACCTCGACGCAACCACCGTACCAGACAAATCTCCCAAAAACAAATATCTGGCCATTCCTTTTTTTTTTATTGACAATCTTTCTAAAGAGAATTACACCAATGAATCATTTCGGTGTTGTTAGATAAGTCGATTACAAAAATAATCGACTACAAAAAAAAAAAGAAAAAATACTAAATGACAACAGATTGCATCAAATAATCTAAATAACATAACAAAACCTAACAGTAATAATCAAATTTATTTATTTCGAAATAAACCTCAGTGTCCAAGCATGATCACATTTAACAGCTGTTATATCTGGCAGCTGTATTGCCACCTCCCCATTAGTTATCTTCCACTGAAACAATTAATAAAATGTGATAAGGGAAAGTATCAACATCTGAGCTAAGGTTAATGATCCAGATAGATTAGCTAACTGTCCGGCCACGACTTTTGGCTAGTGTTTACAGATACACATAACATACTTGTATCACAAAAAATACTTACAGTTAAGTATTGTCCTTCATTGCCCAACATCTCGACTTGATAAGTGCCACTGTGCAAATAAGGTGTTATGTCTCTCAGTGTGAGCACACTCTTCTCTGGCCACTTGAGCACAATAGCATAGATTGCAGTTATTTTATCGTTCACGCTCGGTGGGAGGGTAGGATGAGTAGCATTGTACGTCGCCTTAGTACAAGTATACCAAACCTTGCCATTAATAGTATCGTTCTGAGAATGCCAGGGAGAGCTATTGTATATTGCCTCGCCATTGATAGATAGCCATTTTCCGAGTGTTAACAATCGTTCTTGAAATATCGGTATTATTGTACCCTCTTTAGTTGGGCCTACGTTGATGAGGGCGTTACCTGAGAAGGGCAGAGTAATTTAAGTACTTACTAGTAAAAAAAAATTAGGAAATTGAAACTTTAGTTACCTCCACAACTGACTGTAGATACAACTTGGTAAAGCAGATCATCAATAGACAATATTTCACTAATCTGCATATCCCTTCTGTACCCCCACGATTTGCTATCAACAGTGAACGCGTTTTCCCATTTATGATCTAGTAGTTTACCTGAAAATAAAATAAAGATTTGAATATTCTGTCTAATTATTTTGCTAAATAACTATTTAATGCATAATAAGACATTTTCACACAGAGTAGAAAGGGAAAACAACAAACACACTTGCTTACTGAATGGAAGCTATAACACACTACTCTTCACTTCTTGTTTTTGTTGTAATTCAGTAATGTAGGTATTCTTATACAATAATTATGATGTTTAGTAAGTAAATGTTTTAAACTAATGTTATGTATAAAATTATTCAAATTTTTGAATAATCTTCAATAACACTAACCAGGATTGAATCTATCAGCATGATTATAGAAGTCTCCATGATGCCCAGGGATGTCAATACCCCATCTATCATTGACAACTACTTCATTTTTAACTGGACTGTCATTGTACAACCATGCTAAAAGGTCTGTAGACCTCCAATAGTCATCATGCGCTTCCCAGTCGCCATCAGACCAAATCACTGATGGCTTATAATCATTAACTAGCTGTTTAATGTCTGGCCACAACTTAGTATCAGTGTAGATTTGGGTTTGAAACTTGTTGCTTCTGTCCTGATCATAAATAGGATTGTACCATTCATACAAGGAATGGTATACACCAAACTTTAAGTTCGCTTTCCTGACTGCAGCAGCAATTTCGCCTACCAGGTCTCGTCTGGGTCCCACATCAACTGAATTCCAACTGAATGAACGCTTGGATGGGAATAGAGTGAAGCCCTCATGATGTTTACTTGTTAGGACAATATATCTGAAACATATTAGTTTTAATAGAATTGTGAATTTACTTTTTGCAGCAGTAGCGCATGAAATATCAAAATTTACTGATATACTTTGCTCCAGCATTTGCAAATAGTTGTGCCCATGATGCAGGATCAAAAAACTCAGCTGTGAACATTGGGGCAAACTCCTGGTATGTGAAGCCTGGCGGGTAGTTCTTTTCCATGAAGTCTATGTATTTCTGATTGTTGTCATGTGCTGAAAAATAAATTAAATAGATAAAGTAATAATTTTAGATACCGTACCTACTACAGACAGAACACAGAAATTGCAGTCCTGCAATAATATTATTTTGTATGAAGGAAAAGTACCTTTCCAGTTTGTCCAGAACCATTCGGACCCGAAACTTGGCACGGCATAGACGCCCCAGTGTAGGAATATACCTATTTTAGCCCTATCATACCATTCGGGCAACGGCCGGGTGTCCAGGTCACTCCAGACGGGGCTAAATCTCTTAGTTAAACTGATATCCTCTTCAATATCGTTATGGACTTCGATAATACTAATTTCTCCTATCTTAGCATTCACGAAGTAGATGAATACTGAGATTAATAATAATTTCATCATTCTGTAAACAAAACAATTTTATTTTAGATGGATGATAAAATTTCGTATTCTCGTAAATAATTTAATGTCTTTGGTTATTGGCACAGAGTAGGTACTACTTTTTGATATTCTCGTACAACAACAATAACAATACCTAACAATATTTTTAAACAGCCGACATCTACTATTGTACATTGCACGAATAGAACACCACTGACTCCTTGGCCTTGCACGAACTGCATGACACTGACGTCCATAACATAAGGTGAATGCGCAGTGGTAGACCGCGAAATTCAAATTTTCTTACGTTTTTTGCAATTTGCAGGTCAGTGTCAGGTTGTATCTGGATCAAAATTTGATTCGCGACTATAATAGATATGCATTTACAGAATTATAGTCATTAGAATCTTTAATATATCTCTTTAAGTTAGATTTCTACCGTTAAGAACAAATCTCGTATGGAAAAGTGTTTATGGTAGAAATCTAACTTCAATCTCCATACCCATAGATAAGGGTATCTGACGTCTGACAGGAGTCAGGTCAGCAGGACAGACAGTCAGTGTTGCCAACTCAATTTTTTAAAGAAGGCTAGCTAGCTAGCTAGATCACCTTCGAAAAAGAGCTAAAATAGAGCTAAATTTTTGGAAAAAAGCTAAAATAAAAGAAAGTTTAAAAATCAAAATTTTAATTACCTATTGATAAAGAAAAGCGTAACATGATATTATATCTTGTTAGATTAATAAGAGAAATATTTAAAAATACGATTATTCGTCGTCAGAAGTATCGAAATTGTGTGTCAAATTCACTAATTCTAATCCACTTGTGCTTGGTCCTGAGTTTTCCACATCCTAAGTTGCCATGGTAACAATGTTTTTTATTTCGCACTATAAATAAACAAATAACCAACACAGTACTCCACCACGATCGTACATCAAACCAAAATCAAGGAATGAATGATCGAACGAAACGAAGTACTGAAATGAAACGAACGAAATAAAACAATACGAGGATTCCCCGTAGTTCAAATCGTAGACTAAATATGGCTCTATGTATTAATTTACTCGTTGGTCTCCATGAAATTCGGAACCACACCTAAAATTTTGAAAAAAAAAAAAACAAGTTTCATTTTCATGTTTTGGAATGGAGCTAAAATTAAAAAAAAAGAGTTAAAGAGCTAAAATAGTTTTGATGGAGCTAATTAATTGAAAATAGAGCTAAATTTAGCTCTAACAGAGCTAAATTGGCAACACTGTAGACAGTACCACAGAGCATGTAACCTTTTAGACCTTCTCTATCTACGTTTTTGACAGTACTGACAATCTGACTGATAGAGTGTAACCAAACAGAGAGTCAGAGACACAGATGCAAAGTCCACAATGATAGGTTCAATCGTGTGGTATGCGTGTATTTTATGTTTTAACGATTATAATATTTATTTATTTCTATTTTTTGTTTGTTTCAGTCCCGTACTAATCCAGCAAGATCTACATTGTATCAACTAGATCAATCAAATAATTTTAATCGTTATTTTTTTTTTCGTGCATATTTGTTCTTACAGCTCACTTTAGACATTGGCAGAATAGTCGACATCGGCTTTGCTTGCCATTTATTAAAAATAGAATAGAATAGATAGGTTCAATCCGTGGGCCACAGTCTCCCGTATTATTATTATACTCTGGCCATAGTATCGAACCTATCATTGTGGACTCCGCATAATTATCTGTGCTGCGTGCGGCATATACTTTACTCTATGGCTGCGGCGGCGGGCGGCGGCGCGCGGAGTTCGACGTTGGCTGCTCAAAACTAGACTCTGTAAGCAAATCAAAAACTTTGGCTTTAGCAAAATATTGAACAGCGAATCAAGAATAAAACTGGTAAACGTTGGTCACTATAGTGACAAGCCTAGGTCACGCCAACTTGAGACTCCTGCACTGGGTCCTGCAAGTCAGGCAGGGGAAGTCAGACCTGCGTCCTTGCCTTGCATAAAGTCCAGTTAAATTATTTTAATTACCTACCTATATTTACTTTATTTCTCTGGGCAACAACGCTATGTCTTTAACTCTAATGCGTTATTTACGTTGTTGAGCATACTCATTTTTCCAACATGAAGCAATGGATTAGCAATATCCTTCATTTTGATTCAGATTGAGATTAATTGTGTGTTACGCAATTAGGGTGCAGAATTATGGATTTTTATGAACTCACTAGCTGCGCCCCGCGGTTTCACCCGCGTAAATGTCGATCCCGTGGGAATATCGGGATTAAAAATAGCCTATATGTTAATCCTGTCAGCTACCTCCATACAAATTTTTTATCAAAATTGGTCCAGCCGTTTGAGCGTGAAGAAGTAACAAACATATAAACACACAAACTTTCGCCTTTATAATATTAGTGTGATAATAACCAACCGACTTACAGAAGGCTAACAAAAAAAAAAAAAAAAAACAATTTAGGAATTACTTAATTATATCTAATTAAATAATAGTGAGGTAAGGCGGCTCAAATGGGAACGCCGGCAGGTGTTTTTGTGCAGCGAATGGGATGAAGAAACTTAGGTATGTACAGACGCCAGCAGATCAAGCTATTACAATTTGTCAATTTTCTTTAATAGATTTTCAACTTTATTGCTAAAGTATAAGGTTCAAAGTTAATTTAGAAAATTTGACAGTTTCGGGTAGCTTGATGTGAAATATAAAACCCTACCCTTAGACCCTAATGTACTAGCTAGAAGAAGGAAGCACAATATTGCTTCCACCTCTTTTGTAAAAACAGAATTTGCAAATACTCAATACGATAAACGTTCGTCCTTCTTATATAATAAAATAAATAGACAAATAGATATACACACTAAACCGTTTCAAGAATGCAAATCATTGCTGATTAAGTGGATAAACAAGTTAAGCTATGATGAAGTAGAGAATCTTCTCCTAAATACAAGGTAAAACCGATTCCGTATAAAATAACCACACACACACATACACACCCATATCTCAACACACACACACTCACAAACACGCACACACTCACACACCCCCACACTCACATACATACACAAACACACATACGCACGCAAGCACACTTAACCTTTCGTATGCCGGAACGTAGATCCACGCGAGACACAATGGCTTTTTAATTGTGTCTGTAATTACGGCATTCAACCGGTTAAACATACACACACTCATATACCAACAGGCTAATAAATAAGTATAATTAATTTTTTGTTACCTTTGTTTCGTTTACATGTTACACTAATTACATGACGTAATGAAAGAGCGGCGCCTCCTGGCACAGGCATTTATATGCTTAAAAGGAGACGCCACCAACTGTATGATGTAAAACGTGTAATAATGAAATAAAACATTTTTGATTTTGATTTTTTTTTTATGTGCTGGCGTCTATACCTACCCACAGGTAACAATAACATGCAAAAAACAAACTCAACAGGTAATTGAAAATACTGCCATTGGAGAAATAGGTATCCCGAGCTTGTTTGTAGGGACTTATCGATAAGTAATCGTCGGTACCTAATTACTTACTACTTAACTGTATGTAGGGACCAAATAGAGTAAAAATAAGTAACTCACTTGAATTTAGTTTTCAACTTATATAACTGTGTAGTACCTATAACAATCAATACATTTTCCTCCTTAAATACACTTGATAATGCCGATTACTTATTGTGCTTATTAGTTTTATCTCGACACTAGCGCGCCAGTCCACAGTTAAATGAACACTGGTCAAGTGGTCACTCACTGACGCGGCAAATTGCAGAATTCTGTTATCTAGAAATATGTAAATACATTATACCTAAATAAGTCTGTGTGATTGTGTACTTTTTATACAATAAGTTAAGGTTGTATAACCTTAACTGGTAATTGATTCAGTAACTAAATAAGGACAGTGTGATCAGAAGCTTCTAATTTGCTTCTCTTTAATAGATAAGTAGATTTTCAACTTTATCGCTAATGTATTCGGTTCAAGGTTGATTGGGAAAATTTGTCAGTCTCAGGTAGCTTGATGTGCTGGCGTATGTACAGACGCCAGCACGTCAACCTACCCGAAACTGTCACATTTTCCCAATCAACTTTGAACCTTATGCTTCAGTGATAAAGTTGAAAATCTATTAAAGAAAGGAGACTGTTAAAAAGTGGTCTATGAACCAATAGCGATACTGTTACGATATTTCTGTGGGGATGCCTCCACTATACCCTTGTGCAAAGTGGCATCAAAATCTGACCCGGCAGTTTTGTGAAATATAATATTTTAAAATACATAATTTCATGATAACTTTAAAAAGTGGTCTATGAACCAATAGCGATACTGTTACGATATTTCTGTGGGGATGCCTCAACTATACCCTTGTGCAAAGTGGCATCAAAATCTGACTCGGCAGTTTTGAGAAATATAGGTAATATTTTAGAATACATAATTTCAAGATAACTTTAAAAAGTGGTCTATGAACCAATAGCGATACTGTTACGATATTTCTGTGGGGATGCCTCAACTATACCCTTGTGCAAAGTGGCATCAAAATCTGACCCGGCAGTTTTGGGAAATATAATATTTTAGAATACATCATTTCATGATAACTTTAAGAAGTGGTCTATGAACCAATAGCTATACTGTTACGATATTTCTGTGATGATGCCTCAACTATACCCTTGTGCAAAGTGGCATCAAAATCTGACCCGGCAGTTTTGAGAAATATAATATTTTAGAATACATAATTTCATGATAACTTTAAAAAGTGGTCTATGAACCAATAGCGATACTGTTACGATATTTCTGTGGGGATGCCTCGACTATACCCTTGTGCAAAGTGGCAACAAAATCTGACCCGGCAGTTTTGAGAAATATAATATTTTAGAATACATAATTTCATGGTAACGTTTTTCTTTTAAAAACGTTTTAAAGGGTATTTCTGACTTTATAATACTTAATTAATGTGTTTCTTTCCTAGATTTTAGTGTTTGTTTCGATTTTAACCGACTTCAAAAAAGGAGGAGGTTCTCGGTTCGTCGGAATTACATTTTTTAAATATTTTTATACTATGTAGTGATGTATAAGTTTTTTTTACATACACCCTTTTTCTGCTGCTACAAATAGAGTTCCTTCTTATTTTTCGTATTTTGGAGTAATTTTTTGTTTTAAGACATATCCTTCTTACATAAATATTTAAAAAATGCCTAAAAATCGGTAAGTACAAAAAAAAAGTTGAGGGGACAAGTGACATTGCCTAGTAGAGAAACACATTAATAAAGTCAGAAATACCCGTTCAAACTTGACCTGGTGACAATGGGAACACTTGGTAAAGTATACCCTTTTAAACAAAAAAATAATTTTCTAAATCAGTTCAGCCGTCTTCGAGAAATCGGTGAGTATAAATATTAAAAAATGTTAAAAAGATTCCGACGAACTGAGAACCTCCTTCCTTTTTTGAAGTCGGTTAAAAACGAAAAAAAAAACTTAAATTCAGCACTGTCGAGGTGGTAAGTGTCTTTGTTTAGCAGAAAATCACATTAATTAAGTAGTATAAAGTCAGAAATACCCGTTAAAACGTTTTTAAAATATAAAAATGTAGCAAGAAATGTGAATTTTAAAGTATTATTTTTCTCAAAACTGCCGGGTTAGATTTTGATGCCCCTTTGCACAAGGGTATAGTTGAGGTATTCCAACAGAAATACCACTACAGTATCGCTATTGGATCATAGACCACTTCCCATAAAAATTTTAACAGTCTCCTTTGACAGATTGTAGTAGGTTGATGTGCTGGCGTCTGTACAATGTCAAACAGTGGAGTAATACTTTCCCGAAAGGGGTTTGAAGATTTTTGTATGGAGGGTGGCCCTAAGGTCGGCCGCCATTTTGATTTTTTTTCAGAATCGCGGTGCACAACAAAAGTTATATATTTAGATAGAGGACACTTATACAAACAAAAAATGTTATGTAACATAATATCCTAAAGCGTCAGGTTTTGGAGTTATTCACCGAAATATAAGTCGAAAATAACAAGGATTATTTTGTTTTTTTTCCCTACAGGTAAGCATATTGAACTATTGAGGTAATAGAAACGTTATAAAACCTTTATGGAGAAGAAACAAATGAAGAATAGATATTTTTTTAATAAATAATTTAACGCAGCAATTTATTGTTCCTTTTTTTTAATTCCAGAGACTATCTGACATTTAAGTCTTTTGTGTTTTCGTTTTTTTTAGTATAGAAGTTTGACATTACACTTGTCAGATTAGTCTCTGGGAATAAAAAAACGAAATATAAATTGCCGTGTTTAATTTTTATTTAAAAAATGTCTGTTCTTCATTTGTTTCTTCTCCATAAAGGTTTCATAACGTTTCTCTTACCTCAATAGTTCAATATGCTTACCTGGAAGGAAAAAAAACAAAAAAATCCTAGTTGTTTTCGACTTATATTTCGGTGAATAACTCCGAAACCTGACACTTTAGGATATTATGTTATATTACATTTTTTGTTTGTATAAGTGTCCTCTATCTAAATATATAACGTTTGTTGTGCACCGCGATTCTGAAAAAAAAATCAAAATGGCGGCTGATTTTAGGGCCAAAATCTTCAAACCCCTGTATGGAAAAGTTTCGGCTAGTGTGCTCATAAACTTTATAGATAATACATTAATTACAGTAATATCGAACCCAGGGTACCTAGATCACAGATAATTCTATCACTAAGTAAAGCATTTTTTCTCACTTCATGATTAAATTGATAAAATATAACTGCGCGGGAAGAGCTCCACCGCGCCAGCCTTGGAACAAAAAAAATTACCAAAAAAATCGACTTCTAAAAAAAAAAAACTAAAATGTGAAAAATAACTTCAGTGTCTTTGGATCTGTACCTATTTTAGTTTTTACCTCCGACTTGAGAAAATAAAGTTATTTTTCACTTAGTAGTTTTTTTTTGGAAGTCGGTTTTTCTTGTTAAAAAAAAATATTTCTCGCTTTTTACTGGGTCTGTTTATAATCTATCTAAGTTACAATAGCCTAATGTCAACTTGCTTATCGCCTTTTACAAAATATTGTTTTTCTCGATGCAGGGACGTTAATTGTTGAGGAGTTCTCCTGGTATTTCACCACCAGGAACTAAATCAATATTATAAACGGATGGACTTACTTGCTTGATGTTAATTTGAGAGCTTGTCACATCACATCAGCATCACTCAGGACTACTACTGAAGTCTCATGTGCGAGAACTAAGATTAAATACACGCAAACTTATTTATATTACAAACTATGAAAGGCATATTTTTATCAATGGGTGCTGATAATTTTGTTTACAATAGGTACCAGTAACAAAACATTTTGAGAATAATAAAATAAAACAATGAATTTCAGTTTTGGGAAAATCAATAAACAAATAGGCTGTGTCGCCTAGGTATGATTCTGATCTCGGCAGCACGCAGCAGTGCTGCCGCGGCAGTACCTATAGGTTTATATGAGATTACATTCCGAGCACGGCAGCAATGCTGCGCGACATTGCTGCTGTGCTCGGAATGTAATCTCATATTATAAACCCATAGAAAATGTATGAGGACCAGTAGTGCTGCGACCGCACTGCCGCGGCAGCACTGCTGGGTGCTGCCGAGATCGGAATCATATCTTAAGGCGAATGGTTACGCCAAACTTCAAAGTAGACCTCTCTTTGAAGGCCTACTTCTCCCAAATGGATAGCCCAAATATATTAAAAAAAAATATATGATATGTGACATATGTTTACAAATATAATTTAAGTTTGATTTTTTTTAATATTACTGTTAGTTTTAACAATAAAAAATCATATCCATCTTCTTATTTTACGCAAGAGTTTTCTTTCTACTTTCAAACGCCTGAAGCGATTTTGATGATTCTTTCACCAAATTATAGCAAAGAACAATGGGTAAAGTTGTATGGGCCCCGTACCCAAAAAAAAAGATGACTGTAGCATTATGAGCTATATCGGTATTCGTTGCCCTCATGGAGTAGTTTAATTAATCCTAAGACAGCATGTCTGAAATCACTTGGAGAAAAAAGATATTTAAGGAAGTTAAATTGGTTTTGAGAAGACGGTACCTACCCAGAGACAAGGTTAATTGTAGCATTATGAACTATGTCGGAATTTGTTGAACTCATGGAGTAGTTTAATTAATCCTAAGACAGCATGTCTGAATTCACTTGGAGAAAAAAGATATTTAAGGAAGTTAAACTTAAAATAATAGGAAAGTTCAATATCTTTATTCATTATTGTAATTACCATACTTATATTGGTTCTTATTCAATACTAGCTGACCCGGCGAACTTCGTACCGCCTTTATTTTTTTTTTTGTTAATTTTTTCCCACAATTTTAATAGCTATTCTGCTATTCGGGGCAGAGATTATGAGCTATGTCGGTATTCGTTGCCCGCACGGAGTAGTTTAAATAATCCTTAGTCAGCATGTCTGCTGGCAACCGACAATGCAGCATAAAATGAGATACAAAAAAGAAATAAAAACAAAACACAATACAAGTTCTAAATCAATTTTAATTAATTTTTAATCAAGTTCTGTTAATTTTCTAAATCGCTGGAGCCTTATTGAACACGTTCCGTGATCCATTGTAGATTAATCCACACGCTAACAACATTGTCGAAATAATAGAAAACAGAATTAACGTTTCCAACAGGTTTGGGGACTAATATGTTGTGGACTGTAATATCAACCGCCAAAGGGTACGTTTCACAGCGATGGAAGAAAGCGATGTACCATTTCCTAGCCTCAAGAACTTATCTTGTTTAGTTTAGGCACATACCAATTAAAACTCGCAAAATCATACGTGTCAGAGCATTTGCGAAGAGGCATGTAGGTACCCTATAGAGGTATGCGTAGAACCGCAAGTGATTGACTGTCGAGTAATTATTATTTAGTAAGATTATTGTAAAAATGGAAAATTATACCTGTGAGACCTGCTGGTGAAGTATGTTTAAATAGAAACATTTTCAAGCGGTTGATTGATGTAGTTTTATTTTTTGTGCATACCCTGTCTGAAATGTCTGTGCACGCCACTGCATGATTGCGACCCTCGTGTGTGCCGGGAAAGATAAACATATTAACAACGAGGTTGTTAAACGTGGAATGTGAACTCAGCGATTATTGTGCCGATAGTCGTGACAGCCTATGGCTTAATAGCCAAAAACGTCAACTAGCACCTGAGGAGGCTCTCGTTGGGCAGCTGGATCAAGGACTTGATTCAGAAAGCGGAACTTCTCGACACGACCCACATTATTAGGAGGTTCTTCTCTCTGGAGCCCTGATTGCCGATAGCTTGGACCTGTTCCCGATACCGGTGGGCTACAACTTTTTTATATTTTTAAATGTTTTTACGTTCTAATATTTAAAAATATAATTTGTATAAACATGTATATTGAAATAAAGGAGTTAAAATAATTATTAATGAGAATAAATAACGTTCTATTCCTTTATTTTATTCTATTTAATAAAACAATTTAAATTCCTTAAATATCTTTTTTTTCCAAGTGAATTCAGACTTGCTGTCTTAGGATTAATTAAACTACTCTATGAGGTCAACAAATACCGACATATTTCATAATGCTACATTTACCTTTGTCTCTGGGTACGGTCTTCCCAAAAACAATTTAACTTCCTTAAATATCTTTTTTTCTCCAAGTGAATTCAAACATGCTGTCTTAGGGTTAATTAAACTACTCCATGAGGTCAACAAATACCGACATAGTTCATATTGCTACAATTAACTTTGTCTCTGGGTACGGTCTTCTCAAAAACAATTTAACTTCCTTAAATATCTTTTTTCTCCAAGTGAATTCAGACATGCTGTCTTAGGATTAATCAAACTACTCCATGAGGTCAACAAATACCGACATAGTTCATAATGCTACAATTAACCTTGTCTCTGGGTACGGTCTTCTCAAAACCAATTTAACTTCCTTAAATATCTTTCTTCTCCAAGCGAATTCAGACATGCTGTCTTAGGATTAATTAAACTACTCCATGAGGTCAACAAATACCGACATAGTTCATAATGCTACAATTAACCTTGTCTCTGGTACCGTCTTCTCAAAACCAATTTAACTTCCTTAAATATCTTTTTTCTCCAAGTGAATTCAGACATGCTGTCTTAGGATTAATTAAACTACTCCATGAGGTCAACAAATACCGACATAGTCCATAATGCTACAATTAACTTTGTCTCTGGGTACGGTCTTACTCGTTCTCCTTTAATGGTTTATAAAAATTAAGTTTGTTTTTTTTTATAATTATTATTTAAGTGGGAAAAAATCAATAACACCATGGTTTTACTTATACGGGCGCGGGCAGCAGCCGCCCGGTCAGTCTCGCTGTATCGTTCGCACGGGGAGGTTGTGTCGCATGTCGGCTCGCTTCGATCTGCATTTTTGTTGCAGACTAAATACCGCAGATAGTACACTCGGACTGTTCGTTTACGCTTGGACGTTGATAGTATTAGTAGTAGTGATAGTTTGTTTTTTTTTTTTCATTCAGAGCACCGTGGGACTTTTAAAATCTGCGTGATCATTATTTCAAAATTGCATAAAATTCCCAAGCACCTAAAGTAAAATTAATTAAACTAATAGGTCGGTCGTTCTGCACAGTAGGTATTTTAGTAATATAGTTATGAAAGTCGTTAGTCTTAATTACTCCCACTACAATAAAATTAATCTGAAATAATTTTGTTTTATATTTTATCAGTTACTTTAATTCATAAAGCCAACCGGAAGGAAATGTCTAGAAATGAAATAGAAGGAAACATAGGTATTTATTAAACTGACAGAAAAAAAAAGTAATTAAAACAATTAAAAAACCTGACTGCAACCTTATACTAAAACTAACTGAAAAGCTAAAAACAAGCGTATTTTAAATTAAATAAAAGTTGGAAGCAGGCGGGACCCATTTGAGTTTGAAACTATAATGGTATGGGCCCCGCCTGCTTCCAACTTTTATTTAATTTAAAACTACTTCTCACGTCTGTTGGCGACTGTAGAGAAAAATATTTTGACAATACACAAATTATATTTAAACTAGCTGCGCCCCGCGGTTTCAGCCGGATAAGTCTCGATCCCGTGGGAATATCAGGATAAAAGTATCCTATGTCCTTTCCCGGGACTCAAGCCACATGAGTAGACAAACGGAACAGAGGCAAAGCTTCTTAAGAACGTGCAAAATTGTTACCTATTTTGGTAGGGTTGTCACAACAGGTTAAGACAAATTAAACAAAACATTTGTTAAATAGTTTTATTACTTATTCAGTATGATTTACAAATTACTTATTACCTACTCTAATAATTTTCTTTTTATAATTTTTGTTTTTTAATCATTTATTGTTTCTTTTAATGGTGTGGTAAATGCTTTGAGCTGAAACAAAAATAAAATGGAAATGCGAAACGAACACTATTATACAAAAGACAGGTAGACCTATATTTTAAACATTTATTTAATATCAAGACCTACTAGTAGCGAGAAATAAGTACGATGTAGGTATTAATAATAAGTTTCGATTAAAAATGCTTTTTAAACTCGTATTCAATCTTTCATGATCATGCTATTATGGCCGTTGAGGAGTTCCCTCGTGAGAAGACCTGTCTGCAGCAGCAGTCTATGGTGAAAATCATGATTAGCAAGCAAAATTAATTTAAATAAAAAGTTTCACTTTCAAGTCCATGCTACTAACCGTTAAAGAGTTCCCTCGTAAGGAGACAATGCTGGCTGCAGCAGCAGTTCATGATAAATATCGTGTCGAATTATCAAAATTCATCTATCATAAAAATTTCGTGATCGTACTACTAACCGTTGAAGAGTTCCCTAGTGAGGAGATAATCCTGGGTGCAGCGTCAGGTTATACATTATTAGGGCACGCCACGATAGTGGCGGTAAGACCCCTCTTTGAGGAGTGGCTAGAGAGGCGTCACGGCGTCCTCACCTATCGCCTGACGCAGGTCCTCACCGGACACGGATGTTTTGGGAGGTTCCTGCACATCATCAGGCGGGAGGAGACGCCCGGGTGTCACCACTGCGAGGATCGCCCAGAGGACACGGTGGAGCATACGGTGGAGGTATGCCCCGCATGGGCGGAGCACCGCCGTGCCCTCGTAGAGGCGATTGACAGCGGCGGCGACCTCTCGCGTCCGGCCCTGGTTCAAGCCATGGTCCGGGGCGAGAGGGAGTGGGAGGCGGTCACCTCCTTCTGCGAAGTAGTCATGCTAGCGAAGGAGGTGGCGGAACGGCTAAGGGAGAGAGCCTCACACCCCAGCCGCCGCGGGAGACGCTCCGGGCGTCGGGAGCCGCGTGACGACTCCCGGCCACCGTAGGCGCGGGCCTGCGGACGGAGAGTAATGGGTAGCTCACCGTCCGATCAGGACCAGGCCCGTGCCGGACGGCGCGTACGTGTTCCACGCGCGCCTCAAAGAGATGTCAGCATAAAGGAAGGGGCCTGCCAGGGCCGAAGCCTGCCGGGGGTGCGGGATTGTCCGAAAGGGTTACCGCTACCCCGGAACATAAAGGGCTAAGGAAGGAACACGGATGGGTTTTAGTCAGTAAGAGTCTGACACTGCCTTTGCTCCACCCAGAGCGGGAGGGGTCATTTGATGATTTCCCATCCATAAAAAAAAAAAAAGGTTATACATTATTATTGCATTATCACCGAAGTTACGCAGGTATACAAAATTTCAGCTCAATCAGACATCGGGAAGTGGTTCAAACCTTTGTTGCAATATTTAAACTTAACACACATACCTACTACATACAAACCCATCCACGTACCTACAAATATATAGTAAAAACTTGTAATAATAATAAAAAGGTAAAAACACACCGTGTACAACCGCCTTCTTATCAAAAAGGTACTTACTTGAAAAAGAAGTAATCAAATATTTACTTACCTATTGTACTCCTTGGGATAGTTGCAGAATGATATATCTTTATTTTTTCTAGTATTATTCATACACACAGTACAATAAACAACCATTATTAACAATAATATACCACGTTTTTACATTAAAATATTCAAACTTGGAACTAACAAAACAAACAACGTGCGTCGCACTGACCCTGAGATTGTCAACTAGCTGTGCCAGTGTAAACCGGTTTTTTCCAGTCTCGCCGCGTACGTGACAAGCGGCCAGTGGTCACGCACACATGCCCCGCGTGCTTGTAGTAGTGCAACCGATTCGCGCGGTTGTTTGAAGCTTTGTATCTGTTCCGTTTGTCTAATCATGTGCTCAAGCTATCTCTATACCCATCTAAATCGGTTCAGCGGTTTTGGCTTGAAAAGGTTACACACAGACAGACAGAGCTACGTTCGAATTTATTATATTAGTATGGATAATTGCCCAGCAAAAAACGTAGGCGAAGAGCCTACATTTTTTTTATTGCCTCTATGTATTTTAGCATTTCTTTCGAGAAAATTCATAAAATATTACGACTATTAACAAAACAACCGGAATTTAAGCACGCAAACCGGCAAGCTTGCTCACATTTTAGACTTAGGTATCTGCTGTTGCTTTGCCAGAAAAGGTACTTACCTGATCAAAATTCTTTGACTACCTTTTAAGGAATTTGTTAAATACAAAGAAAGCAGACTTGTTATCCGGTTGTCCAATAAGTCAACATCGTTTCACGAAATTGCTGAATTCAACGAAATTATTTTGTCTATGTATTTAAACTTACGTACTATGTAAACCTATTTTTAATTAAGTAATGTCATCTGTTTTACAAAGTAAGTACTTTCAAGCACAAAACGTTGAACATATTTTATTTTAATTCATAAGATTAACCATGTCCATGTAAGTAGCGATAATATCTGAATATTATACAAGTTTAATTAAATACACTTGATTGACGTTATACTTATGATTTCTTTCTTTCCTGGGTAAAGTGGGCTTAACATAAATGTGACAAAAAGAACTTCTCCATGTTTGGTTCCTATCAGTGGCGAAGGGTGAATTTATGACAGAGGTAAGCCGGAGCAAAAAAAATGCCAAAAAAAATTCAATTATGAATTGACGTGACACGTGACGATGGGAAGAGGCCAGATGGAATGACCATAATGCCTTGGAAGTTGGGTTGGCCTTTGGTGTGGGATGCAACCTGTGTCGACACCCTCGCGCCATCCCATCTTCCTAGCACGGCGGGCGGTGCTGGGGCGGCTGCTGCAGGAGCAGAAAACCTCAAACGGCGCAAATATAACAACCTTATTGGGAGCTATATGTTTGAGCCGTTTGGGGTTGAAACTGTAGGGCCTTGGGGTCCGAGTGCTCATCGCATATTTCGCGATATCGCCAAGCGTTTGGTTGACTCTTCGCGTGACCAGAGGGCTGACCTATTTTTTGCCCAAAGAATAAGCATTGCCATCCAACGTGGCAATGCTGCCAGCCTTTTGGGCACTTATCCCATTGACAGCGATGCGGACGAATTTTTTGATGCCCAATGAACTCCTGTCTTTTTTTTTATTATTATTATTTGTATAAGTATAGTATATACAGGGTCCCATTAAAATAGGTGGACAAATTTTAACACAGCACTCAGTACGTCTAACCAAAGATATCCAACAAAAAAAAAACACTGATTAAAGTGATTTTATTTTGACCTAAAATAATAAATTGCCGGCACATTAGTGTATTTTCGTTAGCTGATTATTTTTCTTGTAAAGTATCTAATGTGTTTTTCTTATATATTTTTTTACCATCGTCCTTATTTTGGTGGTCTGAATGATTTCTAAAAGTTTGTCCACCTATTTTAATGGGACCTTATATATATTTTAGTTTGTGAGTATTAAAATTAAAAATTATGAATTGACTATAGTGTGGTTATGTTCTGAATTTTCGAAGGGAAGCCGGTGGGAATCGAGTTGTATGGTACCTTCGCCACTGGTTCCTATCAAGATACAAGCCTAAGTAGTTTGCTGAATTGTGATGGGTTTAGAACGTCATTTTCAAGTTTAACTGGGGGCAGTTCTCCTTTCTAAATGTAAAAGTGCACTGATTTGTTGAAGCTGGTTCAAAGTAAAAGTGACATGCACTGATTTGTTGACTTTGTTCAGGTAACTAACTCTGTAGAGCTAAGGACGCTACACTGGGGTTTTCATGGTTGTGTCATCAGCGAATGTGGCAGATATGATATTATCCGTTGCTGGTATACCTGCAGAGTAAGATGAGTAGGGCCTAAAATGGAACCTTGAGGTACCCCGGCTTTTATACCTTGAAATGCAGAGTAGGTATCAATGATTTTAACTCTAAATAGTATATCTTCTTCCAAACACTGATTTTAAAAGCAGGTAAAAGTTATAAGGAAGTTGGTTTTTCATTTTAAAAAGCAGGCCTTAGTGCCAAACCTTATCGAATGCTCGTTGTTCGTCGAAAAAGACAATTTACACACAATTCTAATCACTATAAAAACTAAAATAAAAAGCAATAATACAGTGATGATCTAATTTATTTCGAAATAAACCTCAGTGTCCAACCATGATTAGATTTAACGGCTGTTATATCTGGCAGCTGTATTGCGACCTGCCTATTAGTTATCTTACCCTGAAACAAATAAAATGTGATAAGAGAAAGTATCAACATCTGAGCTAAGGTTAATGATCTAGATAGAGCTAAAACGCGGTATCCTACGTGGGCGTGGGCGATTCAACGCGAACGCGGCAGCTCTGCCCAACGTGCGCGCGAAGTCACCGCATCAGCCGCCGCCGCCAGCCGCCAATGGCAGCGGCGGCGGCTGATTCTCTTATCAGTACCCTGCATTTGTCATGGGCTGACGGAAACAATTGTTACTGGAAAATTCATTTTTGAAATATCAAATACCTAGGTACTCAAGAAGTATGAGTACCTACGACAGACGAGTGCAACTAATTTAAGACATATTTATGGGGAATTTCATAATTTGTACGAAGTTGACGAGTTGTTGTCGAGTTTGTTTTGTTTGTTTGTGTTGTGTTGTTTGTTTGTTCAAGCCATGTTAATTGAACAACATCATAATTTTAGCTTTAAAATAATAAAATTATTTTAATTTATTTAAAACAAGCCAGCGCACCGCAAGAGTTCGCGTGAAAATATCAAATCAACTGATCGCCTCCGCTTCACTTCGCACCGCACTTACGTGCGGTTGGTCACATAAACCAACGCAATAGACTCAATAGAGTATCTGTACAGTATTTTTTTTACTTGTGCATAAAGTTTTAATAAATAAATTTGTTTGTTCCATTCGCGCCGCTTCGCTTCGCGATCGCGTTCGCGTTGAATCGCCCACGTAGGACACCGCGTAGGTGTTTACAGATAAGTACACAAAACATACTTGTATCACAAATAAATACTTACAGTTAAGTATTGTCCTTCATTGCCCAACATCTCGACTTGATAAGTGCCACTGAGCAAATAAGGTGTTATGTCTCTCAGTGTGAGCACATTCTTCTTTGGCCACTTGAGCACAATAGCATAGATTGCCGTTATTTTGTCATTCACGCTCGGTGGGATAGTAGGATGAGTAGCATTATACGTCGCCTTAGTACAAGTATACCAAACCTTCCCATTACTAGTATCTTTCTGAGAATGCCAGGGAGAGCTATTGTATATTGCCTCGCCGTTGATAGATAGCCATTTTCCGAGCTTTAACAATCGTTCTTGAAATATCGGTATTATTGTACCCTCTTTAGTTGGGCCTACGTTGATGAGGGCGTTACCTGAGAAGGGCAGTGTAAAGTTAAGTACTTACTAGTAAAAAAATAGGAAAATGAAACTAAAGTTACCTCCACAACTGACTGTAGATACAACTTGGTAAACCAGATCATCAATAGACATTATTTCACTAATCTGTATATCCCTTCTGTACCCCCACGATTTGCTATCAACAGTGAAAGTGTTTTCCCATTTATGATCCAGTAGTTTACCTGAAAATATAATACAGATTTGAATATTCTGTCTAATTATTTTTCTAAATAACTATTTAATGCGAAGCTATATCACACTACTCTTCACTTCTTGTTTTTGTTGTAATTCAGCAATGTAGGACGTAGGTGATGATGGTGATTGAGGTATGATGGTTAGTAAATAAATGTTTTAAACTAATGTTATGTATAAATTTTTTTAATAATCATCATTAACACTAACCAGGATTGAATCTATCAGCATGATTATAGAAGTCTCCATGATGCCCAGGGATGTCAATACCCCATCTATCATTGACAACCACTTCATCTTTAACTGGGCTGTCATTGTACAACCATGCAAACAGATCCGTAGTCCTCCAATAGTCATCATGAGCTTCCCAGTCGCCATCAGACCAAATCACTGATGGTTTATAATCATTAACTAGCTGTTTAATTTCTGGCCACAACTTAGTATCAGTGTAGATTTGGGTTTGAAACTTGTTGCTTCTGTCCTGATCATAAATAGGATTGTACCATTCATACAAGGAATAGTATACACCAAACTTTAAGTTCGCTTTCCTGACTGCAGCAGCAAGTTCGCCTACCAGGTCCCGTTTTGGTCCCACATCAACTGAATTCCAACTGTATGAACGCTTGGATGGGAATAGAGTGAAGCCGTCATGATGTTTACTTGTTAGGACAATATATCTGAAACATATTAGTTTTAATAGAATTGTGAATTTACTTTTTGCAGCAGTAGCACATGAAATATCAAAGTTTACTGATATACTTTGCTCCAGCATTTGCAAATAGTTGTGCCCAAGACGCAGGATCAAAAAACTCAGCTGAGAACATTGGGGCAAACTCCTGATATGTGAAGCCTGGCGGGTAGTTATTTTTCATGAAGTCTATGTATTTCTGGTTGTTAACCCTTGCTGAAAAATAAATTAAATAGGTACTTAAAGCACTTAATAATTTTAGATAGGTACCATACCTAATACAGACAGAACACAGAGATTGCAGTCCTGCAATAATTTTATTTTTATGAAGGAAAAGTACCTTTCCAGTTTGTCCAGAACCATTCGCAGCCAAAACTTGGCACCGCGTAGACGCCCCAGTGTAGGAATATACCTATTTTAGCTCTATCATACCATTCGGGCAACGGCCGGGTGTCCAGGTCACTCCAGACGGGGCTAAATCTCTTATCTACACTGATATCCTCTTCATTATCGTTATGGACTTTGATAATACTTATTTCTCCTATCTTAGCATTCACGAAGTAGATGAATATTGAGATTAATAATAATCTCATCATTCTGTAAACAAAACAATTTTATTTTAGATGGTTGATAAAATTTCGTATTCTCGTAACAATTTTTTGAAACACCAGTCGGCTGGCTGCAGGGGGAGTTAGCTTTTTAGCTGCTAATACCGACAATAGTGGCAAATTTTGCAAAAACGAGATAGTGCTCTACAAAAGAAAGTGATAGCTCTTGCTATCACTTTCTTTTGCTTTTCAGAGTTTTCAGTGATATGTCACATGCCCGATTGAATAGATGCCAATCTTTTCGGTAGCTGCGATGATTTTAATGTTCATTAAAATATTGTCCAACAACGATTGAAACTAGTTAAAACGGTCAGTGGGTCGTCTTAGAACCCTTATTTGAGGCATATAGAATCAAAGGCAGCTAAGTGCCTCCATGTCAAATTTTCAGGAATCGAAAAAAACATTTTACTCATTTAAGAGTCAGGGGTTTTCATACTCTCTGAGTTTATTCTCCATCTTAGTTAATTTTTTGAAAGTATGGCGCTTAGCTGCCTTTGATTCTACATGCCTCATTTTGTGTTTAAGTTGTCTCAAAATGCTGTCTAGAACTTGCTTGTTTTGTTGTGGTTGTTTCCAAATCGTATTTTCTGCCGGTCTACTTAATTTGTGAATAATTCGAGATATAGACTCTACAGTGCGAAATTGATGCTTTCTGTGTTGTGAAATCAACAAATTTATGAGATAAGTGCGAAATTGACGATTTATATTTTTTTTAAATCTCAATAATTGAAAATACTGCCATTGGAGAAATAGGTACCCGAGTTTGTTTGTACTTAGTAGCGTTCGTACGCAATGCCGGGAGACTTATCGATGTAATAAAAACAGTTACCTAAGTTACGTCGGTACCTAGGTACTTACTTAACTTTATGTAGGGACGGCCGTCTTTACCCGGGGGTGCAAGGGGTGCGAGGCACCCGGGCGCAGGGTCTTAGGGGGCGCTTGCAAGCCAATCCTTTACCTACACGTACCATGCGTAAAAATTCTCGAAATTGAAATGAATAAAAAACTACTTAGGCGCGTCGCCCACACGAGCTAGAGTCGAGGCGGCGACGAGGCGCGGGCGCACGTTTTGTATAGGAATAAATATAGGTATGTCGCCTATACATACATACCTACCTATATTTATTCCTATATAAAACGTGCGCCCGCGCCTCGTCGCCGCCTCGACTCTAGCTCGTGTGGGCGACGCGCCTTACGATTAACTATGACTCAAGTCAAGATAGATTGACTTTGGCTATAGTATACCTACCTATCGAATATAAAATTGATTACCTACAAAATAGACGATACTTATCATAAAAAAGATTGCCGATTTTAAAGCCGGAAAAATTTAATTTGATGTTTGAAAATGTACCTAATTTTATTGTAGAGTAAGGTATTAAATACAAAATAAAACACAAAAATTGGGGCGCAGGCTGATTTTCGCGCCCCGGAGCCCAATATGATACTTAAGACGGCCCTGGTGGGGACCAGAATAAACAGAATAAAAATAAGTAGGTACCTAACTCACTCGAATTTAGTTTTTTCACTTGTGTAGGTAAATGAGTATAATCAATAGGTACATTTTCCTCCTAAAATACACTTGATAACGGTGATTATTGTGCCTATATCTTGACACTAGCGCGCCAGACCACAGTTAAACCGAACACTAGTGGTGGTCACTCACTGTGACAGACAGCAAAGCGTTGTCCGCTTATAAGGTATTAAGCCGGGTCCGCTGCGCCGTTTTCGTGTTTCCAAACAGAACATTGTTTGCTAACCGAATAGGGGCGTGGCCTAACAGTTTTGTTAGCAAAAACACAATAATATGTTTGCCGAGACAAATGGATAACATCCCCTGCGTACGCCTGCGGGGAGGGGAAGTGACGTATTTTGTTTTCGCGCTCACTAGAGGAAGACGGAATCGTTCGAAGATTGGTGTTGTACTTCGTAGCACGACCATGAACGCATTCATTAAAACTTTTGATGATAATAAAATTCTTTTAATTTGTACTATTTAATACCACTAATTAGAAATTTTATACCTCTCAATTATCCTAGATATACAAATCGGGTACAGCTAGAATCGTCGGGTCGTGCTGGGAAGGAATCTTCCCAGCACGACCTATATATCTAGGATTATTGAGAGGTATACAATTTCTAATTAGTGGTTTTAAATAGTACAAATTAAAGGGATTTTATTACCATCAAAAGTTAGATATCTACTTATAATGAATGCGTTCATGGTCGTGCTACGAAGTACAACACGAAGATTGTGTGTGACAATTCTCTTTGGTTTGTGATGGAGTGGAATAAAGAAAATACTTTGTTTTTTATACAACTGATTAGAGAAAGACCGGTGCTTTGGGATGTTACGTTGGAAGATCACAGAGATAAATATAAAAAACTAGTGGTAAAGGCCGCAATTTACGAATTGGAGGTCGTAGGTTCGAACCCAGACAGGCGCTTTTCTTTGTTTAAATTATTTCATCGCCAATGCTCTCAAAACGGTGAAGGAAAACATCGTGAGGAAACCGGCATGTCCTAGAACCAAAAATTCGAAGACATGTGACATCTACCAACCCGCACTGGGCCCGTGTGGTGGATTACGGCCCATTTCGCTCTCACAGAGAGGAGGCCTGTGTCCCAGCAGTGGGAACATTATAGGCTGATTATGTACTATACAGGGATATTTTTTTATCACCATCCAAATTTTTACAGGGTGTTCTACCCATGAATATGAACACCTTTCACTATGGGACCAACTCTGAAATCACGAAAAAAAAATCAGCTGTTTCATACAAAAGTTCAATACCTGCTTGACCAAAATGTATGAAACAGCAGATTTTTTTTCCCGAAGAAACCCGGGCGGGAAAGGACATAGGATAGTTTTTATCCCGATATTCCTACGGGAAACTTATGCGGGTAAAACCGTGGGGCGCTGCTAGTGCAATAAAAATAAAACTGCGATTGTGTACCTACTTATTTTTGTAGGACACAACCATCGAAATTGGACACAGACTATCGAATGTTTTTTGGGAATTGAAACAAATTATTCGTTTTACTACATTTTAATTGTATTCTATAGGTACTCACATTATTTACAAATATTTCGTTGAGATCGGAGTTTCAATACTGATACTTAAATAATGGGTTTGCCCTAGAGCATAATGGCGAAATGTGTATTTTAGTAAATACAACTTTGCCTCAAGGTATGATTCCGATCTCGGCAGCACGCAGCAGTGCTGCCGCAGCACTACTGGTCCTCATACATTTTCTATGGGTTTATATGAGATTACATTCCGAGCACGGCAGCAATGCTGCGCGACATTCCTATAGAGAATATATGGGGACCAGCAGTGCTGCGGCAGCACTGCTGCGTGCTGCCGAGATCGGAATCATACCTTTACGCTTCGAGGAATACAGTCGTATTACGTAAGAACATAGGTAATACACAAATATTGTAACTGTACACAATGAAATAATAAAAATATTATTTGCATGATAAAGTCACTCAAAAATACAAGTTTCGTTTTTATCAAAAGTTGATTGCAAGATTTTGCAAATGAGAAAGTAATATTAAAGCATGACTAGAAAGTCTGAGATTGCAGTTTAACAAGGATGGTTTTCATCTCATATTTAATTTAATTATGGCAGTTAATTTAAATAAAATAAAGTTACCATAGATTTGCTTTTTTTACATGATTGTTAACTTATTGGCACATACAATAATATCAAGAGAACATTATAAATTAAATGTAATTAAATAATATTTAGCATTGCATTGATATTTACTTAATCTTAGTAAAAACTTAATTTTTGTAGAGTAATTTCTTAAAACTAGCTTACTACTCTAATATTACTTACATACTTATAAACAACATTGTGAGGAAACCGGCATGTCCTAGTACAGACGCCAGTACAAGCTACCCGAAACTGTCAAATTTTCCCAATCAACCTTGAACCTTATAATTTAGCAATAAAGTTGAAAATGTATTAAAGAAATTTGACAGATTGTAGTGGCTTGATGTGCTAGCGTCTGTACCAAAAAAGTTCGAAGACATGTGACATCCTCCAACCAGTACAGCAGCAGCAGCAGGTGGATTATGACCCACTTCCTCTTACAGAGAGAAGGCCTGTGTTCCATAGTTTTCCCACTGCTGGGTAACATTATGAGCTAGTTATGTATAAACACCTTAGCCAGTTTATCATCAAAACCATTTTTTTTCTCTATTTTACCGGATTTCTCAGTTGACTTAAGAAGTCCAGAAAGTCTATTTCTTTTCAAACCTTTTATGGTTCGCTGTTAAAACTGGCCATTATTAGGCCTGTTAATATTTAATTACTTATTGTATATCCTTCAGTTTTATCCACTTCCTCTCCTGGAAGTGGATGACACTGCTATTGAGAGTCAACTTTAAAGTTCGAGTAATGACATGCACCATTAATGATTATTTCACTGATGCCCGTGGTAGGGGGAGTGTGGGAGGCTGACAATGGTTCTATATGTGCAGTCGTGGTCATCACAGGAGTTGAATACAACTTGCTACTGTGCAAAGTAGTGTTGTGTGGCTGCGTAGTGTTCGCAAACACGGTTGCTAATGTCTGTTGTTGCTCAGCCCTTGGTTCACTTATCATTCCCATCTTCACTTCAAATATGATATCTTGTATTTTCTTTTTTGCAACTAGTAGGTTTTTCTCCCCTTTCAATGAGCGCAGCTCGTTGGCTATGTATTCCCCAAACACAGAGAATTCGTCTCTAGGTCTAGGTATTGAGGGGTAGCTGAGTTCAGGTTTGATTGCTGATGGAGGCGGCTCTGTTCTGGAGATTTTGGGAGGCGGTGACAGACTGGTGAGTTTGCAGTCACTCACGTTATTGTCTGAGTGCGTAGGCAGAACACCTATTTCTGTATTTTCCTGCTGAAATGTTACAAGTTTAATATGTTAATAAATAGTTTTTTTATATTTTTAATAAGAAAACTGAACCATTAAAGTAAGTAATTATAGTATTTTGGAGTAAGATCGGCACTGGCATAAGACCGCTCAACCGTATGAATCAAATTCCCACCAAATGTGGCAATGTTTTTATTGCAGTAATAAACATTGGTGTTCTCCATCATTATTTTAATTCTGCTACGACGAAGATCAGAGCAAGATTTAATTTTGCAGGCAACGTATTTGATTCCAACGGTCTTATCCCAGCAACGAACTTACCTCAACATACTAGGTATATCTATTGTTCTTCAAATAAGTTTGAATAAGTTATGGCGCTTACCGATTGTAAAACCCTGTACGGTTTGCTGGAGTATTTCAAGAAGTGTAGATACTCGAACGCGTACCAGTTACTGACATATCGGTCATTGGGTTCTTCGGCATAAGCGCGAGCTTCCCGCGCCGATTCTCGGTTGTATTGTGTCCGAAGATGCTGTATCTTCTTCGTAGCGTCTGGCACCGATATCCCTAATAAATCCGAGATCATCCGCAACTCTTCTCGCCGCTTTTGTTTATCTCGTCTAGTCTCACATAAAGACGGATTCCATAGGCTTGCGTTCACTTGCAACAACTCAATCAACTTCAGTGTTCTATCTTTCGACCACTCCATCGCCCGATTTGTATAGCTGCGTTCGAATTAAAACATAAACAGTATAGAGTTAGCGACCAATCGTTAGATTATTCACTAAACTGTTCACTGTTCGAGTCGGACGCGGAGTCAGTCAAAGCCGAGCCAAACGTCAATAATTCAATTTATTGACTGTCAAAATTATGCCCGACAGCGCGAATGTTCGTAGCTGTACCATTTTAGATTTTCACCATAATGCTCAATCTATCTCTTTTACTCTAATGTCAAATGGCATGCTGTAATGCTTTAAAACTATAACTATGAAGAACGGAACGCTAACGTTTTAGGGTTGCCAGTGTATTATTGTTGTTTTTTTTTTATTTCAACTGCAGTTTGACGTGCTTCTCGTAATTTTATCAGTCTATCAAAAAGTACTCTAGGAATTTTATACAGCAAACATATTTTATAGAATATTTATTGCTATTTTCCTTAAGACACTGCTTAATGGTAATGGTAACAAGGTATTTAGGCAACTATCGCTAGAATTTGAACGCCTACGAAAAACCTCAAAATTAGGTTTTTGTTAAATATATAGGATAGGCTCACCCCTTTTCCCCACGAGGGCTGACGAGGGTGGGCTGAAAGTACTGAACGCCACCTGCTACGATCCCTATTACTTAATTATTGCTTCGTTCGTGTTCAATAAAAAATGTATTTTACACAATCGACCGACCAGCCGACTGTTAGAACTCCGATTTCCACTCTATAATAATTGGGAAGGGACCTTAATCTGCAATATACCACGCGGACCCAGTGCTGGTTGGTGGATATTATCTTATGACGTCATTAATGTGTCGCATGAATCATGATGTACGTATTTTTATGACGCCATCCGAAAGGGAAGATCAAGATGAAATCTCTACAATAAACATAGCAGCATAGCTATTCACAAACACTCGATACGCTTCCGTATCGTATCGAACATTAATCATTGTTATCGTAGGAGTCTTCTATACGCTATTCACAAGTCCAAAACCCGAAAATTTTGTCAGTTTAAATCAAATAGACGCCTGCTATTCTTCCAACAGCTATTTGCTGTTGAGGGCGAGTCAAATCAGGTTATCGAAATGTCAGGTTTTCGATACGATAGCCTGTCGTATGGTTGTGAATCAGGGCTCAGGTATCTTTAATTAAAGGAAAATTATGAAATCGCCGCAGTTATGTATTTGCTGGTGTACCAATATCCATCCATAACCATAATAATATTATAAATGCGAAAGTGTGTCTGTTACCTCTTCACGCTTAAACCGCTGAATCGATTTAGATGATGAAATTTGGTAGAGAGATAGTTTGAGTCCCGGGAAAGGACATAGGATAGTTTTTATCCCGATATTACCACGGGAAACTTATGCGGGTGAAACCGCGTGGCGCTGCTAGTAAATAAATAAATAAGAATTTGGCCCAGGAGTTAACGCAGGTAAGTAGCGTCCTAATTGAAGAGCGAAGCAAAGAGCTCAAATAACTACGTATACATTGAGTGAGGTAGCTAAAATTATAGCAAAGGTACCAAATATTAGATTTATAGTATTAAACTTTTATGTAGGCTGGTGCTGAAGTGTCTGTACGAAAACGCCACTATGTCAGTTCGACTCCAGGACCAGACCTCGAAACCTATCCTTCTGCAGCGAGGTGTGAGACAGGGAGACGTTATCTCTCCGAAACTGTTCACCGCTGCTCTGGAGGATGTCTTCAAGGTTCTGGACTGGAAAGGAGCTGGCATTAACATCAATGGCGAGTACATAACTCACCTTCGGTTTGCCGACGACATAGTAGTCATGGCTGAAACTATGGAGGACCTCAGTACAATGCTCGATGACCTCAGTAGAGCCTCTGAAAGAGTGGGTCTGAAAATGAACATGGACAAAACGAAGGTCATGTCAAATGCCCATGTAACACCCACTCTCATGAAGATCGGAGACGCTACACTCGAAGTCGTGGACGAGTATATTTACCTAGGACAAACTGTCCAGTTAGGTAGGTCCAACTTCGAGAAAGAGGTCAATCGTCGAATCCGACTCGGCTGGGCAGCGTTCGGGAAGCTACGCAATATCTTCTCGTCCCACATACCGCAGTGTCTCAAGACGAGTCTTTGACCAGTGCGTGTTGCCAGTGATGACATATGGCACTGAAACGTGGTCGCTCACAATGGGCCTTATTAGAAGGCTGAAAGTCACTCAAAGGGCAATGGAGAGGGCTATGCTTGGAGTTTCCCTGCGGGATCGAATCAGAAATGAAGAGATCCGCAGGAGAACCAAGGTAACCGACATAGCCCGAAGAATTGCCAAACTTAAGTGGCAGTGGGCAGGGCACATTGCTCGCAGAACAGATGGCCGATGGGGCCGAAAGGTTCTGGAGTGGCGACCGCGTACCGGAAGGCGTAGCGTTGGAAGGCCTCCCACAAGGTGGACCGACGACCTTGTGAAGGCCGCAGGAACTCGTTGGATGCGAGAAGCACAAAACCGGTCGAAGTGGAGGTGCTTGGGGGAGGCCTATGTCCAGCAGTGGACGTCTTTCGGCTGAAATGATGATGATGATGATGTAGGCTGATTTGAAATCCATGACTTGGTCCTTCGATCTTGACGATAATCAATCTATGGATGACTTTTGATTGACTTTGACAGAGATTTGTGTGTAAATGGTTGCCTCATTGCATGAGCCTGTGTTAACATAACACTAATACACGAAGCAGACCCTGGAAATACCCTAAATATTGATCCTAGCAATTTTTACTAATTAGAAACATTTTTTTACAATAAATAAATATGCCAGACTGTATCTTCGCCGTGTTTCAGAGTGAATTATTTGATCAATTCTATTATAATTATTAGCACATACCTAATCTAAATACTTTCATATATGAAAGTACTTAGATGTGCATTTAAAAACTTGAAAGGCGCTTGTCCGAACCGGTAATCGGACTAACTCAAATAACAGCAGTATTTGTATGGCACCACCAATCACCTAGTGATTGGTCAATCATAAGAATAAAGTCTCTAATAATAATTTTAAATTTTAGGAAGATTTGTTGTGTTGCGAGACCTATCCATATGTTGTTCTTAAATTTTAGGAAGATTTGTTGTGTTGCGAGACCTATCCATATGTTGTTCTTAAATTTTAGGAAGATTTGTTGTGTTGCGAGACCTATCCATGTTGTTCTTAAATTTTAGGAAGATTTGTTGTGTTGCGAGACCTATCCATATGTTGTTCTTAAATTTTAGGAAGATTTGTTGTGTTGCGAGACCTATCCATATGTTGTTCTTAAATTTTAGGAAGATTTGTTGTGTTGCGAGACCTATCCATGTTGTTCTTAAATTTTAGGAAGATTTGTTGTGTTGCGAGACCTATCCATATGTTGTGAATCATTCACTAAGGAAAATAAAATACTGCCTCTAATTCATTCTCATTTATTTACAGACTATTAGGTATGTGAAACACTATCACATTATAAAACAGGTTCTCTAAAATTATATTTACAATATTTACATAAACCACCATATCCACATACAAATGCATTAAGTAAAATATACATTAAACTCAAATAATAGGAGACTCCATCCACATCCTTTCAAGACGATAATATTATCATTTAATTATAAAAGGAACCAAATAACAATAAGAGGAACACAAAAAGCGTTCGGAATCTTGTGATCTTAAAATTATAAGTATTAAAAAATAACTTATTAGCACAGGACTACAGGAATAAGTAGATAGGTACATACAGAAAAAACAATCGGTTTATTTTATAAACCAACATAGTAAAAAATTGAAATTTTTTTTTGTTACTTTTCAGGGATGTTTTGCACTTGCTACACTGGCTGTTTTTAAAATACCCGACAATAATGCACACTGTGTTGCAAGTGTTTATAAGATAGATAGGTACTAAACATAATTTGCTAGTATTGTTACAAAAAATGAAATATAATTCCTAGACTGGGATAAAATTGTGAATGGAAAATTATTTAACATTAAATTAAGTTCACATAAATAACAACAACAATAAAAAGAAAAAACAAAACTAGGGAATAATTTACACAGAAAGGGTTAAATTAAATTAACGTTTGAGTATAGATAAGACTATAGCAATACATTTGACTTCACTTGATGATTTCACCCGAGATTCAATTCAAAATTACAAACAACCTATTTTTCATTAAAGGTACACTGGATAAAACAATGGTTTCTTACATTTAGGTACACAAGCAGACCTCTTAATTAATAATGGAAGGTATACAGAAGGTATTAGTGGTTTTTAAATTAGGTATATTTTTTAAGTCATCATTTATTCATTATCTACTTGGAGGTATATACCCAGTCATCATAAATTCAACATTATAAAATATAGAAGTCTCTATTTTTAACAATTGACAACAATTTGCCTATTAAATTGTTACATCTGGTGGTCATTATAATTATATTTATTTGTAAAATCTGTTTCAAAAGTCACAGGGAAATTGTACAGGGTACCTACAGAGATAATGACAAGCTTGTCTCTTTCTAAGTTCAAGTTCTTTCCCTGTAGCTTTGTCAATAGACAATTTCCATCTAGGTACTTACTTGCCTACAAACAATATTCGCATCGCAACAATCCCAAAGCGAGTAGATAGTTCAGCACTACACTAGTGTCGTTTACATTAGGCCTACAAGGACTCCTCATTTCACTTCTGCATTCGGGTTTAACATTCGTAGTAACTAAATAAATAATAGCTACCTATAACTGTACAAGTCCGACAAAGTCCACACACGCACAACCTACGTGACGTCAAGCGGCCGGTGCTCGCGCGCCCTGAAGAAACCCTTCTCGGTGCGGCACTCGCGTATCGTGACCGTCTGCAGGTTGACGGTGACGTCGGTGATAAAGATCTGGTCGGCGACGGGTGAGCGCGCCATCCAGTAGGCAGCGCCTCGCCGCGGGGCCGGAGGGGGCGGCGGCGGCGCCGGCACCGACACCGGCGCCTCGCCCCACGAGTCCTCTTCGTCCGCGGGCTGCGGCGCGGGCGGTGGTGGTGGCTGCGCGCCCTTGGGTTCCGCTGGAGCCGTCGCGGTAGGTTGGGTCTCGGTGCGTCGCTCGCGTTCCGGAGGAGTATGAGCATCAGCCTCTTCCGGCGAATGCGGCGCTCGTCTGGGGCCCGTCCTCGGCGCGGCAGCTTCCGCGGGAGGTGAGGCAGGCGCGGCGGCCCCCCCGGGCGGTGCAGCCGGCGGCGGGGGCTGCGCTGCGTGAGCCGCGTGCGTCGCGTGTGTCGAGTGCGTCGAGTGCGTGGAGTGCGTGGAGTGCGCGGAGTGCGCGGTGCGGCCGCCGTTGAGCTTGGAGGAGTCGTGCGAGTGGCGCTTGGAGGCGGGCGGGCTCATGGTGATGGTGACGCCGATCTTGCCCGACTCGCGGGACAGCACCTCGGCCTTGCGCTTACCAGGCGGCGGCTGGTGCTCGTCGGAGGGGCTGCGCGCGCGCTCGGCGGGCGAGTGCTCGCGCTCGCGCTTCCTGCCCTGCCGCCGCTGCTCATCGCCGCGCTCGAAACTCTTGATGAGTCGCGGGTCCAGGATGTTTTCCTCCGGCTCCCACGTGTTGTGCTTCGGCTTCCACCCTTTCCATTTCACGTAGTACTCCACTTTGTTCTGAAAAGAGAGAACGGGAGACGGTTAAAAACTTTAATCCATTTATAACAACGTATAGCGGCGGTGTGCGCCCGCTCGCTGACGTGGCCCGACTGCCGGTGGCGTGCGCAACGACGGGAGGGTTGCATATAACCTTGCAGATTTTATTCGATGATAATATTACGGCAAAAACGGATATTTAGTTGCACCATCGTGTGCTCGCCGCCGTTTGAAATTGAGGCGGGATTTAGATAGACACGAGTGTGGACGGCGAGCTCGTGATAAAACATAATCCGGAGTGAGTGCGGGGATTGTGATGTTTTAATAACTAAAGAGTTGTGTACGAGAAAGCGTGCGAAGTGTGAGTGTATCGCAGTTCATTTGGGGCGCACCTGCCGGCGGCCAGCTGTCGCGCTATCTGGCGGGTTGCGCCCTTGCTGCCCGCTGCCCGCACATAGGTAGGCACCGTTAGCGCGAGGCGCGAGCCCTGCGCTCACAATCACATGCACAAAGCTGCTACACAAATATTACCTTATCAGAAAGCGGTTTATTGTGCACAGGAAAAGAGATGGCAAGCGATATCATGCATTGAAAGTGTTGACTAAACAAACATTCAAATAAGTATCTTACACGAATTTGGAACAGTAAAGAGATAAGATCAAATCAGAAGCAACAAGTCTTGGTATAATAAATGTGCTTTATAATACCTAAGTACGTACCTATCTATGTGAGATTTCCATTCAATTCTGTTTGTTATCTCTATTTGGCGGATAAGTAGGTACTTTAGATTAGTAGGACTTTTTCGAAGTAGGTACCTAGGTAGGTACCTAGGTACCTACTTCGAAAAAGTCGACAACAAATAGTCACCCACGTCTTGAAACTTTTGTAAAAAAATAAAGAACTTGCGAAGAAAATTGGTATGAAATCACATACAAAGAAACTAAGGAAGGCTACTACTCAAGGTTCTTGCCACACTGGCGAAGAGAAGGCGATGCGAAGAAAGCGTGGCGAAACGGAGCACCGCAGCATAAACAAAAAACAATTAGGGTTACCATATCAAAATTAAATGTCCTGACAAAAATCCGGACATTTTACTTTTTAATAATTATTTTTCAGTTCATTGAGAAAATAAAAAAGTGCATTTTATTTTAAACAAATCCCCTTATTCGACAAATCCGGACAAATGACAAGGTGGGGCAAATTCCAGACGGGCCAAAAACCTACCAACCCTAGTCGCAAATAATAACACCCAAAAGGTACCTATTCTTTGTTTACCGACCTACTACCAAGTGGTTGTGAAAGCTGTATCGTGATTTATTTTAAGAGCTTGCGTACACCTAATCCGTCATCGGCCGAACTAAGGCCGATTGCACCAAACATATTTGAAAGAAAGTAAGTGCGTACTTATCGGACGTCATCGGACGATTTCGGTTAAAGTTCGGCTTTCGAAAGATATAGGCACAGAATACTTAAAGTACTAGGTACGTACAGAAAGGCCACTCCCTTCCCCGCACTAACATCAGTTACCGCACCTCACCCCGCACTTCGAGGTTACCGTCGCAGTTCTTTAACAAAGAGCGCTCGCAAACACAAGTACCTCACGCACACATTCATACGTATACAAACGTCATTTTTTAATGTAGTAGTAGTAGGTAATTATTTTGCGAGCGTTGTATGGAGTGTCCGGGGTGTGATATAGGTAAGATTAGATGTACAGGTCGCGATAGATATTCACATAACACTTCTATGGATAAATCACTTAAAGCCAAGCAGTAAAACTCACCGGCATGAATGAAATCAGACAATGACAACAATTTGCATAAAACGCGGGTTTATTGGTTTAATCTGTACTGTATAATCAGCTGTACCTACTGACAGACTCCGCTATATGTGGTGGCTAATGCGCATGACCAAAGGCCTCTGCCTCTTTCTGCGTTCTTCAACACAGAAAGGCTGGAAGTTTATTTTGGAGGCCAATTTTCGACAAACCTGCATGTATCCAGGGCATTTTTTATTTTTTTCGCATATTTGTGATCTCGTTGTCCTATATAATTAGCTATTTTTGCTATAGAAATAACGCCGCGTTTTTAGGCATTCTTCTTAACGGTCAATTACAATATTATTGTCAATGTTTACGTGATTACACGTTGATACACAAAAATGATCGTCTACAAAATGCAATTGACAATAATGCCGGGGCAACACTAGGTATACGGGAAAATCGCGTTTCTTATTGGCTGACATCGTAGGTCCAGCCAATGAGCATCAACTTATCGCGCAAATCTTCGCGTTATCGCGATAGTCTGGCCCCAGCATAATATTACTACAATTGCAATGGTTACAATAATTGCAATTGATCGTTTCGGTGACCCCTAAATTTGTCTTAAATACGAGCTACGTATCTAAGCTTCTTTAACCCATCACATGAACTGTGTTGAGTGGAAGAAGGGAGGGTAAAACATTCCGCCTGTTTGTATGTTTAACTGCGTTCAAAAGCTGTCAGTGTCAACATTGTTACGGGATATTGACACTGATAGCTCTTGAACGCCGTTTAGATTTACTGATCGCGTTCAGTTTAATTGGTGAAATCAGCCCTTAAAACTAGACGGCGAGGCTTATTACCTTGAACATGGCCTTGTAACGAAAAATACGAATCCTTATTGTAGTGATGTTTTGCTACTTTAGCAGGTACCTACCTAAATAGTTTTACAGGTGATTTTACCTAAGTAAGATATCTTTTATCTGTGATATAAAATTTAGATAGGTAGGTAGGTACGTCTGACAGTTCTAGTACCTACCTACGGAAAAACTGCCAAAAATTCAAAATTTATTCTCAGTAATCTCAGTAGGTAGGTTAGGTAACACTTTTAAATAGAAAATTCTTAAGTCTGTACTCTAGAAATAAGTGGTAGGTACCTACCTACCTAGTTAGGACATTAGTAACCTAGGTTTAGCAAGATTGAAAAAAATTGCTTAAGCCACGTATTCACTGAGCAACAATGTTTCGGATACACAGTTTCTGAAACATCACGTAAATGTTTCCAGGAACAATGTTTCGGAAACTCTGCCGTCCACACAGTCAGTTGCTAAGGTCTGGGTCATGTCGCCCGAGGGTATTTTTGTAGTCCTTTGTCGAGCAATCCCATAATATTCGTTTTTTCTCAAACAGTTCTATCAATTTAAAGACAGTTTCATCGTCCCACACTACAGCCATGTTTATAAACAAATGTTTAGACGCGTCCACACTCGCATGCACCTGTTGCGCAACTGATTTGTTTCTGTGTTCTCCGCCGCAAGTGGGGAGCACCGAAACATACCGATAAACACGTAGTGTTTACAGAAACAAAATTATATGTTTCTGAAACAAAATTATTTGTTTCAGAAACACGTAGATTTTGTTTCTGAAACAGAGTTTATAAACAATTGTTGCTCAGTGAATACGTGGCTTTAGAAGGGTGGGGAGGGTTAAAATCAGCAGTTATTTAAGTACTTAGGTATTATTCACTACCTAGATACTTAATTGGAATTTCACCTATCACCAATAAGACCTTAGACATAATCAGCGTATACTGTATCCACTTCTGGGACACAGGCCTCCTCTCTGTGAGACACCTCAGACCTTAAAAACAATAAAAAATCCAAAAGGCTTGTTCGTAAAGTTTATTTTCTTTAGCAAAAAGACAATAGCTACCTACTAATAGCAACAAGACTATAAATAACAAACTTATTCCTTCAAAACTTTTGACGACCGACAAAAACATCTGTGGCTAAGCCATAATACAACGCTTGAGGACATTCCCCAATATGAAATAGCATATTTTATTACCAGCCTTTCACCTCAGCCACTTAATTTAATTAACCACTCCACACCAAATTACACTTTAACTTTATAGAAATACGGTCTTAAATCGTTTGTAGCGTTTGGTGTTTAGGGCGTTTCGCAATTGAAGCGGGGATTTCAGACCCTCGCGTCTTATTGGTTTTGCAGACGGAGGGTGAGTGAAAACTGTACAGCGAGCGCTGACTTTGCAGCGGCGTTCAGTGGGAATTTAAAATTTTTAGTATAGTTTCTGCGTCCATCTATGAATAATTAAAAAAATTGAGATTTGTTGGAGGACGTATTAAAAGTACCGCTCTATAGTTTGGTAAAATTAGATATTTGTGTAACAGTAGCTTAATTGCAATATGAGAACACACACACAACACACACAAACACACTTAACTATTTAATTATTCATTGTAAGTTTTACGAGAGGTACCTAGGTACTTTCTTATCAGACAATTACAAAAAAAAAAAAAAATGATGACGAAACCTAGGTACCCGTAGAGTTTGCTAAAAACGAATTATTTTATTAAAAAAAAAAACGATTTTATCAACTCATCGTAAAACCTCAAGTAATTTTCTCGAACCACAGCAAAAAGACTAAAACATTCTCAAACAAAAGACTGTATTGTATTCAACAATACTAATAAATACCCAACTCAACAGTCAATTTAAACTACAAAGTCAGAAACCAAACAAAGACATAATCGTTAAAAAAAAAAAAAAAAAAAAGGATCCGCTGGGACGTGTGGGCAAGGTGAGGTCGTTCGGTTGTCGCGCGGTGATTGGCCAACGCGCGGGGCGGGCGGGGCGAAGGGAGAGGAACTCCACCCCCGCTTCGTCTCACTCCACCCCCGCGCGCCTGTATCAACCTACAACTTTACCTATATCGGCAACATAGCCCTTAAATGGATGTCTTAAGGTTCATTTTGGGATGTTTGAGAGTAGATGGTTGATGGAAAGTTTGATGGTTGTAATCGCGCCATGGGCGGACCGTGTCTCGGAAGCACAGACGCCAATTAGCGTTGATCGGAAGCCGCGTTGCAATTAACGCGAATAATTAACGATAATCCTATCAACGCAGGTGAGATGTGTTGATGGGATCAATCGTGTTGATAACCGGTGTTGAGTTGATGGATGTGGTTATGTTGGACATTATGAGTCTGGATGGACACACGTATTCTATTTACGTGTCAGATATCTTGGAAATTGAGGCGGGAAAACAACGTCTCTCATTGTAAACTTTTTCTATGACGTTAAAATATTCCCGCAATTTTCATAAAAATGAAAGCAAACATCTTTCAATCCGTGGCCAGATACGAATTGAAAACAGTGAGAGGATGGCAAAGAATCGAAGAGTTTGGACATAAGGGGCCGTCTTCACGAGTGAGAGAATCGCGGCGATATTATCGTCGCGTGGCACGTACCTATACACTCTTAGAACGTGTGGCGATATCATCGCGGCGAAAATTTGATGGCATGGCGAGATATCGCCGCGATTCTCTCGCTCGTGGAGACGGCCCCTAAACAATATGTAAGTATTAATTAATCCACCCAATCAGGTACTAAGCTTCTCAAGCAGCCTATCTATCATTAATTTCTTCAAGAGACTAACGAGATTAACAGCATCTACAAACGAAGCATAGGTAGCTCGAGAAAAGGCATCACAGTGAACATCGCATCGCAACATCGCAGCGAACATGCAAAGGTCTTTTTAACGGATTTGTGGCTAAGTAATATCAGCCGCACGGGTCGATCGATCAGGTTAAGCTAAGCTTGCCGCGGTTGGTCCTTGGATGGGTGACCATCTACCAAGACCCATCCGTGCCTCGGAAAGCACGTTAAGCCGTTGGTCCCGGCTATCATTCCTTTACCTTTGACAGTCGTCCCTTTGTCTTTGTCAGTTATGGGTCGTCAGAAGCCCGAAAGTCTGACAACCAGTATTACCAAGAGGTATCGTATTACCCAGTCACTGGGTTGTGGAGGTCAGATATGCAGTCGCTCCATGTAAAATACTGGTATTCAGCTGCATCCGGTTAGACTGGAAGGCGACCCCAATATAGTTGGGAAACGGCTAGGCAGATGTCTTTAAGCCTCGAGTACCTTCTAGCCAAGCGTGCACCATTGTCGACGGCAATACCGGTTACCATCAGGTCAGATAGTGGTCAAGCGGTATGTATAGTTACCACACATAAATAAACCATTTCTGAAACGCGACAACTTTCTCATTAGAAAGCCATAGAATTAACAGCATAGGTACTAGAAGTTTTTAGGTAAACCAAAGTGATAGCTAGAAAATCAGTCGTGGTGCAATAACGAAGCAGCTATCTTCACCGATAGTTGCTTCACCGGCCAGACGAAGCTATCTAGCTAGCTATTGCAGGAAAGTAAAGTCAGTGGTGGAAAGCGCTATCAGATAAGTACCTCAAGAAATAGAGCCTCCACGTGAACGGGACGTCCACGAGAACGAGATGACGGCGCCGAAGTAGCGATATATAAAGTCTATTCAAACTTATGTTTCAAATTAATATTGAGTATTTTATATTAATGGTAATTAAGTTGATTTCAGAGTGACTAGCACTATTGAAGAAGTTACAAAAATGTTTGAAGTTATAGCGTAAACTGAACTTTATTGTCTAGGATTTAAAGTTATTTTTCCATAAACTCATATTTGTTTACATTTTTGGCAAGTAAATCGCGAATACAGTTTACATTTACTATGGCCGCGTGTCCACCGCACGCCGGTTCGAATAATTTCGTTTCTCGTCGACATCCCGTAGACGTTGTGCGGTGGACAAATAGTGTTACAGTAGATAGACCTTCTCCCATTCATCAGTCACTTATCTCTATACTAAAAATAAAGCTGAAGAGTTTGTTTGTTTGACCGCAATAATCTCTGGAACTACTAGTCGGATTAAAAAAAACTTTTTGCATTTGATAGCCTCAATTCTTGAGGAAGGCTATAGGCTATTTAACAACACGCTAAGACCCTTAGAAGCAGGGCAAGACAGGCGATGCGATGCGACGGGATGGATCAAGGGTAACAAGAAAACGAAGCTAGTAAATAAATATCAGTTAACTGCATATGATTAGGACCATGTGTACACAAATTAGGTGCCCGCATATTCAAATTAAGCAGTGATTGTAACGAGGGTATAAATCATTTAAACATTGTACGAAGAGTTATGGAGGTTAAGTGGTACTCGTATGGGTTATTTGAAGTCATTTTGGTGGAAAATAGGAATGTAATAGCAATATGGTCTATTGCTTACGACTTCGGTCAAACTTTAACATCCAGTGAAAACTGTTCAAAATTTCTAATAATACTTTTGAGTGCATCTCTCTATCCATCAAGGAACGTATCAACCGAATTTCATGTTTTCTCTTCAGTGAAATTAGTATCCTATTCACAGAACAGCACCCCAAATGCGTAACAATCTGAATCATTTTGCAGGATATTGCTAATCTATTGCTTCATATGTTAGAAAAATTTGTCTGCTCAACAACGTAAATAACGCAATGAATGTTGTTGAACAGCCAAAATGAAAGCCATTTTGCTGTACAAAATTGGACCGCTGTACCTACTAGGTCTTTAAATTTACGTCCAAAACGATTCCACGAATCATTGTTACAGACTAGACGTTGAACATAGGTACCTATTCCTAATTTTGTGTTTTCCAATATTACCACGAAACGTCTATCGTCTACTCTATTGAATTACGGGAATTAAACTTGAATTTACCTTTAGACTGGCTGAATGTTTAAAACCAGCGGGCCATGGGGTAATTGAAAGAAAGAAAGAAAATACGTTTATTTGCGGTGAAAATGACGCAAAAAAGAACATAAACACAAAAAATAAAATAAAAAGGTAGGGGTAAACATGCGTCACATCCACGCAAAACGGCTATCGCTCAGCATTATGCTGAGACCCTATGCAGGACAGAGCCCCAGCGCTGGTTTTCAGCGACAGCCGGCGCTGACGTAATGACGTTGTCCGGTGGAGCAAACAATTATTAAAATACAGTGTACTTAAAGAAAAATAATTGAATTTAAAAGAGTAATTGCGTAACACACTATCAGTAGCAATGGCTTTCATTGCGTTTGTAACTTTGTTGAGCAGACAATTTTCGGACATATTAATGATGCTTCATATATGTATGTTCGAAAAATGTATCTATGGATTAGTAATATTCTTCAAAATTATTCAGATTGTGATTGATTATGTGTTACGCAATTAGGGTGCAGATCGCCGTGTGATATTTTTAAGGAACCTCGCGAACTACGCTACCTACGACCACGACTTTGACCGCAATCTTCGACAAAATTTGTCGGACGACCGGTCGTGCAGCCAAACTAAGGTCAAAGGAAGGTATGATTGCACCGATCCCAGCATGGTTAAACCAGACTCGATTAATCGAATGAACCCCAAGATTCGCAATAGCTCCTGTAGTCTCATGTTCATGGTGCTACAGCGACCATTGTATATTAAGGAATAGACCGGGGGTATAACATAAAAGGCTGTGATGTAAGGCGATAGTTTCAAAGGTGTACTTAGGTGTTATTTTTAACGTTTCAGATGCGGGCACAACGAGATCTCTATAAACATCATCATCAAAATATTTATTGACGTTTGTGCATTATACGCATGCGTGTGCATGAGCTTGCGTGTTGCTACTGTCCTTTCACGATCTGAAGCCAAATAAATGCTATTCTTTCTTTCTTCTTCTTTCATACATAATAAAAGGTCCTATTCAAACGCTATGCTTTTGGTTTTAGCTTTTGTGCTTCGCTCTAATTCGATGTAATCCCACAGCCCCCTTTTGTATAGTTATTGGTTCGCCACTGATCCAACTCTGTTCAATGCCTTAATTAACATTCCAACCGGGATAGATTTACATCATAGAAATTATAGTAGAGAAACAATATTACCCTTCATTTTGAAAATTCAACAATATCCATTGCGTAAGGAGTGCATTCCAATATTAAGGTCTGGATGCAGTAGATGCTGATCCAAGAGGGGTTGTGGCTTTGTGAGTTTCAACTTAGATACAAAATAGAGACTTTGGAAGAAAAAGGAGAGTCTTTTGCCCAGCAGTGGGAGACAATGTACGCTAATAAAGAACTAAAAAAAAAACACTAGCTTGGCAACGAAAGTGTATAGCCTGAGGGTGACAACATTGACAATGCATTACGAAGCGGGATACTACGGGCACGATCAAATTGTTCGACTAATGTAATAAAGCAGGGTGGTGATATTGTGCCAACGTATCTTGTATCTACTGTACAGTATGTTAAGGATTACATTCCATTACTATCGGTACCTAACCTATAGTAATCGAATGTAATCTATAATGTACAATTAAGTGATGATAATTTTGATTATTTCTTGAATTTCGATTGCCTACATTTGTTTCAACATTCGCTGTGAATGATTAGATAAGGAACAAAAATAGAAGCATATATAATTATATCGTTTGCACAATAAGATTATAAGTAGTGTATAGTTTTATTTCGGAACCAATAGCACTACTATTGGCTAAGGTTCTAATTCACATAAGTAGGTAATTTGTTTATGTAAGCCCTTCGCTTTTACCAGGATTGCTCCGACCATTCGATGTAGGTGAAAGAGGATTGAGGTAAATGAAATTTTGATTAATGAAAATGAAACTATTTTGACCTGTCCCGAAACATTGATCACTCCTTAGATTAGGAATTGGAGGTCCATTTGATGAATAGAAGACAAGTAGAAATGTACCACAGTGAAACTAAGGGGGTTTTCACACTGCAGCAGATACAAGTTTCCAGTCAAAGTTAACAACCGCAGCACCGCGCGCCGGAGTGGGGTGCTGTTCTAAATACGACACAATGGATTAACTTGAGTTGTTAAAATAAAAGAAGATTGTCGTATGGAGTGCGTTCCAATATTAAGCTCTGGATGCAGTAGATGCTGATCCAAGAGGGGTTGTGACTTTGTGAGTTTCGACTTAGATACAAAATAGAGAATTTGGACGAAAAAAGGGAGTAATTTGCCCGGCAGTGGGACGCAGTGTAATAACTGCCTATTTGTAAGATTTTCATAGATGAAAATATTTTACACCTCCTGTCTCGAAATACTGACTACTAAAATTAGGAATTGGATGGAGGTCCATTTGATGAAGTAGAAACAGAAATAGACCACAAGACAGTAATGAAAACTCGTTTTCCTTTCCCTCAGTCACAAATCCCTCCCGTTTCCCTCACCCTCACAATTATTACAGTGTAATAACAAGCAGATGTCACATCGTTTTATTTCTTTCTCCTCAGTACGACATTCCGTGTCCTGTTAATAAAAACAAACCTTCCCCCTATTTTAACGTATCTATAACAATAATCTTTTACAACGATCGCGTCAAAATGTCTTTTAATATTGTGCGAAGTGGAGACATTCTCGAAAGGATAGAGGGGATGCGAACAACGGAACACAATATTAGTAGTGCTGGCACGAAGCCAAAATCCGTCGGTGTATTCGACGAGTCTATAGTAGTCTGCAGTTCTGCACTCAATAATGTGAACAGAAGCGAGAGAGGAAATAGCAGAACGAAATATGAATGAGAATTTGCGTACCTATAGGAATCGATTATCGAGATGCTCATAGACAGCAGCGGAAAGTCGGTATTATCTATGGCCTAGTAAAGGATGGGACGACACACCACCCACGATGTGGGTGGGACGTGGGATGGCGAGCTTGTGGCGAGCGACAAAAGTTATCTCTGTAAGTACTAGATTAGCAGTAATTGATCAGTAGGTAAGTAAATAAGAGTCAACTGTCGCATCCCATAAAGTTACAACCATTTAAAAATGTGCTAAAATAATAATATCATCGATGTAAACGAAGTCTGCACCCTGATTGCGTAACACACTATCAATCACAATCGGAATCATTTGAAGGATATTGCTAATCCATTGCTTCATATGTTCGAAAAATGTGTCTGCTCAACAACGTAAATAACTCAATGAATGTTGTTGAACTGTCAAAATGAAACCCATTGCTACTGATAGTGCGATACGCAATTACCCCGCTATTCCTATATTGAAAATCTATACTAATAAAAAAGCTGAAGAGTTTGTTTTTACACGCTAACCTCTGGAACCTACCAGTCCTAAAACTACGATCGTCGGATTAAAAAAAAAAATCTTTTTGTATTTGGTAGCCCAATTCTTGAAGCACGCTTATAGGCTATTTAACATCAGGCTAGAACCCTTAGGAACCGGGCAAAAAGAAAAAAAAAGTCAGAAAGAACGCTAAACGAAGCGCGGGCAGGCGATGTGCTGCTATGCGACGGGGTGGGTTGGGAGAACAAGAAGAACAAGAACAAGAAGAAGAGATACTTTACTTTTCTTCATCATCATCATCTGCCTAGCCTTTTCCCAACTATGTTGGGGTCGGCTCCCAGTCTAACCGGATGCTGCTGAATACCAGTATTTTACATGGAGCGACTGCCTATCTGACCTCCACAACCCTACTGGGTAATACGATACCCCTTGGTAAGACTGGTTTTCAGATTTTCGGGCTTCTGACGTCGGCGTATCGACTGTCAAAGAACTTTTCTTGATTTAATAATTTTAGCATTTTTTATAGAAAACAGATGCTGGTACAAATCATTTCGTAGACCCGTTAACATACACAGCCAGTGAAATCAATGCTTTATCTAGCAGAGAGATTCTATTACAGGTACCCACAGTTCATGGAATATTGGGATAACTAGATGAGACAAAACTCAATTAACGGAACGCAGTTACTACGAAACGCCCTCCAGTTTCGCAGCAGATAATTGTGTTAACTGCGGCATAGATACCGCGAGAATCACTACAGTGTATACTGGGACGGGATTTAGCTATTTAAGCTGCCAAAGCTTTAAGGTGAGTTCGTATAAAATGTTATAAACTAACCCCCTTACTAATAAACGAATTATATCACATGAATTTTTACACACAAATTTCTCTCTTTCAGTCGTCAGTAATTTGACTTTCGAAAGAAGAAGACAAAGCGTTGTGTAACTATACAGACGCTATACAACGTTTATTAGTAAGGAGGTAATAATAAAGCTGAGAGTTTGCTTGTTTGTGTGAACGCGCTATAGTTTCTGGAACTAGGCTAGTCGGAATTTGGACTAATACATTTCATAGCCTAATTCTTGAGGAAGGTGAACCTCACGTGTTGGCTATTTGACAACACGCTAGGAGTAGAAAGGAGCTGAGCAAAAAAAAAAAAAAAGAACGCTAAGCGAAAACAAAGTACCTACGAGTAAAAGCCCGGGCGGGCGATGGGATTCATAAGTGGGATCCAACGAAAATAAACGGATAATTTGACGCGGACGAAGTCGCGAACAGAAATCTAGTCAAAGGTAAATTGAATGAAACTGCTTTTTAGAAACTAAGTCACCGTTACTAAAGGTACAAGTTCGTGATGGGCTGCAGACCGCAAACTGCAAGCGACACCACTGGTTTCTATGAATCCCTATGAAATTGATTCCGAGCGCGGCAACACTGCGGCCTGCAGCTGCGGCGCGCAGCGACCGCAGACTGCAGCGCCAGTGGTGTCGCGAACCGCAGAGAGTTGTTTGCTTGTTTGTCCGACATTCTGTCTCGCACGAAGGTACTGACTGAGGCATGGTTCTATGCATTGTGCAGCCGCGGCGCTTGGAATAGAAGTAACCGCGACCGCAGGCAGCACTGCGGTCAACCGCAGCCGCTAGCCGCAGTGTCGCCTGCGGTTGCAGTCTGCAGCCCATCTCGGACTAGTACCTTTATGCTACTTTTAACTTGGATCTTAAAAAATAAGGTTGGTGAGTTTTTATACATTAACCACTAGATGGATAGCCATAATTGCTCTCCGAAAATAATTAATTTATCTATATCGAAATAATCTTTAAAATAATCCCACCACAGCGAAGCAAAACTGCAAACTTACTCAAAGTAACAAGTCCATACAATATATCCGCTCGTTCATCAAGCTACTGCAAATTGTTCCGAGCTCTCGTATCGGAGAGGTCGCAAGGGAGGGCCGCGGACGGTCGGAGAGGGTCGGGGAGGGTTAGATTAATGGTTCGAGCTCAGTTAGGTGCCCCACCCGGGACCGATCAGGCGTTTAAACATGAATCCTCTCCAATTGCCCGGATGACGCCTGCGGAACCATGAAAGGGTTTGTTTGACTAAATGGACTGTGGCGCTGGGATGTTTGTTCATTTGTGTTTGTTAAGTTTTTAATTAAAATTCTAATTGACAGATATTTCTATGATTCGTTTACGTAGATTATTGTAGAACTGTAGAATCAAAGGCGCGTACTTAAAAATTATTCATTTATTTTCCTCAAATAGCCTTTGGTTAATAAGAGCTGCTTTTTCCATCGCCAGATAACTTTTGTTCTAGGAATAAAATTGACGTTTGGCAGTTTTTGTAGGTATGAAATAATAGTCAAAATTTCAAAATTATTCGTCGAATAACGTTATCACTTACCAGACGATTAAAAAATCAGCCCTTAAATGGAGTAAACTATTTATTGAATGGCAATAATACGAATATATGTGTATCGGGGACAAATTAAACGAGGTATAAAGGATTTCCATGAGTAATTAATTTCAATCGGTGAATTTCAGATCAATGTGGGTTTACTAGTATGTGCAAAATCATAGTCCATTGGTGACAATTTAAACAAGAATGCACAATTACTTAATCGAGAATACCCGATTTTAATCATTGGGGTATTTTCGATACAAACGTTTATGTAACTATTTTCTGTATGTAACTATTTATTTTCAAATCACAAACATGTCCTTACTGCGCATTACAATACAAATCCTGGGTTCCAAAAATACTGCCAGTAATATAATAGATAATGTGTGACAACTTTCGAAACACATCATAGGTATCATCCATGTACCTAAATCTATTTTCCATTTTTATTTCAATGTTATCTTCATCAATGGAGTTTCAACTGCGTAATTTTTTTTACTAGTCATAATAGGTACGCTACTAAAAACTTTTTTACAAAAAAAAAAAATACAACCAACTTCAAAAAAAAAAAAACACTAAGTACAAAGTGATTATTAACTTTAATTTCGGAAGTCGGTGTTTTTTAAAGTAGGTTAAAAATCCGATTTCCACTAGTAATATCTGTAATAAAGATGAAGATAGATATCTACATGATCATGTGACACTACTCGGGGCACATTGGATCATCGAGGTATATCTATGTCTTGTTTTCATATGCTTTATTTTTCTTTTGCTATTTTCAAGCCAATCTCGCTGATCATATTAAACCACAGCTCAGTTTACAGACAGTTAAATGCGTGACTGCACGGGGAGACATTGCTTACCCAGGAAAGCGTGACGTGTCTACGCACGACCTACGCTTTGACGCTCATTAGCGTCCTCCCTGTTACGGTACCTACGCTAACAGGACTGGAATTCTCGGAGGCGGCTAGTTCGAAGACAGTTCTAATTCTGACAGGGATATGTAACCATGTGAAAGGAATAAATTCTGTTTCGAGCATTAGCGTGTTTGCCTCTGTTTGTGTTAAGGAAATCCCATCAATGCGAAGTGTGTTTACGGTGGGTTACCTTTGATGGATCATAGATTCTGCCAATATGGTTACTAGTAGAAGTAATGACAATGTTACTTTGCTTCAGTAAATTTTTAAAAAGTTTCGCGGTAATGCTGAAACCATTCAGAGTACGTAAAGCCCAACGCGTTAGCGATATTTCGAAGCATTTGAAAATACCGTCAACCCTATAATTAACATAATTTGTATATTGCATTATCGATAAGGCAATGCGCACTTCGATAGCATTAACATTTAATATCAGAGCACTTTAGAGAATTCATGGTAAGGAATAACAGACTCAATATTAAAGCTCCGGACGGTGTAGATTCGAATATAATTCAATTGCTGCGTTCAATTTTCGTAGAACGGGGGAGTCTCGAAGCGTTAAAAGGGATGGAGGGACCCGGAGAGAGCAGGAGGGTGAGGGAAGGTGGAAAAATGACAGGATGAATCTCGGGCCGCCAGCCGCGGGCGATTGGCGCAATAACGATGCCATGATTCATTTTTCAGAGGCGTTTGGAAATGATTTGTCGATTTCTATTTGGTGCTAGCTTGCTGGTTGTGTATTTTGGAATGAAGATTTATGAAGTGCTGTCATCATTTCAAAGTTACTCTTTAAGATGAAGGGAAGGAATCAGTGAGATAAGCCTTCCTAAGATCCTAATCATTAAATGATCCAATATAATATGTAGTGACCGCAAATCTTAAGAGGGTATAAACTAGGACTTGTTCAATAGTCTACTTTTATTCAGTTGATTCATAGAATATATACCTTTATGGATGTATACCAATCAACACTACTTATGTAAGTTCATTAATACATGCGAGTGAAGTATAGTTAGATAACGGACGGTCGCTTTATTGAGCAAACAATTAGCATCGGTAGTTTGTCGTCGCGTTGGCCTCGCGTCGAGCATTACAAACGGGTTAAATTGGACGAGGTTCACACCCCGAACAGCGCTCGTGTTTATTCAAACCACGTACGGACCTCCGCGGAGCCGGACGTGACGTACCTATCAGTGTCCATTTGCCATGCATCCACGATATGCCAACCTTTCTGTATGCGTACGTCGACACCACTAAACAAATTACTAGTCTCACTTTGAATAGACGAATATATCTACATTTTATGTAAATGCGATTTCGAACAGAATTACACATAATATAACCATAAACTGCACACAATGCGGCATCAAAAATATATAAAACAAGTTTTCCTTGGTCGCAAAAATTAAAACATACAATCAATGTCATAAGAATACAATTTCAAAGGAAGAGGTTTTTTTTCTCTCTCGATTCAGCCCGGGCGCAATATCGCGCGTATTCTTTCGTAACTAAAATACCAGGAGCACAGAAATGCTGAATAGTATACGGTTGAAACCAGAGCTGTGTGTGCGAGAGAAAATTGATATGTCAGACAAGGTAAGCAAGTCTGCCAGCCGGCCGGCGAAACGGCGGCAAACACACGAGGCATGCCGGGCGTCAGTCGGCTCGCGACTGAGCTGCGATGCGGACGTATTTATTCTCCTCTCTCAATGTTTATTTACTACTATCGTTCTCAATGGATGAAATACATAATAGTCATTCTTTTTATATGAAGGAGGTGTGAATTGAATTAGTTATGGTTGTGATTACGGTCGCGCTTGATGAGAACGGCTGATAGATACGAGAGTTTCAATTTATGCTCCATAGATTTTTTGTTACTGTTTATAGTGTTGTAAAAACGATATCCTATTTTTTAAAGGAATGGTTATTATCTACTTATATTGATGCTGAAGGGTGTGGTGTGTGCTATTTTTAGGTAGGCATCATAATCATCATTAATATGCATAACAAATTAAGTGTAGACTGAATGGTGGAGCTACGTGCATATTTCGGTTCTAGGAAGTATTTTTACACTTAATAGGAATTTCATTGAAAAGTCATTACTTTTTTTTGTGCTCACCGATTTAGAGAGAGCAGTATGCCAGAAATAAACAGAAGTGTACAATTATATCGGTATTATAAAACGGTTGTTCAGAACGGGGACCGCGCTTAGCGGTCGCACGGTCATCGACTCAGGGACAATTAAATCGACGTACTTGTCAAGTACCGATTGTCATCGGCTTCTTCACGCTTGATGCTACAGACAGAAAAATTCACGAGAGTAAATATACACCAATGGTCAAACCAAAGTAGAATTCTTTCTTGGATCCTGCAAATTGTATCAGAATGCTTATACAGCGTTTTCGTAATATACCTATGCGTATTCGGGGGATATTTGTACAAATTACCGGTTCTGGCAAGGTAAGCAGGTCCCTCATTTGACACAAAGGGGCTTCCGACCCTCGCCACTTGTGGCCAAGTCGGAGAGCAAACACTTGTGACTAGTTTAGATGAGGGGACGCGAGATTTGGCTAGTGGGCGCTCGATTCGTTAAATTCGACATCGAGTGCCGAATTAGGTGAATTCATTACTTGGTTAAATTGAAGAAAGAAAAGGGAAATAAGATGTATGGTGTTTTAGACAAATTCCTCTAAAACCAAAAAGTAGAACAAAATGAAAGGGTGAAATAAAAGATACATTCGTTATAATCCCGTAATAAATACCTCAGTAATAACTCAATTAAGTGAGATCACACCCCACGGCGGGACAGAGATAAGGGTTCCATTCCACGCCAGATAAGACAAAAAAAAAAACACAATGATGACGAGCGGGTGGTTTTGGCGTAGGGGTGCCGCAGGGAGACAACAAATATGTGATACCCTGACCCTTCGCCTACCCTTCATAACAGCGCCGTAACTGATTACATTCCATTGTTATTGAACGTATTAAAAAATGTGCAAATATTGTTGTTATTTGAGACGAGTCGCGTTTGCACGACAAGTGACATGTCTCGAGTGCAATTATTTGGTTTAGTAATAAATTAAAGTGCGAAATAATCATAGGCCTCGTGGCGTGCAGCGTTCGTTGATATTTTAACGAGCACGGTTTCACTGCCGAACAATGGCTAGAAATGTGGCATCACGTGGGAACATCTCACCTGCGGCGCCGGCCCGCTATATCCTTCACTAATTACCATCCTTATCTGAATCAGATAAAGGTGTACAAAAAAACCACCGTCCTTTCCTTTTCGTTTTACATTTACATAATAATGCGTGGGGCATAACGACCGGCGGCGAGCCAACAGGCGCGTTATTATAATGACGCCAGCGGAGCACCAAGCGCCAACTTGTCTCTACGTTTTTATGTGCGTCCTCACTCCTGTAACTGTAACGGTGTCCATAATCCAGCTCAGCCACCGTTCACAACTTTCAAAATTTGTACGGACGTATTAAAAAGCCAAGATCGGTGTCGGTGATAAGAGTCGTGTTTCAAACAGACAATCGGAATAAAATCGATTAGAGTCAGTCTGTAAGGCGACTCGATAGAAGCGATTTTCAATTGGCGGCTTTGTTTTATCATCACCTGATCGTTAGTTCTCAACGAGGGCATTCGGCTGTGGTGTAACGGAACGCGAGCGTGCATGAGACAATGCAGACTCAGCTTTAATTGTGTGGGGTCCCCATATGACGCTTCCCCATTCACTAGTTTAATATTCGGAGCGTACGTGCATGCGATTAAGTATGCTTTCTAAATATAGGGGACCCTTCACATAGGATTTTTTTTTATATTTCGAGGGGTCGTTTGTACCTACGTAGTAAGTATATAAGACCCAAGGTATGTTGAGCGATGCATGACAAAGATATCTATGGAGTTCACGCGCTACTAAAAGTTTTAGACACAGGCAAACTTTGCAAAAACCAATTCTCTGCCGGAGATAGTTTGTTCGTGTCACGCACGCGGCAATATATTTGTAAGGCAGAATTTCACGTATAACTTCTGGTTCAGTTTTTGGCAAACTTAAAGGGGTTGTTAGTAGGTTCTCCCGTTCATTCAAAATGGTGTTTCTCTTTATCTGTCACTCGTCACGTTATCAGTTCCTATTCATCAATATTCTCTCTCTAATCATGAACATTCATATATTCACCTTTCCAGTTCATGCTTATCATCCCTCGTCATGACATACTCATACCAAGATAAACAATTTCTCTTACTACATATCTTTCACTGGCGCCATCTTCAATCTTCCTCTAATAGACCTAACTCCTTTCTTCACCAATTCATCTCAACATTTCCATCTCCGCTACTACTTAGCAACAATCTTACCCAGTTACATTAATACCACCCAAATAATAAGAAAACGCCGCAATCAAAAGTACCGCAAAATTGTTAATGTAACGAAGTTTATTTTCCTGTGTAAGGTGTAACTCACACACAATTTATAAAATATCTTATTACACGTGTCAACTCCACAGATCACTCTGTTCTCCCGGGACGTTTTTTATTTCATTCCAATACAGGGATGGATAAAATTACGGTGAAGCATTGTGAAGCGATTATTTATAGAAAATTTGGCCGCTTTGTGTCGCTTCCGAGTGCACACTGCGGACGAGTTTCAAATTATTATCGGCATCACACTGCCGTGACCCTATAACGGCTTATTTTTTTTGCGTCTTGTCAGCTTTTTTGTATATTTTATGAAAAAGGCCGTTGCATTATTCGATAGCATGGGTACCAGACCCAAATTATTTTTCCCATGCTTTTATTTCAAATCTTTTTGCGCCTCTTAAATATGAAATCACCCTTTTCTGCTGTAGAATCAACAGGGTGTAATTCAATCTGAAATCGTTTCTGAAGCTTCAAATTTTTACAGGTTGCTATCTATGCAAAAATAAGCCTACAAAAAGTATTTTTAATAATTTCTTAAATTTCAATAAATGCAAATAGCGCCATCTATCCAATAGCCTTCGAACTATGTCGTACGACACTTTGCTAACAGAGTGCAGGGTAAGACCCAAAGTAAAAGTACGCGTTGATACTAAACTGAAAATTTCTACAATTAAATAAAATGAATATTGAAATGTTATGATTAAAAATTTAATTAAACTGTCAGAGGACACAGTTATTAAAATAAAACTTAAGTTAATTTGTATCGCTGCAACACACTACGATATTTTGCCGGCCGGAATATTGCTCGACGCTGATTGGCCGAACGAAACGGCGGGGAGCATGCGCAACTCGATGGTTGTTCGGTCGAAGCCGAATACTGGCGCGTTTGCTCCGAGATACCAGGGCTACAGAGCTCTGTAGGAGTTTCTATGTTGACGCCTAGTAGTTAACCGAATTTAAGCTTTATGTTTGAGCAATAAACCACATAATCCCTTGTTTCAAGGTGTTTCGTTTATATTAGACCACGCTGGCAGATAACAAGGCGAGTAAGAGGTAAACGAAATTGGTCTCTATTCAGTTAAGATTACAGTGAGTTTTCTTATTGCTTTGCATTTGTTTTGATATTAAGTAGTTTCCTAAAAGTGACACGAGCGCTGGCAAGCGGGCGTTGGAAACTTTTGGCGGCATGAGTGAGAAATAATGGAATAGAGTGAAATTGTGGTCGTGTCGTACTAATTGATCTCGTAATCTAATGAAACGTGATTTATTTAACAGTCTGTATTTAAAATAGACGGTAAATTATTGAAGGAACATGGTTCCCTCATTATGTATTTTCATAATACAGCTGAGTAGAGTATGGTGGATCAAATGTGCTATTTTAGGAGATGCGGTAAAGGCGTTAAAAGGAGTCAAAACAACTTTAGCTGGGAACTTTGGAAGTCTGAACTGTGAGAAATATTTTAATTGCCTATGAGATTGGGAACCTCAATAGCTGTACGTTTGTAATGCGTTAAAAGCCCATCTGGGATTTATAGCTCAACGTGTGTGGGTCTATTATGAAGATAGAAGATTAATAATGTTTGGTCAATTAGCTCAGCAAAGAGATCAGAGGGTCAATTCTCGTAATGTTAAGAACGTTCAGTCTGATCTCAGTCTCAATCTGTCAAAAGTACCTCTACTTAATTTAATTTTTGATATGTTCCTGACATTGATCGCCACTGAGATGAGTTTGCGACCAGATTTTGAACGTTTTTAATTACGGAAATTAGCCTTCAGACTGAGAATAGTAATACCAAAATTAAAATCCATACTAATATTATAAATTCGAAAGTAACTCTGTCTGTCTGTCTGTATGTTACCTTTTCACGCCTAAACCACTGAACGGATTGCGATAAAATTTGGCAGAGAGATAGATTGCATTCCGGGGAAGGACATAGGATAGTTTTTATCCCGATACTCCCATGGGATCGACACGTATGCGGGTGAAACCGCGGGGCACAGCTAGTATCTTATAGGTGTATAAATGACTGACCCATTTCACTTAATAATGAAGAGGAGGACGGAGGTTGTAATAGTGCAACTTTTGCAAGATAGTACCTAGACTCTTAGCTTGGGGATCGTCTTTTGTTTGATCGAGATTTTCAATTGATTTTAGATACCTTTATAACCTGAGTTTGTTTCGCCATTTCTTCTCAAGGGGTAGCCAGATAGGAAATGTTGACTCGACGTAAAAGTTATTAGGTACACGTATATCCTATTACATACAGAATCGGTTCGGAAACGGGTTTCGAAACGGTTTCATTTCATTAATACACTCTTATTTAATGCAGCAGTAGAGCGATAATAAAATTAATGATTTAGAAATAAGAGAGTAAGTAGTGGTGTTTCGTGGACTTAAAGATCTCATGTCAAGTCACAGATCAATCTCTAAATAATCTAGTATTTACATATCTTGAACGTTTGATTTAAAGAAATCATGAAGACACACGATGCTTATGACGTTACTTTCAGTTGGACTATTCATACTAATATTATAAATGCGAAAGTGTGTCTGTCTGTCTGTTACCTCTTCACGCTTAAACCGCTGAACCGAATTAGATGGATGTTTTGAGTCCCGGGAAAGGATATAGGATAGTTTTTATCCCGATATTCCCACGGGATCGAAACTTATGCGGGTGAAACCACGAGGCGCTGCTAGTCTTTCATAAAAATAAGATCTGCGGGGTAATTGCTTAACACAGGTACAATAATTGCAATGTTTCATTTTGAAAGTTCAACAGCATTGATTGCGTTATTCACGCTGGCGAGCAGATGATTTTTTAAACATTTATGAAGCAACTAGCTGCGCCCCGCGGTTTCACCCGCATAAGTTTCGATCCCGTGGGAATATCGCGATAAAAACTATCCTATGTCCTTTTCCGGGACTTAAACTATCTCTATACCAAATTTCATCTAAATCGGTTCAGTGGTTTAGGCGTGAAGAGGTAACAAACATATAAACACACACACACACACTCACAAACTTTCGTCTTTATAATATTAGTGTGATGAATTAGGTGTTTCTTTCAAGATCTTTTGGATCATGAGAGTCTCTTACGCAGTTGGGGTGCTGAATTTTAGAACGATCCTCAAGTATGAATCTTATAACAACACTGTTCGATTGTTCCAGTCAATCTACCTAGTCTCTTCCCAACTAAGTTGGGGTCGGCTTTCAAGCTTAACATGGAGCTACTGCCTATCTGACCTTCACAACCCAGTAACTGGGTAACACGATACCACTTGGTAAGACTGGTTAGATTGTATAGGTACAGTACTGCACTCAATATAATTTCTAATTGAGACCCTTGCTTGGGCTTTATTCTAAGCTAGGGCTAAATACCTATATAAGGGATTTCTCTTTCAATTCTAAGAAAGTTTGAGTTATGAAATCCGTCATTGAAGTTTCTTAGAACGTGCTCGCAGAACGAACTTGTAGATTTTCATCAGAAACGCTATTTGAAAAGGTTTTTTCATAAGAAAATATATCAGTAAAGCTCAGAATTAAAATGAACGTGAATTCTCAGTACCAATTTCAAGAATCTTTGATTACATTTCTTCGCCTGATAAATTCCTGAGAAATTTGTTAAAGGCTTTATTATTTTTAAGAAGATCTAGGTTCACCTTCACAAATAGAAAATAAAATTAGTGGGTGTTTAGTGTGTGGGTGTTTCTAAACACCCACTATGATTCCTACACCTTACGAATAATGTAGGTTACCTGCTATTTCTTTAAAGCCTTTTTGCGTTTACATTTTCGAAGAGCTTAAACTTTTCTGTGAGGAGTGAAAAATTGTGTAGTCTTGAAAAATATAGAGATCGTACTGTTAGAATGAACAAATTTTTTCGAAGTGTTTTGTAGTTTTTATTTAATTAGGTATTATTAGAAATAGTTAAACGTGTAATCTGCTTCTAGATTTGATCTTACGGCAACTTATTAGCAAACAACGCAATAATGACTTAGGTAATGGAAAATGGGAAAATGATCCTAAGCTCGCTGTACACCTTCCAATTATTGTTTAAATGGACGAAGCGCGGGAAAGTCAAACACACAAATCGAAATATACAGCGTTCGACACGTGTAAATAAGTATACAATTCAAGTCAAATAAAACGGACACGATAAGGACGAAAATTAGAGGGTGTACGGCAATTTAGGACACGATATGAATTCCTGTACACAAAGACCAAAATTAAACCCGCACTTTCACGTGTTTTGTTAAATTTGTGTAATATAGGAAGTAAAACATTAAAATTTCTGTGATAACATTAATAAAAAATCGATTCAGAATTGATGAAAATATCGATGAATCTCCTTTTTTAAATTCGGTAAAAAAAAATGGTCTTTGTTTACGGGGACACGACAATACCTAAGCTAGTTAACCAGTGAAAAGATTTGCCATACCTATTTTAATCACCTATTATGAAGCAACAAGTTAATTTCCAATAGTACCGTAAAAAACATCCTATCGAAACATTTATCTTGGAAATAAATTAAAATTACTGTAATTTAGACATAGGTAATATAATTTGTTTTCGAGACAAGCATTCTGATTTGACAAGGAGAAGCTACAAAGAAGACTGAAGAATAAAACCTCTTTTTGTAAAGAAAAGAAATGGAGAGACTAACATTAACTGGCGAAATGTAGGTAGGAACACCACTGCCTAGCTCTTCTGGGATTATAGGCGTGATGTTATGGTATGTTAAATAGAGAAAGACATTGTGCGATATGTTGGCATCGGAAAAGATAAAGGACCTCAAAACTTTGGGTCAGTGGGTCGTCTTGGGGGCGTGATGGTTGGAGTTGGAGTATTCGCTTAGGGGTAGGTACTATGAGAAGCAACAATGAAATATATACCTATTAAAAAAAAATTTAAGACTAAAGAAATATATTTTTTTTTTCAACATTCGGTTTTTTAGATTACCTATCTCATGGTTTACAACTATAGCATAAATTTCTTGCCTAAATGGTTTCTATGGTCAAGGTTAACCGGCTAGATTCCAACCAAACTTTGATTCGTAAAAGTTGACCATGTAGGTATCGAAAAGCCGGCAAAGATGTCCAACAAATAGTATTGGTCTCATTTCATATTTATGGGATCATCATTAGAACTCAAAATCATAATACCTAATATTACAGGCACTGGTTAATAGAATACACAATGTTAAGTAGAGAAAGGTGTCTTAGATAGTACCATATTATTAACAGAAGATCGAGAACTGAGAAAATATTCTTAACCCGTCAAAGGAAGCGTATTTACATGAAGTTAACACCGAATATTCTCGATGGAAACAAAAAGAAAACGAAGAAGAAGAGCAAGATTGCTTAGACAATCGATGACAGAACTAAGGAATGTAAGAACTCCTGTATCAACATCGTGTCGTAACATCCAATGTTTATTCTATCAGCGATCAGTCTTACCTATGATTTCGTAATGGCAAGTCTTTCCACATGGCTGACTGCACTTACCTTATTAACACCTCGTTGTCTTCGCAGCAGACTTACCTTCACTGGTCACCTTGTTGTTGTTTTACTTACAAACAATAGTGGGATTCATTGCAGTCAATATTATTCTATCGATATGTTTTTAATACTACTTTGCGGATGCTCGATTGTGCCAAGTGCCAATAGTCTCAGCAAAGAGTTATGAATGGAAGAAAATAAGTCATCTTATAAGCCTATTTACTGTTTGAACAGGTTTATTCCGAAAAATATCATGGTGAAAACTTAGGCGAATTGAGCTGTTATTTCACTTCTATTCTATTTTTTTTCTCTATGGCAATGGTGCCGATGTCGACAACGTCATTTCACTTGATGCCAGAGATTGCCACTATTGAAAACTCACTTCACGCTTTCTTCCTTAAAAGTTATCACTCTGAGACATTTACAGAAAAGGTTGGCTGAACACAAGTTACAGATAATTATTACTATCGACGACTGACAACGAATCCCCTTGTGACCCCAACATGCAGTTAGGAAAAAGCAAATAAAAAACGAAACCCAAAAGCAGAATAGTTTATTGTTATCAATATCGGGATCAGGTTAGCAACGGGGAACTCCAAAAAGATAATGAAAAACGGCATATTACAATATGGCAAGGTTACCCCTCACACGGCTCGTCCAAACTTGTTTACTGTCAAAAACTTAATGTAATCTCGAGAAGGGCACCATTTATAAAGAAGTATTCAGTTTCTCACTGCGGCCCCCAGTCTTTATACAGACTTATGTAAGGGGACTCTTCATAATAATAAGAATCGAAAAACACCCGTGAAAAGGAACACAAAACCCTTGCGATAATTTCTGAACAGCTGCCGCGTCACATCACAATACTGGGATTAATAAACAAAATGTAAACTACGGTCATGCTTAGCGATGCATTTTATATAAAGAGTTATAAAAGCATGTTTTGAAATTCGGTGCAAGCAAAAACAATCAAGCGTTCGCACGTTGCGACACAAGCAGTTTACAAATAAAGCCACCAATCGAACCCGCCACTGATATGTGATCTCGCATGCAAGTTTCGCAAGGTTAGAATCTGTTACGGCAATGTTTTGTAAAGAAATAAAGCTCACCTTTCTAATTCTCTTCTTCATGATACGCTCAGCGGCGTACACGCTGTCACCTAGCTCCATCTTATGCATCCCCAGTTTGATTGTTGGAAAAAGTGAAAAATCCAAATCCAAAATCACTGCAATCCAAGTATTGTGATCCAAATCACTGCATCCGTTTGGTAGCGCACTGCAATCCGATATACATTCTCTGTCACAACACACTGATTTACACTGTCACTGTTCAAAGTTGCCGCGCGAACGATCCTTTTTCGCGGCACGCAGCAGCGCGTCCTCTCTGCACAACGTCACAGCCGAAACTGAAGTAGGGGGAGGAAGCCCCTGCCCCGCGCGCCCCGCCTGCCACACTACGTTCCTTGCCGACAGAGTGCGCCAGCAGTCCGCCAACACCCGCTCGATATTCTGTAAACAAGTTTTATTTTCATCAGTTTTGTGTTTTCAGCGCTTATACTTATTATCCACCGGTAAAATACTAATGTAATTAATATGGTGGACTCAAATTGGTGTTCTTTACTGTTTAGGTATGTACAAATACATATCTATATAGTACATAAAAAAGTAAATAACATAGTATATACCTAAGTATATAAGCAGTAAACAATAGTTAAGTAGTATGTCAAGTCTAGAATTAACCCTAAGTTAGTATTTAATTGTAAATGCAAAGTAATCGTGATTGAGTACGTCGTCGTGTCAGTATTGTAGGTATATTGCGTTGGCAGAGCGCTGTAGTGAACGCGTCTCGCTCGAGTCGGTGGCGGCCTGGCGGGCGATTCCCCGCAGCGGTGTGTCGGTGTGCGGCACGGGAGCGCGCTGCGCGGCACGCGGCCGCCGCGGTGGAGGCACAAAGCCGGCGAGCGCGACGTTGCCGCTGTGCGCCAGCTGCGAGAGAAAGACCGAGCGCCTACCCTATTATTTACGCGCGACGTTGCCGCTCCGAACGGCCTACGTTGATTACGAGGACACCGCTTTTACGTTCGATCATCCGGCACAAAAATATTCGTTTATCTCACGATTTTCGATAGATATCGAAATTCTGATTTCACCACCCTTATTATTACATGTTAGGGAATACCTGTACATAAAATAATAATTAATACCTGAGTCAGTCAGCTGATGGATGTCCACCACTTGAAGCGATACACATTTCGCGTTAAGACCGGCCGCACGTATAGAGTCGGCGAGATCAGTTTGTAAGTATTTTTGCTGGAAACGAGCGAAAGCGACCAGTCAACAGTGCGCGCGTGAAGTAACTAAGGCATTTTCGGTCGTATCGAATCGGGTTGGCATTCGTGAAAGGTCGGTATTTTGGGCCTCGCGGGGCGCGGGACGTGAGAAACAAGATGTATCATGATTGGCTGTGAAACTCGGGCGGCGGGCGCTGCGTGTAGCGAGCCAATGGGAGAGCGCGACGCAGTGCCCCGCCCGCTGCTGTTCGGCCGCCGAGTGTTTCTGTCCCTTTCGCACGGGTGCTCGGTCGATTCAGGCGCGTTGTTTTTTACTGAGAGCGGCTCACATAGAAAAATAAACGGACATTTTGGAATGGATTACGTGCGTAGAGAGAGAAGGGTCGCCGGATCCGGGCTCGAGCACATTTATTTATTTTGTCTGTATTGTTGTAGGGAGAGATATGGCGCGATAAATAGATACAGCTTGCGCCGCGTCGTCGACACGTCATAGCGCGATTTATTTTTAAAACTGTCACGTTTGATGCATGGACCGGGGTTTGAATGGACTGTTTTCGTAGAACTGATAGAGTTGACAACAGCTTTTCTAATGATGTTTTTGAACTAAGTGTCGATGGAGGTACCTAATGATGGGTTGTTTTCATCTGTCCGTCGTAGTTTTGCTTAATATTCTACCTATATAAAAAAAAGTAAGGCTGAGGGAAATCCGCCCAAATAAGGGGGGGGGGGGGGGGGCAATAAATCTTTGCTCTGATGCCAGGGCCACACTAAACGGGAAACGCCGATAATTACCTAAGTATCGCGATAAGTTGTGGCTCATTGGTTGCACCTACGATTACCTAACACAACCCCGCCCGCCCGTCATCGCGATAATTAGGTATCGGCGTTTCCCGTTAGTGTGGCCCGGGCATCAGAACGCAGGGACCACTTTACCTATTCCTTGATTTCGATGATTGCATCAACGGCAATATCGTTAAAATAAAACTAAGAAATAAGTATAAGTAGGTATCGAATATCTAGGTAGATAGGACACCGTGTGGTTTTAGTCAGTAAGAGTCTGACAGACCCCTCCACCCACCCCAGGGTGGTGGACATCCATGAGGATTTCCACACGATAAAAAAAATAAAGGTAGGTAGATAGGTATACCTACAGGATTCTTAAAATTTCAACAACCTCGGTGATGATGCATGCATGATGTCATGTCAGAAACGCTTGCTGCATGCTATTATCATGAATCAGCCCATAATGGCTCAAAGCCAGAACACCGCAAGTCCGCAACATCTTGTTCAATCTTTACCTACCTACACGTCGTTTCGTTGGCAAAAATATGATAGATATTGATGCTCACCTATTGTACTTGCCAATGTGTGATATTAACTCATGAGCTCAGCCCATCGCAGTCCACTGCTGGACATAGGCCTCTCCCATGCTGTGCAGAACACCTTGTCCCCCACCTTCCGCATCCAGTCTGTCCCAGCCACCTTTTTAAGCGCGTCGGTCCATATAGTTGGGGGGACGCTTGCTTATACGCGGTCTCCACTCCAGGACTCGTCTGCTCCACCAGCCATCGGTCCTTCGACAGACATGGCCAGCCCACTGCCACTTCAGTTTGCTTACTCTGCAAGCTATGTCGGTAACTCCAGTTCTTTTGCGCATTTATTCCTGATTTTATATAGGTAGGTATCAAAGCTTGCATAACGGCTACCTTATTCAGGATTAGCCGAAGAAATGTTTAAGGGTTAGCGCATAATACAGCGGCATTATCGCGCGTCATCCTGCCGCGCCGAAGAGAACGCAACAGTGAAGAAAAACATCGCGATACAACCGTCATGTGGTTGACAGGATCTACCAACCCGCATTCGGCCCGCGTGGTGGGTTAGGCCCACTCTCTCTCACCGAGAGGAGGCCTGTGTCCCAGCAGTGGGAACATAATAGGCTGATTATGCACATTGGGTACCTACAGATGCATCGAGCCGTAACCGCAACGCTTTTCAAGCAATAAAGCCCAATACGGCCGGCCTGCAGTGTTTGATGAATGTTGGATGATCCTCTGTCAACGTTAAAAGTGGCTAGCGGCAGCGAGAGGTTCGTCGACAGCTTCAAGAAATTATGAATCACATACAGGCGGCAATGTGTGGGTTCTACAAAACATCCAACGGCATCGCGGCAAACTCAGGCAAAGATACGACAGCGAAAAGAGAGACGGATGAGTTGGATGGCTATAGGTATGTTGTCAAGATTGATCAGTAGGTATTCGTCAAGATCCGAGTTAAGAGAGAGAAAGGAAAAGCATGCCTTTTCCTGCAGTAACATACCAAAGTTTTTACCTATTATTGTTTCAACTTTTCTCCCGCAAAACAGACTAATCAAGCAGCAGTTGTAAAATTACTGCTCACAAGTACCTAAGTATCTTTGTCCGGGCGTCCACCAAACGTCAGTCACCGCGCGAGCGCTGTTTAGCGCTACTCGGTTCTCGAGTTTAGCGCTACTAGAACTCGGCCTGAAATCGTGACGAGCTTGAAATGCATACCCGAGACCATGAATGTTCTGACGTCTCGAGATCTATCGCGGATAACAGTGTATACCACACTACCACAGTCCACAGTAATGAAGTAGCTAGCTATTCTTTGCTCTGAGGTGTGGTGTGAGCGGGACACAAGATCGCCGTCACGTCCATCGTTCCGAATTCGATCCGAAATAATACTTATCTTTTCTCGGTTTTTGCGGCCGCGGCGGTGGACAATCTTCCTAAGTCAACTTCTAAGGTGTTTGGAATACCAAAATTCACTTATTTTCCGCGAAACCTGGCATGGCTTAACAAATACCTACATATCGCGCGACATCGCGTGACGGTCGCGATGCCTCTCTGGAGACACGGTTTATTTGTAATAGCGGCGCGGTCTGTTTATATATGGCTTTATTTATTTCTCCCTCATGCAGCCTTTCTGCGTAGCTGCTGCTTTCCTGGTCTGTGTAAATCAATCAATAGGTAGTTAGATATCTCACAGGTTTCTTATGAAGAAATTTGTGCGTTTATTATCTTGGGTACGTGGGTCCAGCTAGTCCAGCCAATAGTAATGCGTTCACAGCTAGATGTAATCTATGGCGGGAGCTATATGCCTAAACAATTTTACCGGACCATCTGAGAGCCTTCCGCCTGGGCACGCATTACCGTGGCCGACTTGGAAATCTCTAAATAGACTTCGAACACCCAAGTCAGCCAAAGCAAAGACAATCTCCACAGATTCACGGACGGCTCAGATCTCAATGCGAACGCGGCACCTCCCCACAAACAATGGCCCACCTTCTATCCTGCGCCGCATGCATCATCACCTGTGCACTTGATGATCTTATGTCTGCGTCAGCAGTCCGCGCAGCTGAATTTTGGGCCAAAGATGTTTGAACTTTTTGCCATTGATACCTACGCTAAGGAGAAGAACATAATCATCCCAAAAAGGCGCACTTGTCACGTCAGACAGTTATCTTGCCACACGGGTAAAAAAAATATAGGTACATAGATGAACTAGCTTTGTAGGTATGTAATAATACCGCTAGGTTTATTCATACCAAGATCTGCGCAAGAAAATGCACGGGTAGGCACTATACAGCAAATACTTTAGCTGACTGCAAAGGCTTAGAGGATTTTTCTGTATTTTGCATGAAGCTGTACCTACCTACCGTTTCCAAGAATTACTTGGCTCGGGCGCTCGCTTGATACTTAAATAGACTACGAGCTTACCTACCTACGAGAGACGAAAATGATGTGCCCACAGAGTTTTATACCTAAGGGAAGAAAAAGATTTTTAAGTACCTAGAATGTCATTCTCTCTTAATCGCCAGCGATCGCCGTGCCACCCCAGCAATACCTACCAAGTTGCTATAGATACGGCCTGGCCACGATCTTGCCGCCGCTACCAACGGCAGGTTAGCGCGGGGCGGTGAGCGGTAAAAAACAAATATACAAAAATGTATGAACCATACCACGACACACCGCACGTAGCGTCAACGCTAGCAGTACAACCTACACCGCGCCGCCGCCGCCGCCGCCGCTTGCCACGCCGCTTCCCGCTAAGCCAAAAGTCATGGCCAGGCTGTAAGGCACATGAGTAGACAAACGTTTGTCTACTCATGTGCTGTAAGGACTTCGCGTACCACACGCATGCTGGAGTTCTGACCAGGATGCGGCCGTTCTTACTAAAGTTTGGACATAACCAGCTGCAGTTGCAGCCAAGTGCGCGATGTGCATTCGCTTCCTTAGTTTCTATGTATTAATTGCTAGTGTTTAACGGGCCTGTGGGGCTACTGGCCGTGATCGTAAAGCCTGGTTAATAGGTAGGTATTATATTGGATGATATCAGATGTGAGAACTAAGTACCTACAGCCCGTTTCAAACTTTATGGCCTCACCCCTCACCCCCGTTGACAGGTGAATTTGTTACAGCGCGTGCGCAGCGACTCGCCTCATGTTCCGAGCAAACATAAAGTTTGAATCGGGGGTTTCATATTGGGGGTGTCATAATGGTTTCTCTTAGAATGGTTCTCGTACTCGTGGTATAAGCTACAAAATCAATGTTGTCATGTTGATAGAAAAAGATAATATAAAATTACTAGCTGCGCTCCGCGGTTTCACCCGCGTAAGTTTCGACTTCAAAAAAATTCTGGAGACCTTTATCACCTAGGGGTATAAAAAATAACTTACGACCTATTCGCAGACCTACCAAATATACACAAAAAATGTCATAAAAATCGGTCAAGCCGTTTCGGACTTAATCAGCGTGAATTTATCCCACCTGAAGGCCAATTCTCGTAATTTCAAACGTTCAAAATCTAGTTGCAGTCTCATCTCAGCGACGAAAAATGTACAAAACTTGTCAAAATGCAGGGAAATTAAGAGGCATTTTTGACACATTGAGACTGAGAATTGTCCCTCTGGTGTTTCAGCTAAGTCTAAATTTCTAAGTTGTTTTACAACAACGTGGTAATCTAGGCAAAAATCAACTAGGTGTTTTGGTTTTCACAATGCGGTTTGCTCCCGCGGCAGCTGCCGTTACACTGCTGATGACTGCTCTAGATGGTACACGGTTTGAAACTCTAGCACCGATTCATAATTTCCCTCTACAGCAGTCTTCCGCGCTCCATGGAAATAATGTTTTAAGCCATTGGTCCCGGCTTTGCTGGCTGTCATGTGTAGATCTTTGACAGTCGTTACGGATAGTCAGAAGCCCGAAATTGTGATATACCAGTCTTACCAAGGGGTATCGTGTTACCCAGTAACTGGGCGTTCACTCCATGTAAAATATTGGTACTCAACTACATCTGGTTAAACTGGAAGCAGACCCTAATATAGTTAAGAAAAGGCTAGGCAGATGATGAGCAGTTTTCCCGGGAAACGCGGGACTTGTTCTGACATTAACTTTGGCAGGATGAGTCAACTTCACAAAATTGTGCGGTGACGAAGGGTATACCTACCTACACGTAGTTTGCTCGCATTGGTTGGTCAACCTACCTATAACCAATAGCTTGGGTTATTGATCGGGGCAACATCTGCATCTGCTCAAGTCTTTCTTTTGTTTTGAGGCTTGATTTTTTGTTAAAAAGACATGGTAACTTTGAGGCCAAAATATGACAGAGACTAAAACAGAAGAAGAACTAGTAGGGGATAGAGGGGGGTGGAGGGGATAGAGGGGGGGGGGGGAGTCGAGGGGGTGGAGGGGATCGAGGGGGACTTCAGGGGATCAGACCGGAGAAAGAAAGTCGTTGTGAAGTAAGATGGTCACTTGCGTGACTTACAGAGATGTTTTACTTCAGTCCTTTATGTTGCTTAATTATGGTTACGCAAGTGAAGGAAAATAGGGCAAAAGAAAGCTGACGGCATTTCCTTAAAAGCATCATCTTAATTAGTCTAAAATAAAAATAATATTTAGAACAGCACCCTAATTGCGTAACACACAATCAACACAATCTGAATCATTTTGAAGGATATTGCTAATCCATTGCTGCATATGTTCGAAAAATTGGTCTGCTCATCAACGTAAATAACGCAATGAATGATGTTGAACTTTCAAAATGAAAGCGATTGTAGTGTGTTACGCAATTACCCCGCTGGTCATATTGAATTGTTTGTAAAAGGTGTATAAACTATGAAAGAATCCGATAAAAAAAAAAAACTTACACTGCTAGAAGCTATACAATTGCCACAGGATATTTTACGCGGCCGAAGTCGCGGGTCAAGCTAGTCAGTTAAAAATAGACTCTATACATAGGCAACAATGCGGGTGTGGATTTTATCAACTTAGGATCACACGTAAATATTTTCGTCACTCAATAGGTATTATTAAAGGAAGTGAGTCACTCTACTTTTTGTTTGGATCGTTCGACGAGGTAAATAATAAACTGATTTATCTACTGATTTTAGTTACGAGGTAGCTTGGAACCGCAGTTGGAACCTAGACAAAAAGATGTAGGTATAAGTACCAGAAAACTTAAGAAATAGGACGAAGGAAGTCTTTTCTTCAGAATGTAACGTAGCGCATTTAGGACGGGTTGAAATCCCAGTATTAGGTAGATATCACAGGAACCGCCCTTTGTCATGGAATTTTCGAGCAAATTATGAGAAAAGAACATAGGTACGATGCTGATGATGCAGCATGATTAAGTATGAGTGTTAGACTTTTTGTGCCTAGCAGTTGTGTATACAGGAAGCCTCAATCACACATTTTTAACGATTTTAGGTACGCTCCGATAAGCAATCAAATTCGTTGATTATAATCCAAACGACAAAAACCTGCTTAATTTAAATCCTCGAACACATTTTAATACATATGCCTCTAACATTAGTTTAGGAGGGTATCAAATGTGCGCGTGGGCAGGTTGAGATCGTTATCGAACCTTCCCGATGTTGCCCGAACGCCGACGAACTAATCGCTTAGAAAATTCGTAACGACTGCTTTTGAATTGAACGAAGTAATAAAAATGAAATTGAGGCAATCTTATGGAATTGATGTCCGATGATTGTGTTGTACGGAATGTATGAAGTTTTTATGACTTGGTAGGTCATAAAAACTTCATACATTTTAATTAAATTAGGTAAGTACCTAGATAAGTATGAAAGGTAGAGACGGTGGAAGTTATTATGAGGAAGATACCATAAAGACAGGAGAATGATGATGATGCACGGGTTCATGTAGGGAAGTAGAAAACTGAAAACTCTGTTAAAGAGTATTTTACTAAACTGCACTAGTAGCGCCCCGCGGTTTCGCCCGCAGAAGTTTCCCGTGGGAATATCGGGATAAAAACTATCTTAGGTATGTCTTTTCCCGGGACTCAAACTACTAAATTTCACATAAATCGGTTCAGCGGTTTAAGCGTGAAGAGGTAACAGACAGACACACTTTCGCATTTATAATATTAGTATATGGATTTCTAACTGCTCGTGCTCGTGGCTCGTGGCTACGTAACAGCCGCATTGGTCGATCGATCTGGTTAAGCGGTTAGACTGGAAGCCGACCCCAACATGGAGCCTGTTTGTCTCTGCATCACCCAAAGGTTGATTGAGAGAAAATACCTATGGCATTAAGTACACCTCTGTACATTTACGTGCTTGAAGTATAAAGGTATGATTCCGATCTCGGCAGCACGCAGCAGTGCTGCCGCGGCAGTGCGGTCGCAGCACTACTGGTCCTCATACATTTTCTATAGGTTTATATGAGATTACATTCCGGGCACGGCAGCAATGCTGCGCGACATTGCTGCGTCACATTGCTGCCGTGCTCGGAATGTAATCTCGTATAAACCTATAGAAAATGTATGAGGACCAGTAGTGCTGCGACCGCACTGCCGCGGCAGCACTGCTGCGTGCTGCCGAGATCGGAATCATACCTTTAAATAAATAAATAAACATTGTTGGGAAAAGGCTAGGCAGACTAACGGTCTATTTTACAAAAAAATATTTACGTAACCTATTAACGAAATACAATAGTCCTCCAAGCCTGCAATAATAGCCTATTACAATTTGCATAACAAGTACAACAAAACGAAAAAACAATACTGAAAAGAAACAAAGACCAAAAAACATTATCTCATCATCTGTAATTATCTACCGGGACCAACTAATCATAACATAATGGCACGCCTTTACCGTCATAAATAAATTCTTTATGGTCCTACACCAAACTGGTTTCCACAAAAAATATATGCTCCAACAAAAACCGGGAAAAAAAAAACAAAAGGTACCATTGTAAATACCTACCTACCTAATAGTCGGGATTTCAATTTCGGGGCAAACGAAAAGGTTCTCGCGACAATGAAACTGAAAAGTCTCGAACACCTTTCTATTGAAACTATCGAGAAGCGAAAAGCGCTGCACAGAGAGAGGCGTTCAGAACACAACACACAATAGAAGCGATACAGCGCTGTCGTAGTTGAAATTGGAGCTGAGACACCCGGAGCGAAATAACTGGGGTATCCCATTGATCCCTGCATCACAAAAGGACACAAGCAAAATGCAGTCTTGTGTTAAAAAGAATAGGGTTGAGTTTTAATTGTGATGGCGTTGTTTTGTAATAACCCTGGCTTACATAAAGGGGATGTGAGATCTGACAAAATTGCGCGTTGTAATGACGTCCCGACAATAGGCGTTCTGGGAACCGACGATGTTTTTGCCCCGTCTGTGCAAATTTGCGAAGTTTCGGCTTCGCATGTGGCTCTGGGCTCACAAAGGAACGAGTTGTTTGATAATTATAGCAAGAAACGTGGAATTTTTAAAACAATGGCTTTGAATTTTGTTCCTATGGAATTATGCTCTTTTCAAAAGATGGTTTTGGTTTGTTTAATTAGAATACTTTCGGGACATGCCATAAAAGCAGATTGTACAAAACTGATAGAAATCAGAAAACTTTCACTTCAATGTTAAGCTGCAAATGGCTAATCAATCATTTGAAAGTGAAGATTAGGTAATAAGTGAAGGGTACGTTGAATTCGTTTATAATTTTTAAGGAAAGAGAATATCTAATACATTTTACTACCCATAATCAGCCTATAGGTAATGTTCCCACTGCTGGGACACAGGCCTCCTCTCTTCGAGAGGGAGTGGGCCGTAATCTACCACGCGGGCCCAGTGCGGGTTAGTAGATGTCGCATGTCTTCGAATTTTTTGGCCGGTTTCCTCACGAATGTTTTCCTTCACCGTTTTACTAACGAGAAATTAAAGCAAAGAAAATGATATTTTTTATAGAAATATGTACGTTCAATACTCTGCTCAAAGAAAGCTTACGAGTTTGAATCGTTCAAACATTACGTTGAAGGAAGCCGTAAAAAAATGATGGTATGTCAATTTTTATTCAAATTAAAGGAAAAACGCGAAACTCCTTAAAAGACGGAAGGCTTTCAGGAGGGGCTTACAAAGAATTGGAAATACTTGGGCTTATTTACATACTTTTATCCCCAAAAGTCGTGTATCTTTTCGAAAGATTTGCAATTTCAGTCAAGTTAGTTGTAGCTTGGGTCTTTCCTTGTTTGAATATGAGAAATAAATAAGGCAAGTTTGATTCGCTATCCGTTTTCTGCATTTCTGGTGATCAGAAAGTCATCATTATGATACCTTGTCTGAGGGAGACATTGATATTATAAGTAAAAAGAGGAAGGCAAGAAGAATACCTACTTAACACAGGTTTATACAGTTTTTGCAGTAGGTAGTTTCTGCTATTACATATTGGTGGTTATGAACCCAAAATTATACCCTTATGATTATTACAATAGCAGTATTTTACAGACCCTGGTCAAGCTGGCTGAGTTTGATATCTTGAGAATACAAAAACAGATATATATGCGCTGCGCGACCTACGGCGCGGCTATGCGCTTGGCTCTTGCTCCGGCAGTCTGTTCCACACTGGTTAGGCAAGATTTTTAAACAGTGTCCTTTCATTTATTTTGTGGATAGTCTCTGTCATACCAGAAACCGATTTTTCTAAGTCTAATCTGACTCATTCAGGTGGATCAGAACGAAAATAGGCGTCGAGAAATGCAAAACAAAGCATCTGGCAAATACTGACTTTGGAAAGTGATGGACGAAACTTGGTACACAATATGAGAAAAGACCTTAAGAGTAATTATTCAGCATCTGACATCATACAGCATGCAAATTAATGAACTTCTTACCTTATTGTTTCCTGTCTCGAAATAATTCCGCACTCAATCACAAGATTAACGAACAAACGTCGCGATTTAACTATAGGTCGCCATTTTATTCACTAACGTCTGACAGTTAAAGCCTCATAGATTACAACCGAAACGAAATCAATAAATGCCAGTTATTTAGACAAGTTGGAAATCTACCAAGGAGGCAAGAAATTATCATTTAATTATAATTTATAGCAGATGGCACTGTACAAAGCTTGTTAAGGTAATCTATTATTATTAGGTAGGTAGGTAGCCGTTTAGCGTCGTGTCGCGGATAATATGGCTAATTAATCAGATTAGATGTTTTTATAGGTTTGTAAATTTAATTTATATGAACCAGGAGATATTCCTAGTGGAGTTGGACAAAGACTAGATGTTCGATACACCTACCGATGACGATCGGGTGAATCCGACGCTTAGCATTTTTTTCATGCTTAAAAAAAAATGATGTGGCTTTTTGGTAATACGTTCGTAGGTATGAGCTAGAATTGAAGGATCAAACAAACTGTATGTTTGTAGCCTTCTCAATAATTTACATATCTACACTTCTTGCAAGACTTACCTTTTATGTTTGCAACTTTACACCAATTTGTAACACTTACAAAATCACCACATTCCATTCTTATCCTCTTATAAAAGTTATAAAACAAACCGCAACCCTTTTAGCATTCCCCACACGTATCAGCATGCATGAAGAGATAAATATTCAGAGGCCGAAGCGGCGGGTTTTTAATAAAATTACCCCCAGGCAGGGGTGTGGGGGCGGAAATTGAAAACATCGCTCGCCGCATCCACCCCCGGTTATCTGTAGTGCTCAGCAGGGTCCCGATGGATTGCCTCGCGAAGTTATTTGAGTGAGTGGTTATAATTTTAGTAGATATCTTTCGATGGGTAATAGTGCAACGGGTAAAGTAAGCGCGAAGGTGTATTAGACAGTTTTAGTATACGGAAATGGCCCAGTCAAAAAGTCGATATTTTTTTGGCTTATTTGGTTATACTTGTTCCAGGAGATTTATGCAGACTTCTAGTTCATCCAGGTTTCCTGTGGAACTCGGGTGGACGTAGTTTTTTTTTTATTATAAATATTATAGGTACCTACCTACATTTAATTTTGATTTTGAGCGGGACCGAAGCCGCGGTCAACATTTAGTTTAATTATATTTTTTTATCTAGGCCAAGAGTTGAGTATAAGAAGTCGAAGCTCGAAAGTTATGATGACTCAGATTATTAAAAAAAAGTCAGATCCAGAAAATACTGCAATTGTTAGAACGAACGGAACATTTACCTAAGATCATGATTTGAACACCAAGAACCCAATACGTGGACATATTACGGAACTAACAAAACGACAAGATACAGGATGTTGTCAGATACATAGAGCGAGGGCGAGCGGGATGGGCACCCCTCCCATGCTTCATGCATACCTCAATTACACTCCCCCGGTTGCCACGCAATATTTGTTCAACGTAAGTCTTGTAAGCCTGTCTTCTTGCCATTCACATATTTTAATTGGCTTGTCTGTATTATAATTCGAATAAATTAATAATTAATGTTCGGCAGTAATTTTCTGTCATTCTCTCTTCTGGATTAAATTGGTTTAATAAATTTTGAATAGGTAAAAAGCGTGGTCCACGGGTGTCGTCATCGAGGCAGGCCCAGGAAACATTGGTGCGACGATTTGTATTAATTCTCAACGGATTGGCTAGAGAAGGCAATGTAGAGAGAGATGTACAAAATCAATGGTGGAGATCTTTGTCAGATAGTGGAACAGTATAGATTGGTAAACGAAACCCTGCAAAGGATAAGTAGCTTTATTTCGGAAGATTTCATAAATCCACCACCTGCGAAGAATACTCAGACAAAATCAATAAATCTATAGGTAAGATAGAAGCAAATGGAGAAATCTAATCCAGCCTTATCTAATCTTGGGTGTTAATTGAATTTCGCTCACTAATTATTTAAGTGCGAAGATCAAGAGCAAGGATGACTATGATAAGGCTAAAAATCAAAATGCGTTTACTATAAAATGAAAGTTAAAACCAAACACTTGTATAGATAGGGAGTTTATTTTGAGACAGATATAACTAAATTGATAAGTATATAGAATTAATTTTCCTCGCAAATGTTTTCTTCTTCCTAGCGAGCGACTGCAATCTAAATTTTGTCATCCCAGAAATAAGACTATTAGGTCTGTTCGAGTTTAACATTACCATCCATTAACTCCTGTAACATGCAGGTATCATGGCACACAGGGCATTTTCTCAAATATCCCATCCTTTGCGGAACAGCACAGTATTTGCACATAAGCAAGAAATATATCATTATACCACAGAGACTCGTCTGGATATTCCTTTACAACAACGCCTTAACACCATCAAACTACAATAAACATTTCAAATCCTATGAACAACCTCATTATTTCTCAAACTCGCCATATCTGTCAGACAAATCATTGATATCTCGAGACCAGAACGAAATAATGACTAACAGTGATCATCAGACGGTCCCGCATTGATGTAGCGCGTCGCTTTCACCGGCGCGGGCGCATACACAATCGCGGCTAGCGCCATTGTACAAGAGTTATTACAGTAATAGCTGTGTGGCCTACGGTGAGAGAATGGCCGATTAAGGTTTATAGTGTTTAGAAGTTTTATTGTTATGGGGAGGATTAGGAATTGAATAGAAATTAAATTTAGGCATGTTTCTCATTCTAATGTTGCAGTTGGTGGTGTTGAGAGCGGGTAGAATGATGATGTGGCAGCATCGAAATTGCTACATGAAAACTACGCTTTACTGACGTCACGCAAAATCGTACATCGCGCAAGCAGAGTTTACCGCGCAACTAGCATAATGCAACGTCCCTACATCAATCGTCTTCGTCGGGCAGTAGCCTAGGTACCAGACACCAGATCCGTCTGGTCGGAGGGTCCTCCCTTTTCTGTAGAGGATGAGTGAACTTTACACCCTGTTCCTCATAGCTCTATAGTGGCAATGATAGGATATCTTTGATCGAAATGATTATGTTTTGAAATTGTTGGAGATAAACAAAAGACATTGATATCATAATTTCAAAGAGATGAATTGAAGCGTAGACAAGGTACGAACGATGGAAGTTAAAGTATTGTTAGTTTTTATTATTTCCCGAGTTCCAAGTAGGTAAAAAGCATCAGCAGTGTAAAATTTTGATGTTTTTCCTGCTTCTGGCTGAGGGATACCTTGTACAGACGCCAGCACATCAAGCTCTACAATCTGTCAAATTTCTTTAATAGATTTTCAACATTATTCCTATAGCTTATGGTTCAAAGTTGATTGGGAAAAGTTGACAGTTACGGGTAGCTTGATATGCTGGCGTCTGTATTCATGGGGTAATTTTCTACGTAAACCTTTTACGATCAACGCATAAGATTCATCCGATCGTAAACTTTTTACGGGCGAATACAAGAAATCGAAAAAAATAACCTCAGACATTTAGAATTAAATGACTTTACCTTCTGAAGACGTTAACGTAGAGAAAATACAGAATAATGTGAAACCAAGTGAACGACGCGACATCGAGGTTGTGCCAGACGAAGATGCCGAGATGAACGTGACTGTATTATGAAAGATTGGACCATAAGAGCCCCGCGAAATGTAAGAATTGACAAATATCTTTGCTCAGCAGAATTTTCGTATGATCTGGTAATCTAGGTAGGGAACTAGGGAGGAAGGCATCCCTAGTTCCCAGAGAGAGAGAAATGGATCATACGTTTGAATAAACCGATTTATTGACTCAAATGACAGTAGGTATTAGAAGTTTCTAAAATCAGGAATGATTTGTGTGGTGTCTGATTAATCTTTAAGGGTCCTTCCAGACATTATGCTACAACCACCACAATATTGCAGCGAGAAAATATGACGCCGGACACAAAAATTACAAGAAAAGGCGAGTAGGACGCAAACTAGGATTTCAGACGTACTTAGTCATAGACGTAAATAATTTCTTTTAAAAACGAAATAAATATGACGCTTATCGCGTATGAAATGCGCCGCCCGTGATATGTACAAAACAATAGCGTGTCGGAGACAGGGGTCGCCATCCATCATGGTTGTCCATTGAAACGTCACGCACGCACTGCGCCTGCGCCGCTCTGTGGCCGTCTCTCATGGACTAAGGCGAAAGCGCCAGGGTAGACCGTGAAATTAAAATTTTCTCACGTTGTTTGCAATTTTTATGTTGATCAAAATATGTTTCGCAATCGTAACAAATATACCTTTATTTACAAAATTAAAATCATCAACAAAACTCTCTAAGTTTATATTACTCTATTGTCATGATTCCGTGAAATACCTAGTCATTCTATTTCGCGAAATCATGACATTTCAGGCCAATTCTAACTTGTATAGAGTTGTTGGTATTGATGATTTTAATGACTATAGTTCTGTAAAAACATATTTGTTACGGTCGCGAATCCACTGACCAGCAAATTGCAAAAATGTAAGAAAAAAAAATGCAGTGAAGATGAAGCAGTGGTGGCCCAGTGGTAACGGTCATGACTGAGCAGTGGTGGCTCAGTGGTAACGGTCATTACTTACGAGTTGTAGGTCGTAGGTTCGAACCCAGACAGGCACTTTACTTTGTGTAAATTATTTCATCACCACTGCTCTCAAAACGGTGAAGGAAAACATCGTGAGGAAACCGGCATGTCCTAGAACCAAAAATTCGAAGACATGTGACATCTACCAACCCGCACTGGGCCCGCGTGGTAGATTACGGCCCGCTCCCTCTCACAGAGAGGAGGCCTGTGTCCCAGCAGTGGGAACATTATAGGCTGATTATGTTATGTGAAGAAAAAAAAAAATTTGTCGGGCTACCTTAGCTTAGAGCATTCCCCTTAACATATAGCATTACTTTACTTCAGCAGGGTAGGTAAGATTGCCTTACCACCTAATGTGTGCGTGGCTAAGCGGCGAAACTATATGTCTGTTTCCACCAGAGCTGAGTGGTGTAGCGAAGCGGGAAAGATGTGCCATGAAGATGTGCTTTGCGGGTATGCAGAAATCATAGCTTCGTTGAACCCTTTTCCACCACAGCTAGCTACGCTATCAGCTTAGCTCATTTCTGGTGGAAAGGCAGCCTGTAACTTCCGATGATAACAGGAGGAGGAGAGTCGGTCGCTGTCCATCATCATTGTCCATTGTAGTCAGCCGTGGTTGTCTCTCATAGGCTTAACATAGTAAAACTTACTTCAGCAGGGTAGGTAATAGTCCTTGGTAAAGGTAAAGATCCTAACAGTAAGATGAGAGATGGTTCTTCACTCACGGGCTTTAGATAGAATTGCACAATGAGCTTGGGGCCATTCCAAGCGCTGGCAGGACCACGGAGGAGACTCCGTGCCCTGTTGAACTGCCTGATGCTGCTCACTCGAACGAGGTTGAGTAAGTAGGACTTCACTGTCAGAACTTTGAATACAGAATATAATATGTAGATATCAAGTGTTGGAGATTGTGGGGTTCCTTTTCATTAATTAAAGGAATAAATTGGCGATGGCTTTCATAAATTGTATGAATAGAAATGAGAACGTGGAAGATGCGAAAGGAGTAAGTAGCTATCTGGCGTGGCGTCCTGTAGTTAATACCTTCTTCTTCTTTTCGTTTCTACGGTAGGTACACCTTTAGACGTTTACTGTTTGTTTCTACCTACTGCCATGGCGAAAAGGCGTGAGTTTTTGTGCCTACTTATGTATTTATTTAAATATAATTCTTTATTACGTTATTAAAAAAAATAACATGGAACAAAAAGAGTCTGTAAACCCATCACTTCAGCCATCTTTTCTTACATAACATTTTTTTCTTCTAAACAATGGTCTCAAGTCGTATATTAAACCATTAGTACCGACGACAATTGCCATTGTTACCACAAAAGCCCGTAATTTGTCAGTTACGCCGGAGTGGCAATGGCAACGTCTTTGCGCCATATGCTAGACATGTGGCTTGCCACAATGACGCTCTATCATTGTCTATGCCCCACCGCACGCTTGAGGTTAAAGAGTTTCAAGCTTAATTACATGATTCATACGTGTCTAAAGTCTTTTAAAGGCGATTTAGTTAAAATGTAGGGATGTAAATGCTTGTTAGAAAATGATGGAACATCGTCTCTTGAACGCGTAGTCTTTTTTTGTCGATCCCTGGCTTTTAAATTATGCATAATGTTACTATTGGAAAAAAAAAAGTGAAAAACTGTGGTCTTGTTTAGTTTTTTGTGCAGTAGGATTAAAATTCTGAAATAATTACTATCAGAAAAACTTTAATTTATTTAATTTGTGTTGCTGATTTTTTTGAAAATGATTATCTGCTAATTAATGTCATAATTACCGCTATAAAAATTCGAAGATATGTGACATCTACCAACCCGCACTTAGGCCCGCGTGGTTGATTAGGTACGGCCCTCTCCCTCTCGAAGAGAGGAGGCCTGTGTACCAGCAGTGGGAGCAATTATATATAGGCTGATTGCTTATGCTTAGTGCTATAATATTATTCTTAAATTATTGTAGGTACTCTACCTTGTAATGTGTAACATTGTCTGAAATAAAGATTGATTTGCAGAAATTAGCCTACGGATAAGAAAGAACCGACCTCGGCGACCAATTTATTGAATTTAGAAGTTCCATTTAGAATTCCTTATAAATATATTTAACCGACTTCTTTACTAAGGGCTGATTTTCAATCGACATATATTTTTTATTCGTGGAATAAAATTGCCGTCTGACAGATTTTGTATGGAAGAACTGTCAAAAATTTTAAATTATTCCTCGAATAAAATTATCTGGCGTTGAAATCAGCCCTGTATAATAAACTCAATGAAACTATTGAAGGGTCCAGTCACATTATCAACAGTAATTCTAATTCGAGCCACAATCGTTTAAGCCACACCGTGAACATTCCTATCAAACGAGTCTTGAGTCGCGGCTGTTAACTGTCAACTATTTCTAATGGTCCTTCACACATCGACACTATGTGGATGGGCACACATGTGTCTCGATATATTGGGGGAATAAGATCGTAACGACAGCCGGAGACTAAAACTGATTTGATGTATGACATTGTGAGAATGTTTTTTTCTAGATAGTTACTGGCTAGCCATTTCCCAACTATTTTGGGGTCGGTTTCCAGTCAAACGGGATGTAGCTGTATACCGGTATTTTACATGGAGCGACTGCCTATCTGACCTCCAACAACCCAGTTACCTACTGGGTAACACTATATTATCCTTGGTTAGACTGGCTGTCAGACTTTCGGGCTTCTGACGTCGGCTAAGGCTATATAAGCCGGTATATTGTGCGAAAATCTTAATGTGAAAACTTAGGTGAAGTGAGCTGTCAATCCACCCGATGCTAGTGTTTGCTAGTGAAGCTGAGTCGCGACTCCGGCTGTAAACTGTGAACTATATCTAATGGTCCTTCACACACCGATACTAACATATATGGGTGGACAGTGGACACACATGTGTTTCGATATATTGGGGGAATGAGATCGTAAGATGACAGTTGGGAGACTAAAAATGATTTCATGTATGGCATTGTGAGAATGTTTTTTGCTAGGTAGTAATGCTATATCATAGCTATATACGCAAAAAATCCCTTAATATGCGTTGCTGACTGTGACGCATATTTTCCCCAACTTGTTATTTTTTTTTTGTGCTTGTATTCTTTCTCTGATGGACCGACGACCTTGTGAAGGCCGCAGGAACCCGTTGAATGTGAGAAGCACAGAACCGGTCGAAGTGAAGGTTCTTGGGGGAGGCCTATGTCCAGCAGTGGACGTCTTTTGGCTGAAATGATGATGAGAATGATTCTTCTGCACTTATGTAGGTGAAGTGAGCTGTCATTTCACCCGATGCTAATGATTGACACTATTGACTCGTTACCTAAGTTTCTCAATTCATCTCACTTCACCTAAGTTAAAAAAAGAATAGGTAGAACGGAAATTTTGTTTTCAGAAAGAAAGAAAGCGTTTGAAATTAGATACCTACCTATGCAGCTAAATGAGAGTAGCCGGAGAATCAAGGGATTTGCCCCGCAGCGGGCTGCTACTTAGGTAATATGCTGATGATAATGCCAAATTATTTTATTAATAAAAATAATCAAATAATTAAGCCAAATAATCTATTTGCCATTGTAATGTTGATGACGAACAACGCTAATTATATTTTTATATCGGCATCTTCGGCTTTAAACAAGGCATATTATACAGTCAGTAGATAAGTCCTTCTGAATCTCGGGGAACTAAGCAAACATTCACACATGAAACTTGTTTGTAAAGGCCTAGAGTGGCGCTAACGAGATGCGCATACGCCTCGACTGCGCCACCTAAGTGCGTAATACGGAGAACTTGCACTTGACATATTTGGGAAGAGTGTTTGGTTCTTGGAAGTCTACGTTTAGAAGTATTATCTTTTCTTTGGCTAGAAAGACGGTTAATATAGGGATGACGGCTGATCTAGAGATGAATGGCGGAAAATGATAAGTAGCACTATTTCCATGGAGCACAACAACCAGTGGAGAGAGCATCGGCACGTTTTTCTTCTAAATCAAAGTCACTAAAGAACGGCGGGGGGAGAGGTAAGCTTCGCCCGCTGTGATTGGGTGATGAATTGACAACCAAATGACAACTGATTTTTTAGGGATTCCAAAAAGGTAATTAAAAAAATATCGATATCGATAATAATTTGACTTATTAGTAGTTTAATGAATAAATGGAGTAGAAAATCACTTACCTGTGAAATGTTATCCCATTTTTTGTGTAACTTGAAGTAGTAGTACACTTTCCACACCATTTAATTGCACAACTAGGCATTACTTTTAGTTTTACTTGTTTTAGAAGCGGGAGCGCGTGACGTTCGTACTAAGCCTACAATTGCTGCGACTGACCAAAATCGCGCGGCATAGGCTTGATTTAGCGTATGTTTAGCGCCCGCGGTAGCGTTGTACGCGCTCTCCACTGGTTGTTGTGCTCCATGACTATTTCAAAGGAATTGGGATTAGGTATGGAGAATGATGATATATGCATAAGTGTTATTCATAGGTACTAGAACCCACCTTGTTTGTTGAGAGTTTATTTTCATCAAGTTAAATCTAGATTCCTCTGATCTGGGAAAGACAGAGCAGTATTATCGATAACGTCTGTCAATGAACGTAAATTCGAACTTGTGGCACTTTAACCCCACGTTACTTCTGCTGATTATACAACTCATGATAAGGACGCGGGTATAGCTTTCGAGGTCATCTGCAACCTGTCAGGATGGCTTCTATTTGGAATATATTCTGTTCGCGAACGATATTTTAATGCGCTTCCGCCATATAGTAAACGGACGGCGGATTACCTGCACCTATCTCCACGAATGTATTACCTACTAATCGTTGTGATAGGTGTTATAATTAAAACCTTTGAGCGATAATCTCGCTCATTCTTCTTCGAAATGTTGCATGTGGAGTCGAAAAGGAGTAAATCCCTACAAGCAATCTGTATTGCCGTTCTGTTCATGGATAAACTGGAGAAATTGTGTTTCGTTTATCTTAGGCAAATTCACAATGTTTACGTTAACTTACTTCTTCTGTGATGCTGTTCTAGAAACGATGGGAAACTTAATATTGTGTAGGTACTGTCTGTATATTGCAGGAACTGATGGCGAGATTTCTGGGCCGAGTTCATTTAGATTTCCACGTGTTCTGTCGTCTGCACGTTACAGGAACTGATGGCGCGAAACACTTACTTACATAATTATACTGAAGATAGACAAACATTCTAAAGAGAAAATTGAATTTTGATACCACAGTATATTTCTGCGTTGCCCTTGCACTACGCCAAACAAAAGTACTCTCAGAATAGTATAGCATAGTCTCAGAAGCACCAATTTATATGCTATCCGTTTCTTCAAGCCTTTCTGGTACAATCAGGTACAACTATAGACTAATGATTGACAATCTGTCCATTAGCAATCTTAATTGGACGTCTAGCTGACATATCCGTGTCCAGCCTAGCCTTAGCTTAGCCTACGTTGAACTTGATGGTTTTTGACAGTAGTGGCTCGTTACTGGCTAGATTTGCATTCGTTTTTGGGAGAACGATGCAGCGATGGAATCATTTGATTTCTGCGTGCATCCGTGTTTTGTCTATCCATGCAGATATATATTTAATTTTAAATCATATTTTTATTACATAGCTTGGTGCTGGTCTTCTTCTTCATCTACCTATACCCTCTATATCTCCGTAATTATTGTTTCTCTTTATAATAGGTATTATTTTCTTGTGTTCCGCTCTATTTTTTTTTCTCAGCTCAGCTCTATACATATAAGGTCATCAGTTAACTAGATATATTCCCCTGTCTCCTACTAATCCCCTCTCAACCTACATTCAATTACCTACAGTGTAACAGACATGAAGCCTCAGACAGCCGTCACAAATCCAAAGACAAACAACATTTCATCTACATAATACTCATTCACGTCACCGGAGGAGGGATTAATTCTAAACGCATAAATAATAAGCGGACAAGTTCCCACGTCATCTCGCCGACGACGTCTTTATAAACCATTCACGCACTTGACCCTTTCAGCATAATACCATCCGACGAGAATCAAATTATCAAAACGAATAAAACGTAAACCCTCGACGCAAACGCACACAGGCAAGCCGATAACCTCATTCGAACGTATCAAATGTTTGAAAACATACTCACACAGACGAAAACCACTCGTGTTCGACGCACACAGACGTTAAATACGAACCGAAAACACGAATTTCGTTCACGCACCCATGCATACTTCGTGGGGCTTCGTATTTCAAACGCTCTATCGTTTCGGTGCCAGCGGCGGACTTAACTTGGACTCGTTGCGCAGTGCGATTGCCGCGTATATTTTTAGCACTGATGTGTTTTTGCTGAACGATGTTTGTTACGCATTACCGTTCCTTCGATGTAAAAATGCGCGGCCCGGTATTCGTGCGCCTAATGAGTCGCACATAGGTACTTTAATTGCACCATGTATGGTAATGTCAGTTTTTGCGGGAATAGGCCACCTTTACCGTACTTATATTAATTGAGGACATCTCATTTTGTTTTAAAATAAGTACCTTTACTACATGTTTTGAATATAAAATTTTTGTCGTTGTTGTCGAGTGTTAAAAGTGGTTTTGAAAAAAAAAAATTACAGAGGCAATTCGACAGCATGACCAAAATTATCTAGAACCAAGAACATGGAATAAAATAGTAAACAAAAGTAGACTGATATACCAATAATACTCTGCCCACATAATTTTGTAATTTTTTCAAGTCAATTCCTTAATAGCTAAAAGATTCTAAGCCACTGCAAAGGTAGAACAGCGAGCGGCGTCACTAATTTGGGCTGTCTCAGAAATATACCGGTGAGAATAAGTTTGGAAGAAACTTTGCTTATAACTCAGCCTCTACGAGTCGAAGAATCCTAAGTTATGCAGAGCACATTAATTCGAGCCTCAGGCTATTTAAGTCTTAAGCCCATTTAACGTAAGTTTCACCAAGTTCGGCTCGTCACGCGAATGCGAAAACGCCCGATTAAAAGGTGCTTGGATGATCTGGCGGGATCCTACTTACGCGACTTTTCAGGTAATTTCGTTGGTTCTCTTTGAAGTTTTTCAGATCAGGAATTCCCTTCGCCATGTTTTCTATCCTAAACATCAGTTAGTTACAAGGCGAAGAAGTTTTATTTTATTCCTAGGCATCTACACAGGTTTCTAAGATTTGTAAGACTCCTGTAATTTCTTGTTCTTTTACTTCATCTTATAGATTTTAGGCCTTGTTTACAGCCTCATTTGACAAGATACGATTGAATATCACTCTCGACGACCTCGTCGAGAAACCAAACCAATGGATCTACCTAGATCCATTGGTTTGGTACCTTTACCTATATTCCTCCTAAATGGAGAGAGGTTACCATATATGAAGTGCTGTACCAATTATATTTACCTACTTACTCCGTTTATTCGTCTAGAGCAACGGAAAGCAGCATCCTTGGCGGAAAAACAAGACAGAATTCGAAACACCACGCTGCGTTCCAAAATGGTATAATGGACTTGGCAAGAAGGCTGTCAGCCTCAAATGGGATTGGGCGGGTCACATCAGCGGCATTATGATGACCGCTGGGCAAACATCTCTACACAATGGGTGCTTGAAGATAGACGGCGCTGCCGTAGCCGGCCTAGAAAGAGGTAGCGAGACGAACTGGACGCGTACCGAGGGGGCTGGTTTAAGGTAGCGCGAAAAAAGAGTTCCTGGAAGGACTTGGGGGATGCCGAGCATTGGGATAGCATAGGCTAAGTACAAAACAATAATTTTGGTTAAATAGGTACCTTTTCTTTAATGTTATTCGGAGAATAAGTTGTTAAGACGACATCCGTTCGCAATATCGGTTTATTTGTCCTTAAGGATGCGATGAGGTTCGATACCAGTAGGTATTTCAGGTACAAAATGTATATGGTAGGTACTCAACGATACGGTTTAAGTTTTCAAGTCACGTGCAGCATCATGCGACTGCGCCACACCGTCATGCTATGCGTCACCTAATGAGAATGTTGATGGCATCATCGAACAAAATATTTGGATTATAGGTATATTGGTTTTTTCTACATATTTGTAATTCTTCTTTTTTTCTGTGAACGGTTAATTTATACCTATAGTTTTTGAGCTGTCCACTTGAACGGCACTATTAGTCGGTCCACTTAGAGATCCAGACGACTATGACTATGAACAGAAGACTATGAACACAGCGGAGAAATCAGCAAGTGTGACATCATCATCGTCTTCTTCTTCTTGTAGTACTCCGTTGATTGAAAGAAGAGGCACCTCTGAGATAATTTAACGTGCAAGTGAAGTTGTGTTATAGAGTATCACTTCTTCATTGTTTCGCTGCGTTGATTGCGGAGATTAATAGCTGATTGATAATCAACTAAACGATTTCTTTGTATTAATCTCTTGCGCCAACCTTTCTCCAATCTACTGGTTTATTTGGTGAAGATTTGGTCTTTTTGGTGAGACATGTAGTGTTTTGTCAGAGTCGCGCTGCGATCATTGAAACTTGGATTGATGTTGTAAGTAACGCTTCCCGATAACATTCCGAAGTTTTTAATTAAAATTCGCATGTTGTGTTAAGTTGGTTGTCAATCCGGAGCCCTTTAAGATTGAAAGATGACCACCATTATTACTGAATAGAAAATTACAGTAGCAATAGCTAGTAGGCAAGTCATGAAGTGTAGGTAGGTATATGTACGAGGGAGATATTGATTTGTATTATTGTGATCCCTCGATGCAGCAGATATCGACAGTAAAGTAGAGATACCATGTCACGTTCTCGAAGTTCTTATTGAAGCAGTTCCCTCGCATATAAACTTCGTGAGCATTCTGCTTTGTGCTCTCTTTCTTTGTTGCTTTACCGGGGACGACGCGCTTTTTCATCTCAAATTCTCTCTGGTTCTAATAAAGATTTTTGTATTTCTTTTCACGTCATTGGTAAAAACGTAAATACAATCCACAAAAATATGGCAACTCGCCAGCAAAACGCAAGTAAACAGGTAGGTATGTGTAAAAAAGACAAAGAATATTATATATAGCGGTACTGCGGCATAAAATAAATTAATAGAATTAATCAAAGACAAGTAAGTACCTGTGTCCCAGCAGTGGGAACATTATAGGCTGATGATGATGAAGTAAGTACACAGTAGTATAGAACTGCAGCATCAGCTATACTTAGTTGATGCTTAGAAAAATTGCAAGAAAGACCGCGTGATGATGTTCAAGCAGCAATGGCTTACGATTGGCCAATTCGATTGAATCGTTGTAGTAAAACAATTCTTCAGGAATTTTTATTGCATTAGAAGGTCCATTTTAAGTAGTAGACTCGCTTTTAGAAGGTGACACGTTATCAGCAGTCGGCGTTGGAACTATTCATGATCTTACTTATATTGTCTATTTAGTTCTTAGGACTGATTTTTAATGAGCGAAGACCACACAGTCTCTTACCAAAGAAAATCTCTATAAAATGCTCAGTAATAGCGTCACTTACTCAGAATCACAAGCTTTTTCATTTTGAGCATTACAGTATATTAATAAAAAAATATATAAATCAATTAAATTAATAAAAAAATATATAAATCAATGGATTCTGTTATATTGACCTGAGGAAAGCAATTGTCATTACTATTGCGTTACCCAATAAGGTTGCCGTTTTTATTATTAACTGGGTGTTACAGTAAGTACCAATGGTGAACATGGCCCAATCCATATACCTACTGCATTAGTCCAATAAAAAAGTTACGTGTTTCCCGGGAAGTTGGCTTCCTCATGTATAATTTTATCATCATCCGTTGTTCCACCGCCGCCGATACGTGATTGAGTAACAAACTGACACGGTTCCGTGTTCCGGAACATTGTCAGTTTGTTACCTACTCGTGTTGAAACTTTAAGCTATTGTAGGTACCTATATATCACCATTTACTTGCCCGTATAGTAATTACGGACAAGAAAATCATAATCAAAAGTCTTCTTCATTCAAACTAGGCTTTTTCTACGTCAAAATAACATAAGACGGTCTCCTAAAACGCCCGGCTGTCACCATCCCCAAGTTTTACCAACAAGACAAGACTAGAGAATGTTGAATGATGATAAAGGGTGAAATTCACCAATGAAATTGAACAAGATCAGCACATCTAAGCCACCTTCAAGAGCTGTCAGTTTCATGTTACGGAATATTTTCACTGACAGCCCGACCTGCCTGCCTGCTGAGCCTGGCTCTTGAACGCGGTTAAGACGTGCTGATCGCATTCAGTTTCATTGGTGAAAAGTATCAACGGCAGATTAGTGAAGGTAGGTACGCATGGAAAATTTCGTATGGAGTTAGAAATCTATACAAATATTCCGCAAAGAAATGGCGAATTCGGCACAACTTCAATGTTGTATGAGAAGGGACTTTTATAAATTGCAAGGGACATGCTCTACATTGAGGCCGATAAGGATGCATGATTATTTGATAGATGATGTAGGTGGGTCCTATATTCTATTCTATACCTAAGTACCACTGCCTTAGCCCGATACCTACATTCTATATTTTCATAATTTTGGGGTTGCATAGGATTCCTCGAAAACATTGAAATTATACAATCGATAAGTAATACGGTTTTAATCATCACTTGGGGTATTTTTCGGGGTAAGTTTTAAAACATTAACTATGGCTCTATGTTCATTGATAACTGAGTTATCACATTTTTCTGAGCAGAAAATGGAGTGTGATTTCGTACCGACGCGGGTGAAATATTAGTTGGAAGCAAAGCTTAGGTTTATAAAAGAAATTGTCGCAGGACTGTTAATGGACCTTTTAGTTTTAATACAAAACTGAAACCCTGATGATATGTTCAAATTGAATAATGACCTAACTGTTTATTTTTGGGGAAAAATACATTGGCGAACGATTGCAGATGCTATAAGAAAAGATGTCGAGGATTCATTTAATTTTCCCCTTTTGAGGTCCTCTGCATCTCGCTAATGATGTAGATTAGAACTGGAAATGTATCGATGGTTCATTGTTATACAGTTTAGCGTTTTCTCTGATGGTAGGTAAGGTCGCTTTGCATGAAGAATTGGCCGTCCTCTTTAGCAAATTGCGTCGTAGATTCCTTGGGTGCCTTTTAGGGCAGTTAGTTGATTTTTCTTCTTATACGGGGATCGTACAGCTTACTCTTAGCTAGTTGGGCAATCCTTTGAGATATCCTACTTTCTTTGTGACCAGATTTTACAGATATTATATTATCATGTTTTCGTACATACCTATTCAATACTTTTCTGCCATAATTAGGTGCTTATTTTTTTGTTGCATTTTATTTTTTCTGCTCTATGTTATTTCATATCTTGTTACTTATTTTTCAGTGCTTCGTTAGCGAAAGTTTTGTAATGTTGCAGGTAAATGTTTCAGTGGTTTCGTCTTAGTGTCAGATTTCTAGTTTTAGTTTAGTCGCCTTTTTTAACCTGAATGCCATTTAGAATTTGTGTGAAGACTCATTTTCAAATCAAGTATTGTTTAATTTTTTTACACTCAAGCTAATATTTGGATCTTGACGATGCACGCAAGAGTTTTCTGAAGATTCTATAAGTTTAACATGAAAACAAGTTTGGATGCTACGGATTCGCAAGCTAGGTGTAATGTGCGATGCAATCTAGTAACAAGAACTATTAAATGTATGTTACTAGAGAGCAAAAGTGGCAATATGATGTGCAATAACTTGTTAAATTACCGAGTTTATATAAATGTCTTTACAACAGCACAAAGGAAAGTTGAATAGCCGCACAGCGTTGGAATGATTTTGAATGACAATAATGGTGAACTATCGTGTATCTATGCGAGATCACGATGCCCCCATTCACAGCGAGTATCAACGCTCGCTTCATCTGCATCCGCCATTTGAATTCGTAATCAGATTTGCGGGACCCAGCTTCATCCATCATTCATTACCTCTTCGAGACGTTAACGATGAGCTTAAACGTCCCGACGATTCCTTTTAATCAATTAGATGAAGCTAAAATGATGAAATCGCCCGGTCGAGACTCTCGCCGCGCCAGTAACCGCTCATTATTTCTTCTTACACGTTTTTTATTGCGGCAACATTATACGTGGGTGTGGTTGTAATTTCCTTTCACCGACGTAAGGGCACACACGCAATCTAAAAATTACTCGCGCGATTTTCAACTCTATGTCTTGCAGTTCAAGACTGAATTTGGTGTGTGATGCCATTTCCTGATGAGAAGATGCCTGATAAAATATTAAGGCATCCGTCCCTTTCTGTCCTACGAGGCGGTTCTCTGTCTCTCGCGTGGAGAATTTCTGTGGATGTTTTTACGCGCGCCGGGGGGCAAAATGTACGTTGTTTTGGCGGCAAAACGCTTCGGGGACTTCGTAACTCAATAACGCGAATACTCAGAAGGGAGACAGCGCAACATGTTTTATTTACGGCATTTGAATTGAACTGCGTTGGTTTTCCGAGCTAGTGACGTGATGAGTCAGCGTGTTTGTCGCAATGTGTGCGTGACAGCGTGACGTCGGCGCAGCATATTGCTTCGGAAAATAGGTTGTTTATGAGATTAGCTTCGTTGACACGCAATCGTTTTTACGATCACCGATATTGATCTGGCTGATGTACGGTTATAGCCGTTTGGTTACAATATTGTCCCAGTTATCGTGTATGGAGTTGTCTATTACTTGTGCCAAAATTGGGGAATGTAAAGTGCTGGTTCTTCGAACCAAAATTTAAAGTAACAACTAACAACCGTTTAGATGCAATGTTATATTCGAAACTTATTTCGAATGTTCCAAATAGATTTTTGTTTTTGTGCTAAAATATCTATAAAACAAAGGCACTACAAAGACAACTAACAAATTAGCACCAATGAATCAGAATCCAAACTTAGACCCAACACGAGCAACACACGAGGAATTAAAACTAAAACAAGCTAAACAAAACGCGACAAGAAAATCTCCGCTAACTAAAATAAATGGCTGCTTTGATCCCGCTCGTATTTTATTAAAATACGTACGAGCGTGCATTACCCCAATTTAAGCGTGCAATTAGTGTACACGGTCCCTCGGGGGTGGAATGGGGAGGTGAGCTCCCCTCGCGAGGGGGGTCGTAGGGTGGTTGGGGGATAACGGACAGCCTTTGTGATCCCCCTTTGTGCCGAGCCATTTCCACCAGACGCCTGCACGGACAACGGAAATGGAATTGGAAAATGATTTGGCTTTTAGTTGATTACCTCGCACTTTGCTCTTGTTGCGCTTCATTCGGAACCTTGTTAGGGCCACAATGCTTTTTTATTGTTGGAAACTACTTATCGTCATTTGTCATCATTATGCTCCTAAAAGTTTTTTGGGGATGATCTATTCGGACCAAGAAAGTTTGAGAGTGGTCCAAAACTATTTTCTGGTAAAACATATTCAGCGCTATATGACAAATATTCTCACATTAAAAAACAAGCATAATTTTTTTTTGTTTATAATTATTTAAATTTTAATATTTAACTACACATGTCGAAGAAAATATATAAAAACCAGTCCATTAGCTAGACAGCTTGTGAAAACCCGATATATGTATGAACTTGAAAAAATTACCCAAGATAGTGTCTTTCTCTCATAGTAATCCTGGTTATTATGAAAATCTGTGTGGATCCAAAACCTCATTGAAAGCGTACTTAGCTGAAACAGTTAAAAAAAAAACAAAGCACTATGAGATAGAGAGATACAATTAAAATCAAGTAATGTAAATAAAAAAGATAACGTAGAAAGGGATGCGTGCCTAGAAGCAGTCTGCTTTCCTTAAACAAAGATAATGCAAATAGATGGGATGGCAGATCTACAGGTCGTCACAGTTAGTGCTCTGAGTGAGAACACTGTTAGGCAAGGAATTGTCGTCCCCAAATCGTGTGAACGATCTACAGCATGCTTTGTTTCTGTTTCACACAGGAAAATAGACACTAACATGAACACTGTAGATATAATCACAATTTTGATGAATATAGAGATACCTGCCATTTGTTTGCTAACTTTATAATATAGGTACCAAAACCATATTGAAGCCAGAAAATTTAATAACAGCAATGAAATTAAAAATAAACAGCAAAAAATAACATTGTAGGTAAGGTAAATATTTTTAAGCCTAAGAAAAATCGATCACTATTGCACCTTTTATTTAATTATACATCCATCAATTCGGGTCCACCTGCAGATAGCTAGTTAATTAAGTGCTAAACCAGCGAACGGATAAAAATTCGCGTCGTCTTCGCATAAATTTCGACGTCATTAAGCGTTGTGCGAAAAAACTTGCGCGTACGCACGGGTGGCTGCAAGCTGTAATTTAGTGACATTATCGCACCGGCGAGACGAGTAGCTGTCCAGACATGTACCTATATCAATATCAGATATTTATGAATACATCATTATTATATATCGAGTGTATATCATCAACAGCCGATAAATGTCGACAGCAAATTAACGAAAGAAATAACATTATATATTTGAAGTTTCGATAAGGTTGGTTATAACAATTTCACAGTAAATGTATCTATTGAAAAACAAGCCGTTTACCAAAATCTTCAATAGGTAATTAAATAAAGTCATTGTCGATATTAAATTACCCTACTGTTACAGGACACGAAGTTCCAGATACTTATTTCGTTGTTTAACACATCAATATTCGGGAAAAATCTTGATTCGTTGAAATGGTGTATGAATAAGACATTGAATTATTATACTTCAGCTTTTAGTTTTTTCAGCTTATCATCAGGTCTACCTGCAATCTTTTGTGTCTCTCGGATATAAATACCAAAATGTCACAAGTCCTTTGATGTTGCTAAAGCCATTTACGGGCCCATCTCCGTAACGGGCTCTTTATCGTCAACCGTGCTTCTACCAAGAACACATCATTACCCAGCACATTCCCTTGCGGTAATAACGGTGGTTGCATCTGTCGTCTCGAGAAGCCATGATTGCTGTATCTTGACAACATGCAAGTATCTAAAGGTATAACCATATTGCGGTTGATCGACGTCAACCTGTCGATATTAAGCTTGTCGCTATATCGATCGATGGTCGGATGATGGCTAAACGCTGATTCACCACTACACATTTGTTACTATTAATGGTCCGTTCCTATAAACAAAAACGCATCGTTTTCCTTACCAATGGTACTATTTTTTATTGCCAATCTGGACATATAAATAGATTCGTAAACTAATTTTACGTGTGATAGCTACTTCCATATGGGAGGGTTTACTATGCAAAGCCATGAGGTCTTTGCTTCATTATTGGAAAAGATACGGCAGTCTTAATTTTAACCAATAAAGGTCCATAAATTATAGGAATTGGTATTATAAAAAGTAAGTAACATCAGTGAATTGTATACCATCGGTCGACGTCAAATGCCTAAACAGCTAAAGCACTTCCACGTCGCTACCATGCACGATACTATAGATCGGCTTGAACAGTAGACGTCATCGATTAGCGTCGATCATCTGCCAGTCTGGTTGCACCTTAAAACTCATAACATTTTCTTACAAATTGTCGCATCTATTTTCCTCGAAGAGCTTTCATCCGGTCTTGAATGGGGGACGAGCCTATCTCGATTCTCGGACATAATTCCAATTTCGGGCATGTCGGTGAAAGAAATATCGTTACATTCGTTCGTCCGCGAATTCCGGGCTACGTTGCCGCTGCTTTCAAAAGTTCCGATTCCAGATCAATATTCCTCTACATAGTAGCATTTTAAAAGTTGTGGACATGGAAAAAGCTGTTTTTCTCTAGAACAGTTACTTTAGGCACAATATTATTAATGCCTGTGATAGGCAATCTTAAAGAAGCAGTCTGCAGTCTGCTAGTAACAGCAAATCTCGATCTTAATATGTGAAAGAACCGTAGGTGTTTATGCCAATTTCCAATGAAACTAATCGGATATTCAGCGAGGCACATTTACAGCTAGACTGTGTGTAATCTAACTAAACTTCATATCTATGTATATCTGTTATACTAAAATCCTGATCAGAAAAATAAAGATAGGTATAGATACTTACTTATTGCCTGTCAAACAAGTTTGTTCAGAATTTCAGATGAACTCCGGATATTGGATTGTCAAAACTTTTGACCCTTGTCTCTTGTCAAATGATAACATCTTCAGGTATCATCACTGGTTCTATAAAAAGATAAATTTTCATTTTAATTGGCTGTTGCTGATCTTGGTTTTCTCTACGTACTTATAAAATATTTTATTACGATCAAAGATCTGAGATAGTTAGGATTCTAATTCGTATAGAGAAATAAATTAGGATCCTTGCCTTGGACTATATTATAATGCGAACCTATTTTGAACCCTTGAACCGCTCCTGCCACAATCCGCTCGTCCAATAAGAGCGTAGATTCTAGAATGTTCTAGAAGCCATGTAAGAAACAGATGACGCGCCCTTCTTTTAGATATTAGTCGCATGACGTCCGTCAACTGGACTGCGCATCGAAAAGGGATTCTCTGTTGTACAATTCACGAAACTTTATCTTCGCCTATTGTTTCGATACAGATTATATTTATATTATTGGAAATAAAGCACTTAAAGTACATAATTATGTGTGTATATGCTTATTGGCGGGTTAATTATCAAGTGGTCATTGACTTATATATTACTCAAGTGGTCCATCGCTTGACTACTGTTTATATTTAGGTACATAAATTACTTTAGCTAATTAACATTCTTCTCAATCTACATACCGGCTGAGATTTATTACCGTCTGAATGGAATTGAAATTTTTGTAAAAAAAAAAGAAATTTATGTGCATAGGTTTCTACTCCGTTCACCTTTTTTACCCTAGTTTTTTTCCAGATGGTAAAATGGTCAGGCGGTATATATCCAAATCTGTTCACCTCCTGTTTTCTACAAAATAATGTGACCAGCAATCTGTTTGCCATTATATTATAAATATCCTCTCATCTTGATAGTCATCCTATTACCAGACCTGATTCATCATTGGACAATCCATGAGTGATACTGTCCCTAAATGGTTATGTTAAAATTAGCATGTTTAATTGAACTGTGATTTGCATTAAACAGTTATTTAGGTACAAACATTCCTATTCTGAACATTTATATGCAAATTAGGTCATTTCAACACCAGTCGACAGTCGTAAGTATAGCACAGGTTGTTTGTGATCGTTATGAATAACCTTTTATACTTCATCTTAATTTAGTTACTCTGATTGACTTATGTTGGTCAATAGTCACTTAATTATTAGTTGTGTCTTTCATCATTTCAGCCGAAAGACTGCTGGACATAGGCCTCCCCCAAGCACCTCCACTTCGATCGGTTTTGTGCTTCTCGCATCAAAGGGGTTCCTGCGTGGAGGTCATCGGTCCACGTTGTGGAAGGCCTTCTAACGCTACGTCTTCCAGTACGCGGTCGCCACTCCAGAACCTTTCGGCCCCATCGGCCATCTGTTCTGCGAGCAATGTGCCCTGCCCACTGCCACTTAAGTTTGGCAATTCTTCGGGCTATGTCGGTTACCTTGGTTCTCCTGCGGATCTCCTTATTTCTGATTCGATCACGCAGGGAAACTCCAAGTACCTATAGCCCTCTCCATTGCCCTTTGGGTGACTTTTAGCCTCATGATAATGCAAGCCTATTCTTGCAAGCTTTTTATTAACTTGCTTCGATCGTATGTGTTTCCGGTTACTGTGTCACTAAATTTTGTAGTTTGTACTTACAGAAGGTTTAAATAGCTTAGCTGTGTGTGCAACTCTGAAATGTAATATATCCTCCCACGGCATTGGTAGTCCCATTCCTGTAGAAATTAATTTCATTATGTGGGTACAATTATTTCCAGTAACCGTGTCTACAGGTCAGCCACTGACTTCACAGACGCCTTTGGTCATGGACGTGTTCTCATCTCACCACTCTAGCGGATTCTGATTTGGTAAAAATCATGTCTACCTACTGAATAATATTTTGGGATAAAGAAAGTAAAAAAAGGCAAAACACAACAAGGTTCAACAACACAATAACATTTTTAATGGTGGAATGTGCAAAAAGGGGAGGATGATTGGCTTCTCGGAGGTATATCCTCCTGTAGACCAGAGCAGTTGCATCGATATTCAGGAATCTTGTGAACGGAGAGAATTCATTTCGACGGTTTTTAGCGATATCCATATTGTTACGAATATACGATAACCTTCCAAACGAGGCCAAGATTTTAATTTTTAAATCTGACATTTAATCCTATATCAAGAATTTAGGTACGTTTCGATACAATCGATTCCGAATCGAATACATTAGCTGTATTACGACGTGATTCATTATGTTTATGTGGCACAAACTGGTTGATAGGCAGAAAAAGCTCATGTTGATCAATAGTTTGACATTTTGTGCTTTGCGCACTATGTTCTAGTCTGCGCTAGGTTTTAACGACATAGCCGCTATTGACTAACGTTTATGGGCCATAAAACTATTTTAATCTGTCCATTAGTATGCTAGCGGCACTCGTCAATTAGGAGACCGGCGAATGTTGCCACATTTACTCCGAAGTTGCCATGTAGGGAACCTTTTTTCACCCAATATTTATTTCAGTTATGGCTAAATAATGCGCTGTGCTATTATGATGGATTACAAAGTTTCTTTTCGCTGGTCATTTTTATACTCATTTGTGTTGTTAAGGAATTTTAGTTCGTTAAAATTAAAATCATTATTTTGTTTTGTTGTAATTTTTTGAGTACCTAGTATGTTTTCCACGTATATACTTAATTAAGTTAGCGTATAAACTTAATTAAGTTAATTAAATTACAGAATAATTCTGTGGTAACGAGAATTCGTGTGTAAAAAATAACAACCCGTTTTTCAATTAGCTTTTATTCTTTATAAAGTTGTTATTTTCTTCAATTCGTCATATTCCTCAATTGTTAAACACACTGACTTAACAAACTTATCGCTAATCCAATTCTTCCACCTCACCCAACACCCCGAATAAAAATTCCCACATAAAAAACTCAAGGGTTGTAATAAATCCAATCGCCCGTAACTTTAATCTGGCAACCCAGCGCATGCTCAGAGTTGCTCGCCGAAAAAACTCGTGCGCAGGCCAGTCCGACCAGTTTCGCGTTCGCAGAATTGACGCGAGAGCGAGAGAAAAAAAAAACAAATTGCTGGTGACCGGTGGCCCGAGCGAATGTCGTCAAGGTTCACTACTTTTATATTTTAGTTTAAATATGTGGTAAGTGATAATTGACACCGAAATGTCAAATGTTCGACAACATTTTGGAGTCAATTAGATGCGACATAAGGATGCTTCTTTTGGGTCATTAGTACTACCTAGTAGATAAGGATGATGGGACTAGTGGGTATTATCACACTTATCACACTATCACACTAATATTATAAAGGCGAAAGTTTGTGAGTGTGTGTGTGTGTGTGTTTATATGTTTGTTACTTCTTCACGCCTAAACCACTGAACCGATTTAGATGAAATTTGGTATAGAGATAGTATGAGTCCCGGAAAAGGTCATAGGATAGTTTTTATCCCGATATTCCCACGGGATCGACATTTACGCGGGCGAAACCGCGGGGCGCAGCTAGTATAAACTAAAACTTCTTTAGGCGCGTTGGGCATTTTTTGATATGGGAATAACCCATTGACTTCCCACTGTTACCGTAATCGACACCGCTTCGGATGTGTTCGGCTGTCCTCGGGATGTACTCGGTTTTAATGTATATCCGATATGTAAGTATTCTGTTGGTGTTTTGTTTTCACATCTTTCGGCACTTCCGGAGTGCCACTGTGTTTTTTTCGATACATGCCTGAAGAGGAGATAGAAGCTGATCAGTACCTAGGTAA